>JARYZH020000113.1:0-1499077 GCA_030021035.2 Notholithocarpus densiflorus | reverse complement strand
GTCATGATTCACAATATATCCCCTGCTACCAAACAACTACTTCTATTAGGAAAGCGGGAGGCAATGGAGGCTCCTTTGACATCTTCCATTAGAGCTGGAAGAAGCCAACTAGATTCTCGAAAGGATTAGAGAATCCAAACCTGCACGTGAAAACCAGTTCATCCCCAATTATGGAACTTTATCGATTAAATGATGCAGCAGAATTATCCTCATATGGTCTCCATGCATTACCACTGTCAGTCCCACTACAAGCTTGGTTGGGCACTGGAACATGACCCAGATCTCCATCCAAGCTCATCTGCTGTACTTCAGCAGACGATAATATCTTTATGCTCTGAACACAGCTTACAAATTCCCTGAGAGCAGTTAGAGAATGATAGTTAAGAAACAAATAAACGGAATGATCAAAATACTGTAAATAAAGTAAACTTGGAGGTCTGGACATACTCCCATGGGTCATCCCCAACAAGAAGAATATCATTTTCATGATCCACATAAACAAGTTTCCAGTCAGTCCGTTGAGGATCTTCTAGCTGCCCTTCAATTCCAAACATGCGGGCAAGATCATGCCTGAGCTCATCATACTCTTTGTAACGGGTAACATCAATGCATCTTCCCACAGAGCCACGCTTTTGAACCTTCAAGAGTGTGGAGCAGTGTAAGTCATTTGAGAATGTCATAGAAAAACAAAGTGAAAACACCCAATGTATTTCAAGTTCTAATCCAAATCACTCATTCCAGTGCAAAATATTTAATGCAATATTTGTTAAATGTACAATAAAGTGCAATTGCATAAGATGTTTTAACTATACATGAAAGTAAAACCCCACCTTCAATCTAGAATTCCATTTAAATTCAAGTTACAGAAATTACCAAATCTATTTTATTATGCAATGCATCTAGAGGAAGATTAAAAAAAATACATGAGAAAAAGGATTGTTGAGTTGGAATAAAATTTTTGCTTAGGTAGTCAACTAGCCATGCATAAGAACACTGTAGCATAAGATTTCATTATTTCATGGTAGTTTTTTCAAACAGTGGAGATTTGTACGTTCTCTAATACAGTGTGGCATAATGAAGCATGCACAGATCAACTTTGAAGGTCAGTGCAGTTGGCAGTTGGGTTTCAAAACAATCTCCTTCTGGTTATAAGGCTTTGCTGACTTGCAAAATACATTGATGTACCTAAACCATGTTAAATTTAGAGGAAAATTGACCTACCAATGCAAAGCATTTCTAAGACAAGAGAAGGTAGATCAACAAACCTTTGTATATGTTCGCATACGTTGAGTCTGGTTAGCCCACAATCCGTTGCTCAAAACTCCAGCATCATTGATAGCAACATCACTTGAACATCCAGGCTTGAAAGGTATGTTTGGCACCCCAAATGACTGAGAGCTGATTGCAGCAGTGGATAACTCTGTCTCAATATCTCTTGGAGTACCACCATAATTAGAAAGCAAGTTCTGAAGATCTTTTTGAGAATCATACCCCCTTGACAACAAAGTGTCAGGTGCCAACCCATCAATATTAGTTGCAAAAGGAAGATTGTTCCGAGGATGTGATTGAACATCACCCTCTAAACCAAAGGTTGGGATTGGGAAGTTCTGCGGGATGCTAGCATCCAGACAATATGATGTCCCTGAAGAAGATGCTTCCAACTGATCAGTGATAGTACTTTTATATTTTATCTGGTCTGGTCCTTTTGAGCTGGGCAACTCATGTTTAATCCGTATATCAGACTTGCTCTGCAGCTCCTGAATCAGATTACTTGGAGGCTCGATTAATGAATCCCCCACCAACATGGCTGATCCTTGTTGGTTTCTATTCAGAAGGTTGGATGGAGAAACCTGGCAATTATTAGTGGAAGGTGAGGTTGAACATGAAGGAGCATCTCCTTCTGTAAGACCAGAATGAGCTCTGATTGCTGTAAGTGGCTTGTGCTGGCTTTGGGGCTGGTTCACAGGAATCTGTTGTGATTGCATCAGTGCAGAAGCTGAGAAGCTATTACCATTGAGAAGCTTTTCTGTTGAGAAGCCAGTGCTGCTTAGCTGTTGATGTTGTTGTTGCTGATGTTGAGACAAAGGAATCTGTTGTACTTGCTGGTTTTGCTGATTGGGCTGCTGTTGCTGTAGCAGCTGAGGCTGCAAAATTGGGCTTGCTGGGGAAAGCAATTGCTGATGCTGCTGCTGTTGCTGCTGCTGCTGCTGCTGCTGTTGCTGTTGCTGTTGCTGATGCATTTTCTGTAGCAGCTGAAATTGAAGCTGCTGCTCTGAAAGGCATTGTTGTGACAACTGTTGCATTTGTGGCTGCTGCTGTGCTCGCTGTGACAGGCTTTGTTGCAACAACGGTAGTGGGGACTGTTGTAACTGTGCCTGCTGCTGGTGCCTTTGTAAGAGATTTGGTTGCGGTTCAATTTGTTGTTGAAACTGTGAGTCTAGTGGTAGGGATGTTATGTGCAATGAACTTTTACTATTAGAGTTGATACTCTGCTGTGATTGGGTATTGCTTGTGAGTATTTGCTGTTGTTGAAGCTGAGAGTATGCAACTGGTTGCTGCAAGCTTTGATTTGGGATCTGGTTAGGGGCAACTACACCATTGTTTACAAGAGCTGGATGACATATCTGCTGCTGCTGCTGTTGTTGTTGCTGCAGTTGTCGTTGTTGCTGTTGTGGCTGCTGTTGCTGTACTTGCTGCTGCTGGGACAGCTGATGTAGTTCTTGATGTTGCATCTGCCGCTGCTGCTGCTGTTGGCTATTAGGATTCTGTAATAATTGCTGCAGATGCTGCTGTTGGGGCCATGCAACAGGTGACTGTTGCAATTGGCTAACCTGGTTTTGTGGATTTGCTTTGTTAAACTGGAGATTTGACGCAGACATTGCAGGGGCTTGAAAACTCAATAATTTAGATGGATCATCAGCATTAAGGTTATTATGCAAGCCATTTGAAGAAACCATTGATGGGAAAAGTCCAGATTGAGCAGCTGAAAACTGATTATTTTGCTGCATGCTCATCCACTGTACTAAACTCAAACCAGGAAAGATTGAGCTAGGGGCATCCTTCATGCCAAACTCATCTCCAAGCCAGGGCATGGCTCTCTTGAAAGCATTCTCTATGTCAGACTCATCATCTGTAAAAATACTTCCAAAGATCACAATTAAGGAACATATCATACATGGCAGGGGAGGTTTTGCAAACAGATTTTGCCAGATGCTAGTCTTGCGTTCACAGAACCCTCCCCCCCACACCACCACCCACACAACACACACCATTTTTTATTAAGTCGCATGCGAAAAACAGTATGAGGAGATACTAAGATAGAGAGAGTATTTCATACTATTACTATAATTAAGTTTAAGTGCCAAATTCGCCACCTAAAAAATTAGGTTACTAATTCACAATAGATTGATTCAACAAAATGATGGATAAGCAACACAAATTGGTTCTTAAAAAGTTCTCATATCCAAGGCAAAACTCATCCTTTTCATTATGTTAGATCCATAATGATCCAAGTTTCTTTAAACCATTTCTTTACAAAAACTTGTTTGTTGACACAATTTATGTATTAGGCATGAAAAATTGAAAACCATACTTCTTTCAAAGGCAAACCTATTTTCCCACACACACCATAATGGCACATTTAGAGGAAGAGAGAGGGAGGCTGCTCTTTCAGAACATAATAGAGAATCTAGCTAAATGGTAAATATGGTTACCTGGCATCCCTGGTTGCCTTGGAAACTTGGGTCTGAAAAATGGAGGTGGACATATGTAGAAAGGAGTTACAACAGGTTCAATTTCCCAGATTGACACTCGGCTTGGCCGTTCACTAGCTGTTGATTCATCCCATCCGACCTATCAAAAATGCAAATGTTGATCAGCTATGGGAGCTAATACAGAAGTTAACAACATCAGAAATTTTGGATTCAACACATATCAACTAAGAGCTATTTCAATAGCATGGATGGATACACCCCTAGATGAGCCCTTAAAGAATAAAACAGGCATGTACAACAGAAATGCCTTACCCTTGAGGGGTCTAAAATTAAATAGCATGACTAAATACAAATTAACCACCCAACAATAGCATATATTTAGAGAATTAGGCCAGGTAGAGAATTGCCATGTTCTCAAGCCCTTATATTCTAGAAATTTTCAGAATGCAATACATGTCTTATCTATGCTAACCACTTGCATACTGCACAAAAGACCCTATAAGTCACAACATACTAACATACTAACTACTTGGTAACCAATGCCATGGATTTTACCAAATCCAAATCATCATCCACTCATATGCACATAGCAAAACAAAAAAGGCCATACCCAGTGCACAAGGCCAAAGAATACCTGAAGGTTACGCCACTGAGAATTTTTCCATCGCACAGTATCTAAATCACTGATACCAGTAATTGTACCCATGTATCTCCGTACTCCTGACTCCTCAGTCTCAAACATCATTCTAAATCGCATGCCAAGAGAAACTTGAGTATACATTGCTTTGTTATACTTGGCTAAGGGAATCACAAACTCAGACGGGCTAGCCCTATTATAATTAAATGTGTTTTGTCAGAGCCTGTCATAGAAACTTATTGGATTGTCTTCATCACATAATAGTAATGACAACTTGAACATCTTACAGCTGTACCTTGGATTGTAAAATATAGTAAATGGACTGTTATTTGCTGCAGCATGAGCTGCAGCTGCAAGAATTCCAATATGCATGCTATCACTAGATATGACTGATGAAGAGAGAGCTGGCTGCTGTCTATTAGCACGCCTTATACCCAAGAGAAGCTGGGATTTTTCATCTCTACACCGAATCAGATTATTTCAGATTAGCTACAAGAAAGGAAAATAATCTAGCTGAAATTTTTCATTTGATCAAATATCTATTTCATACCTTATAAAAAGAACAGAATCTCCGGCGAAGAGCCTTTTTGTGCTAACAAAGACACTCCAACCCGTAGTCAACAGGTGCCTTTTTGGTTGGCCTGCAATTAATGCACTATACAATTTTAATGTATCTTACCTGAATTCAATAATCCAACTCATACAAACATCTAATGCAAATTCTTGGTATAAACAATGAACATATTGGAACATTTATGGATTATATTTCAGAGAGGGAGGAAAGTTTTGAAGGGATCAATACCGCGATAAATATGCCGGAATATCCACGAACTGTCATGCAAATCTCTAGCTCCTAGCTCCTGAGCTGGAGGTTGCATTGAATAATCCTATCAAAGAACATTGTGATGAGAAATGAAAGAAAAAGATTTTGAATGTACTAGATGGAATTATCTACTTGAAATTACAAATCAAAATTCCAAAAATTGATACACACAAGAGGTGGAAAGATCTTCTCAGCTGCTCGACGAGGTACTGAGAATCCACCATGCGTACTAGTGTCACTAGCTGTAAGAGTTTTGCAGAAGAATTCAGCAGGTTGTCTACTTTGCTTGAGGCCCATGTCAGATGCCAGTAGAGCTTCCTTGTCATACTGTAGAACAGAAACTTCAAAAACAAGCTCTATATGTGCTCATGATTACATGTGAAAAGAGACATAATTTGATTGTGTACATATTAATTCTCAAATTGAACCATTGACCTACTTTGTTTACAGGTTGAAGGGTCATCTGCGCATAGACCTCATCAGTTTCAGGATCCGCCTGTTTAAAAAATATAATCATATGCATAAGAAGTCTATAAAATTTAATTAATTTAAAACAGTAGTGTGACTGTTGAGACTCTCATACATGCAGTGTGACATTATGAAGCATGCAAATCAACTTTGAAGGAAGGTTCGGGTAGTTGGGTATGAAATCAGTCTCCTTTTGCATAGATGCTGCAACCTGAAATTTTAGTTGTTGAAAAGTTCCATTAGAATCTGAATCCAGAAATTTTTGTATCTTGAATAAAATAAAAGGAGTGGAAAAAAAAGGTGACATACTTGCTCACTGTGGCCTTGAGGGAAGTAAACTACGAGACTTCCAACTGGAGGCAAAGAAACCAGAGGTCCAGCACAAGCATGCCATAACTCTGAATTAATACTCTTCTTCTCTCCTGTTGTCAATCCAAAAAAAATATTATTGCCATCATAAAAAACATCAAAAGTCATGAGAGAATTACAACTGTCAAATACTCATAGAATATCAAATTTCAGATACAGTGACCAAAAAATATTCATTTAAATTTGCAAGAACTCAAATCCTCTTGTTGAAAATTTTACTTAAGGTAAGCACTAAGCAGCTGCTATTAAGGTCAAGGGTTTGAGAAATTTTAAAGAATTCTCTGTGCTCATAAATCTTCAGGAGAAATAAGCAGGAGTATCAAAACAACTGGGATGAAACAAAAATAGTCACCAGGATTTCATAAATTCTTAAACCACAAAGAGAAACAAGTTCTGTTTTGCCACCAAGTGCTTAAAATTTTAGTTGACCCAAATATCTAAATCTCAACAAGTGTTTATTGTATTGATGAATAACCTATAATGTAGGTGGGTACCATATGGATCCATAACAACTGCTTTTTTTCTTCATTGTCATTGGCATAGGTCCATCATTTTCATTTATCTAGTTATTGATATGATAAATGAAAATACTAGCAAATGATTAACCCTAAAAATTATTAGCTTTCTCTTACATTGACAACAATCTCGCAATGGATTTACCGATTTAGTACTCATGAGTGAGCAAAACCCAGCGTTCAAAAAGGGTAACCATTTTCATTGCCATTTTAGGACATGCATTTAAATTTTCTCAGTTTGTCCTAGAAAATCAACAACATACTTTGAAATTGATAATCATTCACATTGAGTTGTTCAAAGGTACATCTAAACCAAGTGCCAATATCATCTCTGAAGTTAGTTCATGGAGAAATTGATTTTAGACCCCAAAAAAAAAAAAAAAAAAAAAAAACCCTACGTAATTAGCACAAATTAAGATAGAGAAAAAGAGTCATCAGCTTAAATATCATCAATTTATATATCCAAATAAAGAATAAAACAAAATTACTTAAGTTAGATAGTGAAAATTAAAAAGAACATAACTATCAGACATTGAATATATCAAAAACCTGAATTTCATGCAAAATCAGAGGTTTTAAATAGAAATAGCACTGAAGCATCAATGCATCAAAATCAGTTGAAATCATCCAAAATTTCAAGGATAACAATTCAAACAAACATCCATAACAGAAAACATATATTTATATAGCAAAAATAAAAATAAAAAGATAATGAGAATTCCGCAGTGGATTCAAGTATCTAAACCTTCTCCAGAATTTGGAAGAAATCCATTTTGGGGAACCTTCATGCTGATGATAGATATGAACTAATCAAGCTCTGAAGAAGAAAATCAATAACCAGTTGTGTGTTCCAC
The DNA here is from genome assembly GCA_030021035.2 of Notholithocarpus densiflorus. Lineage (NCBI taxonomy): Eukaryota > Viridiplantae > Streptophyta > Magnoliopsida > Fagales > Fagaceae > Notholithocarpus > Notholithocarpus densiflorus. Next base: position 1,491,698 of record JARYZH020000113.1, on the reverse strand, counting down.
AAGACATAAACACTTTCTAGCTGAAACCCATTTGCCCAATTACAAACAAGGGCTTTAAGAATTGGGTTCAAGTAGATGCTCCAATACAAAGTAAGTCAAACAGCCAGCCTATTCACATTTAATCCAAGCAACTTTTTAACCCCAACACTACCAGCTATGTCCTTGAGCGGTTAATTATGAAGCTTCACCTACTAATAAAGCAAATCCTTAGCTAAAGAGAGCTCAAAGTCAAAGATTCAAAAGCTTAAAAGCTCAAAGCTTAGTGACAAACCAATAACAACTCTCAAATTTTTCACACAGAGTGAAAAACATTTTCCATCCCAAAAAGAAAAAAAATGAACCTGGAAATCAGATTTCTGCAGCTGAAGAAATCCCAATTCCAATTCAAATTCCAATTCCAACCCAAGTTCTAAAAGCTCAGGAATTGCAAAATCCTCTGAGAAAGCAGACAACTTGGGAAGCCACAGACACCGAGCGGTGACCCAATAAGCCAAGCCACCGAGAGATAATGAAAAATTTGAGAGAGAAAGCTGAGAAAAAAAAAATGGAAGCAGAAACGGAAAAGAAAGGAAAGGAGTTTGGCTTTTGGGGTAGGAGAGAGAGAGAGAGAGAGAGAAAAGAAGAAGTTGGACGAGAACCTGAGTTGTCGCTGAAGAAATCAGAACAAAAAGCAGAACATACAAAGCAAGCAAGCAAAGGTAAGGAGTAAGGACAGCTTTCTTTTATGTGAAGAAGCCGACATCAACTTCAATATGAATTATGATTTACAATCAAAAACAATCTACCACGGTTATAATTTTTTACTGTATTTAGATTAGAAAATTCTTATAGTACTATGCTGTCAAATTTCAGTCTCAGTTGGTCTCTTCCGAAACACCTGAGTGATGGAGTTGAGCAATGCACATAGCCTTATACAAGACACTTTTCACCGCAGTAAATTTTATTCATCATTGTTTCTACTTTATTATTTACTATTAATAACTTGCCCATCTTATATAGGTATAAAATTTCTTGTCAATTTTGGTGTACCTACATACATACTTAGAGAAGTGCTACTTATAACATTTTTGCAACACTTTTGTAGTAAATACTAATTAGTAAATTATTAATGGTTCTAATTTGAGCTTATTATTGAAATTATTTTTTAAATAATAGTCAGTAACAATTTTCTACTTAATATTTGTTATGAAAATATTGTGGAAATAACATTTCTTTTAAACTTATTTGATGAACTTTGAAAAATGTGCCATAAATTCAGAAGTTTTAAGTTCTATGCAACATATTATTTCTCTATGGGATTTTAAAGGTGCCTAGTGAGTAGGAAGTAGAATAATTTGAACAAAAGTCAGAACACATCATTCTTTTATGGGGAAAAAAATTAAAATTATATATGATTAATAGAGAGGGCAAGAGGGGTTCATAGTACCACAAAATATGTCATTATAATTGAAATATCATATGAATGCCAATGAATTTATGAGAAAATAATATTGAGTAAGTCAAACCCTATTGGTTAAATCATATATATTATTACCTTATCTAAAATTCTTATAATAAAGACACATTTGGTACACTGTAATGATTATTACATGGGAATGAGAATAAGTATTACAAGGAATACATTAAGTTGGAATGTAATAAGTATTACTATTTATTAATTTAGTGACCATTTAGGAATAGAATCCTGAATATGCATCTACAATATAGTAGAGTATAAAAAGAAGGTATAATTAAATCATTTTTAAGTCAAATTTCCTAAAATACACTTATTTTAGGGTGTTCAAAATAAAGCTAATAATTAACAAGAAGGAAAATTTATTTTCTTTCCTTTTGAAGATGTGGCAACTAATGGTTTTTTATGAAATTTTTTTTAAAAGTTATTACATAAGGTGAAGGAATAGATATTCAGTACTTTTGATAAGGAATAGTTATTCCTCATTTTGAAGAATAGTTATTCATAAGGAATAACTATTCATTGTAATAAAAATATAACTAAACAACCGAATAGTTATGCTATAGGAATATCTATTACATTACAGTGTCTATTACAGTCTACCAAACGTGCCCTAACAAATAAATAATAATAATATATTTAAAATAAGGTCATATTATAATTTTTACTGAGAAATATATCTCTCCCCTTCAAAATAAATAGAGATGATCTTTTATAAAGTTATGTATGAATTAAATCAAACTATCAATGAACCTATACAAATGAAAATGGATGTAAGTTTCCAAATAATTAAAAATATGCAAGTAAATTTCATCAACTCCACCTTCTATGTGTTTTCCAAAAGACAAAGGTCTCCATTTCCTCGGAATTTTCCAAAAAGAAAGCAGTTCTCTTCTTAAAAAATGGGAAGTAGTACTTTTTAATTACCCTGAGAGTAAAAATTTTAGTGTCATGCACACTGAATAATTTTTCTCCATAATGAGGCGTACCTCAACAAGCCTGCAAGATTCCAATGATTTTTGTGTGGAAATTGGGAGAGTTACGGATGCATGGTGGTGTTGGTTAAATTTCTTGTTGCGAGGTTGGAGAGAAAACGAAAAATGCTAAAACCACGTCATTTTAAGCAATTTTGACTACAACTCGTCATGTGACGAGTTGTGAGGTAGATATGTGGTGGTTTATATGAGTCCATACTTTTATCATTTATAACTTTTCTCATGACAAGTTGTGACTAAAGTTGTGTAAAATAATATTGTCTTAACATTGCTAGAGAGAAATCTGATAAGACCTATATGTGGAAGTACCTTTGTGCTCGCTGACGTGGCTTACGCATTTTGATCAATGTTTGACTGTGGGTATGGGATGATTTCATAGGTTGTTTTTTTTTTTGTTGAATGATGCGTTTTCTCATTTCTGCTTTTATTGGGGTTCCTTTTTTCCGGGTTTGGACCCACCCAACAATATCATCTTCATGGCAACAAGATTCTCTTTTGGTTTATTTAATTTTGAGTATGGGATTAGGGAGATCATCAAATCACTTTACTTAAAGTTCAAATTCGTTACTCAAATGAAATCACTTTTATTCATTTTTTCTTCTTTTATGTTCTTTGGACTACCCTACCTAGTGTAATTATAGCAACTCCCTGCACTCAAGGGAACTACTGTATTTAAATGTAAATATAGTAACTCCTTTAAGCATATGGAAGGAATATCTAATCAGACGATTTTATGAGATCTCCTTATCACAGAATATAGGACCCATTTTAAATCTCGGATACTATTGAGAGAGAAATCGCATAAGTGATAAGGCTATCCCATTGTAAAATTTTTCCTTAATTGGGTTGAACCATCATATAACATCACAATCTCAATCCTGTTCAAAGATCCATTGATTTTAAGTAATGAGGAACAATAATGCTTAAGACTTAAATTGTGTTTCACTTAAACTCTTCCCATTAATTTCAATCTCTCTTATTCTAGTTTCCTAGTTTCATTAGATTTTTAAGTTGATAACCCACTTAATTGAATGAAATGAGACAAATTAACAAAAATAGAAGTGACTACTTTGTTTTTTATTTTATATATAGATTAATGATTAAAATTCAAATTACACCCTTTAAGTTTAGGTGAATTTTTATTTTCATCCATAAAAGTAGCATTTTTATCAAGTTGATCATTTCATCCATTTCCATTTATGAAATTATCACTCTTCACATGTGATGCGTGAAGTTGACAACGGATTTGATAGAATGCAATGGATGGAATTGATCAAGCTGACAGAAATGTTAAAGTTTAAAGGCTAAAATGATAGAAATTTTATGAACAAAAATGATAATCCACCCAAACTTAAAATGTGTAATTTATATTTTATCCTTAAGTCTTTTTTATTAAAAACTATAACATCAAGAGAAGTTTTGTGAGGAACGAATTTATTCAAATAGGATTCAACATAACATGACAAGGTAGTTTCAAATCCCTCTACTTCTTGAACTATTATATTTTTCTTTTCTCTCCTCCTTTTCTCCAAACCAAACAAAATAGAAATTATGAGTATGATGGATAATCTTATATGATAGCTAGAGTACATGTCCTACTCCTAGGCTCCTAGCCATTATGAATATTCCCAAACATGTAAACAAAATATTTACTCAACTTTAGGTGCTTCACAAGAATCTCAAAATTGCGATTTATCCCCGATTTTCATTTTTTAAACCCTTGCAACTTACGACAATGTTGTTTCATCATATGAACATCCTTAAACGTATGTTTTGAGGACAAACTTTGTCTAATTTTCAGAAAATGGGCCATCCACAAAGTTATAAGAATATTTAGTGAAAATTTTAGAGTCAACAAAGCAATTCTTACCTTGAAAAGTGTTCATCAACATATTGTTGGTAAAATAAGACAATTTTTGAAGGCACAAAAGGGACATAAAGGAAAGTATGAAACTCGATTTTCTCAGATCCCAACAATTCCTCACCCAAAAAACAAGAAAAAAAAAGAAAATCCACCCACTTTATTATCAATGTCATAAATTAGTATATTTGATTCTTGACCCACGAGAAAAGCAGCCAAAAATAAAGAAGAATTTTTATATACACGCTAAAAAAAAAAAAAGGCACTAGCCGCAAAAGCAGGAAATCTTCACATGTCACAAGTTCGGTGATTCCTACTTCGAACATCATTATAATGCAATTGAAGTTACATTTTCATTATTTAATGGTTTGTGCCTTAATTTTATAAAATTTAGTGATAAACTACTCTATGTTTTTCCGCAAAAGTCATGGGTGCGTGACAATTAATCTGGACAATTCAAAAGATCCTGATTTTGAGCGTCCCTTAATGCTGTAGGACCCCCATGATCACTATCTTCTATTCCTTTCTCCTCCAACCCAATAATAATAATAATTAAAGACTGTATTTGCTGTCAATCATGTAAAATATTAAGTAATTTTTTTCACTCATTTCTATTTTATTGGCTTGAATTTTTATTACAGATCGAATGATGCAAGGTTAAAAATCAAGAGTTTTATAACTCGATTAGATGATGCTTTTTAATGTGAATAGAGTTTGAATCAAAGAATGATAAATTTTACCATTTGAGTAGTGAAACCCACAAAATGACATAAGAAACCAGCTGATCAGCTTTAACCATCCCTGTTACAGTAGCAAGGAACTACACGTGTGGGACTCAAAAGAAAAATTGAAAGGAAGAGGCTGATACGTTTAAAAATAGCTTATTTAATTAAAATTAAATTTTTTTGCTGAAAGTATTATAAGTAAAGCTAAAAATTAACTTAATTAGTACCGTGGAACTTAGAAATTATACTAAAAAATACAATAAGACCCATAAATAATAACAAAAATAAACTAAATAAAAAAAAAAATTGCCCGATATAACCTATTCCAAACGCAACCTCTTTTAATGAACACCATTCGTTCTCGTCTATAAAAGCTTGATGAGAAAAGTGTCGTGTCAGTGTGTCAAACCCACCCATCATCCCTTATAATAAGTAGTGAAATTTGCAGCCATCTACGAAATTTCAGACCAATATGTTTTTGCATGTAATCCTCAAATAATAAAAAACAAGGGCAAAGAATTCACCATTCATGGCCCAAGCTGCAAGTGAATTTTCGAGAGCAATACATAAATTGAAAAAACAATAATATTAGCGAAGGTGCCACGAAGTGTAGAGAGTAGAGAGAGAGAGAGAGAAAGGGCAGGCAGGACATGTGAAATGACACAGCTTTTGTCGGGGCATGGCAACCACTCCAAAGTGCTGACCAGAATGTGGGGTTTCGTTTCATTTCATTTGGTTGCAGTTTCGGTGTTAAGCGAATCAAACCCTTTTGAGTGGCTATTATGGGTTCACCGGTTGCCCACTGCACTTCTCTTCTCTTCTGACCTGACATTGTACGGACTACGTACCTTTACTTTATATTATTATTATTATTGTTTTTATAAATTTATTTTACTATTATTAAGATAAATTATACAAGGTATAAATATGTTTAAATTAAGAACAAACATTTATTATTTTTGGGCCATCAATTTCTCAGTCTAAGTAAATTTTTATCTATCTATAAGAATATTAATATTTGGTGTGCTAAAAAAAAATTATACTTTTGTTACTTTAACACATCATTTTATAATTCACCCTCTATTATATTTCTTACTTTAATATATCAATCATTAAAATAACTTAAAATAACTCCTACATAATAAAAAAATAATAAAAAAACAAAAAAAATAACTTACCATATTAGAACCCATCACCACCTCACTACCCACCATTATCACCTAAAATCAAACAACCACCACCATCCCAACATCAATTCAACAACCACCGCAATGATCCACAAATCAGGGAACTGACATCCAAAATCAACCCAATTTTTGTGACCCTCAAATCAACCACGGCCCATATAAACAACTAAGCAAAATCGCAACAATCCAAAGCAAAATCATTGTTGTCCTCAAATCGCAACAACTAATGTCGATCCACCATTGTCACCACCACCAATAAAAGTGTCAATGTCCTTAAAGCTGTCATAAGAGAGAGAGAGAGAGTAAATAATAATAATAATAATAATAATAATAAGTAGTATTACTAAGAGCAGATCATTGTAGCAATGTTAAAAATCTTTGTAAATTTTTACTCAAGTAGCACATTGAATGGAGGGAGATTTTTGCTCTTTAGTGCACAAAAATAACATTTAGAATCTTTTAGCACGTACAATGGATGCTAGTGCTATTGTAATAGAGATTTTTCTTTTTTTTTTAACCCTCTATGTTCAATATGGCGGTCAAATTGATTTATGAGCAAGCTAGAGTGAAACACAAAGTTTTAGCAATAATTTTTATTTCCTTTTTTTTTTTCTATTCCATTATTACCTACCTGGATATTTGAAATGAATAACAAAAATGAACAAAGACTTCAAATTAAAATGTTTCATAAATTAGAATTTTAAGTAGACAAAACTAATAATTTAGAACATCATATAAAATATGATATAAACTCGATATCTTCTTCTTTTTATTATTACTAGTTTGTAACTCCATGCATATGCATGGATATACTTAAAAGATATACATTAAGATGCATAGTATAATTTTTACATATATAATTTAATTATTATTAATAGTCATTTTTATATTTATTTGTTTAACTCTTTAAAAATTATTGTAAGAATATTATTAGGTAGAAAATATAAATTTTCTATTTTTTAAAAAAAGTTTTTATATTCATTAATTCTAGACTTTTTAGTTTTTGTACGCAATAACTTACCTAGATGAATATTTATGATGTAGTTCCACATTTGACTCAAAAATTAAGAAATAAAACTTCCTCTAAAAATAAATAATTTAGGACACATGGCGCAAAACTAAACTTCAATTGTAAAATCTAATTAGATTTTCTCTAAGCTTTACTTATTAATATATATATATATAGAGAGAGAGAGAGAGAGAGAGAGAGAGAGAGATTATGATATTATCATCAAGAGTAATGGATGTCGTTAGGGCATTTGTTAATTGATAATTTAAAAAAAGTTTTAATTTCATTTTTGTGAAAAATATAAAAAAATTGTTAACAAAATTAATTATATTTTGTCTAGAAAAAATTTCTAAAAATACTTCTTAAACTAAAATCCTTAGAGCATATATTAACATTTCTCTATTATTATTATTATTATTATTAATTATTACAATTATTATTATTATTATTATTATTATTACACGTTGTTCACTGCAACGAAATTTTCTTGACTGCAAATCTGCTCTCGAATCACACAGTCCCAAAAGACATTTGCTATACGCTGTTCATACTTAAACACATCTATGACATGATCGATGCCTCGGACTTTTGAGTTTTGATTCCTTCTTTGACACAGATTTTTTTTTTTTTTTTTTTTTTTTTTTGAAAACTTCTTTGACACAAGATTGGTAATAGGCCCCAGGCAATTCATGAACTGACAGAACATACGGACAATATTATAGTGCGGGAGCAAAAATTCAATTGCACCAATTTTAAAGGTTTTATTATGCTAATTAATAGGCCCCATGCAATTCATGAAACTGACAATACATACGAACATTAAAACATTCATCAGTATTATTATTGAACTGTAATATTTATAATGACGCCAGATTCATTTACACTCGTATTCAAAGCTCTCAACATGCATGACTCATGAGCATCAACTTTCTCTGTGATTAAAGGCCTGTAAATTGAGTAGATTCTTTTATATATTATAGTCTATTTCGTTATGATCCCAAATAGGTATAGGCATATGTCATGAACTACAACTGTACAGTGCTTTTGATGGACTAAATGCAAAATGACGCATGTAGAATTAGAGTTCAATTTCAGAAGAGTTACAATTTACAACGCCATCAACCAAATAAAGGAGAAAAGACATAACTAACGCTTAGTCATATGATTTTGCAAACCACATTGAGAGAGAAAGAGAGGATAATATTATGGCCTATGCAATATTGTCATTTCGAACCAAAAGGAATTAAAATTTCTCTTTCCAGCACTTAAATATATGCGAAAAAGAGTGTCTGCCATTACCAATTACCCATATGCCAATGCCATCATCATCATAACAACAACTACTAATAAAGATAAAAATATCTTTCATGACATTCATACGTGATCATTCTGATTGATTAATCCCATCATTTTCGAAGCAGTAAAAATTGTCAACCTTGGTTCGGTTGGTAAGGCTCAAATGTTTCGCCCAAAATGTCTAAGTTCAAGTCTCGTTGTCTGTAATCCTCCTTGATAGACGATTTATAAATCTAATATAATTCTTCTCTGAGACTTACAGTTTGCCCTAATCTTAGTATAAGGTAGCCTTCCCTCGCCTAAACTTATTTTTAGGAAAAAAAAAAATTCTCTTATTACAGAATATGGGTTGGGTTTTACAGTTAAGACATTAAGAGCAAACGGAATGATTCTCAGTTTCTTAATATTCCGTTGCCTGTGGCGCTTGAAATGCCATTCGAATCATCCATGTTAGGTAAGCACATGGCATGCCTAGTGCTAAAACTTTAATTGTTCGGCCAAAAAATAGAGACAAGCAAGGAAATATCTCATCAGTGTGTTCGTTTTTTTAAAATTTTTTTAATGAAGTGCTTTGATTAAGCTAATGATCAAGGGATTATTCATTATTCCCCACTATTAAAAAAAAATAAAAATCAACCACGAAAATTTTTATACCTCTTTCCAATGAAATGTTTATGCATGAGATGTTAGGATATCCAAAGACAGTGACATGACATGCATATCTGTTTGATGGATCCCCCCTCCGTTAAACACGAGTCATGGTCCCTACACTGCCAAACTTAGCATCCCATACGAAACGAAAGAAAGAAGCAGAGGCCAGTGAGCAAGAGCGTCCTCTCCAAATAGTGGGGTGCGTTTGCTTTAATGGCTTTTGTATTCTTTCCAATTTGATTCATTTCAGCACCACCCATCAGAACCAGAATTTTATCTTTTAGGTCAAAGTATGAATCAAAAAGTTCTTAAGAAGAATGTGCTAAAGTTTAAAATTAAATTAATACATAACAGCCCCAAACTAACTTTCTATTTAGAATTAATGAAATATAAGTACAAGAAAAGGCATAACATAACTTTTCCTAAAACGTTTCTCAAAAAAAAAAAAATTATCTATTAAAATGAAGTTTGATATTCTTTTAAATCTTAAAAATCACATATGATTAATTCCGGATTAAATTTCATAGTAATTTTTTTTTAATATAGAAAATTAAAGAACCCGTTTGAAAATCACCTTCCTTGTGATGTAAAGCTTAATTTTGACAATATCTACGATTGTATAATTGGTTTCTCATCATCTACAAATTAATAAAAGTCATATTTACTATCTTATTATAAATCCAATATTCCTTTTCACTTAGAAACAAATTAGTGTTGTTATTAATGTGGACTTAATTTGGCCCCAAATCAGTTGCGTTTCTAGCGGTATTAGGAAACTAAGTTCTACTTGGCTTGCGAATTCATGCAAAAAAAGGGCATTACAATCCTTTCAATATAAATAGATAGATAGATAGATAGATATACATATATAGACAAATTCAACTAACCTTTTAGTTAGAAGAGCACACACAACTTTACTCTTTTGCTAACAAGATTTAGAAAATTACAAAGATTCTTTTGGTGTTGTAGTTTTGTTGAGATAAAGCTCTTTACTTGTATTTAGGGTTTGTATTTTATGAGAGTGTATTTGTGTCACCTTTGTAATCTTACTCTTTTCTTAGTGAGACTTTCTCCATGACACTGCCTGTGAATGTAGGGCTAAGATTAAAATGCATAAATCTTTGTATTCTTTATGTGGTCATTTCTTCTATTTTTCTATTTTTATCATGCATAAATCCAATATTATTGGATAAATTCACAGCAAATTAGCATCAAAACATCTGTTATCTTAACAATTGCCAATGAACATTTTTGTTTAAAAAAAAAAGAAACCATACAAGCAAAATGTTTAAAACAACTCAACCTTAGCCACCCATAATGGTATTCTACTATTTGTCCAATATTTTTCAAATTTATTGCCAAGTAAAATAAAAAGTACCCAAAAGAATCATTTTGATGGAGTGAGACAGCAGTATAATTAAGAGCACCTTGAACCCAAAATCCTAAACTTTCAAATTTTAATCCCAAACAACAAATAGCCAAAGTGCCAAACACACAGTAATTTGAATAGAAATAAAATTCAATCACTATACAATTTGAAGAAAAAAAAATTCTAATTTATATAAGTAACACTTAATGATTTTTAACGTAAAAAGAGCTTTTGGTCTTGGGAGGGACTACTGGAAACAGAAATGATCCATATAATTAACCATTTTTATTTTTTTTACGGTTCTTAGAGTGAATTTTCAATATGAAGAAGGCCAAGTATTCATTTTTTACTTTAAGATCTTATATAATTACATATATATTATTTAAAAATTTTAAGGGGGGCATGGCACCTTTGGTCTATATATTGTTCCATCACTAAATGTGACACAGAGTAATTCTGATTGTTAACTTCACACACCAACTTGAATTACTAATGTTGGTTCAAGTAACACAATGTCTAGTGAGAGAAGCAAGAGTAATTAATCATATAAGGTTACAAGAGATAACACTTTGAGAGAAGCAATGTTTAAATTGCTTAATATAATATATAGGCTTTAATCTATAATAATATATTTAAATTAATTTTTTACTGTTAGGATCCAATTAGATTATAGGGAAAATTATAACTTACCCACCTGTGGTTAGGCTGAAATTTAAATTGCTTACTTATGGTTTGAAATTTGTCATTTTACCCATATGAGGTTAGCTTAGTTAGAGTTCTGTAACCCACATCTGTTAAAAACAAGGCTAAATATGTAATTTTGCTTTACTATTATGTATCTCTTCCAAAAACACAAAAAACATAAAAATACAAGATTAAATAAAAAAATCTAGCAGAACACTTGCATCATAGGATTTCAAATCACAGGTAGACAACTTAAATTTTGGTCAAATCTCAAGTGGGTAAAGTGTCAAATTTCAAACTAAAGATAAACAACTTAAATTTCAGTCAAACTACAGATAAGTAAGTTGTAACTTTCCCTCGATTATATTAATTTATGAAAAGTTTTGTATTTTTATCATTTATGTAAGATTACAACCCACACGTGTATATGAACAAACAGGGAAGAGAAAGGAAATAAGGGTTGATGATAATGGATCCACTCGGGTCACCATCCAGGTGATTCAAGTATTCAACCATATCTCTATAGGGGTCATGTATTACTATTATCCACTTAGAGAAGAGTAGCCACAATATTTTTTCTCCTTTCGTGGGACCATTTCAACCAGGCACTTTAATTGCACTATTAAAAAGTGGGGTTCAATTTCTTCTCTATAAAACAAGTGGGGTTCAATCAATCAACTTCCATTCCTTCATCCAGCTTGTAGATAAAGATGGGGTTTTGGAGGCAAGCGAGTATTGTACAAGCAATTTCCTTTACCCGTTTCAACCTCCACTCTTTTCCAACCTATCATTTCTTTCACTCAATAAGTGTGAATTTCCCAAGTTATTTTGGATGTATACTTAACAATTATATGAGGCAAATTTCAACAATATATCTTAGTTTAAATTGAAAAATTATTAGGTAATCCTGATCAAGTATACGGTGACGTTTGTCTCACGTTCATGTATAGTTGATCTAACCTTGAATTTATTTAATAGAATCCACCAAAAATGTGAGAAAATAGAACACCACATCATCATATCAAAAGAATACCCAATAGTTATTTGTCTAAATTGTATGTTAGACTATTTAAATTTTGGGATTATTTTGATTTTGTCTTTTTATATTTAAAATTTTGAAATCTTGTCCTCAATATTATATAACATTTTGAATATTATATAACATTTTGATTCAAGCTCTATGATTGGTGAATGTGAAAATTTTTTTTCTTTCATTTTTAGTAAAATGTGAAAGAAGAATTATCAATTCCTTATATGTCTCGCAAAAACAACTAAATCATTTTAGCCATTCATGAAAGTAAAAAATAAAAAATAAAAAGCGATATTCAGCAAGAAAAAAAAAAATCATTATAGTAACAATAGTTTGTTACAAATTTAAATAAAGAAGCATGTTATGAACTAAAATACACACGGAGAAATTAAAGTACAAAGGATATTTTTCAGGGATAAATATATGAAACATAAATGGTTGAAAAAATTGAGTAGAAAACACTAATCATAAAATCAAGAAAAGTGTTATTTTCACAACGTTTTCACAATAAATCATAGATGATAAGTTGTTATTAGTTCTAATTTGAATTCACAATTTAGGTTACTTTTCTACCCACCCATCAATAGACGAGAAGAACGTGAAGTGATAAAATTTACCAATAGGAGGGTTTTGTTTGGTATGCCATTTATTTATGATGGTTTATTTGAGTATATAAGGTTCCAAAGAATGTTTTCCACCCTTTAAAAGCTGAAAATAGTGTCAACTATATTGGTCTTCTTTTCCATTGATTTGTGTTTTTTTATCGTACCAAATACCATAGAATGCAAAAAATATATATTTTTAAAAATAAAATAAATTGAACAGTAGTTAGCCTCATATACTTGTGATAACAAAGCTATTATACAATACGGATGGATTGCCTCGCTTTTTTATTGCTTTAGAAAACATGATGTACTTGTATATAAATCAATAAGAATCTAAACCTAAAAAAAAAAAGGTGATAAAGAAAGAAAGAGCATTTTTTTACCATATTTAAAATAATTTTTATTTATTTATATATAATATAAAAAACCGAAGTCTTTGACTTTTTATTGACCTTTTAAAATTTTGACACATCACCTTTATAAGCTTACAAATTTACATCTCATTATAATTTATTTTAATGTGTTAATCAAATGTGAGGTTTTAATAATGTAATGATAGGTTACAGGTTAATACCAAAGCTATGAAAATAATAAAAATAGAAAATAAGTTTTAGCGATGAATTTTTTCGTCACAAATATAGCAACAAATAGTTGTTTTAGTGACGAAATATTTCGTCGCTAAATGTAGCAGAATTTTTTAACAGCTGGTTTTAGTGACGAAAATTTTCGTCGCTATATGTGCCTGAATTTTCCTAAAAATAGTTTTAGTGACGAATTTTTTCGTCACTATATGTACTTGAAAATAGTTTTAGTGACGAAATTGTTCGTCACTAAATATAATATAATAAACTGAAATGGTTTTAGTGACGAAATATTTTCGTCGCTGAATACTGTTTTTAGCGAGGAAAACAATTAGCGACGAAATGTTTTCGTCGCTAAAAGTTTTTCTTTTTAAAATCGAATCAGACTTTTAGTGACGAAAATTTTCGTCGCTAGGATTTTTAGTGACGAAAATTTTCGTCGCTAGGATTTTTAGCGACGAGGCTACAGCGACGAAACTCGTTTCGTCGCTAAAAGTCCGATTTCGTCACTAAAAGTCCTTAGTGACGAAAAACTGGACTTCTAGTGACCAAATTTTTCGTCACTGAAAATACATTTTGTTATAGTAACACCTCATTATAATTTATTTTATTTATTTAATTAGACTGCAATATTAGAGAGACTCATATTAGGATTAGGATTTAAAAGTTAAAATCCTACAACCTAGAAAACAAACGTGAAAGTGAGAAACCAAAAACTCAAAAACCATACAACCCAACAAATTTTTTTACAATATTATTTGGTCTCTCAAATCTCTGTGACTCTCTTCCGCTATTTCTAGGGTCTCATGGCTGCTAACAATACTACTCCATCAGCTTTGGAAAAAGAATAGGTTTTTTTGGTTAGTACCTTTGTGTTTGCAATAATTTTAAAGATTAGATTTTTTTTTTTTTTTTTCTTTTGGAGGTTGGGGGCTGGTGTTTCTAATCCTAAAATTGTTGTTTTTCCTTTGAACTGAGTGCTTCAAATATTTATGTGTGTGTATTTTTTTAAAATTATTGGGACATGCCAATTGGGTCCTAGGATTAGCAATGGTCAACCTGTTGGACTTGATTATATAAACTCTCAATTCTGTTTTGTATTAGGATTTAGGACTTAGAGTGTAGTTCATCTTTTTCTATGACATTCAAAACAGTAACTAAGGTATAATTATGATATTCTTCAATATAAAAAAAGGTATAATTATGATATGTTGATGAATTGAAATTCAATTATTATTATGTTGCATTTTTTTTTAATGCGAATTATGTTGCATGACTTGGTTATGAACTATGCGTGAATCATATGTAGTTTATTACAAGCGAGTTGACTAAAAAACAAGCCAGAAAACCTCATGTAAGTTAAAGACTTAAAGGATTAAGATAGTTACGTCCTTACAACTCTAACTTGCTTCTGATAAAATTTGGACCCATTGCTTTCATGGATATGATTGATAGGCTTTGTGATTATATTCTTGATGAACTTTGATATCAAAATCAACCTTCATGCTTTGAAAGAGGTGTTCTACATCACCATGAGGTTCTAAGTGGTCTTGACTATTTATGATTAATGGCTAATTTTGATGTGATTGCTCGATGTTGGATTATTTTCTCTAAATAACAGATGCAATTTGCACAAAATTTTTCTTAGTTGTTTAGTTCTTTTTCAACAATGAAATAGCTTCAATTTGAATTTAATGGCTAATTTTGATGTGATTGCTCAATGATGGATTATTTTCTTTAAATAATAGATCCAATTTATACAACTAGATATTTCATAAAAAATTTCTTTGCTATTTTGTTCTTTTTCAACAATGAAATAGCTTCAATTTGAATTTATTAACATTGTACAAGTTCTATTCATTTTATATTTGAAAAATTTTAGGGCTTTTATATATATATAAATATATATATATATATTTCATAGTTTAAGATGACAGAAGCGACAAACGAAAAGAAACTTTTTATGCAAGTAACGGATGAAAATGAAGAACTTAATCAAAAACCCATAAAATAAACGAGTAAACCAAATCAAAAACCCTATGCAAATCAAAAGTCTTTGATCAACAGAAAACAGACTTAGTGTTAGTTTGGATTATATATATATTCATAGTTTAAGATGACAGAAGCGACAAACGAAAAGAAACTTTTTATGCAAGTAACGGATGAAAATGAAGAACTTAATCAAAAACTCAAAAACCCATAAAATAAACGTGTAAACCAAAAACTCAAAAACCCTATGCAAATCAAAAGTCTTTGATCAGCAAAAAACAGACTTAGTGTTAGTTTGGATTGCGCTAAAAACATTTTTCAGCAGGTTTGCGTCTCTGTCAGTAAGTCTCGTGCACTGTTTACGGGACCCACAAGTTGTCTAATTCAGCAAAATTTTCATTAAAACTGGGTCCCACAGCACTATTTATACATTTAAAAATTATTTTACTACAGTGTTTTCAGTTTTTAGTTTTCAGTTTTCAGCAATAAGCGGTATCCAAACAGACCCTTAAAAACAACTTTTAGTACATGAAAGAAACATGGTTTATTTTTTTGTGTTGTTTCTATAATTTGTAGGCTTTGAATATTTTGATTCGTTAATTTTTTGTCCTTTTGGAAGTTTTAACATATATATTTTTTAGTTCATTTTTTTGCAATATTTGAAACTATTTGGCAAACTTCAATAGTTATAGCTACGGATTTTTATTTTTATTTTTTATAACACATCTTTCTCTTATGTTTCTCTATTATATAGTCACACACACACACATATTGTTTCAATAATTTCTAGACGGTGAATCTTTTGATTCTTTAATATTTTTTGGCACTTCAAAAGTTTTAATATCTGAATTTTTTAGTTTTTTTTTTTTTTTTTGAAATATCTAAATATATCTAGCAGATTTTTTGCAAGCCCATTGCACATTCAAACAAAGGTTTTATATATATAAATATATATATATATAAATATATATATAAAATTGTAACATAAAAGACTGGAGCATTTTATGCAATGGTATAATTTCATAATCAATTTAAGATTTTATTAAATTTATTTTAGTTTACTACACAAACAAATTTAAGATTTTATTAAATTTATTTTAGTTTACTACACAAACAAATAGGTTTCCCTGCATAGTTTGCGACTGGTTTCAATAAAATAAAAAATCACCTCTCAATTTTGATTGCATGTATCATACATTGCACATATGCATATTCTAGAGCCACACGTTTATAACTTATCTCAATTATTTTGTTTGTTAATTTTTGTGTTACTTTATATATACAACAAAAAAAAATGTACTCTTTAGTCTTTACCTTTAACACAAATTGGCCAAGTCTTGTAGCTCAATTGACGATTTCTTGTCTTTCCAATAAAGATGTCTAGAGTTTATATTTTCTCCCCCTAACTATTGAATTAAAAAAAAAAAAAATTAAGACATAATTGGTTCATTTCCATATCACAATCTACGTTAGACTTATAACATAGTCAATCGCAAATCTACATTAGATTTTTAACATTAATGTAATTTTGTTGGAGCAAGCCAATGGCTTTGGCTATCCTGTGTAGACCTCTGGGGTGGTTTATTTTGTCAATAAAATCTTTATGCAAATTATCAAATAAAATAAAAAAATAAAAAAGATCTTTACTAAGAAATAGATTGTTTAAAGAGAAATATTACCATGGCAAGCTAAATAATCATGAGCCATTAGTGATGAGATTGACAAAAAATTTGGAACAAACTTGTATGTTCGAGCCAAGAGCATTGTAAATCAACTGGTTAACATATTTTGGTGTTTTTAATGGAGATATTTAAGATTCAAATCCCCGCTCCCTGTTGTAATTATCAAATTATCTAAATAAAATAAATTAATGGTTTTCATCATGTTTTTAATTTTAAAGTTAATAGATGCTTTAAGAGTATTAATTTAGAAAATAATTTTAGAAACTTTGTATGGGAAAAGAAAAAAGAAACTGATTTTTGACAATTTTTATATTTCTCATAAAACTAGTATCAAAACTTGCCTTAAATGATCCATTAACAAATGCTCTAAGGACACCCGTTAATTAATCAGACCATTAACAAAATAGAGCCTGGTCTCCTACCATACATGCATGATTGCGAATTAATTAGCAATTACAAATGCATTAGTAGCATCCTAGCTATCAAAAAAACAATGCATTAGATGCATTAGGTAGTACTTAGTAGTTTATGAATGAATTAATTAATACACAATGAAGTATAAAACAAAACGAAAGGTGATCAACATCAACCACAAAAAAAAAATTAGGTTGTCCTCTTCGTTTAAAAAAAGGCATAAACAGTGCATGGATAGACAAATTGAAGAGTAGTAGACCAAGTAATTAAGAAAATCTGAAAAACGTACCATTCTAGGTAACATACAATGAACATTGAGTACAAACTCAATAAGAGAATCCCATAGGGCAAGCAAAGAAGCGAGATTCACGGCATAGATGAATGTTTAGAGGAAACCTTCACTTCTAAGTGTCCCAAACTTATGAAAATAAAGGACTGTAAATATCATTGCCCTTGTCCCCCTTATGAGTCATACTTCCACGCTTCTCATCTCTCATATTCTCAGCACACACATTTAATTTTTTTTTAACACTGTTTTTTTTCTTTTCTTACAAATTGAAGAGTCTCTGTAGGGTACCCTAAAGTATTTATTTTTATATGTAACACACCGACAACCCCTTTAATTAAAAAATAAAAATAGCAATATTCAAATTGCATGCTATTATTGTCATTCACGTGGGAGTGTGATTATTGCTGGGTTTTTAGTATCGGCTCCGTTTGGAGAAAATACAAGCTAGTACTGGAATTATTGTGGTCCATCGTCTGACGTGTAGCACGAGCTGCACCACCATAATCATTATCTAACCTTTTTTTTTTTTTTTCTCAACCTAAAAGCTTAGCTTGTTTAATAATTAATATCGATACTTAGATGGAGAAATGAGAAAATTTTCTCTTGTGTTTACATGGAGGTAGAGATCGAAGAGGGGGAATAGGGGAGAGGGGATAAGATTTTAAATTTATTTATTTATTTTTAGACTTTGTTTGGTTGAAAATAAGGTTTGAGAAAGGAAAAAGAAATGGGTAAGGGAAAAGAAACGAGAAATAAAAGAAAAGAAAAACACTTCTCTTACTTATCTATGTTTGGAAAAGGGATGAAAAGAGAAAAGTGAAAAGAGAATAGAAAAAAGAAGAATTATTTTGTTTGATTTGTAAAGGGAAGATAAATGGAAAGAAATATATAAATATATATATATATTACTTTTATACCCTTAGAAAGAAAAGAGATGAATTTAAAGTAATGAACAAAGGGTTAAAAGTCAAACTTTACAACTGTATGTTTTTTAACTAGAATTTTCTTTCCATTTCCACTCAATTTGGGCAAAAATGAAAATGTGGGCCTAGCTGATTCATTTTCTTTCCTATTTCCCTTCATTTTTACCTGTCAAACAGTAAAAATCCTACTTTTCTCTTTTCTTCTCTCCTCGTTTCCCTTTCCCAAATGCAATATTAGGGAAGAGATTTAAGGAGCTTTAGAGAGGAAAACCCTTCAATTTTAATTTCCCAAATTAGGAAGGGGATGAGAGAGGAAGGTTTTCGCTTATATTAAAAATAATAATAAATTTTCAATTTTCAATTTATATTTATTTATATAAATTGAACAAAAGATCAGTATAATTTTCAATCTATATGATGTCTTACTATTTCATTTACTTCAAATTTTAGTTTTTAAAAAATTCAAATAAATAGGAGGGACATCTATACCCCATCCTCTATTTAATTTTTAAAACTTCCCAATAGGGGAAGGGATAAACATTCCCCTTCACTCTCCTCTACTAACCCCTTCATATTTTATATATATATATATATATATATATAAAAGTAAATTTTCAATTTTGTCCTTATAATATCAATTTATATCTATTTCTTCAAAATTATATTTAAAAAATGATATAATGTTATTTGAGTTTAAAAAATGCTGACTATAACCATTTTGGTATCTCTTTAAATTATTGATGAAGTGGAAAAATTCAATCCACTTATTTTCGAAATGGATGGAGAAGATTTTAGGAATTTCATGATGAATTACCCTAGGAACTTTAAAGAATTGTAATCCATTTTTTCAGTATGATTTTGAAGTTCATTGTGAGTCATATCCTTTCATTATCTTCTTATAATAATCTCATGCTCTCGGCTCATGCTCACTAGTATCTAGGGCTGAGTGCACAGTTATGGCTCATCTAGATCTCTAACTCCGGTAGGCCAGGGTCCAACGGATAGGGTGTTATTATGGTCACAAAATCATTCCATGAGGATGAACTCCAAATTTTTTTTTCCCTTATAATCTGGTGGGAGAGGGAAAATTTGAACACGAATTCTTTTTCATGGGAGAATGTGACAATATGATTATTATCATAGATCTCTTAATAATTTCTTTTTATTACAAAAGAAAGATGAATATGATTATTAAGTGCCCAATCCATGTAATAAATACTTTCAATCTATATTATATGCTTATGTTTACCTATAAAAAAAAATCTATATCTATTTTTTTTTATGAATAAAAAAATATATATCTATGTGTGTTTGACAAATAATCTAATGATTTCCCGTCCTTATCATAAGGTCAAAAAATATTGATTTTAAAGCATTCGTAACATATGATATTTTGGTTTGTGTTTGTTTCTAGATTTTGATCTTTGAGTGTTAAATTAGTAGATGACTTTATATCCCCTGCTTTTCATTTATGAAAAAAAGGCTTATAATTTAATAGGCCACCAAAAATTTCGGCCAGTTTTTGTTATTGAATGGTTGCCCAAATTTTATGGTGTAGTAATGAGTCTACTGACATGTTGAGAAACATCCAATGCAATACATTTCAATAATTCTGCTCTATTATTTTCTTTTACAAGGTCAACCTCTAGGTCATATACTGTTGAACTGTTCCAATGTAAAGTGTCTTATTATGCATCAAAGACACACCGAAAAGTGAAAACAAATATTAATATATTTAGTACTCATTCGTTAGGACATCTCATAAAAGTTGTATATCCACTATGATTAATCCCTGTTATGATTGTATACCACTGGAGACATTGAAGCATCATGAGAAATAAATAAGTACATTTGACAATAAAGCCACTTTTTGTTTCTTAATTTCATCACCACATGTCGTTAGTTATGTTGGATTTTAATTGTAATTATTTTCATCAACATATATGATAGCTATACTTTTACTTTAAAAGAGTTTAATTTGGACAAATTTTGATTCCAAACAAGAATAAAACTATTTTTTTCAATCTATTACATAGTTATTTATAAGATTATTCATGTATATTATTTAAACAAATTGCATGACTTATTAAAAGAGTCATATGATTAAAACTACACATGAATTATCTTTTCAATCACTATGCAATAGGTTGGAGAAAAATAACTTCAAATTAGTTTGGATACAAATTTTTTCGTTTTTAATTTTTAGTCAATATAACTAACACAAGGCTAGAGTGGATGACAGCTATATTGCTAGCGGCTCTATATTGAACCTTGTATGCATGAATACCTTGAATTTAAATCATGAACAAAGATAAGAAGATGACTTATATGTGTTCACTTACTAAACCACACTTAAGTGATTGTATATAATCATTTTAAGTGAGTCATGTTTCTATTGTTGGTTTTGGCCTACCAAGTTTGTCACCAAACTCTATCCCTAAATCATTAGCAATAAGCAAGCCAAAAGTACTCTCTTCTTTTGTTTATTATTTCTTTAAACTAAAGCGCATTTTTGCCAATTACATTATAAAGTTTTTCATTTTGGTTCTTTACATTTCAATTTGTTTTTGGCCATTCATGTTTTGATTTAATCTATTTTTGTATAGGTCATGCCATCCATTTTTGTTAGTAGTCTGATCATCAAATACCAAATAAATAGTTTCCATTAATTAATCGACGCCATCCATATAATACCAAGTTTCTCCTAATTACTTACAAAAATGGATGGTATGGCCAATATGAAAATAGAATCAAACATGAAGAGTCATAATGAAATTTCTCAAGCTTAGATGGCCAAACAGAAACAACCCAAAATTTGAAGAGCCAAAAGTATATTTTAGTCACTTTTTCCTCTCTCTCTCTCTCTTATTTTTTTGGGGAGGGGGGCGTTCACAAAATATGATGTTATGCCAATAATAACATGAGTTTAGTGACCAAAAACTCAAGTTCCTTCCCATCCAAGAAAAAAAAAAGGGTTCGATAAACTAATGCTCTTAGAGCATTTGTTAATAGGCTATTTTAAAAAAGTTTTAATACCACTTTTTTGAGAAATATAAAAACTGTCAAAAAATTAGTTTTTTTTTTTTTTTTTTATAAAAAGTTTTTAAAAATATTTTCTAAACCAATGCCTTTAGGGCATTTGTTAAATATTCACCCAAAAAAAAAAAAAAAAATTAAGTTCCAAAACAGACATATACTTACATTACAACACTTGAAAAGATCAAAAGGATTTCTATTTTTAAAAAGGGAATCAATTTATGAATGAAATTGTTGTTCCTGGAGTCACATTATTTGCAACTTTTTGTTCTCTGTGACGCATAATGGTTAACATGCCAATGCCATGCATTTGAATGTATCGTAACATGAATTGATCATGTAATACAAAATGCATAACACTCAACACCCATGTTCTCTTTGCGTATTCGCAATGCGGAATGTGCCATCAATAGACTCGACTCAATAAATTCACATGTTATTTATTTTTTTGAACATTGAAAAAAAATTACATGTGAATATCTTGTCATTTGTCGATGAACAAATTCAATTTATTTCTAAAGAAATTTAAGATCTACTATTGTTATTATATATATAAAGTGCTTGGAATTTTAGAGAGAAAATGTTTGAGCTGTGGAATTGGCTGTATATTGTAATTATCTCTTAAAAAAAAGTTTAATGTTGTTAATATTCATTTTGAATTTTTACCAACTCTTAAAAAGAACTTAGTAAGAATATTGTTTGCTAGAGTAAGTAAATTACTAGATTACTCAATTCTAGTATGTAAATAGTTTTTTTAATTTTTGTTTCTTAACTTAAAATTTTTTTTATCGCAATACAAGTATTTTTGTTAATACTTATTGAGTTTGAAGTAGTTTCTCTTTTTTTTTTGGAGAGAGTTTGAAGTAGTTTCAAATGGGTGGAATACTGGAATCATGAATATTCCTTTAAATGGCTTGAAATAGTCTTAAATGAGACACTTGGCACATAAAGTTAAAGTGGAATTTTGAAATCTAATTAGGACACTTAACAAAAAGTTATAATGAATTAATCAGTCCTTTATTAAACTTCCATTTCAAATATATTAACTATTTATAGCCCTTTGCATATGTAAAGATAAACTTAAAAATTACCACAATTAGATACATATGAATTGTTCTTACTTATAAATTTTAGTTAGTTCAACTGGTAAAGTCTCTTGTCGTCGAATAAAAAATCTAGGGTTTTAACTTTACCTACACCAAAAATCAATTAAGTGTCTTCACCTAATGACCATTGATTGAAATTCTATGGTTTGTAAAAAAAAAAAAAAAAAAAAAAAAAGAACTCTCATACTTAAATTAATAATATTGATGTTCTTTTTTGATCAGTTGCCATTTGCCAACTATGCAGGTGTTTTAGAAATAACCACAATTGGATACATTTACAAATTTAGTACTTAAATTTAATACTACTGATATTTCTTTTTGAATTTTTGTCACTTTCGGAAAAACCATTGCCAAGGATATTATTTAGTAAGCAAAAATTAGATAGTTTCTTGACCTATATTTATATACTTAGTTTTACTTTTTATGCAATTTATTTATTATAACACACTGATTTTTTAAAATGTTTATTCTATTTTTCAAAGAAGTTATAAAATTCATTCATTATGAAACGTTAATGAATTTTTTTTCAGAATGTGATACTTTATTTATTTATTTATAATTTATTAAGGTTTATACTTGTATTAATGAAATGAAAGTGGATTAACTTAGTCTTTACGGAGTTCATACTTCAATATATATTATATAAATACATTGTACCTTTAAAAAATCAAAATGAAATAGTAAAAGTCAGAATCAAGAAAGAAATTTGGACATGGTGGTGTCCCCGACAAAGGGGACGTCAAGTGGGCCAAAACATGGTTGCTGGGCCTAAAATGAAATTAACACCGGCCTAATTTCGAGGTCTAGCTGTGTGTGGGCCCAAAAGAGAACCCAACAAAGGAAAGCTAAACTAAACTCACCTGAGGTTGGGATGTACACTTCGGACATTCGCTGTTTGGTACATCATTTTAAACACATGTTTTCAGTTTTTAAATAACATTATACCCATTTTCACACTTTTTCACCCACACGTATTTCTAAAAAAATTGAAAACTGTTACTTAAACACACGTACCAAATTCATCATTTGTGTTTATGGTTGTAGTTCTACATTTGTCAATGCGTTCGATACATTTAATGCCTTCAAGTTTGGACTGGCATTGCTGGGCCCCAGCCCATTCCTTCAGCCCATGTGCCTCTGATTTTGACTCTTTAGATTTAGATATATCCAATTATTTCATGCAATTTCAACATCCTATCCACTATTTTGCTGACATTTTTTCTGGGCCCATCATTGGCTTAATTCAGCTAAAAGAATAGTTTACATACAAAGAAGTTTGAATGATTTGAAGGACATTAATAGTAAACAAAAAGGTTCCCACTTTCTATAATCTTTCAGAGACAAAATAAAAAAGCCTTTAAAAAGGAGAGGAACAGGTTTCAACTAACATGAATTGTTTACATCTATCTTGTGGAAGTGGAACCCAATGGATTTGAAATTGGCAGGAAAAACTAGTAGATATTATATTGTTAACCAAACCATTATTTGAGCATGTCAGATTAGGGAATGACATGGATTTGGACTACCTCTAAAATACTATAATCGAATAGTAAAAATAGTACAACTAAAAATGTTGTCGGGTTTACGTTCTTGCTTATCAAAGGAACAAGCTATAGTTATAGTAAAGCACATGGGGTAGGGTAGTTGAGCTATATCAGTAGCTTAACAAAAGGAACAAGTTCCATTATGTCATTGCCGACAGCCTGCTATGTTAGAGTTGTGACAAAAAAGTTGTGAAATAATGTATGGTCCTAGAATCACTCGTAAAAATAGAATGCTTCGGATTGTGTGTATCATGGCTGGAAACTAAAACTGTGTGGGTCAAAACTTTGGTCATCAAATCTCAATGCAAGATCCCAAGTGACTATAGAAGAACATGAGGCTTTTGTCATTCCTGAACTCTCTGAATACACAAATAAATACCTTTCGCATATGCAATCACCTGGCCCATGGCAAAATGAATTGGGTGGGAAGCAATGAACTATTCAAGTCCCTCACTCTCAACCTTCATTTGTTAGCCATTGTCTGCTACAGACTTTGGAAGAGCTCTAAAGTCTAAACAATTGGCCAGTCTTGCTTCAGCAGCAGTACAACTCTCAACTTTCAAATTGTCACTGTTTGCTGCTTTGTATTATTTGTTCATGTTTTTACCGACAAATTTCCTCTTTTTCGATCTCGACAGTCCCTTCTGCTTTTCTTCTCTCTTCCTCTTCCTTTGTTGGTTTTGAAATGACTTACCAACCAAGGAAGGTTGTTCCTTCAATGCAAAGCTCTTTGCGACATGCCCTAAATGAAGTTTCTTCACCATAAATATTCTTTTCAGCTCACCACGATGGGCAGTGTATGCACGGACCCAGGAGCAAAAAGCATCCTTGGCCAGTTTCTTCATGCTTGGCTAAAGCATAGATGAAAAGGAAAAAAGTTAGATTTAGAATGCAACATAATAATATTAAAGATCAAATATGTAATCATCCTAATATACCACCCAAGTTGTGGGAATACATTATTATGGATCAATGTGCAAGATTATACCTGGGCCACAACAAATGATTCAAGTGCCTTCTGCAGAGATAGAACCCAGGGATGTAAGTCTAAGGTGAGAAACTTCTTGACATGGCGCTTCTGATCATACAATGGGAAACTATCCAAGACTTTAAGGAGGGGATACTCAGTTAAAGACTCGCCATGTTTCTCCAAGTCTTTTAAATAGTCCATTTCAACTGGTTGCAGAAATAACAATGCCTCTCCTCGTTCGCCCAACCGAGCAGTTCTGCCAACCCTGCATCATGGATCAAAGAGAGGATTAAGCTTCCTATGGACCATTTATACAACACCAACAAGAAATACTGCATTGGCTGGATTACATATTTTAAAAACCCAGCCTGGGGAATCTCGTGTACTCAGAAATAAAACTCTATGACAGTGAACGCTAAATGTAACTTCAGATCAGAGAATGGTAATGCAGGAGTCCAATAAGAAGTGGGGAATATCCATTTGCTATATTTTTCAAATATGTTCGGATGATTATTTAGGATGCCGCTGTTCTGAGATGCAGTCAACCAGATGAAATGTTGTAACAAGCTCGCCACAAGCATTAATCTAATGTGAATAACATGAGCATATATAGAGTTAAATTATATCATAATGTTTGCCAACTAATTTCCAAGTCAAAATTCATTGAATGGTCATCTTAGACTGCACACCATGATATAAACATAAGAAGTGTTGGTACCACTAAAAGTCACCCAGAGAGAAAATACTAAAGTTAAAATTTAAAAAAAGAAAAAAAGAAAAAAGAAGAAGCAGTTAGAAGCCTCTGATATACCTATGCACATATTCCGTAGCCTCCCCTGGAGAATCATATTGTATAATAAATCTAACTTTTGGAATATCCACGCCTCTAGCAATAACATCTGTGCATAAGAGAAGAGCTAATTTTTCTGTTTTAAAAGCCTGAAATGTGGTTCTTCTATCCTCCTGCTTCATATTCCCATGTAATCGAAAAGTTTTACTTCTAATGAACAATGGTCTTAGTTCTTCCTCTGGTTGTGTATTAGGGGAGAGTTTGAATTCACTTAGCAGAGAGTAGTGAAAATCCACTGCATCGCATGTTGAAAAGAATACCACAATCTGTAGAATGAGTATGTGAGTGAACTTAGACAAATCAAACCATAAGAAGAATATATTTACTATGTAATGAAAATAAACTTGTATAAACAATCTGGAAAGCACCAATGCACTTATCATCGAAAAAGTTCCTTTTTTTTAAAAAAAATTTTAGGAATGCATAAGGATATGGAAATTTTTCTAAGAATGCATTTTATGAAAGTTGAAAAAATGTAATTGGCACTTTGAGATTGGCTGGAAACTAGTCTTCTAACATAACATCATTCACAATCGGAAACTCTAGAAATTTGAAAATAAGTCACCAAGATATTCAGACTACATGAATGGCATTAAATTCTTAGACAGATCAAGAAAAGTCAGCACATACTACATTTACTTAGCCTTGTATACTAGTGGCATTGCCTATTCTCCTTTAAGAGTAGAGTCAGGGTTCAAATATCCCTTCCCTCATTGTTGTAACTATCGAATATATATATATATATATATATATATAAATCAAGGGCTTGGTCTAGTGGTTCCCAAGGTTTCAAAACTCCTGGCCAACATCTTGGGGCCACCCCCAAGGAATTCATCCCTGTAATTCCCTGGTGTGTGGGATGGGAGACTATATACACTCAGGAGAATAGTCAAGCTATCCAAGAGCTCTAGACACCCACGTAAGCAAAAAGAAAAGAGTATTCACTTTTTGCTCTGTGGAAACTCCCTATAAGCAAAATAGACAGACACAAGGATTCTATTTTAATTATGTATTCTATTCTTTCCTTTTCTTTTTTTGTGGGGAGTGGTGGGGGGCAATATTACACTGGAAACTTTTCATAAGTCACAAATTACAGAATTACCAGACACTCCAGATCCTACAGTATTAGAAACATAAGTGAAAGAAGGATATACACAGCTATAGTTTAACATGTTATTAATCCTTTACACCCACCAAATCCAGTTTAAAGCAGTTTAGAGCATTACAAAAGATAAAGCCTCACGTGATACAGAAAACAATGAAAGTTTAAAGTTCAACTGTGATCTTACCTTTTGGGAAGGTCCGCTCTCAAAAAGATGCTTTAGAATGGAAAGAAGTACAACTAGCCGTGAGCCACAGGGTACTGCATACAAATTCGATCAGAACCTTTATATACAAAGCTGTAAAGATTCACAAAATCAAGCTTTATATCAGCATATACCTTTCACATATCTCTGAACTAATTGAGATGGAACTCTAAAATCTGCAATTGAAGAGCTCATCAATTTATCAGGCTGTTCTAATTCATCATTCACATCAAATCCCAAAGATTCAAAATCTTCAGATGATAATGCAGGCTGTATCTTCTTGTCATCAAGGCCAATCATAACAGGATTCTCTAAACTAAGTTTGGCAAGATGATTAACTTTTTCATTTAAAGTAGCCGATAATAGCAAATTCTGTCTCTGAGGCTCAGAATTACATGAAACAGCACTCTCTTTGCCAGCAAACTGATTTGGCCTTGAACCCAATTGATCTAGTATTTCCTCTATTTCTTTCCCAAATCCTAATTCCAAAATCCTGTCAAGCACAGGGAGAGTTAATGACAGCATGATAGCGTGAAAAGAATACATCAGGTGGAACAGTATTATATATATTATGGTATAAAAAAACATAGCAACTAGAGATTTTAGACTATACATATCAGCTTCGTCAAAGATTATCCAACGCATATTAGTGTGCAAAAATGATGATGTATTCTTTAAGTGATCCAAGAGGCGCCCAGGAGTAGCAACAAGAATAGATATGCCTGAAATGGACCAAGTGAAAATCCAACATATTATTAAGGGATGTGTTCAAATATATGACAAAAGAAATATCAAAAAATCAATATCAAAACTAGACATGATTCTGACCTTTGCGGAGCCTGGCTTTCTCCTTTGACCTGTTTTCACCACCCATTATATAACCCGGGACAATCCAATGAAAACGGTGCAATAACTTCTGTAAGATTTCATAAACCTGCATGCATAGCTCTCGCGTGGGTACAAGGACCAACGCTAGTACCAAAAGATAAGCTAAAGCTAAGGAACCAAACGCACCCAAAAAACAAATTACAATGGCAGTGACTGGAATGAATATATTCCTAACCACTAAACATTTTCCAAAAACCAAACTGATAAATGAGAGAAAACCGTTAACCCCCTCCCCCCCCCCCCCCCCAAAAAAAAAAAAAAAAAATCTAAATTCATTACAAAGATTTACACTTTGGTATGATATAGTCAGAACTATCAACTAAAAACTCAAACTTTCATTTTAATAACCCCAAATAGAGTAATTTGTTTTGGTCTCCTATCCTTCTTTTCCCTCAGAACTCAAAATGGGGGAGCTCAACAATTAAGCATAAATTGCAAGATTAGAGAGTGGTGAGAACAAAGCTGACCCAATAAAGAAAGACAGAGAAATGTACCGAAAGTTCCATCAGAACGCTGAATACGAGGCTGTTTTCCCTGCAAGTGATGAATAATTGGAGCCAAGTACGCAATAGTTTTTCCAGTACCAGTAGCAGCATTCACAAGTCTACAAAGTGCTTAGTTAAAGAAACAATAACACCCCAATTCTCCAAATATTATATGAACCCAAAAAAACAAAACAATGTAAGAAGAGAAGGATACACATGACGGCCAGAGAGAATAACTGGAATGGCTTGGGCTTGTACCAACGTGGGAGCTTCGAAGCCCATCCTGTCTGTTTTTACAATATACTAACAATTAACAAGCCGTGTGTTTTGCGATTACTAAGACAACAAAAAAGAGTTTATTTTGCTTTTGGGGTACAATTTCTTGTTTGCTTGCTTGCTTGGTTCTATGTATGTAATTTATTTGTGTCAGACAAGGTACAAGAAGAGAGAGACACAAACCTCGGAGCTGGTCGCATAAGGAGGAGTGGAGGCCGAGGCTGGAGAAAGAGCATGATGCGAAAATCTCGTTGTTGTTGTTGGTGTTCTTCTTAGTCTCTGCGTCTTTTGTTTTTGTGGGGTTTTCGCTTCTCTTCTTCGTTGTCGCCATGACTACTGAGAATTGAGTTCAATGGTGAGCGTGAGAATGGCGTTGGTAGGGTTGGGTTCTATTGTGGGGTTAATTTTCCTGGGCTTCCAAGCCCATTAACACCTTTACTTTTTCTTTTTTTCTTTTTGAAATGTACACCTTTACTTTGTTGAGAAAAAAAAAAAAGCCCATTTAATTATTAACTTTGAAATTAAGAATTTTTGTTTTAAAAAAATCAGAATTTTTATTTAATTTTTTAAAATATTAATTAAAAATATTTTACATAGATAGAAGGAGTGATGGTTGAAAGAGTTTTGAGGGAAAATGAATATTTTAGGGATGATACAACAAATTCATTGAGGAAAAAAAATGAATATATAAATTAATTATATATTCATAAAATGTAAGATAGCAAGGCATTTTCCTTTTTTTTTTTTTTTTTTAGAGAGTTTCAACTTATGGCATCTATTCCTGATAATAACTTTTTATTATCAGACCAAAACACCAATCGGTTTTTAGCTCTTATTCAATCATAAGATATTTTACCATTTGAGTTAACTAGAATCCACAATATTTGTTTTAATTTATTGTTTATAATGAGTTACTATAAATTTAGGTATATTATACAAATATCCTTTGATAATTTGTTTTTGATGGATTTGTTTCTTTTGGATGTATACATTATTTGAAATGTTTATTCGATGACAAGAGTCTCAAATGAACCAAGTGCTCGTCTTGAAAATACGCTTTTTTCTAAGGTTTTTATTAACAGGGTGTTGTAACACTTGTTTTGAAGACTTCCGAGAGGACCTACTTACGTTAAAAATATAAAAAAATTATACATTTAAATTTAATTAAGGTTAAAAATGGCTCTCAAGTCCTTACAAAATTAACTTGAATGTATTCTTAAAAATTCTATGTTATTAACTTTTGATACAAGATATAATTTTTACTTTAGCCTAATCTAAGTGTATATGTGTGTGAAGCTCCCTCCTAGAGACTTGAACTCCGGCCCTTACCTCCCACACCCTACAAGCACTTATACTTGTGGAGTTTAGCCTAATTCTATGTTATTAACTTGAATGTATTCTTAAATTCTATTTCCAATACCAGTTAACATGGTCCTTTTAAAAAATACATTTTTTTTTCAAAGGGTAAAACATATATATATTTTGTTAATATTACTTTTTCGATTTTATTTTTCAGGAAAAAAAAAAAACTTGAAAAACTTAACTATAATTGGACATTTAGGTGGGAAACACAAAAACCCACTCACCCAGCACTACAAGTTGAGCTTTGCATTTTACATTTTGAATACCCCCACAATTCTAGTTCTCTAGTCTCAAAACATAAAAATACTAAAAATATTCCGGTCGGAAAAAAAACTCATCTCAACTGTCTTTCTCATTTCATTTCCCTCTGCTAGTGCTCGTTTACACACTTTCCAAGCTTTGAAGACTTTCATCCAAAAATCCCAAAAGGCAAATCAATCAGGTAAAATCTTTTCCACACTTTCTCTTTTCCTCAAAATTCTATCTAAAAAATTAGTATTTTGAATAGTTAAAGTGAAAGAAGAAATGGGATCTGGAAACGAGGTTGTGGAAATCGATAGCTTGGAGAGAGGTCTGTTGTTGTCAACTCCGACTGGTTCTCAGATTCAGGTGGGTGCCGAAGCCGAAGCTGAAGAGGAAACGGTGTTGTACGCGGCGTCGTTTGAGGAGATGGAAGAGAATTTCGTGAAGTACCAGACGGCTCAGTGGGTTGTGTACTCGTTGCTTTTGATACTGGCTTGGGGAATCGGATTGTTCATGCTTCTTTATGTTCCAGTTCGCAGATACATACTCCGCAAAGATATTCGCTCCAGAAAGCTCTTTCTCACTCCGAATTCCATTGTTTACAAGGTAATTTCACAACCCCGTGTCTTGCTTTTTTTTTTTTCATTGTTGGGATCATTGCAAATTAATTAATGTAAGCAAAAGGAGCTTCTTTGGAGAATTGGGTCATCTAAATTAAGAGTATTTAAGTGAATCATGATTGGTTGAATTGTCATGTAATGGATAAATGGAATTTTTCTCCAAACTGCTTTTGTCATTGGGAGGAGCTTATTTTCATTGGTATTTTGGGCTTGAAAAATAAACTGGGTAAAAGTATAATTGTACCTATAAAATGTAAAAGCTTTAAAAAAATTGTGCACAAGCTGAATAAACTGGAAAAAAAGCTCTAGCGAACAAGATTTTATTGGGTATCACTTGTCAAAGTTGTTGTGCTGAGTTCTTTTGATGAACTTTTGAGTGGTTCATCGTTTTTTTTATTGGATGTGCCAACATATTGATCTTGTTTGTCAAATGAAGTTGGTGACTCATGAATTGTTCATTCTTCTCGGGTGGAATTAAGGTAATGGTTTTGATGCTATTTGGACTCAAGAATGAATGATCCCAGTGGATAATACTTTGTTTTCTCTAGCTTAGATTACGAGGCCAGTGCCATTTCCGTTCTTCGGAGTGTTGAATGCCAATGTATTAACCTTTGTTTGTCAAATATAGAGTTAACCTTTGTTTGTCAAATATAGAGTTAGTGACTCGTGAATTGATCATTCTTCTCAGGTGGAATTAAGATAATAGTTTTGATGCTATTTGGAATCAAGAATGAATGATTCAAGTGGATAATACTTTGTTTTCTCTAGCTTAGGTTACGAAGCCAGTGCCATTTCCATGCTTTGGAGTGTTGAAGAAAGAGAAGCATGTCTTGTTGCCTTCAGTTTCTGACCTTGTAATTGAACAAGGTAAAGTGCTTGCATTGTTCTTTTGCATTATTCCATAACTTATTAATATTCTTTTGCTGACTGTTTCTATCAGTCTAGCTCTTTAAGTAGGATTATGTAATGGCTAATTGCTTTGTAGTTGCCCAAAACAAAAACAAGTAATGATCGATGAGGACTGATTTTCCAGCTCAAGGTTGAGTGTACATCAGAATAATTGAAGTACAAGAGCTTTACATTTTGTAGCCTTATAAAGCTTACATTTTGTTGACTTTGACCTAGTAGTTGTTAAAATTGGGTCTGATAGAACTTGGATGCTCAAGTAAAAAGTCCACTGTTAATTATGTTTTTAAATTTTAAATTTTAAATTTTTGTTTTGCCTAAAACTCAATCAAAAGTCTGATGCCTAAATTTGAACAAAAATGTATAATTGCAACCACATACAATATGTGGATACATATTTCAATTTTCAATTGTATGGTCTCCCATTAACTCAATCCTAGTAATATTTAGGGTTCTTTTTTGTTATTTTCAGGATATTTGCAATCCCTCTTTGGTGTCTACTCTCTTAGAATTGAAAATGTTGGTGTAAGAAGGCCCCCAAGTGATGATGTTCAAATACAGGGTATTGCAAATCCACTTGCTTTCAGGAAGGTAGTCTTTATTTCAACTCGCATTTGTCTGGTGACTTCTGGTTGATAGATTTGAATTCCTTTATATCCTTTGATGCACTTTTCAGGCTGTTCTAATGCGTCTTGCAAATATGAGAAGTGAGGGTTTCTCTCGACAAGTTTCCACAATTGAAGATGTTCCAAATTTTAGGGTAAGTCAATCATTGTATGCTTGGTTCTGCCAACATACTATTAGAAAAGCATTAACCAGTGTCATTTTTAATTCTACTCTGGTTAATATGTTCAATTATGTTACTTTTGTTATTCTTGCACAATCAAGATTATGGCATTTTAGTAATGAACCAGAAACCCTGCTGGGAAAGAAAAAGGCTAACTAAGCCCTCTTATTGATTGTACTTTTTGAACTTTGTCTTCTTGAAGTCCCTCCTCTCACCTCCTGTTTCCTTATGTTATGTCTCACTTTTGTCAACAGCTGGTTTCCCCATCAAAATCTCTCAGGCATGATTCCATTCCACAATCTGGGGACCTAATACTACTACAAAAACTAGAGGAGGTTGGAAGTTCTGTGAAGGTAGAAAACTAATGCAAAGATTATTCACGCTATAAGTTGGCTATGCTTTTTTTTCTTATCATATGTATATGTGTCTCGTATCTACTGCAGAGAGTTCAAACTTTAATTGAGGAGCAACAGTCTCAAACATCAGAACCTGTAGATTGAGGTATGTGGACTCATAATGCACGCTAAAATGACAATTACTGGCTTGTGGAAAATGCTTTATTGGACATTTCTTTTACACAGATGCTGAAGCCTTTTAATATTAAACTTAATGAACATGTATGTCGCATCAACTCTAGTCTACCAAGAGTAACTGATGGTGAACTTCTAAATGCATCACAATTTTGCAAATCCTAGTTTCTTGCATCTGCTTTAACTCGCCTTTCATAGCCGGGGCATTCCAATGAATGGATAGTCTCTTGGATTGGTAATCCATGCAGTGCACAGTTTTCAGAACCCTAAGCATCCAACATGTGTGTTTTGTGTGTGTGAGTGTCTGTTTTTAATAAGATATATTCACATGGGTAGTGGGCTTTGACTAACATTGTCTGTTGACTGAGTGGTTCATCCTGATGCTTTGGAAAATGAAATTTGGCTAGTAAATAAACAATTTAGCAGCTTCGGCAAGCTAAGTTTTTGCAACACTAGGTTTTGGTTGTTCAGATTCTGATGTAATAGAGGTATATATTTGCAGTTTTAGTATTGTGCACCTTGACAAAAAGAAAAAGTATAAAATACCGAATACTCCATTCCCTATGTTTACACACTGTAGAGATGTGCATTATTCTTATCATGTTTCTTGAATGCATTCTCATAATTGTTTTATTTTGTGCTTTTGTTAATTTGTTATGTTGGCATACCAGCTGTTAATCCAAAATGGGAAACATGAGAAAACCAAAGGCCGAAGTTGACATAGTTCTTGATCTGCAATGCAGGCTACAAAGTTATACATAATATCGTATCGTGCCTTTTAAACTGAGAACCAACTCATTTTGGTATTTACCGTCTGAGCTGCGATTTTAAGGAGTGATATTTTAGATCCTACAGAGCTAAATTACAATTGAATTCTATTTGTTTCCATGTGTATGTTGGTGGGCAAGGTGTGCAATTGTTGGTCATTTCATTTAGTTTGTAATTTATCATATAACAGGCAGAAAAGTTTACGTTTTCCAATGTATACATCTTGATTATCCCTCTTCAGCCTCTCTATGCTTTGTTGTTATAAGTTGTAACTAATTCTTTGTATCATGTATACTTGTTACAAACCCCTGTAGATTGTTTTCAACTTTTCATGTCTGATTTTGATGTTCTGTATTTTGTTGCATTCAATTCTACCGAAAGGAATGTTGCAGCAATTATTTTTCTAGCTCTTGTGTTCAGTTAGCTTTCTATAGATATAATAAGCTTGCCTTCATTACTAAAGATACTTTACAATCTCATCTCTCGTATTGTCAAGTGATAATTAAAGTATCATCATCGTTTAGCATCCAAATAAATCAGAAAGGTACGTGAATGTTGAAGCACCTAGCCTCTGTAAAGTTATGAGTTTTTACGCGAATGTGATTTTTCTTTGCCTATTTTACAACCTGGTGGCACCCTATTATGTTATAGGATAAATTTCACTAACATACCCTGAGGTTTAGACTAATATCAACCAGGTTCAAAACTTTTCAAAATTGGCTAATTTGGTCCCTAAAGCCAACTTAGGGTCTGTTTGGGATCTACTTATTTTGTCAAAACTGAAAACTTTTTGTTGAAAATACTGTAAATAAAGGTAAAAGTTAGCTGAAATAGTACGGTAGGACTCATAAATAATACGAAAAAATGCAGTAGAACTCATAAATAGTAGTAAAAATAAGTTGACAAAATTAATTATGCCAAATAAACACTTAGTCCATAAACAGTTGGTTATTTTTTCTTAACCGTTTTAGGGGCTAAGTTGGCTTTAGGACCAAATTAGTTAGTTTTGAAAAGTTTTGAACCTAATTGGTATTAGCCTAAACCTTAGGAATGTTAATGGAATTTACCCTATTATATTATTTATTTATTTTTTTAAAAAGTGAATTTTCTTTTATTTTTTGGGAAAAATTCAAAGACATCTTTGGACTTTAGCCCAAAAATTAAACCGACCTCTCCCTTATTCTAATTTATAGTTATGGTTCTAAAAACTGAAAGCACTGAAATAACCGGAAAATAGAGAGGTTTGTTGGACCGAAGGTTGAGACGTAATGATACCATAATTAATTAAAACATTAATTATATAAAAATAGCAAAATTGATTGAAAACTTTTCAATAATTTTATGAATTTCAAATATACTTTCACAACTTTTATAAGACAAGTAGAAAATAATACCACTAATTAACCGTTAACAACCACCCTTCTCCACCACACAACAGCTTTCACAACTTGTCACACACTACTTGACCCCGTAAACCATGATGGATCAAGCAAACTTTTAGCACATCCATTCTTAGAACCGCAACAACAAGAACCCCATTCGACTCATATCAAATCAAGCCACATTTCTCATTGCCACATAAATTTCTAATTCAAAGCCCAAAACTCTAAAATTATTAAAAAATTTCCCAAATTTTTCTCTATTTCAAACCCCAAATACTTTTCTGACAAACAAAGAGAAGCTGAGCAACACTGCTTGAAATGGAGGAGCTACACCACCCTTGCCTGTCTTCGAACCATTTTGTTTATGTTAATAATGAAATATTCTAAATTTTTATAAGAATCTCCTTACAAAAATTTAACAATGGTTTGTAAGAAAATAAATGATAAATTTAGAATAAAAATGCAAATTTATCAAACATCAAAACACTTGCAATGAAAAATATCTCTATTACCCATTGAAAAAAAGAAAAAAAAAATTCACATTTAATATTTTAAAATACACTTTAATTCTAAATTTAAAAAAAAAAATTATGAATTTTAATTATGAAATAAGATAATTTTGGAAACTTTCCCTTAAGCAAAGGGTAGATTAGTACACAATATTTTTAATATTAATTTAACAAAGTTTGGTCAATTGGATGTCAATGGGGGAAAGTGTTTTTCTTCTTTAAGTTTGGGTGTAATTACCCCCAAAATATAATATTATATATAATTAAATTGAGTTTTATGTTCACAAGCTTGTTTAAGAACATATTATTATGTTTGAACTTGGCTTATTTAATAATTGAACATAAACTTGGGCTTGAATTTGACTTGTTTGCTAAACAAACAAACATAAATAAGTTTTTTTCTCAGTCGAGTTCGAGTTGTTCATAAACAACTTGATTCATTCACAATCTTAATTATGAGCAAGATTTTAAGCATATAACTGCTGCTCCTCATAATGGGGGGGAGTAATTGTATCTTTAGACTTGATGCTCATCCACGATACTTATCATCTACAATACTTGTCCAAGGTACCCAACCTCGAGTTGTCTATGGGCTGCACAGGACTAATTCTGCCATTTCTCAAAGTTTAAGGACCTTAATTTAAAATTACAAGAATAAGGGTTAAATATGATTTTGACCTAAAGTTCGGTTGATGTTTTTGAATTTTTTTCTGTGTTTTTTAAAGTTTTTTCCCCATTACCCGGAATATTGTTTCTTTTATAAGAGTTATAAGTAACCCAGTGTGACAAAGAGTTGTATAACTTACTGGGCTGAGTAGCCCGTTACTCAGTGAAGTGGACTACTAGCCCATTAGGGCCTAATATGTGGGCAATCCAGAAGCCTGAAATGAAAGGAAAAGAGAGAGAGAGAGAGAGAGAGAGAGCGCTCAAATTTGGCAAATGACAATTGCTTTTTCCCTTTGGAGTTTGGATCATGGCTTGGCCCGTTTGGTTGGCTTCCTTAGTTGTTGCCACAGAGTTTTAATGTGTTGTACTTGTGCCTTATTGAGTTAAAAGTTTCAATTTTTTGTGGTTCCAGTTAGTTCAACTGGTAAAATTTTTTATGGTTAAATAAGAGATTTGAGATTCAATTCTCGCCTACACCAAAAATCGATTGGTATCTTGGTTTGATAATAAATACTAAAGAGTTATTATCAAAAGCGGATGCCATAGGTTGAAACTCTCTCAAAAAAAAGTTTCAATTTTTTAATAAGTTGAAATAACTTAATAGGGGAAAAAATTAAATAATAATAAATTTTTTTAAAAAAAACTCATTTCTGTAAAGAGAAGAAAACCCAGGTATTTATCATTACCAAACAAGGAAAAAAAAGAAAAAAAGAAGAAGAGAGATTAAATTTTGAAACTAAGATTCTTTAGATATTTTTTCATGTAGCCAATAAAAATGTTTGACTAGACTCTAGAGTAAGCAAACACATTTTTTGACGTGTAATTCTAAGATCACAAATTATTCCACAATTTTTTTTCTACAACTTTGACATAACAAATTGTGAGTGGTTAACTATCACTTATACATGAACCCACTATTTTTTCTTCACTAATCACATTCTGCCACGTTATAATTGTGGCAAAAAATTATGAAAAATTATGTGATCCTGTAGTTTTCCTGTTTTGATTGATATGTTATGGGGTCAAGTATATTAGGAGCCACACGAAGAAGGGTCATAAATAAAGTAATTAATAATATGTCTTTGTCTATGTTGTTGTAGCAGAAAATACTGTAAAAAGTCTATTTTTGGTACATCGTGGAGATACGGGGAATTGGGGATGGGGATACCTCTTTTATTGCTATATAGATTAATAAGTAAACTGAACCTACGAATTTGAGGATGGTTGAGACTTAAAGAGTAGAGACTGAGTGAGAGTGAGGTTGTGGAAAAAAAAGGGTAAAGTAGTTGCATGTCCCTTTCTCTCTCTCTCTCATATTTTTCTTTTGTATTTTGGCCATGAAGTGTTGTTTGTGAAGATCGGATTTTTAAGGATTTTGGTTGAGAAGATGAAATTCGGCTCACCAATTTTGACTTTGCCCATTCCATCCATTCTCCTCGTGTGTTTACTGTCATGTTGTTTCTCTCGCCCTAATATCATTTTTAATATATATGTTGTATATTTAATTGAGAAAAAACAAATAGTAAACTTGTATATTTCACTTTGCTCCTTCCATGCAGATGATTAGGATCAAATCGTTACAATTAATATATATTATTAATAAAAAGAATATGGAGACCATTCTTTTCTAAGACAAAACCCCAGATATGGCTCTTTCTTTTATATTGTACTAGCATGTAATTTATGCAAACGTATGGATGCATTTAAAATTAAACACAATTTTTATTATAAAAATATAAATAATTAGTCAAATTATTAAAAAAAAAATAGCATGTAACACATGCATACGTATAGATACATTTAAAATTAAACACAATTTTTATCATAAAAATATAAATAATTAGTCAAATTATTTTTAAAAAAAGTAAACGTAATTAGTCACATATTAAAATTATTACCTAAATTTAATACTACTTATGATTTTTTTTCTTCCGATTTTTAATAAGATAGAACATGTGGTGATCTTTGTTGTGCAGTGGTTTTTATTTAGTATACTTGATTGGTTTTTTTTTTTTTTTTTTTAATTTTATAGTTTATTAATATTAGATTCCTAGTACTTTGTACTCATTAACTCACTTGACACAAAAATTAAAAAATTTAAGTGGATAATTATAGTGTAGTATCCACATAAATTTAGACACATGATGCAAAATTGGATTCTAATTTCAAATTCTAATTGAAATTTCTTTATCATTCTCTCATCATTGTCAAATAATTCTTGCCATCTTTGACTCATGAGTGTAGCCCAAAAGTTGAACCACATAAACCATATGTTTCTTATGCAATGCTCTTTTTTCCCTTAAGATCTTTATATTGCTTCAAAATTAGCATTACAAGCAACTTGAAGATCCTATAGCTAATGGAAACCTAGGGATTAACTATCTTTCAAATTATTCTTACCTCAATTTAATACTACTTATGATTTTTTTTTTTTCTGATTTTTAATAAGATAAAATGTGTGGTGATCTTTGTTGTGTAGTGATTTTTATTTAGTATATGTGATTGGTTTTTTATTTATTTAAATTTTATAGTTCATTAATATTTGATTCTTAGTATTTTGTACTCATTAACTCACTTGGCACAAAAATTAAAAAACTTAAGTGGATAATTATGATGTAGTCCCCACATAAATTCAGACACATAGCACAAAATTGGATTCTAATTTAACTTTCTCTAAGCTTTACCTATTAATATAAATATATATATATATATATAATTCAATGAATTCTTAAAATCCTAACAATTTAAAATTAATTTTTAATTTAATTATTTGTACTTCATCATGTTATCATAGTTTGCTTATATTTAGTGTTCGTTTGGTATGATTAATTTTACCAACTTATTTTACTATTCAGCTTATTTTTGCTACTATTCATGGGCCTCACTGTACTTTTTGGTACTATTCATGGGTCCCACTATACTATTTCAGCTATCTTTTACCTTTATTTACAGTACTTTCAGCAAAAAGTTTTCAATTTTAACAAAATAAGTGGATTCCAAACAAACCCTTAGAATATTAATGGTGTGGTAAAATCATTACTATTACATTTAATTGTGAATGATTAACATTTTAAAAATTTTATGGTGGAAGGATCAAAATCCTCTAGAATTCTTAGAATTATTTTCGGTATCAAGTTCTTTAAATCCTAACCTTTCTTTAATAATAAAATAATAAGATTATGGTGCATCAATTCATTTACATAAGCCAAGAAGAATGGGTATTAAAAATAAATAAAAAAACCTCAAACATTCCAGCTAACGCGGAAGCTAATAAAAATCCAACCTACACCATATTAGTTTTTTTTTTTTTTAACAAAAAAATAAAACGAAAAACTCATACATTTCAATCTAACTTGAAGCCTGCCAAAGCCATTATGGCTTTTTGTCTCAAGTTTTTTCTCAAGAAAATTATATTTTCATTTCCTCTCTCTTCCATATCTAAAGCTATGTGAGAGCAATGATGGCTCTAAAATTTTTTTTTTCGAGTAGTCATTAAAAAAAAATTATATTATAAAAAATATAATAAAAAATAACTTGAATATATTGTAATCACAAAAAAAAAAAAAAAAAATCGAATATATGAAATTTTATAATTTCTTTCTTCTAATAAAATGAAAAGGCAAAAACAAATTGATGAGAGATAAAGTAAGAATTAAGAATGCTGAGATGAGAGTAATAAAGTGAGAGAGCCTGAAATTAAGAGAGAGAGTAACAGATGATACCAGCTACGACTGCGCACCAAGCCCCTAAAAAGAGTAGAATTGCTACTACTACAAAGCCACGGAGAATTCATGGCCATTATATATCTCTTGGTTTTTTTTTTTTTTTTTTTTAGGAAAATGAAATTAGAGATTATTTTTATGAAATGAGTTGCATGAATTACAAATCTAAATGATTAGGAATTTTTTATTTTTTGTTTTTGAATGAGTTTTTTGTTGAATATTTTATTCAATGAAAAATCTCAACTATAAAAATCTTCGTGAATATATCTTCAAAAAAAAGTATTCATAACAAACCTTTATCAAATAAATATTCAGAATCAAAATTCATTAAGGAAGGATCTCCGAAATACAAGATTCTGGACTTAAAAGCCTTTACTAGCCGATTAAGCTTAGAATCTAATGAATTTTTTTCAAGATCAATGCCCTCTATCAATCATCAAGACTTGAACATTCCAAATGCCCCTCTACAAACAAGGTTTATGCATGGCAATTATATTTCTTGAGTCAGTCAAGGAGAACAAACCTTGTAAATTTCCCTAAGCGGTCAATAATTCTTAAAAATCAAATCATCACAACTTTATCATCTATGAATGAATCATGCATGCAAGATCCAATAGAATTTCAACATTGTTCATGGCAATTAGAGCTTTTTCGCAACATTTCACGATTACCTTTGTTTTACAGAAAAGAGTCTAAAAAAAAAAAACCTAG
This sequence comes from Notholithocarpus densiflorus, assembly GCA_030021035.2. NCBI lineage: Eukaryota > Viridiplantae > Streptophyta > Magnoliopsida > Fagales > Fagaceae > Notholithocarpus > Notholithocarpus densiflorus. The sequence goes on along the minus strand of JARYZH020000113.1, from coordinate 1,450,287 downwards.
TGGTAATCAAAACCCAAAATCCCCAACGGTAATTTGACATTTAGAACTTCCTTGTAATACAACAAAATTGTTCTAAAACATGATTCATCAAGATTTTCTCCTATCATATAGATAAGAAATTCCAAAACACAATTAATGCACCTCCTCCAATTGGTTTCAGTTAAACTCTAGTCACAAAATATAAGTGTCTTCTTTTTACATTGACATTCACTTTTTAAACACTGTCAATGAGAGTCATTCTATAAACATTCCATTTTGCAACCTTCGTTTAATCTCACCACAAGTGCAAAATAGTCATTTTGCAATGGAAGGGAAAAATCGTAATTTAGACCTTTCAATCTTTTGATGCATCATTGAAAGTAAATCTTGAAGTAACGATCAATATGATATATCATGTGCTTAAATCGAACCACTAGATCAAAAGTTATATATGGTTAAAATTTTAATGGTTAACATGAATCTAGATAAATCAAGGTGAAAGAAAAGCGATTATCACTAATTAATTATCATTCGTCTGTAAAAAGATTAAAAATAATTAATTATGTGGCATAATGTGATTGGATTTTCATGATAATAATCGTGAGAATGCACGCGTACAATAAACGGGACTTAATTGTTATTTGGAGTAGATGTGCTTAAGTCTCTCCCTCACCTTTGGAAAGCTGCATGGATCAGTGATCTCGTGACCTCGTGAGATCCACGTGGCAGGAAGTCTAGATGAGGGTGCTGACTGTGCACCTCCCGACTACCATGCGACCTTAGGGCGTGTCTAGGTCGCGAGTTGCACGATCTCTGTACTCTGCTTCCGGGATTGATCCTGGTCAATGTATTTCTGCCAGCACACACACACTGAGGCATGGCAAGGGCTTCTGATAGGGGTTAACCAAACCCTAGAAATCTAGAGAGACATCCAAGAGAAGCCAACATTGAGTGTAAGAAAAAAGAGAACCTTTGTCTTGACAAAAACTCATTCCGCCTTCTCTTTTTCATCTCTTTCAATATTTGATTGAGATTTTATAATCCCTTTCTGCACCCATAAACACAGACCATGTGAGTGAGAGAAAGCTTATGGAAACTTGAGAAGCCACATTCAAATCCAATCTCTATTGGTGGTGTTTCCATTGGTGCTTCAATGGAGGTCTCCGATGAGTTAGATGAAGAAAATACTTGGTAAAGTTGGTTGCTAGCTGGAGGTTGGAGGGCTCAAATACACAAGGAGAAATAGGCTTGGAGGGTTTATGTTCATCCATGTATTGCAACTATTCATTCTAGTGGAGATTTTCGACGAGTGGTCGGGGGAGAGGTTTTTACGCCCAGTGCATAGATTTCCCTCTTCCTAAACACATTTTGGTGTTTAGTGTGGTTTGCTTGCTTTTCCCTTTCATTTCTTTTAGTTTAGATTAAAATTGATTAAGCCATAAAAAGGTTGCTTTAGGATTCTAAATATTTGCTAGGGTTAATATAGCACCTTTCAGATGACAAAAAGGGTTGTGTTTTGCATTATCATATTTGGACAGTTTCCATCCAATAATATTTCATCAAATATAATGACAATATTGTCAATCTTTTAATTTAGCTCCATATATAAGCATAGTGATCTAATGGACTCATTTCAAAACCAATCTCTAAGATTACCTGTTGGAACTTCAAATACCATTACAAATTGGAGACACAGTTTCCTCATGCCCTTTTATATATAAACCCTCCGGTTGTGACATATAGATGTATTTCTTCAATTCTCCATTGAATAATGTCGTGTTGACGTCGATTTGGTACAATTCTAAATCCATTCCTTTCACAATGAACACGATAATTTTAACCAAAGCAAACTTGATCACTACTAAGTTGCCGTCTGCCTTTTACTTTTCCTAAGTGCCTACTTGTACCAAATGACTTTTCTCCCATTTGGCTAGGTGTACATGTCAAATTCCAAATGTCATTCTTCGAAGACATCTTTTGGGGGGTATTTCAGTCATTTTTTTAAGGGCTTAGGGGTATATTCGACTTTTTTAGGTATTGGGTGTGTTTTGGACATTTTTTGTGTTAACAGGAGCATTTTGGTCATTTTTTCAATTTATGGGGGTATTTTGGTCGTATTCAAGTAATCGAGGGTATCTTTGTCTTTTTTAGGCATGGGGGGCACTTTGGTTATTTTCGATGTTTTGGGGGTATGTTGGTCAATTTTTAGGTTTTGGGGGTTATTTCGGTCATTTTCTAGGTTTCGGGGGTGTATCGGTCTTTTTTTAGGTATTGAGTGTGTTTTGGTCATTTTCTGCGCTTTATGGGGTATTTTGATCTTATTCAAGTAATCGAGAGTATTTTGATCTTTTTCAGGCATGGGGGGTACTTTGTTCATTTTCAATGTTTTAGAGGGTACTTTAGTCAGGTTTTAGGTTTTTAGGGTTATTTTAGTGATTTTTTAGGTATCGAGGGTGTTTTGGAATTTTTTTTTTTTTTTTTTTTTTTTTGTGTGTGTTTATGGGGCATTTTATTCATTTTTATTTATTTATGGGGGTATTTTGGTCATATTTAAGTAATCGAGGGTATTTTGGTCTTTTTTAGGCATAGGGGTACTTTGGTAATTTTCTATGTTTTGGTGTGTACTTTGGTCAGTTTTTCGGTTTTTGGGGTTATTTTAGTCATTTTTTAGGTTTCAGGGGTGTATCCGTCTTTTTCTAGGTATTAGCGGTGTTTTAGACATTTTTTGTGTGTTTACGAGGGCATTTTGGTCACTTTTTCGATTTATGGGGGTATTTTGGTCTTATTCAAGCAATCAAGAGTATTTTGGTCTATTTCAGGCACAATGGGTACTTTGGTCATTTTTGATGTTTTGGGGGGTATTTCGGTCATTTTTTAGGTTTCGAGGGTGTATCGGTCTTTTTTTAGGTATCGGGGTGTTTTGGACATTTTTTTGCGTTTATGGGAGCATTTTGGTCACTTTTTCGATTTATGGGGGTAATTTGGTCTTATTCAACTAATCGAGGGTATTTTGGTCTTTATCGATGTTTTAGGGGGTACTTTGGTCATTGCTCAAGTTTTAGGGGGGTATTGGTCATTTATTATGAGAAATCCCTAGTCTAGCACTTTTCAAAGTGCTGGGATAGGTATACTCCATAGGGGAATGGGGTAAACCCTATTCCAATGCTTTCAAAAGCACCAAGATAGGTCTCCCCTAATAGAGTAATCCTATCCCAGCGCTTTTATAGCACTGGTATAGGTGAACCTTATTCCAGCGCTTTTAAAAGTGCCAGGATAGGTATACCCCATAATGGAATGGAGTAATCCTATTCCAGTACTTTTAACAACGCTGGGATAGGTTAACCCTATTCCAACGCTTTTAAAAGCGCCAAGATAGGTCTCCCCCATAAGGGAATAGAGTAATCTTATCCTAGCGCTTTTATAGCGCTGGTATAGGTGAACCCTATTCTAGCGCTTTTTAAGTGCCAGGATAGGTATACCCCATAATGGAATGGAGTAACCCTATTCCAACGCTTTTAAAAGCGCTGGGATAGGCCTCCCCCATAAGGGAATAGAGGAATCCTATTCCAGCGCTTTCGAGAGCGCTAGGATAGGGTTAACCTATTACAGCACTTTTGATTTGTCAGGATAGGATCTTTTCAAATAAGAAAATAATTTTTAAAAAAATTGGTATAAATGACCTATAGCGACGATTTGAAAACGCCGCAATAGGGCTTCCTATACCAGCGGTTTTGGAAACTGCCGCTATAGGTCTCCTATTGTAGTGATTTATGAAATGCCGGTGTTGAAATGCCGTAATAGGATTTTCTATACCAGCGGTTTCAAAAAGAGCTACTACAGGCTCTACTATTATGACGGTTTTTAAAAACGCCGGGAAAAAAACGCTGCAATAGGACGATTTTTTTGTAGTGAGTCTAATTCCTCCATCGTAATATCTAGCCATTGTAATTAATTTTCCATGGTTTTCTTATAATTTACTAGATCCTCGCTCAAGTTATTTTCTATATTGTACAATTGATAATCCGTAAAGCATTGTGGATGGTTTCCTTTCTCTTTAACTCCCACTATATTCAGGATTGGAGGCTTGTTTCAGTACTGGTACTCATTTTTTGTCATGCTCTTACTTTCTTAAGCATTCGCATATTCATTCTTAAGGTCCTCTAGTAACCTTAACGATCTCATGTAGTTGGGTAATACTTTTGGTGCTCTCGAGGAAGATATATAGCGTCCCTATTCTCTATCAATTCTCTAATTTGGGTGAAAAACATGTATCGAATAAATTTACATTCCATAGTCTTCTCTCTTAATTTAATCTTTAATGTTTATTTGTTGTACCCTCAAACTCTCAAGTTTGGTAAATCAAAGATATATTAGGTCCCTTGAATTCTCAATGTTTGAAGGAAACAAAGTATTTCATTCACTTAATTCTTAATTTTTCGCATACACTCAAGCAAATAATTGTACACTTAGATTTTGGAATACTAATTATGTTGAATAAAGCATCGTTCATGACCATTATGACAAAACCTAACAGAAACCACTCATAATGAGGTAACATTCTTATTAAATTCAAAGTAGTCACCAATAAGGCCTATGATCAGGTTGAAGGGGAATGTTTGGAGAAAATTATGCTTAAGATGGGTTTTCATAGACAGTGGGTGGATTTAGTGAAGCAGTGTGTTTGTTCTATCAGCTATTCTATTAAGTTTAATGGTAAGCCTCGAGGTGTCATTCACCTCACTAGGGTCCTACGCAAAGGGTATCCCATTTCCCCATATTTATTTTTATTTTGTGCAAAAGGGCTCTCTACACTAATTAGACAAGCAGTGGAATGTGGTGCCATTAAAGGGATAGTAGCTTGTGCAAGAGGACCAGCTATTTCTCACTTGTTCTTTGTAGATGACAATCTGATCTTTTGCCGAGCCATAAAAGACGAGTGCTCTAACTTGATTACTATATTGGAAACATATGAACATGAGTCAGGCCAGCAGTTGAATTGTGATAAGACATCCCTCTTCTTCAGTTGTAACACTCCACAACCTATTAAAGATGACATTAAGAATAGGTTTGGGGCAGATATCATCAAGCAGCATGAGAAATATCTTGGCCTCCCATCTTTGGTAGGCAAAAATAAATGCAACACCTTCCATCAATTAATTGAAAGGTTGAATAATAAATTTTCTGGGTGGAAAGAAAAACTGCTGTCTAATGCGGGTAAGGAGATCTTGATAAAGTCCGTGGCACAAGCGGTGCCAACTTACACAATGAGTGTCTTTAAACTTCCTAATACTCTCTGTGATGAAATAACTAGTATGGTATGTAAATTTTGGTGGGGTCAAACCAATGAGAGAAACAAAATGGCATGGCTAAGCTGGGATAAGATGTGTCTGCCAAAAGATAAGGGTGGGTTAGGATTTTGAGATTTGAAGGCATTCAATCTTGCTCTATTCGCTAAACAGGGATGGCAACTTCAAACCAACACCACCTTACTAGTTCATAGATTATTCAAGGCACGATATTTCCCTGACGGTGACTTTCTTTCAGTTGAACTCGGCAACCATCCTTCTTATGCATGACAGAGTCTTATGGCAGCTCAACCCATTATACAAAAGGGGCACCATTGGCAGGTGGGCAATGGCCATTCCCTTCAGATTTGGAGGGATAAATGGCTCACTCAACCATCCATTTTCACCCTCACATCCAGGCCACTCACTGTCCCATATGATGCGAAGGTCTCGATGCTTATTGATCCTTATACCCGGGCATGGAGGACTGACATGGGCTCACAGTTCTTCTCACCAATGGATGCAGCAATTATTCTAAGCATTCCTTTAAGTTATTGGCTCCTTTGTGATCGGATGGTTTGGGCTTTTACACCCAAGGGGAACTTCATAGTTCGGAGTGCATATAGGTTGACCTTGGACATGGTAAACAACGTTGCCAGTAGGGAAGTTTCAGACAACCATCAACGCAGTTTGTTTTGGAAGACCCTTTGGTGCCTAAATGTCCCCAACAAGATTAAGTCTTTTGCTTGGCGTGCATGTAAAAAGATCTTACCCACAAAAGATAACTTATGTTGAAGGAAGGTGATTGATGTTCCTACGTGTGAGGCTTGTGGCTCCGATGCAGAGAGTACAAGACATGTCTTTTAGGAATGTAAGAAAGCATAGGAAGTTTGGGTATTGCCAGGTATTCCTTTTGATCCACCAAAGCTCCTTGCTCTGGATTTTGTGGACTTTCTTTGGCATTTAAAGTTTAGGCAGAAGATGGGGGACGAATTGTTAGAGTTAGTGGTTATAGTGGCATGGTGTTTATGGTTTAACCGCAATGAAGTGACGCAAGGTAAGGCTCGACAATCGGGGTCTACTATTCTGAGCAAAGCCCGGTACTTACTAGATGAGTTCCAGATGGCTAACCTTAAGCTGTCCCAGGCCATGTTGAAGGATGAGATTCAATGGGCACTTCCAAATGATCAGTGGTACAAGGTTAATGTGGATGCAGCCATCTTTTCCAACACAAACTCAATTGGAATAGGAGCTCTCATCCTTGATCATGAGGGACATGTTGAAGCTGCTATTAGCAAGTCCATCCCTATTCCGTTGGGACCTTTAGAGGTTGAAGCTAAGGCTTTGGGGGAAAGCGTATTTTTTGCATGGGATGTGGGTGTTAAAGATGTGATCTTTGAATGTGACTCCCGAATTGTTGTTGATGCAGTAAATGATCTTTGTGAGCCACCTATTGCCATTGGTAATATTATAGACGGCATCAGGTAGAAGTAATAGGACTTCCGTAGGACCAAAGTTTCTTATATTTGTTGACGGAGTAATCGCCCTGCTCATATTTTAGCTCAGTATGCTTCTCATTAGGGATGACAATTTATATCCGACCCGTGGATACCCGGTCCGGCCCGACCCTAATGGGTCGGATTTTACCCAGCCCGATAAATTATAGGGTCGGGTATGGGTTTAAAAAAAAAACCCAAAGCGGGTCCGGGTCGGGTCCAAGTTTTATGCATACCCGGCCCAAACCCGACCTGTATACACATAATATATTAAAAAAAAGTTTAAAACCCTAGTAGTATAAATACTCTCTTTTCCTTTCAGATTTCATTTTCTAAAAACTAAACCTAACACTCACCTCTCAGCCACCCCCCCCCCCCTCTCTCTCTCTCAAGCTCTCGCCGCCGACCACCCTCCCTCGACCTCAGACGCTCCCCTCATGGTCACGGCCTCACTCAGCCTCACAGACCCACGACCTCGTTTCGCCTCATGCTCCACTCACGGCGTCACTCCGCCCCTTATCTCTCTCACTCTCACTCTCGTTTTCTCTCAGCCACCCCTCACCTAGTCACCTCACTCTCATTCACTCACCAACCCACCCTCACCCTCACTCTCATCACGTGGTGGTTGTTGTTTTTCACAGAAGAGCGCGGATCTTGTGTTGGTTGAAGTTTGTCACGGAAGAGCAAGAGATTGTTAGATTGGAGCATAGGATTGTTAGATCGGAGAGAGATTTGTATTTTTGTTTATGATTTGTGTTTTTTTTTTTTTTTTTGATGAGTGAAAAATATGTATTAACAAAGAAGAGCAAATTTGTGTTTCTATTTAGGTTTGGATTTGTGATTTGTGTTTTTTTTTTTTTTTATTATTATTATTATTTTTTTTTTTAATGAGTGAAGAGTCTGTATTAACAAAGAAGATCAAACAAAAAAAAAAAAAAAAATCCGATTTGTGTTTATGTTTGGGTTTGTGATTTGTGTTTCTGAATATGTGGTTGTGAATCTTGTGATTTCTAGATGTAAAATTGATTTTTTATTTTTATTTATTTTTATGATCGGGTCGTATTGGGCCACGGCTTTTGATTAGGTTTAGAAACGGTTGGACGGGCCCGCGGGGCCTGTGGAGCTCGATGGGGTGGGTTTGGAGTTTAAAAAAAAACTCGTTTATTAAACGGGCCGGGTTCGGGTAACGGCTAAAGACCCGTGGGTCGGGTTCGGGTATCAAAAACCCGGCCTGAACCCGACCCGTTGCTATTTCTTCTTCTCATATCGTTGGTTTTATAATTTGGATAGAGGAAATTTCTTATATGATTGAGTCTGCTATGACTCAAGGTGTATTGTTTTTATCTTATTTTTAATAAAAGTTACGGTCTTTTTATTAAAAAAAAAAAAATCAAACATTTTTGTTTTATATAGATTATCAATGTGTATTATTTTGTTGATTTAAAAAATTATTAACATATTTAACTTAGCCCCCACTAATATCGTATATTTACCGAAAAAACAAAACAAAAGACATCCCATCACTTTCTAAACCAGGTTGCACGAGGGTTTTCTCCTAGTGGATGCTCTTACCATCATTTCAACCATCATTTCAACTACCAAATAGAGCTTTCTAAGCCTTCAAAGTGCATGTACCTAAAAGAACAAGTGGTTCAGAAAATGCATATGAAGCCTGTCAGTAAGGTTCTCTTATTAAGGATTCCCTTTCTCTGAAGTTTGTTCATCTGTAATTTTATTTTATTTTATTTGCTTGAGTTGATGATGACGGGGCATGAATATTCGCCACTGTCGATGGTTTTGAAGTCATCAATAGCACACAAAGGACAAAGTATTGAATATTTATTTCATTGATAATTAAGCATTAACGGAACATTTACGTTAGGGAAAGGTTAGCAATGACTTTATCATTTTAGATACTTGTTCACATCAACCACAAGAATTTTTTTCTTTCTTTTTCCCTTTGAGTACAGGAAGAACATGTATATAAGTCAAATTATTCAATGTGTTAGTCCCGTCTCACATGTACTGAATAATTAAAGAAAATAAAGCAAGTTGTGTAAGTATAACAAAAAAACAAAAAACAAAATATTTACTCTGTCGAAATTATCACTTTTTTTTATTTTATATTTTTTATAATTTGATAGTTAGGAATGAAGAATTTAAACATAAAATGTTTTGGCTAAAAACATTAACATGGCTCTGATTTGTCAAAATTTATCCTTGTTAGTTGTTAAGTAGATTCTTTATATCTTTTCCTAACAAAAATTTAAAAGAATAAAATCTTAGAAGGTGCCAATTACCTTGTTTGATTTTTTTAATATTAGAAAATTTAGATTAAAGTACGCTTTAACTAGGATTGTGCCAATTACCTTTTTTTTTTCTTTCCTAAAAATGAGTAAAAAATATTTTTCTATTATTTGGATCACATTAAAAAGTATTAATGTCTTATAATTCTTAAAAAATATATAAACGGATACTTTCATTCAATAAAACAAAACCCAAATGATAAAATATTTTCTATTTCTTGGGCTATTTGGGAGATAAAAATGAGAAAACAAACCTTAAATTCAAAATTCTCGTAGGAAAAAATAAAGTAAAAGAAAAAGAAAGAGAGAAAGCAACTAATTTGAACAAAATAGTCATTTTGGAAAAAGTCAATAGTTGGTTTGCACAGAGAGAGAGAGAGAGAGAAGCTACCATTGGCGAGTTTTTTTTTTAGTGTGTAGTTTATTTACAAATTATAATAATCTTCTTTTGAGTATGTAAAATTCCAAAAATACCTTTTTGCACTAAAAAAACAGAAATTTTTTCCATCTATTAGACTTATTTCTGATAACTACCGAAAATGTTTTTTTTGTTGACTTCCTTTTTTACTGTACAAAACGCTAGAAATTACATAAAACACTGATTTTTTTTTTTTTAAATCTTTATTAGAGAAGGGCAATAATCAATCATAGGCAGATGAGTGTGAACAACCTTAATAGCTTGTTTGGATGGAAGGGGAGTAGAGGGAGTAGAGTAGAGGGAGGGAGGGTAAATTAAATTACTTTGTTTGGATATTTTTTAAGGGAGGAGGGGGAGGGATTTGGAGGGGTTCTAATTACTTCTAACCCCTTTTTTTTAATTCCTCTAAATTAGAGAGATTTGGAGGTAAAGTAGAATATAGAAATATTTGACTAAATGAATTACCAAATTTAATCTTACCATATTAACAAAATTACAAACTATGAAAATGCTAATTATTCTCATTCCTCTTACTTAATTTTAAAAACATCTAAATAAAGTGAAGGATAACCATTTCCCTCTACTCTCCTCCCCTCTACTCCTCTCTACTCTCCTCTCCCTCCAAACTTCCAAACATAGCAAGATTGTCATCGACAATGAATTTTCTTTCCTTTTTTGCCCACCATAATCCAGACCTTCTCGACAAACAATTTTTTTTCTTTCTAATAAAATCTTTTTCGTCGAAACAAAGTAAACATTAATTCTCTATGTACTATGTTGTCCAGTCCACACTTCATTATGCTCATTTCATGAGCTTGTTGCTCAATCATATCAAGACTCCTATTTCAACTTGAAACATATCAAGACTCCTATTTCAACTTGAAACATGAGTAGTCTTTAATCTTTATTAGACGGCTATCTTTTTTTTTTTTTCCTTAAATTTAGTAATTTGGCACCACAAAAAACTATTTTATCTATTTTACCACCTCCTTTTACAAAACACTCAATATCAATGGTTTTATTTTAGTTTTCAACATAATAAAATAATATATTTACTACAATAAACAACAACTACCACCACCATACAATAAAATAATATAACTTTTAATAATTTTTTTTTTTTACCTTCTTAGTTACAGTGCATAGCCATCTTTGGTTGTGCACTATAGCTCAAAATCCAAATTTTTTGGGTTTCACTCCACCATTACAGCATGCTTTTTAGTATTGGTGGTGCTAAAAATAGCAATATGGCTTTTTAGCACCACTAATACTAATGCTCTAAGCCATATATAAAGGCTTTTGTATGTGGCTATACTATTAAAAACTAGCTACAGTCGGATTGAAGTATTTGAATCCAAATCTTTTTTACCATTCTTTTTACTTCATTCTATAATCCACAATTAAAAATCTTTCATATGTCCACATATTTAATTATATCTTAAAATTATACATTTTCTTTTACAATTACCAAAAAAAAATAGCCAAAAAAAAAAAAAAAACATAGCACATCCACCCCCCCCCCCCTACCAATAACCTTCACTAGCACCATCAATGCCCCTAATCATGGCCAATTACCCCTGCCAAGTCCACACCACCGCCTCTAATGGGTATCTTTACGTTTTCATTAACAAGAGGTTGATCTTGTTTGAAACGGGTTCTTCTATGTTGTTTCCTTTAAGATTAAAAGGGAGGGAGTTACCAGAGGCAAAAGTAGTGCGGTTGTGGGTGGGTGTGTTTAAGAGGGACGAAGTGGAAGAGTAATGGGGTTCAGCGTAGGTGATGAGATTGACTTGGATTTGAAGAAGACAAGGACCTAGTAGACTAGTAGTGTTGGATGGTCATGCTCAGCGATGTTGATGGTGTTAGTGACCTCTTGTTAATGGTGCTGATGAAAGTTGGTGGTGGTGGTTTTTTTTTTTTTAAAAAAAATAATAATATTTAGGTAATTGAAATAAGATAATGCATAATTTTAGGATGTGATTAAATAGGTGAACATGTGACAAGTTTTTTTGTGAAGCAGGGAGGAGTGGTACAAAAGATTTGAATATGAAGTATGTATAGTGAATAATTAAGAAAAAAGTATTTAGAGTAAAAATCTTGTTGTGTTAAGTGTTATTGGTTTCATTAGGTTTTTTTTTTTTTTTTTTTTTTTTTTTTTTTTTGGGCAGTGAGATTAACTGTATTCATTCTTATTATTCTTATTTTCTTCTAGATTTTTTTTTTTTTTAACTTAAGTTTTTGGGAATAAACCATGAGCATTGTAATCTCTATTTTATTATAGTGAATTGATCGGATATGTTTAATGGTTTTTCCTCTACAATAGATGGCTTTCTATATAAAATTGACATGTTCTTGTATTATATATGTTTTATTTTAATATAATTTAAATTATTTATGTATAAATTTTAATCTTTTTATACACATCCAATTTATAATCTATTTTTGGTACATATTATATCATATTACCATCATTTCAAAATACTTGATTTCTCTCTCTTTAAGCACTCTCACAATTGTCACTCCATTCCTTTTTTCTTTTCTTTTTTATCTCTACTTTATTAAAGTCCAAACCATTATACTAGGGATGAAAAAGTACCTCCAATGTGCTCTGCCCTAACGTATCTTGCTCCCACCTAGAAGCAGAAGGAGCGGGCTGGGAAAAAACACTCCTAATTGCTTGAGTTATTTAATTGGGTTCTGTTAACTGGTGTTTTTAAGACATTTGGTAATAGGTCATTTCAGAAAAAAAATTTATAATATTTTTATGAAAAATATAAAAAAGTTTTCAAAAAGTTAGTTATCTTTTTCTTTTTTTTAATAATTTTTTTTAAAAGATATTTCTTAAACCAATGGTCCCATACCCATCCATTACCTTTTCCTTATTTAATTTATTCCACACGAGCATAGTTTCGTTTGGCATAAGAGGATAACATAAAAGCTTTTGCTGGCACAACATAAAGCTTTCATTTAATGATTCTAACCCACTCGTCTTCAAAATTAAATATTACAGGGAAAAAACCATTGTTGGGTCCTACAGTAGTAGGTGTTACCTTACATCTTTTTTTTTTTGGTAAAAGGGTGTTATCTTACATCATTAATGAATGAGTTTGAGTATTAAGTGTCTTAACTACCCCAAGAGTCAATGTCTACTTTGGCGTAGGCTATGGGGGTAGCACTCCTCTAAACAGCTTCATTTACTATTTTTGCCTTTTATACTATACTAGTTGTTGACCTGTAAGTCAAAGGTCTTGTAGTTGAATTGACACTTTCCTATGCATAAAGTGCTTGGGGGTCTAGAGGAGAAAATGTTCGAGCTGCGAGGGTTAGCAGCATGTTGTAATTATTTCTTAAAAAAATAAATAAAAAAGTTGTTGACCTGCACGGTTTTTACTTTTTTATTTTTAATTCTTATAAGTAGACATGATTTAAAATGTGTTATTTTTTATTAGATATTTGGTTTTAAAAAACGGAAGTGAGAAATATATTCTATCAAAATTATAGAAATTTGTGAGTATTAGTCTATTGACCATTTATTAAACATTTATAGAGTGAGTATAAAAGTGAGTATTAGTCAATTAAACATCTATCAAAATTATAGAAGTGAGTATCAGTCTATTAAACATTTATAGAGTTGGAATATGTCCCAACTCCATCACATTTGAAGTCCTCAAACGATAAGCAAAGTCTATCGAACATGTTTACTTCAATTTCACTATTTTTAAAAACTATCCAAATATCATTTTCTATAAAATAAGTCACATACAAAACCTTTTATACTTTTGAGTTTTATAAAAGTCTAACAATTTATAGTTTTATTATTACTAAATTAATGTTAAAAGAATGAAGTGAATTAATTGTTACAATAATATCTCCCAAAAAATACATTGATAATTTTTTATTCCAAACAACTATACAAACGCTTTAATTTTTATTGGGCATAAGAATCGCATATCAAGTGACTTGTAGACACATTGCAAGAAAAAATTCCAAAAGAAATTATTTCAACCCAAGTAACCTATAATTACAATCCCATTAAATAAAATAATTCCAAACCCTAATCAATTTCCATATGAATAAAATGTGATCAAAATTATAAGAATTTATTAACACAAAGAGACTAAACAATCAAAATAGTGATTTGGATACTTCTGATTGGGTGATTACAATATAAGATTGAATTGTGAGAATATAGTAAGAAAGAGTATAGAAGTTTATGAGTAGAGCTGTCAAATTCAATAAAATATGAGTCTTGAGAGGGAGACAATTTGGCCATTGGAACAATGCCAAGTGATTCTATTTGGCTTTCAGAGACAAATACACCAAGAATATAGGTTTTACGTTGAAAAAAATTGACATATATACATAATAATTTTGTATAAAATAGTTCAAACATTTATCTTCCTTAAAGATTGGAACTCCAAGCTACTCTAAAAGTCATTGTTACTCTCTTTCAATCTCCCTTAACAATTAAAAAACAAACAAAAATGATGACAACATCATTGAGTTTTTTTTGTTTAGTATAAACTCTATTTGTTGTCAAGGACAAGGCTAAGGGGGAAAAGGCATCAAGATATATACACACACCGGTAGAGATCATAAACAAAAATGTAAGGGTAGAAAATTTACCCAATCACAATTTCTAAGCTTGAACTCAAAAGAGAGGCAAAGAGAGAACGTATTTAAATATGAAAGTATGAAGAGGAAGAAAAAAAATTGTATTACCAGTAAGGGGGGTGAGGAAGTTGAAATGTTGGGAAAGATGAGGAAACATTGTATGTTTAGATAATTAATTTAAGGAGGAGGTGAGGAAGTTTTTTTTTTTTTTTGAGAGGGGAGGTGAGGAAGTTAGATAATTAAATTAAACATTGTATACTTACACAATTACCTTTAAGAGTGTTAAATACATAATATTTATAACATACCATTAGTTTAGGAAATGAATTCATTCTATAATTGAATGTATTGACAAATGTCAAATGTGTTATATTATGGACAAAATACTACTTGCCATGTGGCTTTATTTGTCCACTTCATTCTAAATAGATAGAAACATGCGTCATTTGTCATCGTTTTGTGTATACACCAATTGTGGGATCTAACTTTTATAATATATTATAACACACATATATATAGAAATTAAGATTTCTTTTTTGAAAATTATATAATTATAAAATGTTTTTTTTAAAAGATTTTATACAACGTTTATAAGGCTTCAAAGTTCAAGCGTAATTAATTATTATTATCAAATAGTAAAATGTGAACAGTAAATAGCAACAAAAAAATGATTTGTAAATAATATATACAATTACCTTCAAGAGTGTTAAATACATAATATTTATAACATACCATTCATTTAGGAATGAATTCATTCTATAATTGAAGGTATTGACACATGTCAAATGTGTTATATTATAGACAAATTACTACTTGCCATGTGGCTTTATTTGTCAACTTCATTCTAAATAAATAAAAACATGTGTCACTTGTCATCGTTTTGTGTATACACCAATGGTAGGATCCAACTTTTATAATATACTAGTCGCTAACTCGTGCAATGTACAGGATAATTAAATAAATATTAAAACTATTCAGTTTACCTGAAGGTACTATGACTTGAAAATGATAACAAAAAACTTATGCTACATGAATGCAATTCATGTATAGTTAAATTCATTAACATAAAATAAATATATATAAGTGCTCTTAATACAGGGACTTCTTAAAATCAAGTCTATGACATCTACCGAACCCATTGTGACTCCAAAAGTTCTTACATGTAGGCACTTTGAACAATCCATTTCATATGAGATTAGTGAAAAAGGTCCAAATCATCATCATTATGTGCAAGGATACACCGATAAAGTGGTAAGGATATAGAAGATGGACGAAAAACTTTTTCAAATTTGTTAATGAATATAGGCCCCGAAAAGTAAATCTAGAAGACATAATGTCCTCATACTGTAATAAGAAGAGTAAAATTATGATAATTGGTGAATGTCAAATGATTGTGGTGGAACTCAGGAAACTAATTTATACATTGAAAGTTTCAACTCTCATATCTTCAAATAAGAGGCCATATATATATATATATATATATATATATATATATATATATATATAGGAATTTTAGAGCAAACCTTATTTTGGGTTCTTGGATCTATTGGACCTAATTTTCAAACTTTTATTTCCTACCCAACACTGCTAGTTTGATTCCAAAGAAGAAATGTGTACCCTTTTTTTTTTTAGAATAAACGGCAAAACATGTACCCATTTAAGATAGAAAATTGTTAGTTTAAAAAAGGTAAAGGGAAAAACAAAGTGAACATGAGATAAATGGAAGAGGAACATGCTATCTACACTATCATTTAGATCATCAACCCAAGTTGAAGCTTAATCCTATTTATAGAGAAGATGATATAATAATTCCCAATTTCAAACCAAATTTTCAGTGCATAATATCACTAATTTTGAAAAATAAACATGCATATTAGACAAAACTCAATGTCAAAAAAGATTCTTAAACCCAAAAAGCTTTGTCCTTTAAATTTGCACTAACGTCTCTCAATTGTTAGATAAAAACGACTGTCAAAGCTTCTGTTAAAAGAGTAAGAGAAAAATAAATTACTCGGTAAAAAACTATAGTGAAAAAAGAAAATATTTAAATTTGAGCTTCCAAAGAACAACATAAATTTCAATCAATTGTCAAAACACCGAAACAGAGACTCTGCCCTCATTCATACAAACAACAAATAAAACAATAATAAAATGATGAGTTAGTCTCTATTTGCAACAACATGAGAATGACTTAGTGTGAATGCACTAATAATGAAAGTGTTAGAAATTGGACCGCTCAAAATTGGTTGGATTGGCTTCATTAGCACACAAAGGACAAAGTATTTAGTATTGAATATTTATTTCATTGATAATTAAGTATCAATGGAACATTTACGTTTGGGAAAGCTGAGCAATGACTTTATCATTTTGGATACTCGTTCACATCAACCACAAGAAATTTTTTTTTTCTCAAATTATTCAATGTGTTAGTCCCGTCTCACATGTACTGAATAATTAAAGAAAAGAAAGCAAGTTGTGTAAGTATAACAAATATATATATATATATATATATTTACTCTGTCAAAATTTATCACTTTTTTCTTATTTTATATTTTTTATAATTTGATAGTTAGGAATGGAGAATTTGAACATGAGATGTTTTGGCTAAAAACATTAACATGGCTCTGATTTGTCAAATTAAATTTATCCTTGTTAAGTAGATTTTTTCATATCTTTTCCTAAAAAAAATTTAAAAGAATAAAATCTTAGAAGGTGCCAATTACCTTGTTTGATTGTTTTAATATTAGAAACTTTAGATTAAAGTACGCTTTAACTAGGATTGTGCCAATTACCTTTCTTTTTCTTTCCTAAAAATGAGTAAAAAATATTTTTCTATTATTTGGATCAAATTAAAAAGTATTAATGTCTTATAATTCTTAAAAATTATATAAACAGAAACTTTCATTCAATAAAAGAAAACCCAAATGATAAAATATTTTCTATATCTTGGGCAATTTCGGAGATAAAAGTGAGAAAACAAACCTTAAATTCAAAATTCACGTAGGAAAAAAAAGGAAAAGAAAAAGAAAAAGAAAGAGAGAAAGCAACTAATTTGAACAAAATAGTCATTTTGGAAAAAGTCAATAGTTGGTTTGCAGACAGAGAGAAGCTACCATTGGCGAGTTTTTTTATTTTTTTATTTTGTGTAGTTTATTTACAAATTATAATAGTCTTCTTTTGAGTATGCAAAATTCCACCAAAAAAAAAAAAAAAAAAAACCTTTTTTGCACTAAAAAAACAGAACATTTTTCGATCTATTAGACTTATTTCTGATGACTACAGAATTTTTTTTTTATTTTTTTAACTTCCTTTTTTACTGTACAAAACACTAGAAATTACACAATTTTTTTTTTCTCTCTCTCAAAATTTTTTTTCTCTCTCTCAAATTTTTTTTTTTTCTAATAAAATCTTTTTGTCGAAACAAAGTAAACATTAATTCTCTATGGCTACGACGCACTCTGTTGTCCAGACTTGAAACATGAGTAGTCTTTAATCTTTATTAGATGGCTATCTTTTTTCCCCTATAAGCCACATATAAAGGCTTTTGTATGGGGCTATACTATTAAAAACTGGCTACAGTCAGATTGATTCAAATACTCTGTACCATTCTTTTTACTTCATTTTATAATTTACAAATAAAAAATTTTCATATGTCCACCTATTTAATTATATCTTAATATTATACTCTCTTTTTTTTACAATTACCAAAAATAAATAGCAAAAAAAAAAACATAGCACATCCCCCCCCCCCCACCATTAACCTTCACCAGTGCCATCAATGCCCCTAATCATGGCCAATTACCCCCGCCAGATCCACACCACTACCTCTAATGGGTATCTTTACGTTTTCATTAACAAGAGGTTGATTTTGTTCGAAACGGGTTCTTCTATGTTGC
Organism: Notholithocarpus densiflorus; assembly: GCA_030021035.2. NCBI lineage: Eukaryota > Viridiplantae > Streptophyta > Magnoliopsida > Fagales > Fagaceae > Notholithocarpus > Notholithocarpus densiflorus. The sequence continues at coordinate 1,432,293 of JARYZH020000113.1, read as the reverse complement.
TTCCTTTAAGATTGAAAGGAACGGAGTTACCAGAGGCAAAAGTAGTGCGGTTGTGGGGTGGGTGGGTTTAAGAGGGACGAAGTGGAAGAGTGATGGGGTTCAATATAGGTGGTGGGATTGGCTTGGATTTGAAGAAGACAAGAAGGCAGTGTTGGATGGTCATGCTCAGCGATGTTGATGGCGTCAACGACCTCTTGTTAATGGCGATGACAAAAGTTGGTGATGGTTTTTTTTTTTTTTTTAATATTTAAGTAATTGGAAAAAGAAAATGCATAATTTTAGGATGTGATTAAATAGGTGAATATGTGACAGGTTTTTTTTTGTGGAGCAAGTGAGCGTAGGTGATTTGATTGGCTTGGATTTGAAGAAGACAAGAAGGCGGTGTTGGATGGTCATGCTAGCTCAGTGATGTTGATAATGTCAGCGACTTGTATTGTGCTAGTTGGGCCTGAGTCCACTTTTCCAATAGTAGAATTGCTCAAACCCAGTCCCTACAATTTGCACCGTCTGTGAGAAGAACTTGTGTCTTAGTGAGGATAACAATCAAGCATGGTAGGGTCAGGCCCTCATCAAGCAGGTCCCCACTAGCCTGAACTTGCTGGATCTCTATGACAAAGTAACTTTCCCGATCCTGAGCGTGATCGAAATGAAGAGAATGGAAGGTTTCGAGAGGGAAGTGTACACACCACTCAAACTGGCAGCAACCACTCTCGTGTGAAGAGTCACGTGCTCCAGAGACAAAATAACAACCAGCCCATGCAATAAGAAGAGGTCAGAAGCCACGCATCTCAGGGGCGGAATGATAATCAGGCCATGCAACGAGAGATAGACAATTTGAAGAGAGAGCTGCGCCATGCACGACGAAAGCGATGATGAAGGCGATGATGACTATAAACGGAGATCGCAAACCCCCCCAAGTGAGACATTCTCTCACGAAGAAGAGCACCAACGGAGGCGTACACGTGAAAGCCCGTCTCCTAGGGGCTTGAGGAATGACGCCATGAGCAGGGCACTGGACCAACTTTCCAAATCACCGTTCACGCGCCACATAGAGGGGGCTGCGCTTCCTTGACATTTCCAGCAGCCAACCTTCATTCCTTACAAAGGTAAGACAGACCCTGTGGAGCATGTGAGCCAGTTTAACCAAAGGATGGCTGTCTATTCTAAAAACGAGGCACTAATGTGCAAGGTCTTCCCATCTAGCTTGGGGCCAGTGGCGATGAGGTGGTTCAATGGTTTAAAGGCGAATTCCATAGATTCGTATAGACAGCTAACTCAAACCTTTGGCTCTCGCTTCATTACAAACAGCAGAGCTCCTCGGCCCTTGAGTACGTTATTATCGCTGTCCATGGATAATGGAGAAACTCTGAAGGCCTACTCAGACAGATATTGAGAGATGTATAATGAAATAAACAACAATTGTGACGATGTCGCCCTCAGCACCTTCAAAAATAGTCTCCCAGCTGAGCACGGCCTGAGAAAGTCTCTGACTGGCAAGCCCGCCACCAGTGTGCGCCAACTGATGGATCGGATCGATAAGTATAAACGAGTAGAGGAAGACCAGCTACAAGGAAAGGGAAAAGAGAAGGTTATCCCTTAGGAAAGGAGGGATTTCAGGTCGGATCGACATAACAGCAACCGCCCGAGGAGAGATTTCGTAGGGCAATCCAGAGCAACCAGCATACACACTGTCAGTGCTGTATTCCAAGAACCAGTACACCGGGTGTTGGAGAAAATCAAGAACGAGCCATACTTTAAGTGGCCGAATAAGATGACAGGAGAGTCCATGAAGCGTAATCAAAACTTTTATTGCCAATACCACCAAGACCACGGGCATACTACGGAGAACTGTAGGAACTTCTGGAACTATCTGGACTAGCTGGTTCGAGAGGGAAAGCTGAGGCACCTCCTGCATCATTCCAGTGGTCATTTGGGCAGACCCATCAAGAACCCCAAAAGGATAATGCCCTAAGGCCACCTGTAGGGACAATTAACGTAATCTTGGCCGCGCTAGGAAGGACAGGCACGCGCCCCTCACGAGTGTTATCTGTGACTCAGCTGCCTGCCAAGGAGTCCCATCCAGAGCCGAAGAGGGCCAGAGTGAATTCTCACCCAGTCTTGAGTTTTTAGAAAAAGACAAGGTTGGAACCACCCAGCCCTATGACGATGCGCTATTGATCACTCTCAGAATTAGAGACTACGATGTGAAAAGAGTGATGGTGGATGGCGGCAGTGTTGCCGAGATAATGTATCCCGACCTCTACAAGGGGCTGAATTTAAGATCGGAAGACTTGATGCCCTACGGCTCTCCTTTGATGAGCTTCGACGAGAAGCTTGTCATTCCAAATGGCATGATTAGGCTGCCCATCCAAACCGGCCCAGAGAGAGTGGAGGTGAACTTTATCGTGGTGGACACCTACTCTCCATATACAGCCATTGTTGGTAGGCCCTGGCTCCATACTTTGGGGGCTGTTGCCTCCTCCTTACATCAAAAAGTGAAATTCCCGTCGGGAAACCAGGTTCTTGAAATCCACGGTTGCCAGTCTACGGCAAGGCAGTGTATGGTGGCTGCAATTTCACATCGGCTCGATATAGAGTCCTCGGCCTCTGCTGAGATGAACTTATAGCAATCAAAGGACTTGGTGTCGCCCCCTGATAAGGCCGCCGAGGAGGCAAAATGCGAAGATATAGAGAGAATGGATATCGGTGGTGACCCGGAGAAGTTCTTTCAAGTAGGGGCTCAACTGCCTCCCTAGGAGAATGGGGAGTTGGTTGAGCTTCTCAAAAGCAATATTGATGTGTTTGCATGGGATGCCTGCGACGCTCCGGGGATTGATCCAGCCTTCATTTGTCACCATCTCAATGTCAACCTATCCATCACTCCCAAGAAGCAGTCACCCCAGCGCCCCTCAAGAGAGCATACTGATGCGATTAGGGGTGAGGTGGAGAAGGTTAAGCGTGCAGGGGCTATTAAAAAGGTTTTTTACCCCGAATGGTTGGCCAACACCGTGGTAGTCAAGAAGAAAAGTAGGAAATGGCGGGTTTGTGTAGACTTCACGGATCTAAATAGAGCATGCCCAAAAGACTCATTCCCCATGCCTCGAATAAACCAGCTGGTGGATGCAACAGCGTGTCATCCTCGGATGAGCTTCTTAGATGCCTTTCAAGGCTATCATCAAATACCACTAGCCCTGGACGACCAGGAGAAGACAGCCTTCGTGACACCTACTGGGAACTATCACTACAAAGTAATGCTGTTCGGTCTGAAGAACGCAGGGTCCACTTATCAAAGGATAATGACGAGAATGTTCGAGTCGTAGTTGGGCAAGAGCATCGAAATCTATGTTGATGATATGGTGGTGAAGAGTAAGGTAGTGTCCGAGCATTTAGGAGACCTCGGCAGTACCTTTAGTGTCTTGAGGAAGCACAAGTTGCGCCTAAAGACCTCGGCAGTACCTTTAGTGTCGTGGGATCAAGCAAGTTTTTAGGCTACATGATTACTCATAGGGGAATCGAGGTTAATCCTAACCAAATCAAGGCTATTAACGATCTAAAACCACCGCAAAACGCCAAGGGGGTTCAAAACCTTATTGGAATGATTGCAGCCCTGAATCGATTCATTTCCAGGTCGGCGGATAGATGCAGACCGTTCTATCTCTTGATCAACAAGTGGAAAGGGTTTGAATGGTCTGAGGACTGTATTGCGGCCTTCCAGCAACTCAAGGAATACCTGTCTCGGTCCCCTATCATGTCCAGTCCTAAGGCCGATGAAGTCCTATACGCATATATTGTCGTGGCCCCTCATGCAGTGAGCTTAGTGCTAATACGGGATGACAACGGCCTTCAAAAGCCAGTCTATTACGTGAGCAAGTCGCTACATGAAGCTGAGGTCAGATACTTACCCTTGGAGAAGGCCATACTAGCTATGGTCCATGCTACGCGAAAACTTCCCCATTACTTCCAAGCCCACACAGTGGTTGTCCTAACCCAACTGCCTTTGAAGTCTGTACTTCGGACTGCTGATTATACTGGGAGGATTGCCCTATGGAACACAATCCTGGGAGCTTTTGACATCAAGTACATGCCTCGGACCTCCATAAAGGGCCAAGTCCTAGCTAACTTGATGGCCGAATTTGCTAAACCACCAGTAGAAATAGTAGCCGAGGATCGAAACATGGATGAAAAATCGGTTGGGGTAGTCTCTATGCTAGGACCCCCATGTTGGAAGGTGTACGTTGATGGTGCAGCAAATCAAAGAGGGTCCGGAGTGGGGCTAGTCCTAATGTCTCCTGAGAAGGCCATCATTGAGAAATCCCTGAAACTTGGGTTCTCGGCCACGAATAACGAAGCCGAGTACAAGGCCTTGTTACAAGGAATGGCCATGGTGCAGAAAATGGGAGGAAAAGTAGTAGAGGTGTTCTCGGACTCAGGACTGGTAGTGGGCCAGGTGAAGGGAGAGTTGGAAGCCAGAGATGCAAGGATGCAAGCGTACTTAAGCCAGGCCAAACGCTTGCAGTCAAACTTCGATCTTTTCAGCTTGTCACATGTCCCCAGATGTGGAAACACCCATGCAGATTCATTGGCCACGCTTGCTACCTCCTCGGTAAAGGGTCTGCCTCGAACCATTCTTGTCGAGCATCTGGATAGAGCAACCGAGGTGGCAAAAGGCATGGTCCATATCCATGAAGTTAGAATGGGTCCTAGCTGGATGGACCCTATAGTGAGGTTTCTCAAAGATGATACCCTGCCCGAAGAAAAGTCAGAGGCTGAAAGAATACGAAGAAACGCTTCTCGGTTCTAGTTGTCCGAGGACCACAAACTGTATAAGCGCTCCTATTCTGGGCCATATTTATTGTGTATTCACCCAGAAGCAGCAGAATTACTGCTTGAAGAACTGCACGAGGGGATCTGTGGGAGTCACACAGGGGGAAGATCTCTGTCGCACCGAGCCCTTACCTAGGGATATTAGTGGCCGAGGATGCAGAAGGAAGCCCTTGAATATGTTAAGAAATGTGACCAGTGCCAAAGGTTTGCCCCAAATATTCATCAGCTTAGAGGAGTCCTTAACCCCTTGTCCAGTCTATGGTCGTTCGCCCAGTGGGGCCTGGATATTGTAGGCCCTTTTCCCAAGGCGGCAGGGAATAAGAGATATCTATTGGTCGGCACAGATTACTTCACCAAATGGGTTGAAGCCGAGCCATTGGCCAACATCAGAGATGCGGATGCTAAGAAATTCATCTAGACAAACATTGTTACACGATTCAGGGTCCCTCGAACCCTCATTTCAGATAATGGACTCCAATTTGACAGCAAAGCCTTCAGAATATATTGTTACGAACTGGGGATCACAAATAGGTACTCAACTCCAGCTTATCCTCAGGGAAATGGGCAGGCCGAGGCTGTCAACAAGGTCATAGTCAATGGGCTTAAGAAGAGACTTGATGAAGCTAAGGGAAGATGGGTAGAGGAGCTGCCACACGTCTTATGGACTTACAGGACTACACCACGGCGGTCAACAGGAGAAACACCCTTTGCCATGACTTATGGAGCCGAAGCTGTTATCCTTCTAAAGGCAAGCTTCCCGATGCTGAGGACTAGCTCCTTCACTCCAAGCAATAACGATGGACTGCTGAGGAAGAGCTTAGACCTGGTCGATGAACGAAGAGAAAAAGCAGTGATCCAGTTGGCTTACTACCACCAGAAGCTCAAGCAGGGACATGATACCAATGTGAAGCTGAGACCATTGGCACCAGAGGACTTAGTATTGAGGAAAGTCGTGAGTGCTGCTAAGAACCCATCCTAGGGAAAGTTGAGACCCAATTGGGAAGGACCATACCGAATTACCACGGTAGCAGGAATAGGTGCATACTACTTAGAATATTTAGATGAAAAAGTTGTACCTTGTCCATGGAATGTAAATAACCTGAAAATGTATTATTATTAGCAAAGGCATTTCTCTAATTCAAATTTTTAGTCTATTTCGATTATATGTCTTGCGTTTTGGCAACCGTCTAAGTACTAGACAAAACTAAGGTCTTGCATGGTTCTTGGACTTAAACCTTTGGGGAAACTAGTTACTTCCAGAAAAACCTAAGTGTTAGACAGAACCAAGGTCTTGCATGGTCCTCACGAGCGCCTCCCAAACTTCTGTTACTGGTGCGGATTGGTCTCCCATGATGATAGAAATTGTGAACGCTGGCTGAGAAGCAAAGGTTCACTGAAAAAGTCAGACCAGAATTTTGGGGATTGGATGAGAGCAGAGATAGACCTCACTACCAGAAAAACCTCCATTACTGTACCTGGAACCAGACCGAGACACCCAAATAACAAAAACCTCCACCACAAACACCCACCGTCCCAAACACCCAACCACCAACATCCCAGCCACGTGATCTTCCACCAACCCCGGCGACAATCCCAACAACTGTCACTACCATGACAATAAATGAGGTCATAATTGCTCATCAATCCAGTGCTGATTGGCAAGAGAATCACACATTCAATGCCCCTAACGGCTGCATTTCTGGCACTGAGGAAGCAACCGTTAAAAAATCCAGCATAAATGCCAACATTGATGACAGAGAGAAAGTCTTAAACCCCACACACACTGAATCCGAGACCAATCTGGACTTAAAGCCCAAAGTTCTAACCCAACACACTCCTACCACTATTGGGCCGTGCACCACTCATCAGCCCACCATCACCACACAAAGCCAACCCCAACACACCCCTACCACATTGGGCCGTGCACCACTCATCAGCCCACCAATAACACACAAAGCCAACCCAATCCTTTGCCAACCAAAACAACGTGGGCCAGAATTCCACGTGACAAACAAAGCAGCCCAAGTGACGTGCTCATGATTGAGAGAAAACACAAAAGAAGTGATGAGTCTGAAGAAGGTAGCCATCCCACAAAAAAAATCTCAATGCCCTATAAGGAATCCCCAGAAGCTTACCCAACAGTGGTGGCTGCCAAGCAGCCCCGCCGACACCAATGAACACCATAAGCTGGAACTGCCGTGGTTTGGGATGACCATGTGCAGTTCAGGAACTCACCAAGATGGTGAAAAAATACGCTCCCACAATTGTTTTTCTCATGGAAACAAAATCAAAAGACAACTACGTGAAGAATTTAAAGGTAAAACTGCAGCTAGACAATGTCCACATAGTCTCTAGACTCAATACAGGTGGTGGCCTCGTACTGTTTTTGAGCAGAGACATCAATCTACACGTGATGGATGCAACCCCAACTTACATTGATGCAGTGGTGAACCCAGGAGTGGATGACGCCTGGCAGTTTACGGGATTCTACGAAAACCCTGTAACGGCCAACCGGGAACACTCCTGGGCACTACTAAAACATTTAAGCCTCAAAATGGATCTCCCTTGGTTTTGTGCGGGGGACTTCAATGAGATTGTCAGAGCATAAGAGAAACTGGGTGGTGCAATGTGTCGGGAGAGACAAATGATTGACTTTAGAGAAGCTCTTGACTTCTGTGGATTCCAGGACTTGGGTTTTGTTGGCTCTCCGTTCACATGGTGCAACAACCAGTTTGATGGTACAGTGACTTGGATTAGATTGGACAGAGGAGTAGCAACCAACCCATGGATTCAAATGTTCCCATCAACCAAAGTTCATTACATCTCTGGTTCGCTCTCGGATCATAGCCCATTATGGATTTGTACTGACGATGAAAATGCCCAGTTTTACAGGAAAAGGAAACCTTTTAGGTTTGAAGCGGTCTGGATGAGGGATGTTCAGGAAAAATCTAAGTACTAGATAGAACCAAGGTCTTGCATGGTCCTCGGACTCAAACCTATGGGGAAACTAACTACTTCCAGAAAAACTTAAGTGTTAGACAGAACCGAGGTCCTGCATGGTCCTCGGACTCAAACCTATGGGGAAACTAACTACTTTCAACAAAGGCCTGAGCGATTAACAGATTCCGAGTGTTGCGTGACTCCTCAGACCACAACCTTTGAGGAAATTAACAAGCTCGAGCATTCATTTAAGTTACATACACAGCCAAAGGGGAGTCTGGTACCCAAGAACACTCGCCCTGTCCTCATTTGATAAAGATGCAAACAAACACAAGCCCATGAGCATCACTTAAGGCACTCTAAGGTACATTGAACGTAACTTCCCTGCGTAGTCAGTAGCTAGTTGTTCCCTTCAGGTCAGTAAATTTTTGGAACATAATTCTGAATGCCCTTGCACATTGTGCTGTGGCATTAGATCCTGGGATGTAAAAGTTTGTCTTTGTAAGTAGTACGCACTTAGCATTTTATACCCGTTATGATAACCAATTCATGAGGTATAGGATTCATGTTATAAGGTTATTGCCTTTTATAGTCCATTCAGCAAAAGCAACTCGTAATAATAAAGCAGCTCAATTGTTAATTAGAGCCTAAGTGAAAATTATCATTATGGACTTTACATTTTTAGGCTGCTGTTTCAAAAATGGAAAACAAGTCACACTATTGAGGCTGTTTAGCTAATAATCAAAGCACAAGTTATATAAATAACAAAACCCATCATAGCGACAATTAACACATGAAAAGGGAATTGCATATATTTAATCCAAGCGTTCCATTACAACTGTTCGAATATCTAAAATAAAAAAAAAATAAAAAAAACAACATAAGGCAAAGGCACAACAAGGGCAGCTTATTTCTTTAACTTGGTCTCCATTGCCCCCTTGGAAGGCTGGTCTGAAATGGCCTCAGGGTCCTCGGGGCTTTCACCTAGAGGAATAGCTTGAAGAGGTACCACAAGGAGAGATGTCTCCTCAGCATGAGGGGCCTGGGCATCAGCTGAAGGCTTTGCAGCATCCTGGGGCACTCCCTGGGTAGGGCCTTTATTTATTTCGGTTACCCCAGATGACTCGGCCTCCTTAGCAGGCTCATCAGAAGAAGTTGAAGTAAGGGCAGTGTCAGGATGGCCTGCCTCAACCACCTTGAGAGAAGTACCAGCCTCGGAGCTAGGAGGGCCGGGCTCTCGGATGGCAGGAGGGTAGTATACATTCTCTGCCTTCCAAAGGTCAGATGAAGCCTCAACTCCAGCTTGTTTAAGGGCTTCATTCCAAACTTGGGAACAGTAAAGCCTGCACACCCCAAGTACCTGAGCCTTGAGAATGGCCTGTGTCTCATCCATTCCCAAGGCGTAAGCATCCTCTTCAGCCTTCTCCTTGGAGCTCTCGGCCTCAGTCCTGGCAAATTCGGCCTCCACCTTAGCCCTCAAGGCTTCATCCCTGGCTCACTCTACGGCATTCCTAGCCCCCTCAGCCTCGGCCAGCTTCTGCTTTAGATAAGCAATTTGCTCATTGGCAATCTTCAGTTGATCCTCAGCCTCGAGTAGGCACCTCGTTTAGTTTTCGGCCTGTTTTTGGGTGCTGGCTAGGCCTGATTCAGCACTGTCTCTAGCCCTTGTCATCTCATTCAGGTCCTCCCTTGCCTTCGCGAGATCAGCCTCGGAGTTTTTAAGGGTCCACGTGGCATCCAAGCGCTTGTCACGCTCGAATTCCAGGGCCCTACTCTAGTCATTGGCCAACTCTTCCAACCTGTAAGTGGCCTGGACAATCTGCCAAATTGAAACAAGCTCACGGTAAGATGGAAACTAAGGGACAGAGATCAATGGAGTCGTAAATGTTAGAAGTCTTACCATGCCCAAGTACCTCTTCATGCTGAAGAAGACCTCCTGCCTCCTCATATTCCCCAGCTCGGTCATATCGGCGGGAAGCAGCAGGCACCTCTCCAGTGCATCGGCCACGTAGGCACCTTCGCCCTCTCGGAAGTCCCTGACTGAGACGTTTTCCATCAGGGGCTCCCCATGGATCATTAAGGCAAGAAGCCAGGCTTAGGGCTCAGACTACGTGGCGACTTCCCCTTCTTGGCTCTGGTGCCCAACTTTCAGTTGTTTTGAAACTCGTCGGGCTTCATCTTCCTCCTGAGAGGAGTGAGGTTGCCCCCCATCTATGGGCTTTTTGCCTTTGGAAGCCCTTTTCCTTTTTGAGTCGGTAGGCTCGGGCCGAGGAGGCAGAGTCAGCTGGGGAGGAGGAGGAAGTTTGGTCTGAGGAGATTACAACTTTGACTGGATGGAGGATGACCTGGTCTGAGCAAGTTGAGACTTGGGAGGAGGAGGAAGCTTGGACGGTGGCCTCCCTGGCGCATCCTTCCCCGGCTGGCCCTCAATTAGGTCAAGCAGGTTGGTTAAGGGTTTCTTCTTAAAACCCATCTTGGCCTGAAAAGAAGTCCCTACTAATGAGAGGTCCGCTTCAGTCAAACTGAGGTCGCCTAAGTCACCAGAGGGATCCTCGGATAGATTATCTTAATCGTATACACCAAAATCGTCCTCGGCCTCTACAGCTTGAGGGGACAAGGAAGGGCCTGCCAACGGAGCGCCTTCTAGAATAGGGGATCTTTCGGGAATCAAGAACCCTTGTTCTGCTATGGTGATTCTGTGAAGCCAAGGATCTTTGGCTCTGATCACGTACTTCAGAGCCGAGAATGATTTCTAGATGGGATCGTACCCGAGGATCTTGTGAGCGGCTCTGACTTGGTTATCCGCTTCGTTCACAAAAACCTCCGCCCTAAGGATGGTTGTTAAATCTTCCCGGTTGACCAAGTGAAAGTGTCGGCCAAAGGCGTGTGGATCTGTAAAAAGAAAGTATATTCGTATTAGCAGCCAAACGGTACAAACTATGACAACACAAAAGATCAACCCTCTCCTACTCTGAATACCCCACCTGGTGCCCCCTCTTTTGTCGAATAGGGAAGGCCGTCGTGCCATCTCCCTGGCACGATGAGAAAGTCCTTATTCAGGCCCTTGCTAGACTCTGAGAGGCACTAAATAAGCTGAACCTTGTCGTCCCTCGTTTTCATATAGTAGGATTTACCCTTTAGGTGTTGGAGGTTGTAGCACCAGTTTACATCGTGATGGGTTAACCTTAACCCCATCTTCTCATTTAAAGCGTCCATATAACCCAGGATCCTAAACATGTTGACGGCGCACTGGATGGGAGCTAATCGGAAATGCCTAAGGTAATGCTGCATCACTGGTCCTATAGGGATTCTCATACCACCTTCAATGAAGGCGATTATGGAAATCACCACTTCACCATCTTGCTTCCTAAAAAACCACTCCCCTTCTTCACAGTATCTCAAGCCTACATTATTGGGAATCCTATAATCGGCGATGAATTTCTCCATTGCCTCTTCAGACTCAACCAACTTTTTAAACCTACCCATCCCTAGAAACGGCTAAAGGATTTAGGGAAGAACGAAAGAAAGAGAGGAATAAGAGAAAAAGAAACTTAGAGGAAAGAAAATATGAGTTAGAAAGAGTAGGAACTTACAGAAATGATGAAAAGCTCATCGGACAGGCTTTTTATGCTGAAAAGAAACGCGAGTTGGGCTGGAGATTTAACAGAACTCAGGATACGTGCGCAAGAACTCTTGAGTGTGAAAGTAAAGAGGCGAATCTGTTCAAATGGGCATTTATACCTTCGATTAAAAAATAACCGTGTCGGTCTTCCCGCCCATAAAGTTAAAAAATCTCCACTGTTTGATCACCATCACACTGTTGAACGTGGGGAGCACAGAGCCACTAGAATTTAATGAGGGCGCGCTCCGTATACCGAAGCGTCAGGAACGTGCCTTGGACAAGCGAAAAGGCTCTGGCGCTAACGAAGGACAAGACTAGACAAGCCATGATAAAGGCCCGAGGACATCAAAACCCTCATCTCCGTCCGAAGAGCCGGACAGCAGGATTTTGAGGGGCTATTGTGGGGTCAAAGAATTTGGCCACCTCTGCCCATTTCATACTAAGCCCAAGGCTCACGCCGAGGAAGAAGAAATGTCCGAGGACGAACGGAGAAAGTCCAAATTGCGAAAGGGTGTCGCCGAGGACAATCCCGTCCTTAGTGAACCGAGATCACAGAAGGGAAGAGCAGCACGCCATCGAGGACAACCTCGTAGAGCATCTCAAGAAACAGGATGAGTACAACAGGTCAGCCATGGGAGCTCGGTAGAGGAACAATTCAAGGAGAAACTGTCACCTCCACATTAAATGCCCACAACTAACGTTCTGGCCGCATTAATAAGGAAATGACCCCTGAACAATGTTGCTTTGGTTGCTGCAACTCACAGAAGGTTTGGGACAACGGCTGATGGGACAAGCGCTCAAGTAGTGACCTGCACGATCAACAAATGGAGGGCCAAGATCAACCAAAAGAGGATATATAATGTAAGGAGTCCTCTAGAAAAGAGGAGGGAGATTGAAAGTAGAAAGCACTGTAGCAACCTGTATCATCTTTGTAACCATTGTAACCAAGCACTGAGAAAATAATAAGAACGAATAGCTCTTCGGACCAGTGTCCAGGGCAGATTTTCGCACTCCAAGCCCATTTTCTCATTACTTAGTAGGCTCATAACCATGTTTATTCGTTGCTATCCTCACTGAGGCCTAGTTCTTAAACCCATTCTCTACAAATTTATTGTATTGGGCTAGTTGGGCCTGAGTCCACTTTTCCAATAGTAGAAGTGCTCAGACCCAGTCCCTACAGCGATGATGTGGTTCAACTAGAGCGTAGCAACAATAAATATTACGCTTCAGCTTTTAGATATATATAGATATAGATTATAAACACACATATATATTGAAATTAAGATTTCTTTTTTGAAAATTAGATAATTATAAAATGTTTTTTTAAAAGATTTTATACAACGTTTATAGGGCTTCAAAGTTCAAACATAATTAATTATTAATATTATTATTATCATCATCATCAAATAGTCAAATGTGAACAGTAAATAGCAACAAAAAAATGATTTGTAAATAATATATACGATTATACTTACACAATTACCTTCAAGAGTGTTAAATACATAATATATATATATATATATATATATATATATATATATATAATAGGTGAAGCTGAGAGAAAGTCAAATCAGAATTCCAAATTAGAGTTTCAATATTGTGTCATGTATCTAGATTTATGCGGGGGTCACACCATAATTATCTTTTAGATTCAAAATTAGATTTCATTTGTGAGCTAAATTTTTGCCATGTGTCCCAAATGTGGGGACCACACCATAAATATCCATCAAAGTATTCATTGTGAATAAATAATTTTGATTCAATGAATGAAATTTTTTAGTCATCTGCTTCAATCTCGATACAATATCTATGGCCAAGATGTTCTTGAAAGAATAAAATGCAACTACATCCCCCTTCACTCTCTCTCTTTCATTTTTCCACTCACAAGTCACAACCCTTACTCAGCTTATCTACTTCTTCCATCTTGTGCCAAAAACGAATTCCAAGGATCACATTACTAACATTCAGATGTAATCACCAAACTAACTCTAACTCATCGCTCTTCATCTCCTTTCTCACAAAGACTTCAACTTGCCATTAGAATTTGTGTTGTAACTTGGATTTTTGCTCTATATGATTTTTAATTTTATTACCATATGCTCTATTCCATTATCTCCATGTTTATTATTATTATATTCAAAAAATTGTATTCCACTTATAGCATTCATTTTAATTTTTTATTGTTCTATAACAAACAAAATCTTTGGTTTTGACATATACGGTTCATACTAACAGTATGATACTATTACAAGACAAGCAAGGAAAGACCCATCTTGCTAAGTTCTATGTTCCTTTCAAGGATTTTGAGAAACACAATGTCAAATACAAGGTAGGATCTTCGTGTTTAACTTTTTAATTAGATCTTTTTAATTTCATTGTGGCAGTATTATTTTTTGGGGAAGGTGAATTTTTTTAGGTACTAAATTCAATGGGTTTTGTAGGTTCATCGATTGTTTCCGTAATGGTAAATAGAGATTTGAAGCTCATTATTTTGTTGAGGTAAAAGTTTTTGTACTTTGACTTTAGTTACTATTATATTCTTTACATTCGTGTATTATATATGTATTTGCATTTGTGACACTTGGGTACAAATCATCAAAATCCCTTGGAACAAAGCTCTATGTAAAAAATATGTTTTGCTCTTCTTCTAACCTCTTCCATTACTTCTACTAAATGATAGTAGGATTAATCTAAAATATCGGTATTACATTGCAATTGTGCACAAGAGTTTCATGTTGTGATTAACAAGAAATCGTCACCTATCATGCGAGCATGTGATTAGTAAAATACAATATAAAATATAAGCCTTTGATTTTATGTTTTCTTCTACACATAAACATAGATTTTAGAAATCTATATTATCTATGTAATAAATAATGTTAATGTGGTTTCAAAAATTATACACGTTCCTGAATTATGTTCATTTAAATTAATTCGGATTCATGATAAAGTAACCTAATAATTAATAAATAAATTCTTATTAAATTAGGTTTGAATATTTTTTTTATTCTCAATTAATTGTGAGTTAATCACATTCAAGCTCAACAAAAAGCCCATCTCTTAGTCTCCCTCTACGGTCTACCCCTCCTTCAAACCCTTTTTCTTTCACTCCTGCAATGGTTGCCTAATAATTGATTGGACACACTTTAGGGCCGCACATGATCTCACTTAGGTCCTCCTCCTCCACAACCATGGACTTGATTGTAATTTTATTTTTCTTCTTTTTCGTTGTTGCTTCTTACTCTATATACTTTTAAGTACTTTTACTTGTGGGTGTTTTTCCTTTTAAACGTAATAATTGGAAAATTTGTAATTTTTCATAATAATAATTTTTTTTTAATCTATTTCACTTTCTATAGTACTATTAACATCTTTAATTTTTTTTTTAATTTGCAAGACATTCTCACAACTCTGGAGACTGATACCTTTCTCCTGGCTCATCAGATAACCACTTCATATATATATATATATATATATATATATATATATATAAAGCATTATAGTAAATCCTAAATATTTTACTTCACCTCTTCTTCATTTTAATTAATCAGAATTACAGAGGTTTCTAAGCTTATTGATAGGTTAATAAAAATTTACTTTAATAATTCTCTATGATGGATTACCAATGGATTTTTTGTTTAATTCATCTCTTACAATGTTCAAATATAAAGTTGTTGAGGATGAATGAGACAATATTGTTCAAAATATTCCAACATGTGACAAAAAACCAAAATATGAATTAGAACTGATAATGCAAACTACGATGTCATTGGTAGAAATTAAAGCATACGATGTCATTGGTAGAAATTAAAGCATTGGAAGGCTCAGGAGGAGTAAAGGTTTTCTTTATCTTGAATTATTTCAAATACATCTTTATTATGCAAACTAAAACTAACCCAATAAATGATTTTGCAAGAAAGGTTTCTTATTTGCTACGCTGACATTGTAAACATAGAAGCAGAAATTGGGTGAAATTATACCTCATGTCAGCTTTGCAAATGAAAAGTAAAGCAGCAAAATAATATGTTTTTGTGTGCTAGATGACCAAATTATTCATTACTTATATTATATATCTATGAAAATGATTGCATAGGAAACCAAAATGATAATTGCTTTAATTATAGATGTAAAAATAAGCTTATTACATTTTTTTATTTCTTTCATTATTATATTCAGTTAAATCCAAGTGAAAGATGACAACTTCTTTTATTCTTTTGATAAAGAAGTAGAAAAAATAATTCAAAAAATTGCTCTGAAACTTTCTTCAAAAGTATCTAATCTAAATTCTTAACCATTTCCAATTTTAGTTTAATTATTCAAATTTTCAATATCCTTTATTAAATGGTCGTATATGTTTAAGCAAAGTGCAAGAAACTGACAAAACAATAAACTCTTACCATGAAACAAAGGCCAAAACCAAAATATCAAATTGTGGCCAATAATCAATCATAGAAACATTATGACAAACATATAGAGAGCAACTCCAACAATCACCATTAATATGAACCATGCAACAATCTAATTGAATTCCAAAAAAAGCAAAATATGTATGAATAGTTCTAAAATGATAAAATCTTGAATATATCCATCTCATAATTAAATTACATTAACTAATGTTATATATATTTAATAACCCATACCACCACTACAATTGACAAGTCACGTGCGTAAGCACGGGGTTACATACTAGTATTTATAACATACCATTCATTTAGGAAATGAATTCATTCTATAATTCATTCTATAATTGAATGTATTGACACATGCCAAATATGTTATATTATAGGCAAATTACTACTTGCCATGTGGCTTTATTGTCAACTTCATTCTAAATAAATAAAAACATGCGCCACTTGTCATCGTTTTGTGCATACACCAATTGTTGGATCCAACTTTTATGATATACTAGTCGCTAACCCGTGTGATGCACAGGATAATTAAATAAATATTAAAACTATTCAATTTACTTTAAGGTACTATGACTTGAAAATGATAACAAAAAACTTACGCTACATGAATACAATTCATGTATAGTTAAATTCATTAACATAAAAGTGCTCTTACATTTGCTTTGATAAGTATAGAAGAAAAATGAATTACTACACAGTATAAATATATAATTGCTCTTAATATAGTGGCTTCTTAAAATTAAGTCTATGACATCTACCTAACCCATTGTGACTCCAAAAGTTCTTACATGTAGGCACTTTGAACAATCCTTTTTATATGAGATTAGTGAAAAAGGTTCAAATAATCATCATTATGTGCAAGGATACACCAATAAAGTGGTAATGATATAGAAGATGGATGAAAAACTTTTTCAAATTAGTTAATGAATATAGGCCCAAAAAAGTATGTTAGGACATATGTGAATCATGTTAGGAACATATGTCATTTAGAATTAGCTAATCCTATGACAAAATGCACTTTACTTGTAATTGGGTAGATCTAGGATGTGTTTAATACTTCAAGGAACAAGAGTTCAAATCCAAGTGTTAAAGTCATGCTAATCTGTCCAAGAAACAAGTGAAGAAGTGCTAGATTTTAAAGCTCGACTGCTAGCTCGACAGATAGCATCTATCGAGGTTTAAAAGGGATCTTCAGCCTGATGCTCGTCAGCTGCTCGATAGATAACCTATCTATCGAGATTTACGAAAATCAGTTTTTCAGATCTGATTTCACACCAATCAGTGTATATTTGTTTAGGCTTTCTTTTCTCACAACCCTAAATATATGTAAGGATTATTTTAAGGGCTGTCACAGTTGATGCAACTTAATGCAAAAGTTTTTCACAAGCATATTGTGACTAGAGACATATGCCCTAGTTCATCTTCCTCTTCAAGAAGCTACTGCGTTTGTATGCCGTAAGGTTTTGTAACCAAGGAGTTTCGTGATCTTCATCGTGTGGATGAACTGAAGAACTTTGCAGCTAACATCCTTCTCAAGTTGGTGGTTAGTCACGTACTTGGATCCGTGCATCGATTGGTTAGTCACGTATTGGGAGCCGTGCATTGAAAGGAGAGATTGTCACTACAGAACAAGTTCAATTGTGTATTGGGTAAAGGTTCAACTGTAGGTTGGTATAAGGTACTGGGATTTCTTTACTTGTAACCGCTTGTTTTGATAATAGTCAGGAGTGGTGACCTTAAATTCACCCAGTGGAGTTTTGCCTCGGTGGTTTTCCCCATTCATAAACAAATCACCATGTCAACTTTATTTTCCGCTGCATATTAACTTAGTTGGTGATTTGTTTGTGCTACCACGCGTATTGCATGTTAATTGGATTAATTAATTAACTTGGCTAAATTAATTGGTTAATTCATTACAAGAGATCAATACATTCTTGGCCTATCAAAGTAAATCTAGAAGACATAACGTCTTCATACTGTAATAAGAAAAGTAAGATTATGATAATTGGTGAATGTCAAATGATTGTGGTGGAACTCAAGAAACTAATTTATAGATTGAAAGTTTCACTCTCATATCTTCAAATAAGAGGCCATATTTAATTTGAAAATTGCATAAGAAATTTTAGAGCATACTTTATATATATATATATATATATATATGAAAGTTCAAATAACGTATAAAACACTATAAACGTTTAGACCCCCAATTTACAAATTACCAATTCAAGCTTATTATCAAACAATATATGTGCGAAACATGAACATAAGCTAAAACAGAATTGATAAACAATCTTAACCAAATAAAATCACATCCACAGCAGAAATTAAATGGCAAAGATTAAGGGAAAAGAGATGCAAACACAAGGACAACACAGCGATGTGTTATCGAAGAGGAAACTGAAGTCCTCGACGTAAAACCTCTCCGCTGCCCTCCAAGCGGTAAATAATCCACTAAAGAATGTAGTTGGGATACATGAACAACAGAAGACCCTCCAAGCCTAATCTACCCAGTGTACCTAAGCCCTCTAAACTCCTACTCCAACGAGGTTACGCCGAACCTATTTCTTCTTTAACTTATCGAATTCTGCTATAGTCTATAGCATCAACCAATAACCATTGGTTCCTTCCTAACTGCTTCCCAAAGCACCAAAAAGCCTTCTCATAGATGTGGGTGTGGTGAGAAAATGATTTGGCTAAGAACCTCTCAAGGATGTAACAATGGAGAGGGTGAGAGCAGAGGAATTTGAAGAGTCTTTATGTAAAGATTGTGGATGAGTCAATCTTGTTTTTCTCTAGGGTTTTTCTCTCAAATTCTCTCTGAAAGCTCTCTACATTTCGTGGGTATAATGGGTATTTATACTGGTGTGAGAATGGAATGCGAAGAGTCAGTTTTTCCCAAACAGGGTGTCTTGGCGACTTGGCCTCGCGACTTGACTGAGTCGCGAGTTCAAGCCGCGAGATAACTGCCTGGCCAGCTTGGGACTTTTGTCCTGTAGTGCAATAGCTGGCGTGACTCTTCAGCTCCCCTGCATGCTTCACTCGTGTGCATCATTTGGCGGCTTGCAAGCCGCGAGCCACCCATGAGATCCAGTTACGAGTCCCTGCTTCTCTGCACAATCTTGAGCATTTCTTCACACTCTCTCACACACTACCCTTACATGATTCCCACCTAAATACAAGGTTTCTATGTGCTGAATTACAAGCAAATTGGCACAGAATAAAGCCAACAGAATGGTTGATTAAATTCAACCTTACAATATATATATATATATATATATATATATTTATAGGAATTTTAGAGCAAACCTTATTTTGGGTTCTTGCATCTATTGGACCTAATTTTCAAAACTTTTATTTCCTACCCAACATTGCAAGTTTGATTTCAAAGAAGAAATGTGTACCCCATTTTTTTTTTTTTATAGAATAAATAGCAAAACATGTACCCCATTTAAGATAGAAAATTGTTAGTTTAAAAAAGGTAAAGGGAAAAACAAAGTGAACATGAGATAAATGGAAAAGGAACATGCTATCTACACTATCATTTAGATCATCAACCCAAGTTGAAGCTTAATCCTATTTATAGAGAAGATGATATAATAATCCACAATTTCAAACCAAATTTTCAGTGCATAATATCACTAATTTTGAAAAATAAACATGCATATTAGAGAAAACTCAATTGTCAAAAAAGATTCTTAAACCCAAAAACCTTTGTCCTTTAAATTTGCACTAACGGCTCTCAATTATTAGATAAAAAGGACTGCCAAAGCTTCTGTTAAAAGAGAGAGAAAAAGAAATTACTCAGTAAAAGACTATAGTGAAGAAAGAAAATATTTAAATTTGAGCTTCCATAGAACAACACAAATTTCAGTCAATTGTCAAAACACTAAAATAGAGACTCTGCCCTCAATCATGCAAACAACAAATAAAACAATAATAAAACGATGAGTTAGTCTCTATTTGCAACAACCCGAGAATGACTTAGTGTGAATGCACTAATAATGAAAGGGTTAGACATTGGACCTCTCAAAATTGGTTGGATTGGCTTCATTGGCTTGGTGGGTATACTATCAATGGGGTGGTTTTATGCGTCTGTAGGTTTTTAGTTTAGGTTTGTCATAGATAAAATTTTTGTAGTCAGGGTTTTCAAAACTTGGGTGAAGGGTTAGTTAAAAAATTTTAAAAATAGGTGGAAAATTGTGAGGCTTCAAAAGCTTATGTATCAAATTTTAATGAGGTCAACAAATAGTCAAAAGTCTTTAGTTTTATAGTGTGTGTGTGTGTATATATATATATATATATTTATATATGTAAAGCTTAGAGAAAGTTCAATTAAAATTTGAAATTATAATTCAATTTTGCGTCATGTGTCTAAATTTATGTGGGGACCACACCATAATTATCCACTTAAGTTTTTTAATCTTTGTGTCAAGTAAGTTAATAAGAGCAAAATACTAAGAATCTAATATTAATGAATTATAAAATTAAAAATTAAAAAAAAAAAAAAAACCAATCACATATACTCAATAAAAATCACCACACAACAAAGATCATCACATGTTCTATTTTATTAAAAATTAGAAGAAAAAAAATGATCATACGTAGTATTAAATTTACGTAAGAATTTTAATATGTAACTCATTATGTTTACTCTAAAAAAAAATTAATTTAACTAATTATTTATATTTTTATAATAAAAATCGTGTTTAATTTTAAATGTATCTATGCATTTGCATGAGTTACATGCTAGTATTTAATTGAGACTAACATGTGTTTCTAAAAAAAAAAATATCTAACATGTGAATATTATGTCCAATGTCTTCGGACATATATGGTGTTCGTATTAGTCTAAAGCCAAATCTCTTTTAAGACCTGAACCCTTGAAAATCAACTTGTAGTTATGTGTTGGTCGCCATTATACTTTTGCAACAACCATTAATTTCACGTTGCCAACGTGATTGTTGATGTTGATTAGTTTGAACTTCATTCTTTCTTAAAAATTGACCACTGAAACGAGAATTTTTGGATAATGAACTTATGATCACCAGAATTTTTTCCAGCTGATCGTACTGTCAAGAAAGATATTGTCAATACATATTTGGATAATCTTTTCCTCTAGTTTTTTGGGCTATTATTTATTTATCTTTTCCTTTGTTTTCAGTTGCTACTTTTAAGCATTGGCTAGTGTAGCGCTGTCCACAGGTTGTGCCCAACCCAGACTCAACCCGACAGGATCGGGTAGGGGAAATTTTAACCTGCAACTAACTTGAATAGAGTTTTAGATCAACCGAATCAGGTCGTATCGATTTCAGGTGTGTATCAGTCGGTTTCAGGTTTGCAAATCTTGCCGGATTTTGGCCCAAATCTAGCCCGATCTCTTTAGATCTGGCCGAATCTAATGAGATTTGGCCGATATTTGTCTGGACCTATCGAGATCTGGTCGAGATCTCGATGGATCTGTCAAGATCTGGCTGAAATCTCCTTATATCGGTGGAGTTAGAGTTTGGGCTTACCTTATTTTTGGCCAAAACTCGCGATTTTTGACGGGGAGAGAATAAGTCTTCGAACGGGTAGGTTTCATTGGTTTCTTAGACAGCCAAACTGCCACTCGAATTGATAGCATTGGGTCTTGGTGCCAGCAACCTGAGGTCAACTGAACCACCGCTTGGATTAGGCGGTTATTGGGTGAGAGTGTCAAGTTCGGGCGGGTCTTCGAGTCTGGGCGGGTGGTGGACAGCACTAGGCTAGTGTGATGTATCCACTCCTATTTCACTCCACCAATGTCTAGATTGCTAAAGATCTTAAAGTTTTCCCATAAGTATTTATAATATTTTATAAAAGTTGAATTTTTAAAACTCTTGGATACGCACAATGATATCGTGTGTCACTTTCTCCAAGCATAAAATGATGACGCATATGCTTTCTTAATACCAGAATTACAGCAATTAATATTTTTTATATGCTTTCTTAAAGATTGATTTGATGTTTATGTTATGAATTCTTAAATTAAAGAATGAAAAGAAAACACATTTTTCCCCTCACAATAAATGGGGCAGAAAGATTGATACAAGAATTAGACCATTTCATTCAAATATAGCTTATAAGACTCTTAACACAAAAGAAACCTCGGAAGAAAGGTGCCTTTTGATTATATGGCCAATAATATGTAAAACAAATATTTAGTTCAGTATTCGATGAACAATATTTTTAGAAAAGTTTTTCTAATTTTCTCGTGGATTCCAAGTTTTCCTTATGAATTCAAGGAACCCCTTGTGTATTTAAGGGTTTCGTTAAGTTAGACTAAGATCTAGCCGTTACTACGTTTTCCGATATATAGCCCCTGTCATGATTTCCGTTATGCGTTAATTGGTATCCAAGCTTTTCAATGATCTGGTACGGAATATAACCACGATAAGTGTAAAAATTGTGTTGAAGGAGTGCAAGGGTACATGCCATATGAGATGCACTATTAGCTCAACAGTAGAGTATCCAGGAGATTCGTGACATGCTAATCGATTTGGGTTTGAATGTAAAACAAGATCGTGAAGATGGTAGGGATAATCATGCTAGAGATCATGCTCATAGCTGACAACCTATCAATCGACTCATTCTAAATTTTAATGATATTCCATGCTTTGGCGGCATATCATACAAAGAAGTCTTCATTAATTGGATTTTGGATCTTGAAGATTATTTTCCTTATCAAAGATCCTTGAAGATTTTAAGATTCTTCTTGTATCAAGAGAACTCAAAGAGTGATGCAAAAGATTGGTGAAATGCTATACAATATTTCAAAATGCGAAGAGGTAAGCCTGAAATTTCCTCTTGGCCAATAATGAAAATATTGATGGTAAATTTTTTTTTTCTTGTGATTATGATGAGATATTATTTTATACAAGTTATAGTCATAGACAAACGAATTTATTTGATGGGGATTGTAGTGAGAATCTCAATATTAGTTCATTATGGGAAGATCAAAATTTGGATGATGTTGATGAAAATACAATTTCAATTACTAAAGTCAAACAAGATCAAGTTTTGACAAAAATTGAAGGGTTGGAAGACAAACCATCTATAGAAGATGATATTTTAGAATAAGTTCTTGAAGAAGCTCAAGAGAAAAATGTAAAGTTGATTGGCGAGAATGAAAAAAATTATGAGTTGGATACTGTGGAGGATATAGGATATAATTGTAGATATGAAGGTAAGCCCATAACCTTCAAGTCTCCGGACTCCATTAATAATTCATCCTATTGATTATTTGGAAGTAGAAAATTTTGATTTTTTTTTCTTCAATCTGTTGTTAATTGATGTTGTAAATCAATTGAAGGCCAATAAGAAGAAATTTTATGCCACACTATATTATGGAGACAAGTTTCAAAACCGGATCAAGTTAATAAAGTATTCAAAATATTTGTTTATTTGGAGCTGAAGATTTCAATTTCTGGACAAAGTTTGAAGTCAAGTTTCATTCAAGTGGAGGGGTCTATGTAGGACAAGATATAGGGTTTAATTTCTATCATTTGTTAGTTTTGACTTTTTTATGTAATTTTGTTATTTTAGCATTTAGGTGTTTTTAAGGTTTTCCTAGTTAAATTAGAGTCCTATTATGGTAGGGTATCAATTAAGATCAATTTAGTAATATTTTGCTTGGAAATCTTTAAATAGTCTTGCAATATATAAAACGAAAATTTAGTTCAGTATTTGGTCAATAATATTTTCAAAGAGTTTTTTTTTTTAATCTTTTTCTGATGAATTTTAGGTTTTCATAGTGGATTCAAAGAACTCCTTATGGATTTAAGGGATTTGTTAAGTTAGAACGAGATCTAGCCCTTATTACATTTCTACTCTGCTTCAACAACAGTGTTGCATGCCATTCAAGCCTAGTCACTGAAGTGCCACATGTAGTTAAGGCAAGGTGCATATTTAAAGAGGTTAATACCGTTCTTATGTGGTGTTTGGTACAAGGTAATGTTTTAAGATTCCCAAGAATGTTTAAAGATTCCCATGTTTGGTTGCAAATCACACTAGGGAATCAGATAGTAAGGGAATCTAGATTCCCCCTCAACTAGGAATGTGGATTCCCTTTAAAATAGGTGGATATCCAGAATCCCAAACTTAAAGAAAATTGTATTTTTTTTTTTATAAATTGACAATTTTAACCTTTTTTCCTTATCATTTAAGCAATTAAGATAAAATATAAAACAAATCATCAATATCTTTTCCCTTGTCTTTATCTTTTCCTATCAAAACAATATAAACAGGATAGACAACTCTGTTGATATAATCCTTAACAAAATTCTATTTAGGTTTCACATGTGAAAAAAAAAAGGTTTGAAGTGAATCCTTTATTATTGCCAGGTATTCACTTTTACTATTTTGTGTGTGTTGCTTAACAAATTATTTGACCACTAGTTGCTATATTCAAATAATGGTGTAAATTATTTGTTTGCTTTATTGATACCTTTTCTTTAATTGGTATGATTTATTTTATTATATTCAGCCTTTAATTTTGCGGCAACTTTGTCTCTTATTATTGTAGTTTGTCATTTTGAAATGTTAGACTATAGTTTTAGTGAATTTGTCATAATTTATAGTTTATACCTTGTTTTTCATTATTTATTTAGAGGAAGATTTAAAAAAAAAAAAAAAGACTTGATATTGTATTTACAAATCTAAGGATAGAATGGGAAAAATAAATAATTCATTTAAGATTCTTAGGAATAAACTAAGCATTATAATCTCACATTCCTAGGAATTTTATTATATTTCCAATTAAACCAAATATAGGAATAGTTACATTCTTAGGCATCAAGATTGCAAGGCATCACATTCCCAGTAATCTGGATGGGAGGAGTAACATGAATTCTCAATACCAAACGCCACCTTAGTGGTCTAGGTGCCTGTTTATCATTGGTTGTTGTTAGTAGAGCTTGTTAGAAACATGTAATTATTGAGCAACTAACGGCTCCTTCAGTTAGAGTTACTAAAATGCTGCTTCACTAGTATAAAAGTAAAGCATCATGTACATGATTCATTAAGCAATATCAATCAATCATTTTAACTCAAACTCATCCATTTAGTTTTTAATTTTCTCTCCATTAGTTTAGCCTTTTCTTCTGTTGGAATTTTACTTAGAAAGTAATTCAAGAGACAAATATAATATATCTATGAATTTAACATTTATATCATGAGCATAGGTAATAAAAATCAACTGCAAGATGTGAGAAATTTCTTGCAAAATTAAGTTATTAAGAACCTCAAAAGCTATCAAGATACTCTCCCCAGCTGGTCAGGATTAAATAGAGCCTTCTTTTCTTTTCTCACTTCCCTTGTATGTGTGACCATGACATTATTTATAACTTTCATAAACATCATGAACAACCATAAACTCCTCTCTATTGTAATGACAATTCATGTAACAAATGTACTATATTAACATCTTCATTAATAAGCCATTTAGATTCATTAATGAACATGCTCATTATTATGTCATTTAGTTTGTAACTTCATACTAATGCATGGATGTTACCTAGATCATTCATATAAATCACTATAACTTGACAATACCTCTAACTAAGATAGCACTTACATTTTTTTTTCCAAAACATATATATATATATATATATATATATATAGAGAGAGAGAGAGAGAGAGAGAGAGAGAGATTTTATTAAAAATGGCAAATTGTAAGTATGCATACACTTTCTTATTGTTGTCAAGCTATTGGAAATGACAAAGTAGATTTATTAAGGCTAACACTCAATGTGCATAAATCTCCTTTCCAACATGGTCCAAATTTAATTTAATTTCCAACCTAATTGATTGTATGAAAGCTATGATCTTTGATGATATGGTTTGATTAATATATTCATGCATATAACAACATGTCCATGCATCTTAGGATTTAATTTAATTTCTACAAAATTCACATGATCATGCATTAGATTAGGGAATAATTATTTAATTTCCGTAAATTTTATAATTAGAAAAGAATCATATCATGAATCACATGTTGAGTGTATTAAGTGCATAACGAGATCACTGCCATCAATTTTCCAAAGACTAATCTACAAATCGGGCGGAATGGGTGCCTAATATCTCATCTTTGTAACGTAGCCTCCGAATTCGAATCTCTAGTTTGTAGACCATTTCCTTGCCATTTTTGCTTTATTTTCAATGTTGTAACTATGAAATAAAGTGATGTAATTTTTTGCTTTGTAGAATGTAATTATGATCAAAAGCCTTCTAATTTTTTATTTTCCTTATGTTGGGTTATAGATTGACCTCAGTTAATTAACCAATTATCCAAGTTGACTAATTAGATCAAATCACATGCAAATCAGATTAAGGCACAATTAAATCACCAAACTAAAAAGAGTGTAATAGAAAATAAGTTTGACAGATCGATTTGATTATGATGGGGAAAACCCTCACATGCAGAACCTCATAGGGTGAATTTCAAGTCACCACTCCAGAGGTTTCCACTAACAAGAAAAAGTGGTTACAAGTGCAAGGAATCTTACCCTATCCCGAAGTACCTACCTACTTACAGTAGAACTTACTGATCTATATGGGAAGCTCAACTCCAATCCCCCCAATTGGACTTGATCTTGTAGAAGACTTCTCCTTTGCACAAATCTCTTAACCATGACTAACTCCACAACAACCCTTTTAATTGTTGTGCCTTTGCAGAGTTCTTCAATCCATGCTTAGATGAACCAGAAGTAGCTTGGGACAAAAAATCCTATGCACACAAACGTCGCAGCAACTCCTGTTATGATGTGTCTCATTGTGTTAATGATGATGACTATAAAATATGTTTTTTTATATGCTCTAAAACCCTAGTGCACAAATTCCTAGAGGGCCAAGTCATCATTGGCCGAAAACAGAATTTAACGTTCAGTTTTCCCAAAGCTCGATAGATCAAGAGGTGTCGAGCTAGGTATCAAAGTTCATTAATTCTAGATAGATCGACAGGGATTAAGCTAAGTATTGAGGCTTGTAGATTCAGCTTTTCTTAAGCAGTCTTATATTTTTCCTTAATAAAATATATGGCGACTCCATTCACATACACACACAACACACCCTTAAGGATTTCAAAGACACACAACACACCCTTAAGGGGGATCCTCACACCTTCATTACTTAACCTTTACCCCTTGACCTTGGCTTTTTTATGAATCAAGTATATCAATTCATACGCACCCCTACAAACACTTATCTTACTACAACTAAGCATATCCTCAGGTATACTTATCATGGCTTGTGTTAGGATTTAGGTTGGCAAATTTCATGACATTGTAATTTGAATCTAGTCTAAAATGTTTATCAAATGTTTAAGATTAGAAGGTCTAAGATGAAGCTCAAAGAAGACTTTTACTCAAGATTTTGAGTGCCCTTCGATCTATGCTCAATTGATTGAACCTAAAGTTTCAACAGCCTTTCGATTGCAACTTGATTGAACAAAAGAGAATTTTCAAATGATATTAAAATGCTACTCGAACAACTGAAAAACATGAATTTTCAATATGACGTGTTTTATTGAAGTTGGGTACTACCTAGATTTCATGCCCTACATGCAAACATATCAAAGATATCTTTCGAGCACAACTTCATAGAGTTTTTAGAGAGCCTACTAACTTGCACCGCATTAATTGAAAACCTAAACTTAAATTGATCAACTCGTGAGTTCAAAAGTCAATATTCACAACGGAGTTGTTGCCCTTTGGTGATCAAGAGGTGAAGCCACATAACCTTCGATCCTAGTGTGCTGCCACGAAGTTCAAACCTTCAAGGAAGTACCTTAGAGTCAGAGGGTCTAATCATGATTGCAAATGAGGTTCGTGAAAAAGGGTTCATGCATGAAAAGTTCAGTAGTTTTGGAGTTGATGTGGGGTCACATCAGTAAGTTAAACTTCCAAATAGAGTCTAGGGTCAAAGTTTGAACTAGATTATAGAACTTGTTTTCTATAGTGTGAGCATCATGGGATGCATCCTCTCTTTTTGTGCATTTTGGTTCCCCTTGTTACGTGGGCAGGATGCGCAGATCGATCGCTCGAATTCTCCTAATTGTGGTTTAAGCTCATTATTGACAATGAACCCAAGAGTATGCCGATGCCTCTAAAAGGACTCGCCACCTAGGAACCATTTGTTACATGTCGATAATTATTGTAAAAGTTAATTAGACGTGTGACTAATTGTTTTAAACATGTGATTAATTGCTTTACATGTGCTAGATCTAGATGTAGTTTTTTTTTTTTTTTTTTTTGAGTAATTGATCTAGTTGTAGTTTAATATAAACTAATGAGATTATCATATATATATATATATATAAACTAATAATACATGTCATTAATTATGATTAATTGCTTTAAACATGTGCTAGACTTACATTTAATTTAATATGACTTATGACACATTTGATTAATTATTTTTTACACGTGGTATCAATATTTTCTTAAAGAGATTTTTTTTTTTTTTTTTTTTAGAGAATCAATATTTTCTTAAAGAGTTGTTTTTAAGGAGTATGGACAATGTCATCATGAGGTAGCATAACCAACAACTTAGTGTATAAATAGCCAAGATTGGGCATTTCAAGGATCCCTGATCTGTACTAGTGAGTGCATTGATTCTCATCTTCCTCCATGTTGTTCTGCGCGCGTAAAGGTTGTAACCCTCACTACAAAAAAAGAGGGCTATAGCTGCATTTAAAAAACGCAGCTATAGGCCCTAAAAACGCAGCTATAGCCTATAGCTGCGTTTTCTATAGCTGCGTTTTCAAACACAGCCTATACTGTGTGGCTATAGCCCCTTGCGGGGCCTAGAGCTGCGTTTTCTAAAACGCAGCCCAAGCCAGGTCTATACCTGCGTTTTAGGCACCCTATAGGCGCGTTTTGACACACTGACAGAGGAGGGACCTATAGCTGCGTTTCTCTCTAAAACGCAGCTATAGACCCGGCTTGGGCTGCGTTTGCAACACGGGTATAGGCTAAGGTCCTATAGGTGCGTTTCTTTTTAAAACGCAGCTATAGGTCCAACTTAAAACTGCGTTTCAAATGCAGCCCAAGCCCGGTCTATGGCTGCATTTTGTTTCAAAACGCAGCCAGGTCTCTCATTTAAGAGTTTGTCAAAACGCAGCTATAGGGTTCCTAAAACACAGCCCTAGGTCCCGCATTGGGTTTTTCTATAGCCGCGTTTTTAAAACGCGGCTATAGGACTTTTTTTTTTTTTCGTATTTTTTTCCTTCCTATACACAATCTGCTCAAAACAACCTGTAATTCCTGCCAATACTCAAAACAACCTATTGGGACCAACAAAACAAATTGCCTACACTCGACAATTCCTAAGGAAATAATATTCTCGCTAACTACACACATGACATATCATGTAATTTACACACTTAGGTTTGAACTCATCATTGATACAATTCTCCTAGATAAAACTTTAAAAGATATCTGAATTTATACATGAATCATAAATATGATTGGAGAGAACAAAGCAAACCAGTTTTAGTGCTGAATGGGTGAGCATTGAACCGCAGTCCATAGTGGTTCCCCTGTAATGCTTGTGCAGAAACAGCCTAAACAATAGAGGATATAAAGAAAACAAATTAGACTATGAAACATGGAACCACTAATCAAATTGAAAAAGAATACATAAATCCCAACAAAGTCCTCAGGATAATAATATCAATTTCCTTGTGAAAAATTAATATATAAATATGTGTGTGTGTGTGTGTGATGAAAGAATTGACAGTAATAGCGGAGACAGCAAGAACACTCTGCTAACACCAAGCATGATACTTCGCTAAATAATCACAACTTCAATTAAATCAAAGGGAGCCTAGCAGTTACCTAAAAGCTTCAATCAAGAGTTCAAAACATAGTTCCATAGAATTTGGGAGTAATAGTGGCAACTATCAGTATATATCTGTGAATAAATCCAAAAATACAAATTCAAAATGTTAACTCCTAAAATCTAACTTATGATATCTGTGAATCCATGAAAACTCAATGAAGAATCTGAGGTCACAACCTGCACCCAGTCAATAAGAGTCCTTCAAAACAGAAGATTTTCTAAAATAAAACTCAATAACTATATAGCATCAAATCAACTGTGCCTAAAATTATTATTAAACCCCATAACTATCTGTAACACACAGCCCATACATATCACTGAAAATTCTAAAACCGTGCTCGAGATGTTTGGTTGTGCTCCAAACTATTTAAACAGCATGATCCTTTACAATATCACAGTTTTATTAATTTCTTATGGCACTAGGTCATGTGATAGAGAAGTAATTGAGCTTATGGTCGCTGTGGCATTGGCAATCTGGACTAACAGAAATCAAGCTCGGCATGGGGGGTCTAAGAAGAATAGTGTGGAATAGTGGGCTAGTGCAAACACTATTTGGAGGAGTATCAGGCTGTTAGTTTACAGAGTACAGGGCATGTAGAGAAACCGATTGGCTGCTGGTATCCCCCTTCTAATCCATTGTTAAAAGTGAATGTGGATGGTGCCATTTTTTCTACACAGAAGGAGGCCGAGGTGGGGGTGATCATTAGGGATGCTCAAGGCTTGGTGATTGGTGCTCTAAGTAAAAAGATAAAAGCTCCTTTGGGGGCTATTGAGGTTGCACAATTAATTGGCATCACCATAAAATGTAAAGCATGATCAAATTGTATTTATTATTTCCATTAATTATATATAATTCTTGAATTAGGGTAGAAGGAAAAACAAAAGCATTAATGATCCCTCTCAATGAAATTATCTACTCTTCTATACTTTTTCATCTATCACTTATCTTCTGACATGTAATACATTAACCTTTACACACCTAATGAAAAAAATCGGTGTATTGGAGATGTCAATAATTTGGCTATGCCTTAAACTACAATTAAGACGACCATAACAAAAATTGGACATGTCATATATATTATGGCTTTCAAATAATTAAATTTGAATATATGATCATTTGGTAACACAAATACATGTGATTGTTTATACTTCAATATGGTAAAAGTAATTTCATATTTTCTTTCAATGAATTCCCCTTTTACCAAAAAAAGAAAGAAAGTAATTTTATATATACACACTCAAACAGCTATTTCCCTTTAAACTAAAATATAGTATTACTATTTCCAGATGTACACACTAATTAAACTGTCACGAATTCATGACGAATCACAAGTTCCTCTAACATGGAATCAAATTCCTTAACCTATATCCAATAAATAAATAAATAAATTCCTTAACCTATGATTCTCAACCAAAAAAAAAAAAAAAAAAAAACCTTAACCTACAATAATTAAATGGTTAATTAGAAGGTGGCAGTCATAGCTG
This sequence comes from Notholithocarpus densiflorus, assembly GCA_030021035.2. Lineage (NCBI taxonomy): Eukaryota > Viridiplantae > Streptophyta > Magnoliopsida > Fagales > Fagaceae > Notholithocarpus > Notholithocarpus densiflorus. The sequence continues at coordinate 1,401,153 of JARYZH020000113.1, read as the reverse complement.
AGATTGTGACATGAGATAACCAAAGGTAATATGACAAACTCTTATTTCTATACAGAGATTTGTCCAAATTTTGTATTTTATGTGCCATTTAGAATTGTTAAGGGTTTTTTTTTTTTTTTTTTTTTTCATTTGATTTGGCTTAAGAATCTAATTAAACTGATAGTCTGAAACATGTGTGATGTTTATTTGGATTTTCTGAAATTTCATGGCTTGAGTTTTTACATTTTACTTTAAGTTATATGGTGATGAATATTTTCTTATCATGGGTCTCTAATAAATAACCACTAGGTTGTAACATGTATTTACACATAAAAACATTCAATTGTAGTGATGATGATGATGTGTTCTTATCACGAATTAAACAAGCATTGAAACGCACAATACACACAAAATTTATTGTATATCAAAGTAAATGAAATATGTAATCAGTTTATAGGCTAATAAAAAAATTCAAGCCAGTCTACAATCTCAAAATAAATTATTTCAAATTATATGTAAAAGAACAATCATGCTTTATAATCACGAAATTACTTACTTGTAAGCTAAATTTGACAATTCATTAAATTCTATCCAAATTTGCAAGGATGCAAGCGAATGATCTTGGACTTGTAGTTAAAGAGGAAATATAGCTTAAAAGCTCAGAAGAGATGGACAATGAATATGACAATATATGTAGAACAATTCTCACAGCAATCAACCATAAGACCTCCCATATTGTAAATAAATTTCAGCATAGAAATGAAACAAAGTAATTAACTTCGAGGACCTGAGTATCAATAATAAAATAATAACGCATTAAATGATTAAAAGGACAAAAATTATACATACAATTCACTGACTAAAGGCAGGAAGCTCAATCAAGCACAAGTGTCCAATAATTGGAACCCACTTCGAATCCAAAACTGCATAGCATACTACTCTGCAATCAATCAAAACAAGATCTTTATGAGGTTAGAAAACAACCCAACAGAACTTCAATTCGTTATAAATACTAGTAATTTAAACAAAAACAAAAACAGCAATCAGAAGAAAAATATAAAAATTATGTCACTTCTAGAATATAAAAATGTTTTGAATAAATCAGAAGAAAACAGCACCACATGATCTAGTCTCGGCCAGAAAGAAATACATTGCAAATAGAGAATGTTTAAATCACTAGAGATGCAATTACTAGCTTTCAAAATTTTCTAAGGACATAATGCATGAATCACTGGGAAAAATATATTGCATGCCGTCATTCATTGTACAATCTTATCACTACCTTTCCATTTTCAGTTTTTAATTGGGAAAAAAGTTAATTAACACATTAAAAGTTTAACTCAGGTATAAAATAAAGAAAAACAGCAATTACAATTTTTTCTTATGAAATAGTAATTTATTACTCCAAACACAAATGAAGTCTAGCGAACCACAAAAGGACAAAAACAATGTCAAATATCTGATATCAACGCCACTCTAAGGATCTTTACATTGGGCAAACATCGACTACACAAAGAAATCAAATTTGCTACTAAAGGTAGTTTGCAAACTGAAATGAGCATAAGTCATTCTAACCACGATGTCATTTTTTTTTTAATTAATTTCAAATCAGGAACAGTTAACAAATCACGAGAATTGAAATTTTCAAATGAAATTAATAAGCATTCAACTAGGAATTGATATAAAATAAATTGGTTTTCTGAGAGACAGAGGGAGAGAGAGAGATTAGTCTTTCCACAGTAAGACATTGTCCTCATTTTGACGGTTGGGATCAATGCCATCAAGAAATTCAAAATATGATGGACAATATAATAGAAATATAATCTCTAGCACAGCCCGGGAGAAGGAATTCATCTTCAACCAAAGTTTTTAAGTATTACTAATGTCTGACAATTAAGCGATTCAATTGATTATCAAGTCATTTAAACTCAATATATTTTTTCTAGCACAAAAATATTCAGAGAAACCTACATTTCCCGATTCTCTCATAATCTCAACCTGGAATGAACCTTAATCCTAATAACAATTTTGAAAGTGTAAGTTTTAATGCGAAATGTGCAGTGTAAACAGTAAAATGGAGGGGAGCTCACCCCATATATGGTGGAACTTCATTGCTAGTTGAGTAACATATCTTCTCTCTGCAGGATTACAATCTCCATGCTCATTGCCTCCTGAATTGCAGACAAGAATTCTTGCCTTGCTTTTGCAGAAATAACAAGGTAATTTGGTCCATGAATAGTGCTTAAGTACACAAACTAAAATGAGGAAACAAAAAAGTTAAAAATTTGCTCAGGGACATTATTTACATTCATACATAAGCAGATGTTATAAATGGTCAAAGACAGGAACCTACTCTCATTAATTTATTCTCAGTAAATTGTGAGTATAAATAATTGACAGACACTCAAAACAGCAATAAGTGACATCAGAACTGAATGAGGGCTCATTTTTGTTTTCTCACTTTGCATGGAGTTTCATTTGTCAGATTACAACTAAATCAGGGTACAATACACCCGAATTTCTCTAATAAAATGTGAAACCCGTTTCACTTTAATGAAAACAATACCAGCATAATCTCAACAATCAGGAACAGAATTATAAAAATCATATCAATATTCTCAAGGACACTCCAACTTTTCACTAAACCAAAGACAAATAACATTTACTACTCATAATATTAGTTGCTTTTTTTTTGTTTTTTTTTTTTTTTTTTTCATTTCATAATTATACACCACCCAAACCTTTAAAGAAATTTCCTTCTGAAGAGAGAACTGTTGTTGCCAAGTAAATCCACCAGTTAACCAAGTTAATGCACCAATTTGACTCACGGTTTCAACTTTATATAAAGTTGAAACCGTGAGTCAAATTGGTGCATTAACTTGGTTAACTGGTGGATTTACTTGGCAACAACAGATTCTTTTTACTTACACAGATTCTTTTTTCTTTCCCAAACAATCAAAAAAAATCATAAGAAGTTTTTGGATACCCAGTACATAATTGCACTTGAATTTCATTCCTAAACAATTTAAGAGCAATAAAACTGTTTAAAAAAAAAAGGAAAGAGAAAGACAAGAACTTGTGTAACAAACACGCTTAAAAACAGCTCAGATACTCAAAGACAAGAACAAAAACGGTTTCAAGAACCTGAAAACAGTCACTTTGGGTTGAAATTAAGTAACTTTTATGAAGAATTTGAACATATATTGTAAATGATATACTCAATTGGTCAATATTAATATAGTAGTAGTACCTGGAGAAGAGGGTGAGAAGCATGAGAAGGAAGGCAGTGAGGGCAAATACTAAGGCAATAGTTCAAGCAAAAAACGTTCTTCTCGTTGGGAGCACGGCGGCGTTGGGAGCAAAGCGGCGTTGAGAGCACGGCGGCGTTGAGAGCACTTGGGCGAGATTGAGAGTGAGCTAGGTTTTTCAATCGGGGAGCTGAGAGTGAGATTAGGGGTTTTTCAATTTGGGTTTGTTTGTTCTGCGTTTTTTTAAATATATATAGCAAACCTAGCTGCGTTTTTAAAACGCAGCCTAAACACCTCTGGAGCTGCGTTTAACCAAACGCAGCTCTAAAAATGTTTAGGCTGCGTTTTCAAAACGCAGCTCTGGATAGGTCAAAAGCTGGATGGGTCTGAAGCTGCGTTTTTAGAAACGCGGCTTCAGTCTTTCAGTCCTAAACGCAGCATCAACATCACAAAACGCAGCTTCAGAGTTGGTCTATAGCTGTGTTTAGTAAACGCAGCTATACGTCAGTGCTGGAGCTGCGTTTTTCAAAAACGCAGCTCAAACACTACCCTGAAGCTGCGTTTTTAAAAAACGCAGCTCCAAAACGCAGCTCCAGAGCGCGTTTTTTGTAGTGCCTCCCCTCTTGTGCACTTTTGTTTTTTCAAAAATTAAAAAAAAATATATATATATATATATTAAAAGATCTGTATTTTGTTTATTAATATATCCACTCCTATTTTAGCTTTAAAAAATGTAATTGAGATATGAAAATCCTCTCCTATTCGATGTCATTTTCTCTCTCAACTTAGTGTATAAAAGGCTTGAGTTCTATCTTTTCTTTGAATTTTTTTATTCTTTTTGCCCCCCATCATTTTGACATCTACACTTCTATACATTCTACTCGTAGTCCTAAGTGATGTATACAATATCTCTTTTTCAGTGAAGAGGAGTTATAAGTTATAACACACTTGCACACGAAACATCCAAAAGTTCTACCAAAAAACCCAAAAAAAAAGGCTTAAGCAACCTTTGGAACCTGGAAAAAGTATACTTTATGGGACGATGGGTTTAGTAGTTGAGATATTGTATACATCACCGAGATACTGTATACAGGTGTATTCAATATCTCAAACTGTCTTCTATCAAAAAAAATTTAAAAAAAAAATCTCAAACTGTCCTGTAAATCTATATGGTGTGCTCACGTGCTGGCCGAATAATCAAATAGGAGTGCCTGACTTTATTAATGTTACTAGTATGTAACTCGTGCTTATCACGAAAACTGTCAATTATAGTTGTGTTATGGGTTATTAAACATATAGAATAATAATTAATGTAATTTAATTATGACATGGATATGTTCAAGATTTTATCATTTTTAGAACTACTTAGGCTTCACTTGGGAGTTCATAAGGAAAGGGAATGGAATGAAATGAAATAATAACAAGGGAATGGAAAGGAATGGAATGAAATGGAATGTATTTAAGTAAGAGAAAGGAATGGAATGGAATTAAGTAACCTTGATTGGATGTTTTAAAATAAAGGAATGGAAAGGAATGAAAATGAATGGAATATAAGTAATCTTGTTTGGGAGCAACATGGAGGGAATGGAACGGAATTATTTTATGACAATATTACTATTAGACCCCTATTTTAAAATAAAGAGTTGAATATACAGGGGTATTTTAGGAGTTTTAGTAAAAAAATCATAAAATCTAATTTCATTCCCTCCAATTCCTCCCAATTCGGGGGGAATGAAAATTTGAGATTTTAAGGGAATAGAGAGGAATGAGTGTTCCCTCCTACCCATTCCATTCCCTCCTACTTAAACTTCCAAACAAGGGAATGGGCTTTCCATTCCCTCCATTAAAACTCCCAAACAAGGGAAGGGAAGAATATTTTAAAATGATTCTTTTCATTCATTTTCATTCCATTCCATTACCTCCTCCCAAGCGAAACCTTAAACATATTTTGCTTTTTCGGAATTGAATTAGATTGTTGCACGGTTCATATTAGTGGTGATTGTTGGAATTGCTCTCTATATGTTTGTCATAATGTTTCTATGATTGATTATTGATCACAATTTGATATTTTGGTTTTGGTCTTTGTTTCATAGTAAGAGCCTATTGTATTGTCAGTTTCTTGCACTTTGCTTCAATATATATGACCATCAAATGAAGAATATTAAGAAATTTGAATAATTAACAAAAATTGGAAATGGTTAGATTAGATACTTTTGAAGAAAGTTCCAAAGCAAAATTTTGAATTATTTTTTCTACTTCATTATCAAAAAGAACAAAAGAAGTTGTTATCTTTCACTGGGATTTGTACTCAGTAACTGAATATAATAATGAAAGAAATTAGAGAATGTCATAAGCTTATTTTTACGTCTATAATTAAAGCAATTATCATTTTGCTTTCCTATGCAATCATTTTCATATCTATATAATATAAGTAAGTAACAATTTGGTCACCTAGGCACAGGGAATTGAGATTCAAATTTGCAAAACATATTATTTTGCAACTTTACTATTTGTTTGCACAATTGACATGAGATATAATTTCACCCAAATTCCGCTTCTATGTTTACAATATCAGCATAGCAAGTAAAAAACTTTTCTTGTGATCATTTATTGTGGTTAGTTTTAGTTTGAATAATAACAATTTAGATTTGAAATAGTTCAATATAAAGAAAACCTTTACTCCTTCCGCTCATTCCAATGCTTTATTTTTTTCCCATGACATCGTAGTTTGCATTAACAGTTCTGATTTAGATTTTGGTTTTTTGTCATGTGTTGGAATATGTCAAACAACATTATCTCCTTCATCCTCAATGACTCTATATTTGAACATAATAAGAGATGAATTAAACAAAAAATCCATTGGTAATCCATTATAGAGAATTATTAAAGTAAATGTCTATGAAGCTATCAAGCTCATAAACATCTATAATATGACATAAACTTTGCTTGCACTTGTGGTGTTAAGATTCAGTTTGCCTAAAAAAAACATAAAACATGTCAAAGGATTTGTTATACACAACTATTTATGTTTTATTTTTTTAAATTACATATACATATACCATTTATCTTTCGTGACCTTGGAATGCTTTTACAATCATTGAAGTAACACTAATTATATATGGATCTTTATCTTGTTTGAAGTCATTTTCAATAATTGTTACAGCAACTCCATCTCACAATGAAAGTTTTATTTCTCTATCCCTGAAGATATGTTATTAGCATTCAATAAATATTTAAAAGGTTAATTTGATGTGTACAGTATTTCTAATTACTGGCAGTAAATGAATGTTCCTCACTCATGTAGGAGAACTTGAGGATTTCTTATATTTGTGTAGCTGTTGTCAATTTGAACTTGTTCAACGGGTCCAACTATGATAACTTTTCCAATTAAATCTGCAAGTGTTTGTATATGTTAAAAAAAAAAATTTGAAGCATTAAGTCTGATTAATTAAAATGGAGAAAAGATAAAGTAAAATATGATTTGCCTGTTAGATAAGAATTATCATTGAAACAAAATTTTCAATTCAAAAAATTTATTAAAAAAAAAATACAAATGAATAGCTAATTTGATATGTTTCTTCATAAACATATTATCATGTTTGACCTCGGCTAATTTAATAGCTAAGTATAAACTTAAGTTTGAGCTTAACTCATTTGTTATTATATTCAACGAATAAAGACACTTTTTTCCCCAAATTGAGCCTAAATTGGTCTAAATGGTTCGGTTTATTTATAATCCTAAAAGTGGGGTTTATGTAAAGTTTATTTTAATAAGATGTCTAGCTAGCCCATGTTTGAATGCCGAATGGACTCTCGGGATGTTGACAATGCAAGGAGATCCTTTGGGACAGGATGGAACCGAATGAGAATGTGGACACATAACCATTTCTAATCTTCTTCTTCTTTTCTTGGAAATGAACCAATTTGATGTCATTGAAGCTTTGGCATCAGAGGGAGGCTACCAAGTTTGCAGGGAGCATTACTATTACCATTAGGTTGCGGGATATAGTGCTTTTAAGTCTTTTAGCTCAGTAGAGATCATGCATACATACCTTAGAGTTAGAGAGAGCCATTAATTATAGTTATAGAACAACAATAAGTCACATCAGTGAAGGTAATATATATATATATATATATATTTATATATATATGTTAATAGGTAAAGCTCAGAAAAAATTCAATTAAATTTTACAATTGAAATCCAATTTTGCGTCATGTGTTCTAAATTATTTATTTTTAGAAAGAGTTTTATTTCTTGATTTTGGAGTCAAATGTGGGACCATATCATAAATATCCATCAAAGTGAGTTATTGCGTACAAAAACTAAAGAGTCTAAAATTAATGAGCATAAAATAATTTTTTTTTAAATTAAAAAATTGACAATTTACATTTTTTACCTAATAATATTCTTACAAAACTTTTTAAAGAGTTAAAAAAAATATAAAAATGACTATCAATAATATTTAAATTATATATATAAGAATTATACTGTACATCTTAATGTATATCTTTTAAATATATTCATGCATATGCATAAGATTACAAGCTAGTATATGCATAAAGCTAACACGTCATGCACAATTTCCAGAAGAGTGTAAGAAGTGTGGGTTGAAAAGACACCTTTGTTCCTGGAGCAACATGTTTTCAATGGTTGATGTAATTGATAAACCATTCATAATGCAAACAAACACTAGAAAACACTAATTTCGTGCAAATCCAATGCTAGCTTCACAAGATAACACTAATCAAATGTTTCGTGGCGCAATGGGCAAGCAAGTCTATTGTCACGCCTCCCACGCTCACGGGCAAACAAGACGCGGAATACTCACTAGTGTACCAATAGTCCACGAGTCTAGTGGTTGTGGTCAAGAGACACATGAAAAAAAAAATGATTCTAAAATTTATTTATTGAATTACAAGGTTTTTGATAAAAATATTGATACAAACGAAACCAGAATTTTATATCTGGAGTTCAAAATGTGAACTCAAAAGTCTATTATAATATAATCTTCTATTTTATTGTGAAATCTTATTTTATTAATAATATTTACAATTGAAAGTACTCGTTTTATAATTACAATTGAAACTAGAAGAGTGTGTAAAAATACAATCAATTTAAAACAAATTGGTAGTGTATTGATTTTTTAGTCGATGAAACAATTAAAAAAAATTAACAAATTTTAAAATCCAGATGTTGAATTATGTTATGCTTATAATAGTGAAGTTCCATTTTCAAATGTAGCTTTTAGTGAATTTGTGAATTCTTGTGGATAAAATGTGCTTATCAACAAATAAATATCATCAATTCTTTATTCAAAAAAAAAATATCATCAATTCTAAAAAAAAAAAATCATGTGCCTCTCAAGAATCAAGAGTTAAGTTAAGAATAAGTATCTTTACTATATGTTCAGTAAATTGATATTTAATTCTTTAAATTAAGAATTTATTACAAAGATGGAAAATATATAATTGATAATAATACTCAATTATAAAGTCATCTTACCAAACACCTAGACGGTCCTTTAAGTGGCGTTTGACAACACAAAAATATTCAAATATCAAAGTCCCAACTTTAAAATTGGATCCCAAATAAACAAACAACCAAAGTTTGATAACAAGCACATAATTATAATGCAAAAATCTTCTTTTTTATTTTCCCTTAGCAAAAAGTTTTTTATATAAGAGACTTGTTTTGACTTTTTTTTTTTGAGCAAAAGATTTGTTTTGACTTTGATACAAATATATATATATATATATATATATATATATATTGTTTTTGTTTCGGAATGGACTACTTGTCACAAATATCGACTACTTTGAATTTTTTGAAACTTTTCTCAATTTTATTTAGCGTGCGTTTGCGTGTAAATTATTTTGCGTGTGCGTTTTTGGTTGGGTCTCACGGTACTGTTCATTACCTAGCTAAAAACGCAAAAATGCGCATAACCATGCATTTCTGGGTCCCATGGCATTATTTACGCTTTTAAAAATTATTTTACTACAGTGTTTTTAGCAATAAGTTTTCAATTTTCAGCAAAATAAGCGGTATTTAAACAGATCCTTATTGTAAATCCTATTAACATATAGGATTAAAAATAAAAATCCAAGGGCATCCTTCCTTTCTTTTCTTTTCTTTTTAAATTTTTTTATATAGAGATATGGTAAAATTTAAACCTATGCCGTTCACTTTATGATGTTTGCTCAAATCATCAGATTAAAACACTAGTTAGTTTTTGGTATTGATAGGGTTTTGAACTTAAATCTCTTATTCAACGACAAGAAACTTTACTAGTTGAGCTAACTGGACTAACAGTAATAAAAAAAAAAAATACTCAATCTCATTAAGAGCCTTCCAATTTATATTTCAACCATTACAGTATGTTTAGTATATGATTTTGCCCCCTTTTGTACTCGAGTTACTTTATAAGGGAAAACTGTGATAGGTATAGCATAGCAGCCATGTCGAGATAGCATTTTTAATTGGCATCATATCTTTCTTTCTTTTTTTTCCTTTTTTTTAATAATAATAATTTGATAGTTGGTGAAGGGGACATGTGAAAAAATAATAATTTAATAGTTGGTAGAGGGATATTTGAACTTTAAATGTTTCCGTTATAAATATATGCAAGTTTATATATATATATTTATATTTATATATATATATTTATATATATATATATACTCCATGATAATTGTTCTTTATCATTAGACCAAAATGCTAATTGGTTATTGGTGTATCGCGCCAAAGGTGCACGGTGGTTGGTGAATGATTATTGGTAAGTAAAAAAGTTATGTTAGTTGTGAGACCCATATAAGAACTTGAAAAAATTAGCCACATTAACAATTTATAAAAATATTACAAAATAGTTTATGATTATAACATTACTATTGACGACAATAAACTTTACCGATTGAGGTAACCATTCGTATTATTTCTAAATCATGCACAATATTGTCATTTCATTTCAAGAAGTGGAAGAAGCAGGAGTGCTCTAGGTATAAACATGATATTTTTGAAAAAGTATACCAAAATTTAAAAGTTTTTACTTAAATAAAAATATACCAAAATTTAAAATTTTGATAGATTTTTTTTTTTTTTTTTCATTTCCTTTTTTTCTGGTCAGAGATCCTCTAAACTTTATTCGTTTAATATATTTATTTGTTCTTTTGTAGGAGTATAATAGAGTAGAGACTTTAGAGAGAGAAGAGAGAGAGAGAGAGTACTTGTCGGTCTGTTCTGAGGACGACTCCGATTGCACAAAATCAAAAACTTGGCGTCTCAAACGCTTTCCTAATCCAAATAACTCTGAAGACTTGTTCTGCTATAGATTACTACGCTTCCTTCCATATAATCAATCGAATGTGACGTCTTCTTCTTCGCCAACTACTCTCACTACCGTTCTTCTCTATGCCTCTCTCTCTCATTTTCATCATCTAGATTAACATCTCCTACAGCCTTTTTCATCGTCATTAATCCAATCAGAATTACTTTTTTCCATCTGGGTTTTCGATTTTAACTTCTGGGTTTTCTTTTGTTTTCTTGTTCTTGTTCTTGTTCTTCTTCCATTGGTGGTTTGCATATATACATATATATATATATTTCTTTGTGTGTCTCTCTCTCTCACATGGCTGCAGCCTCGTCTGTCACATCTCCGCTGTGCACGTGGCTTGTGGCTGCTTGCATGTCGGTCACGTGCGGAGGGGACCAATCCACGTGCCCTTCCATGTTGGGCTCCTCCTCGTACAGCCGCAACAAGCGACTCTTTGGTGGCAGCAAATGGGGTCGGAGGAAGAGGGTGTTCTTGTCTAAATGTAGCTCCGAATTGCAGAGCCAGAGGGACTTGATTTCCTCTCTCTGTGGATCCAGCTTTCAGGGCCTCATGACTTCTTGCCTTGCTTTCGAGCCTTGCAATCAATACTATGCCTCCAACGCTTCCTTTTCCTCTCTCTTCGGATCCAGCAATCAAACCTCTTGTTAAATAAATTAAAGATACAACCATGAAGTACACCAACACATATTTGGCAGTCAATGTAAATGCAATAACAAAACTCAAAACAATAGAAGAGACACATCAGGAACAATGTCCTACACAGCCTCATTAAGTGCATTTCTTTTCAAAGGATTCAAATGTCCTTTTCTTATAGTGAAATAATTGGCATATGGCCATTGAATGTCTCTGCATTTCTCTCTTGAACTTCACACCTGATTTTCCCACTGCATATTCAATCAACCTCAAAGCTCTCGTAAAATTAAAGAATAATTGGTACTATGATTTTTTATAAATTATAATTTCAAGTGACAATATGCCAAGCACATCCATCTAGAAGGATAAACAATATGCCAAGCGCATCCATCTATAAGAATATATCCACATATCCAACTAACTTTCAAAATCTAAGCCAAATAATTATGTCAAAAGCTAAGCGTCCCATATTAGATTATTAGAGCTATTTATGTCAAATCAATTTCCATTCTCAAATAGAAGACAAAGCATTGTCTAATTCCTATTTTGATAATATTGAAATCAAGTTAGAGCAAAAAAATGGGATTCTGCACACAAACTTCAACCAAATTACAAAGAAATAACTGGAGTTATAAAACAAACTAATTTTTATGACTCCTTTCATTTATTTATTTCTTATCCATTCATTTAAAGGTTCATCTATTTTAAATTGGGAGCAAAGGGGGGCAGGGAGAGCGAATTTTCAAAGCAACACCTTGAAGAACTACCTTTTTCCATTGCTCAATTGCACAATGGAAGGTGCTGCTCGCAGGGGCAGAGCCAGGATTTTTTTTTTTTTTGGTGGGGGCCAAGTTGCAGCATTAATATATTTATCAAAATAATCCCTCACACACACATATATATACACACACGCTTTTTTATTATATACACACACATAGATATACACACTTTTTTATTTGATAACTTATATATACACACAGCCAACAAAAAAAAAGTGCTTTGAATTTGATTGAAGGCGATCTTTCATAAAATAAAATTCATTTTTGCCATTTTCATAGTAAAATTCTTAAAAAGTTTCATTTTAAATACAAATTATCAAATTTTATACTAAAGTAAGTAAAAAAAATCTTTCAATTGAACTAATGAAATTTTCAAAAACATGAATGATCCAAAACTTGGAGGAATAAGTTAGGCTCCAAACATATTTGAAACTATTTTGCTCTAACCCATTATGTGGCAACTAAAGAGACATTTCATGTGTAGTTTTAGTGACAAGATTTTTTTTAATGAGTCAATGACTTGTTAATCGCTACATAACGGGTTGAAAAATATAAATTCAAACATGTTTGGGGCAAAACTTTATCAAATATTTAACAGATATAAGAGTACATTTTACAATAAAAAATAGAATTGCAAAAAATAAAGTTATGTCTCTATAACTATTATACCAAATTTTTTTTTTTTAAGAGCATCATTAGACTAATTCAATATTTGGGGGGGCCAACTCTTATTTTTGTAGGCTAAATTTTGAAAACATTAAAATAATTGTAAATATATTAAGGAAAATTTCAAAATTTTGGGGCACCATGGCCCCCCACCCTTGTACATAGCTCCGCCCTACCTGCTCGCCTTTCGTTTTTAAGTTGGACAATGACTCCACTTAAATATGATATCTGCTTCAAAAGTAACAGTTAAGAAACATGAGTACTTAATAGTGCTTTAACAATCTCACATTATAAGTATATCCAACATGACCACAATCATCAATTTGCATATTTTAAAAATTAACATGCAGCATAAACTTTCCATGACACATAATGTTCATAAATCACTGTTTAGGCAACCAATCATGGGTAGGGGGCCACGCAAGCAAATCCATCTGCTAAGGAGTTCATTACATTCTAAGAAACAAAAATGTTATATCCCTCGTAACTAAAAAGCAATTCTTTAGCTGTGAGGATAACTACATTTTGTTTCTGAATCAATAAAATTCTAGTGTTGGCAGTAATAATGCAAGTGAGCAGAGCACGTACTTACAAAGATGCCCTTAAATCAATGTCATACAAGGATAAGAGGTCGATACTAGATACTTGTCTTCTTAGACATTTTTTATGACATTGATACTAGAGGGGAAAAAAAAAAAAACAAAAAAAACATTCCCAAGAAACAAAGTCTTAAAGAGAACAAAACCCACCTAGAAATCAACATCAACTTCACACAATCTGATCTCCTTATGCGCCAGCGCCACTATCTCTGCAATTGGGTTCTCATTCTCAAGAGTGTGTCTGTGCGAGATTTATTAAAAAAAGGTGGGGCATTCAGAGAATCGAACTCGGACCTCTCACCCCTACGTTGGTTAATAGAAGAAGGCTACACACCCATTGGTGGGTAGGGGTACCAAACTAGCAATCTGGCACCAATTAACACTGAGAGAGTCATTCCAGTAGACCAAATGCCCATTTTTAATTATTTTTCATGAATACAATTATTTTATTTTACAGATATTACATCACAAATAAAATTTTCTTCCAAAATATTTAGCCAGATCTTCCCACTTCCCTCCAATCTCCTAAAACCTCTCAATTTCTCATCATCTTTTTTTTGTTCAATTTTTTTATTTTTTATTCGTTCATGTTTTGTTGTGGTTTTCTTTAAGTTTTGGGCCAATCAGGAGTGACCTAGAAGCAAAAGCACTTTTTTTTTTAATTTTTAATTTTTTTTTAATCTATGATGCCGAAGAAAATGTAACAAAAAAAAAATAGTATATATATTTCACAAATTGTTCCAATGGGTGATCTTAGCAACAAGACCTAGGCCTAAGGCCTCCACTACAAAATATTTCTACACCAAGGAAAAAAAAAAAAAAAAAAACCCTGTCCTCCATTATAAAAGACGCCTAATTTTATAAAATTATAATTTTTTTTAATGGTTGAGCACTATTTTTTTTAAGTGAATTTTTTTTAAGTGATATTAAAGATACCACAAATTTTATTATAGGTTTACAAATTGACATTCTCCAATTACAAAAAAGTAATTTAAACATTCATTAATTTTTTTTTTTGGACAGACATTCATTAATTAGGTTGTTAAAATTCATCTATATCTATATATAATATTAAAAGTTGAAGCGTAGCGTTTAATATTGTTGCACTCACATTGAGCTACGTTTGCAACCATGTTATTTCCATAATCTTTTCTGAATTTGTCCTACAATTTTAAAATATCTTTTAACAATTTTAAAATACTAATCAATTTAAAATAATTTCCAGCCTATCTCTACCATAAAGCCCACTTCTTATCAATTTAATTCCACCAGCTCACTTCTTATAAATTTAATTCCACTATAAAACCCAAATCCAAAGCCTTTTCAACATAAACCCTTTGTGAAACCCTGCGTCTTCACGGTTACACGTTACAACTTTCTGTATTTCCTTCTCTTTTGTTGCACGGTTTGTTTTCACGGTTACAAGTTACAGCTTTCTATATTTCCTTCTCTTTTGCTGCACGGTTTCAAATTCCAGTCTTCCCACCTTCTGTTTTAAGGTTTCACATTTGTTGCACGGTTTCTGTTCTATGGTTTCAAATTCTAGTCTTTTGTTGCACGGTTTCAAATTCTAGCCTCTCTCCCTTCTAATGGCAACCTCTTTGTCTTCCTTCCTCCTCTCCTCATAGTATATAAATACTGATAGAAGCTGGATGCTTCAGTTGAGGTATCTTTAAATCCCAGTTTGTTTTGTGCTCTATTCTTTTGCTTGATGTTTTTTATTCCCTTTTTAGTTTTTTGATTGGGTCTTATCCTGTGTGCTTCTAACGACTTAGTGCAACTCTGATTTATTCATGTAGTCCTGTGGTGTGGATACCTCAACAATTTATTTGTGTGTGCAAAATAAGGCAATTTTATATAAATCAATATTGTAGCAGCTGAATAAAATTTCTCAATTCCCTTTGTGATAGTGGGATGAGAAATCTGTGTATGTATTACCCAAGGTAATTGGATTAGAAATCTGTGTATGTATCTGTGTCAGCGTAGATTGATTCCCAAGGTAATTGGATTAGAGTTTTCAATACTGTAGCAGCTGATCAAAAACTCTTTCGAAACCTTATAGGTAAACTCTTATAGCCTTATATTCTCTTACAATACTTAATAGTTAATATAGCTGATCTATATAATAATCAAGTTTGTATAAGTCAATAATTATCTACTCATACCTCTGTTAGGTATACAAGTTTAGGTAGGTAGGTATATATATATATATATTCAACCCGTAGCATCCAATATAGAGATCAGCTTTTACCCTGTGCAATTCCACTTTAGAAAACCCAATCAACAATTGCATATTTGAATCTAAGGATCAGCCCCACTAGGTTATAAAGCCAAAGCCTCCGCACCTCAGTTCCTATCTCCAAACCCCACACATAAAGTTATCCCAACGGAAATTATTCTAATTCAATGAAGGCCAAGAGACTGACATTATGTTCAGTCAATAAACAATAACATAAGTAAGTTCCATTTATGGTAGAGCCCTATGTAGCTATATTTCTCCAGCAAAATTCCCTCAGAAGGTGCCTTGAGCAGTAACACTAGAGATTTTTGTACTGTTTATTTATCTCATTCAAAGGGACAGCACTAACTGCAATTATACCAGTTGGAAAATCAATTGTGGAGCAATAAGTTATTGACTGATTAAAATTTAAGCCTATTTTGCAAAAAGAAAATTTTTTGCCAAACTAAATTGAGAAATTATATATATTCTGGTAAAAGAAAATTTACAAACCAACTAAACAGTACAAAACTCTTTTTTCCCTCCAACAAACCACTATACTAAGACTATGAACTACTTAGTTTGCATTCCTTTTCTTCAAACAAAACAACAATTATCAAACTCCTTTGCCAATACCCCCCTATCCTCTAGCTCTTATAGCATCAATACATACCTTAAGGGTCTGCCATAATAATAAACTTTCATCCGAACCATTGTATCTTGCCACAAGCTGTGATGCAGGAGCCACATCAGAGTCCTTCCATAGTATCCCATATGCCTTTTGGGATATGATTTTACAAATTCTCTTTTGTAACGCACAACTGAAATTATGACATTTTTTATTTCAAAATCGTATCAACAGTCACTTGCACCTTGCTTCATTTATAGTTAGGACATTTTGTTTCTACAAATGAATATGAATTGGATGCCTCCTTTGGTTGATCACTTTAGAAGTTTAAGATGTTTAATTTTCTCTATCCATCTTCATTGCTGACTCTTTTGCTTTTTTTTTTTTTTTTTTTGGTAATAGTTATCTTTAAATTTGACACTTGGTATCTTTTTCTTTTCATTCACGATTCCTTAATGTGATTTCATATAATTGGAACTGTTTTTGGCTTTTGTTAACGTACATTATGTTATGGGTTTTAGGCCCAGTTAGATTACTTGTATAGCACACTTGTACTTGTACTACACTTTACTTGTACCGCACACATATGCCTCCTATATAAAGGCACTGATGTATATTCTTTAATCATGAAATACAATACTACAGATTTCAGTATTTCTAACATGGTATCAGAGCCATTGCTCTGACATTTTCTTAGCAGTCTTGTCTTTATTGGTGTTACTCCATTCTCAAAATCGCTTCCGCCATCACAACAGTCTGCAGCCTCTCGCCGTTGAACCTCCGACGTCTTCCAGCCGTTGTCTTTGGGTTCTGGACCTGCAGCCGCTGTTGTTGAGGAGTCCTACACCGCACAGATCACTGCACGTGTCATCAACGCCACGAATATTGCTCCGATCAGATTTCTGGAGGCACCACTGAGATCGTCTTGAGCCGATCTACCTGCCGGTGAAAGCCTCGCAGTCATCGGAGACCGCACGCGCCCTCACGCGCCGCCTGAAGATTCTGCGTCAGAAGCCCACGCGCCCCACGCGCTGTTTTCAGTTCCAGCTGACGTCACCCGTGACGTCATCCGTGCCACGTCAGCCCTAGCTACGTCAGCATCCTGTCATCTGCTGACGTCAGCACCACGTCATCTTGCTGATGTCATCCGCTGACCGCTGACCGTTGACTTTGACCGGCTGTTGACTTTGACCAGCTGTTGACTTTGACCGTTGACTTTTCTTCAGGGTTGACTTTTTGCAGTCCAGGTTCTCCTTACCCAGTTTTTCGCGTAGATTTCATTTTTGCAGTCTGTTTTTGCATATTGTGTCTCTAAATGGATAAAAAAGATATTTTTCTTCCTCGCCCCATCAATACTATATTGGAGGGGAATAAGAATTACTTATCTTGGTCTCAAGCTATGCGCAGTTTTCTTAAGGGTCGCATGCTCTGGCATTTTTGTACTGGTGCAATCACTATTCCTGTCAAGGGAGCCGATGAAGAAGATGCTGCTTTCCTTGGTCGCATGATTGAATGGGATAGTCACAACCACATGATCCTCACATGGATTCGAAACACTTCCATTCCCTCCATCTCCAATCTATTGGGCAGCTTTGATGATGCAAAATCTGCATGGGATATGTTGGCCAAAAGGTACTCCACTACTCACGGATCCATGAAATATCAGTTAGTGGTTGAATTGCATCAACTTAGGCAAGAACCAGGGCAGTCCATCAATGACTACTATGATCAGCTTCGCTTCATTTGGGACCAAATTAACCTTTCTGATCCAACTTGGGCATGCTCAAAGGATGCTCAGCAATATGCTACCATTAGAGATGAATTTCGCCTCTATGAATTCCTGATGTCACTTCACAAGGACTTTGAGCCCATTCGAGGTCAGCTTCTGAATCGCAGTCCTGCTCCCTCTCTTGATACTGCTGTGAACGAGTTGGTTAGAGAAGAAGCTCGTCTTGCTACCCTTCAAGCCCAGAATAAGCTCAATGTTCTGGCTATTACTCCTTCTGCTCCACTCATAGAGCAACCTCAGCAATCAGGTGATTCCTCTGGCTCTAGCAATCGTCGCAAGCAGACCAACAAAAAGTTCTGCAACTATTGCAAGCGTCCTGGCCACACGATTGAGACTTGTTACCGTCGCAACAAATCTACTGCTGCTGTTGCTAATACTGAGCCTACTCCGCCAATGGCTTCCATTTTAGCTGAGTCTCAGTCTTCTGGATCCACTATTAACAGCCCCCCTTGATTGTACTTCATGTCAGTTAGGAAAACAGCCAGCTTTGCCTTTTAATAACAGTGAATCTATTTCTAATAGTATTTTTGAGTTAATTCATTCTGATGTTTGGGGACCTTCTCCTGTTGCTAGTATTGGTGGATCTCGATATTTTGTTGTTTTTATTGATGATTATTCTCGTTATAGTTGGATCTTTCCTATGAAATCTCGTTCTGAAATTTTACCAATATACAGCAACTTTGCAAAAATGGTTGAAACACAATTCTCCAAACGTATCAAAATTTTTCGATCTGATAATGCTCTTGAATATACTCAATATGCGTTTCAAGCTCTGTTACATTCCTATGGCACTGTACATCATCTAACTTGTCCAGGTACCTCTCAGCAAAATGGTCGTGCTGAAAGAAAACTTCGTCATATTCTTGACACTGTTCGTGCTCTTCTTCTTTCTGCCAAAGTTCCTGCCCCATTTTGGGGTGAAGCTGCTCTTCATGCTGTTCATGCGATTAATCGCATTCCAAGTGCTGTCATCCATAATCAGACTCCGTATGAGCGTCTCTTTGGGTCACCTCCTGACTATCATCACCTTCGCTCTTTTGGATCTGCTTGTTTCGTTCTTCTTCAGCCTCATGAGCACAACAAACTTGAGCCTCGATCTAGACTTTGTTGTTTCCTTGGTTATGGCGAAACTCAAAAAGGGTATAGGTGTTATGATCCTGTCTCTCATCGTCTTCGTGTTTCTCGTAATGTTGTCTTTTGGGAACACCGATTGTTTGTTGAACTCTCTCACTTTCGTTCTTCCCTGACTACCTCCTCTGTTTTAGAAATCTTTCCAGATGAGTCTCTTGTTCCTTCTACAAATACTTTTGATCCTCCTTTGGACTTCTCTCTAGACATTTTTGATGCTTCTCCTAGACAGGTTGAAGATGAACAGGTTGATGACGAGCTACCCCACCTTGAGCCTGGGTCCCCTGCTCCTGCTCCGCCTGAAGATCCTCCACAAGACATTCCACCTCGCCACTCAACCCGGGTAAGATCCATTCCTACACATTTACTTGACTATCATTGTTACACTGCTCTTGCTACACTTCACGAGCCTCAAACCTATCGTGAGGCCTCCACTGACCCTTTATGGCAGATTGCAATGAAAGAGGAACTTGATGCATTAACCAAAAACCATACTTGGGATCTGGTCACTCTTCCTCCTGGACAGTCTGTGGTTGGTTGTAAGTGGATCTATAAGATCAAGACTCGCTCTGATGGGTCCATTGAGCGCTACAAGGCTCGTCTTGTTGCAAAAGGTTTTACACAGGAGTATGGGATTGATTATGAAGAGACATTTGCTCCAGTTGCTCGTATCTAATCTGTTCGTGCCCTCTTAGCTGTTGCTGCTGCTAGTAAATGGGACCTTTTTCAGATGGATGTTAAAAATGCTTTCCTTAATGGAGATCTGAGTGAAGAAGTCTATATGCAACCTCCTCCTGGTCTCTCTGTTGAATCAAACAAGGTTTGTCATCTTCGACGTGCACTTTATGGTCTTAAACAAGCTCCACGAGCTTGGTTTGCCAAGTTCAGCTCCACTATCTTTCGCTTGGGTTACACTGCCAGTCCGTATGATTCTGCCTTATTTCTTCGTCGTACTGATAAAGGCACCATTCTGCTTCTTCTATATGTGGATGATATGATCATAACTGGTGATGACCTCAGTGGTATTCAAGAACTCAAGGATTTTCTCAGTCAGCAATTTGAGATGAAAGATCTTGGACATCTCAGCTATTTCTTGGGTCTTGAAATTACTCATTCCACAGATGGTCTTTATATTACTCAAGCCAAGTATGCTTCTGACCTTTTATCTCGAGCTGGACTCACTGACAGCAAGACTGTTGACACTCCAGTTGAACTTAATGCGCATTTGACACCCTCGGGGGGGAAACCATTGTCTAATCCTTCTCTTTACAGACGATTGGTTGGCAGCCTAGTTTATCTCACAGTTACTCGTCCAGACATCTCCTATGCCGTTCATCAGGTGAGCCAGTATCTGTCTGCTCCACGGTCAACTCACTATGCTGCTGTTCTGCGCATTCTTCGATACCTGAAAGGCACTCTCTTCCATGGCCTTTTCTACTCAGCTCAGTCTCCTCTTGTACTCCGTGCATTCTCTGATGCTGATTGGGCAGGGGATCCCACTGATCGCAGGTCCACTACAGGTTACTGTTTTTTTCTTGGTTCTTCCTTGATTTCTTGGCGAAGTAAGAAACAAACTTTTGTGGCCCGCTCCAGTACTGAAGCAGAATATCGTGCCCTTGCTGATACCACATCTGAGCTCCTTTGGCTACGATGGCTTCTTAAGGATTTGGGTGTGTCCACATCCTCTGCTACTCCCCTTTATTGTGACAACCAGAGTGCCATTCATATTGCTCACAATGATGTCTTCCATGAACGGACTAAACACATCGAGATTGATTGTCATTTTATCCGTTATCATCTTGTCCATGGTGCTCTCAAGCTTTTCTCAGTCTCCTCCAAAGATCAACTTGCAGATATCTTCACCAAGTCACTTCCTAAGGGACGCACTCGTGATTTGGTTGACAACCTCAAGCTGGTCTCACATCCACCTTGAGTTTGAGGGGGGCTGTTAACGTACATTATGTTATGGGCTTTAGGCCCAGTTAGATTACTTGTATAGCACACTTGTACTTGTACTACACTTTACTTGTACCGCACACATATGCCTCCTATATAAAGGCACTGATGTATATTCTTTAATCATGAAATACAATACTACAGATTTCAGTATTTCTAACAGCTTTAACTAATGATAAGCATTTCTATCTCTATTTAACCATTAGTTTGATTTTTTTCTTTTTTTGTAACCAATAGTTTGATAGTTATATCCAATAGCAGGCTTATACATGGAGTTTCTAACCATGGAGTGGGATTCTGCACCTTAAAGATTACCTTTTTGGAATAGGAATAGAGAAACTCTTTCTATATTGCTGCTTTTGAGGATTGTTATGGTGCCAATAAATTCTTTTTACTACTAGAGTCTTAATTGTCTTTCAAGATCTGGGTGATTCGGTGTTGACATCGTTCCTTTATCAATAAAGGTAAACACCGCATCCCCTCCTACGCATGTAAGGCAATATTTTTTTGGCTGAACCAAGTATATGAGAAGATAAAATCATGAAACTCACTGTTCAAAATGTTCCAACTATATCATACTTTTTTTTATTAAAATTCACCATCTCCAACATGCAATTTCTTGGGGTTTGTAACATGCTTTGAAAGTTTCTCTATCATGTGCATATACTTAATAGGATTTTGTAGAATTTTTTGGTGTTTTGGCTGCATCTAAATCAGTTGAATCCTATTAGGTGAATGTCATGTAAAATGTAGTTTAGATTTTTAATAGAAATTGGATGTGTGGTTGACCTCAAGTATTTTGCAAACCTTTAAATCAAATCCACTATTTGGTATGATTGTGCATATTCTACTTCCTATTCTTAGCATACAGGTAATGCCCTCTTTGGTCCTATCAATCCTTAAACCCTATTTAGTTACATGATAAATTATTTCAACTGGTCTTTCACATCTTAATTTCCCAAAACCATTATTGTCCATAAATTCAACCGTTAGTGCAAATTTTTTTTTTTATATTGATGAGCTTCTTAAAGGTTGTTGGCTTTTGTAAGTTGGGTCCATCAAATTAACAAATCTGATTTTTTTTCCCATTAATCCTTCTTTTGCTGCTTAGTATAACATTGCAAGTGAGATTTTAGCTGGTGTTTGCTCTAAAACTCATGGATGCTATCTCAATGATTCAAAAAAGTGAGCTAACAACTACTGCTCCTGTTTCTCCTCATCTCAAATTGAACATGGCACTGGCCTTTTTTATCAAAGCCACCAATTATACATGTTTGGGCATTATTTTTAGAGATAGTCATGGTTCTCCTATTATAGTCCATACTAAATTAATTCCATGCCAAGGAAACCCATTGTGGATGACTGCCACACTCTGTTGGGAGCATTACACTCCTGTCACGAACTATGAATTAGAGATTTGATTG
Organism: Notholithocarpus densiflorus; assembly: GCA_030021035.2. NCBI lineage: Eukaryota > Viridiplantae > Streptophyta > Magnoliopsida > Fagales > Fagaceae > Notholithocarpus > Notholithocarpus densiflorus. The sequence goes on along the minus strand of JARYZH020000113.1, from coordinate 1,378,775 downwards.
CGGAGCTTGCCAACTCATAGTTGCTGGCATCAATTGGGTTGCAAGAACCATGCTTGAAGGAGATTTCTGATGTGTTAGAACATATTTATGTTGTAGTAAGCAAGACATATATCCTATAGGACAGTTTCTAGATGTTCTATGTGCTTGCTAGTATGTTGCTTGAGATCAGCCAAAATATACACGATAGTCTTGTGATTCTATTACCCCATAAAGTAACTAAACAACAATAGTTTGAGCACATATTAGCCAAAGAGCTGTGTAGCTCATCGGAGACGTGTAGGGTTTAAATCTCTATACCCCGTTGTAATTATTGAATTCTCAAAAAAGAGCACACATTAGCCCTGCACAATCAAAAGGGCACATGACGAACTGGCTTGGCTAATTGCTTTTTTTCTTTTTAATCTATTTTTTTAGCCCGTTCCTTTTGTTTCTCTAAAAATCTTGCACTTCCGAGTGTTTTAGCTTTTAAATCTCCCATCACTTGATGCAGCATGTGGCATGATGGGGGGAAGACGTTTATAGGCTGATGGTTGAGGTAATAATTAATAATCAAAAAGGTGCTACCTGACTAGAAGACTACACAGAATTTTAGATTCATATATAGAAAGGAAATTTTTGGAGCTAATAAAAAACCTCCTGGGGAACCCAATATTTCATTGGTACGGCATGTATTTTTCCAGAACTTAACGACGAATAGTTTTCATATTCTCCCAATAAACTTGGTTCACAACTTATCTTAACAAAAGACGAAGAAAAGGGGGGGAGGAGGAGAGAGATTCATTAGAAGAAAGACCAAAAATTTATACTATTTTGTTATCAATTAAAGAATCAAACTTATGAAATAATTTCAATTTTTTTTTATATATTTTCCATTACTTATCAAAAAATAATTTCAATTTAAAGCTCATCCCATCTTCGTTATTTATTTTAGTTACTCTAAGCAATAACAAAGCAGAGAGACAAAAAATTCACTGATTAAACTCTCTGTTTCATATAAGCCTACTGTTTGTAAAACAATTTGGCTCATCGAACAGAATGGGTAGAGAGAGAAAACTCCATTAAAGAGAGAAAGTTGAACTTGGATAGAAAGTTATAAGCCCAAAAATAAAACCTAGTTGCCATAGTGAAACACAGTTTTTTTAATGGTTTTCCTTCTTTTTTTCATAGAATAACAAAAAAAGAACAAATATGAACCAAAGGCTTTGAAATATTTTCATAAATTTAAGACTTTAATTGACAAATTATAAACTTGAGACCTAATCTGAAACAGAAACAGGTTTGAATTCTTGGCATTTTTATGTTATTTTATATTAGGAAAAAAATCTTCCAGTAGTTCCATGTGACAGGGCAGGGGCGGGATTGAGCTTTTAAACAACTTCGTAAAGCCAGAACCAAATCAGACAGGCTCTTTTGGGCCAGGAAACCACCATGGATCCATTAACAGGACTTCACAGTCACCCTAATTCGATTTCCTTTTCCTAACATCTATTTGATTGAAAAATTATCTTATGAGAGCATCTTATTGATGAGAGAAAAATATTAAAACCTACACTACCAATGACATTATAAATACAGATCATCAAAAAATTCTATAAATAACAAAAAACATTTCAGTTATGGGTTTTTCCCATCATATTGTAGTTACAGAGAACCAACATAATACCTTGATTTCTATCTAATTTACACCTTACAAAAATTGGAGCCCCCAAATAAAGTTACCAGGAACAAAAAATAAAATAAAATAAAAATTTCAAAACCTGTAGGATTGCACATCTCTGAGTTGATGTATTAAAACAATGTAGAAAGTTCTCTTTTACCTGCTCTTTTTCTTGCTGCCTTTCTTTTGACTCTTTTTAATCTTCAAGCCCCTGGTCGAGAGTGCACTTGAGACACTCTTGCCTTCAAGTTTTTTTGTCATCTTTACCACACTTGCCATTCCTTTTCTTGCAGCTGCGCGATGCTCAGGTCTACGGCTCATCATTTTGCGATCAAGCGGCCAATATGCATATGGTTCAAGCTTGCCCTTCTTCTTCAAGTCCCCACCTGCCTTTTTGCTAGAGTACTCACTACCAGTGTACGCCCAACCGGAGTCTGATGTTTTCCTGCGCTTCTGGTTTCCCTTCGAGGAACTTGCTGACAAGTGACTATCTGCTTCACTCTTTGGATCGTAATCAGTTTCAGAGGGAGTTACCTCTGGTTCTTCTTCCTCACGAATAATCAAGCGCCCTTCAGGGTCCAGTTCTGGCTCATCCGAATCTGCCTTTCGCTTGAGATGTTTTGATCGAAGAGCTGATAATGTTTTTTGCCTATCGAGCAAGTCAAGTGGCTCATCCTCAAGTTGGTCAAGCAAGTGTTCAGGCAAGCTCACACCTGCTCTTCTCTTGGAGCTGGAGAGAGAAAAATTGGATTTGTTATGACGTGAAGTAAAAGTTGATAAAAATACATAGGTGACGTTCAATGAAGCAGCTAACAATATAATTACAAGAAATTATCTTATGTCCTATGAGATCCCCAGACAGTCATTGACATACACACATTCATCTTTGACAGCCCAAAATGACATTCTCCAATCAATAATGTAGATAAAATGAGCAGACTCAAAGGTCCAAAACTGACCGTAATGAAGCTGCTTTGGATTTTCGCTGTGACGGAGCCTTGCTCTGTTGACTAGTCATTGTCCTGCCATCCATATACTCAGCATCACTTCCCTCAGTTTCTTCATCACCAAAATCAGAAAATATTTTTGTGTGATTCCATCTGCTTAGCCTGTAAAAAAATAATAATAATTACAAAAGTCACCAATGTGCAGGTGAAGTAGCGAGTCTAGTGACTAAAAACAGATGGATTCTTTTTTTTAGTGCATGAATTTGAATTTGTATGACATTGATTCACACAATGGCTGTTCACTACTTCAATAGCTCCCATAGTCTACAAATTGAAGGCTAATTGTTTGATTTTGTATACTATGCGAGTACCAGGTGCCAGATGCCTCAGTGCTAGCCTAGCTACATATAGTCCACAGAAACTTCTGGTACAGAACACATGGCAGTAGCCACACCAGCACAGTGACACTGTGCCTACTTCATGAAACTAGAAATTGGATTGTATTAAACATATATCAGAGCATTGAATTCATCTAAACATCAAGGGCAGAAGCACAAAGACGTGCATGTTCATCTTCACATATGTAGTATATGTATATACATCTATGAAAATTATATTACAACAGAATGAAACCTGGACGTTGTTGCCTTTGATAGTTGAGATCTTGCTTCTGAATTAGCCCTTAGTTTCTTCTCATTCCGTTCCTTGATCTGTGTTTGAAAAGTATCACATAAATCAGAAACAATACCCACTTAGGTTTTTATTCTAGCATATGATGACTTTTCACCAACCTTCCGTATATTAGTAAGGAGTTTCATGTGTTCCTCAGGCATTACAGCCTTAACCGCTTCCAGACCGCATTTCTTAATAAGAATTTCCAGGAGAAGCTTAACCTGAAAACAATTCAAAATTATCCAAAGAGAACTTGGGATGATCAGTATATGAACTCAGCCATTTGCCATAGCAACTGAAGAGAGAGTAACAAAATTGCTGAATAACCTACTTTAGCTTTAAAGTGGATTTTGGTGTTATCTTGCCACTTCACCACACCTTCCACCATGCTCCTCAAGTGCGTATGCAACCCTTCAGCTTCTGATTTTGTCACCAACACCTTCAACAAACCTAAATTAGCCTGCATTGAACAACAATAAAGGATGAGTTAAGATAAGATCATATAGAAAGAGAGAGTAATAACATACTTAGTTCCACAAAACCAACTAAAATGAGAATAAATTACATATCTCAAAGGACAGGGGGAAACCTTATTTATTTCTCTATTCTTTCTCTTAAGGAGGAGAAATGCGGACGGCAGTACATTCCAAGCAGATGAAACAAGATCTGAGAACTCGTAAGCCAAGCGAGCTAAACCTCTAATAGCAGCACTGACCATGTGAGGTGTCTCGCCAGCAAGTCCTCCAGCCACCTTCAAAAGTAAAGTTCACCACAAAATCAAATTCAAGATGACATTTTAGTCAATAGCAATATTTTTGTTTTATGTTTTTGTTTTGTTTTATTTTTATTTTTATTTTTTTTGTATTAAAGGCAAATTAACAGGATATTTTTGGCATTTATAAAAAAGTATCTAAGCTTCCATTAGAAAGTGCAAGTGCTATGATCAATTTTTAGCTCAAAAAAAAAGTGCCATGATCAATTTAGTAATGAAAATTATGAAACAGTTCAATCAGTACCATGTTAAAAAATTGATACAAGCTTTCTCTATTTCCGCCTTTCTCTTCATCACCACATGCATGGCCAATTTCGACAAGAATTTCATATGCTCTGTTTCTTGTTTTTTTATTTACCTGCCAGAAAAAATTACAACAGAAGACAGATAATCATATATTAAGAAGAAATTTCAGAAGATATTGTGTGCGCATGTCCAAAGATTAAGGATGAATTTAAATAATAAGGCTCCCATAATAATCGCACCAACCAAGAAATAGGATGGGTAAGGTGGTGGGAGAGATACTTTGCTAACACATGTACCTCTTTAAGTGCAAGTATTATTTCTGTTAGGAAAGACATAATAATGTCACGTCGCATCTGCTCTGAACCATCCTGTAAACAAAAGCATAAATTCTTAAGTCAACATTATGATGCATACTTATCAAGTTTAAACCTAGAGATATTTTAGTTGTGATATTAAGTTTGAAAAGAATCTCATCTCTATCTTTAACTACCTTGCAAACATGGACTATTATAAAGTACAGGCAATCAAGTCTGTGACGCTTAGCAGAAAAATGGCATGAAGGTAGCACTTCAGTCATAAGATTATGCATTTCCTCGTGCTTTGAGGAGAGATACTCATTGCGTTTCTGCCCACACAAATTCACAGCAAAGAGATCCATCACTTAGACAACTTTATTTGAAGGAGAGGGGGTAAAAAAAGATAACAGAAGTCTCATGACAAGTCCAAAACATGCCCTGATATAATGGCTCTTCAATATATAGGAGAATAATCCAGAAAACCAAAGTACATGTCAATGTCTAAGAAAATTTTTATTAAGTCAGAAAGTAAACCAACCAATTTGTATCAGTCCCCTGATTCTACTAACCCATGTTAAAGTAAGATAGTATTAGCATATATCTAAAATATCCAATGACACATGGTAAAATTACAACTTAAAAGCTCCTGCAATGGCAAAAAGAGACATACCATAAGAATAACAGAAAGAACTTTGTATGCCTTCTTCTGTATCAGACCATCAACATCCTGCAGTTCAAATACTCCTAATTACCTCACCCTTTCTGAAGTAAAAAACTTTGATTTTGAGGGGTTTCCTCCATAAACAGAAAAAAGGTAAATTCCCCAGATTATATAGAATCATTTACAAACCTGTAATGCAGGCTTTATTGGAACAAATAAAAGATCAATTTCTTTTGTGCTCAGACCAGGCAAAAGTGAAACTGCCAGGTCAAATAGCCTAGCCCTGAAGTTAAGATGAAGGAATAATTACAATGTCAAATATTGATGAAACCCAAAAAGTGTTCATTTCATGAACAAAAAAGAAACAATTTAAGACTTTATGATTGACAAATGATGCATAATAGACCAAAAAGCCATCAGAGATTCAGAAGCATGACCAAAATGTTAAAAAAAAAGAATGAGACAAAAATGGGTGAAAAATTAACACCTCAAAAGTGACAGCGAATCTTCATTTGACACACCGTCAATTCGCATAGAATTAGAATTTCTAGAATTTTCTGGTTTGGCAGCCTGTTGAGTAACTTTCAAAAGCTTCTGCATCGTAGTATTAAAGAACCTCGATACTACTTCTTTATCTGATATGGAAGCAAATTCATTGATTGTGGACTGCATGGTGCAAACAACATTATTAGAGCATTCAAATCAAAGCTATTAAAATTAGGTAAATTGCTATTTTAGCAACAACACTAAAAAACTCACTACATCAAAATTGCTAAATCTAAAATTTTTTGTCGTCTAGCTACAGTAAACTACCATCTATAGTAGTTTACAGAAGCAACAGAGTTATAAAAATAAATAAATAAATTTATTGGTTTCTCTCTCTTCTTTCATTATTTTACATTTTCTCTCTCTCTTCTCTTTCTTCAGACATCTCTCTCTCTCTCTCTTTTTCTTTGGCCGAGCCTCTCCCTGCATTCTCCCCCCTTCTCTTCAATCTTTTTTTCTTTTGGCAAGGGCTATTCAAGCTCATCTTTGTACCTGCCAGCGACGCAAGGTCCGGTGGTTGGCACCCTCCCATCATTCCGATTATCGTTTCAGTTAGCTCCTCTCTAACCCTCCTCCTCCCTTCCTTGTCCCTCTCTCTCTCTCACGGTGGTCAGATCTTTGTTTTTGTTTTTATTTTTGTTTTTTTGGTTGATGATGGACGCTGTTGTGGTTTTGGGCTTGTGATTTGGTTGTGATTTTGGGGGTTCCAGTTGTGGGTGGCAGTGACAGTGGCAGTGATTGTTGTGGCTGTGGCAGTGGTGGAGTGGGTTTCGTGATGGGTGGTGGCTGGTGTTTTTTTTCAGTGGGGGTGGCTGGTGTTTTCTTTTTTAGGTGGTGGTGGCTGGTGTTTTTTTTTGGTGGTGGTGGCTGGAGTGGGTATGGGTGGCTGGTGTTTTCTTTTTTCAGTGGTGGTGGCTGGGGTGGGTTTGCTGAGACAGAGAGGAAGAGAGAGAAAGAAGCATATATGGAAGAATATAAAAATAATATTTAAATGAAGTGATAAAAAAATAAAACCTTTGATGTTGGGTGTATTATAAAATGAGGTGTTAAAATAGATGAAGTATTAATTTGAGTTGCTAAAAGCTAAAATTTTTAGCTTTCTTACTGTGAATCCTCTTATAAACTTTACAATAATGCTAGATGCTAAAACCTATAACAACTTTTGTAAAGTGAAAAACAACACTAAATTTGAGGTTTCAATCAATATAAAGTATATTATGTTACAGTCCAACCAGCGATCTTCAAGTAAATACTTTGTCCCACTTTGTAGGCTCAGAAGCAAAAGTTGACACAAATAAATAAATAAATAAGTGCATATACAGACACATGTTATATCTCTATATATAGTTAAAAAGAAACTTAAAAATAGAATCTATTCGCCAGGTGACCATGACAAATGAAGCAGTATACGCAATTGAGATAGAATAAGTACCTGCAAAGAACCACCATCATCTTTTGTAGATTGCAGGAAAACACCAGACAAAACATTTAAAAATTCACGAGCAGATGACCTAAGTGCATTCAAATTATCTGCTGCCACCTGTGGGGTATAATGGGACACTGCCCGCTGTCTGGCAGTACCTTCTTCAAGATCAGGCATCTCATTTTTTTGTTCCATAATTCTCTTATTCTGTTGAATAAGAATCTGCAAACTGGAGCATACTATTCCACGAGTATCAGGTTCTCCCTGAAGCGCACTGCATAAAGCTTTCTCTAGATCCTTGAAATTTTCAGCAGTATCCAAAGGATAATTGCAAAATGAAGGCAACAAGGACCACAAAGAGTAGACAAGTCCATTTGCCCTCATTGACAAAGAAACTTGTCCTTGTAGCTCAAGCTGACAAAAGTCAAACTACTTAGCAAATGCCACAAAGAAAGAGACAAACAGCATCTAATTTGTATAAAAGGTTTCATACCTTTTGAGATTTCTGCTTCATCATTCCAACCATACCCAAAATGGACTCTGTGAAGAATCTTAAACGGGCACCAACAATATACTGCTTCAAAATTGGAAAGAGCCAATCATTTGCCTCAGATAGCTTTTTAGCCTCCAAATTAAGAGGTACAAGGCCCAAGAAAGTTTCAGGTCCTAATGCACCAATAGCTGATCCAAGGCATTCATGCAGCTGCATATTGATGAATCAGTATTGTTAGTGCATATTGCAAAGTTGAAAACTAGTACATAAAAGCACGTAAATGGGGTTGCTTCCACATTATCTTCAGCAAAGATATGCATAATAGCAGTACAGTCTGCAGCTAAGAAACTGTAGCTTACTACTGCCAATGAGTGCTATACATAAAAGTCTTCAAACCAGCTGATGTATGCATCTCCATCAACAAACCACAATAATGGATCACAACAATACTGAAATCTATTTAAAAAGTAAAGCACTATACAGTTTGCAAGTATCATTTGGTCATTGCATTATGTCCCATTAACAATTGCTATTAGATCAAAAGGCTCCAAAACTCTTCCGGAAGGTTACAACCCAAACATTTAATCAATATCTAACAGCAGGTTCTACATTTTTGCTATCTAGCACAAAATGGTTATGATTGAAGAATTTAAACAAGGACCAGCAGATCTCCAAGAAAAAGAGGATGTAGAGATACAGGACATTTTCATAGTAATCTCTAAACAATATATAGCAATCAAGCAAAGATACACCAAACGAGGAACAAAAATCCAGTACTCCAAAAAAATGGATGGTATGTTGTTCGAATAGCAAATCCTAAATCTTCAACTAACACAACTCTCAACCATATCCATAGGTTTAAATCAGATATGGTGATATTACGATCATTATAGGTATAGTATGACAATACTGACAATTAGAAAAGTAGCACAATACCTGCTTCCTGAAAGGAAAATCTTCATCAGGTAACTTCTGCATTTTAGCCAAGCTGCTAAGAATCCCCCTCAAAAAGTAAGAAGAATAATGCCCTGTATGAAAGAAATTCGATAACAAAATAATATTATATAAATTTAGACCTATATGTATAAAAACAAACATATGACATACTAGTCAGCAGGCTTGTAGCCTGATTGGCACTTAGCCCAGTCCCCAAATCCCATGTCGTGGTTTGACTCCCCTCCCCCCCTCCCCTCTCTCCCCAGGGGAAAAAAATAAAAAAGTGTACAGCATACTAGAAGATCAAAGTACAAATTAAACAGAAGTGCAAACCATCTGATGAAAGAATGAGGGAGATCATCCCTACACATAGGAGCAGATTGCTTAATCTTATTACAAATCTATATTTCTGATACAATGAGCTGGGAATCAATGGTAATCTCAAAGTGAATAGGACTAGAACAAAATAAGTTAGATACAGCAACGGGATTACCTAATTTATCAAACATAGTCGAGACAACTCGAAATGCGACATCCCAGACAGCAGTATAGTGATAGTCCAGTAAGCTTTCAATAATTGCACATACTTTTTCAATGATAGTAGGTCCAGTCCTCCTTGAATCATTGTGTGCATTCATCAAAATCTGATCCACTCCTTGTTTTATCAAGCTTTCATCAATGCAAGCATTTATCAGACTCTTAAATGCACCCATGCCTGCATATACAGCCTCCTCATGTTCGGATGCCAAAATATCTGCCAATACCAAAGAGAGAAATACACTAGCACATTGTCACTTTCGTTTGGTTGAGTCAAACAGATATTAAAAAAAATAACATGAAAAAGGGTTCTCTAATCAATGAAAAATAAACAAAATTAAATTTAAAAAATAAAAACAGACCTTTGAGTGCATTGAATACAGCAGGGAGCTTTGTCACACACATTTGCCTATCAAGTGAATACACTTTAATCATTCCAACATCTAGCAAGCGAGCAGCGAATGTCATGGCATCCACAGATGTCTCAATTGTGGAGACAGATAGGGCTATTGAGCTTAACAAATCAAGCAATGCGTCAGGAGAAACATCTAAAGCTGGGACAAGACAAAGTGAATACAAACTATCTGTTATTCGCCTTGAGACTACGGGTTGATTTAGCTCCAATAGACTTTTGAAGTGCTTGAGGATGCTAGTTGTGCACTTCAGTGACATATATGGAAGGCACTCTTTCAAGGCATCTAAAACAAAAAGGACCTCCTGTGCTCCTTTGTGACCTTCATTGCTATTCACATTTGATCCACCGGCAAGCAGAAGAGACCTTTCAAATATCTTTGTAATGCCTTCACTTGCTGGTCCCAGCAGCGATGTTTCCTGAAATCTTGATAAGACATCTCGAAGACACAGATGTGATTGCCTTCTCACCTGTTCAAAATCAAATTAACACACAGCTTCAAGGGTTAAAAACTAAATAACACTGATCATCCTAAATGATCAAAACCCATATAATTTTTAAAAAAGGCGAATCATATATATTATATTAAAGTCAAAACACAATCAGAATCCAAATTAGTTTTTAATTGTTGCTTGATTTTGCCCCACGTTTCAATTTAATTTTCTTAATTTCAATGACAAGTGACTCATTCATAATACTCAGCACGAAAGCCGAGATGATCACTTCACTTTACTCACCTAGGTAAGACCACCTCATCATCACTATTGTTACGCACAAGTTACAATCTAGTTTCAATTAATGGACCAACATCCACATATCCTTTGTAGCGCGTTTGATGCGTAATCATATTGAGGTACAATTCCTTAGGTGTTGTACTTAGTTTCCCCAATTAAATTCAACTACATGGATAAACAGTGTTTATACACACACACACACACACATAAGTAATGGTATTTTATTAAGAGAGAAGACTAATTCATGTTCACGATGATGAACACAAAGTAACTCGAAAAATTACAGAGAATTATACACAAAATGACAAACGAAGTGAATCATTGAACTCGAGAATGGAGTTGATATGTGTAAAGCCCCACACACAAGGCCAACTACACAGTTTGAATCAACAAGGATTCCAACTAAGCCATTGGTTTCTTGGTATCTTCAAAAGTGCGGCTATTATGTTCCCCCCACAAACAGTGTCATCTTGTCCCAAGGACAATTAAATTAAATTCAACATATGTGGTTCTTTGGTCAATGCAGCCTTTCTTGGTATCTTCAAAAGTGCGGCTATTATGTTCCCCCCACAAACAGTGTCATCTTGTCCCAAGGACAATTAAATTAAATTCAGCATATGTGGTTCTTTGGTCAATGCAGCCAAATTGTTGAATTTAATTAGAAACCAAAGGTAAAGCGCTGTAACTAAGTTTTACCAATAATATAATTGTCCCAAAATACCTAATTGATATTGTGTAATAACCAGTCCAAAAGATTATAACTTGCAGAATACACCAAATTTACATTCTTTTTTCCATTTCCATCATCAACCCCATTAATCTAAAATCACCGAATTGCCCATAAAACTCTTACAATTAAATTCAACTATGTGACTTATTTGTAAATGCAACCACATTGTTCAATTTAATTAGGGAACCTACGGTAAGCATCTAAGGAACCATAACTAAGTTTTTCCCATAATGTATTGTCCCAAAAGACCTGATTGAAAGTAAAGGTAATCTTTATGAACTACTTAACTAGGTGGTTTCTAGCGAGCTTAACTAGTAAACTCTTTGTAAAGCCTCTTATCATTGAATAAGAGACCTGGGTTCTAAACCCGACCATTATGGAACGGATGTCATAGGTTCAAATTCCTATCTATGACCAAAAGAAATGTGAAATAACAAGTCCAAAAGATTCTAAATTTTCATAATACACCGAATTCGCATTCTTTTTCCATTTCCATCAACGACCCCATTTAAAAAAAATCACAGAATAAACACGAAATTCACATAATTTATATCTAAACAAATAAAAAAACGAAAACCCAATTAATAAAACAACGACCTTGGGGCGCTCATCGATGACGAATCCCAATAGAACACCGTACAATTGAGAAGCTTCGGACCAGGCGAGAGCGTTGTCACCGACAACGAACCAATGCGAAACGCATTTCAATCCAAAAGTTGTTGCGGCGGGCGACGAGGGCGACGACCTTAGCAGCCGGAACAAGAGCTGAGACAAGAACTGCCGCTCCTTGTTGAGAACAGCGGCGGAGATTCTGGGGAGCACGAGGTGGAGGATGATGAGGAGCGGTTGGATGACGTGGAAAGGAGGCTCGGTGATTGGGTCGGCGGTGGCGGCGGAGGTGAGGCGGTCCAAGGAGGAGCACGCGGCGGCGAAGTAGGCGGCGGGAGTGGAAGGGAGGGATTGGTCTTTGAGAGTTTGAGAGATGTCGCCTATGACTGCGCAGAGGTGCTGGTGATCTTCTTTCAAGGACCTGCCGAAGCGAGAGAGGATCCAATTGCAGAGGTCTTCGTTGGAGTTGGCGATGGTGAGTGATTCTAGGAACAGTGTGGGATCCTCCATTTCGATGCCTTCCATGGTTGCAGCAAAAACCCTGGCTCGAAGTCGGGGGAGGTTGATGATAGTGATGCCAGGTTCAGCTAGGGTTTTAGAGATAAAAGAAAGAGCGGTAATTCGTTTTATTATTATAATATATTTGCCTTTAAAAAAACTGTTTTTTTTTTTTTTTTTTTTTGTGTGCAAATTACAACTTGACCGCATTAAAATATAACATTTTACCCATTTGAAGTTAATTTTAAAAACATAGCTAAATATATAATTTTACTCCAATTTTATGTCTCTCTTTTCGAAAAACATAAAAAAAAAAATTACAAATACAAGATCAAATAAGATAAAAAAAAAATCTAACAGGACACTTGCATCATGGGATTTCAAACCACATGTACGCAACTTAAATATCGATCAAATCTCAGGTAGGTAAAGCGTCAAACTTTAAACTATAGTGGACAACTTAAATTTCAGTCAAATCACATGTGAGTAAGTTGTAATTTGCCACTTTTTTAGGGTTTAATAATATGATAGATTTTAGTTTTACTTCTTCTTTTCTGAAGAAAAAAAAAAGTCTAAATATTATAGATTAAATTGCAAAATACATCATTCAAATTTGGGGTCTTTTTAATTTTTTTTTTCTTTTAAAATTTTGAATTTGAACCCCCCTAAGGTTATATAATGCTTTGATTCATGGTCATGTCACTTTTTAGGAAGTGATTAAATGGACTTCTCTGCCTAAACATTATCATAGGAGCCCATAATTGCTATATGGCTAAAATTTCATTTATAAGGAGCACTAACACATCGCTGGTAGAAGCGAAGTCATCCAAACCTAATACACACCAGCCCAAGACCAAATAAGAAGTCTTTATAATTGATCATACATGCAACATCATTTTAAACGAGTCACTGCCAAGAGTCACTTTAGTTCAACTTATTGGCACCTTGTGTTTCAAACAGGAACATCCAATCTTCAATTCGCCCACCCCAACAATTGATTTATCCAAAACAAAAGTAACTAAATTTTATTTTATATAGTTTTTCATAAATATTTAGCCTTAAGTTCTAATAGAATCATTTTTAAGATAACATTTAATGATTTTTTTATATAGATTTAATAGGGAAATTATACTTTTCTACCATGAACCTGTAGACACCCCATTTTGCACCTCTTATTTAACCTTACTTGCATTGTATTGCATATCAACATCATCTCATGTTTTCAAGGCAAGATTGTAACGTTGATCATTTGATCTTCAAATACTTTTCATAAAGCAAATCTTGAGATCACAACGATCAAAATGATAGTTCACGAGTAATAATCGACCACCAGATTATAGAAATCAAATGATCAAATTTTAACAATAATATATACATGCATAAAACCGGTTCCGACCATAGGTGATTATGATCTCTTATTTCTAATTGGTCTATTTTTAGCCAAGATTAAATTGGGACCACATCATAAATATTCATCCAAGTGAGTTATTAGATACAAAAACCAAAGAGTCTAGAATAAATGAATCGTAAAAAAAAAAAAAAAGTGCTTCACAATAATTTTAAAAAAAGCATGGACAATTTACATTTTATACCTAATAATATCCCTACAAAATTTTTCAAAGAATTCACAAAATATAAAAATAACTATCAATAGTATTTAAATTATATATATAGGAATTATTTTATGTATCTTACTGTATATCTTTAAGTATATCCATTCATATGCATGAGATTACAAGCTAGTATATATTAAAAGCCAAAACTTAGAGAGATCCAATTAGATTTTAATTGGATTCTTAATTTTATACCACGTGTCCCATCTAGTTTTTAATTTTTGTGGCAAGTGAATTATTGAGTGTAAAAATCGAAGAGTCTAAATCCAATTAGATTCTAAATTAGATTTCAATTGAAATCCAATTTGGAACACGTGTCTATTTAATTTTTTTAATTTTGTGGCAGATGAATTATTGGGTACAAAAATTGAAGAGTCCAAATCCAAGTAAATTATAATATATATATATAAATATATATATTTATATATATATATAATGAGAAACCATTACATATTTTAGAAATGTATAATTTAAACCTCTTCTAAAAAAATGTATATTTTGAATCGTATAATTGTAATTATTTTTAATTGTATCCATGCATATGTACGAGATTACACACTAGTTGACCAGTTAAGCCTAAGCTTAAAATTCCAATTGGACATTAATTTAATATAAAAATAAAAGGTTACATTCTTAACACAAGTCTATGTGATTCAGAATTAGTTATTCATTTATTTTTCTCTTTATTCGTTTCCTTATTTGATTTGTTTGTTGTTGCTATTGTTGTTTTTATTTTTATTTTTGTTTTAAGTAATTTTTTAAGCACGAGAGTATGGACAAAGTTAAGGATCTTTGTTTGGGGCTGGCTAGTATGGAAATATGAAAAAATTACATATACATAGATATTCATTGACCTTACATGAACTAGTAGCTCCTTTTGGCTAAGTTCTTAAGCATGAACTAATAGTCCGTTTAGCTAAGTTCTTAGGCATGATTTTTTTTTTTTTTTTTTTTTTTGGGGGGGGGGGGGGGGGGGAAGGAAAAAGGTAACCCTAAAAGTATTTCAAAGAAGGTAGGGGCAAGAAAAAAGGTAGCAAATTATAGAAAGGGGGGAATCAAACCTTTCTCTATCCTCTAAACTTGGGCAAGAATCAAGTACAAAAGAGATATGAATCATTCCCTCAAACTTGAACAAAATAGCCAGTTTGACAATATTATGAGTAATAAAATTAGTCTCCCTAAAAAAATGGGTTACAACTCTTTCATCAAACAAATTCAAGATTAACAATGTTATGTACGCATGTTTGCGTGCATGCACACACTTCTTTTTGTTTTTCAATTTTTTTTAACATTACAACTTTTAGTTAAATATTTTCCTATTATGTAAGATTCTATAAAAAAATTAATAAAATTATTTATGACAATAATGATTACTTGAAAGATTTTATTTTTATTTAATTTACTAAGTTGAATTTGAATATTTGATTTTAATAAGAGTTCAAAGAATGTCCAAAGCATAATTTTTTAAATATTTATAATAGGAAAATAGAATTTTAAAATGGAGCCATTTGGTGGATGAAGGATTGAAGATGAATGGAGAGAGATGAAAAGGTGAAAATGGAAAATGAAGGAAAAAGGGGAAAAAAATGGCTTAAGGGAATTTTGGTCTTATCATACACTAATTTGTGTTTTTTTTCCTTCTACGTTTCACTATAAATTATAAAATTTTACTATTAATGCCTCAATTTATTTTTAATTATATATATATATTTTTAACAAATTGATCTAAGTAATAAAAATTTCATAGCCATTTAAAAGGATAGAACCAAAATTATTGGAATAATATAAATGTTACTATATACTAATACACATATTATAAACTATTATATCAACTTTTACATATATAATATAAAAGAGAAATGTTATAGTCACTACAATTTTTGAAAATTTAGTTTTATATATTTGATTATACACTGATTTACAAGACTTATGTAGTAAAATTGTTTCTCAAAAAAAAAAAAAAAAAAGATGTATGTAGTAAAATTTGTAGTATCATAAATCATAATTTCATAACTCATAAAAAATAACTCACACATTTACAAAAAAAAAATTTAAGATAAAAATTATACAAAACTTGAGTGCAAGTATATTTGATTTCTCAATTTAAGAGACACATCATGTTTATAAAAAAAAAAAAAAAAAAAAAAAAAAATTCCCAATTCAATAAATACAAATTATTTATTTATTTTTTTCTTAAAAGAAATTAAATTTAATCGTTGTTTGTATTAAATTATGAAATTGATTGGAACTCTTTTGACTTTGAGTCGTAGCTTTTGTTATGTGGCCTTAATTAAAAATTAGTAGCTTTTGCATTTTTCCTTAAAAAGGATAAAAAGCATTCTCAAAATCTCTCAATCGTCGACCCCAAAATCACGAAAGAAATTTTAAACAACGGAGCAGAACCCTAGAAAAAGCTGTCTCATCTCATTTCTTTGAACACCAACACACAGTCACAGACCCTTTCAGCTCCGTGAGATAGATAATGGCTTCTTCGTCCTCTCAACCCTTGAAAATGGTATCACATGCCTTTCCTCAGCCTCAGCCTCAACCTCAGCTTCAGCCTCAGCCTCAGCCTCCCTCTACTTCTGCAGCGTTCTCTTCTGCGCGTAACTATATTAACTTTTTTGGGTTTTATTTATTTATTTCATGCGTTTTCCTTTTTGGGTTTTGATAAATAGTCCTTGTCTTGGTACTTAAAATTCTGAGTTTTTTTTTTTTTTTTTTGGTTTCATATATTTTGCAACCAAAGGGTAGACTCTGTGGATGAAGAAAGGCAAATAAGAAATCAGAACTTGGGATGTGACCTTTATTCATATTATTATATTTTGTTAGAAAAAATCAGAACTTGGGTTGTGGTCTTTATGTAAAATGGCTGTGCATATTCAAAATTTATAGGAGTAATTTAGTTGAAAAATCAGAAGATGGGATGTGATCTGTATGTAAAATGGCTGTGCAGATTTGTATTTTATTTTCCCATGTACAAGATGATGTTGTTGCTTAAATAGCAGACTAGTTCACTTCTATTTTTATTGTAATTAAGCAATGTTTCTTATAATATTGCAAAGTGCTTTCTCATTGTTGACTCATTTTTAACCCATTTGTTTGTTGTTTTAATATGTATGTGGCTTCATGTTCATCTATAATATAAGCATATTTAGCTTGAATTTGTTTTGCTAGCAGTTGTAGAGAAGTATTCTCTAAAACTTGTGTATGGAATTTGTTTAGGCCGTTCAGACCCCCCCTTGATGTACAAGAACCGTCTACAGGAATACACACAAAGGTCAGCCATTCCGCAGCCATTATATCAAACTATGAGTGAGGGACCACCAAATGCACGAAGATTTAGGTCAACAGTGGAAGTGGATGGAGCAACCTATACCTCTCCAAACAATTTTTTACATAAAAAAGCAGCCGAACAAGATGTTGCCAAAATTGCACTGGAACACATATCAAAGAGGATAAGGGATGAAGGATGTCCTCTCATTCATGAGGTTTGTTACATCATGATTGTAAACTTGTAATATATTTTATCTTTTTGCAAAGGATAGGAGATTCTATTTTTTTAGGTTGAAAGATGCCTAGATTGTGAGGCTGAAAGATGCTTGTGTGTGTGAAAGATTATCTTCATCTGTGAAGATGACCTTTTCATTTCTATTATAATAAAGATTTGGTGACTTTAAGTCTTTATGACATAAATATGTAGGTTGCATCTTTTCTAGGTAGATTAATTTTGACCATCAGTAATTTAATCTAGATGATAAATATTCAAGCTAGATCATAAGGCTAAAAGATGCTTATAAAAAAATTCATTGTCATGTTGCATTGTAATATTAAAGGTACAACCATGTGCATGTTATTTTGCTTTAACATTAACATCTTAGATAAATATTATGTTACTATATATTAATGTTTGTATGGTTATTGTCTTATTGATAAGGTATGTGTTTTCTAAATGACAAGCTGACAAGTGTGTTATTGTTGAAGAAAAGGGATTCTTTTTTTTTCCCCCCAGATTAGACTTCACTTATTAAGCAATATATATATATATATATATATATATATATATATATGTTCTCCCTAGTATCACAATGCTGTTTCCAAAGGCATTGAGATTTATGAGTTTCTTTGTGAGAAGAATGGCAGGGGTTGAAATAATATCATTACGTCACTTTATATTTGTAACTCATCTAATTATGAAACTTGCACTTTATTGTTTACGTATGTGAATGTAAGGAATTATGAATGATGAATGCAGATATGAAGTGTATTGTTAATGTGCTTATAAATGTAATATAGGCTCAATTTGCTGAGAAATAGGTTTTTATTTATGTATGTTTGACATATTTTATGTTAGATGTTCTATTATTCCTTCCAGGATTGACCAATATCTTTTTTTAAGTAACCTTTTTGTGGTTATTTTCTAGGATACGGTATTTTGCAAGGCTATACTTAACGAGTTTGCTCTCAAGATGAATTTGGATAAGCCTACTTTCAATACAGTTCAGCCAGAAGGGTTGCTACCAGTTTTCATATCTTCTACGGTTTTTAATGGTGTATGCTATACTGGTACCCATGGTCGGAACAAGAAAGAAGCTGAACAATTGGCAGCGCGTGCTGTTATTGTATCTCTTTTGGGTATCTTTTCCTTTTTGATTAATATGAAGTTGTTTTAAATCTATTTATGCCACATGTGTTCTAAACTTTGTGGCTAACTAATTGAGGATATAATGCAGGAAATTCTGGGTCAGGAACCATTCTTACTGAGATAATAAAGTCTAAAGAAAAACTCTATGCTGCATTGCATAAAGGGAAAAGTGCAAGCCATGCCACTATTAGTGCCATACCCCAGAGTGTTGAAGTGCAAGTTGCAAGTCCAGGGGCCTCCTCAGGAACGCAAGTCCTCCATGAACAGAAAATACCAAAACCTGAACCATCAACACAACCGATCAGTGCACAAACCTCATCTCAAGCAGTCAATCTTCCAATTGAATTTGTGCCTGCTGTTTTACCAGAGCCTTCAGGTGTAGGTCCAAGTCCCTCAAAGAAGCGCCGCAAGAATAAGAACAAAGCTAACAAGAAATTGCGGTCTGACACTCAGTAAGTCTTAGCCTCTCTCTTTTCATTTCTGGCATGATTCATTTGTCTTATTTGCTGTAGGTTTCATTCTCTTGTTAATATTACTACTTCGGGCATTTATTAATTCTTCTTTGCCTATGGAAATAAACTTTCAGAAATGATTCTCCCCTTTAAAATTAATTCATAATTTTTGAACTAACTGTGCATTTATGTTGTGATTTGTTTATATCTGACCCTGTATGCTGACTATAATTTTCTGGGAGGTATCATTGGAGCTACTGATTTCAAAAGATCTTTTCATTTAATCCTGCAATATTTTTTGAAAAGAAAAAAATAGATAGCTATAATAATCATGCTATAATAATCATGTTATCGACAAACTTGTTAGCAGAATGCAGTGGCAGCTCTCGAACGTAGGTGAAAAGTTTGGGAGAATAATCACTTCCATAAATTAATATCAAGCACAGTATACTTTTTTCTGAGAAATATACTGCTCATTGAATTTATATTTACTGGGGACTACTTTCTTCACCCTTTGCTCATAGTTATTATTCATTTGCACTCCCACTTTGAAAAATTATTGTTTTACTCCCTTAATTCAATCATAGAGAGTTATTGTTTCAATTTTTTCTAAAAAAAATAGTTGTTAAAGAGAAGAGAAAAGAAAATGATTTCCTTGCCAGTTTACCTTAAGAACCCATCCTTGCTAATGCTCTTCACACATGTATTCCAGCCACCTGACCACACATGGTTTTAAATCTCTGACCATAATATGATGTATTGGTGCCTTTGCCACTAAACACTGTCGTTGAATGTTGAGCTGCTGGGTCATATTCTTTGATGTTAAGAAGTCTGAACCAGGGGCATTGTCATATTTAATTGGAAAATAATTATTAAAATAGTAATCCATATTGTTTGCAGTGTTGTAAAAAGTGTGCTAGGCATGCTTAAATTTCAAAGCTCAAAGCTTCAAGGTCTGATGGTGCTTTTTGAAGAAGCTGAAAGCACGCCTAGGTGCACTTTTTTTTTTTTTTTTAATAAAAAGAAATTAGCAATCATTAAAATTAACCACTCATTTTGAAGGAAATGACATGGACCATTTTTTGATTATACAAACACTATTCTTAAGATTCTACGCAACGCAGTTTTTTGTTTACATATCAAAAGAAACAATCAAGGATAATTTCTATTCTTGTGCTTTTTGGTTTTTGCCTTTTCATATACTTCATTTTGATCATAGCTATAATAATTATGTGTTTTTATAAAGCAAAGAGAATGATGCTATGTTGTCCATTAATAATCACAAGACAATGATACTTTAACTAAATTCTCAGGTTGAAGTTGCTTTATGGTTTAATACTTTAATTGGATCTATGTAATTTCTTGTTGCTACTTACTCCTTTTGGGAAAAATTTCCATTTCATGCTGTTATTTATTAGTCATAAAGATAAAAATAATTTAAGCTTTTTGTATCTTACTGAGGAAAAATGACATTTTCAAGGTATATGGTTTCATTAGACTAACACATCTTTGTCCTTTGGATGATCATTGAGGTCATAAATTAGATACTTACATAAGAAAGAAAGCTTGATCTTACATTTCTGTCAAGTTACTATCAGTTCTTGTTCTGCAAATGTTCGCAAATTCCTCACTCATTTTAAAACTTTTCTTCACTAACTCTTGAAGCTGGCAGGCATTTGTCTTTCTTTCTCCCCATTTCATGCCCTTTTGCATCACAAATCTATTTGTGCATGATGCTGTTCTTGTATAGGTGTTTATATTGCATAAGTGAAAGTGAATCTGTTGTTTAATTTGCAGGTTCTCAATTGCCGAAATGCCAGTAGCTCAAGCCCCAATGACTCAAGCGCCACCTTGTTCGGTAGGCCCGACGAATGAACTGGCTCATTTGTGATGTATCTTTTGCGTATTTAGTTTAGCCTGTTGTGTATGTATTGTGTCCGTATTTAGTTTAGGGCTTTAGGCTGACTCAAAACTCTCATCTTGGGTTTTTTTAAGACATTAATAAATCCTCCCTGTTTTTGTCCGAGTGTTATTAAAAAGGACAAAATTTAGGTACAGTACTTTAAGTGCTGTTTCTTAGGTTCTCCTCTTAAGATTCAACTATGTGGCTATTTAATTAAAAAAATACACTTTCATTTCATGAGAAAAAATTCACATGGCAGAATTTTAAAAGAGGAATATAAAGAACAGTACCTAAGTCGTGCTCTATTAAGAATTATATTAATTTTTCCTGCTCCCTAGTGTAAAGATCACTTCTGTATGGAAAATAAATGTTAAGGTGGTAAAGTTAGTGCTATTCATGATATACGCCTCTGAAATTTTTTTTTTTCCACCCACTATGATATACACAAGTCTAGACATTGGTAAGCACTGTCAGATAAATGTTAAAGACAAATGGAAGGGGAGGCTGAAAAAGATTTTCCAATTTTACACTCTTTTTCTGGTCAATCAAAAATATTTTGGGTTTGATAAAAAATTTCACAATAAAACAAATACATGAAGCCTTTGTACACAAATTCATTATTTTCAAGGATCCTTCCCAAGAGTTATCGCTCCTTGTCATTGAAATTTTTGGTCCCATGAATTGCTTGGCTTTTATTAGGGTGGGAGGAGTGGCTTAGAATTCATAGAAGAGGATCAGTTGATTAGGCTATTGCTACATAAACAAATTGGGGATTTGAAATCCACAAGTCCCCACCCAGCGACGTCGTTTTGGGTGGGGAGGGTTTGAGAATATATATAAATATATATATTTATATATTTTTTAAATTGAATATTTTAATGAGTTAATAATTTTTTTAGTGTGAATAACTCTATTAATTAGAGAAACAGCATTTTTTAAGAGAACATATTTCAAATGATAATGGATGGAAGGGCTAGAATGACAAAATTGTTACAATTAACATATGAAATGACAAATTATGGACCCAGGGAACTAAGATGACAATGCACCAAACTTACAGAGTTTAAATTGTATTTTTGTCAATCAGTCATTTTTATGCATATCTTAGTTAGATTCATTGATTTGTATACCTATGATAATCGTATGATGTAGATTTGCTTCAAACGTGCATTTAACATAAAAGATAACAGGTTCATGCATCATTTGTTAAATTTTCTAATTTTAGATCACATAAAACGAAGAAATAAAAAATAGTTTTTTCATTATTTAGTGTTTGTCCACATGTTATCTAGATAGATCCATGCATTTTCCATGAATAATAATGATAATAGTTAAGAGAGAAGGCAATAAGGTAGCTCATTGTCTGGCTTGGTTTGTTGTTCATGTGCCAGGTTTTTTAGTTTAGATGGAGGATGTTCCGTTCCAGTCTTTTTCTGTACTCCAGGCTGATTTAGCCGATGTTTCTTAATTTTAATGCATTATCCTTTTTCTCCCCAAAAAAAAAAAAAAGTTCACATGATCATGCGAAATAGGTTCAATTCAAGTTCATGATTTTGTGAATGCATTTGAAATATGCTCATTCATCGTGTATAGAAAGCATCTAGGACTTGCAATTGCATAATCATATTCTCACATGCTCATACATTTTCATATGATTTGGTTGATGGTTCATGCATCTTAAGTTAGATTGTCTTCCATGCTTTTATTTCTTGTTCATCTTTACTAAACATGCCATCAATTTATTTCTTTTATGCCTAATTCGTTTGTGCGAGCTTGTTAGCAATTTCTTTTCATTATGTTAACAACTTGTGCATAAAGTTACTTATTTGTTTTTTCATTTTGACATCTTTATCATCATTGTATGATAAGATAGGTGAATTTGTTTGTATTAACCATTCTACACTAGAGACCAATTTAGGGGTAATTCTTAACACATTTCCACACGGTAACTTAGCCTCTCAACATAGTTTATGAGATGTAAATTAGGTCTTATCTATGCAATTATCCTTTGTATTTTCTTTTCAAATCTAATTAGCAAACAAAGCTGTGTAAGCTTCTTTTTAAATTGTATCTAGGACCAAAGTGTTGTAATTTATATTCTATTGACATTGCATGTAATTCTCATTTATGACAATAAAGTTTCTTTTATGGGGTTTTCATAATTTTCTTGTAAATTATTTAAGTGAGTGAGTGACCACTTCATTATGTGTGTCCTAAATTAGGGGGAATCAATATCAATAGCAGATCTCAACTTTCAGATTTGTAAGTTGGAGATTCATTCTTTTTATCGATTATAAAGAAGAATCTAAAGCAGTCTCTTTGGATTGTGGTTCTCACATTTATCCTTATTTTTATTTGTTAACTCTATTACTTTAAAATGTTCGCGGTTATTTGATTGGTTTTGCAATATTAGCAACCAAAATGGTCCTCTTAGAGCATCTACAATAGCTCATTTAATATTTCACCCAAATTTAAGCCAAAACCATTTTTTTTTTCTATTTTAACTAACCACTTTTTGAAATATAGTCTTTTTTTCACAAGCCATTTTGGTTTCCCACTTGAGAACACAAGATAACCCAAACCCAATCCAAACATGAATCCACAACTGTACCTTAACAATACAACTTTCCAATGAAACCCATTTTCAAATTTGAAATCATCTTCTTGAGTGGTTGATGACGGCAATAATTATTGTCCCTCATCATTGCCACAAGCTTTTGTCATTGGAAATCCACATAACCCCAGGTTCCCATTGTAAGAATCATTTGTAAAGGTATTGAACTGTTTGCCTTGAGGTATCTGTCCAAAAAAATAGTTTTCTGATAGATTTAAAATTGCCAATGATGTGAGATCTGCCAATTGTATAGGCATTTCATCTATGAACTTGTTTGAGAAGAGATCTAACTATTCGAGATTGGTTAATTTTCCCAACGATGGAGGCATACAATTTGATGAGTTGGCTCTAATAATATCATAGTTTTGAAACCCAGACCGGACCATACGGTCTGACCAGGAAAATCTCGAACCGCTCATTTTTGCGGTTCTTTTAGCCTCAAGAACCGCTCTATGGGAAAAAAGCAAGGACCTGTGCGAACCGCGGTCAGACCTCACGGTTCTCGTGGTTCCTTTTTTTTAGCAAATACCGGTTGAAATTAAAGATTTGGCCGGCATGCACTTTGGACTTTTTTCAGATCTGGAATCAAAAGATTTGTGAGGGAAAAAGAAAACAAACTGAGAAGAAGAAGATGACAAAGTAAGGGCCGTGCGAAGTTGAAGCAACAAGCTAGCAACCCAGCACAGATTGCCAGTCACGGCCTTCATCTTCATCTTCGTCTTCTGCTTCTATTTCTTCTTCTTACTTCTTTTTCTCCTTCTTCTCTTTCTTCTTTCCATCTCCACTGCTGTTGTTTCCGTTTCTCACCTTCTCTTTGTTTTTGTCTGTTTTGATTCTTTTGAATTCTTTTTTATGTTTCCAAAGCCCTTTCATGTGACTTGCATTGGCAAAAGAAGAAAACTTTTGATTTTTGAATTAAAGATGGCAAAGGGCCTGTTTGGTAGGCAAGCTTAAACTCACATTTTCACATTTTAAGCAACATTACATACATTTTTTCATCCATACGTATTTCAAAAAACTACAAACAACATTACTCAAACTACTCTACCAAACACCACCAAAATGTTTCAACCATTAGATTTTTGCAGCTAAGCCCGTGATGTGACTATTGATAGATTGATATGTGACAAGCATTTGATAACTGTCAACCCAGCCCACCGATGAATACAAAAGAAAAATCAAATTGAGTAAAAAAAAAGAACGTATAAAGCCTCCACTAGTTATTGAGGACTTGGCACACTCAGGTGCACTCATTATTATTTACAATTAAGTATATAATAATTATTAAATAATTATTTTAATTTTAAAATACTAAGTGTTCTTCTAATTCCTATATTATTACAATATTACCATCACCAGTTTAACTAATCAACATATAAATAAATAAAGAAATATTATATCTATGTATGCTTAGGATATGATATTTCTTATTTTTGTCCCGGGAAAGTTATGATATGAAAAAATAGATTTGAAAGATAGATTTCTATATTTAATTTATTTTTTCTATTTATACTAATTTAATATATTTATTTATATTTAAATAATTATTAAATTAATTATGATGTCATCACGGTTTGACCCTGGTTCAACCTCGGTTCGACCTTAAAAACCTTGAACCTCTCATTTTTACGGTTCAATGAACGGTCCGAGTCTAAAAACCTTGAATAATACTCACCCCATATTTGCTTTGGCTTCGAGATATCAAGCAGAATTGGATATTTTGGGTGGTTAAGGAAGAGATACTTTTTGAAATATAGCCTCTAACATCTTCTCTATCCTTTCTCTATTTCATTTAAAAATACTTAAAAAAAAAAAAAAAAAAAAATTGATTGGGGCAGGCCGGGGTGAAGGTGTAGATAATGGCAACTCATCCTTAATAAAATAGACTATGCCAAGTGTTGTTTAAAATACAGCAGGTTCTCATTTTATTTAAGCTAGGCAACAATTTAACTATCCTTTGAATGAATAAGCATATGAAATGCCGGATAATCTAATTCACACTCTATTCACAGAAAATCCAAGGGCTTGTGACCAAAATAATTAAATTTTCCAGGTCTTTGAAATGTGGGGATTGTCGAATATTACATATGCTCAGGAAAATCATGAAGGTGCCATTGAGGTTTAGGCTTCATGCATCCAGTCGGATCAGGGATTCCAATGATCTTGGGAATCTTCTAGTAGTAAGAGTCATATTACATATCCTATGCACTCAAAAAGGACGAAAATGAAAGGACTTCCCAATCCCATCAACAACATATGGTTCCCAATCCCATGTCTTGTTTGGGTGGTGGTCATTATCATATATCTAGCATGCTCATTGCTCAATTTCTTTGCCTTAATTATTTTGGGCTTTAGCGTTTGTGTTCAGACTGGTATATGACCTCAAGTCCCATTCTATAATCTATAGGAGTGCCATGTCCGATTTTTCTTTACCTCTTGACAAAATTCCAGACCAATACTCATGACACATTTTTAAGGTGTAAAAAAACAAAGACCCTCACAATGTGAAATTTTCAGCTAAACAAGCCGAAGCCGGTGACTTAAGACACTCCCTTGGAGTTGGAGATGCTCTTTGACGTTAATTTCGTGACAACAACCAAGAGTAGGATAGGCACTGACAGAAAAGTGCTCGGCTGGAAAAAGTATTTTGTATCAAATGATATCATGTCATCCGTTTCAAAATTAAATAAATGAGAAACATGTGTGCAAAAATAATTATCCACTAGCACACGTCTTTCAATTGTTAGTAGGTTAGTTATTTTTTACTAATATGTCTCACATTTATTAGATTTGGATACTGTTTTATTTTAGACTTTAGCTGTTTAGCAAATACGCATGTATATCCTTTTCTATGGCCCCAGCAAAAATGGACCTTCTCAGACAGTACTTCTTACGGGCATACTGAAGCACAGGTTGTCATGGACCATTGGCCTATATTAACTCACCCATTAAAGAAGTTAAAAAACCTACCAGTAATTTGCATTACAATTTACACCACCTATCATTCAACTTTTTGGATAGTTTGTTGAGGCAGTGAGTTGTCTACGGTAACAAATTTTTTTGCTACAATTTTGCAATATGTGTAATGTGGCAGAGTGTAAGAGGTTGTTTATTGCTTTTACATTATTCTTTACTACTCACAAGTCACATCACAGTTAGACCAAGTTTTGGCCCAAAAAAAAAATTGTTAAGTACTAGATTTTCTCGTTGATGATAAATGTTTTATCTTCAAAAGAGAAAACAAAACAAAAAAAAAACCTATCCATGGCATTGGCAACTGGTAATTATCATCATCTATCATCTATACATAAACAACAACGTACGTGTGGTTAAAAAAGCTCGACTCAGTTACTCAAGCCACTTGAAAGTTGTACTTGTACAATCAAATGCGTGCGACAATGAGGTGATGAACTGTCTAAATTATACACACATTTTGTTCCACCCTTTTTTTTAAGCTCTTCTGGTAGCGGGCATTTGGGTAAAAATGAAAAATTAAAATTATTTCACTATTCAGCTTATTTTTGTTACTATTCATAGGCTCCACTACACTTTTTGGTACTATTCATGAGCCCCACTGTACTATTTCAACTAATTTTTACCTTTATCTACAGTACTTTCAGCAATAATTTTTCAGTTTCAGCAAAATAAACGGTATTCAAACATACCCTTAGTAAAACAAAGGTAATTAGGGCCCGTTTAATACGTGTGTTTAAACAACAATTTTTAATTTTTTTGGAAATACGTGTGAATAAAAAAGTGTGTAAAAATATGTGTAATATTGTTTAAAAACTAAAAACATGTGTTTAAACATATTTACCAAACAACCCTTAATCTCTCACTATCATATTGTGGAAGAAAAATACTATAGCATATTACAATTGAGATGTAGTAAAAATGTAAAATCATAGTAACATACATACATAAAGCTTTAACCTTATGAGAACAAAACCTAATATATGTATATATATATATATATATATATATTTATATAAATATTGATATTCAAAAGTTCCATAATATATAAATATATCATATATGATACACACGTACTACACAGTTACACAGAGTAATCAGGACCGTCCATCATCATCATTTTTATCAAGATCAATAATCTAGGCTAGGCTCTACCACGACTCTCATCAAGGCGATTGATCATGTAGAGAGCGTTACTAGTAACCTTACCCACATTCCTAATCTTCCTCTTCACATCAGACTTGAGCTTAATCCCATCAACACCTTGAAACCCATCAAGACACGTGTCCTCATACGTCAAAGCCGCACTCGCCCAAGTCTCAGCATTACTCATCTGCCACTTGAAAGTCTCAACACGCAGGTGCTTCAGCTCGCTCAGCGTCTGCCTCAGCTCCTCCACCGACTCTGATATCTGCTCCACACAGTCACTCAGCGCACCTCTCTGTCTCTTGCTGATATTCAAGTCTTTGGCTTCGCTCACTTGGGCCAAGTAGTTGGAGACTCGCTTGGCTCGTGACAGGCTCACTTTCACCGCAGCTTGGGCTAAGTCTTTGGGAGTCTTGGCTGGTCCAGTGTAGGACGAGAGTGTGCGGATACAGATGTTGGGGTAGCTAGCGTGTTCACAAGATGAACGGACCAGATCTTGGGTTTGGGGTGCAGCATTGGTGGGTGTTCGTGCAGATGCGAAGTGGGAGAAGAAAACAATGAGTTGGAATGCTAGTGTTAGTGTTATTAGAAGACAGAATGGGTGGTGAGCCATTGTGATTTGTGAGAGACAGAGACACACTTTGAGTTTTTGAGTGGTTTCAACTTTCAAGATCTGAGTGTGAGTGTGTGTGAGAGTGATACTTTGTTGTGTTGGTTTAATAGGGGTTTTGTAATTGTGCATTTAGTAGGGAACTAGAAACTTGTGACTATGGTCTTAAAGTTGGGAGGAAATTACTAAATTGCCATTTTAATTATTAGGTTAAAAAAAAAAAAAGTGGAACTCTGCGAGCTCATCACCCACGCCATACGACGACAACGGCATTGGTCACGCTTACTATACGAAATTTTCAAGTGTTTATTACTCAAATCACTACCCTAAACGCAGGTAAAAGACTTACTAATGCTCACGCCCAGATAATATTTTAATTATTAGATTTGGGTGATGAAGTATGATGCATGATTGGATTTTGGAAATTTAAATGTATATGTTTTTTTTTTTTTTTTTTTTTTTGGTTGTCTAGAAGGGTAATGGCAATCTATTATCACTTTACTTTTGAACTTATGATGGGCAGCTTATCAACATCATTTATGAAGTTGTTCAGTGACTCCAATCAAGAAGAAAAAAAAAATTGAAGTATCAATCTAATAATAACTTTAGGTCCGTGAACATTGGCAAATTTGGCACTTGAAGCCAAATTGTAGTGACTAGGATGCTATTCTGAGTTCTGACACTCTTTAATGATAAGATTAGATTGCTTTGTTTTGATCTTCAATAAAAGTCTTAAATTTTTTTTTGAAATACAGTCAGTTTTACCTACAATCAATAAGTAGTGATCAGTACATAATAAAAATAATATGAGTTATAAAAGTATTTTACAACTAATCAGGGTGTAAAATTGGGTTTGTGGTAAGAAATTTAGAATAGTTATGATTTTTTTTTTTTTTTTTTTTTTTTTTCGTTTGAAAAAGATTTGTTAATTTCTATATTTTTGCTTATGTCCATTACTGTCATTCGGGCGAAAACATGAGGCTAATTTGACACCTTTTTTTTTTTTTTTTTTTTTTTCAAAATGTATAGTATACTACAATAGGAAGATGTGACTCATTTGTAAAAAGGAGTAGATTTTACAATTCATTTCCTAGAGCTAAATGATAGTAATTATGTTTCTTAACGTTGTTTATTACTTTATTGTGGTTGTTATCATTAAGTTACATTTGGGTTGACACTTGACATTCATTGCCGTAGCACTGTTTCTTTGTATTATTCAAATGGAGGTTGCCCTCCTTTTTCCTGTATTTCTCGTCAATGTTGTGCATATACAGGGATGTAGTTAAGACTTGAAATTAGGTGGACAAAAGTATAAATAAAGAAAAAAATTATTATGAAAACAAGCATCAATTTAATTACTATTAACAAACTGTCAACAAAGATAAAGATAAAAAATTATTATTTATATGTTACAATGCAATTACTTATAAAAAGGGAACTCAACCATGTTTTTTTTTAAGCGTGCGTCTGTTACTGGATAAAAGCAAAATTATTTTGTTTAATTTTTATTAAAATGGCCGAGTTGTTTGTTTTTGGTAAAATTGGTTGATTAGACTTATTTTTTTTTTTTTAAATTTACTATTGGTAATTTTTGTTAATTTTTTTGGACTTGTTTATCTTGTTTTAAATTTTAGATCTATGAATATTTTTTTTATGGCTTTTATAAGTATCAATGATATTATTAAGGATGACCAAATGTAATTTTATTGAACTAAATTGCTAAAATATAATAATTATATATACTAAATTAAAAAAAAAATGGTGGGAAGTCAATGACTAGCTACGTTCCGCATGAATAATACTTTCAATAAAATTCTGTCAATTTTACCCAAATAATAATTAAAAAAAGTGAAAATTAATCAAAGCGTGTTTGATGTTTTTTTACCCTCACCTTTCCATGACTCCATGAGGCTAGTTTTGGAAAGGTGAGTGTAAAAAGGGTGAAACCGCAAAGTTTACAGCAGCATCGCAATCACTTATTTTAGTTATTACACCCATATTTATTAGCCACATCCTCCGACCAAAATCCAGCTCCACCTTCCCACTCCTCTCTGGGAGTGGGAACCAATCAACCAATAAAATCTCCATAGTGTCAAGATTCAATAAATGATGGAGACCAACCAATGACTTCATTGCCTCCCAACCCCATCACTATCGGAGAAAAATATCATCTTGGTTAGATCAATTTTTCCCACAGATGACTACATATTTCTCTGTACCTATTTATTTATGAGAAATGCTAATAGATGCCCTTAGGACAATAGTTAACAATTTACTTAAAAAAGGTTTTTATGGAAAAATAAAAAAAACGATTAATGTTTTGACAGTTTTTTCTATTTTTCATAAAAGTGGTGTTAAAATTTTTTAAAATGAATTGTTAACTATTGTCCTAAGAGCACCCGTTAGCATGACCTTTTATTTATTAGAAAATGTTGAATACATGTTTCTTTAGACTTAACTCTTTTTTTAAAAAAATGCTTAAGAGGGGAAGGTGGCAACTTCTATACGCATAAGGTAACACGAAGAGAGATGGATACCAACGCGCTCACTAGCGAGGATTAGAGAGACTCAAATCCTATACTCATTTTTTTGGTAAAGAAAAATGTGTAGGAGGGTGGTAACTCCTATGCACTCAAGGCAATACGGAGGAAGATAGAAACCAACGCACTCCCTAGTGGAGAACGAGAACTTAACTCTAATGATTTTATACAATTTTTATGATAATGTTCGAATGCGGAAGATGTCGAAAACACCCTTATATCTAGGACAGTACAACATATCTGCCTGTGGTATCATATCATGTGATTCATGTCTGGATGACACCCAATTTAGTAGTAGACCTGACAATATGTAGTACTAGAAAGATCCAACCCTTATCAAAAAAAAAAGAAAGAAGAAAGATCCAACCCTGAAGTTTGCAGCATCTAACTTAACAAGCTCACCTGGCTGATCCAATTATATTAGCCGAAAGGCATTTACTTTACAGGTCCACATATAGGGAATTAAATTGGTATTTGATCTCCAAATGTCAGTGGGAGGGACACCCCCGGGCCCTTATTGTAAATTATTGAATGTCACTGGAATGCATTTTGTGACCTTAGCCTCTCATCGTAAATGCATTATTTATTAAGCTTTGAAACAGAGCATGTGCTGCTACAATGAACTCCACCACATAAAAATTACAAATGCAGACGAATATTATTGTAGGTTTTTTCTTTTTTTTTTTTGGTAAAAAAAAAATCTAGATGAGGGGAGGCTACCCTATACCAAGGTTAGGGCAAGTCGCAGGCCTCAGAGAGGATTTACACTGGACTTATAGATCGGCCACTTAGGAGGACTGCTGACAGCGGGACTCGAACCTAGGCCTTTTGAGCGAAGCATTCGAGTCTTACCAATTGAACCAACCCCGTTAGCTAAATTGTCAATCTAATTTGATGGTAACTTCATGAAAATTTTAAAACAAAATTGGGTGATGTTCATGTTAGTAAGGAAATTGTATTTCATTTCCTTAATCCAATATATGAAGCATCATCATTTCAGTCGTACTTCATACCTTTGGACTTTGTTAAGTCGAATTCAAGTCATACTACTGGGCCACTGGCTATCATTTTGTTAAAGGACTTTTCTTCGTTTCCCCCCCCAAAAAAAAACAGGACTTTCCTCCCAATCTTTTTTCCTGGCTTTATCCAATTACGCTCAAGCCCAGTAATATTAATGGATGACACTACATGATATTGGGTTTCCAAGCTTAATGATATTA
This sequence comes from Notholithocarpus densiflorus, assembly GCA_030021035.2. NCBI lineage: Eukaryota > Viridiplantae > Streptophyta > Magnoliopsida > Fagales > Fagaceae > Notholithocarpus > Notholithocarpus densiflorus. The sequence continues at coordinate 1,346,890 of JARYZH020000113.1, read as the reverse complement.
ATGGACCACACTACACAACATTAGGTCTTCAAGCCCAATGAAATCAAGAAACTCTACTACATGATTTTAGGCTTTCCACTTTCCAGACCCAATAAATTGACAAATGAAGTGTGAGACCATTTTAATGTCCTTTGAAGCTTACATAATTTGAAGGCCGAGGGGCCATGGCCCTGTAGGTTGATTTGGAAGGGACTTTCCGTTGCTTAAGTTGTCAAAGGTAAGATTTAGGTTTCAATTTACAATCAAGAACACTTGCATGTAAATAAGATTCAAATTGGAGAGTGGTTCTTGAGAAATAAAACTTTGAGAGTCAGTCTCGTGATTCTTGGGATTCTTTCCCGAAATACTTGCTCAAGTCAATTGAGAAGTCAGCTTGGCCCTATCTTTCCTTCATGTCTGGTCTTGGACACCTCTGATTGAGGTTGAGAAGAAAAGCATGGTTGAGCTAGTTCATGCTACGTCATTAGTTTGTACATCATTGCTTATGAGACATCAATGACATTATTTGTCATGTCACTTTATAAGGTTTTTATAATAAAATTGATAATCCTTTCAAAATTTTCCTTACAAAATGTCTATCATATAAGATGTAACCCTTGGTACTAAATTATTACATCCAAGTTAAAAGTCTTATAATTCAATTGGTACATTTTAATTGTTCCAATGGAGATGGACAATGTATCGTCCCTTGAATGTTATTATTGGGTAATGAGGGCTTAAGTCATATCAGATACACCCATAACAAAAAAAAAAAAGTAATATCAGATACAAAATGGGTGTTTATAATGGCAAACGAATATAAAAAATTGATGATCATGCATCTTTGAATATCTGAAAAATATTATCATTGAGTGAAGTTTCATTTTAGAGGTTTGGACATCTTCAAATTAAGTAGTTCATTTATTAACCTGAGAGGCCTTGGTTCCCTCAAAGTAACTAACAAAGAATTAGGCACATAGCAATTGTCATCATAGCTAGGCATATTAGAGCCATGTTATGGACAATTCATGCTTTGAGTGGCTAGAAGCTAAGCTGGTGTTATTGAATTTTGGCAATAGTGCATGCTTAAGGAGATACGAGAGATGTTCTTTACATTGAACACTTACCTTAATCAAAATGAATTGACATGTCTTAATTGCCAAACGGGTCTTAATCAACTTGTGCATGGTTAAGATTATGATTTAGTTGAAGATTCGTACAATCTAAACGAATCAGGATGTCTCAAAGGCCAAACTAGTCAACATTCAAGTGGTTCAATAAACACAAACACCCAAAAACTAGATAAGGAAGAAATTCCTTTAAATAATTATCATATTGGAGGAGAAGCATGCTTACTATACTGGTTACTCAAGAATAAAGAAGTTGGTAGACAAGGAAAAATAGGCTTATGGTTGAGAGAGAGAGAGAGAGAGAGAGAGAGAGAGAGAGAGTTTCCAAAGGTTACCCTTGAGGACAAGGGTAAAATTAAGGAAGAGGAAATGTTATGTGCCTCTATTTAATTTAATTTTATCATTTCAAGATTGTATTTTGTTAGGTAGATAATACCTTGGGAAGCCTTCAATTGAATAGTTAATATAGCATATAGAGACACTACTTAACTCAAAAGGCTTAAGTTTATGAGTTTGGGCCCAACTATATTATATTAACCACTCATTCTTATTATTATTATTTTATATGAGACTTTATTCAAACGTGTATACCCAATAATTTCCTACTCACATGTAAGTCTCTACTGCTTCATGGGCTTTAACCAAGTCCTACTAACTACCTTCTTGCCTTATGGGCTTTTTCCTTCACCACCAAGTCCTATTAGCTCCTCCTTTGCCTTATGGGCATGTTAGCCATTGGCCTATCATGCGCTATCTATGGGAACCACATGTCAACCTGCATGCTCATCTATGGGAACTGGCCCACACTTTCCTGTTCATGTGGGAATCTCGCGTCTTACCCTAATATATCACCATTGGCAATACTACTTTATTGGGTCTTTTCTAGGATCATTTCTGTGGGCTCTTTTGGCTTGCTTTATTTTGACTGTGAAAGGGACCTTGAACATCTTGCCACCACCTTCTCAACACACTACTTGAGCTCTGATACCACTAGTTAGGGAGGTAACACCTTAAGCCTAATCATATCAGATACAAAATGGGTGTCTGTAATGGCAAAAGTAGTTAATGTAACATATAAGAACATTACATAACCCAAAATACTTAAGTCTATGCATTTGAGCTCAACCATATTATATTAATCATTCACTTTTGTCATTATTATTTCATATGAGACTTTACTCACACATGTATACCCAACATATTTTTTGTTATTTGGGGTTACGAAAATAGATAAAGATAGAATGAATTGTTAGATTAGGCTTCAAATAAATCTTATCTACTTGTAGTAGATAAAGATTATATTTCTTTTTAACTTAAAGGTTACTGTATCTTGTAAAGCCATCCATATATATGGCTTGATCTTGAACAATAAAGCATGTTGAAAAATATTATCATTGAGTGAAGTTTTACTTTGGATGTCTAAACTCCCTTGAAGCAATTCATTTATCAAACTAGGAGGTCTTGCTTTCCTTGAAAAAATGAACACGTACCTAGTCCGGCACATAAAGAATTACATTTACATGTAACTGAATCTTCTCACCATACATTTTAATATATTCATTCATCATCTCAAAAACATCATAGAATGCATTACATCGTAGTGCCAATTGAATGTTAGATTAGATCACAATGAATTTCAATGTTCATGTTGTTATGATATCTTCTGCTCTATTAGATTAAGAATTGATGGGTTTAGTTTTTGAAGATTTTTGAATCCAAATGTTTAGATTCTAGAATGAAAATGTAATCTTATTTCATCTAAATCTTGAAATAAAAACATATGAAATAACTTTGTTCATGCATCATCTCATAAAATTCCAGCATGTTTATTTGATTTTGCAACATATGAAATTAGGGGCAGAACCATTTGAAGACCAAGGGGGTCATGGCTAATGGGTATGTAGGTTGATTTGGCGGGGACTCTTAAGTTGGAAAAGGTAGGATTTAGGTTTCAATTTCATACAACGTCGGTTAGGGGTTTTGTGCATACCTTAGATCAATGTACAGTGATCTTTATATAGGGCATGTAGTGCATAATTTTGAAGAAAATAAAGCCTCAATTGGAGAGTGATTCTCAAGGAATACAACTTTGAGAATTAATTTGGTGATTCTTTGAATCCTTTTCCAAAATAGTTGCTCAAGTCAACTTGGCCTTATCATTCCTTAATGTTTGATCGGTAACACCCCTAATGCCGAGAAGAAGAGCATGGCTGAGGTCATTCATGACGCGTCATTAGTTTGTCCATCATTGTTAACGTGGCATCAATAATATTCATTGTCACGCCACTTTATAAGACTTTTATAATAAAATTGATGGCACCTAAGATTTCTTTAAAAAAAAAAACCTATTGTATAACCTTCCATGCTACATTAATATGTGTTGGAAGAGCATGACTGAGGTCATTCATGACGCGTCATTAGTTTGTCCATCATTGTTAATGTGACATCAATAATATTCATTGTCACGCCACTTTATAAGACTTTTATAATAAAATTGATGGCACCTAAGATTTCTTTTTAAAAAAAATACCTATTGTATAACCTTCCATGCTACATTAATACGTGTTGGCCAAAAGGGTATAAGGTAGGAATTAGGCTTGACAACGAGGACGCATCCAGACCCAGGTCTGGCAAGAACTGGGTTAAAATTCGTGGTGTATATGGGACGGTGCTGGCATGAATGGACAAGACCAACTTTGGCTGGGCTATCGTATTCGTATGTGAGTAAAGCCAATGTGAAACCTCTACCAAGAGAAACAAAGGGTTGAAAATAGGAAAGGTGGGGTTCACAACCAAAGATTTAAGAGTTGGGGCCTGGGGCTTCTTTCCATATAGTGGATGGTTCTGCTTCGTCTTAGATTTAAGTATTTAACTCATGCATGGACTGTCAGATTCAAAAGGTGTGTCAGGTTTATTAAAGTGGTACGTACTTAATTATTCGGCCAACAATTAATGTTTATTGTTGAAGCAAATTAAAAGATCACCAATAATTTTCACCAATAATTGTAGGTATTTAATTATCATGGTGTATTTAGAATATTGAAACATGCCTTGGGTCTCCTTAGTGTACCAAAATTCATTCACCATCGAAGAACTTCGACTTTTATGGATTAGGTTAGAAAAATCTGCTCCCAAAGTTAGCAGAAAATGGGGCTTTTGACATTTTGTTGCCTCTTGGTTTTCTATATTTAACTACTGTGTAGGTGTATATGCACGTGTACAATTTCGTACACAATGTAGACAAAACTTGATAGTAATATTAGTGTGTACGGATGTGACACTACAATAATAGTATTTGATAATAATTACCTAAATAATGATAGATAATTTCCATGATTTTCAATTTTCTCCTTCATACGTAGGTTTTCTAGTCACTGAGTTCACAGACAAGGAGTTTTAACTTTTAAAGCTCTGCGCAAAATCTCATCTCTTCCTTTCTACTCTTCGTTCTAGATTAAAGAAAAAGCCAGCAATTCTGCAAAATCTTTAGATTTGAGTTTTGTTTTATTTTGCTCCCTCGATGGAGCATCGTGTATATATATATATATATATATATATATAATAATTTTCTCTTTGTCCCGAGGTTCATCTTTCACTAATTCTGTATCAGTCTAAGTGCACAATAATTTTCACAAAAATTATATATTAACATATTTTCATTAGTATTTTTTAGATAAATGTTTTATCAACTACATTTTTATAATAGTTTCGCAACAAATTTTAAGTGGTAAATTGTTATTGGTTGTTATATAAGTGAGAAAAAAGTAATTTAATTTGTGAATTCAAATTAGAATAAAAAACAATTTACCATCTATAATTTATTATTTATTATTAATAATATTTTTTAAAATTTATAATACTATCTCAACATTTGTGAATATATCTTGAGATTTTTTATTTTTTTATTTTTATTTTTATTTTTTTTGATTATGGAGTTATTGTTTCGTCTCAACTACTACCACAAGCTTTATTCTTTTGGGCAGCTGGACCCACAAAAAGGTTATATGATCCAACTCCGATTAAAGCGAAGAATATCCTTTTTAATGTGCTTGATACTTTTTAATACTGAACATCATCAGCATATATATAAATTAATATATAATCAAAACTCATACAGTCATAGTACTGCTTGTTGAATTTTGCAACAAATAATATTGAGGATATGATAAATTTTATTACGTAGGACTTATAAATTGATGTATCAAATTTTTAACACACATTTTTTTTTTTTGAAATGTTTATATTTATTTATTATGTTGTTATATTAATTTGTAAGATTTTTTTTTTTTTTTTTTGTGGGTTCCAGTTAATTCAACTGGTAAAATCTTTGATCTTGAATAAAAGATCTCGGGTTTAATCTCCGCCTACACGAAAAATCGATTGATATCTTAATTTAATGATAAAAAGTTATTATCAGGAGTGCCCGCCATAGATGGTTTAAAGAAAAAAATTTGTAAGATTTTTTATCTAATATTAATACTAATAGTAAGATTTCCTTTATGCAATAGGACAAAGCCGTATGAATATTATATATATGCTTATGCATGATAAGTCCAACTATATAAGATGCAGGGATAAAGGTCACATGCAGGGATAAAGGTCACATACCAAAGATGCAAGCTCAGTCATACAATTTTGTTTCCATTTGCTCTCACTGAGAGAGAGAGAGAGAGAGAGAGAGAGAGAGTTAAGAAAATGGCATTTTCAAATGAATATACCAGTATTGAGTTTTTAGATGAATTTGATCTAGGTGTGGCTGCTAGGAATTTTGGTAGGGGAGAGAATAACAGCCAACTATAGTACGACCTAACACTTGTGAATCAGTCAATTTCAATAATTGAAGCAAAACAAAACAAAGATTAGAGAGAAAGAAAATACAACCGTGAAATCATTTTGAGGTCTAAATTTGGTGCTGTCTACGTGCATTGTGAAAGACGAATCTCCCATCATTTTTATCGGATCAACATCATCGTGTTGATGCATAATTGCGTTTGCGTATATCCTTGGCTCATTTCATTTGGATCAGTAATATTAAAGATAAGGTGCTAACAAAGCACGTCTTATCGTTTTGATGACACTATGGCTAGGATGGGCCACTAGCTTTTGCCTTTAATTAAGTTCAACATAGAAAATTCATCACCAGTGACCAAAGATTTTTTAGCGTACATAACCGTCATGATGATTAAGAAATATATATATATATATATATTTATATAGGAGCCGGTAAAAAAAAAAAATATATATATATAAATAAACTAAATTAGTTTGAAATATAGAATCCAGAGTAATTTATATATATCTTGCTGTTGGAATTTGGAATATTCACATTTTGAGTAGTGTGAATTTTTTTTTTTTTTTTTTGAAATAAACAACAACTAACAATAAACTGACCATTTTTTTTTTAAATCCAACGTTCCACCACTTTAATGCCCCTATACATAGGTTACAAGTTTGTGTTACTAAACCCAGGCTTTTGAGTAGTGTGATCAGTTTAATTTACTGAAAAAAAAAGAGTGTGATTGATCAAATAGTAAAGTTTTATATTAGATAATATTAATAATAATAGGAGTAAATGGTTAAAATAATATAACTTTATTGAATCCATACTGTGTTTCTCAAGAAAAAAAAAAATTGAATCCATATACTATATTTAAAATTATTCCAAGAATAATGGTCTTAGCTATAATTCTCCTAAATATATAGGTAATTATTCCAAGAAGAATACTTCTATAATTTCCTATTTTAAGGGTATACCACAAAAGTGGTGTCTATAATTGGATGCTTTCTCTCATTTATTTTAGGGCTCAGGTCTTCAGGAAACCTATAGACCACCACCACCAATAAACAAAGAAAAAGAGGACAAAAAAAGCTGAAATCATTTATCCCTTAGAACAAGGAGTCCAAGTTCAATTAGCTCTCGCAAAATGCCTCAACCACTAAAGCACTGAGTGGAAAACTTATCTATATTATATTATCTATGTATATGTCAGACTTTTGTTTTGAAAGATTTTTTTAATAATTTGCTACTACCCATAATAATTCTTTATATTCCAACGTATCGACAATATTTTATCTATATTTTTTGATAGTATTACAATTATCACCAAAATATTTAACCAGCTCTTTCACGGATTCTTCAAAAAAAGAGAGAGAAAAAAAAAAAAAAAAAAAAACTCTATCACGGTTAATTTGTATGTATATATAAATTGTTTAAATCTCCTTTTTATATATCCTATTTTAAAAAAAAAATTAAACCTTTTTGGATAAGTAAATTTTTGTCATCCAAATAATTATTATGTCAAATAGTAGAATATTAAAAATCTTTTATAACCTTGTAACTCAAATAGTATATTCTGGTATTTTTAACAGAAGCGTTTAAGATTCAAATCTTCATTCTTCTAACTATCGAATTATTAAAAAAAAAAAAAATCTTTTGTTTATCAAGTACCTAAAAAATAATAAATTTCAAAATAATACTTAAAAAAAATGTTACTATACATTTATTTGCATTTGCAATAAATAAACTAAACAATGAAAATAAGTTATCGAAACACGCTGATTCTCAAAAAAAAAAAAAAAAAAAGTTATCGAAACACGCTCATTTTTCTTCTAAGTTTGTTTTTTTATTCCCCACATAATAGAATAGGTATGGAAAACTACTTGAATAATTGTAATAGTAAGTCCTTTATTAAATAATTGGCTGAGGTCATGTTGATTGAAATGGTGCATTTGATTCATTTTTCTTCTAAGTTCGTTTTTTATTCCCCACAAAATAGAATAGGTATGGAAAACTACTTGATTAATTGTATCGTAATAGTAATTAATTCCTTCACTAAATAATTGGCTGAGGTCATGTTGATTGAAATGGTGCATTTGATTAATTTAATAGCAAAGAATTAAGTAATATAATTTTACTTTCTATTTGAAATTACTTATATATATATATATAATATTAATTTCTTTAAAGATGATAATATGCTAATTTTGTTTTTAGGTTTTTTCTTATTTCTTTATGTATTTATCATAAATCTTTTGAACAGTTGAAAACTTGAAATAATACATATCAATGTGATTGTTTCGTAGTAAACATAACTATGTGGCAAGACTCTTGTAGAAATTAACACATTTATGTGTTTCTAACGAAGATACTTAGAGTTCAATTTTCCCTCTGTCAACTATCAAATTATTAAAAAAAATATATTTATTCATAAGCCCTTGCAAAATCAAAACTATTTTTTTTAAAAATACCTTAATTTTTTTTATAAAAATAAAATTACAATTGCATTTTCACACAATAAATAAAACAAACGTTCAAAATAAACTCATCAAAACACACAATCATACTTTTTTTTTCCAGGTTTTTTTACTCCCCACATAATAGAATAGGATTGGAAAACTACTTTATTAATTGAATTGTGATAGTAGTGGGTCCTTGATTGAATAATAGGCCAGGGTCATGTTGATTGAAATGGTGCATTTGATTAATTTAAAAGCAAAGAATAAGTAATATATAGTTAACTTTCTATTTAAAATTGCTTAGATATATATATTTAAATTTAATTTCTTTAAAGATGATAGTGTGTTATAATGATTTAGGCTTTTCCTCGTTGCTTGCTTAGAAATCTTTTGTACTGCTAAAATAATATTATATCAAAGTGATTATTTCGTAGTAAACAAACAATAAGCAACCAACCAACATATGATAGGACCTTAGAAAAGTGTGATGCTCTTTTCCCCATTACATTATTTTATGGAATTTATTAATGTGTGCCCTTAGGGCATACATTAGTAAATTATTTTAAAAATTTTTTTATGGAAAAACGAAAAAGTAATTTACTGTTTTGATAGTTTTTTCAATTTTCTATAAAAACTTTATTAAAATGAATGGTTAATGTGTGCTTGGCACACATTAACTTGACCTTATTTTATAATGCTCCATAGCCTTACGAAATGGGATATGCCTTTTTGTTGTTTTATACAGTAGAAGGTTCTTTACGATGTAGCTAAACGTTCTTCCCCAGTAGCCTGTAGTTCATTAGGGTTTCTTATTTGAGTTATTTCAATGATAGTTTGCACTTTGCACCAGAGGTCATGCGCAAGTATTATTTTACTATTATGAATTGATTCTCAATTAAATTATGAGACGAATGAAACAAAATATATGAGTCATTCATTACCCCTTTTATTTTATTTTATTTTATTGCATTGCCATTTAACTCTGCCAAGTTATAGCAGGACTACAAAAGGAATCTCTCACATTTCAAGAAGCCACCGAAACCCATGACCATTTGATGTGACAAATTCATTTTTAGTTTCGAAATTAATAAGAAGGACCATGAAATTCAACATCAAATTTTAGAATACTCCTATTGTACTTGTTTATAGCTCCTGAATTTTCTTGTGAAATTATTTGGAAAATTAGTTCTAATCTAATAATCCAGAGACCCAAACAGAAATGGAGATGGTGCCATAACTATTAACTGATAGCCGAGATTTTCTGGAGATTTTTTCTGCTGTTGACCTCAAAGCTATAACATAGTTAATTATGTGTGGAGCCCATTTTTCATTTTGTAATGCATGGTTTTCACTTTGCACGCTAAAACCAGTAGGTCTTCCAATTGTCTTATTCTATGTCATATGTGCCTTGTGTTTTTAGCTCACTTTCTTGGTTAGAATTTGGGAACAGTAGCTACTTACTATGGCACAAACTACAAAGAGCTTCAATACTCACTGCAAAATCAGTCACTCACTCACACAGCCACTATCGGAGGCTTAAGCAGCCATTTTTGCTGTTTAATTAATGCATATTTCACAAAGTAATCCAAAATCTATTTTGTTATTTTCTACAAAGAAACTATATTAACAAGAAAAAGAGAGAAGTAGAGTAGAGCATAAACAATAATTAAACCAAAAAAACAGGGTATTCCAACCAAATCCATGAGAATTTCTTTGATGAATAATGCAACCATTAATTGCATTTATGGTTGGAAAGATTGTTTGTAATTGCATTACAACCAAGAAAATATATATACAACTTAACTTGTGATAGCCTTCTTCTTCATCAAGATCAAAAGCTAGAGAACTCTAAAAATTCCTATTATTATTATTCCCAACTACCACACACCACAGCTTATCATCTTTGAGCTGTACTTCAATTCCTTTGTACTTGCACAACTACTGTCCCATAATCTAACGACGTTACCGTTAAGCTCCGTCAAGTCCTGATACTTGTACCACCCCATCTCTCCCATCTTCATCCTCAACACTCTCTCCCAACTGTCCCACCACTCTCCCACCTTAACGGCGCCGTCAACGCCGCTTTCCTCCGCCGTTAACTCTCCGTCATCTTCCCCACAATCGTTTTCCTCGTAGTACACAGCAAAAAACTTCATCCCCTTGGTCACTCCGTCAGCTTTAACGTCGTCAACCTCCATTATTCCCGAGTCTGAGTCCGAACCCGAACCCGAACCCGAAATTGAAAATGGCTCGTCACGTGGCAGCAGCACATCAGGAACCTTTATTTCTGAAACCGGCTTTGACCCAATTGAGCTTTGATCATACCTCTGCGATGGAGACTCGTCGGAGGAAGTAGCCGCCACGGCACCGCCGGTGGCTACTCTGATCCTCCAGAAACTAACGGCAGCCGTTATAACGGCTACCCATGTCCACAAATTATTAACAATGGTCAGAAAACCAACGTTAACATATTCAAGAGCAAGTGCTTCTAAAGGAGAATGAGAATCTAACGCATTCATCATATTCATTTTTTTCTTTTCGATTCTCTTCTTTTTTTTTCTTCTCCTAAGACCAAGACCAAAACCAAAAAACCTCAAAGTTTTTTGTTCTTTTTTTTTGTGTGTTTGGTTTTTGGTGGGCGTGTATACGAGGAGTCTGGCGAATGATTTATGGGGGAAGTGAGTGAGCGTGAGAATCAATAGGAACCGTTGGATGAAAAAACAAGTTGGGGTGCGCGGATCTAACAGGAGATGCCGAGAATCGAGAACTAAGATGCCAATTGCTGAAGTAGATCCTAATATTTATACCGAATTTTCACATTGTGATTGATTTTCTCCTACAACACGTGTAAGGTCAGCAATACATCTCGCAATGTGACCACTGAGTTTAATATGAATTTTTTTTTACTGTGAAATGAAGTGAGAGAGAGAGAGAGAGAGAGAGAGAGAATTTGAAGGATTTTGTTGGACCATTCCATATTACCTCACCAGATTTTTCGTTACATTTTTTTTTAGAAAGTTATTTTTGTATAGTAGTATTTTTAATTATTATCTAGAGACAAAATATTCTCTAACAAATTCTCAATTATATTCTCAAGAAAAAAAAATTCTCAATTATTATCTCTATTTTATTTGAATATTCTTTTATTATATATAGGAGTATTCCTTTAATTAATTACTGTTTTTAGTGGAATGGAAGAAATTAAAAAATTGAATGGAAATTATTCAACAATACTACCGGCTAAAAAATGATTTTGTTTTTTGACCGTAAAAGAAAGAGTAATGCTACAGCGATAAATTATTTTACAATATTTTTATAAGTTGTTGATGTGATAAGCTTTTTATTGGTTTTTATCTAGACTTGCTATTAATATTACTTTTTTATTTATCAATAATTATTCATCACATCAACAATTTGTAAAATTTTTTATAAAAAAATTTGTATCTCTAAAATTTCTCTGAAAGAAAAGGAAGTTTTAATTATCGGTAAAAAATAGTACTATAAATGAAATTAAATGTAGTTACCTTACATTACAACTCCCAAGAAATGAATCATTGTTTCAAAAAAAAGAAAAAGAGAAAAGAAATGAATCATTAATAAGTATACGAAGAAAAAGGTATGTTATAACCCTTTTCAACATTTAATGGTTTTCCACCTGTACACATGTTTGTTTGCTTCAATTTAAAATATAAGTTTTCTTTTACCATTAATTTAAAATATTTTTTAAAGTCACGATTATATTTTTAAAGAATTTAAAATAAACTAATTCAAACTAATTTTATTACGAAATAATATTATTTTGTCCAAAGTTTTATAATTTAATTGGAATATCTTGATGGTATTTCTTACAAATGTATGTAAGGTTCAAATATCTCAATTTTTTATAACTATTAAATTATGAGAGAGAGAAAAAAAAAGTGATATATTGTTTCTATCTTAACTCTTCTTATCCAACTTTGTTGTGAGTTTAAATTTATGGGATCTATTTAATGAAGATTTTTTTTAAAATATCTAAATTACTTTTTATTTTAAAAGTGTTACGTTCATAAAATTTTCACAACAAGTTTAAAGTGATAAATTGTTACTAGTTTTAATTAGAACCCACATCTGAAATTACTTTTTTCGTGGTGGGTTATTATTCGTAATAAGAAGCTACCACTTATAATAATTTATTATGAAAGTATTGTGAAATGGTATTCGTATAATATTTCTCATGTATTTTATTAACTAAAATCAATAGATTTCTTCTAAGTTTAATCAAGATTTGATTTCAAGTTAAGAAGTAAAAGCCAATTTTCCCATCTAGATTTGACTTTTGGGTTCGCCAAACGTAGAATCTTAATTTAACCGGATCTTTTCAATGTCACGTTTACCTTGCTTTGTTATATTTTAATCGTATTCCATGTATTCCATAGGCATACATATCATTCACTCCACCAATTGTGATGGCGTGCAACCGAGGAGTGTTAAGAGCAATGGACCTTCATCTGGTTTCTCTCGAGATTAATTGATGTATGGCATAGGATGCAGTTGGTGGTGGGTAAAGAAGGTTTGGTAGACCATGTTTGGACGATTAAGGCTAGTGATGATAAATATGGTGGAATAGGAGGAGTAATGTTAAGAACACCCCAAAAAAAAAAAAGAGTAACAACGTTTTTCACGTCAATTAAATTAACAAACTTTTATTAGTTCTTACTTAAGAGAAGGTATTTGGTATCAAATAATATCATGCCAGTGGTATCAAAATTCAATAAATGTGAGATGTGTCAAAAAAAAAAAAACTAACTCACTAACAAATGAAAGACATGTGTTAGTGGATAGTTATTTTTACACACATACCTCTCGTTTATTGAATTTTGATACGGATAATATGATATCATTTGATATAAAATACTTTTTCCTTATCTAGACCTAACTGACATCATTTTTTATTATTATTTGTTACTAATAATATACCACATTAGTAATTGTCAAATTTTTTGTGTGCTTAGACTTTCTCCTTTAAGAGAGGATAATAACTAGGTTTTTTTTTGGAAGGGGGTGGGTGGGGTGGGTGTGAATATGTGATGTGGTCGAGAATCACATTTAAGCAATTAGCAATTGTGGTTTGTTGATACTTGCAAGAGAGTAATGACTAGTACTATTAAAAAAGAACACATTTAAGCAATTAGGTAAGTGTGGATTAATTGGTTGAAACTTGCAAGTCATTGTTCATATTTGTCTGAGGAAAAATTTAATGAAAAAAGACATAGACCATAGTTTCGTATTGACATTTGAAGACGGATGACTAGACCTTCCACATGATACACACCCTTCAATAATTGTTCTACTACTTTCTATCCTTTCTTTTTTTCCTCGTTTATATAAATATATATATATATATATATTTATATATATTTCTTTTTTAAATATAAAAAGGATTTGAACCCAGGTTAATAATTCAACCACAAAAATCTAAACAAGTTGAATTAATTAGAACTCATCCTACTAATTTTCTCACGACAAATTTCAAGCTATAAAGTGAAATTTACTCAAGTTTAAACTGATGTTATCATGTTAATATCATGCAAAAATAGAAAAAGGTGACTGTTCACTTTAGTAAGGAGACGGTTTCTAAAACATGCCCAAAATAATCAACAAGAGGATTCTCTCAAGAAGGTAAGCGTGGTGTTTGAGTAGAAACTAGGGGTCGTTTGGTAGTGTTGTTCTAGTAACATTGTTTGTATTTTTTGAAAATACATGTAATGTTGTTTAAACACTAAAAACTGTTGCTCAAAACACCTTACCAAACACCCCATTAGAAGATATATACCTCACTTAAAAGAACCTTTTGAGAGATGCCTCACCTAAATTTTTTTTTTAGAGAAAAGCACAAGTTAACATTAATAAATATAAATTTCAAAAAAAAAAAAAAAAAAAACATTAATAAATAAAAAAAATTAAAATTAAAAAAAATGTATACTGAGGGTACCAAGATATCATTGTCCAAATTAATGAACGATGAAGGCGCAGAGTCAATGTTCTTAACAAATGAATAGTAATAGCCAAAGCTTAACGGCCACTCATTGCGATAATCATTAATGCCAATAAGAAATGCAAACAAACGTTACTCACCATGACCGCACCATCAAAGAGGTCTCCAACGTCATCAACGGAGACTAGTATGAAATAATGAAAGCCACCACTCACCTCCATAGTAGGTATGCAATTCGTTTTCACTATATTCATATTCACCTGTGACATGGTTTTTCTCCTCTCTAATAAGTGACTAACTTTGCCATCGGAAGCCCTTTGGCTAGCACCACCCCAATGTCCTAATCCTTTTCTCCTTATTTCTTCCTTTGTAGGTCATCTCACAAGTCGTTGGCCGTCCACCACCTTGGATGAGGGATCAACTGAGATTTCTAGTTTCATCATCAGTTGTTCCAAAATGACTAAATTTGAGACCTAAGCCTAAGTTGTCTTCACTACAATTGATTCAAAGTAAACTAAATTGGTTCAAAGTAAATTATTCCTAAACAAGTTAGGTTGAAATGATTTGATTAGAAATAAACCTAGGTGAACTAAATTGGAGTGAAGTGCATCTTCTCAAAGTCAACTAGATTGAAGTGAATCAGCTCAAAGTAAATCATGATCACAGTAAGCACAACAAATTAAAGTCTAAGTCTTTATTCTAACATCAAATTGATTCAAAGTAAGCAAAAATCCAGACCAAACACAAAGAAACACTTATTAATGCTTCAAACTTAACCAATACTTGATTAAATAAGATTGTAAC
Source organism: Notholithocarpus densiflorus (assembly GCA_030021035.2). Lineage (NCBI taxonomy): Eukaryota > Viridiplantae > Streptophyta > Magnoliopsida > Fagales > Fagaceae > Notholithocarpus > Notholithocarpus densiflorus. The sequence continues at coordinate 1,331,767 of JARYZH020000113.1, read as the reverse complement.
TACAATGGAAGTGACTCACAATCTTTTGCAAATTTCTAAGAACTACCAGGTATCCTAAGAAAATGAGTACAAATGATCTTAGAATTGTTCTTTGGTGTATACTCATTTGTTTGTGGTATTTTCTTTTTCTTGTAGAATGAGTCTTTATTTATACTTGCGGCTTCAACAATTATGCCTAATTCCTCTTTCCAAATGTTGATTCTTGGTTGATTTCCACTGCCATGTGCTTGGTGGCCTCTTGTAACTGCCTTGAGGTAATTGTTCCCATATAGCTTGTGATTATTCGATACATGTCTTAATGTTTGAATGTTTTTGTAACCACTTGAGGTAACCATCTATAACTCTATGGCACTAACTTTGTCTTTAAAATACAATAATTTATTAAATAATGCACTTAAATACTTTAATGAAAACCTAAAGTTTTTATTATGGTTTTGAAACTTGGACCGTTCATTGAGGTTCAAGGTTTTTGAGGTTGAACCGAGGTCGAACCGTGATGACGTCATAATTAATTTGATAATTATTTTAAATATATATAAATATTAAATTAATAAAAAAATAGAAAAATTAACTGTCAGGTTATAAACTAACCTTTACAACTTCATACTAAGTAACTTCTAATCACTAAATTTCTCACATTAACCAATATAATCCACAAATCTATGCCATAAATCAAAAATGCAAAATCAAATAGCTCCTAAGAATCTCTTTTTTGACATTACATTTTCACAGCAACCAAACAAAAAGGAACACAACAGAGCTTCAAACCCCTAATTTTACACATGAACTATGCTATGAATCATTCACAAAATGCTATGAAACATAGACAGAAAATTAAATTAAATTAAAAAAAAAAAATCTCAAAGTTAATTTGGGCCCTATAAATTGTACTAGAAAAATTAACATTCACTAGCTCGTTTTTGAGCTCCCGAAGGTAACTAAAAAAGAGTAATAAAAATACAAAAAAAAACCTAATTTCTTTCGTTTTCATCAATTTTCTACTCAACCAAATAGAGCATTGGAGCGAATCTTCACTAATGAAAGACGATATGTATATATACAGAAGCTTACCGGGACCCATTGTCGATGGAGGTGCTTAAAGATCTGAGGCTGAGGTCTATAGTGGCCGACGGCGATGAGGGAGAGAGGCAGAGATGTAATGAGAGTGAGAGAGAGGCAGAGAGTGATTGAGAGTGAGGCGAGGGCGATTTGGGCTGAGGATGTGGTGGCCGACGGCAATGAGGGAGAAAGGCAGAGATGAGAGATGTAATGAGAGTGAAAGAGAGGCAGAGAACTCAGAAAGTGATTAAGAGAGAGTGAGGCGAGGGTTTGTGTTTTGTTTGAGAGAGTGATCCAATGCCAAAACGACGCCGTAGCCATATAGGGAAAAAAAAGAAGAAGAAGAAGTCTAGAATGGTGCCGTTTAAGGCTTGAAACACTGGACCCGTGTGAACCACCTGAACCGGTCAGGTTCATAGAACCGGGCGGTTGGACCGCGGTCCTTATGGGTCAATGTTTTTTTTTTTTTTTGCATGGAACAGTTCTTCATGTTAAACAGACCGCAAAAATGGCCAGTTCGCGGTTTTTCCGGTCGGACTGTATGGTCCAGTCGGGGTTTCAAAATCATAGTTTTTATTTGGTATGAGAAAATAACTTTAACTTGACGACCCAATCAAACCCAAGTTGATCACCATTCATGGCAAACCATATGGTCAAGTTGTCATTTTTTGATCAATCGATGACGAGTTTTGTTCTTCAACACTTGATATGATTAGGTCAAGTATGAGTTAAGTATAAACCCAACTCGATCTGACTTGTGAACAACCCTAGTTTATAACTTATATAAATAATCGTTTTGTAATATATATTTTGCCATTTGAATATGCTCTTAGTAATCTTAGATGTTGGAGCATCTATTATAGTTGTTACATTCTTTGTCTAGATATTATTTATGAACTCATATTAACAAAATCTTTTACACACATACATATAATATATGGCCAACGAAGAAAAACAGCTTAGTTGTTAATGATAAAAACAAAATTGATTGGAGGGATCTAGAGTTATAAGTAATTGCATAGAGATATAATAGGATTTGATATATATATATATATATATATAAATATATTCCCAAGAATCTTAATTAATTCTTAATCAAACAAAACACAGGAATAATTATATTCTTAGACATCTAGATTTCCAGGAATTTGGATACTGGACAAGTATGTAGATTATCCAAACCAAACACTACCTGAAAAAATCCAATTTTTAAAATGCACAAGAGTTTTTAGTGAAATATTAATATACGATGATTATTATTAACTGAAAATTCTCTAAATTTATACTCATTTTACAATTTTAATGATATAAAAAATTATCCAAAACAAGAAATATGTAAAAGATAGGAATATGAATCATACTTCAAAAAGTAGGACACTACTAATGCAAACAATGCATTTAAATACAACTCAAATACCAATAATAAAAATGAAAACCCACTTCCCATATAATAGCTTGTTTGGATAGAGAAGGAGTAGAGGGGAGTAAAGTAGAGAAAATGAGAGTAAGTTAAATTATCTTGTTTGAATTTTTTTTAAGGGAGGATAGGGAGAGATTTGGAGGGGTTCTAACTACTTCTAACCCTTCATTTTTAATTCCTCCAAATTAGAGAGATTTGGAGAGAGAGTAGAGTATAGAAATGCTTGACCAAATGAATTACCAAATTTACCCTTACCATATTAACAAAATTACAAACTATGAAAATGCTAATTATTCCGCTCTTCCTTACTTAATTTTAAAAACATTCAAATAAGGTGGAAGATAACCATTCCCTTCTACTCTTCTCCCCACTACTCTCCTCCCCTCTACTCCCTTCTGCTTTCCTCTTTTTCCAAACTTCCAAACATAGCATTACTCTTCCCTATATGATAAAAAGAAAGAAGAATAAAAAAACTGTACTCTTAAAAACTAGGACAACACTAACTACCAATGTTAACAATATAATCCAAATACAACTCAATACTAACTACTGCCTAAGTGCCTTTACCTCTAACCCATAATATTCGTAAGATAGTAATTTTGTGGCTTATTGGACTTATACCCTGAAATTTCAAATTTGAATTTTACTCATTGAAATTTGGAGTGATTAAATTTTACACTCTAACATTTTAGAATTTGAATTTCACCCTCTAAAGGTTGGAGGTGTTTAGATTTTACACTTTAAAATTTTGAAATTTGGGGGTGTAAAATCTAAACATCCCCAAACTTTAGAGAGTGAAATCCAAACACCCCTAAAAAATTTTGGGGGTAAAATCTAAATCATGAAATTTCGGGATATAAAATCCAAACACCCCCAAATTTAAGGAAATAAAATCTAAATTCTGAAACTTCAGGGTGTAAAATTCAAACACCCCATAACTTTAGAGGTGTAATTTGTAATTTATTTTTCATATGAGACTTTTGTCAGCCAACTTTTAAAATATTTTTCTCAATTTAAAAATGAAAATGGTGGGTCCTACACATAAATTCTTGTTTAGCAAACTGATTTAAACAAACCCAATTTAGAAAAAAGTTTGTTCTCAAAGTTTTACTGTGCAAAACTATTTCTAGAAAACAACCTCCAGGTGTTTTTTTTGATCTCGCCTTTTGTTTTGAGTGTTATTTTTATAAATAATCATATATAAGTTTCGAAACATTATCCAATTTTATTCACACATCTATCTCTTCTTTCTTTGACTCTGTTTCTGGCCCAACAATCACGGTTTCTATTTTGGGTTGATTGATGGTCAATGCTGACTTTCTGGGTTGACATTGTTATGGGTTGCGATGGATTGTTGCTTTGGTGGTAGTGGGTTTTCTTTGTCAGTTGCAGTGGATTGTTATGGGCTGTGGACTCGTGGTGGATGTTGTTGGGTTGCGGAGGATTGTTGCTTGGCTAAGAGTGGGCTTTCTTTTATGGGTCAATGGTGGATTTTTGTGGGTCATAGTGGATGTTGTTGAGTCTTGGGTCTTGGTTGCCGTTGTTGTGGGCATGGGTTGGAGACTTGGCGGTTGTTGGGTTTGCTTTTGTGCTAGTTTTGATGCTTTAGTGGAAAATCTAACAGTCAGATTTTATTTTATTTTTTATTTTTTTATATTCTTAATATACAAATCAAATTTCATTAAGATCAAATGTTATTTATTATTTGATATATAAACTTATTTTTTTATGTATAATTTAAAATTACAAAAACTTGAAATTTAAATATTTAATTAATGACATAATTAATGAATTTTGATTTTCTAGAAAATTTTGAAGTATGAAGGATTTAAGAAGAAAACGTAATTTAATATTAGATTTGTCAAAATTTACATTTTTTTTAAAAAAGTATTGAGTGAGTCTACTTATAAGTTCAATCGGTCTGGTGGCCTTGGGTTACGGCTAGTCCATATTTGATTCCTTTGTCTTCTCTTGCACATGTATCTGATCCAATATTTGCTTCAATACATATTATCCCATTAATCTCCACACTTAAAAATAATAAAAGAGTTACCTCATTTTCAATGTGGAATTATACATTTTACCAACAATTTATCTTCTATATTAACTCCCTCATCTTTATATTTAAGTTGTCAATTTTATTAATTTTTATTATGAGTTCGAATTTGGTAAGAATGGAGGGGTGTAAAATCCATGTTTTACACCATCCCATAAGAGATTACCACATCTACTTTTTACTTAAAACTTAATACATCTTACCACACTTTATAACACCTCAATAAATTTCCAATTGGGTTGAAATTTCTAATGGGTATTAAAATCGATTGGATGCGGTTGTGTTTATTCTTTATTGTGTGATATAATGATGTGACATGTTGGAATTCGATGGTATAAAACTTGAATTTTATACCATATCCTTATAGAATTTAATTTCTTTAATTATTTAATATTAAAATGCTATAACAGGATCCAAGATTTGATCATATCAGAATTACCTTGGCAATAGAACTTTTAAAGTAATGTGTTGTCCCAATCTCTGCTAAAAAAGGGAGATTTACATGATGAGAAAATATTATTGATAGGAGCACTTACGTTGGATGCTCTATGGTAAATTAGGAACAGACTTTGTTTTGACACAGCTGGAGTGGACACACAAGGACTAGTGAAATATATTAACAAGAGGTATTGTAGTTTTGTGGAAGGTTTAAAGTTGACACTGATGGTTGGGTAATACCATGGCCTATGGGTACATTTGGTATTCTAGATGATAATTAAGGAATATGTTTTGTCGGTAATAGAAGATGTTGTATTTTATTCATATGTTCGGTTATAAAATTCAAACAACTCCACTTTATCATTGGCTACAATTCTACTTTATTATTTTATTAGATGTGAGTTTACAAATTTACTATTAAATTATATTTTCTTCTTATACCTTCCATGCTTGAAAATTTATAGTTATTGATGTTTGATTCAAACATCAATAACTATATCATCTATAAAATATTTAATATTCTAGTTTTTGCACTATAAAATTATACATAAAAAATAAATTTATGAATTAAATTGTAAATAACATCTGATTGACACAATTTTTTTTTTTTTTTTTTTTTTATGCTTTAAGAACATAAAGAGTATGCAGTCTAATGATTAGATTTTCAAATTATGTAATTATGTTAAGTTTTTTAATGGGACTTATAACCATTAGCTACAACCAAGGCAATTATAGCTAGCCAAACTTTGTTCCTTCTCCAAGCAAGTTTTTTTTTTACTTCAATTTTAGTATTATTTCTCATAAACATTTATCACATTGAACACAAGCTATGGATTTCCTTCATAGTAATTTCTTCGTTCTACATTAGGAAGGCACGAGGAAAACAAAATGTCTTTATATTTGACTAGTTCTAAAACCTGATACACATGTATAAAAATAATACGAAAAGTGTAAAATCAAAGAAAAGAAATTGATTATGGTTAAACAATTGTTAAAGAAAGCGATTACATACAGTTTGAAATGACTGTTTCTGTCTTTCACTTGATTTTTCTAAATATTGAAGTCTCAGATGCTTACACAAGGGACTTGGATTCAACAAAGCAAAAGTGCAATAGGCGTTGGAATTTATTATTATTCGGAAGGTTTAGCTGAAAGTTTTGGGTGCATACTGCATAGACTTCATTGATAAATTGGCAAGAACCAAGCTTTGGATTTTGGTTCCAGCGGAAAACCCAAATATGATAGCATGGGCTGGGCCCATTCTGTGAATCTGTAAGGACTATAGTGGAACACTGATTATTAAATGGGACAGGAGTTTTAAACTTGGGCTTAAACCAAAAAATAAATAGTTGAATAACATGAAAAATAAGGAAACCTCCCTCCGGCCTCCCCTCTAGTGATGATCAAGGTTGGATCAAAGGTGTCTCGATCGAACTCCGTCTTGTTTCTTCTTTTGGGTGGGAAAAACCTAAGTGGAGTGGGAGAGTGGTAGGTTGGAGGTATTATTATTTTTATTTTTTTCTAATGAGATGCTTTCAATAATAATGAGATAGAATGAAAGAAAAAAAGGTGAAGAACCGTTGTAAAGTGCTAAAAAAGACACCTCATTAGGCATGACAAAATGATCCTCACCCAATGAGCCAGTTGGGTTGGTTATAGAGTATCATGGGTTGGGTTGAGTATGAGATTTCTCAACTCAAAGAGGTCGGGTTTGGTTTATAAATTTACAGAATCCAACCTAACTCAACCTATTTACACCCCAAGTAATGTTATATAAAAGCTTTTTTAAAATTAGAGAAAATTACAATTTACAATTTTGTTGTTTGACCCTATCACAATTTATCATAAATGTGTGTATGTGTGTGTGTGTGTGTGTGAACATTGATAATTTGATAGTTGGAGAAGAGTGAATTTGAACCGTGGACATCTTTATTAGAAATACCAGGAGGTGTTAATTGACTTACAAGACTCTTGACACTATAGAGGTCCTAAACCATATCAAAGTTTTGTAAATCATATAATGTGTAATAAAGTTTTGTTTTAGAAGTCGTGTTTGTTCCAAGTGAATACCCTATGTACTTGTCACAGAACTAATTTTAATAATAGTTTTAATAAATTGTTTATTAACAATGGTAAAATTTAAATGAGATGTGTAGAATGTTATGTGATGCCCCAATTTGATTGATTTGTGTGATGTGTGTGGGTATATGATGAGTCTCACATCGGGCATATGCTGGGTTGAACTGAGCTTTATTAACAACTATAAGGAGTCTTAATTGTGACTAGTTTTTTTGAGGTATAGCGCAGATGTGATTAGCGCTTTTTGTTGGGTCGTTACATATGGTATCAGAGCCGGCCCAGTAACCCTGTGTGGGCTCAGGACACTACCCTACAAAATGGGCCCCAACGAGGACATTAGGAATTTAAGTGGGGGAAATTGTGATACCCCAATTTGATTGATTTGTGTGATATGTGTGGCTATTATTGAACTGGGAACCATGTTTTGTGTTTATCACGTTATCTTAATTTTAAAAAAAATTACCTCAATTACAGAAAGAAATTAATATAATAATTTTTTTCTATTTTATTCTTAATGATCAAAATAGAATTACTCAACGTTCTCGTTCGATATTATAAGTATAGTTTTCACTTATTTTATATATATATATATATTTATATATATATATTTATTTTTTTGAGATGGAAAAGAAAGGGGTGCAACATGAAGACTTCCTAGGAGAATATTATATTAAAGATTAGAATTTTAATTCTATAAAGACTTATGTGATTCATCGTCAATGATGGATTCTTCTGCAATATTCATTTTATATTAATCATTGCTTTCTTATTATTTAGCTTGCCACAACATCTAATTGCCATACGTTTGGCTTTTAATAATAGTTTTATTATTAACTTTTTATCAGCTACTTTCTAATACATGACTTTTCTTCAATCCAGGTAACATTTAGTTATTATTTCTCAATAAAATTAAATAATTTATAACTGAAGCCTTTAACTTTTAGTTGATCTTTCCACAATTTTTCACATCAGTATTTTTTATTTATATATAGATAATAATAAAAATAAATTTACAAAAACATAATAGGATTTTTCTTGCAGGAAACCCGAAACTCATCGGTCTTTGTAATTAGATAACTCTCAATGTTTTATTTCTAAAGAAATTCTCAAATTTATACTAATCCAACAAAGTTTCAAAAGCATAAAAATAGGACCACCGACTAAAAACAAGGACTGCAAAGTCCAAACAACTCTTATTTAATACATGATTGCATCTGCATCAACTTCTAACTCTATTAATGACTAAAATCATGCATGGCAGATCTTTCTTTCAAAGCTTACTCTAAAAAATTATAAAGTTTTTTTTTTTTTTTTTAAGAGAGTTTTGACCTATAACGTCCGTTCCTAATAATAACTCTTTATCATCAGACTAAGACCTCAATCAATTTTTGATGTAGGAGGGGATTAAACTCCAGATCTCTTATTCAATCATTAAAAATTTTACCAATTGAGTTAACTGAAACCCACAAAATTATAAAAGTTATGTTCAACTAACACAACATATCGCATTTATTATGGAAACATTTCTTTGTTTGAGTAGGACCGAATTTAAATTGATTCCGGCGTTTCAACGCAACACACACCAAAAATAAGTTGTTCAAACTTTAAACAACATTACAGTTGTAGAGAGCTATAAATAAATCGGAAAATTCAAAACCATATAAAAGATTTTTGCGCGATTGTTCCATGGTCAGAGTTATGAATTCATGACTTTTTTAGGGATTGAATAGAACGAGCAAAAGGCAAAGACTTCTCAGGGCATTAATGGCACCGTAATTAAAGGTCCAGTGTGGCAGTGGCATGAACCTCGTCAATGTACATATTTATTCAAATTCCAGAGTGACATGGGATGAATATGTAAATAAAAATCATTCAGCAAAGAAAAAAAAAAAGAATATGTAAATAAAAATCTAGGGTCTGCTTGGTATTGTTGTTTAAACAGCAGTTTTCAGTGTTTAAATACCACAACACGTATTTTCACAACATTTTTTAACTTACACATATTTTCACAACACTTCAGCAACGTTACTAGAAATCTTTTACCAAACGGGTCTCTACTTTCCAAAACTCTATTTTTTTTTCACCAATTATATATATATATATATATTAAAAAAATACACTGAATTTTAATTTATGGTGTTTGCTCGATCATGATAATAAAAAAGCATAGAACATCAATTGGTTTTTATTATTAGCAAGATTTAATCTGAATCTCTTAACCATTCATTTTGAGAAAATTTTTATGAAAATTTGAAAAAACTGTCAAAATAGTTAATCACTTTTTCATTTTTATATAAAAAGTTTCTTAAAATAGTTTTATAATGTATACTTGAGGGCACACGCTAGTAAAACCCTTTGATATATTATCAATAAAGCATAAAATAGAACATATTTTTATGTGGATGGGAGGTGTATGTAACTGGGTACAGTTAATTTATCTTTCATTTTTGGTGGGTCAAAATCGGAATAAATGAAAAGAATCGAAGACCAATCAAGTTTGAGATGGGGACTTGAAGTCAGGATAGAGAATACCGGTTCAAAGTTCTGTACCCATTCCTCTCATGAATCTCCAGCATAAATAATTTCAATGGTGGCCAATTACATTATGTGCATTGTCTTGTGACTATGAATTTCGATTCCAAAAGTCTTTGTCTGCTTTGATGCATCATGGAGAGAGACAGAACAGCATGATCCAGACAAATTAGGGGTGTGCTAGCTAGCTCTACCTATTTTGCATAGAACTGACTCCGTTGCTGTTCAAGCCACCATATCACCTAATTGTGAAAGAAAAAAAAAAATCAAAAGTCGAATTTGATGTTTTGAAAAGTCATTGAATAATTTAAAACTTGGGGTCCTCGATCTGGACTTTCCATTATAAAGGTATCTTTCTTTCTCTTTTTCCCCCCTGAATGATCAGGAAGGTACCTAGTGTGGAAGCCATCACTCCGGCATGTACACTTGCCCTAGACCAATATTGGATTTGCTCCAATTATATTATTTGATAATTTTTCACGTGCTATTTATATTTTTGTTCATGAACAAGATGATTTTTTTTTCTCTAAACTAATTTGAAGAAATTTCTTTGAACTTTCTACGCGATAATTATAAGACTTTCAGTGCATTTATAGGTCAAAAGAACTTGAAACTTTTTTTTTTCTTGCGTTCGACGTAACGCAGTATTTTGGTTTCTTTCACTCTTTGATCATTTTCATAACGTTGGTAAAGTTTTAGATATACCTTTTTAATTTATTTGGAGGTAATTAGTTTTAGTTCTTGCCAAATCTGATTGTCTCTGTATTATAGCGTCTGTAAAAATTATACTCCATTTTATAACAGTAGTTTTTGAAATTGTATGATGCTGATATGCCACTTTATAAAAGCAATTTTATAGGCTGCCCGATCGTGGTTTTTTTTTTTTTTTTATAAATTTTTTTAGGCCCAACAGGTTACAAATATATAAAAGCAAAAGTGAAATTCTCGATCAACATAACACACACCAAAGGAAGATAATATGTGTACCATTTTATGTTACTTAAAAAAAAAAGTGTGCCATAAAAGCTTTATCTAATTATAAAGAGAATGAGTTTGATACTACAAACAATATTTTACGTTAAATAATTGTAATATGTATTAATTGGTTGTCTTGGGTACATAGATATGCTTGTTCATCAAAATAATGCTATAAAATAGCACTACGATACTTTTCTGATAAGGAGATAATAAAAAAAGACAAAAAGAAAATTCCAACGTCCTGGTGTGCTGCCCTGACATAATCATATAGTTAGGTGAGATATCAAGTCGTATTTATGTTGAATCCATGTATAAAATGGACCATCATCAAAGATTTAATAAATAAGAGGTTATGTTCAGCAAAAAAATAAAAAAAAGAGGTTATGAAGAAAATTGTGTAGTCATAGACTTTATGACTTATGAGGGATTGAAGGTGTTATTGTAGAGAGTGGCAGTAGGTTGAAATGCAAACTGTGGTTTGGTACAGAATGGGCAACAGTTAAGTCCATTTGTTTATGAGATGCATAGTGATCGTATTGGATTGGTTTGGTACAAAGTAGGGTAAAATTTTTATAAGTTTCTTGATGGTACAACTATTGGTGGACCCTCAAGTGGATTTTTTTTTTAATTGAGTATGTATATTTTCTGACCAGTTTGTCTTATTTTTACTATGATTATTGATGTCCTATGGTGGTTGTGAAATTTGATAGCGTTTGCCAATAGGATTGATTCAGTTGGTAAGGTTTGAACATTTCGCCTAAAAAGGCTTGAGTTTGAGTCTTGCTACTAGCAGTTTTCCTTAGTGAGTGATCTATAAATCTAATTTAAGTCCTTTTTGAAACTTACAGTTTATCTTGACCCTGGTATAAGGTAGTTTCCACACACCTAAATTTGTGTTTACCAAAAAGAAAAGAAAAAAAAGAAGGAAATTCCATAGTGTTTGGAACGGAAAAAAGTTAATCCAAGCGTGCTGTACTCAGCAAGAGTACTTTAGACTTTAGAGAACATCATGCAGAAAGTGGCATGTGGCGTTAAAACTTAAAAGTGGGAAAGTTCTATTGTTCATTGGATTAAATTTAACGTGGATATTACACAGGACAGAGAAAAAGAGCATTAACATCCTTTTGTGCCAAAAAAGAAAAAGCTATTTTGGCACATTAAAAAACCTATTTTTACTATTCTAACGTACTATTTAACAATACACTTTATATCACATATTCTATTTTGGTATAAAATATATTAAAGTAATATAAAATAATTGAACAAAATGAGATATTGATGGTTGTTTTCGCAACAAATTTTCTACAAACTTGATCTAGCCAAGTCCAACTCCCTTGTAATCTCAATTCATGTATTATAATATATTTGACGTTAAGGGAAATTTGAGAGAGTATAGCTTAGAGAGTATGAGTTGACTTTTTTGGACTTTTTGCATGTGCCCGGGTTATGTATGCTACTGAGTGGGCTAAGGACACTTGCAATACTTAAGGGCCAGTTTGGTAGAGGAGTTTGAGTAATGTTGTTTTGATGTTTTTGATATATGTGTGGGTGAAAAAGTGTATTAAAATGCGTGTAAAGTTGTTTAAAATATGTGTTAGAACTTGCTCACCAAACAGAGCCTAAAACTCATGTAAATGGTTAGTTACCCAAAATTTTCACCCAAGTAGAGACTTGTAGCTCCTGCCGTATGTGACTGAAGTTTCACATACTCCATTTTTAGGCCCCTAAAATTAAGCTGACTCCATGGCCGACTTTTGATGTGTTCAGCCACAAAGCAGCTTTATTGGGAGCAAAATCAGCTAGGAGTGTGCACCCAATCGCATTTGGTCAAGCATTTCCTTGGTTATGATAAAACAAAACAGTCCATTCCTTTACCTAAACAAAGGCAATATGAAACTTTTCACTTGTTTGACAACATAGGGTCAATAACTTCACTCCTTATACTGAGACTAGATCCAAAGGAATATCCAACACAACCAATTAATGTTTTACCCTAAAAGCTAAAATTTCAGAACAAAAGGCCATACAGCCATGAAAGAGCAACACGATTCTGAGGCCTAAAGATAAAAATAGTGGTACTAATGCATGGGTCTTCTCTCTCTCTCACCACTTTTCTCAAATTCCTCTTCCTGCTGTATGTACAAAACAATTCTAGATTTAATGAATTATGTATATTTTCCATCTCTTTGTTATTTTGCCTTTTGATTTCTTTCTTGTGATATACCACTAAAATCTATTCATTGAATATTGGAAATTTGAGCTTGAATCTCTTCATTTAATCACACTTTAAAGAACCCAAGGGGAGTTTTGAACTTGTTTTAGCTTTTTTGGCCCATGTTGCAAAAAGTAAGAGAAGAAATGAATAAAAAAAATAAATAAATAAAAATAAGAGAAAGAAGAAATGAATAAAAAAAAAAAAAAAAACATTACTACAAAAAAAATTGACAAACAGCACAATGGTGGTGAATATTTGTTAATAATTGGGGTTAAGACTACGTATATAGAAATGCGCAATTGATATGGTGATTGGCCAGGGGTTCAAGCCGGCCATTTGGGGTGATGCGAAGGTAGTCATCGATGTGAATCAGCTTAGCTCGGATTTGCTACAATTGGTGGTTGATATTATTATAAACTTAAAAGCATTCTACCCATCATAGAAAGAAAGTTGCCCATTTTTTTAGCTAAATGTGTATTTAACTGTAAATTTTCTATTGTAGTTAGGCTCAAATCCTCTCAAAGAGGGTTGTTGATGCCTTGGTCTATCATGGACCGATTGGGTGAGTAATTTATCTTTGTTTGGCTGGAAAGATATTGTCTTTATCCAAAAGAAAAAAAAAAAAAAAAGCACTAGGATTGAAACTAACTTTTACTAGAATATATTTTAAGATATCATTTATAAAGATAATATAACATGCACATATACATATACACACGCGTAGAACGTATTTTCCTAAGATACCATAGGTCACTGTAGTTTTGTAAAATCAGGGTTATCATGATTTTAGGATTACTATACTACTAAATATAATGTATTTCTATATAAATACCTTTAAAAAATGTACTTGTTTAGTTCTTTTTGTTGTGGACACAGGCCAACACAAATCACGTTATTTTGTTATTTTTAATTTAACGTAGTATCAAAGTAATGGTTTTGTGCTTGTTTGGTTGTGTTGTTTAAACAACAGTTTTCGTTGTTTAAACAACACAATACTTTTTCACTCATGCGTATTTTCATAATATTTAAACAACGTTACTAGAATAACATTATCAAACGAGCCATTTGTATTCTTTATTCTTTCCTTCACCATCTTTTTTGATGATCCTTCTAATTATAATCTCCTCCTTCCAATGAAGTTCATACAGTTGTCCAAGCATTGTTCTCTTGGATCTTTGCATTTGAGCATCTTTTCAATTTCTGAATACGTCACTCAAAAGATCTAAAGTCGATCTACAAAACGCTGCAAAAAATTAGTCGAATTAGAGGATGTCACACGCACCCTCACGTAATACGTGTCGCCCAAAGTTTCTGTATGTCATATCAATGTGCCTGAAGTGTTGCTAGAAGAAGCTTCTATATGCGTCAACCATGCCTAATGCTATCATATGCCAATGTCTTCTAGTAATCTATTTGGCTCTCTTGTCGCTACATGGCGTCGCCATTCTCTGGCCACCGTTTGCTATCCATATCACTCCTATCGCTGACTTCTGTCTCGCGTACCCTTGAGCCAATCATTCATCTACTAATGTTCCTTAGGCCGCCAATGCAGTCATCCTCTTACCATAATAGCCACTCTTTGGCCATTGATGCAATTGTTCTCCTGTCCTAGTAGCTCACTTTGAACCTTCATCCATTAAGCCAACGGTTGTTTTTCATTACCAGAACCAGAGTTTTCAAATGTTTCATTACATGTCATGATCAATCCATTCTACGTTCGATTTGATCATTCCTGCTCATGGCTTTCTTCCTGAGTTTATATTACAAATTCAAGGCGTTTTCAAGCTTATACTCTGACTTTGAGGGGGGTATGTTAGAATATATTAGGATATGAGCAAAGATATGTAGACTATAATTTTGTAGAAAACCATTGGTTACTTTGGTTTAATTTGTAATACCACGGGCTATATAGCTATCATACTAGGACTAATATGTTCTTTTATATATCCTACAAGGATATGTGGCAAAACGGGCAGGTTGGATCGGGTTCGTATTGAGTCAATAAGGTTTGGGTTGAAAACGGGTTTGGTTAATCGGTTTGCGGGTCGGGTCGTGTTGGGTCGAGCCAACCAGTGTTTTTCACATGATTTAAATAAAAAACATGTATTTGCCACTTGGTAAGTTATGTAGCAAATTACTTAGTGTGAAATATATTACTTTGAATTCACCACCCATATCAAGAAAGAGTTGAGCTTAACAAGTTATAAAATTATACAAATCCTAATATTGCTAACCAAAATAAATAGCACAAATACAGAAGAGTTTAATCTACCATTTGAAAATCTAATTAAAATAAATGCACAAATTTCATTTCTACACAATATCAACATCTCAAAGCATAAAAGAAAATTACAAATGCCCTATTGGATAGCTAAAGTAATAAAGACTAAAAAAATATATAAGATATTTAGGGGGTGTTTGGTAGAGTAGTTTGAGAAAGGTTGTTTGTAGTATTTTGAAATATATGTGGGTGAAAAAGTGTGTGAAAATATGTATAATGTTGTTTAAAATGTAAAAATGTGAGTTTGAGATGATAGACCAAACAGGCCCTTACAATCTTGAAAACTAATTTCAGAATCTAATATCTTGAAAATAATCTAACAGTTGTGTTTAATTTTAGATGCACCGTTGTTGACACTCTGTTTCAATTTGAGAATATACATCGAAGTTTGATTGTTTACTTATTTATACATAATATTTTTTTGAATATATCATTGTTAAGTAATACACTCCCAATAAATCATCTTTTATTTTGAAAAGCCATTTATTTTGGCTTTGAACGGTTAGAAATAGGCCCACAAATGTCCATAATTTATGTCAATTTCATTAATATACTTCGGCTTCACTATTTTTATATTTATGAATACTTTTTATTCATGTTTATAATTTCAAATATATGTTTTTAACTCTACTATAACAAAAAATTATCTTAGCATGTACTTTGTCATTTGATATCTAAAAATATTTTCTTATTGGGTTATTTAAGCAATAAGAATGCTTTAATTGTTTATTTTTCAATTCGTTTGCATCCAACTAAATAAAGGTCTCAATTGTTTTCTTAAGGCCATTGTATTTAAATGACTTTATATGTTACACCACCAAATAACTTGTTATTAAATTTATATTTTGAAAATTCAACCGTTAAATCACATGTTTTATATGCTATTAACATGTATGCCAATTTTCATGTCGTAATATATATATATATATATATACACACACACACACACACTAAATAAAGGTCTCAATTGTTTTCTTAAGGCCATTGTATTTGAATGACGTTATATGTTAGACCATCCAATAACTTGTTATTGAATTTATAATTTGAAAATTCAACTATTGAATCATATGTTCTATATGCTCTTAACACGCATGCCAATTGGATGTAATTTACCATTTGATCCATATATATATATATATATATATATATAAAATTGAGTTTGAATTATGCATTGTAAAGCTTATAAAAAAATAAAGTAAATCAACCGTGTCTTAATTTAACTTAATTTTTTTCTTAAAAAAAGTTTTTTAAAAAAGGGTCAAGTCACAAGTTAGTTGGGTTGGGTCAGTTGGTCAGGTCATAGGTCAACTTGTTTTTTATTCGGGTCAAAAAATAAGATTCGGATCAAATATTTTTCTTTGGATTTGGGTTAGGTTTGGCGAATCCCAGCTTGTTTTGCCATGTCTACTTACGTGCACGGTTTCATTGTAACATACAAAAATAATTTAGAATCATAAAAATTTAGGCTTTTAGGATTTTATTTATGGATAAAGTTTAACTACAAAATAAGTTGTAGTTTTATGCAACAAACTTACTTAATATCTTTTTATTAGAGGTGAATTTTGACAAATCCACCATTGGATTACATCTTCTTCTTATATTCTCCATACTTGCAAAATTTCAAGAACATTAAAGATCAATAGCTATGTCATCAATAAATTTTTTAAATTGCAAGTTTTTGTAATTTAAAATTATACACAAAATATAAGCTTGTAGATCATATAATAAATAATATCCGATTAACACAAAATTTAACATGTGTATTAAGAGCGTAAAGAACATGCAATTCAACGATTAGATTTTCAAAATAAGTTGTAATATTTATTTTATTGAGTGAATTTGTAACCTTAAGTTACAACCAATTTTGTAACTAAATTTTATCCTTTATTTATTTATTTTATTTTTGGGTGTGGACATAGGACCGTGAAATCGAATTATATTAAAACTATTGCTCTTGTTTTTCTCTTTTAAATTAATATTATTTGACTTTCTTCATTCTATTTATTAAACATTAAAACATACACATGTATACCTTTTGATAAAAGAAACAATGCTATAAATAATATAAAAGCAAGTCGTTACCTGTCATAGAAGCTAGCTATGCAATTTTCCTGAGGTCAAATTGAGCTTTGAATTTGCAGTGGCAGTTCCGCGATTTCATTTTCGATCAAGAAATTGTCAACTTACTACTCCACGCTATCTACCTCTAAGTTGTGAGTCTTGTGACTAATAATTTGGTCTTAAAAAATTTACCAATTTTAAATTTCATGGCTTCAGTTTCGTGGTCATAGCAGTCCACGGTTTCAGATGAATCAAGAAATTGTCAACTTATACACCATGTGAAATAAATCGTAGCACTTCTAAGTTGTGACTAATTTGGTCGCAAATGAAAAAAAAAAAATCAAAAGCAATTTAAAAATTTTCATGTCTTCAATTTCATAGTCTCTTAACTATGCCGTGGTAAAAGGGCAGGGCCATCTCTTCTGGACCAAACAATGCAAAGATTAAGTTGTTAAGACTATATATATTATAGGGAAGTTACTTTCATACACGTGGAAGTCTTGTGTTACTTACCAAATAAACAAAGTATGAATGAGGCAAGGTAAAACTAGTTGTTGGGTATTACTAAATTTAAAAATTGACCAATAAAAAGAGGAAAATACCCAATTAAATAAAATAAAATGAATAAGAGCATTGAATCAACAAATCCAGACTCTGTACCAAGAACCATAGAACTTTGAATCAACAAAATGGTCACGGTATGCCTTTGTCTTAGTTATGGTAAAAGGATTTTGATTTCAGGAGACGTGTACTCTTCAATTTTCAAACTCTATGTTCTCAATAAAAGTTGGTTCCAATTTCCAACTATGACTGAATGCTTAATTAATTTCCTCTAAGCTTCCTATTGTATTCTTGGATGTTTCCTTTTGCCTTTCGAGTTTTTAAAAAATTAAGGGTAAAGCCACTCTTACATGAAAACGAGAAATCCATGCATGGTTTGATTTTGATTTTATTTTTTAAAACGGACTTCCATCTCTTTCCCTAGTTATACACTGTATATTGTATTATGTACAATCGTCTATATGCGTGTATTTTTATGTGTTTATATACGAAGCATGCAAAGTATTCTTATAGAGCAAATACTATGACTTTATCAACAGTACGAAATGCTTGGTCAAACTCCAAAAGCTGCATGGGACATCCACTCGCTAGTACCTAAATGATTTCCTTTTGTATTGACTTACATAGATACACATTTTATTTATATGAAAATATATACATATTCTAAGTTTTTTTTTTTTTTTTTTTTTTTTTGGTATTTCTGGGAATGACTAAGAGACTTGAGACTTAAATTTTTTTTTTTTGTTAGAGACTCGGTTTCCATGTGGTCGCCACGTGGAAAAATATGCCACATCGGACGAGATCAGACCATGGAAATCGAGTCTCTAAGATTCGATTTATAGGCCAAAATCGAGTCTTATAGACTCGAGATGCTAGTAAATAATATAGTTTGGAAATCGGGACTACTAACTATATAGTTGGGAAATTATGGTTAAATTCCCATTTTTGCCTTACACATATATATACACACTTTTTTATTTGATAAGTTATATATATACACAAAAAAAGAGCTCGGTATTTTTAATCAAAATTATGTTTGATGGTGATCTTTTATAAAATAAAATTCATTTTTATAATTTTCATAGTGAAATTTTTAAAAAGTTTCATTTTCGATACAAATTATCAGATTTTATACTAAAGTAAGTAAAAAAAATTTCAATTGAACTAATGAAATTTTCAAAAACATGAATGATCCAACACTTGGAGGAACAAATTAGATTTCATACATATTTGAAACTATCTTGCTTTAACCTATTATGTGGTGACTAAAGAGACATTTTATGTGTAGTTTTAGTGACAATATTTTTTTAATGAGTCAATGACTTGTTAATCACCACATAATGGATTGAAAAAGATAGATTCAAACATGTTTGATGTCAAACTTTATCAAATATTTGACAGATATAAGAGTACATTTTATAATAAAAAATAGAATTGCAAAAAATAAAGTTATGTCTCTATAATTATTAAACCAATTTTTTTTTAAGAGTATCATTGGACTAATTCAAATACTTGGAAGGGCTAACTTTTATTTTTGTAGACCAAATTTTGAAAACATTAAAATAATTATATATATATATATAAACAATATTTCAAAATTTTGGGGGGGACCATGGCCCCCACCCTTCAATGTAGCTCCGCCTGTATTTTGAGGGGGGGGGGGGGCGAAGATATGAATTGAATAAAGTATCAACCACTTTCATACTATCTTCCAAAAAACAAAAATTAAAAAAAAACAAAAAAATTTATTGTTGATAAGAAAATATAGATTTAATCTCTTAACCATTATTTTAAGAGCTAATTAAAAAAGAAGAAAGCATGAAACATTTATTTGTATTTTTTAAAAATACGTGTGAATGAAAAAATGTGTATAAATACATATAATATTATTTAAATATTGAAACAGTTGTTATAGTTAGCCTACCATACAGCCCGTGATTTGGTGCGCCAAAAGTTCATGTGTGTTATATGTCAGACTGAACGAGTGAACACATTGATTGCGTGGTCCTATTCTATGGATTACATATGGATTACACTGTAAGTACTTTTGCATCAAATTAATACTTACGTTCTGACCCAAATTTAAAGTCCACGGATCGATCTACCTAGAAATTGCTTACGTATTTTCCTTCTGTACCCAACAAGATCATTTATTAACGCAAACTATTCATCAAAGAAAGTTTGTTAAAAGTACATAAACCCGTTTTGTATCACGTTATTTTATGGGAGGCTCTAACCCTTTTGTCCTCCAAGCTTTTAATTGGTGCACCTGCTAAAATTTTGTATTATAGCAAGTCATATTTTCGCATATGGGCTATATGGTCTCCCAATCAGGTGTAAAGAAAAACCACATAGGTAGAGCAAAGCTATTATAGACATGATGAGACGAGTCTGAATATATAGTTTAATAGTGTGAAAGAACTTGCGAGTCTCGATGTGGTGTTGTTGGTATTACTTCGGTTGTCCTTGTTCTTGTTCTTTTGTTATTATCACTTTCTAAGTAATAAATATGAAAAGCAAATCCATCAGTCAACTGTTGTACAAATATGCACATAATTAACTAGCTAGAATATGAAATTTTGGGTTTTAGTTTCTTTAACTCATTAAGTCTTCAGTCATTTTTTTAATGAAGAAAGATTTCTATCATTGAATAAGGAATGTGAATGTGATCTTTACTGTTAGCATAAGATATAAATTGTCTATAGCACATGTTGTGTATAACTTCAAATTCTTTCATATTTATTATAAAAAAAGAATTTTAGAGATGGTCAAGCAATGTGTATTAATCTAAATTTATTAGCAGTAGAAATTGAGATTGATGCTACGTACTTTTTTATCGTGTTGCTGGCTCTCATTGTAGTAATTTACAGCATACAACTTTTGTTATGAATTGCGGAAATATTCTCAGTCAAATACTACATGTAATGATGAAGCACTAATTCCGCGAGGGAAATTAATGTACAAATGCTATGGCTAGAAAATGATCAGATCTAAGCCAGGATCAAAGGCGACTTCACATTGAAGCCAAGGTGGTCACATGACCACTTGATTTGGACAAAAAATAATTATTATATATAAATTTTAAAAAATTATGACTTTTTTACCTTTAAAAGAAATTTATGACCACCTTAAATTTTTTTAGATCTAACATAATTAAACTTTGGACAAAGTCTGGCAACAAACTTATTGGCTGTAGACTAAAACTAAAATTTCACTTAATATTTTTTTATTAGATGTGAATTTTGACAAATCTACCATTGGATTACATTTCTTTCTTATATCTTTCATGCTTGCAAAATTTCAATAAGATCAAAGATTAAAAATTATATTATCAATCAAATATTTAAATTTCGAGTTTTTGTAGTATAAAATTATACATAAAAAATAAATTTATAGACCGAATAATAAATAATATCCGATTGGAATAAAATTTGACATGTGTTTTAAAAACACAAAGAACATGCAATTCAACAGCTAAATTTTAAGAATATATAATCATTTTAATTTGTTTAGTGAGAGTTGTAGCCTTAGAATACAATTAAAGTTCCAGTCAAATGTTGTCCTTAAACTTTGGTCTCTTTAACATTATATTAGGTCCTTACAAATAAAAAGGAAAAGTCCAAGAAATTTTTTTATTGAACTAAAATTTTGAAAGACATGTAACTTGCAGTATTGATAATGATACTATCATGCAACGATTATAAAATAAGATCGTAGAAGGAAATTGTAAGACTATATATTTGCGTGTGTTTTTTTTGTTAAAATATGAAGTTCCCTGGAAAAAGTTCCTGAAGGTCATTGACTAGGATCTTGATATTTTTCATAGTCTCCTTGCCGATTTATTGCTTCATTGCGGGAGGTGTTGTCCTCCTAACTATGTTTTATCTGCTTAGTCTTTAAAGACATGTATTTACCAAGAAAAAGAAGTTACTGAGAAATTCCACCATATAATTACCATGTACCACCTAAGGAAAAACCAGGGAATGGACGAAATTTCCCTTTCCTCACTAATCAATTACAGCTTTACACCAATATTATTATTTTTGGTTCGGTAATAGTCACATTTGGCCCTTCACCAACCTCCCTTTTTCATAACACGTGCTCTCAGCGTGGCCACTTATGCAAAATCCCTATAAATACCAAGCAAAACCTTCCATACTATCACAAACCAAACACATTTCAAGTTTCAACCCTATAGCTCTCAGCTCTCATCACATCAAAAATGGCTTCTGTTTCCTCAAAAATTGGCATAATAGGAGCTGGTGTTAGTGGCTTAGCAGCCGCTAAACAACTAGCCCACCACAACCCTTTAGTCTTTGAAGCCTCTGACTCTATTGGTGGGGTCTGGAGGCATTGTTCTTACAGTTCCACAAAGCTTCAGTCCCTTCGTTGTGATTATGAGTTTTCTGATTTCCCTTGGCCTGATAGGGATAGCACAAGTTTTCCATCTTATACTGAGATATTGGAATACTTAACATCTTATGCTAACCACTTTGATGTCCTCAAGTTTGTAAGGTTCAACACAAAAGTGGTGGAGATTAGGTTTGTTGGTGATAGGGAAGCCACTGATCTCACTGGGAAACCTGGTGACTATCCTACTATATTGCCTGGACACCCTGTTTGGGAGGTTGCTGTGCAAACCAACCATTCAGATACCATTGAGGTCGTTACCCTTTTTTTTCTTTTCTTTTTTTTTTCTTTAACTAATAAAAAATATATGGCTACGAGGGTTTTACTAGCTAGGGTTCCAAAGGAAAAAGAATATGATTTTCTTATTTCTTTCTTTGTGTATTTCCTTTCATTTACTTCGTATTTTCCTATCTATTTAGAACCTACATACTCCAGAATTTCCTAATTTCTAATCTCTTTTTTTTTTTTTTTAAAAATCCTGGCTGGCCTCCAAGAAAAAATTTGACACCTTGTAGTTTGGCCTAAGTCAACCTTCAAAGTCTTATATATTTTGCGACAAGCGGGATATATAATTTGTTGATAATGAGTAAAAATCTTTTGCTTCAATATGAGCGTTCAACTTTATGCTTTAGCAATCTTTGCTTGTCAAAAATCTTTATTTTTTTAGTAATGAAAGTTTAAAATGAAACGAAATAAATCAAACACACATGAGTAGACTATAAATATATAATTTTTGTGTGATCCTTTGTGGTCCATCGATTGTATAGTTGACAATACGAGGAATCGTATAATGAAACTTCCTATAAGTATATTACCTAGAAATTAAGGTCAAACGTCTATGTATACGATCGTTAGTATTATCTTTACATCTACCTAGTATTTTGGTGACTAGATTATATTATTATTATTATATATATATATATTGACTTGTGTTAATTTATTCGATTCATTTCAGTGGTATGCCTTCGAGTTTCTTGTGGTTTGCATTGGAAAATATGGAGATGTACCTAAAATCCCAGAATTTCCACGAAACAAAGGCCCTGAAATATTTCAGGGCAAGGTCTTGCATACCATTGATTACTGCAAACTTCAAAAGGAAGAGACTTCACAACTATTTAAGGGGAAGAAGGTTGCAGTCATTGGTTTCAAGAAATCAGCAATTGATTTAGCACTCGAGTGCGCAGAGGAGAACCAAGGTATGAAGATCTCTCTCTCTCTCTCTATATATATATATAAAATAAGGTTTTATACATTTTATGGGAGGGAATTTGAACTCTAAATGTTTTAGGTACCAAAGTTTCTTTATTATTATTTTTCCTTTTTTTTGTATGTTAATTAATATTTCATTCATTTATTTCCCTCACAAAATAATATTGTTGGATCCTTATCCTAAAGAAAGAAACAAGTTCATTGATGTGTAGTCATCATGCTCCAATTCAGATGTCATCACCTTGTTAAGTGACCTATCAAAAATTTTTTATTTTTTTTATTAGCTTAATTTTTTTTAATAGGTAGTATAGTTTATTTTTAACAAGCAAATCAATGGGATGATTGATGGGTTATACAGCTAATAGTGGCTAGTAATTTATGATTTTCAAACTCTATTAGTCTTTGAATCAAAATTCTCACATTTTCCGCAAGTGTGGAAGATAAAGTGAAGAGTTGAATTATTAGGGATCCATACTGCAGGAGTTGTGATTTTTTACAGACACAAGTGTACGTGGAAGATGAAGTCAAAAGTGGAGTCAATTTTTAATAAAGTAATAAGTAATTCTATGTAAGCCTAGTTTCATTTAGAAAATAATTGAGATATGAATACACTGAATTGCACCAAATTTTTTTTTTTTTTTGCATCAATTCAAAGCCCAGAAAAGGCTTTATAAGATTAGAAGGTCCATTTAACACTTACTAATGTATCATTTGTATATTATATCTTTTTTATATAAACATTAAATTTTATAAGAATGTAGTGTAAAATTTAAATTTTACACTTCCAATCCTAAATTACCACATCATCATATTATATATTAAAAAATATACACAATCACACTCAATAAACTCTAATACCTATTTGAAAATATAACTTAACTGTGAGTATATATAAAAGATTGAATAAATATGCTCCTAAGTGCATCAAGTTTGTCGTTTTCCCTTTGTTTTAGTATACTTTTTGCTCTTTAATTGAAACATAGAATCAATTTGGTTCTTTTCTCAAAAAAAAAAAGAATCAATTTGGTCCAAAAGACAATAGTGAATGTAGTGCAATTTAATTAGTTCTTATTTTTCACGTTATGTAGTTGGAATTTGCATGGTTTGGGTTTCACACAATCAAGACGTATTTGACTTGTTGACTTTACACGTTTTTACTTTTTAGACGATTCCAAAACACATGCATCAGAATTCCGCACATCTTCTGTACATTATGAGGAAAAGAAAAAGACTAAAGTTTCAACTTTCAACAACGGGTGTCATTATAATGTGTCTGCTCCGTATTGGGCCAATCTTGGAAAATTCTTGACGCCGATATGTTTCCCTTTAATTGATGTCAACAATTTTTCCATGGCAAATTTTGAGATGCATTAAATGTGCAAGAAAATAACTTTTGTTCCTGGTGGTGTTCATATACTGAAGAGTTTAGAGGTTCTAAAGCGGTAGAAGGTTTTTGCTGTGAGTTCATCTACGGGGATTGTGGAATCTAGGGACAAAGGTTTTGTACTAGATCTGAAACTCCTTTTCATTATAGTGGATTTCTTTTCGGGAAGGTTTCCCCCTAGGTTTTTTACTGTGAAACTAGTTTGTTTCATTGGTTTTCCTGGGCCACCATATCTTGTCTTATTTACTTTTCCGCTGCATTCAATTATTGACATGATATTGATGTTTGTTTGTTTTAACAAGATTTATTCATAATAAACCTAATTAACAACTTGGGTTTAAAATTTGTTAATTCTATCAACCGGGGTCTAAATTTCCCAACAAGTGGTATCAGAGCCAAGGTCATAGGTTCGAGTCGTTGGAGTCGCATTGTGAGGGAGGGATTGTGAGGGATTTCACAATTTGCTTCAATACCAATGAGCTTGGTCGCGATCGAATGCTATAAAATATTTGTGCCCCCTCATCCTTCACCAATTGGTGGTTGGATGGATTGGTAAGGCACACAGTCTGACAAGTGGTATCAGAGCGGGTACACTCTGATTGGATTAATTTCCTGAGTGTGATCCTTGACCCCCGTTGTCATGGATCGTGGACAATCTCTTTTGATTCCTCATTTATTTGATGGCACTAATTATACGTACTGGAAAGTTCGTATGAAAGTCTTTTTGCAGACTCTAGGTGAACAGGTACGGCAAGCTGTTGAAGTTGGCTGGATTAAGCCAAAGGAAGCGAAGATGGATTGGGATGATGCAACAATCATAGTGGCAAATTTCAATAGTAGGGCCTTGAATGCTTTGTTTTGTGGAGTGACCAATGAAGAATTCAAGAAAATATCATCCACGGAAGTTGCCAAGGAAGCATGGACCATTCTTGAGACCACCTATGAAGGTATCAAGGCAGTAAAGACTGTGAAGTTTCAAAGACTCACTAGTAGCTTTGAAGAAATAAGGATGGAGGAGGATGAGACATTTGATGAGTTCTATGCTAAACTCAAGGATATTGTGAATTCTGCTTTCAACCTTGGAGAATGTATTGCAGAATCCAAAATTGTTAGTAAAATCCTTAGGTCCTTACCTGAAAGATTCCATGCCAAAATCACTGCCATTGAAGAAGCAAAGGAAATTGATCAAATTCCTTTGACTGAGCTTGTAGGTAACCTTCAAACCTATGAGATGGGATTAGGCTCAATGGGAAAAGGTGGAGAGAGTAAAAACTTGGCTCTTAAGAGTATAGAGGAAGAGATTGAGGACTTTGAAGATGAAGATGAAGGTGATGATGAGGATGAGGATCTAACCTTCATCACTGATGAGATTATCTAGCTTCTTCAATTTAGGAAAAAGGATAAGGGCAAACCTCCTAAGAAATCTAAATCCTCAAGGAAGGGCAAGAATGAGAAACCCCTTATCCAATGCCATGAGTGCAAAGGTTTTGGTCATATAAGGATAGAGTGCCCAAACTACCTCATGAATGAAAAGACCAAGGAGTCAAAAGATAAAGGGTTGGTTGCTACTTGGAGTGACACTGAAAATGACTCTTTTGATGAGTATGTGGGTGAATGTAGTCATATTATGGTCTTTGCTGCCTCAATCGATAAGGTGATTGTAGAAAGTGCTAGTGACAGTAAGGATTCTTCTAATCATGAAATACCTAAGAAGATGACCCTTCAGGAAGCCTATGATAAGCTATGCACTGAATTCATAAAATCTGAAAAGACTTCTCATCTTTGTAGAAAAGAGCTTAATGAGGTAAAAACTGAAAAAGCTGATTTATTAGTCAAACTAGATGAGACTACAAGGTTAGTTGAGACTCTTGTTGTGGAGAACACCTCATTAGAAGAGAAGGTCAAGAATCTTGAAGTTGAGCTTAGTCAAGCTAGAACTCAAATAGAGAGGATGTCTAGTGCAAAGCTTGATGAGGTCTTTAGTGCTCAAAAGCCTAGTTTTGATAAGACTGGATTAGGATATGCTGTTTCCTCCGGCCGCCCCTCTTCCATGGATTCTAGATCAAGGACTGTCTTTGTGCCTCAATTTGAGAAAGGTAATAAAGGTATGAAATCCAAAACTATTTTGGCTAATTCTAAATCCTTTGTTAGACCTCATGTTTGTTACCATTGTAGTATTTCTGGACACATTCGTCCTAATTGCTTTAAGTTGTATCCTCATAAGCAATTGTCCAAACGGTCACAGGTTTCCTCTCAAGGATCTACACCTTTGTTTGGAGAGTTATTAAAAGTTTTGAGTTTTTTAACTCAATTTCAGGAGAATTCTAATTCTTTTATGTCCTTTAGTAGACATACTAGGACACGTGCATTTTCATCTTCACGGCCAAAGACTCGTGCTATGTGGGTGAGAAAGGAGCCTAAGACTTAATTGTCTTTTCTGTTTGTCCTCTACTTTAATTCTTTCTATCTAAAGTAGGACGCTCTTTGCTTGATTTCTTATCTGCTTTTGAAATCATGCTTTCATGCATCTGCATCTTTCTATCATACCTTCTTGCATATGCATCTTTCTTTCTGCTTTCATATTGTTTGTCTGTTTTTGTTTGGTTGTTTAGTTTTTTTAAAAAAATTGAAAAATCAGAAAAATACAAAAAACTGTGTGTATATGTGTACATTGGTACTTGTGTACCTTGGATGGCCATTGAAACAAAGTTTTCTAAACTTTGTATCTCTTGTAGTTTAGATGGGCATCTCTATGCACAACTAAGCAAGTGAGCTTTGTGGCTCTTGTTTGTGATGAGTAAGATTAAGTTGTCTCTTGTACTTAAAACTCGTATCACTCTTTTTGACAAGAAGGATTAGAAAATCCTAAGAGAAATGCATAAATAACCATCTCACCACTGTTGCCCGCCAATCATGAATGACTTTTGTGTGCTTCGGCATAGCAAAATTGGAATGTCAAATGCTTAACATAATTGGGTATTTCTTTTCTATCTCTTATATGCCCATGCATGATTTGCTTAAAAAGAAAATATGCAAAGAAAAATCAAAAGCAAAAAGATCAAAAATGCTTTTAAATATGATTGCAAACGTGTATTCTAGGAGATGTGGGAGTTATAGGATGTACCTCGAAAGTGATAGTCCCCATCAAACAGTTATGATTTTGTGTGAGTTAAAGTGATTTTCTCATATCTCAAATCGTCATAACATGTTGACACATTTGCAATCTTGTGATGTTTTACACACACAACACGCAATATTCTTTGCTACTCTTGATACATGTGCAGGTACAATGTGATTTGGCCATCACAAGGTTTTACATGTGTTAATGTATGCTCACTAAACTGTCTTGACTTGTTTTTGAAATATAAAATTGGTTAGACTTGTTTAGTGTGTGTGTGTTTTGGGATCTATGTGCTTCACATTTTTCTTGTTGAGAGATTTGTTTTTCACATGTTTTGCATCCTTCTATTATCTTGTCATCCATAGCATCTTGTTTCATTACATTCATGCATTTTTATGGATTCTTTGTACCCCCTTGATCATCCTTGGTCATCTTTATGTTTCTCGGGTGAAGCTTTCCAGTTTCTTGTACCCTTTGTCAATCATGACAAAAAGGGGGAGAAATTGTGATGTGGTTTCTTATTTTAAGATTCTACATGTTAGGGGGAGAAATACATGCCTCTGTAAAGGGGAGATGTGTTTCATCTTGTTAGGGGGAGTGCTTACTTCCTTGTTCTTGTACACCGGTCTTGTGACCATGTTTATATACATTCTACTTATCTTCTTTATATGTTGATGTATGTTTCTTTCACCTACCTCTACATGTGTTGTTTCTTTTCTATCTTTATACACATGTTTCTACTTGTATACAATCTTATATTTCTGTTTCACACAAAGATGCTTTGATGAGTTTTGTTTAAAGTGTTTCAGAAATACAAGTTGTCAAAGTCTACTTGCCATAAACTCTCTTCTTGCAAAGTCTTTCAAGAGTTTATGTTAGGATAGATTTTATTGTATTCAACAAGTGAATATGAGTTGAGTGATTTATGACTTCTCTCATATGTTCATTTGTTTGTTGTGGTTTTGTCACGAATTGCCAAAGAAGGAGATTGTTAGGACATATGTGTTTCACTTGTTAGGAACATATGTCACTATTTTATGTAATTGGCTTATCCTTTGACAAAACGCATTTTACTTGTATTTAGGTAGATCTAGGATGTGTTTAATACTTCAAGAAACTGTGTTTCAAGATCAAGTGTTGAAGACATGCAAGTCTGTCCAAGAATCAAGTGAGAAAGTGCTGAATTTTAAAGCTCGATAGCTGCTCGACACCTCCTCAACACTTGGCTATCTGTCGAGCTCTTAAGTTGTTTCTTATCGCAATCTCGATAGCTTCTCGACAGCTAGTCGATCGATCGAGATATCTCCTGTCCCCTTGAAACCTGCTCGACACCTCCTTGATCAATCGAGATTTACTGAGCCTTACGAAAGTCAGATTTCCAGATCAAATTTTTGGCTCATGCTGACATGTATGTGTAGGGTTTCTTTTCGGCCCATCACATAAGAGAATACAAAGAGAATAAAAAGGAGAACATATGCAAAAGGTGACCAATGCCTTATTATCTCTGAAAGAAGCTACTGCGTCTTTACGCCTTAGGGTTTTGTAACCAAGTGCTTCTTGATCTTCATTGTTGATGAAGTGAAGAACTTTGCAACCAACATCTTCTTCAAGTTGGTGCTTAAGTCGCGTACTGGGATCCGCGCAAATGGTTAGTCACGTACTGGGATTCGTGCATCATCAAAGGGTGGCGTTCATATACTGAAGAGTTTAAAGGTTCTGAAGCGGTAGAAGGTTTCTGCTGTGAGTTCATTTACGAGGATTGTAGAGTCTAGGGACAAAGGTTTTGTACTAGATCTGAAACTCCTTTTCATTATAGTGGATTGCTTTTTGGGAAGGTTTCCCCCCAGGTTTTTTACTGTGAAACTAGTTTGTTTCATTGGTTTTCCTGGGTCATCATATCTTGTCTTATTTACTTTTCCATTGCATTCAATTATTGACATGATATTGATGTTTGTTTGTTTTAACTAGATTTATTCATAATAAACCTAATTAACAACTTGGGTTTAAAACTTGTTAATTCTATCAACCTGAGTCTAAATTTCCCAACACAGCAGAAGCAGAAGAATCTGAAGGATCCTTCCACCCAAGCACAGTCAGGACTCTCCAGAAGAACCCTAAGTTCAGGTTGCTATTCAACCAGTTGGGATTTGGGCTAAAGGCAAGAAGGGTGGCCACAGAGTCCCTCATGAGTATAGCAACAGATTCAGGAATGGAATGTTTCACAGCAGAATCCCATGCTAGTCGAGCTTACCTAGAGAAAACCAATGCAATAACCTTCACCGATGAGAACATCGAAGTTGAGCATCCAGACCACCGTAGACCCCTTTATCTAATGGCCACCATAAATGGTGTCCAAGTCAGAAGAGCATTAGTAGACAAAGGGACGTCACTCAACCTCATAGCCCTGAGTACCCTAAAAGTCGTGGGCCTAACTGGCAGGAGGATCCTGGGGACTCCCATGGAGATAACAGGATTTTGAGGATTAGCAGAATCTCCTGAAGGATGTGTGCAGCTGGCCTTAAGAGTAGGACCAATAGTGGCCCTGACAAGATTTCATGTGATCAATTCAGAGGTTTCCTACCATGTACTGTTGGGACACCCATGGCTCCATAAGCACCACCTTATTCCATCCACGTACCATCAATGTGTTAAAGGGAGATTGAATGGAAGACCCGTAAGGATCCCTGCCAACCATAACCCTTTCCGCCAAGGAGATGTAAACTTTGTGGAAACAATGTTCTATGATGAGTTAAAACCAGATGATGAGAGCCCCACGCTGGGGAAACTAGGAGCACCTATCTTGGAAGAAGAAGAAGGAGGGAGTACCTGTGACCTAAGAAACCTCTTGGAGAGAAAAAGGCAAAAGAGGGAGCCCAGCTCCTCAGGATCTCGGGAATGTATAGTGGTACGAAAACCCAGAGGAAGGTTGATTTATCGTTTATGAAGGATCCCAGAAGCCTGTTTTCATTAGTAGTCAGTTGACAGCACAAGAATATGAGCAATTAGTGGCCTTACTCAAGAAATACATGGATGTGTTCGTATGGACCTATGATAAGATGCCTGGTCTAGATCCCGGACTGGTGGTCCATTCTCTCAACGTAGACCTGGGAGTCAAGCTAGTAATCTAGCCAGCCAGGGTCTTTCACACCGATGTGGAAGCTCAGATAACTCAAGAAGCTGCTAGCAGCTGGTTATATCAAGCCCATCCAGCACCTTAAGTGGCTTTCCAACATAGTACCTGTGAAGAAAAAGAATGGCCAAATCCGTTGCTATATGGACTTTTACAATCTAAACAAGGCATGTCCAAAAGATGAGTTCCCTCTGCCTAATATTGACCTCATTGTGGATTTAGCTATAGGAAGTTCTATGTTTTCATTTATGGATGGGTATAATGGGTACAACCAAATCCGCATGGCTGCCAAAGATGCAGAAAAGACAGCATTCTGGACTCTAATTGGGAATTTTTATTACACTGTGATGCCCTTTGGCCTCAAAAATACAGGGGCCACATACTAGCGAACCATGACTGCTATCTTCCATGACATAATGCATAAAGAAATGGAAGACTATGTGGATGATATTGTGGTGAAATCAAAAACTAGGGCAGGACACCTTCAGATACTTGAACAAGTTTTTGAAAGGTGCAAGAAATACAAATTGTGCATGAACCCCATGAAGTGTGCCTTCAGGGTGTCTGCTGGAAAGTTTCTTGGGTTCCTAGTACATCACAGAGGCATAAGTGTAGATCCAGCAAAAGTCACAGCCATTGCAACAATGAAAAGGCCTACAACAGTAAGGGAGCTCAAAAGCTTCCTAGGGAGGGTCTCCTACATTAGGAGGTTTGTGCTAGGATTGGCTTCAGTCACAAGTGGTTTATCCAAACTATTGAAAAAAGGCGGCTAAGTTCACCTGGGAAACTGAGCAGCAAGAAGCCTTTCAAAGGATCCAGCAGATCATGAATCATCTTCCCACCCTCCAAGCACCAGTACGTGGGCGACCCCTGTTGCTATATTTAGCGTTAAACTCCCAGGCGATAGAAGTCCTGCTAGCACAAGAGGATGATAATGGGAATGAGCAACCTATTTACTACGTGAGCAGGACACTTAAGGACATTGAGACCAGGTACACCAGGATAGAAAGAGCTTGCCTAGTAGTCATCTACACATCCCAAAGGCTGAAGCGATATTTCTCATCTCACCAGATCCTTTTGGTGACTAAGTCACATCCCATAAAAGCACTCTTACATCAGCCCCTCCTGACGGGAAGGATAGCATAGTGGCTAGTCCTGCTCTCTCAATACGACAAAGGCATCAGGACCCCTAAGGCTGCATTGATGATTTCTCTAGATTTACATATGTGTATTTAATGAGAAATAAAAATGAATCATTTGACATGTTCAAACGTTATAAAACTGAAGTAGAAAATCAAAAGGATAGGAAAATAAAGATCTTACAAAGCGATAGAGGTGGTGAATATTTTCCTAACGATTTTTCTACATTTTGTGAGGAACATGGTATAATACACCAAAGTTCAACCCCTTATACACCCCAACAAAATGGTTTGGCTGAAAGGAAAAATAGAACTCTTGTAGACATGGTAAATGTCATGATCTTAAGTGCAGAACTCCCATTTAATTTATGGGGAGAGGCATTTATACTCAACCGTATATGATGGTTTAGATTGATTTTATTAGGTATGCATTTATTTGTTTAAAAGGGTTAGTATTTGTAGTTTGAGAATTAAAGAAAGAGATTGAATCACATTTTAATTCTCTATTATTGATTGAAAAAAAAAAAAAAAAGAGTCTTTGTTTCTCTATAATTTATAAGATCCTTCTGTAGTGGTGGCTATTTCAAGAGATGCTTTAAGTTCAAATCAATATATGTCAAATTGGCTAGCCAAAGCATCCGATGACTATAATTATGAAAAACAATAACTCAGCCCTCAAACAATGTTTGAATTTTGGCAGTGTTTAAATTTTCAATGTAGATTTAACAATGTTTCTTTCTTATTGTAATTTGTGATTTATGTTAATGATAATTCTAGGGTCCTCCAACTCATGAAAGTACGCAAGATTTATGTTTCTTTCTCATTGTGTTTCTTCCAACCCAGATGGATACAAGAGAGAAGTTTTGACGCTAAGGTTGACAGTCATAAGTGGAGAGATTCCTAATCCAATTAAATTTCTAATATATATATTCTCTTTGGATATGCTGATTTTTCATATTCTACATTGTTTTTGGGCGGTACTGGTAACTGGAAAGTTCAAAATGCTCATTTTCTTTTTTAGTAGCTTTAATTTTGTGCTTTCTCCGTCATATCTCTCTTCTGTTGTTGACCATTCAGTGAGGCCATTTATAAGTGAAATGAACCTTCTGTGTATTCTTGCTTTGCCAACACTATGTTAGTTCTTTCTTTTTTTTTGTGTATTACATCAATGTTGGTGTGTATCATATTTCTATGTTTCTTATTTTACTCATTGATTGTTTAGGGAAATATGATACCGAAACATTGAGCATGTGTGTGAATTTAATTAGTAATGTATATATGAAAAGTTGATTGTGTAATTTTCTTTTAGTGTTATTTGGAGCAGGAATTCCAGACCTTTAGTGTGGAGTACACCTAGAGGAGTGAGAACAAGTTCGCTGATGCACTAGCCACCCTGGGATCCTAAGTGCCATTCAAAGGGAAAGACACTCTAGTAAGAATAGGTAAGCAGGAACATTCCATCATAAGGATCCTCAAAAGGATGTTCCCTGAAGAACCTAAGCAGCAGGATTGGAGGAGTGAGGTTAAGGAGAAAATGAAAGAGGCAGGACCTAAAGGAAGTATCAAGGAACTGAGGGACTACACTCTGATGGAAGGAGAACTATATAGGAGGCTGCCTGGAGGGATCCTATCCAGGTGTGTCAATGAGAAGGAAGGAAAGCTGAGATTAGAAGAACTACATAGCCAGGCCTGTGGGGTTGCAGAAAAGATCAGCCTATACAGAAGGATGCAGCGCATGGGGTACTACTTGCCAAATATGAACAAAGAGGCAGCAACTATGCAGGAGAAGTGCCAAAAATGTCAACTTTCAATGGACAAGGAAGAGAGCTACGCCATATTTGTTACAGAAGATTGGAGAACTCCATTCATAAAGTACTTGGCTTAAGGGATCCTACCAATTGACATGACATTAGCCCGCCAGCTCAAGAAACTTGTAGTCAGGTACTTCTTACAAAACGAAATCCTATTCAAAAGGGGGTACAGCGGGGATCCCCTAAGATGCCTAGGGCCAAGGAAAGCCAGAGAAGTAGTCAGTGAAGTCCATTCCGGTGACTATGGAAGTCACCCAGGGAAAAGAAGACTCTACAAGCAATTGCCACTGTTAGGGTACTATTGGCCAACAATGAAAAAGGACTTCGAGGAACTAGTCAAAACGTGCCATGCCTGTCAAGTACTTGGAGATGCAATTCATACTCACCCAAATGTGCTGCAAGATATGACAACACCATGGCCTTTCCACACTTGGGGGCTTGATCTCATAGGGCCTATAAACCCTCCTTCCAATGGTTGCATATGGATCCTAGCGGCCACCGAGTACTTTACAAAATGGGTAGAAGCTATCCCTTTGAAAAAGGCCACTAGAGTAGCCATGCAAACTTCATTCAAGAACACATCATTACAAGGTTTGGGATCCCTAGGAGACTGATCAGTGACAATAGGACTCCGTTCATAAACAAAGACATGAAGAACTTGATTGTGGCGTATTACATCAAGCATGGAAGGTCCACATCATACTACCCACAAGGAAATGGCCAAGCTAAGGCCACCAATAGGGTGATGCTGAAGATCCTTAAAAAGATGAAGCATGAGTATAGGGGAAAATGGAGTGATCACTTGACAAATGTACTCTGGGCATACAGTAGCTCTGTGAAGACAGCCACAAGATTCTCACCATTCTCCCTAGTCTATGGGACAGAAGCCATCAGCCCTGTGGAGTTAGTTGTCCCTACGCCGAGGGTAGTGCTTGAAGAAAACCAGGAGGACACTGAGGACACAAACAATGAAAGGAGATTGACAGATCTAGAGGGGTTGGAGGAAGAAAGGGAAGTGGCTAGAAGGAGAAATCTGAGGTACCAGCAGGGGATGGCTAAGGCATATGCACAGGCAGTACACCCAAGGGCTTTCACTGAGGGGCAGCTGGTGTTGAGAACAGCAGAACATGTAAGAAGAAACCTCCTAGGACCCTCCAAATTTGCCCTAAAGTGGGAAGGACCTTACATCATCAGGGAAGCCCACGATAGTGGGTATTACTACCTCTCAAAGGAAGATGGGACAATCCTGGAAGATCCCATAAATAGGAAGTGGCTGAAACAGTACTATGCATAGAAATGGAGAGATCTCAGTACATCGAGACCCTTTTGCCAACTCTCCAATCTGCTAAGTGTTTCATCATTCTTTGCTTTTGTTATGAATTTTTGTTTAAGTAATTTTGTTTAGGAACCCAAGGTAGAAGGACATTCTGTGATCCTTACTATCTTTGATAATTTTTCTGTGTTCCTTAGATGGTAACTGTGCTTTGATTCAATGAAATCTCTTTTATTTCCTTTAAGTTACAGCTAAACTAAATATTGCAAAGTCCAAATGTAGGCAGACTTGAGGGGGGTACCTGGGCTAATGCAAAAAAAAAAAACTTTGACACATGACCCAGGACCCACACCACAATTAGTTCAAGATACATGGCCTGGGACCACATGCAAAAAGTAAGTGCCCGGGATACCTAGC
Source organism: Notholithocarpus densiflorus (assembly GCA_030021035.2). Lineage (NCBI taxonomy): Eukaryota > Viridiplantae > Streptophyta > Magnoliopsida > Fagales > Fagaceae > Notholithocarpus > Notholithocarpus densiflorus. The sequence goes on along the minus strand of JARYZH020000113.1, from coordinate 1,296,193 downwards.
CCAGTATCTGACAAAAGGGGACCTGCCTAGTTCATGATCTGGGACTTCAAAAAAAAAAAAAAAAAAAAAGCACCCAATATACCCAGTTCAGTACCTGCGCAGTAAGACAACCACCAGGGTACTTGATCCAAGACCTACAGTAAAACTTGTAGGGACCATGGCCCAAGACTCAATGTAAAAAAAAAAAAAAAAAGCAGTATACAAAAAGAGAAGAACAGATCCACATACTATTGAAAGTTAGAAGCAGTCTTTAAAAAAAAAACATATCCATGTCACAGAAAATAAGCCAGAAGTAGTGTTCAACAGAAAAAGATAAAGCTTATACAACCCAAATTGTTTGAAAAAAAATATACACATCTGAACTAGCTAAAAAAAAGAGCTAAGGAATAAGCCCGGCCAGCAAGGAACTGTCTGGAGAAATAGCAAGAACAGCTGAAGAAGAGAGAACTTTTTGCTTCTTAACCTTTAAGTCCTGCAAGATCTTGTGGGCACGAGCCAAAGCCTCCTCAGCAGCAACAATTTCAGCATCAAGATTCCTAGAGGCCTACCTCTGAAACAGCATATGGGCTAGTGAACGTAAATGCTCCAGCAAGAAGGATAGGTTGAACTTTGCTTCTATAAGATCCTGCACTACACCCCTCCATTCCAAAAGTCTTTCCTCAGATAAGGAGTCGAGAGAAGAGTTCCTCAAGGAAATTAGCACTGCACATAGCAACTCCATCAGGATGTTGCCCAAAAATACACCTCCCTTGAACCCACTGGTGAAATCTGCATGGATCTTGAACAACCCTTCTAGTAATGGCAGACCTTCCACAGGCATAGAGAAGCGCAAAAAGTTACCATAAGGAGGCCCAAAGCGATAAAAATGGCTTACAGGGAGGCTATTGAACTCCAAAAGATCAAAACGGGCCAGGAAAGTAGAGAGCCCTGAGTCAGGATCTGAAACAGTCACCTCTAGAGCCTCCCCCATTGTTGTATCTCCACTCATAGGGATTAAGGAGCTTTCAACCCTCTGGATAGTTTGGGGGGTCCTTGCTTGAAATTCCACAACTTGAGCAGACTCCACAGCTACCTCAGGAACTACAGGTTCAGGACCTTTGACACCTATGACAACACCTGCAAAGCAGACATAGTTCAAAGGAGGAAAGAGCCAGGAAAGAAAGGTAAAGTAAAAAAAAATAATAATAATAATAAAAAATAAAAAAAAATAAAAAAATAAAAAAACCAATATCAGCTTCCTATGGTGGAGCTTCCTCCTCTTGCTCCTCTGATTTCTTGAAGGACTTTGTGAAAGAACACACAGCACTATGAAGAAAGGGTGAGGAAACCTTGGCAAAATGGCTAAAGGAAGGTAAGGATACTGGGGGCTTCGCCATAGAAGGAAAAGGCAAGGGAAGAGCATAGAAAGGAGGAAAGAAGAGGAAGCACAATAAAGGTGAACAGCATGCACCTTCAAAACCCTCAGATTCCAAAGAAGAGGCAGCCTTAGAGGCAGATCTCACACTGGTTTGACCTAAAAGGGGAAGAGGAAATGGGAACTTTCAAAAAGAAAGAGATACAATAAGGTAAGATCAAGCATTCTTATAAAGGGTGAATGGGGCTCACCTGCTTGTATGGATGGAGACGCGCCCCCCAAGGGTTCTTTGCTTAACACAGGTTCAGGTGACATAGTTTTGATGGGATTGAATGTCTGCTCGAGCTGGGGATCTTGGGAAACAGGGGGCTGGGGAGTTTCAAGATCTTGAGCAACCAAGGGAACAAATTGCAGAATAGGCTGGACACTCTGCATTGGCTAGCTAACCTCCTCAGTTATACCACCACTAGGGGGCTCCTCTTCCACACCTGGTAAAACAACAGAGGGAGCAGCAATCACTCTTCCCCCGGAGTCCCACCAGTCGTGGGAGGAGGTACCTCCACCTGCAAAAGGAAAAGAATGCATAAGTACACAGTACCAAAAAAAGGGTGGAAACAAACAGAAAGAGGCACAAATAAAAGAGAGCCATACCACATCATTACCAGACGATTGACTCCTCCCTTTCTTGGGGTCTGACTTGCGCTTGGACTGCAAGGAATGAATAATCACTCATCAGTTAAAAAGAGGAAAGGAAGGACACTGCAACAACAATAATAAGCTACTGCAAAACATAAGAGAGAAGAAGAAAAGAGGCCTTGCCCTTCTCTCTCTCTCTACAGAGTCTCCAATGGTCTTTTGCTTACTATGGGTATGCCTAGAGGGTCTTAAGGGAGACTAGGGTGCAAAATCAAAGGACCCTAAAGAACCCTGGGCTGAAGAACTCACAAAACCTGAGAGAGAGAAGACTCTACCTTAGTCTTCACTCGAGTCTTGGGAAGTAAAGGATGCCCAACTTCCTTTCCCACTGTAGGGGAGCTTACTCTCCCGGGTTCCTCAGCAATTACTAACTGCTTCTGAGATTTTGTAGTCTTTCTCTTCTTGGTCTCAGATCCAGCCTCAGTACCCTCAACACCCTCTTCAAGCTCGACTTGCTTAACCTTTTCCTGCTTAATCTTCTTCTCTGTACCTTTGCCAATGGGAGTGGCAGCACCAATTGCCTCTACTGCCCTTCTTTTAATTGGCACGCCAGAGGAGGCACCAACAATAAGATCACATCCCGACCAAGTCTTTGGAAAATCTTATGCATAACACACCCAACTGCCCCTAGAAGCATGCCACTCCGTGAACCCTGTCTTGTTGCTTATAGCAGCAAATACAATACCAGCAATGGGGAGGGATAGGCGCCTGTTGGATGTAGGAGCAGAAAGAATATCAGGATTGGGAACTCTCTCAATCTTGCCGGAACCAACATAATCAATAAAAGATTTTTGAACTCTTCTCTAGTAGCCTGCAAAACCACTGGAAGTAAAGACTCCCCTCTGAGAGTTGGGCACGACAAATTAAGGACTTCTCCGTGACCAATAAGAGAAAGCTTGGAGCCTCAAGAACGGGTCCAAAGAAGGGAGAGAAGGCACTACATCCTTAAACACTGGCGGGATATCCTAATCAAAATCGAATTGCTGGAGTACCCGGTGTGCTAAGTAATGGGTGTACCTGAGGCCACTGGAGGAGGGAATTGGAAGCCATAAGGGACTAACACAAGCCAAGTAGGCCAAATTTCCTTCATCACCAGGACAAAGGTCAAAAGTATTTCCTAGAGAATTAAGAAAAGAAGCCAATACAGAGTCACAGGCAAACCCGGGGCTGAACTCCAGGGGAGAACGCCAACGTAAATGCCCTGCTTGTTCAAATAACTCAATCAAATTAAGGCCGCCACCTTTCAAACTAGCCCAACGAAAGATAATGGGGTGGCTATCAGTGGAGCTACCGCACAGACCTTTAATTACATTAGGGGATCCCTGGAACTTGTCTTTCACAAACTTCAAATTTCTGCACTTTGCTAAAGTAACTGAAGAACGGTCCCACGTGAATACCTGGAGAATGGCACAATGGAGGGACGAGGTGATCGCGTAGCAAGAGTCGCCTTCAACTTTTTCTCCATGAAGCAGATCCAATTGAGAATAAACATGGCCCAAGAACATGGGGGCTAGAGGATACTGAGCACCTCGGGCCAATTCGATTGCCAATAGGAAGAAAGTGGACTTAATCCCGTACCGGGGTACTCGCTGAACAAAAACTTGCTGAGCCAGAGTGCTAGGAGCCCGGCTCACCTGACTTCCTTGTCTTTCTCTCGCAAAAGATTCATAACCCACCTGCCCATCTTGGCTGGTTTCCCACCAGGGGAAGCAGTACGTCCACCAAAATGGCTGAATAATTTGTCTTCCATCATGAGATCCTCGTCGGAAAGACTGATGTCGAAAGGGTTCTCATCTCCAAACACGGGGAGGAGGAGGTTATTAACCACATCCTCCAAGGTAATCGTGAGCTCACCAACAGAGAAGAAGAATGCATGAAGGGAGGGACACCAACGATGTACCAAGTGCCTGAGACCTTTAGCGTCTTTGAAACCCTCAAGATTCCTAGAAATCGCCACTGCATTCAGAACCCCGACGCACTCCAGACAGCCCATAAATTCCTCGTCAAAAAGTTCCCTGTCCACCCAAATGGGCCAACCAGTGATCTTCCCAGGAACGAAATTGAAGAAAATGGGAACCGCCTCCCAAGATCCTCGTCTAATCTAAAGATCTGAAATCTCTCTTGGGTCTGGGACCTGAGCAGAAATGGCGAAACCTGCCTAACCGGAAAATACCCAAGTGTGAGGGGACGAAGGGGCCTCACCATGGGACACCAAAGGAAAGGGAGAGCCGGGCACTCCATGACCCCCTGTGACTCACCTTGTGCAGAACCAGAAGAACTCTCGCCCTCAAAGGGGCTAGGAGTATGCTCCCTCCTTTTTCGAGAGGAAGAGGAAGCCATAGAGCAGCAAGTACACTAGAAATAGGAAAGTTGAGAGAATAAAGAACCTGGGAATGGAAAACAAAGAAGCAAATTAACCGAGAGGAAGGAGATAAGCTTGAGAATGGAAGACTCTGGGAAGTAAAAGAAAAAATATGAAATGATTGCAATAATGGCACCAAAACCGGTTGGAGAAGACGATGTATGGAAAGACGCGCCAGTTGCCAAAATTTAATTTCAAAGAAGAGAGTTATTAGCAGTTATTACTGGGAGTTACGGGAAACGTAAAAAGTGGGTAGAGGAAGTTTTCACTCCAAAATTCAACTGTCACGTCCCGTGCAAAAAGGAGTTACAAAAGAAGGGAGCGCAACATGCAAAGAAGACCAGGATACCCAAAAGCAATGGGAAAGTTAGGATCTTGAAGGAAGGTAAAGGGGAACCCCGAGGATAATTAAAATAGTGAAGAGGGAAGTCCTACAAAAACTAAAATTCTAAATTACTCACGCGTGGGCTGCAGGCAACCCACGAGCTCGGGGGGCTAAATGTTGAGGTCTAAAAAATCATAACACCAAGGCCTAGAGAAATAGCACAATGGGCCAATCCCATGGCAAGCCCAAAAGACTTGAAGCCTAAAATCCATGAAGGGACAAGCCTTAGAGCCCATGAAACAAAGGGAAGAAAGAAAAAGGCCCATCCCGCCAAGATCAGGATCCTCAGGACGCGCAACACAGTTGAAGTGGGATTAAGACAACTCAAAATGGGTGCCACGAAACACAAGAAACGAAGGGCAGATATGTACTTCTCAAGCACCCAGTGATGTAGCAAAGAACCAGAAGGCTTGGAAAGCAACAACTTGTGAACAAAAGGCTAGTACCTCGGGGAACCCAGGAAGAAGAACCATAAAGGGAAGTAGCTGGGAAAACCTTCAACTTGGCAGGGATGGATTCAGCTCACTTAGGAAAAATAACAAAAAGGGAAGGACAGCCAAAAGCTGAGTCTAAAAGGTAAGAAGCCTTGAAAGAAGAGAGATTGAAGGTCAGCTCCCCAAGGACACCCCGAAATGGAAAGTCAGCAAGTGGCTTTTAGGGAAACAACACCAAAAGAGGAAAACTATGAGAAATAGGGAAAGAACCAACCATCAAAATGGCTGGCATAACAGGGGCTCTGGTACCCAGGGAGCCAAGGGGGAGAATCAATGGTACCCCGAACCCTAGAATGACACTATAAAAGAAGGGAAGCAGCCAACATTGGAGGGACATTCAGCAATAAGAAATCATAACAGAATCATTGAGAAAACATTGTCTAAAACTCAAAGAAAGTAGAAAAACAGCGCCCGGTATCCCAGAACATCCACTATAGAATATACTTGGATTCAGACGGATTCAAACTTTGCAAGTCTTAAAGGCTTAGATAGGCATCTAAGTCTGTAATTTTTGAGCTTATTTGGACCTTGTAACACATCTTAGTGAGCACATTGTAATTCACAATTAAGAAAAATAATGAAATATTTTATACTAATTTGAGGATCTTTAACAATTATTTTGTGTGTTTCTTTATTACATTGTCTTCCTTTACTGTTTCTTGCTATTCATATACCTATATTCTTGCTTGCTAGTATGTACGTATTGTAGGATCCTTGCTCTGTGCGCCACTTGGTTTGAAAAACAGCCCATTTTGCTGCAATAAACCAAGCCCAGTCCCTTCAAACTACAACAACAAGGCCTAAGGTCCTTGCTTCAGCTTGGGCCTAGGCACTGTCCAAAAAGGGACCCTCACACCCTTATACCTGGGTGTTTTTTAGCCAGTCTGGGTTTGCTAGTTCTACCTAGGCTCCAGATCCGAGGGAAATTTTAGACCTTCAGATTAGGCGAGGATCCCACGAGGCGGTTCCCATCTTTTTCGACTTCGTCCCGGGGAAGATTACTAGTTAGTCCAGTTGGGTGGAGACAGAGCTTTCTGATGGTAAATTTGTCAGTTGCTTGGGGCGCGCAGGGATCCTGAAATCAGTAGCAATTTCCAAGAATCTTGAAGCTTTTAAGGACGCCAAGGGCCTTAGACACTTAATGCGCCGCTGGTGTCCTTCTCTCCACACTTTCTTCTTTTTTGTTGGTAAGCTCACCATCACTTTGGAGAATGTGGTTAATAATTTTCTCCTCCCAGTGTTTGGTGATGAGAATCCCTTTGATATCAGCCTTTTCAGTGAGGATCTCGAGGTTGAAGACAAGCTTTTTAGTCACTTCGGCGGGCGTACGGCCTCTCCCGGGGGGAAACCGGCCAAAATGGGTAAGTGGGTCTTGAACCTTTCTGGAGAGAAAAACAAGGCAGTTAGGCAAGGTAGGTTCCTGACACTCTGGCTCAATAAGTTTTTATTCAGTGAGTTCCCTAGATACGGGATTAAGTCTATTTTCTTTCCTCTGGCAATCAAGTTGGCCCGGGGTGCTCAGTATCCTTTAGCCCCCATGTTCTTAGGCCATGTTTAGTCTCAATTGGATCTGCTTCATGGGGATGAGGTTGAGGGCAACTCCTGCTATACTATCACTTCTTCCTTCCACTGTGCTATCCTTCAGGGGTTCATGTGGGATTGGTCTTCCGTCACTTTGGCTAAGTGTAGGAATTTAAAGTATATGAAGGATAAGTTCCAGGGATACCCAGACGTGATCAAAGGGCTGTGTGGCAATTCTACTGACAGTCATCCTATCATTTTTCGCTGGTCTAATTTGAAGGGGGGCAACCTCAATTTGGTGGAATTGTTTGATCAAGCAAGGCATTTAAGTTGGCATTCTCCCCGAGAGTTCAGTCCTGGGTTCGCCTGTGATTCTATGTTGGCTTCTTTCCTTAACTCCCCAAGGAATACCTTTGATTTGCGTCGGGGAGATGAGGGCAGTTTGGCATACTTAGCTTACATCAGCCCCTCGTGGCTTCCAGTACCTTCATCAAGTGGTCCAACGTTCACTCACTATTCAGCACACTTGGTACTTAGACAATTTGGTTTTGATCAGGACATCCCGCCGGTATTCAAGGAGGTAGTGCCTTCTCTCCCTTCCCTGGATCCGTTTCTAAGGTCCTAGGCTTTTTCTTACTGGTCACGGAGGAGCCCTCAATTTGTGGTGCCAAACTCCCAGCGAGGAGTCTTTGCTTCCAGTAGCTTTGCTGGTTATTGGAGAAGAGTTCAGAAGTCCTTCTTAAATTTTGTTGGTTTCGGTAAGATTGGGAGGACTCTTGATCCTACTCTTTTCTCTACTCATACCTTTAACAAGCGTTTGGCACTCCCCACTGCTGGCATTGTGTCTGCTGCCATAAGTAGCAAAACAGGATTTGTGGAGTGGCATGCCTCTAGGGGTGGTTGGGTATGTCATACGAATGATTTTCCTGATGCTTAGTCAGGGTGTGACCTTATTGTGGGTGCTTCTTCTGGTGTGCCAATCAAGAGAGGGGTGGTAGAGGTAATTGGTGCTGCCACTCCTGTGGGCAAAGGTAGGGAGAAGAAAATCAAATAGGAAGTTGTCAAAAGAGCTAAGATTGAGGAAAGCGTTGAGGGTACTGAGGCTGGCCCTGAGACTAAGAAGAGGAAAACTACTAAGTCTCGCAAGCAGCTAGTTATTTTTGAGGAGCTTAAGAGAGTGGACCCCTCTACAGTTGGAAAGGAAGTTGGCCATCCTTTAATCCCAAAGAACAGAGTGAAAACTAAGGTAGAGTCTTCTATCTTTCAGGTTCCTGTGAGTTCCTCAGCCCATGGTTCTTCGGGGTTTGACATCACACTCGTCTCCCTTAAGACCCTTTGGGCGTACCCGTAGTAGACAAAAGACTATTAAAGAATCTGTAGAGAGAGAGAGAAGGGCAAGGCCTCTTTCCTTCTTCTCTCTTTCTTTTTTTTGCATCTGGCCATCTTGGCTTGCTGTTCTTGTTGTGTCTCACTTTTCTCTTTTCTTTAACTGATGAATGGTCACTCCTTTTTTTTTGTAGTCTAAGCGCAAATCAAACCCCAATGGAGGTAAAAGCCAATCCTCTGGTGATGATGTGGTATGACCCTCTTTCACTTGTGCCCTTTTATTGTTTGCTTTCTTTCCCTTTTCTAGTGCTGCGTACATATATTTATTTATTTATTTATTTTATGTCTGCCACATACTCCTTCTTGCTCCTCTTTTCTTTTGCAGGTCAAGGTGCCTCCTCCTGCAGCTGGTGGTGCCTTAGTGAAAGAAGTTATGGTAGCTCAGCCTGCTGCTGCCTTAAGTGTGGATAAGGAGCCCCCTAGTGGTGGCATAGTTGAGGAAGCTAGGCAGGTAGTGAAGGATGCCTAGCCCATTTCACCTTCTGCTTTCTTGGCCGTCTAAGACCCTGAAACTTTTCAGCCTCCTGTCCCCTAAGAGCCTAAGCCCGTGCAAACCCCTAGTCCAACTAAAACTGTGACACTTGAGCCCACTACTAAGTTTGCGTTGGGCAAGGAGTCTTTAGGAGGTGCGTCCTTATCTACTCGAGCAGGTAAGCCTCATCCATTCTTTATTAGCACCTATTCTTATTTCCCTTATCCTTTCTTCCTAAAGGTTCTTGTTCCTTTTCCCCTTTGTTTCTTTTAGGTCAAACCAGCGCCCAATCTGCCCTTGAAGCTGCTCCTTCCTTGGAGTCAGAGGCTTCTGAAGGTGTGTACTACCCGCCATCATTATTCTTCTCCCCTTTTCAGTTCTTTTTTTTTTCTTTCTTTCTATACTTCTTTTATGGCGAGTCCCCCGGTGTCCCTCCCTTCCTTTAGCACTTTTGCCAAGGTTTCTTCACCTTTCTTTCAACGTACTTTATGCCCTTTCACAGAGTCTTCTGAAAGGTCAGAAAGGCGGGAGGAGGAGCTTTCGTTGATGGTTGAAGTGGCTGCCTAAGCTCAAAAGGAAGCTCTACCACAGGGGAATGGTACTGGTTTTTTTTTTTCCTTCTATCTTTACTCCTTCCTTTCTCTCTCCCCCTTTTTTTGACTCTGTTTGCTTTCACAGGTGCTGACACAGGTGCTAAGGATCCTAAGCCTGCAGTTACTAAAGAAGCTAAGGAACCTGTTCCCACTGTCTAGGTTGTTGAAGCTCAGACAGGGATTCCCCAGACTATTCAAAGGGTTGGAAGTCCTCCAGCTCCTAAAGGTGGAGACACAACAATAAAGGAGGCCCCCGAGATGGCTATCTCAAATCCTAGCTCAAGGCTCCTTGCTTTTCTGGCCCACTTTGATTCTCTAGAGTTCAACAGTCTTCCTACAAGCCACTTCCATCGCTTTGGGCCTCCCTTTGGTAGCTTCATGCACTTCTCTGTGCCTGTTGAGGGCTTGCCACTCTTGGAGGGGCTACTCAAAGCCCATGGGGACTTCACCAGTGGGTTCAGGGGAATCGTATTCTTGGGCAACATCCTGATGGAGCTCTTGTGCGCCGTGCTGATTTCTCTGAGGGACTCCTCTCCTGATTCCCTCTCCGAGGAGAGACTTTTGGAGTGGAGATGAGTGGTGCAGGATCTTATGGAAGTCAAGTTCAATTTGTCTTTTTTGCTGGATTACCTGTGGTCCTTAGCTTACATGCTGTTCTAGAGGAAGGTTTCTAAGGACCTTGACATTGAGATTGCTGCTGCTGAGGAGGCCCTGGCTCGTGCTCACAAGGCATTGCAAGATCTGAAAGTTAAGAAGTAGCTAGTTCTTTCTTCATCAACTGTTCCTGCAATTTCCTCAGGAGGCTCTTTGCTGACCGACCTTATTCCTTAGTTCCTCTTTCTTTTTCTTTCTTTGAATAACTCAGGGTGTATAAGTTTATTTCCTCCATTGTTTTGTTTTTTTCAGACAATTCGAGGTGTTTAAATTTTTTTTTTTAAAGTAGCTACTTCTGACTGCTTTCTTTATGATATATATGGATCTGTGCTTTATGCATTTTTTTTTCTTTCTGTTTTCTCTCTCTCTCTCTCTCTCTCTCTCTTGTTTTTTTTTTGTATTGAGTCTTGGACCATGGCTCCTACAAATTCTTGTGGTAGGTCTTGGAATAGGTACCCTTGTGGTTGTGTTCCTGCGCAGGTACTAAGCTAGGTACATTGGATGCTGTATTATTCTTTTTTTTTTCCAAGTCCTAGGTCATGAACCAGGAGGACCTATTTTAGGGGAAGTACTAGGCTGGGTACCCCGGGGCACTCATTCTTGCTCGAAGTCCCAGACCATGTACTTGGACTGATTGTGGTGTGAGTCCTAGGTCATGCGTTAAGATTTCATCCTTCTTCCTTTTTTTTTTTTTTTTTTTTTTGCGCTAACCCAGGTACCTCTCCTAGAGTTGGCCACATTTGGGCTGAGCCATGTAATATTATGCAATCATACATCTTACTTGAAGCTCCATTTTTTTTTGAAAAGATTCCATCACAGTTACTAAGATAAGGAACATAGGATAATTGTCAAAAAGATAGTAAGGATCTTAGAGTGTCCTTCTATCATGGATTCTAAAAAAAGATGACTACATAAAGTTCTTTGCAAAAAACAACATGGCAAAACACAGAGAGTGAGGATTTTCAGTATCACCCAGAGTACATCTGTCAGGTGGGCACTCCATTTTCCCCCATACTCATGTTTCATTTTCTTGAGGATTTTCAATATCACCCTTTTGGTAGCCTCGGCCTAGCCATTTCCTTGTGGATAATATGGTGTGGACCTCCCATGCTTGATGTGATACGCCTCGGTCAGGTCCCTCATATGCTTATTTATGAATGGTGTACCATTGTCACTGATCAGTCTCCTTGGGATCCTAAAGCGTGTAATGATATGTTCTCGGATGAAGTTTGCCACGGCTGTTCCGGTGGCCTTCTTCAAAGGGATGGCTTCTACCCATTTTGTAAAATATTTGGTGGTTGCTAAGATCCATATATGGCCATTAGAATGGGGATTTATGGGTCCTATAAGATCGAGCCCCCAAGTATGGAAAGGCCATGGTGTGGTCATATCTTGCAGCACATCTGGGTGAGTATGTATTGCATCTCTAAGTACTTGGCATGCATGACACATTTTAACCAGCTTCTTGGAGTTCTTTTTCATTGTAGGCCAATAGTGCCCCAACTACAACAACTGCCTGTAAAGCCTTCTTTTCCCTGGGTAACTTCTACAATCACCGGAGTGGACTTCTCTGACTGCTTCTCTGGCCTCCCAAGGCCCCAGGCATCTTAGGGGATCCCCGCCGTACCCCTTTTTAAACAAGATTCCATTTTGCAAGAAGTATCTAAAGGCAAGTTTCTTGAGCTAGTGAGCCAGTGTCCTGTCAGTTGGTAGGATCCCTTGAGCCAAGTATTCCATAAATGGGGTCCTCCAATCTTCTGTCACGAATACGGCATAACTTTCTTCTTTGTCCATTGAAAGTCGACACTTTTGACATTCCTCCTGTACAATTGTAGCCTCTTTGTTCATATTTGGCCAGTAATACCCCATGCGCTGCATCCTTTTGTATAGGCTGATTTTTTCTGCAATCCCACAAACCTGGCTGTACAGTTCTTCTAATCTCAGCTTCCCTTCTTTTTCATTGATACATTTGGACAGGATCCCTCCGGGCAGCCTCCTGTACAACTCTCCTTCTATCAAAGGGTAATCTTTTAGTTCCTTGATACTTCCTTCATGCCCCAACTTTCCTATCTTTCCTTTTACCTCATCTCTCCAATCTTTCTGTTTTGATTCTTCAAGGAACATCCTTTTGAGGATCCCTATGATGGAATGTTCCTGCTTGCTTACCTTTATCAAAGTACTTTTTCCTTTAAATGGTATCTGGGATCCTAGGGTGGCTAGTGCATCAGCAAACTTGTTTTCGCTTCTTTGGGTGTATTCCACACTGAAGGTTTGGAATTTTTTGCTCCAACTTCTGTGCCCAAGTTCTGTAGGCTGCCAAACTTTGTTCTCTTAGTGCAAAGTCACCCTTTACTTGGGAGACTACGAGGTTGGAGTCTCCCAAAACCTTCATATGTTTTACCCCTATGCTGAGTGCTATGTCCAGTCCAGTCAAGGTATGCCTCGTACTTAGCAGCATTATTTGAACAGAGAAACTCAAGCTTGAAGGATAATGGCATGGTATCCCCATCTTCGCAACTTAACACAATTCCCAAGCCATTTGAAGTTGTCGTTGCTGACCCGTCAAATCTCATGGTCCATTTTTTTCCTGAGAGTTCTACTACTTCCACCTCTCCGGGGATCTCCTTGCTTAGTGATCACTCTTCTTCCCCTAGGAACTGGGCTAGCAGATTTGCTATGGCTTGGCTTTTGACAGCCTTGGGGGTCCTCAGACCGATGTCATATTGAGAGAGCAAAACCAGCCACTGTGCTATTCTTCCCTTTAGGAGAGGCTGGTGAAGGAGTGCTTTTATGGGATGAGACTTGGTCACTAGGAGGATCTGGTGGGCTGAGAAGTACCGTTTTAGCCTTTGGGATCCATACATAACCACCAGACATGCCCTTTCTATCCTGGGGTACCTGGTCTTTGTATCTTTTAGTGTCCTGCTCACATAATAAATGGGTTGCTCATTCCCATCATCATCTTCCTATGCTAGCAGGGCTCCTATAGCTTGGGAATTTGATGCTAAATATAGTAACAAGGGTCGCCCACGTACTGGTGCTTGTAAGGTAGGCAGATGGTTCATAATCTGCTAGATCCTCTAAAAGGCTTTCTGCTGTTCAGTTCCCCAAGTGAACTCAACCCTCTTTTTCAGCTATTTGGATAATTCACTTGTGACCGAAGCCAGTCCTGGCACAAACCTCCTGATGTAAGAGACCCTCCCCAGGAAACTTTTGAGCTTTAACCGTTTTTGGCCTCCTCATTGTTGCAATTGTTGTGGCCTTGGCTGGATCCACACTTATGCCTTTGCGATGTATTAGGAACCCAAGAAATTTTCCAGCAGACACTCCAAAGGCACACTTCATGGGGTTCATGCGTAGTTTGTACTTCCTGTACCTTTCAAAAACTTGTTCAAGCACCTAGAAGTGTCCTGCCCTAGTCTTAGACTTTACCACGATGTCATCCACATAATCGTCCATTTCCCTAAGCATCATATCATGGAAGATGGCTATCATGGTTTGTTGGTACATGGCTCCCGCATTCTTAAGGCCAAAGGGCATCACAATGTAATAGAAATTCCTGATCGGGGTCCTGAATGCTGTCTTATCTACATCTCTAGCAGCCATGCGAATTTGGTTATACCCACTATATCCATCTATAAATAAAAACATAGAGTTTCCCGCAGCTGAATCTACAAGGAGATCAATATTAGGCAGGGGGAATTCATCTTTTGGACATGCCTTGTTCAGATTGTGAAAATCCACACAACACCGGATTTGGCCATTCTTTTTCTTCATAGGTACTATGTTGGAGAGCCATTTAGGATGCTGGATTGGCTTGATGAACCCAGCTGCCAGTAGCTTCTTGACTTCCTGAGTTATTTGAGCCTCTATGTCAGTGTGAAAGACCTTGGCTGGTTGAACTACTGGCTTAACTCCTGGGTTCATGTTGAGAGAATGGACTACTAGTCCTAGGTCCAAGCCAGGCATCGCATTGTATGTCCATGCGAATACATCCACATACCTCCTGAGTAATGCTACTAATTGTTCTTTTTCTTGTGTTGTTAACTGACTGCTAATGAAGACAGGTTTCAGGGATCCTAGACCAGCCCCCAAGTTTACTTCTTCCAATTCCTCTTCAGACTGGATTTGAGCTTCCTTGTCTAGATCCTCTAGGATTTCTTCTTGAACCATCATACAATCTGGCAGTTCGGGACCCTCCTGCATAATGCATTCAAGCCCCGCGTACCTTTATAAACGATATATTAGCCTTCCTCCGGGCTCCCGCACCACTACACATTCCCAGGATCCTGAGGAGCTAGTCTCCTTCTTTTGCCTTTTTCTGTCCAAGAGGTTCCTTAGGTCGTGGGTACCTCCTCTTTCTTCTTCTTCCAAGACAAGTGCTCCTAGTGTCCCTAGTGTGGGACTCTCATCATCTAGTTCCAATTCTTCATAAAACATTGTTTCTATAAAGTTCACTTCTTCTTGGCTGAAAGGGATTGGATTGGCAGGGATTCTTATGGGCTTCCCATTCAATCTTCCTTTAACACATTGATGGTACATGGAGGGAATGAGGCGATGCTTATGGAGCCAGGGGCGTCCCAACAGAACATGGTAAGAAACTTCTGAGTTAATCAAATGGAATATGGTCAGGGCTACTATTAGGCCCACCTTTAAGGCCAGCTGCACATATCCCTCAGTCGATTCTGCTACTCCTCCAAATCCTATTATCTCCATAGGAGCCCCCAGGATCCTCCTACCAATCAAGCCCACAGCCTCTAAGGTACTTAGGGCTATGAGGTTGAATGATGCCCCTATGTCTATCAGTGCTCTCCTGATTTGGACACCGTTTATGGTGGCCATCAGATAAAAGGGTCTGCAATGGTCTGGATGTTCAACTTCCATGTCTTCATCCGTGAAGGTTATTGCATTGGTTGTCTCCAAGTAAGCTCGGTTGGCATGGGATTCTACTGTGAAACATTCCACCCCTGAATCAGCTGCTATACTCATGAGGGATTCTATGGCCATCCTTCTTACTTCTAGCCCAAATCCCAATTGATTGAATAATGATCTGAACTTAGGGCTCTTCTGAAGGGTCTTGACTGTGCTAGGGTGAAAGGATCCTTCAGGTTCCTCTACTTCTGCCGAGCTTCCATGGATTACTACAGCCACCACTCCTTTCCCTTTATGGTTGGGTAAAGGGTTCCTCTACACCTCGGGCTCCTTTTGGGTGAGCTCCAGGGTCCTCTCCCTAAACTTTTTTGTGAAAAAGCCTCCGAAGGGTCCAACAATCCTTGGTGGAGTGCTTGACATAGTTATGAATCATGCAAAACAAAGGATTCTTCCTTTCTTCCTCAATAGGTGGAATGGACACAGTGAATGACCTAACAATTCCGTCTCCAATCCATTTATCCAGAACATGATTCAATTCTTCCGCAGTACATGGGATCACAGGTGGTTCCTCGGCCATTTCTCCTTTAATTCTCTTCCTCTTTTCTCCTACCAAAGCTGTCATGGCCTAAGGTACTGGCACCCTCTTTGTTCTCATGGTCAACACTGTCCTCCTAGTTCTCTGTAGCAGGTCAGCAAATTGGGTTATGCATAGATTTTCGAGATTAAGCCTGTAATCAAAGAGCATGTTAGATATGCAAGTCTCCATGAGCTCCCTATCGAACCGTGTGCCTCACCAATCCATCCAACCACCAATTGGTGAAGGATGAGGGGGCACAAATCTTTTATAGCATTCGATCGTAGACCAAGCCCATTGGTATTGGAGCAAATTGTGAAATCCCTCACAATCCCTCCCTCACAATGCGGCTCCAACGACTCAAACCTATGACCTTGGCTCTGATACCACTTGATAGGCCACAAAGAAATTGACCCCTTGTGATTGAAATTAATTAATTAATTAGCCAAATTATTAATTAATCAATTTATCATGCAAAACACGTGGTAGCACAAACAAATCACCAATAAACTAATTATGCAGGCGGAAAATAAATAACACGGTAATTTGTTTACGAATGGAGAAAACCTAACGGCAAAAACTCCACCGAGTGTCACCACTCCTGAAACTCCACTATTATCACAACAAGCGGTTACAAGTAAAGGAATCCCAAGTACCTTACCAACCTACAGTTGAACCCTTACCCCAATACCCAATTGGACTTGTTCTGTAATGACAGTTCCCCCTTTTGATGCACGGCTCCCAAGTACGTGACTAACCAATGCGCGAATCCCAGTACGCAACTTCAATAACCAACTATGAAGGTTATTGACTGCAAAGTTCTTTAATTCATCCACATGATGAAGATCAAGAAGATGCTTGGTTACAAAACCCTATGGTGCACATACACAGCAACTTCTTCAAGAGAAAGAGATAAACTAGGGCAAGAACTTCGTCTTTGGTTACAAATTGCTTGAACAGAGTTTGCTCAATGCTTGTGCAACTTGTGTACTTTGACAGCTCTTAAAACAATCCTTTTATATGTCTAGGGTTAGGAGAAAAGAAAGCCCAAAGACACATCCATGGATCTCAAGAAAAATAGAACAGAAATTCTGTTTTCATAAACCTCGACAGATAGAAGCTGTCAAGCATCTGTCGAGCTAGCTGTCGAGCCACGGGGCTAAAACAACTTCTTAAACCTCGACACATGCTAGCTGTCAAGTTTTAATAACTCTGCACTTTCAGCTTGTTTTCTTGGACAGACTTGAAGGCTTCAACACTTGATCTTGAAACATGATTTCTTGAAGTATTTAAACACATCCTAAATCTACCCAAATACAAGTAAAGTGCATTTTGTCAAAGGATTAGCCAATTACATAAAATCATGATATATGTTCTTAACATGTGAAACACATATGTCCTAACACTCCCTTTCTTCGTGATCCCCATAGCAGTCCAAAGAAACATCCTCAAATCTTTTGATGAACTGGATAGGGTCTTTTCCGAGCCTTTGCCTTACCATCTGAAGGCTTTGGAAGGTGGCCTTGTCTTCACCTGGATAATACTTTGAGCAAAACCTCTCCATCATCTCATTCCAGGTCTTAATGGACCCCGGCCTCAAGGTAGTGTACCATGTGTATGCTCTGTCCAATAGGGACTTAGCAAACTCTCTTAGACACAGCTCCTTGTCTCCTGCGTAAAGACCCATGGTGTGAATGAACCTACTCACGTGCTCCACAGCACTTCCGTTCCTTCCATCAAAAGGGTGAAACTTTGGGGGTTCATATCCCTTGGGATAGGGCTTGCCAAGGAGTTTTGGTGGGAATGAGGGATCCCGAGAGAATTGCTTGGGGATCCCCGAGAGCTTTTCCCTTTCTTGTTCCAAAAGGGCGTTGACATCCGCTAGTGTGAGATACTAGGGGTTAACTCCCCCTCCTACTACTGACCCTCCTTTTGGTTGGGCTCTTTCTTGGTTGGCCACAGGGGGAGCGTTATCTCTGATTTCTTGAGTCCTTCCCTCTTTGAGGATACGGATCTCCTGTTGTAAGTCTTTCATCATTTCTGCCATCTGAGCCATGGGCTCTAGTTCCTACACCCCACACCTCTGTCCTAAGACGACCTCCTGCTCCACCAGAGGTACTTCATTCCTCTGCCTTGAAGTTACCTCATTTTCTCCTACGAGCTCAAATGTCGCAGGTAGTACATTGGTACCTTTACTGTTCCTTGGTCTTGGAGCCATGCTCTGCGAAGGGACTGCTTCTTCCCTTTCCTTTACCTAGTCCCTAGTGGAGTCGCCCTAATGTGTGGGTTCTTTTTTTTTTTAGCACACAGGCCCAAGTAGAAACAAGGATCCTGGACCCAATACTTATTGTTTTAAGGGATTGGGCTTGGTTCACCGCAGCTAAATTGGGCTGATTTCGAACCAAGTAGTGCACAAAGCATGAATCCTACAACACATACATGCTAACAGACAAGAAATATATGCACTGAACAGCAAGGAATAGCAAAGGAACGAAATTGATCAAGAAGGAACATAAAATAAAGCATTAGGGATCTTAAAATAATGCAAAATATTTTATTACTTTCTTGATTGTGTAATACACTATGCTCACTAGGACGGGTTACAAGGTCCAAATAAGTTCAAAATCACAGACTTAGATGGCTCTTCAGGCCTCTAAGACTTGCAAAGTTTGAATCTCTTTGAATCTAAGTGTGTTCTCTAGTGGCTATTTGAGGATACCGAACAATATTTCCCTCCTTTTTCTCTTTTTTTTTTTTTTTTTTTTTTTTTTTTGAATTCTAACAGAGTTTTCTTAATGATTTTTACTCTAATTCACTATTGTTGAATGTCTTTCACTGTTGGTTGCTTCCCCTTTTATAGTGCCATCCTAGGGTTTCCGGGGTACCACTGATTCCCTCTATTTGTTCTTCTGGGTACCAGAACCAATGTTGTGTCAGCAACATTAGTGGCTGGTCCCTTCCTTATTCTTTATTATTTCCCTTTTTTGAGATTTCATCTTCGAAAGACCCCAGCTAACCTTCCCGTACTGGGGTGTCTTAAAGGGCTGACCTTTGGTCTTTCTTCTTTTAAGGCTTCTAGATTCCACCTTTTCAGACCCAACTTTTGGTTGCTTTTCCCTTTATCATTTTTACCAAGTGAGTTGATTCCTTCCTGCCAGGCTGAAAGATCCCCAGCCACATTCCCTTATGGTTCTTCTTCCTGGGTTCCCCGAGGTACTAGGCCTTTACTCATGGGTTGTTGGTTCTTAAGCCTTCTGACCCCCTTTCTGCATCATTGAGTGGCTGATAGAGACATATCTATTCTATTTCCTTGTGTTTCTTGGTACACACTCTAAACTGTCTTAATCCCAACCTAGCTTTGCTGCATGTCCCAAGGATCCCTGGCTCCTGGGAATCCCCAGGTATCCTGGCCCAGTTATTTTCCCGGGCTCCCCAGCGATTTTCTGACCTTTAAGGGCTATGCTGGGCTTTTTTCCTTCCTTTATTTTATGGGGCCTGAGACTTGCCCATTCATGGATTTAGGTTCCTCTTTATGGACCCTTAATGGGTTTGGACCTCTCTTCTTTCTTATTGGAAGCCTAAATGCTTTATTTTTCCTAGGTTTCAATCCTTTGCTTTGTTTTGGGCCTTGGTATAACATTGTGATTTTTTGGACCTCAACAATGGACCCAATATTATTGTTGTTGTTGTTGTTGTTGTTTTGTTTTTATTTAATTTTAGGATTTAATAAAGTAAAATATATTAAACTATAAGTCTATAAGAGCATTAGCATCCGGAATTGCATAAAAGTTTCTATTTTACCATGTAAAAAGCTATTTTATCTATTATACAATATCATTTTACAATACACCCAACATCTCAAATTTTATTTTAACATATAACACATTAAAATAATATAAATTATACAATTAAATAATATAAAACTATCTATCTCTCTTCTCTCTAATTTCTGTCACTGCCTCTCTGTCTCTGTCTCTCTCTCTCTCTCCCTCTCTCTCAACCACACCACCACCAACAATATGAGGCACCACCACACCAAAACCCATTGTTTAACCACCACAACCACCACCAACCCAACCAGGATCAAAGCAGCAAACCCACCATCACATCAACCACCACGACCTAAGAACAAAACGCAACCACCATGCCAAGAACAAAACCACCATGGCCCAACCACAACCACGAACCACAACCCCCAACTTCCACCACAAACGCCACCTTGACCACAACCCACGACCTCCTTGGCTTGACCACAAACTACCACACCAAAACCCATTGTTTCCGCTACAACCACCACTAACCCAACCAAGAACAAAGCCCAGCAAACCCATTATCACTGCAACCACCGTGACCTAAGAACAAAACCACAATTACCCAGCCACAACCACAGCTCCACCATGGTTCCATGATGTCCACGCCTTCACCACAGAAGCCGATCTCCATGCCTCCACCATAAACCGTTGTCTCCATGTCGATTCGAGAGAGACCGAGACAAAGAGAGTGGGGAGAGAGAGGCTAAGATTACAGAGAGAGGGATGGAGTCTGAGCTGAGAAAAGAGAGACTTGGAAGAGAGAGAGAGAGAGAGAGAGGAGAAGTAATGAAATATAATAAAAACGATTTTACAACTTGCTACAGTATCTTCTAAAAGTACCATCTTACTGTAGCTAAGTTGCAAAAATTTTTATAAATAGAAATTGGGATAATGCTTGTTTTTGTTGGTTTGATGGTAAAAAATAGCAATTTAGGGGTTGCAATTCTAATGCTCTAACTATATAACTATGTGTTTGATTAAATAGGTTTGAGATTTTTTTTTAACGCTTCATACCCCTTGTTTCATGTCTGACACCATCAGGGATTCGTAATTCACTTAACCAACATTTTTGTTTTTTTTTTTTTTTTGGAAAGTTGGAAACCAACGTATTTAAGAATCTGTCAATACCTATTGTCCCACACAAATAAAAATATTTCAAATAACACCATAATGACACTCAATCATCAAGACCAAAGGTTTGGCTATCTTGGATGTGTTTCTCAAAGTACGGTTGATCATTATAAACATCATTCTAGTCATTATTAGCTGAATTAAATTATTAAAAAAAAAAATCACCTTTGTAGTTAATGGTCTCTCTCATAGTGGCATCACCCTCGGATTTCTTAGCTTTTCACACTCGCCTTCCATTCTCTAGTAGTCTAGTCTCTTCTCTTCTTTTTTTGTTTTTTGTGATTTTATTTATTAGGTTAAAGTGACGACTGGCGACTGACGTGAGCGTTAGGCTTTTATTTTTTACTTTTTTTTTCAATCAATTTTGGTTAGGGCTACTGGGCTGATCTGTTTATTACATTTTTTATTAGTTTGGGGTCTTTGAACTCCATTTGGAGGCCTAAAATAAGCACACACAAAAAAAATTAAATTTTCCTTTATAGCACAAGATCTTTAGTATCTCTATGGGATCGGAATTCTATAAGATCTGGATTGAAATCTCACACAAATTTCACTTTATTAGAGATCCTAGTGAGATCCATAACATTTTAGGGATGTAGGATCTTAGTATTTTAATATCCTAAGATCCAGATAGGGATATTAATAACCATAGACTATACTACTACTATTTAAAGGGTTTCTCCTGTTTGGAATGAACATTTTGGTGGTTAAAAAATACCCCTACATCCAATGTTTAAGTAAAGACAAAACTTGGGGATAACCCAGTAAAAATACATATAACTCTCACATAAATTATCTTAAAATTTAAGAGTGATATACTTATTGGCCCCCCTAGAATTTTGGAAAAAAATGACTTTAGACCTCAAATAAATTCACACTTTCAACCTAATGAGAAAATTTTGATAGGGTAAATTACAAAATTAGTCCCTATCCTTTACACCATATCTCAATTTGGTCCTTAACCTTTCAATTGTTTCAATTTGGTCCCTAACCTTTTTAGTGTCGTGTCAATTTAGTCCATGTTGTTATCTCTTAGATGAAAAAAACTGATGTGTCAAATGGAATAATAAAAATATATTAATTATATCACATCAACGGCCAACTGTACTGCCACGTCAGATTAAAAAAAAAATCTATTGCAAATGTTCACACATGAGATCAGATTAGGGAAATTTCTAAATCCCTAAATTCCTGTCTCTCATCAGGTTCATCTTCCTCTCCTCCATCACCTTTACTCTCACTCTCACTTTCCCAAAACGCTTTCCCGCCAAAAGCACTTACTTAACTCTTTCAAATGGCCCCTAGTTTTGCTTTCTCTCTCTGTATCTCTCTTCTTATATAACACCATCTTCCACAACCTCGCTCACATTATTATCTCTTTCTCTGATCTTTGTCTCTTTTGAGCTTTTTTATTTTTTTCCTTTCTTTCAAACAAACCCATTTATTTCCAATCTTAATCTTATCAATTTCAAAAAGCTGAGAAAGATCGTGGTTTTGAACCTTTTGATCATTTTTAGCTTCTGGGTGTTATGTGTTGGGCTTTGGATTTTTTAAGTTGAAGTTGATATTGCTGGCTTAAAAAATCCACTCAAATTATTTTAAAAACAAAAATAAAATAAAACCATTTCAGATGTTCACATGTACAAATCAGTCTAGGGAAAATTCTAAATCCTTCCAATCTCTCATCAGATTCACCTCCCTTTCTTCTCTCTCTCTCTCTCTCTCTCTCTCTCTCTCCCCCCCCCCCCCCCAACTCTCACGTGAGTCAAGAATCAAGATTACAAATCTCACATGTGAACATTTGAAGTGGGTTTTTCTTTAAAAAAATTGATGTGGGGTAATTGATATGGCATGAAAAATATTTTTTTATTATTCCGTTTGACACATCAGCTTTTTTCATCCAAGGGATAATAGAAAAGACTAAATTGACACGTCATTGGAAATATTAAGGACTAAATTGACACAAGTGAAAGGTTAGGGACCAAAATTAAGATATGGTGTAAAATATAGGGACTAACTTTGTAATTTACCCATTTTGATATAAAGAACCCAGAATCAAAAATGAAATTTGGCCATTCATTGATTTGTTGACCCATAGCTCCACCAAAATAAGCAACAAAATAATTTTAATAAATTCAAACAATCACAAAAGGATAAATAGAAAAAATAAATCCAAATCTTTTCATTCAGGACTCTTACACTCCGTTTGAGAGTTCATAAGGGAATGAAATGGAATGGAATAGTCATTAAAGG
This sequence comes from Notholithocarpus densiflorus, assembly GCA_030021035.2. Taxonomy (NCBI): domain Eukaryota; kingdom Viridiplantae; phylum Streptophyta; class Magnoliopsida; order Fagales; family Fagaceae; genus Notholithocarpus; species Notholithocarpus densiflorus. The sequence goes on along the minus strand of JARYZH020000113.1, from coordinate 1,273,634 downwards.
AATGGAATAGAATGAATTTAGTAGGGAAATGAATGATTTTGAATTAAAAAATCTTGTTTGGATGTTTTAAAATAAAGGAATGGAATTGAATGGAATGTAAGTAATATTGTTTGGAAGTGACATTGGAATGAATGGAATGAAAAGAAATTATTTTATAATAACATTACTATTATACCCCTCATTTTAAAGAACATAAATAATGATTCTAGTTTAGGGGGAAAAAAATTTATTGTAGCTAAAAATTAAGTTATGTATATTTCTATGTTGTAAAGAAATTCACGCATCACATATTTATTTTCAACAAAATAAACATTGTCTAAAAAATACAAACAAATATCTTTTTTTTTTTTTTTAACTATAATGAGTCTTGCCAAAACAAAACAAAATAACAAAATAAAGCAAATCTAAAGTTGGCCAAGAAATCCCACACTTTTTAATTTTTAGGCTTAGACATCAGTGTCAATAGAACACATTTGCACTCATGATCTGGGCAACCAAAGAACATGTAGGTCTCAGTCTTTGATATTGGATCCAAGTCCAATACGCCCAACGCTGCATGAACTTCTTCTCCATATGACTTTGAAAAACACTTTGCCATAACCTCAGTCACCCTATCAATTTCCATTGATACATTATCAAATGACTGGGAAATTACATTCCCAAGTTCGTCATCTTCTGCCAGTCTTCTTTTCTTGCTTTTAGAAGACATTGCATCTTGTGATGACGCTCGAGAACATACAACATTAATTTATGGTGACCTCTGATCATCTTCGACTTCAAAGTTCTCCAAAGAAACTTCATTTTGAGATACCAAATTATCAATCTCATCAATAGTGGTCGATGCAGCATACCTAGCACGTCTCTCCTTTGCAGTTTCAGCATGATCACCTTTTGCTCTATCTTTAGCCCAAAGTTGTGTCATCTTAGAGTAGTTGGGCATAGGTGTTGTCATCCACTTCTTGGCCGCAGGTTTAGACTGTTACAAACCAAGAAAAATGGTTATATTACAGATATAATTATGTAATTCAAAATTAAACTCACAAAAAATGGTAATTTACTGCTATAAGTGGCTCCCAAACTTCTAGTTCAACTGTCTATATATTTAAAGAATCATTCCATCCAGAACCACTCAATCCATCTATAAATATGTCATAGCATTCATGAAAATTCTTCTTCAATGTCTTTTGTCGATTTTTCACCTTATCCTTATTAATCTCCATGTGAAATTTTTCAACCAACTCTTTCACTATGTCATCATATGCCTTAAAGGTAAAAGTTCCATTAACTTTACCACCGATGATCACTTGATGTAAAAAAAAATCCATTAAAGCATCATCCATAACACTACTCCATTGTACTTCTTTGCTTGGATCTCCACCATTCTTCTTTTATATCTTACCCATGCTATAATTAATAAGACAAAAAACACATATAAAATATTGTTTAGATATTAATATTAATTATCAAAAGATAGAGAGCAATATCAAAATGAAAAGAGAAATTTGCATAACATTTAGGTCTAAGTAATTGAAACATAACATAGTCTTAAACAACATGACAACAATAAACCCAAAAGCTATCACATTTGGACATAGTTTTGCCACATGGCTAATGCTATAGAATCTCTTATAATATCTCATTGTCTAGCATGCTTATCATCTTCTCTAGGAGTAGGGACCACACGTTCACAATGAGAATGTAAAACCTCTTCATCAACTTCAGCAATAAGACTTTCATCAGGATCGACACCCATTAAATAATTATGAAGTATGCAACATAATAAAATGATTTCATTTTGTGTGTCAACACAATAACTAGGCTCTATTGTACTTGCTATGATAGGAAATCTCTTTTTCAGTACACCAAATGCCCTTTCAATAGCATTGCGCAATGGCGCATGTCGCAAATTAAACAATTCTTTAGCATTTTCAAGAGGACGAGCAGAGTACTCTTTTAAATGATATCACATTCCGCTATAAGGTGCAATCAGACGACTTCTATTCATGTATCCCGCATCAACAAGATAATATTTACCTAATAAACACTAACAATGGTTAATTATATACTATAATTTTTTTAATTATAAAGAATACATCCTAATACATATTTGAATTAAATTTACCTTGTGGGATTTTCAAATTATCGTTTCTAGTTAAAGCGCTCTTTATTATTCTTGAATCTGAAGCAGTTCCTTCCCAACCTAGTAATACATACGTGAATTTCAAATCAAATAAGCATGCCGCCAACACATTTTGTGTTTGGTAACCCTTCCTACCCCGATATCTTGGTGCATCCTCATTCGACACTTTGACACGAACATGTGTTCCATCAAGTGCCCCAATACAATCCTGAAATTAACAATATCTCTCAAAGACATTTATCTTAAAATATATTTATACTAGACTACTATCAAATATAAAATATAAACATGATATATTTACCTTAAAATATGGGTTGAACCTACTACTCTGTAGTATTTCAAGTGGAACTTGGGTTCCATCAAGTTGTCGAAGAAACTGATCCTCTAACATAATTATTGATCATAACACATTATGAAAATGGCAACTAATGGTCTCACTGGAACAACAAAAAAAGAAGGAAATTGTACGGTTCTTCACATTATGTGATAGAATGTGAAGAAACTTGGCAACTTGCTCTTCAACCGTGGCACGTTGTGTGGCTTGAAGATCACCGTCTCTTCGCAAAATGTCACACAAACCATGAAAAGCTTGTGGACCCATGCGTATTACATCATAGCTTTTTTCACTAGTCCTAAGTTGAGACATTATTTCATCATGAACGTGTTGTCTTTCTATGATTGATTGTGTAGGAATGTGGGGAACACGACTTTTTAGTCGTTACCTTCAATGGATAATGTAGCACAAATAATGGCATGCAGCATGAACTAAGGCTAGTTTCCGCATAGAGTCCGAAAAAATTATGGTCTCAAGTACCTCATCATTCAAATCTATCTAAGTAAATCAAGACTCTCCTAATAAAAATAGGAAAAAAAAATCATCTTTATATAAATATATATATATATATATATATAAATCAAACAAACAACCCCATATCCTTCCCCCATCGCCGCTTGCTGCAAAGAGCTCCATCAAGTTGAAGATCTGACCAGCCAACTAGGGACAATCGGCGCAAATCTAGCCTTCAGGCCCTCTACGTCTCCACTACTGTATTTATCTCTCTTTGAACCCCTCTCTCTGTTTGTATATTCAAACATGTTCACTTTGAGTTTAAGACTCAGCTGCTCTTTGTTTTAGTTAAGTGATGGAAAACTATAGTAACTCATAAAATAGTAATATAAAATAGGATTGTTAATTATATTATTATTTTATTGATTGATATTTTTCATTGATGAATATAGATTGATATGTTGATACGTGTAGTTCAATCAAACAAAATAAGATCATTGTGTAGAGTACTGTAGAGGACTAGTAGCTATATTGTTAACTTGTGAGTGATCATTAGATTGCTTTATATTCAATGTAATTTTTATGTCTACATTGCAATTTCAATGTAAACTTACATGATAGACATACAAAAAGTAATATATATTGTACATATTTGTAAAGAAATGGTAAATATTGTATATGTTTTGCAAATATATATAATATTTGCCACTTTTTTTGTATACAATATAAATTTATATTATAACAGCACAATGTAAAAGAAGAATTTCCCTATATTTTAATTTATAATAGTGTTTCTATAATAATAGTATTTGCTTGAGCAATTAAATTAAGCCATTCACTCATTCTTATAGACTTGTTTATTAATTTTGTAAAATAAAGTTTTTTTTTTTTTGTCATGATTTTTTTAAGTTAAAAACTTTTATTATCTTTGGCTTGGCCTCCTATAAAGTATTTTTGGTTTCGCCACTAACTATATGGATGCTTATTTGAAGTTTTTTTTTACTTATACTTTGCCCCCCTAACTTGAAATCTTGGGTCCGTCCCTGAACTATAGGAAGAAATTATCACACGTGACACAGTGGATATTACTTTGGAACACATTCAAAAACACTTTCGAATCAAAGAAATTAGTCGAACTCGTAAAGTGCAAAAACGAAGTCTTGACATTGTTACAATTAATGGCTAAGGTGATGCATGAATAAATCAATCATGTGCACGTTGCAGTACTTGTTGAATATTGGTTTTTAGAAAAAGGTAAGGTATGAGTATGACAAATTTACTTGTGCAATATAGTATTCTCATTTCATCAAGAAGAGGAAATTCTTCTTTTATCCTTTTTTTTTTTTTTTTAATTTATGTGAAATCAATATTATTCATAGATTTTATGAACACATATGGTTAGTGACGGGACTTGAACCTTAACTCTTGCCCCACACACTCCACAAGCACCTATACTTGTAAAGTGACCATCATGCCAAAGATACATGGTGGTAACTTTTTTTTTTTTTTTTAAATGCACTTAATTTTCTTCAGGACTTAACTCTTAATTAACTTAATCTATAAGTAATTAGTAGACTAAATCAAGGTATTAAATGGTGCAGGACACCATACAAATGATATCCCAAAATGTTATATTCACTACTCAATTGAAGCAGGAATTATATGAGGACAAAATTTATGTACAGTACCTTAGGTATTGTTTCTTAGGTCCCTCTTTTAAGATTCTGCCATGTGGCTAATTAACTTAAAAAATACACTTCCATCCATGAGAAAAAAGCCACATGGCAGAATCTTAAAAGGGGAACCGAAGAAACAGCACATAAGTATTGTACCTAAGTCTTGCTCATTATGGCCATTAGGGGTAGGTATTGATAGTCGCTCTCTAAGGTTCTAGGACGAATCTATTCCTTTAACCCCAGTGGAGCTTTTCTGTCCTTGTCCCCGTACAGGTATCCCGTTTCCCTCTAGTGTCCTGTCACTAGTAGGGCGTCCCAAATCACCATCCAAAACACAATCATTACACACCTCACTACCTGTACAACTTACCAACATGGAATCCCTTAAAGGATTATGGAAAAAACTCTCTCTATTAGACTAAGAAGAAACTGGAATAGCATGCCCAAAGCGGAGCCTGACTCCTTTACTCTTGCTGCAAAATTCTTGACAAAACGAGTCGTCAATGTGGAATCAGTGGCTCGTACATTCAGGCCACTTTGGAGATCGAAAAAGGATGTTCAAATTAAAGATATAGGCAACAACATCCTGTTTTTTAACTTTGAAGATGAATGTGATTTAGACAGGGTACTTGAACATGAGTCTTGGACATACGACAAACACCTTGTGGTCTTTGAGAAAGTGACTGCAAATGTGCCCATATCATCACTCGCCTTCCAGTTTACATCATTCTAGATCCAAATCCATGAACTACCAGTCCAATGTTTAAACCAAGAAACTCGGGATGCCATTGGAAGCTCATTGGGCACACCATTACTCATGATCGATTCAGAAAGCGAAGGAGGTAAGGGAAACTATTTACGAGTTCGAGTTCGAATTGATATTACTAAACCTTTGAACAGGGTACGCAAGGTATGGTTCGAGGGGTCTGTCATTGGGTGCACAATTTTGAAATACGAGCGCCTCCCAAACTTCTGTTACTGGTGCGGATTGGTCTCCCATGATGATAGAAATTGTGAACGCTGGCTGAGAAGCAAAGGTTCACTGAAAAAGTCAGACCAGAATTTTGGGGATTGGATGAGAGCAGAGATAGACCTCACTACCAGAAAAACCTCCATTACTGTACCTGGAACCAGACCGAGACACCCAAATAACAAAAACCTCCACCACAAACACCCACCGTCCCAAACACCCAACCACCAACATCCCAGCCACGTGATCTTCCACCAACCCCGGCGACAATCCCAACAACTGTCACTACCATGACAATAAATGAGGTCATAATTGCTCATCAATCCAGTGCTGATTGGCAAGAGAATCACACATTCAATGCCCCTAACGGCTGCATTTCTGGCACTGAGGAAGCAACCGTTAAAAAATCCAGCATAAATGCCAACATTGATGACAGAGAGAAAGTCTTAAACCCCACACACACTGAATCCGAGACCAATCTGGACTTAAAGCCCAAAGTTCTAACCCAACACACTCCTACCACTATTGGGCCGTGCACCACTCATCAGCCCACCATCACCACACAAAGCCAACCCCAACACACCCCTACCACATTGGGCCGTGCACCACTCATCAGCCCACCAATAACACACAAAGCCAACCCAATCCTTTGCCAACCAAAACAACGTGGGCCAGAATTCCACGTGACAAACAAAGCAGCCCAAGTGACGTGCTCATGATTGAGAGAAAACACAAAAGAAGTGATGAGTCTGAAGAAGGTAGCCATCCCACAAAAAAAATCTCAATGCCCTATAAGGAATCCCCAGAAGCTTACCCAACAGTGGTGGCTGCCAAGCAGCCCCGCCGACACCAATGAACACCATAAGCTGGAACTGCCGTGGTTTGGGATGACCATGTGCAGTTCAGGAACTCACCAAGATGGTGAAAAAATACGCTCCCACAATTGTTTTTCTCATGGAAACAAAATCAAAAGACAACTACGTGAAGAATTTAAAGGTAAAACTGCAGCTAGACAATGTCCACATAGTCTCTAGACTCAATACAGGTGGTGGCCTCGTACTGTTTTTGAGCAGAGACATCAATCTACACGTGATGGATGCAACCCCAACTTACATTGATGCAGTGGTGAACCCAGGAGTGGATGACGCCTGGCAGTTTACGGGATTCTACGAAAACCCTGTAACGGCCAACCGGGAACACTCCTGGGCACTACTAAAACATTTAAGCCTCAAAATGGATCTCCCTTGGTTTTGTGCGGGGGACTTCAATGAGATTGTCAGAGCATAAGAGAAACTGGGTGGTGCAATGTGTCGGGAGAGACAAATGATTGACTTTAGAGAAGCTCTTGACTTCTGTGGATTCCAGGACTTGGGTTTTGTTGGCTCTCCGTTCACATGGTGCAACAACCAGTTTGATGGTACAGTGACTTGGATTAGATTGGACAGAGGAGTAGCAACCAACCCATGGATTCAAATGTTCCCATCAACCAAAGTTCATTACATCTCTGGTTCGCTCTCGGATCATAGCCCATTATGGATTTGTACTGACGATGAAAATGCCCAGTTTTACAGGAAAAGGAAACCTTTTAGGTTTGAAGCGGTCTGGATGAGGGATGAAGGGTGTGAAACGGTGATAAAAAACTCATGGGAGGACCATGCAATTGAAAATCCGATTGGCAGAGTGGCAAAAAATTTAGAGGCATGCCGATTATCCCTTCAGTCTTGGAGTAAACATTCATTCGGCAACATCCGTCGCATGCTGCAACAAAAGAAAAAATTGCTAAAGCAGGCAGAAGCAAACTCCATGAACGGATCCAACCATTTTTAGGTGAGAAGTTTGAGGGCTGAGGTGCATGATTTGATGGTCAAGGAAGAATGTCTATGGCAGCAAAGATCAAGGGTGAATTAGCTGAAAGCGGGGGATCTAAACACAGCCTATTTCCACAGTCGTGCAAACCAGAGAAATCGAAGAAATTTCATCTCCAAACTGACCCTTGACAGTGGGGAAGTTGTTAAGGATGAACAGAAGATCGGGGAGGCCTTTGTGCAATATTTCCAATCTATCTTCCAATCAGTCAACCCAGCCGGGTTTGATCCAATCCTTCAAGGGATTGAACCCAAAGTGACATCACAGATGAATGCCGATCTAACCCGGCCTTTCACAGCCATGGAGGTGGAGCAAGCACTCAAGCAAATGAAACCTATGACAACTCCTGGCCCCGATGGTATGCCCCCAATCTTTTACAAATCTTATTGGAATACTGTTGGGTCTGATGTTACAAAAGCAACCTTATCTGTCTTAAATTCGGGAATAATGCCTCCAAACCTAAACCATACTTTCATTACCCTCATCCCCAAAACAAAATCACCAACAAACCTAAAAGATTACCGTCCCATAAGCCTATGCAATGTCATATACAAAATAATCTCAAAAACCATAGCCAACCGACTCAAAAAAAATCCTCCCTAAACTTGTCTCCGAGACTCAAAGTGCTTTCATGTCAGATCGTCTCATTACTGATAACATTGTTGTTGCCTTTGAAACACTCCACCACCTAAAAAATAAAAGAAAAGGCAAAACGGGGTTCATGGCTCTAAAACTTGACATGAGTAAAGCATATGATAGGGTTGAATGGGATTTCTTGGATAAAATAATGGAGAGATTGGGTTTTGATGGTAAATGGAGGAATCTAGTGGGTTGCTGCTTTCGTTCGGTCTCTTTCTCTATCATGATTAATGGAGAACCTCATAGATTTTTTCACCCAAGTAGGGGTCTCCGTCAAGGAGACCCTCTATCACCTTACTTATTTCTTTTATGTGCAGAAGGTCTACATTCTTTAATACAACAGGCAGCTGACAATGGAGAATTACATGGAGTGTCTCTTTGCAAAGAAGGGCCAAAAATCACCCACTTATTCTTTGCGCATGATAGCTTGCTCTTCTGTAGAGCCAATGATACAGATTGCCAAACGGTGATGAATATCCTCACAATGTATGAAGAAGCGTCAAGTCTAAAAATCAACCGTGGCAAAACACAATTATTCTTCAGCACAAATACACAAGAAGTCATCAAGAATAGGGTGAAGGACTTGGTGGGGGTAGAGGTGGTGACTCAATATGAAAAATATTTGGGTATGCCATCCTTTGTAGGGAGAGCAAAGAAGGAAACCTTCAGCTATATTAGAGAGAGAGTGTGGCACAAAATCCAAGTTTGGAAAGAAAAACTCCTATCACAAGTAGGCCGGGAGATCTTAATCAAAGCAGTCATCCAAGCAATGCCGACCTTCACTATGGGGTGTTTCAAACTCCCCAAAAATTTGTGCAAGGACATTGAAGCATTGACTAGAAAATTTTGGTGGGGGTATTCGGGTGAGGCAAGAAAAATCCATTGGATAGCTTGGAAAAAACTTTGCTTACCAAAATTACATGGTGGTTTGGGATTTAGGGAATTGGAAAATTTTAATCTAGCTCTCCTAGGTAAACAGATTTGGAGATTAATTCATAATACCGATTCCATGTTCTACAAAGTCTTCAAAGCAAGGTTCTTCCCTACGTGCTCGGTTCTTGAGAGTGGGGTAAAATCCAATGGGTCATACGCTTGGCAAAGCATTCTCAAGGCTAGGGAGGTGGTCAAGCAAGGAGCATATTGGTGGATTGGGGATGGTACTTAAGTGTAGATTAGGGGTGATAAGTGGCTGCCTGATATGTCAACAAAACATATCATCTCTCCCCAAAAAAACCTCCCTATGAATGCAAAGGTATGTGCTCTTATTGATGAGGATGGCCCAAGGTGGATTAAAGAACGAGTAACACAAGAATTCTTTCCCCATGAAGCCCAACAAATTCTGGGAATCCCACTAAGCTCAACCCGAGCCCCTGATCTTCTCATTTGGGCTGGCACCAAGTCAGGGAGATACTCGACTAAGGGTGCATACAAAATGTTGACGTCTATGCAGGATTTTTCCACTCCTAGCCCATCTGATGCTTCGGCCCAAACGAGTTGTTGGAGAAGAATTTGGTCCTTGAGTGTTCCAAATAAAATCAAGCACTTCCTATGGAAAGCTTGTCGTGAATCACTCCCCACCAAAAAGAATCTGCTGGCTAGGAATGTCACAAGGAATGCACTATGCGAATGGTGCAATAAGGAAGTTGAGGACTCTGTTCATGCCTTGTGGGGCTGCCAAGTACTCAAGGAGGTCTGGTGGGAAGAAGAAATCCTTATAAACCAGCTCTCCATGCGCTTCGTGGACTTTAGAGATCTGTGGATTGGAATCACAAATTCAAAAGAACCAAACCTGGCTGAATGGTTCGCTTTTGTTGCCTGGAGTATATGGAACAAAAGAAATGCCACAAGAATGCAAGCATCTTCCCTTCCGTTTCAGCTGCTGTACCAGGACATGCGAGAGAGATTACTCGAATACCGATTAGCACAAGAGCCTCACATACCCAAGTTCAGGCCCACAAGTGCAACACGTTGGTACCCCCCCCCCCCCAGACTTCACAGCATAAAGTCAATTATGATGGTGCTCTGTTCAAAGAAATTTGGCAGGCGGAAGTTGGAGTAGTAGTCAGAGATGCTGATGGAAGGGTCTATAGGGCTCTCTCAGACAGAACGGCACTACCTGGAACAGTGGAGGAGGTCGAGGCCATCGCATGTAGAAAAGCTGTACGGTACGCCCTTCAGCTTAGACTTGCAGACATGGTTTTTGAAGGGGATTCTGAAACTATCACAACTGCTATCAACTCGGGCACTCCTTGCTACAGCTCATTTGGTCATATTCTGGAGGATGTTAAAGCTTTGGCTTTGAACTTTGTATCAGCTACTTTTATTCACGTAAAGAGACAAGGGAATGCCATAGCAAATAAACTGGCTAAGGCTGCTAAAAATATTCCTTGTCCCCATGTTTGGTCGAATGACATCCTAAGTGATGTGCAACAGCTTGTAATCCATGATAGCATTCATTGATCAATAAAAGTATTGACTTGATTCTCAAAAAAAAAAAAAAAAAAAAAAGACTTGCTCATTATATGATATACAACATGTTCTTTTTACATAATAAGGATGGCGTTTAAACTTTAAAGTTCTAATTACTACTCATTTTTCCATTTTCTAACCATAAAATCAATTTTCTATTTTCAATTATTAATTACAACTATTACAAAAATGAGAGAACTAATGATTCAACAACCAAGAATTTTGGGGTTTTGATCCTTTGAAAACTTCAATGAAACAATGATTGCCGAGCTTGCTTGGTGGATTCTATCCGACAAGGATAGTTTTTGTATCAAAATAGTGAGAGCTAAATACCGTGTTGGATCTAATTGGCTTACTTTAGAGCTCAAATATGAAATATCTACTGGGCATGTGACAGAAGTTTGTACTCGTAAGATATGGTGTTGTAATACTATAGTTAACACATTTTATAGGACATGGTGATTATGCTGTCAAAATTCGAATTGGGAGAGCACTTTTTTTTCCTAGTAATTAAAGTGTCAAATACATGTTTAATTTTTTTATAAAAAAATTTTCTAAGCTATTTAAACAGCAATTCTAATTAAAGGACATGTTGGTTATGTTGACTATTTCAAGATTCGAATTGGGAGAGCACTTTTTTCCCCCTTGTAATTAAACTGTCAAATCTCAAATACATGCTTAATTTTTTTTTTTTTTTTTCTAAGCTATTTAAACAGCAATTCTAATTAAAGTGCCAAACAAACTAGTTTAAACTTTCTAAATATGTACAAATGATTAAATAAGTTAAAGAAATAAAAAAGACATGATTGAAGTAATCTTGCAAATTACATCAATATGCATTTTATAATTAGGTTGACATGCACAAACAAAATCAATTAGTAATTAATAAGAAGATTGATATAATATGTTCTTATTTAACATATTCCCTAATAAATTCTTAAGAAAATTGTGTGAGTAAATTACATCAATTTTAGCATTTTGTTATTGGAAGTAATGATACTAATGGCATTAATAAAAATTCTATACAAGTGAAAGTCAAAATAATTATATAAGATATTTAACTTTACAAAGAAAAAATAAGTAGCAATAATACTTTTCATACAAGTGAAAGTTTTTTTTTCTTTTTTCTTTTTTCTTTTTTTTTGAGAAACAAGTCATCCATTGTAGTAATTATGTGCTGGAAAATCAGCATAAACTATATTGTCTATATCTGGTGGAACAAACTCCATCCAGACCAACAAAAGAAAAAAAAAATTCTTGCTCTCTAAGTTAAGGCATGTGCAACCACATTTCCTTGCCTCAAAGTATGAGAGAAAGAGAAACTCCTTAAGGAGCTAACAAAAGATGAAGTATTAGAAATTGGTCCGTTTGGATTGAAGGGGAGTAAGTAGAGTAGAGTAGATTTAGCCTAAAATTAACTTATTTTTAGCTAACTTTACTCTACTCCCCTCCACTTCCCCTCCTTCCCCCCTCCATCCAAACGGCCATAAGTGACCAAAAGAGGATGATAACATATTTCCTCTTTGCAAAGCTTTGATACCAACAAGAGAGTCGCCATCAAAAATAGAGTAATGCAAACCTATTTCCTAAACAAATTTGACAGCTTGCCTCGTAGCTAACATCTTCAAGATTTCCACCGACGAAGGTTTAGGAATTTTTTCGGAAAGAGCCACCATTACCTCACCACGGGAGTTCCAAACAATAATCCCAATTCCTGCATTATCATTCTCTTCAAGCATTGCTCCATCAAAATTTGTTTTAAACTCACCCACAGTAGGCGCTGTCCATCTCTTTTTTCTGCTTGGAGCGGTACTCCTTGGCAGGACCTTAATTCTTTGGAAACCTGAAAGGAAGCTATGGACAGCTTCAGGAATTCTGTCTAGAGGTTGGGTAGACTCGTTCAACCTTGTTTTATTTCAATACGACCAAATGAACCATGCTGTGGTGGCGAAAATCTCAGGAACCCGAGGTTGAGTCATAATTCGGTCACATAGCTCAGAGAACGTCCCCTGTGCAGCTTCAAACCTGTTAACCCACCCAAAATCCATCCACACCGACTTTACAGCTTCACATTCCCATAAAGCATGCATGGCATCTTCAGCTAGATTCCCACAGAGATGGCATGTAGGGTCCGAGAGAACTTTCCTTTTGAGCAAGTTTGATTTTGTTGGCAAACTATTGGTACACGCCTTCCACAGGAAATGCTTAACTTTGCCAGGGATTTTTAATTTCCACAACCTCGACCAGAAAGTTTTTATGCTGTCAGAGTTTGACACAATGCAGCTTCCTCTCTTGACACATCACATAAAAGTTTATATCCTGTCTTCACCGTGTAAATGCCATCACCTGCTAAAGGCTAGAAAAAATAATCAGATTGCGGGTTAGAACATAAAGGCATTGATTTAATGTTTTGTGCTTCAAACGGCAAAAAATATTTATCAATTTTTCTTGAGTCCCACCACCCCGTATCTCTGTTTATAAGGTCAGCCACACAAGAATCACCACTCAACTCCGAGGGAGGCGATAATACTCTGCCACTTGATGCGTGCTACTTCATGCTACTTTTGTTGTACTACTTCATGGTAGCACGCATCAAGTGGTCAGAGAAGAAAACCCAAAGCTCAGTGGGATAAGATTGGCAACAACCAAAAAAATAGTACAACAAAATAATTACACCATAAATAATGGCCTTGTCATCAAAACCTAAATGCAAAAGGCAACAAGAAGGCATGTTGTATAAGATTAGGAGGAACAATTTTGATGTAACAAAATTGCAAAAAAAAAACTAGCTGTAGAGCAGCACTTCTTCGGTTCCTCCTACTAATACTAATTTAATATATATATATATTATATAATTAATAAATTTTTTAAAATAACCAGTTCTTCGTATCCTATATAAAAGCCAATTAGTTCACACAAACCCTAATAAATTACTATTGTTGTTTAGTCATTAGTGTTGTTTGCCTTTAAGGAATTACATTGGTACTAATCTTTGGATTTTTTTAATATATTAATATTTATATTTTTTTCTACTCAATTTAATAATAATAAATAAATAAATTTGTCAAACCCATGGGTTCAACCCGACCCATGTGGGTTGGGTTGGGTTGGGTTGAATTTTTTTTGACCCACCATGGTGGGTTGGGTCAAAAAATCCACTCAACCCGACCCAACCCGACCCATGCACACCCCTAGCTCCAAGTAGCACTCCCCAATCTTTCCTCACCCTATTCCTCTTGTCACTTAGTAGCACTCGGAACTCATGAACTTGGCTTGGATACCACTTGTCGGACTACGAGCAATGCCACTTTATCTCAAAACCAATTGATGATGAGAAAGACACTCAAATTTTTAATTGCATTTGACACGCATCACGCGAGCCTATTTTTAGAATAGTTGTAGTAAGCCGAGTTGTGATCCTCCAACATCCTTTATAAGGAGAATCACGGTTAGAATCCCCCTCTCCCACTTATTAGAACAATTGAATTATAAAATAAAATTTTAAAAAAATCACAAAAACTCATGGGTAATTATTATAGGTAGGACCATCAAGTATCTTTTCAAAAAGATTAGTCTTGAAATTGCAAAAGCTTAATTAGGAAATTTTATAAGTATCTATGATCTAAAAGATTACATCCATTAAAAAAATGAACTAGCTTCTACATGATTAATAACCAAATTACATCTTGAAAAAAGAATTGATAATTTATACAAGAAAAAAGTTTAACTGCAAAATTGGTTGTAACTTTAGGTTACAAACTCACTTAATAAAATAAATATTACTGCATATTTTGAAAATCTAACCGTTGAATTGCATGTTCTTTACGCTCTTAATACATATGTCAAATTTTGTGTCAATCGGATATTATTTATTATATAATTTATAAACTTATATTTTATGTATAATTTTAAATTATAAAAACTTGCAATTTAAAAATTTATTGATGACATAGCTATTGATCTTTAATCTTTTTGAAATTTTGCAAATATGGAGGATATAAGAAGAAAATGTAATCCAATAATAGATTTGTCAAAATTCACCTCCAATAAAATGATATTGAGTGAGTTTGTAGCCTAGGGCTACAACTGACTTTGTAGCTTAAGGCTACAACTGACTTTGTTGCTAAACTTTGTCTTTTATATAATATCGCAACATAACTAGAGGTAGTTAGTGTCCATTCCGCCTATTGCTAGCTCATCCATTACATGCCTAATAAGTAAGAGGACCTTGCATAAAGCATACAAATAATTCCGGGCAAGACAATTAAAATCAAATACAGAGCTACCATGTCACAAAATAAAAGAGTTATAATTAATTGGAGTTACTTGGGAAATGTACAACTACATGAAAGGAGCCTGTACTTGGAGCTGTCCAAAACATGGTAGTAAATTGTGGTGAACACGACATTAAACATGTTTTAAAGAAGTTGTAACACAATATTCTTCGCATGTACCAAAAACTAAAAAAAATCAATACGAAAAAATTCCTCGTGTTAAATATAAAGCTATCCTATATTGCAAAGTTTCTGTACTACCTTGCGACTTGTGAGATGATGGATCATTACTGCCAATCCCAACAACCTGAGCTCCTGCTTTCTCAAATTTCTCTTGGAATGCCTGAAAGCACAAGCCTGTCAGAGTATGAATAATAGTTATCTTATCTGTTAGTGCCTGCATAACCTAAAGGCTCTCTTTAATTGGGTGACGACTATGTCTATGTGAATCTATTCGGCTATTCCCATAAAACTTTGATCATTGCGTGTAGTACTAATAACACTAGCTAGTAAGAAATGTAAAGCTTGATGACGGGGTTTTTTGTTGAGAGTAAAGCTTGATGATTCTGTTTGGGCTTGAAAAATGGGGTTATTGAGTATGGCCTAATGTGTGTGTATGGCCAAATTCAGAACGTTGACAAAATCTTTTATTCTTTTCAGTTATATGATGATCAAATTTTATATAAAGTTTGTCCAACTTTTGAAGCTTCAGAATATGAAATCCATCTGAACTATCGTAGGGAAGTCATGCCTGATTTGAGTGCCTAATGTAAGTTTGGTGCTCCTTAATTTCTTCTTTTGGTCCAGTTGGTGCTCCCAAGTTGCTTTTATCAATTTACAATAACTTTGAGGAACCTGTTGGCCAATATGTGATTCATACTTTGTGCACATGCCTTGGCCAAACTGTTCTAAGGTTGGTTTCAAAGTAAAAATTAAAAATTGAAGAGCCAAATTGAGCAACTAGATTTGACATTGGAGAGTTTGATATCAGCTTATGATTTTCCTTAAATTCTTTGCCAAATATCACCCATTTCTTTCATTTATAACACTAAAGATGATACCTTCTTCCATTGAATTTGTTAGGGTTTAGATCCCAATTATCACCAAAATAACCAAATTTTAACTAATTAATTAATTATGATATTGATTAAAATGATTAAAACATCAAACAAGCATAGATCACATAAACATCAAGAATGATAACCTACGAAAACTTATGAAATTGTGGTTTCATAGTAAAAAAAATCTAGACAGGATTTAACCTAAACAATGCTCAAAGCAACATTTCACGAATAGAATCGAAGTTTGTACAATAGACTCAACTCTAAATCTACTGCTACCTCATATAGTATTTACTAGTCGTGATCACACGTAGCACCAAATCCGCATACTCTTCTATTGTGAAACTATTGCACACAAACTCTTATGTTTATGACTTTGAGATCTCCATATGACTCATCTTATATATGAGAAATTCAAGCTCCCAAGTGTTGAGAAGATGATTGAACAGACAACCAAAGAAACGGAAGTCACCAAGAGGACAACTAGGTTCTACAAGAGGCATTGCATTTCTACCTTCAGCATTAACCACAGTGATGAAATATGTGAAGAGATGGAATGGAATTCTTGGAGGAAGAAGAATTGGATTTCAGAAGCATTTAGCCCCTATGGTAATCAAGACTATATATGAGAAGAATAATTGAAGCCGCGACAATTAAGCACATTATTGTCCTTCATTACTTGCTGAGAGGTTTCTTCTTTCTAGTGTAGTGTAATCTATATTTTATGACCAAAAAAAAAAAAAACAGAAAGAAACTAATTAAACTCCAAAAGCTGCATGGGACATTCACTCGCTAGTACCTAAATGATTTCCTTTTGTATTGACTTACATATATACACATTTTATTTATATGAAAATATATACATATTCTAAGTTAGTCAACACTTGCTTGTTCTATATTTATTTTCAATTTTGTGTCTTACCTATCTCTTTTGCATCGAATGATCCTATTTTGTTTCCCCCCAAAAAAAAACCCCTACACTTTCTAAAATAAATAAATAATAGGTTTGACTAGAATTAATAAATGATGTTTAATATGAGAGCATTTTTTTTTTCAAAATATGTGAACATTTTAAATGAGATAGAATTATTTTAAAAAAGAAAAAGAAAGATAGAGTAAAGATATAATTTATTCAAATCTTATTATGTTTATTAAAGAAGTGTTGTGGGAGTAGGGGCATAGCCAAAAAAATTTGTTTGGGGGAGCCAAGTTGTAGCACTAATATATTTATCAAGACAACCCCCACACACATTTTATTTGATAAGTTATATATATACACAAAAAAAGAGCTTGGTATTTTTAATCAAAATTATATTTGATGGTGATATTTTATAAAATAAAATTCATTTTTACCATTTTCATAGTGAAATTCTTAAAAAATTTCATTTTTGATACAAATTATCATATTTTATACTAAAGTAAGTAAAAAAAATTTCAATTGAATTAATGAAATTTTCAAAAACATGAATGATCCAACACTTGGAGAAACAAGTTAGGCTTCAAATATATTTGAAATTATCTTGTTTTAACCTATTATGTGACGACTAAAGAGACATTTCATGTGTAATTTTAGTGACAAGATTTTTTTAATGAGTCAATAACTTGTTAATCACCACATAATGGATTGAAAAAGATAGATTCAAATATATTTGATGTCAAATTTTGTCAAATATTTAATAGATATAAGAGTACATTTTACAATAAAAAATAGAATTGCGAAAAATAAAGTTATGTCTCTATAATTATTAGACTAATTATTTTTTTTAAAAGCATCATTGGACTAATTCAAATACTTGGGGGGACTAACTCTTATTTTTGTAGACTAAATTTTGAAAACATTAAAATAATTATATATATATATTTTTAAACAATATTTCAAAATTTTGGGGGGACCATGGCCCCCACCCTTCAACATAGCTCCGCCCCTATTTGGGGGGGGGGGGGGAGAGGAGTGAAGATATGAATCGAATAAAGTATCAACTACTTTCATACCATCTTCCAAAAAACAAAAACAAAAAAAATTATTGTTGATAAGAAAATATAGATTTAATTTCTTAACCATTATTTCAAGAGCTAATTAAAAAAGAAGAAGACATGAAACACTGAATGTTATTCTAGTAACGTTATTTGTATTTTTTGGAAATATGTGTGGGTGAAAAAGTGTATGAAAATACATATAATGTTGTTTAAACACTAAAAACTGTTGTTATAGTTACACTCCCATACAGCCCCTGATTTGGTGTGCCAAAAGTTCAGAGGCGGAGCCACCTTATACTGTGGGGGGCCATGGCCCCCCCAAAAATGTTCAAAAATTTTTTTTATAGTTGGTAAAAAATAGGCCCTAAAGAATTTTTGTTGGATTTGGCCCCTTCAAATAAAATTGATTGGCCCCCCCAAGTCTCCTTGATCCATTCAAATTTATTCAACTATGTTGACCTTTTGTTAGTCTTTCTTCATCTCTCCTCCCCCAACACGTCATCACACAAGCCCAACTTGTATAATTTTTACTATTGGGCTATAGCTTCCTTTTATAGAAGGTTATTACTTCACCTTTTCAATTTGTATTTTCCATCTACCTCATCACTCACGGTGAAAGTGTTCCTTAATCTCTCTACTCCTCCATTTCTTCTTCTCCTTTTTCATTTCTATTTTACATCAAATTCTATTCATTTTTATCTAAGTTCAATTTCTATTTCTATTTATTTATATTATGGTTGATCAATTTTTTTTCTTCCTCTTATTTATTAATCCAATTGATAGTCTAATTCATTATTTATATTTAGTATTTCATACTAACAAACTAAGACAACCATATTTAAGTAAGCTTTGGTATGACAAACACATCTAATACTAGATTAGATGCATAAATTTTCATAGTCCAATATATGTTACCACTAATTTTATTTGAAAAATCTCATACACATGCCAAAACTAACAAATTTGTTTGTGTTTGACAAATTTGTCTAGTAATGAGTGGGTCATACATACATACATAGACACACACACACACACATATATATATATATATATATATATAATCAATATGATCATTTAGTCTTGACTGGCCCTAAAGGAAAATTTCTAGCTCCTTCCCTGCAAATGTTCATGTGTGTTATATGTCAGACTGAACGAGTGAACACATTGATTGCGTGGTCCTATTCCATGGATTACACTGTAAGTACTTTTGCATCAAATACTTACGTTCTGACCCAATAAAAAGTCCACGGATCGATCTACCTAGAAATTGCTTACGTATTTTCCTTCTGTACCCAACAAGATCATTTATTAACGCAAACTATTCATCAAAGAAAGTTTGTTAAAAGTACATAAACCCGTTTTGTATCACGTTATTTTATGGGAGGCTCTAACCCCGTTTGTCCTCCAAGCTTTTAATTGGTGCACCTGCTAAAATTTTGTATTATAGCACGTCATATTTTCGCATATGGGCTATATGGTCTCCCAATAAGGTGTAAAGAAAAACGACATAGGTAGAGCAAAGCTATTATAGACATGATGAGACGAGTCTGAATATATAGTTTAATAGTGTGAAAGAACTTGCGAGTCTCGATGTGGTGTTGTTGGTATTACTTCGGTTGTCCTTGTTCTTGTTCTTTTGTTATTTTCACTTTCTAAGTAATAAATATGAAAAGCAAATCCATCAGTCAACTGTTGTACAAATTAATATGCACATAACTAGCTAGAATATGAAAAAAGGGATTTTAGTTACTTTAACTCATTAAGTCTTCAGTCATTTTTTTAATGAAGAAAGATTTCTATCATTGAATAAGGAATGTGAATGTGATTTTTTTTTTTGGTAAAGAGGATAATGCATTAAACAACTAAAAGGCCTCATTGAATAAGGTATATGTGAATGTGATCTTTACTGTTAGCATAAAATATAAATGCATTAATATATAATAACTGTCTATTGCACACGTTATATATAACTTCAAATTCTTTCATATTTATCATAAAAAAAGAATTTGAGAGATGGTCTAGCAATAAGTATTAATCTAAATTTATTAGCGGTAGAAATTAAGATTGATGCTACGTACTTTTATTTTTATTTTTTTTTATGAGAAATGCTGCAATTTTTATTAATTTGCTTAAAACAGTACATCTTGAATCAAAGTGGACTCGATAGGTGTAGGGATATTCTCAATCCATGTTACAAAAGTTTCTAAACCTTTGGCATGTTGTGACAATAGATGGGCTGGCTTGTTTCCATTTCGTCGAACGTGTGTAAGCTGTACGGCCCTGAAGTCTTGAAGCCGCATGATGCATGAGTTAACAATATTCTGTATGGTAGCTGGAGGTGTGATAGAGCCCGTGAGTGTCCTGTGGAGCATCTCAGAGTCAGTCTCGAGGACAACATCGCGTGATGCTACGTACTTTTTGATTGGGTTGCTGGCTCTCGTTGTAGTAATTTACAGCATACAACTTTTGTTATGAATTGCGGAAATCTCCTCAGCCAAATACTACATGTAACGATTAACCACTGCTTCCGCGAGGGAAATTATTGTACAAATGCAATGGCTAGAAAATGATCAGATCTAAGCAAGGATCAAAGGCGACTCCACGTTGAAGCTAAGGTGGTCACATGACCACTTAATCTGGACAAAAAATAATTATTATATATAAATTTTAAAAATTTATGACTTTTTTACCTTTAAAAGAAATTTATGACCACCCTAAATTTCTTTAGGTTCAACATAATTAAACTTTGGACAAAGTCTAGCAAATAACTTATTGGTTGTAGACTAAAACTACAATTTCACTTACTATTTTTTTATTGAATGTGAATTTTGACAAATCTACCATTAAATTACATTTTATTCTTATATCCTTTATGCCTACAAAATTTCAATAAGATTAAAGATTAAAAATTATATTATCAATTAAATATTTAAATTTTGAGTTTTTATAGTCTAAAATCATACATAAAAAATAAGTTTATAGATCGAATAATAAATAACATCCGATTGGAATAAAATTTGACACGTGTTTTAAAAATATAAAAAACATGCAATTTAACAGTTAGATTTTAAAAATATATAGTCATTTTAATTTGTTTAGTGAGAGTTCTAGCCTTAGAATACAATTAAATTTGCAGTTAAACGTTGTCCTTAAACTTTGGTCTCCTTAATAATATATTAGGCCCTTACAAATAAAAAGGAAAAGTCCAAGAAATTTTTTTATTGAACTAAAATTTTGAAAGACATGTAACTTGCAACACTGATAATGATACTATCATGCAACGATTTTAAAATAAGATCGTAGAAGGAAATTGTAAGACTTTATATATTTGCATGTGTTTATTTTTGTTAAAATATGAAGTTCCCTGGAAAAAATTTCTGAAGGCCATTGACTAGGATCTTGTTATTTTTCATAGTCTCCTTGCCGATTTATTGCTTCATTGCGGGAGGTGTTGTCCTCCTAACTATGTTTTATCTGCTTAGTCTTTAAAGACATGTATTTACCAAGAAAAAGAAGTTACTGAGAAATTCCACCATATAATTACCATGTACCACCTAAGGAAAAACCAGGGAATGGACGAAATTTCCCTTTCCTCACTAATCAATTTCAGCTTTAGATCAATATTATTATTATTTTCGGTTCGGTAATAGTTACCTTTGGCATAATAGGAGCTGGTGATAGTGGCTTAGCAGCCGCTAAACAACTAGCCCACCACAACCCTTTAGTCTTTGAAGCCTCTGACTCTATTGGTGGGGTCTGGAGGCATTGTTCTTACAGTTCCACAAAGCTTCAGTCCCTTCGTTGTGATTATGAGTTTTCTGATTTCCCTTGGCCTGATAGGGATAGCACAAGTTTTCCATCTTATACTGAGATATTGGAATACTTAACATCTTATGCTAACCACTTTGATGTCCTCAAGTTTGTGAGGTTCAACTCAAAAGTGGCGGAGATTAGGTTTGTAGGTGATAGGGAAACCACTGATCTCACTGGGAAACCTAGGGACTATCCTACTATATTGCCTGGACACCCTGTTTGGGAGGTTGCTGTGCAAACCAACCATTCAGATACCATTGAGGTCGTTACCCTTTTTTTTCTTTAACTAATAAAAAAATATGGCTACGAGGGTTTTACTTGCTAGAGTTCCAAAGGAAAAAGAACATGATTTTCTTATTTCTTTCTTTGTGTATTTCCTTTCATTTACTCCGTATTTTCCTATCTATTTAGAACCTACATACTCCCTTCTTTCCTAGTTTCTAATCTCTTTTCTTCTTCCTCTTCTTTCTTTTTTTCTTTTTTTTTAAATCCTAGCTGGCCTCCAAGAAAAAATTTGACACCTGTAGTTTGGCCTATGTCAACCTTCAAAGTCTTATATATTTTGCGACAAGCGGGATATATAATTTGTTGATAATGAGTAAAAATCTTTTGTTTCAATATGAGCGTTCAACTTTATACTTTAACAATCTTTGCTTGTCAAATTTTTTTTTTTTTTTTTTTGAGTAATCAAAGTTTAAAATGAACCGAAATAAATCAAACACACATGGGTAGGCTATAAATATATAATTTTTGTGTGATCCTTTGGTCCGCCGATTGTATAGTTGGCAATACGAGGAATCGTATAATGAAACTTCCTATAAGTATATTACCTAGAAATTAAGGTCAAACGTCTATGTATATACGATCGTTAGTATTGTCTTTACATCTACCTAGTATTTTGGTGACTAGATTATATTATTATTATTATTATTATTGACTAGTGTTAATTTATTCGATTCATTTCAGTGGTATGCCTTCGAGTTTCTTGTGGTTTGCATTGGAAAATATGGAGATGTACCTAAAATTCCAAAATTTCCACGAAACAAAGGCCCTGAAATATTTCAGGGCCAGGTCTTGCATACCATTGATTACTGCAAACTTCAAAAGGAAGAGACTTCACAACTACTTAAGGGGAAGAAGGTTGCAGTCATTGGTTTCAAGAAATCAGCAATTGATTTAGCACTCGAGTGCGCAGAGGAGAACCAAGGTGTAAAGATCTCTCTCTCTCTCTCTCTCTCTCTCTATATATATATATAAAGGTTTTATACATCTTATAAGAGGGAATTTCAACTCTAAATGTTTTAGGTACCAAAGTTTCATTATTATTATTATTATTATTATTATTATTATTATTTTGTATGTTAATTAATATTTCATTCATTTATTTCGCTCACAAAATATTGTTGGATCCCTATCCTAAAGAAAGAAACAAGTTCATTGATGTGTAGTCATCATGCTCCAATTCAATTGTCATCACCTTGTTAAGTGACCTATCAAAAATTTTTTTTTCTTATTATTAGCTTAATTTGTTATTTTATTTTATTTTTTTATAGGTAGTATAGTTTATTTCTAACAAGCACAATCAATGGGATGGTTGATGGGTTATACAGCTAATAGCGGCTAGTAATTTATGATTTTCAAACTCTGTTAGTCTTTGAATCAAAATTCTCACATTTTCCACAAGTGTGGAAGATAAAGTGAAGAGTTGAATTATTAGGAATCCATACTGCAGGAGCTGTGATTTTTTACAGACAAAGTGTACGTAGAAGATGAAGTCAAAAGTGGAGTCAATTTTTAATAAAGTAATAAGTAATATTCTATGTAAGCCTAGTTTCATTTAGAAACTTATAATTGAGATATGAATACACTGAATTGCACCAAAAAAATTTATATATTTTTGCGTCAATTCAAAGCCCAGAAAAGGTTTTATAAGATTAAAAGGTCCATTCAACACTTACTGAACACTTGTATCACTTATATATTATATCTTTTATATATAAAGATTAAATTTTATAAAGACGTAGTATAAAATCTAAGTCTTACACCTCCAATTTCAAATTACCACATCATCGCATTACATATTAGAGAATAGACATAACCACACTCAATAAATTTTAATACTCATTTGAAAATACAACTTAACTATGAGTTTATTGAGATATTATTATGTGTAGTAGGATGTATTGAGTTTTAAGTAAAAAATTGATGTGATAATCTCTTATTAGATGGTGTAAAATATAGGTTTTACAATACATCCTTACAATTTAGACTCATATATATATATATATATATATATATATATATATATATATATAAGATTGAATAAATATGCTCCAAAGTGCATCAAGTTTGTCGTTTTCCCTTTGTTTCCGTAACTTACAATTACCCATTTTCGATGAGGAAAATTCTTAGGTAGTCTCGGAGTATAGTGAAATAGTGCTCCCTCCTCTCACATTCATGATGGACCCTACGATGAATTTAATGAGTGAACCCCACCATGAATGTGAGAGGAGGGAGCACTATTCTCCGTGCTCCGGGAGTACCTAAGAATTACTCTTAGGATGAAGTTGGTTGTTTAGGGATTTCTGCTCGCCAATAAACTTTTGTTTCAGTAGACTTTCTGCTCTTTAATTGAAACATAGAATCAATTTGGTCCAAAAGACAATAGTGAATGTAGTGCAATTTAATTATTTCTTATTTTTTTGCATGGTTTGGGTTTCACACAATCAAGACGTATTTGACTTGTTGACTTTACACGTTTGTACTTTTTAGACGATTCCAAAACACATGAATTAGAATTCCGCACATCTTCTGTACATTATGAGGAAAAGTAAAAGACTAAGTTTCAACTTTCAACAACACCCACTGAAGCAACGGGTGTCATTATAATGTCTGCTCCGTATTGGGCCAATCTTGGAAAATTCTTGACGCCGATATGTTTCGCTTTAATTGATGTCAACAATTTTTCCATGGAAAATTTTGAGATGCATTAAATGTGCAAGAAAATAACTTTTGTTCCTGTTTTACTTTCCAAATGAAAAAGTACGAAGAAAATTGCTTTTTTTTTTTTTAATAATTCAAATGTTAGGGTGGAGGATTTGAATTTCTTGACTTCTTCCACCTTATTTTGTTTTCATAAAGGTTTAGGGACACATATATTATGTCACAATTTTTATAAACCAACTACGAGTATGGTTTTAAAAATTGAACTAGTCAATGAACCATTTTTGCAACCAGTTTTTTGTTTCTGACCAGTTTTAGGCAAAATTACTAAATCGAATTGGTACTTGATTCCCAGTTGAATCAATTTGACCAACTGGTCCAGTCCAGTTTTTAAACTATAACTATGAGTAAGGAATGAAAAGTTATGGATCCATGTAAAAATTATTTCTTACTGCTCACAGCCACTTTAACAAATTATGGCAAATGTTGTGTAAAAAAAAAAAATTAAAATTGAAATGCGATATATCATTCCTTTGTATTTGCTAAAAAATAGTGATATTAAGAGTATTATATAAGTGATAAAAACTGTAAAACTTAATAGTAACTTTAGTAATTTCCTATTTAAATGATGAAACCTCTCTACAAATTTCAAGAAAAGCAAAACTTTTGTCAATCTCTCTCTACAATTCATATATTCTTTATTTTTTTTTTTCAAGGAAATTTGGATAATTTCTTAGTGGATTGGCTATTTAGATTGCATTATGAGATGATCAATATTTTGATGTTTTGCAGGACCAGAAGGACAACCTTGCACCATGGTGGTAAGGACTTTGCACTGGACAGTTCCCCATTACTGGATTTGGGGTTTGCCATTTTACATGTTTTACTCAACAAGATCCTCTCAGTTCCTCCATGAAAAGCCTAACCAAAGCTTTCTCAGAACTCTTCTTTGCCTTCTTTTATCTCCAATGGTAATTGATCAATATTAATTTTTACTGTATGAACTTAAAAATTAACTTTTAGTCTGGTTGATGAGTAGAGTGCCAATTTTAATAAGTTGTTGTATACAATGATCTATGACAGAGGCGAGGAGCTTCAAAATTTATCGAGTCCTATTTGCTGTGGAAACTTCCTCTGCAGAAGTATGGATTAAAACCAGACCACCCTTTTGAAGAAGACTATGCATCTTGTCAGATGGCTATCATGCCAGAGAATTTCTTCTCCGAGGCTGATAAGGGAAAGATTCTCTTTAAAAGAGCATCAAATTGGTGGTTCTCAGAGGAAGGAATTGAATTTGATGATGACACCAAACTGGAGGCTGATGTTGTTGTTTTTGCAACTGGTTACGATGGGAAGAAAAAGCTCAAAGCTATCTTACCAGAGCCTTTCCGTACAGTGTTAGAATATCCTTCTGGTATCATGCCCTTGTATAGGTAATTAACAATTCTACTCTTAAAATTGTAATCATTGCTTCTAAACTGTAACATGGTCAAAATATACTTCAATCCCCTCTTCCAAACCCCCCACAAAAGTAAAAGTTTTATGCACTAAATATGACCTTTTAATAATGATGCAATTCTCTTCTTTTTCTTTTTTTAATTGCAGGGGCACAATCCATCCACTAGTTCCGAACATGGCATTTTTGGGTTACCTTGAGAGTGTTTCAAACCTTCATACGTCGGAGCTGCGTTCCATATGGCTAGCTCGTCTGGTAGATGAGAAATTCAAGCTCCCTAGTGTTGAGAAGATGATTGAACAGACAACCAAAGAAATGGCAGTCACCAAGAAGACAACCAGGTTCTACAAGAGGCACTGCATTTCTACCTTCAGCATTAACCACAGTGATGAAATATGTGAAGAGATGGGATGGAATTCTTGGAGGAAGAAGAATTGGATTTCAGAAGCATTTAGCCCCTATGGTAGTCAAGACTATATATGAGAAGAATAAAGGAAGCGACGATAATAAAGCAAATTATTGCGTTCATTACTTGCTAAGAGGTTCCTCCTTTCTTGTGTAGAATAATCTATACTTTATAACCATAAAAGGGGAATATAATTAAACATAATATATATGTATTATCAAAAAAAAAAAAAAAAAAAGAATGTAGCATGTAAAGGAGGTTTCTATGTTTGAATAAACAATATTTCTTTGATCTACCAAAAATAAAAAATATTTCTACTTACGTTGTTTAGAAAATTGGAGAGGTAAAACCAGAGTATTAAGAGAATACTGAACAAGGACCACTTAAAGGAACTTCCAAAAGCATTTAATATCTCAATAGGGGGTATACCTCTTGGAACCAAGAATTAGTCAGGTCATGTTGCCATGTGTGGTTTGACTTGCATTTTATTTATTTTGTTGCTTGAACAGAGAAAATTTTTATCCATGTGTGGTTTGACTTGTTGGAGCATGAGCAATGCCACTTTATCTCAAAACCAATTGGTGATGAGAAAGATACTCAAATTTTTTTATAGCATTCAATATCGAATCACGCGAGCTTGTTTTTAGAGTAGTTGTAGTTAGCCGAATTGTGATCCCCCAACATCCTTTATAAGGAGAATCATGGTTAGAATCCCCCTCTCCCACTTATTAGAACAATTGAATTATAAAATAAATTTTTTTAAAAATCACAAAAACTCATGGGTAATTATTATAGGTAGGAGGATCAGGTATCTTTTCAAAAAGATTAGTCTTGAAATTGCAAAAGCTTAATTAGGCAATTTTATAAGTATCTATGATCTAAAAGATTACATCCATTAAAAAAAATGAACTAGCTTCTACATGATTTGTACGTTTTTAGACCTCTTAAAATACAACCAGATTAACCTAGTTAATTAGTCAAATGATTACTTAGTCAAATTATCAAATCTAGGTTAACGCACATATATCATATCATTGTAAAGTGCAGAAAATAAAGAGCACAACGATATGATAATCCAGAAAAACCAAACCGGTAAAAAACCTGGGGAGGATTTAACCTAACTATCCTCAAGGTAAAACGAATCCACTAAGAAAGAATTGAAGTTTACACAATAGCGACTTAGACCACTAATATCCTATTGTTACCTCGAGTAGGAAACTTACTATCACGACCCCATGATAGCTCCGAGTCCACGGACTACTTCTTTCTTGGATTTCCAGCAAGTACAAGCACTCCTGCTTGTGCATCTTTAAGCTCTTGAATTTGCAACTGAATTGATCACAAAACTCTTGACATCAATCTTGAGATTGGAAACCCCAAGTGTATGTGAATGCAAACACCTTTAGATCTCACAGAAGATTGACACACACAGCATAAAGAGCAACACTAAAACGTGGCTAGTGTTTTCCCTTTTTTATACTTAAGGTAAAACATAAAACTCTACACGTCAAACGGGCTTGGGATGAGTAGAAAAATTCTGCATAAAAACAATCTGCACGAGCTTCGATCGATCGAGTCTAATTCTCGATCGATCGAGCCAGACAGATTTACACAGTAAATCCTGCAAAACACTTGATTCCAACTTTACAAATAAAACATACTTTGAGCAAGTCTAAAACAAGACTAAACGTTTTGATCATGGTTTGCCAACATTACAAAATGAAGTTCTAATACATTAGTTCCTAATAATTTAGAACCTAACATGATTAATAACCAAATTACATTTTGAAAAAAAGAATTGATAATTTATACATTGGACATGACAAATAATGCCATTGGTGTCTCATAAACAATGATGTACAAACTAATGACGTTGCATGAACTAGCTCAACCATGCTTTTCTTCTCAACCTCAATCTAGGGTGTCCAAGACCAAACATGAAGTTTTGATAAGGCCGAGCTGACTTCTCAATTGACTTGAGCAACTATTTCGGGAAAGAATCCCAAGAATCCCGAGACTGGCTCTCAAAAGTTTTATTTGGGTAAAATTGATAGAATTTTATTGAAATGAGAAATATAAGTCATTGGCTTCCCCCCAATTTTTTTATTTTTATTTTTAAATTTAGTATTGTGGGGTTAAAGAATTTAGCCACCTCGGCCCACTTTATAATAAGCCCAAGGCCCGCGCCAAGGAAGAAGAAATGTCCGAGGACGAACGGAAAAAGTCCGAATTGCGAAGGAGCGTGCCGAGGACAATCCCGTCCTCGGCGAATCGAGATCATAGAAGGGAAGAGCAGCATGCCATCGAGGATAGCCTCATAGAGCATCTCAAGAAACAGGACGAGTACAGTAGATCAGCCATGGGAGCTTGGCAGAGGAACAATTCAAGGAGAAACTGTCACCTCCACATTAAATGCCCACAGCTAACGTTCTGGCCGCATTAATGAGGAAATGACCCCTGAACAGTGTTGTTTTGATTGCTGCAACTCACAAAAGGTTTGGGATGACGGCTGATGTGACAAGCACTCAAGTAGTGACCTGCACGACCAACAAATGGAGGGACAAGATCAACCAAAAAAGGATATATAAGGTAAGGAGTCCTCTAGGAAAAGGGGGGGGGGATTGAAAGTAGAAAACACGGTGGCAGTCTGTATCATCTTTATAACCGTTGTAACCAAGCACTGAGGAAATAATAAGAACGAATAGCTCCTCAGACTAGTGTCCAGGACAGATTTTCGCACTCCAAGCCCATTTTCTCATTACTTAGTAGGCTCATAATCTCGTTTATTCGTAGCGATCCTCACTGAGGCCTAGTTCTTAAACCCATTCTTTACAAATTTATTGTATTGGGCTAGTTGGGCCTGAGTCTACTTTTCCAATAGCAGAAGTGCTCAGACCCAGTCCCTACAAGTATATATAAGTATTATATTTTAGCAATTTAGTTCAATAAAATTACATTTGGCCACCCTTAATAATATCATTGATCCTTATAAAGGCCATAAAAAAAATTCATAGATCTAAAATTTAAAACAAAATTAACAAGTCCAACAAAATTAACAAAAATTACCAATAGTAAAGTTTTAAAAAATTTAGTCTAATCAATCAATTTTATCCAAAACAAACAACTCAGCTATTTAAAAAAAATTAATAAAATAATTTTTCTTTTATCCAACAAAACATGCACGCATAAAAATAAAAAAAACCTGTGCATGACAACCTGTGCTTCAGTCTGGGAAGGTCCAATTTTGCTGGGCCATAGAAAAGGATATATGTTAAATGCGTATCCTACTCTAGAGTCCACACTTTGGTTGTTATCACCAAAGTAACGTCAAAGAGCATCTCTAAGAGAGTCACCGGATTGTTTAGCTGAAATTTTCACACTGAGGGTCTTTGTTTTTCAACACCTTAAAAACGTGTCATGAGTTGGACATATTTCTCAAGAGGCTGTACAGCAAGTGTATTACCAGGAAGAATCAGTAGGAGCTCTAACAATCATGGTCCATGTGCAAGATAACACTTAGAAAATAGCCATTAGGCTGCATGACCATCAAACTACCCTAATTTATAATTTATCTGAAATTATTATTTAAG
Source organism: Notholithocarpus densiflorus (assembly GCA_030021035.2). Taxonomy (NCBI): domain Eukaryota; kingdom Viridiplantae; phylum Streptophyta; class Magnoliopsida; order Fagales; family Fagaceae; genus Notholithocarpus; species Notholithocarpus densiflorus. The sequence continues at coordinate 1,243,567 of JARYZH020000113.1, read as the reverse complement.
TGCCCACTGCATTTATTGTCTAATAATATATAGTCTACCAAATCAAATCGTATTCAAGATATTGAAAACAATGCTAACTCTTCGCCATTATGTGACAACAACTAGGTGCAAGTTTATGCCTTCACACTTACTGACGGTGCAGTGAGGATATTATAAAAAGAGTGAGTAATTTGTGGGAAAGCTGAATGTTTTGGAGGTGGAGAGGATATAATCATAAAGCTATCATCAAATACCAATTTTATTACAAACAACTTACAGGTTGACGTAATAATTGTTAGAAACTTAGAATTGCTAAAGAATTAAATTAACAATTTTCTAATAGTTAATATTTTGGTGAGATATAGGTTTATTTGTTAAACTCATATCAAATTTATTACTAAACTCATAAACGAACCTAAACTTAGCTTGTTTTTTATTGAACCCTAATGTTCAAAAGCACTATTATTTAGAGCCCTACTTGAAGTCAGAAAAGTGCCCCTTCTGACCACTCCAAAAGCATATGTATTTATCTGATTTCATTCTATGTCCCACTCCAAAAGCATATTTATGTCATTCATCTTGTATCAATCCTTTGTAACATCCCCAGTATGCTGCTAATCCTAGCTAGCTAGGCTTCAACCTAAAAGCCAGCTCAACCAAAAAGTAGGTGAGATGCCTTTTGTGTTCTAGTCCAATTGCTAAGGTACAAACATTACAAATAAAAATCGTGAGTACAGATCCTCATTTTGAGGGAGTCTGAACTTTTAGTGGACTGATGAGGTTTTTGACCACAACCCAGCTCAAAACAGTAAAATAGCTGGAGCAACTCTATTACTTTTCATCGAGGAAGTGAGTAAATGGCAATCAGTTCAAAAAGTATTCAATAAAGTCAAAATAGTCCCATCAAAATTTCAGTGCTGTAAGGCTTGCTATTACATACTTGCATGCAACTAAAACCCCAATATGATAACAATACCTTCAGACTCAGTTTTAGGTTATATTTTCAGTTAATTACTAAGAAAGTTGGATATCCCAAGCTAGGTGGGAAATCCCATTTTTTCACAAGTCTGCTTCAAAACCCACTTAGTGATTTTTAGAAATATTATATAGACGTGGAGACTAGGAGAGGTTATTGGTACCTATTGCAAAAAACTCCTACTCCTACTCCTTTGTTGGCGACTAGGAGAGGTTATTGGTAAGTAGTCTTTCCTCCAATTTTGAATCAAATCACCAATAGTCTAGAATGGCTCACTATATTAAAATCGTAAGAGAGTTTTTCTAATTGCATTCATAGCTTCCATTTATATATTGTTTTTAGTAATTCATCTAAGATTCATAACCCAAAAATTCCATATCCAATATCCAATTATATAATCTTGACGATTCAAGCAATCCCATAGCTTTTGTGACCCTTTGGTTTCACAGAATCTTTATAGATTCCTAGAATTATATTCCCACCATTTGGTTCATTACTCAGCATTCACAAATTACAACAAGAATTACAACATGTCTTGCAGTTCATGTCCATCAAACTAGAGGTCAAGACCCCAAGTTTGTATAGCATTCCATTCACTAAATATGTTCATGGCACACATTCCAAATGACTTTCACTTGTACACGTTGCATCATGGCACACATTCCAAATGACTTTCACTTGTCATCCACCAAGTGACATATTGGTCATTTTTATGGATCCAGATCCTCCACTATTGTTGAAATAATCAACTTATAAGAGGCAACACACACACTCACATAGTCACACAGAGCATAAATGGAAATTTTCAGGGAAAAAATGAAATGAAAAATAAGGATAAAATAGTAAGCCTCCACCTGATATTGGAAAGTAGGAAGCAGAGGAAAACAACAAAAATCACTTAACAAAGAAAATCATTTCCTTGTATTTCCTTTCCACAACCTTTTGGGCGACATCAAATAAAGCAAAGAGTCCATGATCATCACGCATGTGTGAGTATTGACTATCATATCTATATCCCATGGGCTTTAACAATAGCTATTCATCAATTAAATGGCTTATGGTTTAAGGAACAAAGAATTTGACAAAAAGAAAAAACCAAACCTGTTGGAATTTTTGCTAGCTTCTATTGTGAAACCTGCAACACACAAAACACAGAAACTGAAACAAAAACAGAGTATATTATATTAAGTAGCACGTGTGAGGGAATTATACATAAATTCCTAACAAAAAAAAAAAGAAAAAAAATACATATATGAAACCCAAAAAGAAGAAATAACAATTAAAAGTAAGATGAACCTGCTCTAGATAGCCATCTCTAATAGCATAATGGCGGACCATTATTCCTGCGAGAGAAGTAAATTCTGTGACAACCGCAGTAGCAAGATCTGACATAGCAAGTGATGCAGCAACCTGAAGAACTTAAAGCACATCTTCATCAATTTGCAGAGCTGAACTTAGTTTGGTAACCATATTCTGAATGCGAGTCATCTTGTCTAGCATTGTTCCTAATTTCTCCTATTTTATTTCAAGTTATCAAGATGTAAGAGCTATTAGAGAAGGGAACAGTGTCAATTCATCATCAATCAGATATAATTCTAGCACTTTCAAAAATAACTTTTGATCTTAAATTTTCCCCCACCCCCTTTTCTTTCAGGGGAAAAAAATCCACTATGAGTACTACAAGCTTAAAAGAGTTTGTTCAATTATTATATAAAAGAAACAGTGTTAAAAAACAGTTACATGCTGAACTTTCTAATTCAAAGAAGACAACAGCGAAATTCTCTAATTCCCAAACATATCATCTCTCCTTTCTCATGGATTAAAAAAAGAAAGAAATAATAGAGTGCAAACCTAATAGAGTGCAAATTAAAGGTTATAATCAAAATTGTGAATTTAAAACAAAAATCTTCAGATCTGTATAAAACAGGACAATTATACAAGCAAACAAAATTGGCCACAGCTCAATTAGTTGTACTTTCTTTGATAAGTTTTGGCCCCAAGAGCAGGAAGGAGGGGAAATTTGAACTCGTAACTCCACTATTCTTACCAACATCATTCTCTGAGAAAATGAAATTACTGGACAAATCCCACAACTCCACTATCCCTTCATCATGCAAGGTCACAGACTTGACACCAGCAAGAATGAGGTTCTTTGCTACAGGAAGCAAAGATAACATTGATTTGATCAGCAGCAAGATTACAGATTATAAACCCAACACCAGCAAGAATGAGAATCAAATCACATATATATAGACATGGAAAGAAAGAGGTATAAAATTATTTATCAACCTTTTAAAAAGATAAAAGATAGAGCAAGACACTAGACTACACAATTAAAAGATCATAAATCCAGTGAATATACGAGCATGAGGTTGCATCTTTATTCTAATAATGTCCTAATCTAGCACACACCAAAAAGCCACAACGTTTCACCTCCCCATTATCTAATTAACACAGCACAAAATCAGAACAAGAAAACCAAATCATCAAAAAACAAATTCAAAACCAACATCCATTAGAGCTTAACAAATTTCCTAACTTAGCTCACACTTAAATCCACAAAATTTCACCACCACCATACAAAGAAATGAAAAGGCAAAAAAAAAAATCAAAATCAAAATCAACCAGAGCTCAAATATAATTAAAGACTTAGAAAGTAGATATATACCTATCTCAGCACCAAGACCCTGCAACCCGGAGACGAGAACATTCGAAGCGAAAAGCCGCCTCATCGTCTCACGGCCATACACGGCGAGCTGCCGGCTACGGAGATCTTCATCGATATCCTGCGAATTCGTGTTGCCTAAACCCATGATTGGAATCTCTTCTCCTTGCTCTTGTTCTTGTTCTACAACTATGCCGCCGCTACTGTGATTGTGATTGTTGTTGTTGTTGTTGGTCAAAACGGCGTTTTCCTCGGCGATTCGAAGCTTCTTGTTCTTGTTGAAAGCCGAAGCGCCCTCACACTTCTTGATGGTGTTAAAGTTGCTGCTGTTGTTGGTGTTGTCTTCTTCTTCTACAACCACTGCTTCACTGGCTCTCTTTCTGGGAAGCATATAGTGCAGTAAGCTGCTGAAGAATAGGCGATAAAACCCCAACATTACCGAAATTATCACAACCAAAAAAGCAATCAAGTACCGTTTATCATTACCATTAACATATTTTCCAAGAACGATCTGTACCAGAACCAGAAACGAAACTAGTACCTCCACATTATGAGCTGTGGTCCTCAGCCGATTGTGCTACCCTTTGAGGTAGCCAATTAGTTATCTCTAAAGGAAGAAAGGAAAGATATCTGCATTGACCTTTGAGAGTGAGAGAGAAGGTGAACAGAGACGAAGAAGAGTGCTCGTATGCCGGAGAGGAGGATCGATGGTAGAGAGGGGTGGGTTGAAGGTGAGGGTTTGGGAGTCAAAGGGAGAGAGAGAGAGAGAAGGTGAGAGATCGCGTTAGAGATCAGAGAGTTGATTAGGGTGTTTTTTTTTTTTTTTTTAATACCAAACCTGTAGCCGCGTTTAAACAAACGCAACACGTTTGCGTTTTCCCCCTTTTTTTTTTATTTTTTTTCACGCGCACCAGCTTTTAGGAGACAGTGCACTGTTTTTTTTTTTTTTTTTTGGAGAAACTATTCATCACTGTTTATCAGGAAAAAAAATATTAAAAATGGTCCCACGATACTATTCACACATTTAAAAATTATTTGCTACAGTGTTTTCAGTTTTCAATTTCAGCAAAAATAAATTGTATCCAAACGGAGCATAATCCGCATTTATAGAAAACGCAGCTTAGGTATACAGTTGTAGCCGCATTTATAGAAAACGCAGCTCTAGGAAAGGCTTATTAAACGCGGCTTTAGGAAATATTTAAAAAAAAAAAAAAAAAAAAAACGGATGGGTCTATAGTCACGTTTTTAAAATGCGGCCTAAGCCAACCCATAAACGAAGCTCAAACATAAAAAAACGCGGCTATAGAGATGGTCTTAGGCTGCGTTTGGCAAACACGACTAGTGTAGCTGCGTTTTTACCAAATGAGGCTCAAAGGTAGTCTATAGCCGCGTTTTTGTAAACCCTGCTTAAAAAAACGCAGCTAAAGCTCACGTTTTTTGTAGTTAATTCTATATATAACCAGTTACTCTCATACCCCGAAACAACAATTATACATTTCCAAATCCCCAACAACTAGTCATTCCCAGATCGCCCAAACATGTCTTCAAAGTCTTCCTCATCTCCTTCCAAGCTCCAATCCTCTTCCAGTAATGGCTCTCCTTCAATAGACCTCCCTTTAAAGCCAATCCCAGGCAACTATGGCAGACCCTTTTTTGGTCCCATCAAAGATCACCTAGACTACTTTTACACCAAGGAAAAAAGCCCTTCTTCCAAACCCAAATGCAAGAACACCAATCCACTGTCTTCCGAGCCAACATGCCTTCAGGACCATTCATATCCTCCAACCCTAATGTCATTGCTTTCCTTGATGCTATCAGCTTTCCCATCCTCTATGACCATTCCAAAGTCCAAAAATTAAACGTTTTAGATGGTACTTACGTGCCCTCCACAACTTTCTTTGGTGGTTATCACAACAATACAAAAAGCCATCGTAAATTAGTAGTGCTGACGGCAAAAGGCCATCGTCGTCGTCGACAAAAGCCTCATCAGTAATACGTTATTACTGACAAGGCCATCACTAACACTAATTTTCGACTTAAAAAGCCATCGTAAGCAATTCATTTTTTCCGTCGAAAATACTTCTTCATAAGAGGAAGTTGGACAACCAAATACATTTTGTGATGAACTAAGGCCATCGTTAATGTATTTTTTCGACGACTAAAAGTTGTCATAAATACTTGTTTTGTCGTCGAAAATACAATTTCATACAAGGAAGTTGGACGACCAAATATATTTTGCAACGAACTAAGGCCATCGTTAATGTATTTTTTCGATGACTAAAAGTCATCATAAATATTTGATTTTTTTGATTTGCCGCCAAAAATACAATTTCAAATGATGAAGTTAAACGACCAAATACATTTTGCAACGAACTATAGCCGCCATTAATATATTTTTCTCAACGACCAAAAGCCATCGTAAATACTTAGCTTTTCATCAAAAATACAAAATCTTAGTGACCATTTACATTTTTTCAACGAACTTTGACCGTTATTAAAAATTAGTTACCACGTCACTAATACATTATTTGCAACAAAATAGCTTCGTCGGAAAAAAAAATGTCATTTATAGTACTTTAATTGTGACAAAACAATTTTGTCGAAAAAGAAACACATGAATTACATGAAAGTAAATAAAATAATATATAAATTACAAACATACATCTCATAAAAAATTCTCCATTCAAATAACAAGTACAAATCCATAATTGTTCAAAACTAATAAGTGAATAATGCAATAAAAATGAAAATATTAAAAGGTCTACAAAATAGCATGATGTTCAATAATACATGAAAGTTATATTATATCCTTCACTAAACTTGAAAGCATAAGTATTGGAAGATCATTCATTATCCAAGCCAGTTTCCTCTAGCTAAGAGTCACCTTTCTCCTCAAAGTCATCTTGTGTAATTATTCACACACTACGATCTCCTCCCTAACATTGGTCTGCAATATTTTAGATTAAATTGAATAAATATACAAAAATTATAACTACACAAATTTTTATATTTACAGTAAATAATAAAGAATTAACTAAAATATATTTATTTAAAGACATTAACACAATCACCACGATAAAATGACAAAACATCAAAAATAAATCCTTACTACCGACACAAACATTGCATTTATCATAAATCCTTATTACTGTTAAGAACCTTGTAGTTCTCCTGTGAATGAGAACTACCAAAAATCATCCATCATCACAACAAGTCACATAAAATTATATATGCATCAAGAATAGCAATTAATTGAAAACTGTAATGAGCAAATTAATTTATCACTAATTTCAACAACCTTAATAAAATAGAAAAAAAATCAATGTTGGTTATACTTGAAAAAAATTATATATGTAACAGGTGCTTGCATATAATTAAGACTAATCAACAAATTGGTTGGGGCTACCAATACACACAAACATTACACTATGGTCTAGTACCAAATTGTCGAGAACTTTGCCTACAATACAAGATTGTATATTATGAAAGATATATCTAAACCAAACCCAAAATTTAGATAACATAAATCAACCAACAAATCCATTTAGTAATCCACTACATTAATCAAATATATAAATCAAGATATAAGGATTTAGGAAAACTAACATGGGCTATGGAGGTGAGAGCTTTTTCTTCTTCTTTCTTTTCTTAGTGAGTGAAATAGAGTGTTAGAGCAACTGCATCAGTTGATGCAAAATCTTGTAAAATAGAAAAAGTTGCTCATTTTACACATTTTGAGCCAAAAAAAACACCCACATCAGTGGGTGTAAAATTGTGCATTATGCACAATTACTGTAACTCTTCTATTTAATATTTTAGTATTTGTTTCTCTCTCCTCTCTGTACCTGACTCTCACCTCACTCTCCTTTTCTCATTTCATCACTCTCTCAAGCTCACAGTTCTCTTTCAACTCTCAAATAATCAATGGATCTGTGATTATAGACCGAATCGGGCGAGTCCTGGACCGAGTTAGGGATCGGGTTAAGGAAAGCACAGACTTAGCCGCCACGAGCTTCTTCCTTTGGGGACAGCGCGGGCCGTAGATCTTGCCGGAGAAGCAGGGGATACCGTCGGTGAAGGCGTTGACCAGAGCTTGTTGAGCGGCGGCGTTGGAGGACGGTGGAGATGACGGCGGGGTCACATGGTGGAAAGAGATCGAAGAGGAGAGGAGGTAAAGCGAGTTGACTCGATGAGTTTTTGTGCATATATCGGCGATGTGGCCTGTTGGTTGCTGGGTTTTTTTTTTCTGGTTTTTTGGTTGAGCTTGAGGCTGCCATGATAGTGATTGTGGGTGTGGGTCGATAGGTTGTGTGGATTCCGGTGTGATCGACTTGTTCTTTGGGGTTTTTTTTTACTGGGTTTTTTTTTTTTTTGTTGGATGCTGGTGTCGATCTTGTTGCACAGCCGAAGGTGTCGATCTTGATGATGGTGGCCGTGTGGGTTGTGTTGGGTCTGTGAGAGAGATGACAAAGTTAAAGAAATTAAAATTTTATTGAATAAATGTGTAAAATAGATAAACTGATGTGGGTGTTTTGTAAAAATGAGTGTGTAAAATAGAAAAAGTAGGTTTTTCTTTACAAAATAGATGAAAATTTTACACTAATTGATGTAATTGCTCTTTAGTGAGTAAAAAGGAAGGTTTGGGATTGAAAAAAGAAAAAACCGGGGGGGGGGGGGGCGCTTGTTTTTTAGTGAGAGGGAGAGGTAGGGTTTTGTCTTTTCCCTTCTTCTTTTTTTAGGTTAAAATGATATTGTGTGTGTTTTTTTTAACGACAATAATGTGGTGTTGGGTTTATTTTACTGCAATGCGACTTCTATTTTTGTTTTATTTATTAAAATTATGTATTTCATTTATGACAATCACGTCACTTTCTTTTTTTGGTCTCTTTGAAATATCATTTTTTTATTATTATTATTATTAATAAAAGCTAGAAACACTACGAAATCTCACTTCTTGCAATTTTTTTTGCAAGTGCTCTTTTACGGAAATATAACCTCAATATTTAAAAAATAAATAAAAATAAATTTTGTGTATTTTATTTGTTAAAACCACTCCATTTGAAGGAAAAAACATTTTTCACTTGACATCTCATTAACCAAATTTTGTTAAATTAATATTAAGAATGTTGTGTACTAACCTGCCTGCAAATTTCCAAAATTATCTTATTTCATAATTAAAATTTATTGATTTCAAATTTTAATTAAAGAGTATTTTAAAATATTTAGTATAACATTTTTTTTTTAAGTTTTTCAATAGGTTGTGGAGATTATTGTCATTGCAAGTATTTTGGTACTTGATAAACTTAGCATTATTATTCTAAAATTTTCAGTATTGTATGTACTATTTATTGTATGTACTATTCATTGTTAAATTTTGGTAAAGAAAATTTTATAGAAAAGCATGAACGTCGAGAAAACCCTGAAATACAAACCAATATCCAAAAACCCACTCAAAACCTCCATATTCAACCTAATTTGATACTATCGAGTGGTCATAAACCCAACTTCGATAGTTGACCATGTTTGACCAAATATTGACCAAGTTTTGCAAACTTTGACTACTCATTTCTCACAATCTAACCGTCTAATTGTTGTCATACTTCACCAATACCAATATCTCACCACATTCTTCCAATCCAAAAATCGGATTGTGGATTTGAGTCTAGAGCATTATGGACATGTGTTGTTGTACCAAGACACCAAGAAATTTTGATTGGTCACATTCTCCTAATCTATCCATTTGATTGAGCTCAAAATCCATCAAAACCAATATTTTATCCCACTCTTTCAATCTAGTGGTCAAATTTTAATCTAACTCTGGCACAAGATGGATGCATGTCGTTGTATCCACCTATCATGAAACTTCAACCAATAAAAATATACAATACTCTTCCAAGCGAGTTATAAACTATATAAATATTAATAAGAATCAAGAAAATGATCTACAAAATACAATCAAAAACCTACAAAATGACCTCAATGGATTTGCATGTAACCTTTGACTTTGCCATTTTTAAACTTGAAACTGATAAAAGCATAAAAACCCAAAAAACCTTAAAACACTGACCAATACCAAAAACCTACTTAAAAGTTAAAACCTCCTGATTTGCCTAATTTGTTCAAAACCAGTGGTCCTGGAACCAACTTTGAAGTTTGACCAAAGATTGCCCAAGTTTAATAGACTTTGACGAAGTTTCGCAAGATTTGACTACTCTGTTCTCACAATTTGATCGTCTGATTGTCATTGTAATTTACAAACACAAATATTTCACCACATTCTACCAATCCAACGGTCAGATTTTGGATCTCCATCTGGTTGCATGATGGATATGTGTTGTTGTACCCACCCACTGGGAAACTTTGATTAACCCCGTTGACATAATCCGACCATCCAAAATGGCTAAAATACGCCATCAAAGCTAGGAAATAACCAAAATACCCATAAACTTCTAAAGAGACGAAAGTGCCCCTAAAAGCTTCAAAATAATAAAAATACCTTTTACTTCTGAAATGACCAATATTGCGCTTAAGTACTTAGAGGGTCTTGAAATTTTTTTTTTTTTTTTTTTTTTTGGAAATTTTTAAAATTATGAAAAAAATTCTAGATTTTAAAGACAAAATTGAGGAAAATTTACCATTCAAAGAAAAAAAAAATTATGGTCATATGTATGTTGGAAATCACCTTTATTGTGACAGATTTACCTTACCGTCGCTAATATCTTCTTTTCTTAAGAAAATTTTAAATATTAATGATGAACAAAATGTCCATTTCAAATAACAATATAATATATAGTGATGGAAAACAATCGTCAAACAAATAAAAATAAGGGCATGAATTCCCCCCTTTACAAAAAATTACCATTGTCGACGGCTTAGGTCCATCGCAAATATTATTTATTGGGAGAGATCCAATTCTATCACTAATACATTCTTTCTTTTAAAGCAAATTAACTATTTATGACAGTCAACATGTTCGTTGCAAATACAAACTCAATTACCACCGCACACCCTTGGTGCGATGGTCAGTCCACAAGTATAAGTACTTGTGGAGTGTGGGGGGCAAAGGCCGGAGTTCAAGTCTCCAGGAGGAAGCTTTACACACATATACACTTAGATTAAGTTAGAGTAGAATTATATCTTGTATCCAAAAAAATAAATAATAAATAATAATTGCGATGGATAAATGTCGTCCCAAATATTGTGAAAAGTAAGGGGAGAATTTTCCCTCCAAAATATTTCACCATTTTTTATGGCTTCATGGCTGGGAAGAAAAAACATTACCAAAAGAATAAATCTCATTTTATGTTTTATTTGAATTAAAGATGTCAATTTCTTAGGGGCAAGTACATTACTTTTTACAATTCTTGTCTAATGCAGGTGCAACTTATTAATAACATATGTATATACATTGGCACACACAAGCACACCCAAACATAAACATAAATATTAACATATGTATATATATAAACTAACATACTAAATTCAACAATTAATAATTTTGTAGAACATAAAATAGCTAAATGAACAAATATTTATGTTATTAGCTTAAATTTAAAAGTTTATATACAAAAATTCATGAAGAACAACAAAGTTAATGAGTTTTAAAAGGAAATTCTAAAGTTAATTTATTTTTTATTTGAGTATTTTCTTTTGGATGGCATATTTATATCCTTGGGTTGTGTATGTAATAACAATTGAATTAATGTTACAAATTTTTACCAATCAAAATTTTATGGAAATTTATTTATTTGATAAATCAATTGATGGTGGGAATTATTAGGTATTTATAGAAAATTATTAGATTTTTCCCAGCTCTTATAAACATTGTTAAGGACATATTTAATGTAATTGACTAATCCTTTGACAAAACGCACTTTACTTGTAATTGGGTAGATTTAGGATGTGTTTAATACTTCAAAGAACAAGGTTTCAAGTCTAGTATTGAAGCCATGCAAATCTGTCCAAGAAACAAGTGAAGAAGTGTTGATTCATTAAAGCTCAACAGATAGATCAATAGATAGCTATCTATCAAGGTATCTATCAAGAATTATGAAATCAGAATTTTCAGATCTGATTTTCGGCCCATGCTGACATGTATGTGTAGGGTTTCTTTTCTCACAACCCTAGACATATATAAGACTTATTTTAAAGGCCATCACATAAGAGAATACAAGGAGAACACATGAAAAGGTGACCGGTACCTTATTCTCTCTGAAAGAAGCTACTGCGTCTTTTGCGCCTTAGGGTTTTGTAACCAAATGCTTCAAAAATCTTTATTGTTGATGAAGTGAAGAACTTTGCAGCCAACATCTTTTTCAAGTTGGTGAGTTAGTCACGTACTGGGAGCCATGCATCATTGGTTAGTCACGTACTGGGATCCGTGCAAAAGGGTGGCGTTCATATATTGAGAGTTCAAAGGTTTTGAAGCGGTAGAAGGTCTCTGCTGTAATTTCATCAACGGGGATTGTAGAGTCTAGGGACAAATGTTTTGTACTAGATCTAAAACTTCTCTTTATTATAGTGAATTGCTTTTCGGGAAGGTTTCCCCCCAGATTTTTTATTGTGAAACTAGTTTGTTTCATTAGTTTTCCTAGGTTATCATATCTTGTCTTATTTATTTTTCCACTGTGCATGATATTGATGTTTGTTTGTTTTAACAAGTTTTATTTATAATAAATCTAATTAACAACTTGAGTTTAAAACTTGTTAATTCTATTAACCGGGGTCAAAATTTCCCAACAAACATTAACATAGATACCCTCTAAAACCATCAATTGTTTTTATTGATTTTTTTTTTCTTTTGAAATTTAAAATCTTCAAATTTTAATTATTGATATAAACCTATTAGCTAGCTATACCTATATAGGAACTAAGAAGAAAATTACTTATGCTAAAAAATTACTTGGTATTTTGATTGATTTTATGCTTATCATATACCCAGAAATTCACATAAATTGTTGTATTGTAGAAATCACAATTGAATACCTATAACTTGAAAATATTGGTCCTCCCCCAAAAGGGGAAAATTATTACTATACTCCAATTCAACACTAGCCCTACTTCATTTATAAGAATAAACATATGAACAAATTATATTGACAATGCAATGCATATACTTTCCTTGCACCGATATCTCATTATAGCTATGTCTTGTCGTAGTCATTTGAATCGGCAGGGCAACTCCAAATCTTTTCTTCATCTAGAACTTCAATTTTTTTTTTTTTTTTTGGTTTATAAAGTTTCCCATTAGGTAGAAAAAATGCGTGTCAAAGATGACAACAATGCGCCTAGAATCTAGATTTTGTAATAAAGATGGATTCTTTTCAATTTGTTAGAGTCAAGTATAGTACTTTTTTATAATTCCTATCTAATTAATGTTAGTGCGAGTGCAACTTACCAATAACTTTTTTTTTTTAGAGAAAGTTTCAACCTATGGCGTTCGCTTTAGATGATAGCTCTTTATTATCAAATCAAGACACCAATTAATTTTTGATGTAAGCAGGGATTGAACCCCAGATCTTTTATACAACTATCAGAGACTTTACCAGTTGAACTAATTGGAACCCACAACTTACCAATAACTTGTATACACACACATGCACATCCAAACAGACACAGAAACATTAACATATGCATATACATAAACTAACACATTAAATTCAAAATTTAATAATTTTATAGAAATATAAAAAAGCTAAATGAATAAATATTTATGTTAATAAATTAATATTAAAATTTTATATTAAAATTTCACGAAGAAGAATAAATTTAAATGTATAACATGTGTAACATCGGAAAACAACTGTAGCATGTTTAACAAGTTGCCAGAAAATTACCTGCTGAGAAGGTTAATTCAGACATAATTTAAGATTGAAAATTCTAAGTGTTGTTATAAGTTGTTGCTGCCTGGTAGTTTGAAGCTGTTGTCTCCCATATTTTAGGATTTTATGGATAACCATAAAATCAGAGAGAAAAACAGCTTGAAACTCTCTGGTAGCAATTGCTCATAACCGAAACTCAGAATTTCACCTTTACGGACATGTCCATGGTGGCTTATGGTCTTCCCTGTGTCAAATTGAGGGGGTTGAGACACCAGATAACCCCTCAAAACTCACGCAGTTGACTACATTATTAATTGAACCCAGAATTGCACAATGAAAATGCAAAAACAACTGAAACCTCACCTATAAAAACAAGCTTCATATTTGATATTCATTCATTGAAACTGTCAAAATAGCCTTGATGTTCTTCTAGAGCAGAAATGATGATCACCTTCTCTAGCAGTGGAATGAAGGGTCCAAACCTGGCTAATATCTATAAGTAATTACAAATTAAGGACTTTGAATGGTACAAGAATAAATACTTGTCTAACTCCAAGAGACAGAGGAAGGGTGGAAAAAAAGAATTGAAGAGATAACAACAGGCTCAAAGGCTTTGAAGTAGCTTTAAAGTCTCATCAATATGCTTTTCGGGTTGGAACTGATTGTTGTAGATAAGTTGAACCACCCCATTCTTGTCAAGAACATAAGTCTGTCTTCCGGGCAGTGTACCAAATAGATCTGATGGCACTCCCCAATCTTTCCTCACCTTGTTCCCCTCGTCACTTAGCAAAGTGTAAGGAAGCTTATATTTCTTTGCAAAAGCCTACAAACATTAATTTAAACCTTCATTGTCAACTTCAGTCATGATTAGCTATGATTACAAGATTATAAACATCACAATAACTCAATGGTAGGATGAACTATATCTTCAAAAAGCTTAATTAGTCTTGAAATTGCAAAAGCTTACTAAGACTAATTTATAAGGATCTGCGATAAAAAAAAATATTACATCCGTTGAAAAATGAACCAAGCTTCAATATGATTACCCAATTATATGTTAAAAGAAAGAGTTGATAATTTGTACAATATCACAACATAAGTAGAGGTAGTCAAGTCCCATTCCGCCACTTGCTGCATACATACATTACATGGCTAATAGATAAAAGGACCTTGCATGAAGCATACCTATTATTGGTGGGCAAGATAGTACATAAGTAAAACAAATACAGAGCTATCATGCCACCAAATAAGAGTTACATATAATTAATTGGAGTTAAAAATTGTACAATTAGATTAAAGAAATTGGTGTAAGATTGCCTATCAAGACCTCTCCCAAATCTTCTGCCAAAAAATGAGAGCTTTGTGCACTGGGTAAGACGTTTAGGAATTGTACAATTAGATTTAAGAAGACTATATGCAAGGCTATCTAAAATATATACTATAGTAGAATTGAGGTGTATACATACGACATTAAATATGTTTAGCAGCTGTAACTCATTCTGGCTAGAAGTACCAGAAAATACAGGCAAAAAGGATTCTTCTGGTGTTAAACTTAAAGCTATTGCTCTATGTGAGAAGGTTATTGTATTACCTTGTGAGATGATGGATCGTCGCCGCTAATCCCAACAACCTGAGCTCCTGCTTTCTTAAATTTCTCGTAAGAATCCCTGAAAGCACAAGCCTTTCGGAGTATAATAGTAATCTGTTAGTTCCTGCCTGCATAACCTTAAGGCCCTCTTTAATTGCAATTGGGTGACAAATATGTCTATGTGAAACTATTCCCATAAAAGTAACAACTCAAAAAACATTGATCATAGTATGTAGTAATAATAATAGCTAGTAAGAAATGTAATACTAGCAGAGGAAAAAAAAGGACCTGTTTGGTGCAGCCAGGGCTCTCATCAGCTGGGTAGAAATAGACCACAGTTGGCTTGCCTTTAAAGTTGGAGAGGCTCACATTTTTTCCATCCTGATCTTTCAATGTGAATGATGGTGGGGCCGTACCTTTGTTCACCTTTCAAGAAAAACAAAAACTCATAGTCGTAGGTGATAATAAAACCAATAACTCTTAATTATTATAAAATGACTAGCTGTGGCATTGGCACCACAATTTTATATTGTAAAGTAATGTACCTTGGCAAAAATGGAACCCTTCACTGAAGAAGAAGAAGATGGGATTGAAAAGGATGAAGAATAAGAGACCTTAAGACCATAGAACTGAGATTGTGGTGAATTGGAGATAATTTGAAGGTTATGAGAGAACAATGAGTGTCTAGGACGAGTTTGATTGGGAAGTAGAGAGGGAATAGAGTGCTTTGGGAGAGTAAGTGAAGCCATGGATCGCATAGAGAAAGCAATGAATGAAGGGTTCTCCTATGAGTGAGCCACTCCCATTTCTTTTGCTCTTCTAGTTTTTTTTTTTTTTTTTTTTTTTTTTTTTTTTTTTTTTTTGAGAATGTTCTAGTTTAGTTTTGTGTTGGTGCTTACTTGGGAAAGATAGGGATTAGAAATAGATTGGCTTCTGCCTTCTGGCGTGGACAATTACTAACCATTAACTGCCCTATGTCTCTCACCCACATCCTTCTCAAAAAATTTGTTTGTCGGCCAAGCTGGTAATTAACTTTTTATTTTTATTGGTTTAAAATCTAAGCACACAACTATTTTGACACGACTTTTGCCACAATTTTGACCCGAAAATTGTGACTATTTGACACAATTTTTGTCACAATTTTGACTCGAAAATTGTGAATAGTGAAGAAAAAGTAGTAGCTTATAGGAAAGTAATAGGCAGTCAGTCATACTCGTAATCTCTTATGTCATAATTGTGACAAAAGTTGTAGTATTTGAAGAACTCTGTTTATTAATTGAATTAACTACGGGTTCCTTGTTTCTTTGTTTCATGAAAAATAATAAGATCAAAAATCAAAAAAGAAGGGTGTCATTGAGTAGATACAAGTCTCTTAGAAAATGGGATTTCAAAATCAAAATGGTTAAATTTAACCATAATTTAACAAATTAAGGACTTTGAATGGTACAAGAATAAATACTTGTCTAACTCCAAGAGACAGAGGAAGGGGGCATAAAAAGAATTGAAGAGATAACAACAGGCTCAAAGGCTTTGAAGTAGCTTTAAAGTCTCATCAATATGCTTTTCGGGTTGGAACTGATTGTTGTAGATAAGTTGAACCACCCCATTCTTGTCAAGAACATAAGTCTGTCTTCCGGGCAGTGTTCCAAATAGATCTGATGGCACTCCCCAATCTTTCCTCACCTTGTTCCCCTCGTCACTTAGCAAAGTGAAAGGAAGCCTATATTTCTTTGCAAAAGCCTACAAACATTAATTTAAACCTTCATTGTCAACTTCAATCATGATTAGCTACGATTACAAGATTATAAATATCACAATAACTCAATGGTAGAATGAACTATATTTTCAAAAAGCTTAATTAGTCTTGAAATTGCAAAAGCTTACTAAGACTAATTTATAATGATCTCTGATAAAAAAATATTACATCCATTTAAAAAAGAACCAAGCTTCAATATGGTTACCCAATTATATGTTGAAAAAAAGAGTTGATAATTTGTACAATATCACAACATAACTAGAGGTAGTCAGGTCCCATTTTACATGGCTAATAAATAAGAGGACCTTGCATGAAGCATACCTATTATTGGTGGGCAAGATAGTACATAAGTAAAACAAATACAGAGCTATCATGCCACCAAATAAGAGTTACATATAATTAATTGGAGTTAAGAATTGTACAATTAGATTAAAGAAATTGGTGTAAGATTGTCTATCAAGACCTCTCCCAAATCCTGCAAAAAGTGAGAGCGTTGTGCACTAGGTGCGACGTTTAGAAATTGTACAATTAGATAAAGAAGACAATATGTGAGGCTATCTAAAATACATATTATAGTAGAATTGAGGTGTATACATACGACATTAAATATGTTTAGCAGCTGTAACTCAACATGGCTAGAAGTACCAGAAAATACAGGCAAAAGGGATTCTTTTAAAACTCTATGTGAGAAGGTTATTGTATTACCTTGTGAGATGATGGATCGTCACCGCTAATCCCAACAACCTGAGCTCCTGCTTTCTTAAATTTCTCGTAAGAATCCCTGAAAGCACAAGCCTGTCGGAGTATAATAGTAATCTGTTAGTTCCTGCCTGCATAACCTAAAGGCCCTCTTTAATTGCAATTGGGTGACAAATATGTCTATGTGAAACTATTCCCATAAAAGTAACAGCTTAAAAAACATTGATCATACTATGCACTATGTAGTAATAATAATAGCTAGTAAGAAATGTAATACTGGCAGAGGAAAAAAAAAGGGACCTGTTTGGTGCAGCCAGGGGTCTCATCAGCTGGGTAGAAATAGACCACAACTGGCTTGCCTTTAAATTTGGAGAGGCTCACATTTTTTCCATCCTGATCTTTCAATGTGAATGATGGTGGAGCCGTACCTTTGTTCACCTTTCAAGAAACACAAAAACTCATAGTCGTAGGTGATAACAAAACCAATAACTCTTAATTATTACAAAATGACTAGCTGTGGCATTGGCACCACAATTTTATTTTGTAAAGTAATGTACCTTGGCAAAAATGGAACCCTTCACTGAAGAAGAAGATGATGGGATTGACAAGGATGAAGAATAAGAGACCTTAAGGCCATAGAACTGAGATTGTGATGAATTGGAGACAAATGGAAGGTTATGAGAGAACAATGAGTGTCTAGGACTAAGAGTTTGAGTGGGAAGTAGAGAGGGAAGAGAGTGCTTTGGGAGAGTGAGTGAAGCCATGGATCGGATAGAGAAAGCAATGAATGAAGGGTTCTCCTATGAGTGAGCCACTCCCACTTCTTTTGCTCTTTCTAGTTTAGTTTTGTGTTGGTGCTTGCTTGGGAAAGATAGGGAGTAGAAATAGATTGGCTTCTGCCTTCTGGCGTGGACAATTGCTAACCATTAATTGCCCTATGTCTCTAACCCACATCCTTCTCAAAAAATTTGTTTGTTGGGCAAGCTGGTAATTAGATTTTTTATTTTTATTGTTTTAAAATCTAAGCACACAGCTATTTTGACATGACTTTTGCCACAATTTTTACTGAAAAATTGTGAATAATGGAGAAAAAGTAGTAAGTTTATGTGAAAGTGATAAGTAACCAGTCACATTTATAATCCCCCACATCATAATTTTAGCAAAAATTGTGGTATATGAAGAACTCTGTTTATTAGATGTTTTAACTTTTAACTATGGGTTCCTTCTTTCATTGTTTCACTTTTTTTTTTTTTTTTTTTTTTTAATACAAGATATAATTTATACTTTAGTTTAATCTAAGTGTATATGTGTGTAAAGCTCCCTCCTAGAGACTTGAACCCCGACCCTTGCCCCCTACACCCTACAAGCATTTATACTTGTGAAGTGATCACCGCACTAAGGTTGCACGGTAGTTTTCACTGTTTCACTTGTGTGGTGAAAAATAATAAGATCAAAAATCAAAAGAGAAAGGTGTCATTTGAGTAGATACAAGTCTCCTAGAAAATAGGATTTCAAAATCAAAATGGTTAAATTTAACCATAATTTAACAATTAGTAGTATAACTTTCTTAATTATTGACAATAGCCATGAACCCATATTCCTTTACAAATATAATATCAATACTTTAGCTTAAGTGGCTTGTTTTTGGATTTCTAATTAGGCTAGACTTGAGAATAACTTTGAATTACATTTTCTAAAATTCAAACATTGATATTATCTAGATCTCTTCGAGTGTTTGACTATTCCTTCAGATGTTGAAGTATCTAACTATTTCTTCAGGTATATGTAACCCTTTCGTCCCACACACACCAGGTTATTACATGAAGGAATATTATAGGGGTGGCCCCAAGATATTGACAAGAGGTTTCGAACTTAGAATCTCATAGATTTTATGAGGTCTTAAAAATCACTAAATTGCTTCTCAAAAAAAAAAAAAAAAAAAAAAATCACTAAACCAACCTTTCGATCAAAATTGACTCCTTGATTCTAAGTTTTTTTTTTTTAAAAGGTTGACTCAAATATATAAATTCAGCGTTAAAAGAAGAAAAAGAAAAAGAAAAAAAAAGGAAGGATTTCGGGGGATATCTAAAAGTTCGATGGGTTTATTCTAGCTAAGATTTCAAAATCTAAGGCCCATTAGTTTTTTTTTTTTTTTTTTGAACAAAAAATCTAAGGCCCATCTTGACATTCGTAATAGTCCCAGCCTATCCAACATCAAGGTAGCACTTTTTAGTTGGGTTGGGCTAGAAACTCACAACAATCATAAACCCAATCATGTAAAAGTCGGTAACTTGTTAGCCACACACAGTCCATGACCCACCTTAGTACATGGTACTGATAGTAGTATAGTACCACCCTAAAACCCTAATGGTCGTATACTTTTCTTTCAATTTCAGCGGTGAAAATCGGTTACGGGGGGTTAGTTGAATTGTTAGTTGGGTGGTTTTGGTCTTCTGGGTTTGTCTTCTTGTCTTTGAAAAATGGAGGGGTTTCAGAAATTGATTCCTAAAATCTCTAAAGAGATTAAAAACGGGTCTGACACTCCCCTTTTGAGTGCTGCTAGAGGAGGAGGAGGAGGAGGAGTTTCTGCCGCTTTATCTTCGACTGATCAGTCTCATGTTTTGGTCACCAGGCCTCCACCTAGGTACTTCCACTACGCTTCCTCTCCTTTCTTTTGTTTTTTTTGTTTAGTTTACTCTTTGTTGAAATGTTCTTTTTTATTTGTTTATGCAACTTGTTTTTCTTTTATGAAACTAAGGTTTGACAATTGACATGCTATTTTTTATTTATTTATTTATTTTTATTTTTATTATGATGATGATATAGTTTCTATGTTTTGGGGGGGATTGAGGAGTGCCCAGTGGAAACTCTGTAGAAGTTTATTGCTAGAAAGGGAACCACTGTCTCGTTTAGTGTTTAGTGTTTGTCTTAATATGTTAACGACATCTGTTACCAGCTATAATGGTTTTTGGGAATTTGGAAAAGTGTACATCAGATGGTGGAGAGTTTATAGTGGCATTTTGATCTGTTCTATTACAAGTTTACAACTGATCTTCTGAATTAGAATATGGTAACTAATTAGCATGGCAGGGATGCAACCAATAGTGCTTAATTTAATTTCTTTAACAGATGAAATAGTCCACTAACCTTTGGGGCAATAGTATATCTTAAACTGGTTTTACAAGCAGTATAGGAATTTAGGTTAGCTAGTTTGCAGTATGAATTATAAAATTACAATCTTTGGGCTATAGTGCTTGTTGAAAATAAACCTTTTATGAGTTTTTAGAAACTCTAGTGAAACCAGACTCTGTTCAGCAGGGTAGTGGGCTCAACAAGAAAGCTCCATTGGGAACTAATTAAATGCAATTATCAAATGCTTTTTCAATCTTTTCAGTTTTCTCCTGTAAAATAACAATTATTGAATGCCTGATTGCAGACAAGTGGTATCTCTGTTGACATGCTCAAAGCTTTGTGCAATTTCATTTGTTGTTGGAGTTGTGTTTGGTTTCACACTGAAGCGACGTGTCAAACGCTGGGCTTCCAACATTCTCAAGAGATTGAAAGATAATTGATGCCACCCTGTCCTTTCCATCTTATGCCAATTTCAGTATAATCATTTACAGCTAAGTGATTTTACTGATTATTGCTGTTTACCTCGGAAAGAGAGCAATATGATAGTTTCATCTCCAAGACAAACAATTAGTCTGGCTTTATCAAAATAGATAAATGATTTACTGATTTTTTTGTTTTTTAAAATTCGGTGTCCAACCCTTATTAGTCTATTGAGGATCCATACCTGACCTTAATTTTTGGGACTAAAATTTCTTGTTAGTTTTAGGGGATGTGGGTAAAGCAATTTAGAGTCAGTGCAGCTAGAAATTGACTATCTGTATTTCCTTTCATTATATAAAATTTTCATATGTGTTGGTCTGCACTAGTAATTTTGTAAGATATAGTGCTTGTATTTACATCTTGTGAGCTATTATAATGGATACATAAATATCTTTTCCTATAGAATCATTAGAATGGTTACCAAAAAAAAAGGTCAGTATTTTGATGGTGATCCCTTTATTTCAGAAATACTCCTTGTGAAACTCGAATCGTGTAGAGGTCTTGTGACTGAGCTCGTGACATAGCTTCTTCAGCTCCTTTGCCAAAACTGGCAACCCACAGTAGAAAACCCCTGCAAATTAACAACCCTTTCCCATTAAACCATTTCTTCATATCTGGAATATTTTTCATGTTCATATTACCTACACGTCTAAACCATTGTGGATTGTTGAGTCATTTGATCATAATTTTAAAGTTGCCTGTTTAGACCACACAAGCCTCCTTCGTTGATAAATTAAAAATTAAATAACATAAAATAAGAGAACCTACCGCTTTCTAGATCATGAAAGTTCTAATCAATTGCTGATTTCTTTAATATATCATCTCTTATTTTTTTCACACATCAAATTGTTTTACACTTTTACTTATGGCCCCTGAATAGAGCTGTACGGTGCAAAACATTTCAAGCAAGTCTGAGCCCAAGTTTTATTGAGAGCTAAGGTGTGTTTATATCTGTTTTGTTAATCTGGCACAGCAGCTGTTAACTCAGATGGTTGCCAGTGAAGTTCTTTTCTTAATGGTGTGAACCTGGTACGCATGCATAGTAGCATATTGCTTTGTTAATAAAAATTCTGTGATTTGGTAGAGTATCTTTACCTACTGTTGCATATGGATGCTTTGAAGCTATTTTAGTGAATACTTCTTTCCAATTAGGCCTAGCAAAGTGCGTCCTTACCTGCCAAAAAATAAAATATGACTGTTTTAAACATAAGAGTGCTAAGGACTTTCTATTGCCCAGTATCTGTCGATTAGCAAAGTGATGGGATGGTAGAGCTATTGGGTGTATGGAAAAACTGTTTGTTGTAAAGGTAATGCAAGATCTTACTCGGGTGCCGGATAGGATGTCAACGCCATGTTTAGCATGGTTCAGAGCTTGAACCATTGTGATCAGGGTTGATCTCGCATCATGCTCTTCATAAACACTTGTAAGGTAGTTGTGCAGCTCAATTTGACCCTAGGTATATATATATATATATGAGAAGATTAGGATGACACTAATTCTCCTGTTCATATGTAATAATTCGAAATGCATATATTTCTGATGGGCAAGGACTAAAAGTTATTATTCATTACTTTGTGATCCATTTCTGCTACTTGGTCCATGACTCCTTTAAACCATTCAAATGATCCAGGTTCCCTGGTAACCCAGTAGAAATGAGCACTTTTGACCCTCTGCAACTTCTTGTTTCCGCTTCCTGGTGTCACATTTGAAGATGTAAAACTATTCAGGCTGTCATCTGATCTACTCGTTTCTGTGGTTGAATCCTAGGTCAACAGTGGGTCAAAAAATCAAATTCCTGAAGAAAAAAGTGTTGTAACAATAATGAAAAGTGAAGTGATATGCTTGAGTATGAATTCTTGCCTGCTGTTCTTCTGTTGTATTGTTTAGAAGATCTCTAAGGATGCTTATAAAAGGAGTAGCTCCAATTCCAAGTCCAACTAGGAGCAAGACATCATAATTTTTGTAGTCCTGTGCTGGAGCCCCATATGGTCCATCAACTAGCAGTCTCGGTTGGCTGCATCAACATAACATAGTTAGTTGATTTGCCTTTTCACATGTATTCCGTATTACCATTCCAGTCTAAGAGAGTAAAATTAGAATGCAATACCCACCTTGTCTGATCCTTTAGCTTGAGTAGAGTACTAAGTTTGGCTGGACCAATAATAGATGGTGGTAAATGAGTACCCTCCGTGAGAATTCGCTTCAATTCTTGTGTCCAGTCGCCTACTATCCGGATGTGAACACTTAGGTAGTCATCTCCTGGTGCTGAAGTGATGGAAAATGGATGCCTGGAAAGGAAAAGGGATTGATTATCAGAATGGACGGTCTGAGAGTGGTAGCTGAATGTATGTCACTATCAGCACCAATACTACTCACCATTCAAATGGAGAGATTGTTGGGCATTGTAGAAATATGTATTGCCCACTTTCGTACTTAAATCCCTGAGGCTTGGACATGACTAAACTAAAAACATTTCCTGGTAGTACTGAAACCTGCAGTGACCAAGAGGTAGAACTTGTTGAAAACTTCTAGTTTTTTTTTTTTTTTTTTTCCCACTTATATTACCCTCTGCTTGAATTCAATTGCTCTTCTTTGTCAATTTACCTTTAATACTTTAACTGAATAATGCTCTGATCTACACGTTCGCACGCTCCGCTCTGCTATGTAGAGCAACAACGGAACAGAGATGTACATCCATGCCTGTAAAAGTTGGCAAAGCATTCAGTTCCAATTCTAGCAATCTTCTTCTGTCTTAACTCATAAAAAGATCATCATATTCCTAAGTTTCTTACCGTTTTTTGATCCCACTTGTGCGCCAGGAACAAGCAAGTTCCATGAACAAGTAGCAAAATATAGACAAGACCAAGAAGGTGATGAGAGTACCAGAATGCATTAAACCCCGTCAATCTGTTAAATGGTGCAGGCAGCTTCACCAGATTTCTCCGGAAGCCTCGTGTTGCTAATGTGAAAGAGATGGCCATTAAGACCACCATAGCAATCCCAGTCACCCCTTCAACCCCACTCAAGAGGCCTTTGTATGTGGGTTTTGTGTTTCCGAAATCGGAAGCTATCAAGGCAAAATCTTCCGGAGATGAGTTTATAATGCGAGGAAAGTCACATGCTAGATGGGTTCCCGCATGAATGAAGATTCCAATGACTATAGCACATGCAATCGTCTGTGAAGTAAAGAGTCAATAACAAACAAAATGACAAATATTACTTATATACACTGAGAATAAGTGGCTTTTGGTAATTAGCTGGTATCATACCCTTTATTGTTTTTTTTTAAGGAGGGAACAGGTTTTAAACATGGAATACTAGAAGTACTAAAATAGTAACATGGCGCAACAATATGGGTACCTTAGCTTGCGTTACACACCTGCCTTTTGAAGCTGGCTCGGTTTGATTAAGGCTTTTCCAGTATTTCATATATATATATGCAAATTCATGCTTTAGTTATTTACAGCTTTTGATTTGGGTAGATAGTAAGATTGAATACTGCTGGTGGTGGATCGAATTAGCCTAAATATAGAAATAGACTAGGTTAATTTCATCATCAAACACTTCGATCTCTCTCCCTTTACATTTCTCAGAAGGTTTATTAGTAAAGCTAGAATGAATCAATCTCATCGAAAACTCAATCCATTTTTAATCTTTTTATACCTTTTGTTGTGAAGAAATGCATCTATTTGTTTGAGGAAAGTAAGATCATTTTGACATTCTACTGTGTCAGCAGTGATTGCTTTGTAAGTTTTTTACCTTGTGGAAATTAATGTTGTCGTCAAAGGGGATAAAGGACCTGGCTCTTGTGGACCGAAGCCATGTGAGAGTGTTTCGACAAACTGGTAAGAGGATGAGAGCCATGTTGAGTTTCAGAGTCTCTGCAGCCCCTTTTGCAGTTGCCAAGCAATAGCCCATGACTTGAAATGCTGCTATATTTCTATATTGGTTGAATTTCCAGGCGAAAAGGCCAGCCATGACAAAGAACCACAACATCAAAATCCAGCCTCTCTGCCAATTCTCTAGTATGTGACTCCTTAGTGTTCCGGTTACTCTTTGCATCACATTCTTGGGTCTGAAGGAACCAAGGTTCTGACTCCAGCCTACACTTGCTGTGCTCAGTGGTCTGCTATAGTTCATGTAATTGTCTCTTTGTAGGAGCAGCGTTTCTAACTGCCATAACTGAGTAAAGGGTACAAATCAGACAGGAGCAGCAAATATGTTAAATTCTTTAAATCATTTAAGAACTCAAATGAGTTATTTATAAAGTTGCAGCAATAAATAATTACTATCTAACAGTGGCATGATATCAAGTTGAAAAGGTTTTATATACCTCAATATATCCTAGATTTTCTGGATCTAGTTCTTCCATTATCAACGAAGCGTAGTCTTCAGCCTGTTCTTTCAACTTGGATAGCTTGTTTGCAGAAGCACTGAGCATTATAAGCTGTAATTAAATGAGAGTAACATAGTAAAGCTTAACATGCTAAAATGTAAAACATGAACTTAACATGCTTTTTTTAAAGGCTTTCATCAACTTTAATTATTAATTACGTGTCACTCAGAACACCACAAATGATGCCATTACTTAAAGACTATCACTTGGATGAAGAAAAATAAATAAAAGTCGAAGTTTTTACTTTTTTTAAGAAAAATAAATCTAAGTTTTATATTAAGCCTCCATTTGGATACAGATTATAAATAAAAATTATTTCACTATTCAGCTTATTTTTGCTACTATTCATGGGTTTCACTGCACTTTTTGGTACTATTCATAGACCCCATTACACAATTTCAACTAACTTTTATTTTTATTTACAGTACTTTCAGCAATAAGTTTTCAGTTTTAGCAAAATAAGCGGATTCCAATCAGACCTAAGTAATTTCCTATATATATATCAAATATTTTACATGTTTTATGCCAGTGAATTGTACAAAGCTTCATGTGTATCAGTGTATGACATAACGCAATCCTTTTACAACAAAGACAGTTTTTTTTTTTTTTTGAGGTGACAACTAAAACAGTTCTCACCTCTTGAATCTCCTCCCTTGTAATTCTTCCGTCCTCATTGATATCCGCCCTGAAAAAACGGAAAAACACATTGAAATTTTTTTCTCTTTAATATTAGGTCTTGAGCTCGAATCGATAATGTTAGGAACGAATTTGACATGTACACTCTAACAACTTGGATAGAATTGTTTAATATACGTAACATGATAGAGACTATAATTGCCTAACTTATGCAATGCAAGATAGAATTGTTTAATATAAACGTAACATGATTGGTAGATACTATGATTGCCTAACTTTTAAACACTATGATTGCTTAACTTTTGCAATGCAAGTAGTATTATATGAATTTATTTTACCACCATGTCCAAGCAACATTTAGCTTATATTTTCGAGGGCAGCAACATCTCAGATATATCTAACCGTGGATTTCAGAATTTAAATTCTGCCACAACTGTAATAAAATTTGGTATTCTCAAACAGTTTTTTATACTTTCCTTAGCAAAGAAAACCAAGATTTAAATCTTTTTTTCATTATATGTGCAATTATTTAATGAGTACGGTTTATTTCACACACACTAGCACATGCATAAAACACACTCTCAAAAAATAACGAAAATTGTAACTTAAAGTCACGATTTCAAACTTCAAAATCGTGATTTCAAATCATTGTTTTTTCCTATATTATGTGAGTATATATATTATATGTGTGATAGTGTGTTTATGATAATATTTTTCTTTTTTTAAAAAAAAGGAAAATTTTAGTAAACTAATTTATGAATACTTTTAGAAACTTTTATGGAAAAAAAAATTTTGATATTTTTGATCCCATAAAAAAAAAAAAAAAAAAAACTGATTATTTTTATAGTATTTTATATTTTCCATAAAAGTGCTATTTAAACTTTACTAAAATAATTAATTAGCAAATTAGTACGAATTTTCCTAAAAAAACAAATGATTATGAACTATTTTGGATAATATAATACCATTAAAATTTAATTTACTGTGGTTACATAATAATAATACCACCTATGATTAAGAACTCATGTGCTTGGGAGTTGAAGTCGGAAGGAAATAATAATAAAAAAATGGTGCGTATTATTAAAGAGAGTAGAAACGAAACGGAAAAGCGAGCCCACGTACATGTCAAAGAAAATCTGAAGTCGCGCGTCAAAACTCTGGTCCGAAATCTGTAACCAGAAATCGCGTAGCTCTTCTTTCGTTATCTTCGCTATCTTCTGTCTCCTCCTCCGTGCCAACGCATCGAATATCCCAACCGCAAACTCTTTCGAGTCAACCATTCCTACCAAGTTACCAACAAAATCACATTCTCTTATTTATAAAAACAAACAATCAAATTTATGAACTCGATCGATCGAGAATGAAAATAATAAAACAAACAATAAAATTTATTTGATAGGAAATATATTTGTACCTATGCATTCACCGAAGTCATCTCGAGAAAGCAAACCGTCCTTAGCGAGTTTGCGAAACCTGGACTCAACTTTTCTCCATAACTCTTCAGAATCGCATGCTCTAGTACTTGTACTTTTGCTGATGAATCTAAGTCCTTTGAGAGCTTGCTGCGCGTTCGATCGCGATCGTTGAAGACTCGCTTTGATTCTTCGAGCATCGCGAGCCGACATGATCGTGTTCTCCTCTGCCTCATCCTCCGAAGCAATTTCAGACGCGTTAGACGAAGATTTCAGCCACGGGAATTTCCGGCGAATCCTCGACGTAATCGACAGGTTCCTCTCGAGTCGCGGCGGTTGCAATTCGTCTCTCGTCGGAGTTACGCTGCACACGACGACTGAGTCGTCCTCGAGCTCCAGCGTGACTTCAACTAAGTCTTGCGAATTGCTCTGTCGTCCAAGGCCGTTGAGAAATATCGGCAGCATTGCTCCGCCGCCGCCACTGATGACGGAGGAGTCGTCGAGATCGTCCGGTAGCTCGAATGACCGGCTGTAATTGGTTCGCTTCGACGACGATCCTGACGACCCCGATAACCTCATTCTCTCTCTATCAGGTAAATCCAAACTCTATCAGCTCCCTTAATCAATACACATTACACAAAGAAAGAGAGAAGGTTTAGAGTCTATGCCTGGTTTGGTTGACAATGAAAAAAACCAACAAAACAAACACCTCTCAACCAATCTCAGCACACGATTTCAACGCCTGATTATAGAGTAGTTACAGATTGATATATATTTTTTAAAAAATAAAAACATTTGCTTCAATAATGGAATATAAACTAAATCTATATAAACTCAGTAAAAAAATAAAAACGTTTGCTTCAATAATGAAATATAAACTTAATATATATAAACTCAGTTTGATATAATGATTTAGAGAGTGAGATTTACAGGTTTATAGGGGGAAGATGCCGTGTCTGCTGCTGTGTGTTAGAAACAACGGCAAGGATTGTGCCACGTAGACGTAGTGTTTGATTTTGTTTGTTGTTGCTGAAGAATTAAGACAATTTTGTATAGAAACAAAAAAAATGGAAATTAAAAAAGGGCGGGGT
Source organism: Notholithocarpus densiflorus (assembly GCA_030021035.2). Lineage (NCBI taxonomy): Eukaryota > Viridiplantae > Streptophyta > Magnoliopsida > Fagales > Fagaceae > Notholithocarpus > Notholithocarpus densiflorus. The sequence goes on along the minus strand of JARYZH020000113.1, from coordinate 1,214,935 downwards.
TGTCATTGAATAAAATAAAAGGGTTGGGGGAGTGAGTTAGTAAGGAACAGCTAATTTATAAGCAGAGGTCAAAGGGTAAGGTGAGCCTTAACAATCGTTACTCTATTTAATTTTTTTTTTTTTCACTTACTGTTCTTATATTCTTTGTATTTGTTTGTTTTTGGGAATAGAATTGCATTTCTTGATGTCACATTCATAGAGCCAATATTTTTTTTTTTTTAACTAATTCAATCATTGTATTTAGCCCTTAATTTCTGATCATAGTTGTAATCATTGCCTTTTTGTTTAGCACATGGAAGTGCCCACCTATAACATTTTGGTACTAAACGCCATTGACTAGCAAATATAAGTACCAACTAGCTAGATAACTTAACAAGAATAAGACAATCTTAATTGTACTAAATATATGTTAGATGAAAACTACGACAGGAGAAAAGTCGAGGGATTAACGATAAATTATCTTAATTGTATCCTAATATTATTTTATCTCTGGTTAATGATTAATAAAAATGCACTAGAGAGAGTGTGTGTGTGGAGAAGTTTCCTTAATTTATTGGCTGCATGATGTTTCTAGCTAGCTAATAGGACTTGATATTTTGGTTAAAGAAGTCACGTGAAAGTTGTCATAACTTGCTTAGGTTGTGCATTGTAAAATCATGTAAGTATTGCTTTGGATTTAGGTTCCTTCCTTAACAGCCTTCCCCCTAATTTAACTAAATGCTAGAATGGCCTTAGTACTAGGCATCTTTTCGCTATGGAAGTGTTAAATTAGAAAACTGTACTTGCACTTTTTTCTTTCTGTATTTTAAGCTTCCAAAACACTAATTGGGATTGTAATATATTCAATATTGATCCATGTTCGTAGCATTGAAAACCAAATTTGTTGTTATAATAAAACAAGGGTTGTTATAATAAAACCAAATTTTTTGGGTAGTTTTTTTGTCTTATTTTGTAGTTTTATATCATTTTTTTTTCCAGATTTATAAGCTGTGAGGTCAGCTTATTAAAGAGAAAAATTATTAAAATAAATTGTAAGGTTATTTTTATGTCTCTTTTTCTTTCGTTTTTTTATTAAGTAGAGCCTACATTAGAGAAACCTTAACATTAGAGAAACCTTAACAAGTATCACACGATATTGGTTAACATTTCCCATAAAACAATTTGAAAATTTTCATAGCAATTTATGCCTGAAGGAATTTGGCAAAACAACGAACTGAACATGCATGTTCAGTTCTTTGTTTTCATCCCCCCACCCCACCCAAAGAAAAAGTACATGATCGGTAATGATCATCTGTATCTATAGTATAATATATGTGCAAGAGTTGTAAAATTATGCTATGTTTTTTTATAAAAAAAAAAAAAAAGATAAGATAGAACTTTAATTTACATTATTTGCACCATGATACCAAATGGTTTTTATGTAATATCATCTGAAAAACAACGATGAGCAGCTGGTTTTATTTGTGTATAAGAGCATCCACATCAGTGGGTGCAAATTTTCCTTCTATTTTACACAAAAAAACCTACTTTTTCTATTTTACACATCTAATTTTACAAAACACCCACATTAGTCTATCTATTCTACACATTTATTCAATAAAATATTCATTCTTTTACCATTTTTTATTATTTTCTTCACTACCTCTCTCTCCCTCTCAGACCCAACCACCATCATCATCACTACCCGGCGAACCATTCAAGATCAAACCAACCCAAGATCAGAAACCCATTCAAGCCGAAACCCACTCAATCCGAAAGCCAAATCATCACCCACCCAACCCGAATGACGATAACTGGAATAATTAGAGTTTGGTTTCAATGGCTTGGCCAAATCCTCTGTACTATTTGTTGCCTTTCAATACCAAGAGATCCAACCTTTGTTGCCTTTCAATGGCTTGACCCCTCATCGTTCTGGGATGCGAAACTGGACCGTTTTGAAGGATTGAGATTTGAGAACTAGAACAGAATCTAGGACCAAGGAAGAAGCTGACCCAACTTGCCTTAATGTTTTGTTTTTCCAGTTATCGTCATTCTCTGTCGCCAGTTTGATGTTGATCAGGCGAGTTCTTCGTGCGATAGTGGTTTGATGTTGATCACAGAGAGTGAGGTAAAAGGGAGAGTGAGGTGAAAGTGAGAGCAATAGAGACAAAGAGAGAGAGAAAAAATTATTAAAATATTAAATACAAGTGCTACAGTAACCGTGCATATATGCACGGTTAATGTAATACTTGTGCATTTATGCATATTTTTACACCCACTGATGTGGGTGTTTTTTTTTATAGCCAAAATGTGTAAAATTTAGAGTTTCTTACATTTTGCAAGATTTTACACCCATGCTCTAAATAGGCTCAACCAATATATTCTTTAACATTTAATTTGGAGAAACAATACACTTAGATATGTAAGATTAATTACAAGATCGATAGTACTGCAAGTTGCTTTTGTTTAAGTAGCGTAAAATTAAACAAATAAGCTAATTTATCTAGTCATTGTGGTCGTGTCTTCCACTTCTGCCGCCCATAAGAGGTTGGTGGTGGTAGCTAGTCTCTGATTAGTCTTTATAACCAAAAAAAGAAAAATGAAAAACAAATATGTGGCTATAGAGTATAGACTATATAAAGTCATAGAACACAGTTTGGTGTGTATATTATTATCAAGGTCGTCGAGGATCTGGAGAAGTAAGCCACAAGCCACACTGCCATGAGAAAGACTTGGTCTGGGTTTGCACGTACGTTCTTCTAGAATGTACTGCGAGCATATATGCAGTACATACATTACTGCAATAGATATTTTGGGTAAAGTACTTCCATATCGATCTTTGGGACTCTTTGTCGAAACTTAGGTTGCTTACCAACTTTTGCTTTTTAATCACATCCAATATTTTTTTACCTTGTCTTTCTAAACGTAAAAGCGACGGTTGCCGTGTCTTTCTGGTCTGATCCATGACCCTTTTTTTTTTCTTTTTTCTGAAACAGAAGAAATAGTATTTTTAAGGCTGTAGTTTTTTGCTTCAATTTAGATATGCTCCTCATATGCACAAATGTTTAGATAAATGGATTATCGATTTGGTGTATAATTTGTGTGATGTATAATTTCACTCTTTCCCATCGCCACAACTATAACTTGTTTTGACCATTAATTTCACTTGAAGTTAAAAGCATGATTGTGTGATGTGACCAGCTTGTAACTAAGCACAGATGAAGTTCTTTATTATTTCTTGAAATATCTGTTAGAGATGGCTATAAAAATGGATGGGGTCGAATCATAGGTGTTGTATCCTTTTCAAAGCGTGAAAATATAAAACAATAGTTTTAGAAATTTAATATGTATTTATATTAAATAAAATATGCATATATATACATTCGTTGAGGCAAGAAAATTTAGAAATCTAGTATGCTTTCTCGTTAAGATTTCCAAAAATAATTAGATGCATGGGAATTTGGATAAGTTAGAATGTAACTATCACCATGTGTGTTTTGACTAATAATATGATAAGATTTCTAGAAATATAAAATTCTCATGGTTGGTTTATACTAGTCTTATAGTAATTATTTACTCATATCAACTATATATCCTTCATTTACAAACAAATGTCAAACTTATTACTTATTAATTTATGTGTATAAATAAATAATGAGACAAATAATAAGAGTACAACTCCTATAAGCAAGACATGTATAGATATTAGGATGGAAAAAACGTCCCACCCGCCTGACTATCCTTGCCCTACTCAGTCCTGTTTGGATTTTTCGCACCTCAAAGAGATGAAAAGGTAGGGAGAACAATTTATTAAAGATGGATCTTCATCTTTAAGACTTTAACTATACAACAGGAATAAAGATTATAAGGAATAGTTTTGCAACTTATGTTACCTTTAGTAGAGTAATATTAGTGACATAACACATTTGACAACTTTTTTTCACAATTTATTGAGGTGATAAGAAATGATTGTTATGCATTTGAATCCATTATAATTATTAGTTCATTACCATAAGCTTTTCAGCCTCCAATAACAATTTGTGATTTAAACATGTGTGTGACCAAGGGTGGAGCCAAGGAGGTTGGAGGGAACGGGCCCCACCAAAACTTCCCATGCCCGCACTATATATTTTATGCTTTCTATTTTATTCTATACTAGTTTGTAACTCATGCATACGCATGAATGCGTTTAAAAACAAATACATTTTTTTATTATAAAAATATAAATAATTAGTCAAATTATAAGAAAAAATAAACGTAATTATTTACATTTTAAAATTCTTTTCTAAATTTAATACTACTTATGATCATTTTTTTTCTTCTAATTTTTAATAAGATAGAACGTATGATGATCTTTGTTGTGTGATGATTTTTATTGAGTAGATATATGGTTGGTTTTTTATTTTTATTTTATAATTTATTAATATTAGACTTTTAGTATTTTGCACTCATTAACTCACTTGGCACAAAGATAAAAAAACTTAAGTGGAAACATGGCACAAAATTAGCCCACAATTGAAATCTAATTTAGAATTTAATTGAATTTTCTCTAAATGTTGGCTTTATATTTATATATATATATATATATATATATATATGTGTGTATAAATTTTCCTTGTCTGTCTTTTATATCTCTTTTATATATCAAATTTTATCAAGAAAAATAAAGAAGCAACAGTTTAATTTCAAGAGAAAAAAGTACAAATATTATCTTTCAAAATTATTATGAGTTTAAATCCTTTATATTGTAACTTATTGTTTTTCATAAAAATATGTTTTTAAGTAATAAAACTTGGAAATAATGATATAATAAATTTCATAAATAAATATTGTTTTTAATTTTTTTTATTGGATATTATTTTCTAAGTTAAACTGTAAAGTTTTAGAAGCACAAATAGTGTTACTATATAATTTAAAAATTTTATAGTTTAATCAATTTATGGGTTAAAAAAATTATTTTAAAAAAAACACTTATCTAATTTGCACTTGAGGTTTATCTAATTACTCAACAATAGTACAAGTGAATTATAAGTGAAATTTTGACTACCACATTGGTTATATATATATAAAATAAATCAACATAAGACCATTATTCACATTGGTTTTCCTAAATATTTTTCTCTATATTAGTATGAAAAATTGGTTGTTATTTTCAAAATAGTGACATTTGATTCTCTATCATATACTCTATTTCATTAAATATTATTTCTTTATTTTTTTCAATTATTTCTTCTGCCTTTCAAAACACCATTTTTTCTCTATTTTGGTTACCGAGACACAAAAAATAATAAAATAAATATTTGGGAAATGAACGGTGCTTCCCTACATTTAGGGATAGATGGTAACAAAATGATATTTTAAGGGATGACTTGGGAAGTCAACGTGCGAGTTTTTTTTTTGGATTTGGGTCTTATATTTTTTATGGATTTTCCATCATTAAAATATTGCTTAATATTAGCATAAATGCAATTTGTTGTGTAAATTGGTCTTAAGTACACAAACCCCTCATGTGTGTGCTTGTGCTCATCTATAATGTGTATAAATTTATATATGTTCATGGATGTATATATGAAAAACATATGTATAGTAATTATAAATTTTACCCCCTGAACATATCTTGATTCCACCATTACGTTTGACATATATTTTGTAAGGGTAATACATTTTTTTTTTATAAGAAAAAAGTTGGAAGACCATAAAAAATATTGAAGAGCAAGAACTTGACATGTGGATATACGTGTTAATTGTATGAGTTTGTGGCCATGCTTGCAATGTACATGCCTATCTTATATAAATAATTCAGCAATTAAAAAAAATAGCCATCATAAATAAATTTATTAAAAAGTGGGCAACTGAACACAGAGAGATCATTTGGAATCTTGAGACTGGGATTTATGTAGCAGTTGAGAGACGCAAGTCACTCTCTATCTCTCTCTCCGCCAACCTTGATTGGAATTCATCATCCTCAGTACTGGCCCTCCCTGCTTGCAATAACATTTGAAAAAGAGTCTGATTTAACTCCCTAAGATAGCTCTCTTATTAACGTGCATTTTATTATTTGGGAAGTGCTAAAGCTACAGCCATTTATGGCCAGGTATAACAGCACCAATAATGCCAAATTGCAAGACATAAATTGTTGGCAACAATGCAATTTACACTTGTTAATTTTGTCCAAAAATATTCATTTTAGTCTTTTAAGTTTGAAGTTGGTTATTTTACTCTTGTAACTTTATTCCAAAATCATTTTAATCCTTTAAGTTTGAAGTTAGTCATTTTAGTCTGATAATTTTACCCAAAAATCATTTAAGTCCTTTAATTAATTGTTTTGAGTGATTTTTAGGCAAAGTTATTCGACTAAGTGAGTCATTAAAATGACTAAATGATTTTTGGGCAAAGTTACAGCTTGACCAAAATGACTGACTTTAAACTTAAAGAACTAAAATGATTTTTGGGGAGAGTTACAGTATTAATCAATTGACCAACTTCAAACTTAAAGAATCAAAATGATTAATTTTTGGGCAAAATTAATAAAGGGTATAGATTGTATGCCTAAATTGTTGCTCTTCTACTAGCAGTTCATTTAGTGCATGCCGATGTAGTACGGTCATTTTTACAGAGTGAAAGTATGGTCAATTTGATTAATCAAAGAAATCAACATCAATTGTTACCTAAAAAATTCGGGAAGTGAAAGAGTACTAGTAAAATTTTGTTTCTATTATAACTCCCATTTTAAAAGTCAAAATTAGTCTCAGCGACTCTAGGGTGTTTTCTAGAATTTCATGCTAAAAATGAATTAGGGTTTCTATTCTTCTAGAGTTTTGTTAACATTTTTGTATATAAATTGGAGGTTGTGGTTCATTAAGCATTAAATTATTTCATTGGAGGTTGCATACTTAAAAAAGGAGATAATTTAACGGAGTTAAACGAAATACTTAAATTGAATAAATTTGAAATTTAAAAGATTCAATAATTGAATGAAAATAAAGTTAGAGTAAATTTTAGTCAAACTTAGTATAATTTTCATTTTAACCTAAGTTCTTTTGAACTCAAGTGAAGCAGCCCATCCTAATCATGTAAAGTATTTTATTTTTTTGGATTAAAAATCATGTTTTTTTTTTTTTTTTTTTGAAACGGATAAAAAGTCACGTTAAGCAATTGCATTAAGCAATAAGTTAATATTATATAGTTGTGTTGTAATTAATGACCAATAAATTAATCATATAATAATTAAATTTATAATAATAAAAAATAGTTGGAGAATGGAAGGCTAAGGTATATGGCATAATTCTGTGGCTAAGTTTTGTCACTTCTTAAGACACTGGGTCAAAGCATTTATATACTAATTCTTGCATCATTGTCAAAATTGTTAGCCATGCCATGCCACATGACGCTAATTTGCTTAAGTCGAACTTAATCAATTAGAAGTCTTTTAGATTGGGTAAAGATTAGATTTTATTATTGTAAAAAAATAAGTGTTAGATTTGAAAGTTGGAATCCCTTGCTATATATGATTTGTTACTGAATACACCAACTTCCATGACAGTGTTTGTTTTCTGAAAGCAATGGCTGACGAAGTGACGATACTTCGTCTTTATGCAAAGAAATGTTACATATTAAACAGAGTTTATATAGAGACGTAGAATTTGACAGAAGGTGAAACCCAACTACTCACTTTTGACTCAGAGAGGAAAAAACAGCAAATAAATGAGCTTTTACTTACTATTTTTTTTTTCTTGTCTTATCCTATGTTTGTGCCAGAAAAAGATATAATTATATTGCTTAAAAACTTTTTTTTTTTGGTTTGTTTGTCTCTTTTTCTTTGGATCGGGGTTGTTCTATTTTTCTTTTCTTTTTCTTTTTTTTCTTCCAATTTTATAAAAACTGCTATAACCCAATAAAGTAAAGAAATTTTTTTGAACAAGGTTTCTCTTCAAATTTAACTATTGGATTATATGTTCTATATGTTTCTTAACATGCATGTCAAATTTCATTTCAAACCGAATGTTATTTACTATTCAATTAGTAAAATTATTTTTTATGCATAATTTTAGATCACAAAAACTTGAAATTTAAACATTTAATTGATGACATAACAATTAATCTTTGATCTTCTTGAAATTTTGCAAGCATGTAGGATATAATAAAAACATATAATCTAACAATTAGATTTTCAAAATTCATACCCAATAAAAATATATATTAGCATTTTAAGAGGTTTTTTTTCCAAATTTTTTTAAGGGCAAATTACAATTTAACCACTTGTAGTTTGGTCAAAAGTTAAGTTGCTTACTTGTAGTTTAAAATTTGAACAAGGTTTCTCTTCAAATTTAACTATTGGATTACATGTTCTATATGTTTCTTAACATGCATGTCAAATTTCATTTCAAACCGAATGTTATTTACTATTCAATTAGTAAAATTATTTTTTATGCATAATTTTAGATCACAAAAACTTGAAATTTAAACATTTAATTGATGACATAACAATTAATCTTTGATCTTCTTGAAATTTTGCAAGCATGTAGGATATAATAAAAACATATAATCTAACAATTAGATTTTCAAAATTCATACCCAATAAAAATATATATTAGCATTTTAAGAGGTTTTTTTTCCAAATTTTTTTAAGGGCAAATTACAATTTAACCACTTGTAGTTTGGTCAAAAGTTAAGTTGCTTACTTGTAGTTTAAAATTTGACATTTTACCCATCTCTGTTAAAAACATGACTAAATATGTGATTTTGCTTCATTTTTATGTTTCTCTCCTCCAAAAATGCAAAAAACATAAAAATACAAGATCAAATAAGATCAAAAAGAATCCAACGGAACACTTGCATCATAGGATACCAAACTGCAGGTAGATAGCTTAAATTTTGGTCAAACCTTAGGTGGGTAAAGTGTCAAATTTTAAACCATAGGTAGATAACTTAAATTTTAGCAAATTCATAGGTGGGTATATTGTAATTTGCCCATTTTTTTATTTTTTTTTTGTAGAAAATAGTTTTTTTTTTTTTTTTTTTTTTTTTTTTTTTTTTTTTTTTTGGAGAAAAGGGGGTGGTTAATGGTTATTACTTTATTAAGGGGAAGGAGGATGCTAAAAACAGAACAATCAAAATCAATTTTACTGTGGTTTCTTTTAGGGTCTAGGTTTGTACTTCTGCATTGTACTAAAAATGTACTGAGAGACAAAGAAGCAAGATTTCTTGAGCGGCACTTTGCGATTAAGGTGAAATCTACAATTCAACTCAAAAGAGAAAGGACAAATATTTGTTGAAGTGAACCACTTTTAGATAGTGATACTAATTTGGAGGGTGAAACATAATTCCAAGCATATCTTTTGATGACAGCGAAATAAAATCCATAAAGATGAGAGGATAGTCGCCCATTTGGTGGTAAAGGAAATACTTCATAATCAAGCAAAGTAGCTGAGACGTCTTCGAGAATTATTAATAGGTCTTTATTTATTTCATCTTATCTACTTGTGTTTCCATATTTCAATTTCATATTTTGCCAATAAATGAAGCAACCAAATTTTCGCTTTTGCTTCATTCCAAAATTATATGCATGCAAATACGTGTGTAAGTTAATGCTCTACAATGTCAAATATCAAAGAGATGATATAAAAAAAACATGTAGTAGTAGTTAACAGAAAAGTGGAGATTGTGATCTTTCATTTCACCATTATGACAATTATTGTTTTCTTCTCATTTTGTAATTTTATTATTTGGGAATAATTATATTATAATCCCAAAGTTTGACCGTAGTTACTGTCAAAAGTTTGACCTTAATTCAGTGGTAGCTCCAAAAATTCTTTTTAGGAAGAAATTATACAGTTCTCTGATGGATTACGTCATTTGTCCACCATTCCACTAAAAGACTCCCACTTGTTTAAAATTGCTGAGTTAGTAATCAGTTTCTATTTAAAAAAAATTTATAACTCAACAATTTTAAACAAGTGGGAGTCTTTTAGTGGAATGGTGGACCATGTTACTTGTTCACCATGAGGACCTTATAATTTCTCCTTTTTAGGAGGTCATTAAGAAGTTTAAATTAAATAAAATTTAATACAAAAAATAAAACTTGAATATATCGAGTCATAAAATAAATGCAAATATATTAAATTTTACAACTTCTACGAGTTTTCATATTTTTAAATCATTACATGATAGTTCATTATCAGTTTTTATTATATATTGTCATTGTCAATGTGGCTAGGTGTGACCATTTTATTTTGTTAAGTTTGTATAACATTTATTTATTTTTATGCAGTTGTCATTATTTTTATAGAAATATTTTAAATTAAAATGACAAAATGAACCCCCTGACTTCAAAAAAAAAATTATAGATAAAAAATAATTTTTTATTAGTTTATTTTATGCTTAAAAATATTTTTGCATACATTGGCTGAAATCTTGTAGACCCTAATCATAAATCAGTACAACCTAAACAAGTAGTGCCGCCGCCCTGCCTTAGTTTCAAATTAAGTTTCGAAATTTTAGTTAAATCAATTTGATTTCACATCTAGGATTGAAAAAACTGATTTCACGTCTATAATTTACTTGGTTTAAGAACTTTACTTGAAAATAGAAACTTGATAAAGTGGAGCATTGTTGGGCTAGTATGTGGCACTTGATCATAGAATTGCAAAAAGCAGTGTAGATTCTTCAATTTTGTTTTGTTTTTTTTTTTGCTTTTTTAGATAAAAGATAGAACTTCAATTTTGTTAAGTTTCAAATGTTTGTAGTTCTTGGAACAGAACAGTACAGGCAGGGTTCACTTCACACGGTGTAGATAAGATTTGGGTAGAGGAAGCCCCTACTCCCATAGTCACGTTGTTGCAAATGATGTACATAACTTTGACGGGCTTTCTTACTCAAAAAAATAAAAATAATGATACTTTTTTTTTGACTGGTCTCTATTAATTAAGCATGCGTTTGGATTGCGTTGGGATGAAAAAATTTTGCATTTTGCTAAAAAAATGGTGGGTCTCACGGTACTGTTCATGTATTTTTTGGTACTATTCATGAGCACCACTGCACTTTTTGGTACTATTCATGGGCCTCATTATACTATTTCAATTAACTTTTATTTTTATCTACAGTACTTTTAGTAATAAGTTTTTAATTTTAACAAAATAAGCAGTATCCAAACACACTCTAAAAAAGAATAGAAACTCAAGTATCCTGCGTTTTGGACATATCTAAAGTCTAAACAACAAAAAGCCCCTTTATGTGAATCGAATGTGATATTTTGAGATTGACACCAATTAGGTAATAAAACTGTAAAAGTCTTGGAAGATAAACATAGCTTGTTGAAAATGATATTGCTTTTTTAGTTCTTTTACACTAAAATATAAATAGGCTTTCATGTGAAAAGTCTTCTTCTTTTTTTCTTTTTCTTTTTGATAGTCAATACTCAAACTACTTCATTAATTGGGGATTAAACCCGAAAATGATACATCAACACAAACCTGATCATAGATCATTAGGGGAGTATCTTCCACCCAAATAACACTATCCGTTACATTACAAGCATACCTGGCCAGTAAGTGGGCCGCAACATTACCATTTCTGTTAATATGATTTGCTTTCCAGGCATGAAAATCCTGTAAACATTTCTTCGTTCCTTCAATGATCTTCTGGATTGAACTTGGTGTAGTGTCAGACCGGGCTAGAGTAGACATGCATTGGTCGAGGTTATCCCCTGCCTAAATTCTTCAACAAATCTGTTAGTATCACTAACAATGGTTTTTGCAGTCTTGCATTTCCCCTCGTGCTTGAGATGGTTACTGTTGTTCCAAATGTTCCATGCCAGGAACGCAAACACATTCCAATCAATATTCGGTGCCTCCTCTCTGAGCTTCCAGTAAACCTCTATGAAGTCACGTTGGGTGTTGTTCCATCTAGGGAATTTGATGCCTAATTCCTTCCATACCTCAGACGCCAACCTGTAATCCCATAGGGCGTGGGCTGAAGATTCTTTTTCACCACAAGCTGCACACCTATCCTCAACCGTGACTTTTCTTATAGCCAAGCAGTGGTTTGTCAGCAGTATATCTCTACAAGCCCGCCACAGGAAATGCTTGATTTTATTTGGGCATTCAAGATTCCATATAGACTTCCAGAAGTTTGTCATTTTTGAAGCGTTCGAACAGTCCCCACCATTCATGGTCCCTTTCTTTTCCTTCAACTCACTGATAGCCACACCATATGCACTACTCACTGTAAACTTTCCATTACTTGTCCATGCCCTTATTCTAGAATCATCAGGGAGGCTCGAGCTAATTGGAATTCCGAGGATAACCTCTGCTTCATGAGGAAGGAAAATATTTCTCACCTTTTCGCAGTCCCATGTGCCATTCTCTCGGTCTAGCAGGCTCTCCACCCTTTCTCCTTCTAGCTGTTGGCTTCTTGGACTGATTACTCGAAAGGACTCCAGGGTTGGCAGCCATCTGTCTCTCCAAATGTCCACACTTCTGCCATTGCCGATGCACCATCTCATTCCTCTCTCCAGGATGCTTCTGGCTTCCAATAAACTTCTCCAAGTGTAAGATGGCCTCTTTCCTAGTTGAGCTTCTAAGAAGCTAGTACTTCTGAAGTATTTTGCTTTCAGCACTTTAAGAAGAAGAGAAGATGGATTTTGGATGATCCGCCACCCCTGTTTGGCTAGTAATGCTAAATTGAACGCCTTGAGGTCGTTAAAGCCCAATCCACCCTCTGACTTCCTTTAACATAGCTTATCCCAAGAAATCCATGCCATTTTCCTCTCGTTTTCCTTTTGACCCCACTAAAAGTTTCTTACCATAGAATTCAATTCGACGCATAACGAGTCCGGAAGCTTAAAGCAGGACATAGTATAGGTCGGGGTGGCTTGAGCCACCAACTTAATAAGTATCTCCCTACCCGCCCTTGAAAGAAGCTTACCCTTCCACCCCGAAATCCGTCTTCCCACTTTGTCTTTAATTCAGTTGAAGGCCTTCTTTTTTCCTTTTCCAATCAGCGAAGGCAAACCAAGGTATTTTTCATGTTGCTTGATTATCTGGGCCCCAAACAGATTCTTCACATCTTCCTGGACTTCCTTTGGTGTGTTCCTACTAAAAAAGAGAGAAGTCTTCTCTTTATTTAATTTCTGACCCAACCCCCATTCATACTCTTTTAAAATCTAGCTTACCTGAATGGCCTCATCCATGGTTGCTCTACAAAAAATAATGCTATCATTTGCGAAGAATAAATGTGATATTTGAGGGGGCCTTCTACACATTGATACCCCATTAATTCAACCCAATCTCACTTCCCTTTGGAACATGGCTGAATGACCTTCGGTGCACAAAAGGAATAAATATGGGGAAATAGGATCACCTTGACGAAGACCCTTTGTCGGGAAGATTTTTCCTTTTGGTTCGCCATTAATAAGAACCAAATACGACACGGTTTTTACACACTTCATAGTGAGCTGAATCCACCTCTCTTGGAATCCCATTTTCCTCATCATCTCCTCTAAGTACCTCCACTCCACCCTATCATACGCCTTGCTTATGTCGAGTTTAACTGCCATCATCCCTTTCTTCCCTGTTTTCCTTGTATTAATACAATGCATCGTCTCAAACGCAACAAATACATTGTCCGTTATTTGTCTTCCGGGAACAAATGCACTTTGAGCTTCACTTATCACCTCTAGCAGAATTTTCTTCAGCCTATTTGCTAGGACCTTGGACATGATTTTATATAATACATTGCACAGGCTAATTGGGCGAAATTCAGTAACCTATTGCGGACACTTCACTTTTGGGATTAGATAGATATAAGTCTCATTAAGGGCATAAGGCATTATACCAGAAATTTAGAAATTGCATGATGCAACTAATTACATTAGGTCCAACAACATCCCAATATTTTTGATAAAAGATAGGGGGCATACTGTCCGGGCCGGGGGATTTTGTGGGATGCATTTGGTTTAGTGCAAATCTGATCTCCTTTTCTCGGAATTCCTCTAGCAACTTCTCATTCATTTCCAGTGTAATCCGAACATCCATGGCTTCTACCTTAACTTCATGGTCACTTGACTGCTCCGTACTAAAGATGTTTTTGAAGTAATCAATAATGATCTCCTCAATTTTTCCTTTCTTCTCATGCCATTTCCCATTCGTACCCCATAGGCCTTCAATCCTGTTATGCCTTTGCCTTTGAGTTGCCGTTGTGTGGAAGAACTTAGTATTCCTATCTCCACATTTCATCCACAATGCCCTTGACCTTTGATTCCACATTACTTCTTCCTGCATAAACACTTCATTGATTTCTTTCCTGAGGTTCTCAATCTCACTGGCAGTTTCGTGTAGCATATTTAGGGCCTCAAGATGTTGGAGACGCTCTTGCCTCACTTTTAAAACTTTGTTCACATTTTCAAAGACTTCTCGGTTCCACCTTTGGAGGCGGCCTTGACAGTTCCTTAGTCTATCATGAATCTGAAAATCCGGGTCTACTCTTAATGGATCCCATGCTTCCTCAATAACTTACTTGCACCACTCATCTCGGGACCACATAGCCTCAAACAAGAACCTTCTCTTCGGTGATCTTGAACAAACCTTCCTTTCCAACCATAAAACCAGCAAGCAATGATCGGAGGCAAACATTGACACATGATGTACTTTCGCTTCTAGGAACAAGACTTTCCATTCCTCGTTAGCCACCATTCTATCTAAACGAATCAGAGTTCTATGCTCTCCTAGGCGACCATTACACCACGTATACCTTTGCCCCACAAAACCCAAGTCAGTGAGACCACAATTGTTTAAGCATTCCCTAAACTCCCTCATTTGCCCAGCATCCCTCTCCATCCAACCCAATTTTTCATCCAAATGGGTAATCTCATTAAAATCCCCAAATACTACCCAAGGCATGTCACATTGTTTTCTCAATGAATCCAACAATTTCCATGAAATATGTCTCTTACCTGTGTCGGGCTGACCGTAGAAGCTTGTCGCTCTCCACGGTGAAACCCCCGAACCACTATGCACTATCACGTCGATATGCGAATTAGAGCAACTCTTCAATCGCACATCGGTCCCTTCCTTCCAGACTATTGCCAAACCTCCATTCATCCCATCACTCGGAACTGAAATCCCCTGGGTAAACTCAAGTTTTTGTTGAAATCCCTTCATCTTACTCTCGCTTGCTTTGGTCTCCGACAAGAAGACCAAGATCGGTTTTTTTTACTTCACCACATCGGTGAGAGTCCGCACCGCCGGGGGTGATCCCAGACCCCGGCAGTTCCACACTACCATCCCTGTTGCCAACTTCCTCTCTTTGCGTGGTACTACTCTGACCCTTCTTGCTACATTTCAGCTTTATTATGTTTAAGTCTAACTCCTGTAATGATATTGGACTCTCCTTCTTAGTCTTGCTTACACCTTCTTTTTTAATTTCACTAAGACTTGCGTTTTCCTTCAGGCCCGAATTCTGAGCTGCCCTTGCCTTACGCTTCCAATATAGGATCTCCGGGCCTCAAGCCTTTCTTTCCTTTAACCCACAAGGATGTCATTGATAACTACTGAGAACATAGGGGTAATGTTACAGGTCTTAATCCACCTTCTAAAATTCATTGGAACTCCAATTTCTCTCAAAATACCCACTACAAAGTCCCATTCTACCAAATCATAAGCTTCATCAAATCCACTTTGATTGCACATCTAGCTACTCCATTGTCTCTATGATAATTCCTGACCAATTCATGTACTAACAAAACATTATCAACTATCCTCCTACTTGGCAGAAAGGCACTAGAACTCAGAAAGCCATCAAGGAAAGCCTTCAATCTCTCTGCAAATATTTTAGATATACATTAATAGAGGACATTGCAACATGAAATAGGTCTGAACTCGTCTATCTTAGAACGATTTACAATTTTGGGAACCAATGTAATGTAATGATTGTAGAGTTTGCTGTTTGAAATCCTTTTTTAGCAAAGTCTATTCCTACTCACAATTTTCTAAGAAGCTTTGAAAAAATGAGAAGTAAACCTGTCCAGCCTAGGAGCCTTGCCACTGCCAAGTGAAAAAATGGCCTTCCTAATTTCCTCTTCAGAGACATCATTCTGCAACATTAATTTCTAGTTCTCTTTTATCTGAAAATTCTAAGCCTACACCACCTGACCATATATATCATTGATTGGCTCTCTGCTACTAGATCCCAACAAGTTCTTGTAAAAAATTTCTACTACGCCCTTGCTCCCACCAATGCTATCAACCCTATCCCCTTGATCATCCGCTAGACACTTAATCTGATTTTTGCCAGTCTAAAATTTTGTCACCCTACGGAAAAAAAGCTGTATTCTGATCTCCAAGCTTTAACTAATATATTCTTGATTTCTACCTAAAGAATGCCTCCGCAGAATGCCTTAGTGAAGATTACAAATTAAGCAAGCTCTCTTTCTATCAGTGTAGTTTTGCTGACCTGAGTTGCAGAGCATATAAACCTTTGAACCTCCTTTAACCCCAGTTTAGCTTGCTTTAGCCTATTACATAAACAACCAAATGTTCACCCTTAAATCGTTTCAATCTACCTTTAAGAGCCATCATTTTCTGGTATTCCTGATACATAGGTGTCCCCCTAACCTCCATCTTTCACGCACATTCCACTATCTACATGATCAGCCGAATGGTTAAAACTTTAAAGGGCTTTGGACCTAACTCACCCTAGGCATAAATGTTTTGTTTCTTGATTTGTAAGTTACATACACACCCAGTGGGTCTTAAACCTAGGACCACCCTCCAACCAATTATTATGGAAGAAGGAAGTGCCAGTAGAGCATAGCTCATTGGCACCCTAGGCATAATCTGCTCAAGCATTGCAGAATTATCAGAGACTCCTAGAACTAGAAACTCCACTTCTTTTTTCTCTTTCTTTTATTTTTGATGACGTGGAACCTCACCTAGATTGCTCAAACTAATGCAAGCACTTCTCATTTACTACTACTCCATCCAACGTTTTTGCAATGTACTCATTAGCCTCCCTTTTGTTACTCCAAGCATAAAAACAACTAGTGTAAGGATGATCAACCAAATCTGACTGGTGTAATCAAGAATCCAAATCAATTTCATACCCATTAGCCTCTCCATAAAATCTTTCACCCTCCTCTTGAATACTGTTGAAGTCACCTGTTGTGAACCAAGCACCATCCTGCACCTTATTTTTTAAGCCAATCATACCTTTTCAAAGTTTTCCCGTCAGTAGGTCAGAGTCGGAACCATATATGAAAGATATATATGACATAAACTCTCCACGTAGCAGTATACACTGATGTGACATGCTAATCACACTGAACCTCAAACACTCATATTTTACCAGCCCCATGCCAAGTGTAAGTACCAATATTTTCCCATCCCCCTACAGCATTTTCTTTGCTGTCAAAGCATTCATCTGTTTTACTCTAGTTTCTATTAAATCCAGCAAACAGATTCTATTTCTGATCACCGTAGCTCGAATCTCCTTTTGCTTGAAGGGGCTATTAGACCCCTACGTTCCAAAACAGAAAATGCATTTGCCTTGAGCAAGGGGCTGACCTGTCTCACCCTCCAAATATGGATGTACAACACCATCATCACTACCTTCACCACACTTCTTTCTAGAGGTCCTGGAAAAACTATTTAGCATTTTAGAATCACATCTTCAATAAACTGCTGCAAAGTAATATGAATTCCAAAACTATTTACCCTTTTAAAATCGGACCTACTTCTGATTTATTATTATCACTTGCTGATTCTACATTGACAACTGCATATTGAATGAGAGTGATTTATGCCAGACAGTATCAAAAAGGAAGATAAAAGGGGGAATGAAAAAAATGTAAAAGATATACCTAATAATTAGCACTTAGGGTTTGGAATCAACACCAAGCAGAAAAACTTTAGAATCAGCACCCAAGTTGCTAGGAATCAGCACCCAGCAATTGCAAATTTTCTAATACAAAATTTCATTCACCAATCTGCCTTACATGTTTACTTGAAACTTTTTAAATAGGCTTTCAATCAGTACATTGATAAGGAAAGTAATTCAAATTATATCAATGAAATTTCAAAATCTGAAATTCAAATTAGCACTAATCCTGGTGCATCTTGGTGTCTGCACTAGAGTGTTGATATTTGATAGTGGATTGCCATGTGGTTTGAGATTAAACATTCCTGTGATTTTTTTAGTGTATTAATTTGTTTTCCTATACAACTTTTATGATTGATTTTGCAAAATATATTTCAGGCATCTCAAGCAAATATGGTTGTGGATTACAAGGATTGGCAAATTCCTCTTGGACGTCGCTTTAGGTGTGCCTTTGAACATTTTCCCCAAAAGAAAGACATTTATGTTTTGTTGATGTGCTATTCATGTTATACAATTATATCTGATAGGGGTTAGGCTTGTGACTAGATACTCCTCTCAAGACCTTTCTTTGAGTTAGGGGCTTTAAGTGAATTTAGAGTGTTTTGGAGGGAACTTAGGAAGGCTATTTGATGGAAATTATCTTTAATTTGACAGCAATTTATAACTTTAAGGGCCTATTTGCAACACTCACAAAACCGCACAAATACAAATATTCTCAAAACCTCTTACAAACATAAGCTAGCCCAAATTCCCATTAAACCTAAAGCAAACTCTCAATACGAACTTACAAACTCACAAACAAGACTCACAATCCCAAAACTCTAATACACCTAACGATAATGGTGCTCTCTCACTTAAACAAATAACAAACATCAAAATACTCTCTAAAGAAACCTATTCCATATTCTTTCAAGAGTCTTCTCCTCTCCACATGTACACCAGCTACCCCATTCACACCTATACTTCACCTTTATAACCCTCCTCCAAAGACGATCTCTCTCAATCCCATATCTCCACAACCATTCTCCTAACAATTCTTGGTTAAATATTCTCAAATTACGAACTCCCAAACCCCCAAACTGCAATGGTTCACAAACCTAAGCCCAGTTAACCAGGTGGAAATTAGGTTCCTCACCAATCCCACTCCATAAGAAATTACTCTGAAGCTTCTCAATATGGTTAGCCACCTCCACAGGAATAGGAAAGAGAGAGGAAAATCCCACTCCATAAGAAATTCCTCTGAAGCTTCTCAATATGGTTAGCCACCTCCACTGGAATAGGAAAGAGAGGAAATAAGTAGGGAACCTAAATTTTATCTGTTTAACTGGTCTTAGGTTTGTGAACCGTTGCAGTTTGGGGGTTTAGGAGTTCATAGTTTGAGAAGATTTAACCAAGAATTATTAGGAGAATGATTGTGGAGATATGGCACTGAGAAAGATCTTTTTTGGAGGAGGATTATAGAGGTGAAGTATTGGAGTGAATGGGATAGATGGTGTACGAAAGGGGTGTCAGACCCTTATGGTGTGTCTCTGGAAATCTATAAGATGGGAGTGGTTGATGTTTTCCCGGTTTATACATTTCGATGTGGGTGATGGTACTAGAGTAAAATTTTGGCATGACTTGTGATGTGGTGATTGTCCACTTAAAGAAGCCTTCCTAGAATTATATAGAATTTTCTGTGATAAGGAATCTTCTATGGATGAGGTTATGCATTTCCCTAATGGGACACTTAGTTTTCTAGATTAGTCCAAGATTGGGAGCTGGATCCCTTTACTGCTTTTATGGATTTAATTTATTCCACCTCAGTGAAGGGTGAGGATCTTGATAACCTCTGTTGGAGGCGAACAAAGGTTGGTGTGGCAAACAAAGGTTGGGATAACCTCTTACCCCAAATATCAGCATGTCATTTCCTTGGAAGTTGGTGTGGCAAACAAAGGTTCTTCCTAGGGTAGCTTTCTTTTCATGGACTGCTGCCTTAGGGAAGATTTTATTGATTGAAAATTTACAACAGAGAAGTATTATTGTGCTAGAATAGTGCTGTATGCTCAAATGTAGCGGGGAGTTGGTGGATCACCTGTTTCTTTACTATCCCATAGCTTATGATTTATGGACAGTGGTGTGGAGTTTGTTTGGTCTTCTATGGGTTATGTCACAGAAAGTCCTTGATTTATTGGTAGGATGGCAAGGTTTTTTTGATGGAAATTGAAATATTGCTTTTTGGAGGGCTGTGCCGCATTGCATCATGTAGTGTCTTTGGCGTGAACGAAATGCAAGATTCTTTGAAGGATGTAAACGGTCTATTCTTGAGATTTAATCTCTCTTTTTTCACACTTTACTAGATTGGAATGTTGCTTTCAAATCTCCTCCTTGTTACTCTTTATTAGATATGCATAAGCATTGTAATTTGAAAGATTGATTGTGATGCTCCCTACGTACATCGCTGATGTACATGGGTGATTATATTTTGGTTCAATAAATTTTTGTGACTTATACAAAAAAAATGTATCTCTTGGGCTAAAAGTCATCAAATCCTTTGTAGCACTCTCTTTATATAAGAGTCAATACCATTCCTTGGTGGACTAGATATACCTTCCTTAGTACTTTCTATATATAAGAGCCAATATATTTTCCGGCCTAGAAATACCTAGTGGAAAATGAATACCAAGTCACTTATTTAACAAGGAATAACTTTCCTTCTACTCGAAGAAAACCCAAATCAAGTCAATATAGAATTTGAGACCATAATTAACCATACACTATTTGGACTGTTAGTGACAAGTGGACCTTTAATGGTGTTGTGCTTCCCTGCATTCAGATTAAGAATTTATTTTGAGATTATTGTATGAGTGAGAAGCTCCTGTTTGGTTGCGAAGCTCCTGTTTGGTTGCATCCAGTTTTCTTCTTTTATAGATATTATAAATCAGCTGAATCTTGTATGTATTCTATAGGTGATCCTTTTTGTACATTCTGTATAGTTAAGGTCTTTCATTTTGTGTGCAACTCATATTTAACTACTGAATTTTTGTATGCAACTTCCTATTTCTTCCCCACTATTTGCCCTCTCACTTACCACTGATATTGCAACAGTTAAGGCTTTTGCTCGTTTGGCTTATAAATTTTAATCCAGACTCTTTCTAGGAGCTCATAAATTACAGACACTCAACATACGCACTCACACTAAACCTTAATGATTTATAATCAATCATGTGCTATATTTCCATTTACTGATCCGTATGCTGATTCCCAGATCATTGAAGCTTTGGATGGTTCTACGACTATATGGTATAGAAAACCTACAGTGCTACATAAGAAACCACATCAATTTGGCTGAACATTTTGAAGGCCTCATTGCTCAAGATCCAAGATTTGAGGTAATGGTAATCTTTATGAACATATTTGTTTGATACTTTGATTTGATTTAGTAGTCTTTTAAGTCCTAGGAGCCCATTATATATTCTGAAGTTCAATGTAATTTTATGTACGTTTCATGTCTATAGTTAATTCAAGTGATTTTCTGCAAAAAGTGTTTTGGATTAGTGAACAAAAATTCATGTTTGCAGGTTGTTACCCCTCGGATATTTTCATTAGTTTGTTTCCGGCTTCTGCCTCCTCGAAACAATGAAGATAACGGCAATAAATTGAACAATGACCTATTAGAAGCAATAAACTCAACTGGGAAAATTTTCATTTCTCATACAGTAAGATTTTTTTTTTTTTTTTTTTTTTTTTTTTTTTTTTTTTTTCTGGTGACATTCATAATGGTATTCTTTATTGTCCTCATTTAGAAAACAAAAAATAGTTATTTGCTTCCATGTGATGACTTTCAGTGCATGAGCTAAGTTCCTTGCATGTGACAATTATTTGCAGGTCCTTTCAGGTAAATACATACTACGTTTTGCTGTAGGAGCTCCATTGACAGAAGAGAGGCATGTCACTGCAGCTTGGAAGGTTCTGCAAGATGAGGCATCTGTCCTGCTTGGAAGATTGTAGGATAAGTTCATCAACAGTGTCAAAAATTAGTTGATGACATCCATTACTTGTACTTCATGACACCAATTTGTGAATTTTTCCCCTACTCTGTTCTTTTCATATCTCAAAAAAATAATAATTCATTTTCCCATAAGTCATAAATGGGAATTTTCTTTTGATTGTGTTGATTGACAATTAGTACTCTGAAAGTTTCAAAACATTAACATTTGGGTAGACTTGCTGATCTGGCTTTGGTCTGACCTAACTGAAAATAACCAGAAAATTAAGGTTTCTAAACACGTGTAATTTTCTTCTCATATGACCAGAGATTTTTGTAGTAGTAACACCCCAAATTCCAAAAAATGGACAATGAAGTAGGCAAGGGGTCCTGGGCTTTGAATTTGTAATCTGAACAAGGAAGGAGCTAGTTTGAATTTTGAGTCTTTGACAACCAAAAAACATGGGAGGAAAATAAAAAAGGGGACACGTGGATGATCTTATGACCGTCACATAGTAGATTGAATGAAATAAAAAAAAAAAGCAAAACGCAAACGCCAGACACAATATAATTCCTATCCAAACACTCACTAATAAAAGGTTTGATTTGTCACAAACCTAATGTCGGGGGGAGGGGGGTTGATTGCTTCAATTTAAAATCCAAAAATCAAGATGGCTATCATACCAAAGAAATTTGTAAAATGCCAGAGAGTTAAAATTAATCACGAAAAACTTAAGGTTCGAAAAGATCATATATTTATTTAAATATTTCTAGAGAGAATTTATTGGATTCTACTTATTTAAAGTCTTGAGTTAATTTATAACAAATATTACTTCTTTGATAAATGGCTGATTTTTTTAAAGTCTTTCTTTTATGAAAAAGAAACTCCATTTGTGTGATTACTAACTTCTTCTATTTTTACCTCTTTGAATATGGTTAACAATCACTGCACTTGATTAAGAGAAAAGTGAATTGAAAGGAATATCATGAAGGGAAAGGAAAGTATTTCCTTTATTTGGTTGGAGGAACATTGAAAAGAGAAAGAAGGGACACGATCAGGAACTTTTCTCCGTGGCTCATCACTTTTTCACTAAAAATTATTTTCCTTCTTGGTTCTTCCCCTAATTACTTTCTCACTATAATCCAAAAATTCCAAACACACCAATCTATCACCAGTACTTCTTCCATTATTTTCCTCTCTCTTCTTTCTTCTTTCTATTAATCTAACCAAATACAATGTCAAAATCAGTCCGTTAGTAGTCAAACATCTCACTTCATTTCCTCTTTATTAAACCTTACTTATCACGGGTTCTCCACTTGAATTTTGCAACTCAAAGTCTCCTCCTTTACTCTATTCCATCTATATTATAACAACCACCCCGAAAAATAAAAATGAAGAAGCAATCAACCATATTCCATGTGATGTACCTTTTTTTTTTTTTTTTCTTTTTTTTCTTTTTTGTTAGGTTTCTTTGGACTCCAGTCTCCATGTGACCTACTGATTAAGCCTCACACGAGGGCCCAGAAAGAGGATATTGTCCATCGGGGAAGAATCATTACAAGGACCCAACCCAAGCATGCCTTGTCCCATCAAAAGAAATAAAATTGGAGGACAGCTTTAGCTGCAAATCTAATTATGGTTTGTTTGAGAACAACTTATTTAGTTAAAATTAAAATTTTTTTGCTAAAAATACAATAGATAAAACTAAAAGTTAGCTAAAATAGTACAGTAAGATTTATAAATAGTACCAAAAAGTGCAACAAAACCCATGAATAATAATAAAAATAAATTAAATAGTAAAAAAAGCTGTCCAATATAAGTTTATCCCAAATGCAACCTTAAGCTATCTCTTCAGTCTTCCGTCTTAGGTATTCGGAGTCCTCCAACTTATCGTGTCATGATTTATAAAACTATTTATATATTATATAAATAGATCACACAACCCATTAAAAAAAAAAATCATATGAATAGACTTTTTAATCACCAAGTAATAGGTCCAAAAAAGATGGCTTCAAACCAATTCGAAGCTAAAATTGTTCCAAAATTAAAGGTGTCACTCATTTAAACATACATCATACATGTTTAGTGGACCCAGAAGAGAAGACATGGATTGAGAGATAGCTAAGCTAATACCATGATATGAACATATGATAATGACACGTACATGGTTGAGCTGATCTAGAGCTAAAAATACGACTACTTCTCTTACCTTCTCCTCTCTCTACTCTCTAGACCATCATTCTCTCTCATACTACGTTACTTTCCACAATACAATTTTTTTTTTAATGTAGAATTTAGAAACCGTTGGCATTTGCTTGGTTATTAGACAAAAAAACAGATAACACAGACTGGTCCGAAACAATCGGAAGAGGCAACGTTTCTCCTCCGAATACGAAAAAAAAAAAAAAAAAAAAAAAACATTAAACAAAAATAAGTGAAAAGCACTCTCAACCGTTGCTTTGGGATTCCGTTTTAACTTTTAAGATAAACCAAAACTCTCTCTCCAATTTTTCTATCTTTTTTTTCTCTCTCTCTCTAAACAGTGTCTCTCTCTGCGTTCCACTACGTACCCTCCCCTCCGAAGCCACTCAACGATGGCTTTTCTTCCTCGGCTTCTCATCTAACCTCATTTCCAGGTACCCTTTTTCATTATATGTGAATATATGTGATCTGTTTTTTATATGATTTGTGGGATCTATGAGATCATGTTGTTAATGATGTTTGTTTGTTTGTTCGTTTGTATGTATGTCTGGTAATGTCAGAGAATGAGGGTGGGGTCATGTTTGATCAATAAAGCTATGATTTTGTAAACATTGCATATGGATTTTAGATTTTCTTTTTTTCTTTTTTGGATTTAATGTTTTTGTCAATATTTGGTTCATTTTGTGTTTACATGATTTGAGTTTTAATGCTGATTGGCTAATGAAATTTTGAGGTGATCAGATCAATAAATTGTGATTTTTTTTAATAGAAGAGATTAATAAATTGTGATACTTGTTCAAAGTCCAAAAAGGTTTGGTTTTTCAGATTAATTTATAATTAAGTTTAGTAATATTTCACCAATTGATTATAGTTTGTAGAAATCTAGACAATTATATAGTTTATGGTGTTGAATAATTATTGCATTTTGATTAGAGGCCTTGGGTTATGATAGATTTAATTTTTTTCCTTAAAGGGCTCTGTTAGCTGGTACAAAATGTCTATCTTAAATTCTTAATAGAAATTTTGGTTCTTTGAGTCCTTGATTAGTTTGTTGAGGTTTCATAACCAACCTCAAAATTTTGGGGGCAAATGATGGTTTTTGTATATGCATATTTTTCTTGGGCCGTTTGGCTAAGATCAAGTGTAGTATTTGTTGTTATAAATTTAAAAATGTGGATCATATAAATTTCTGGCCAAACGGATGGAAGGATTGGCTTTGTGTTTACTTATCTTCATCTTATACATGGCTTTTGTGTTCAGATGTTTCATTTATGCGCACAGAAACTCATGTATTTGTGTACATGTAGTGGTAGAAGATCTGATGAGAGTTTATCATCTGGAACCAAACACTCAGAATTCAATCTTGGGATTCATTTGGGTGTTGTGGTGAACGTTTAGCAATGGATTACAATGGTAGCAATGGCAAGTTGACGGGAATCCGACAGATTGTTAGGCTAAAGGAAATCCTCCAGAAATGGCAATCCGTCACGCTTGGCTCAAGGGCGAGCAATCCCCCCCCACCTGATGAACCTGATCAAAATCATGGGGGTATTTCGCCGGCAATCAATAAAAGGCTAACAAATGTTATGTATTGTGATTCAGATGAGGATGGCTGCCATAGCCCTGAACCGCCACCTGATGTCCCCAAAGGTTATTTGGCAGTTTATGTTGGGCCAGAGCTTCGGAGGTTTATCATTCCCACTACCTATCTTAGCCACTCCTTGTTCAAGGTGTTGCTGGAAAAGGCTGAGGAGGAGTTCGGGTTTGATCATAGTGGCGCGCTCACCATACCATGCGATACTGAGACTTTCAAGTTCCTTATTAAGTGCATGGAGACCCATCAGAAGGCTCACCCTGATAAGAGCTCAGGTGAGGTTCTTTAATTTTCCTTTTTTGTTAAGTAAAATTTCCCCCATTTTCCTCTCCTTAATAGTATCTTCTTGCCTTGTGGATGTGTTTGAAATTTGAGTTAAAGTAAATAAGTAATAAATGACATTACATTGAATTCTAAACTATGTTCCAATTGAGCTACTTTTAAGCATATATAGGCCCCTGAATTATAAACCATGTTTACTAACCTTTGAAATTTGGTGTTTGGCAGCTGGAAAATAACTAACCATTGAAGACTAAGTAGTTACACTGATCTTTCTAGTGCTCCAGATTTTAGAGCTGATTTTCTGGTGTAAATCGGGGTCTTCTTGTATGCAGATGCATCTTCTTCTTCTTTTTTTCTTTTCATTTTCTAAAGTGACAAGATTAGGAAGCTTTAGTTAGAAAGTTTTCAGATGTATTTGGTCCGGATTTGGTGCTAGAGAGGTAATGTGTCACCTTTCTTTCTATTCTTTGTAATGGGATGTGACCTCCTTGAATATACATCTGATGTTTGATTGAATATGGGAAACACATTAATTGTTAAGCAAGCATGTCCATATGTGTTCTGGAGTAAAAATTCCGAGTTCATTCAATCGCTGTTGTTAGCAACCTTGATAAGGCACTCTTCATTTTCATTAAGATCTGTAGAGCAGTCATTTTTATGATATTACAACAGAGACTTTGTGTTTTCAGCCTTTAAATAAAGCCACCAAAGTTTCTTGAACTTGTTAATATGGGGTCGGTTTGTTCTCAGCAAGACCATTTAGCTTGCCTAATCAATTAGCTTATTTTCACCTCTTATTAGCTTCTTGGGCTCAAATAAATCATCCAGCATTCATGACTAATGAGGTAGATTACTTGTAAACATGTTCCAATAATGCGTGTGAAACTGTTTTGTAGTTTTTAAAACAAACTCTTCATCCCTTCCTAGCCAAGAGATCATCGTCTTTTGTATTTTGTATTTTGTTTGTCATGTTCATGTGCCTTGTGATTAGCCACCTTTAAGTGAAAATGTTAATAGTTTAAAGCTGAAGCCTTGAATGACCATTGAGAGCAATGTCTCTCTCTCTCTCTCTCTCTCAATATGCACATGATTCCAAGATCACAGCCATTATGCTGTCGTTAAAAATTATTTGTTTAATTAGTAGCTGCGGTAGCTTTGTTGAAGACAATCATGTGTATCCGATAAAAATATTGTAAAAAAAAAAAAAAAAAAAAAAATTAAGGTGCATGTCGTGTAGTAAAGGGAATCAAAAGATACCAATGCTTTATTTTTTAATTATTTTTTTCCTTGAATGATATTTGCTTACTTTCTTAGTATTATTAAGTAGTACAAAAAAAAAAAAAAACATACACATTCGAATATGCGTGTAGATCAATAAATTGCTTAAAATTTTTTTTTTTTTTTTTTTTAGAAGAATAAATTGCGTACAATTGATTTTTCTTTATAGTGATTCTTAATTTTTGTCATTGTGACACTTGAAGGAATGCCCTCATAGACTCATAGTGTTTCTTAATTTTATCTTTGTAGTGTTTCTTTATGGTGTTTCTTAATTTTCTTAATGGAATGCCCTCGTATACTCATAGTGGTATATATACCATTATGAGTCTATGGGGGCATTCCTTTAGGAGGATGGAAAAAAAAAGGGAGAGAAAATAAGGAGGGAAAATTTTTTGAAGGGTGATTGACGAAAATGTCCATGTGCACTTGCACATGGGATTCGTCCTGTACATTGCCTCCTTCTTCTTCTTTTTTTCTTTTTCTCTTGTCCAATTCTAGTTTTAGTGTTTTTTTTTTTGCTGCTCATTTTTTTGGTTTGTGCTATTTATTAAAAAAAAAAATTGGAAGTGTTCATACACAATTTTTTTAAATAAAAAAATGTGCTATTTTTTTGTTTATTTAATGGGGATATAATTGTAAATTTATACCAACTTCATTTTCCATCATTTCATTTTTCTTCTCAATCAAACAAATAAGTTTTTCATCTCTCCACTTTTCCATCCTCTCAACTAAATACATATGGGAGAAAACTAAATCTTTTCTATCCTTTTACTTTTCTATCTCCTCCTTAATTTCTATCCTCTCACTTTTTCACTCTTTCAACCAAACGGACCCTTAGGAAAATAACACTCGCAACACATTTTGATTTCCTTGCCTAAGACACTACCATGTCAAGCCCAAAAAATGCGGAGCATGAAAGCCTAGGCTCTCCAGCTTGAGCATGAGCTTGGAGCTTAGCAACCATGTTGTTCAATCCTAGAAAATGCTCTTTCTACTAGTATATTCATAATAAATTCTTCATACAAGGCTTCTCAAAAAAAAAAAAAAAAAATTCTTCATACAAACAATAATATAATATATGCTAAAGATCTCCACGTAAGGTTGAGAGAGAGAGAGAGTTAGTAGTGTGTGTTAGGCCCGTACCACTTCTTATATATTAGGCCGTTGTATAGGCCCTTCGGCCCAGCATGTGGAAGATATTGGCTGTTTGGGCCTATTGTCATAAAAGTTTGGTTATTGTATTGTATTTTTTTTTTTTTTTTTTTTTTTTTTTTGTGGGTGCAAAATGACTCTATTTTGGAAAATTGACTCACTTTACCATGTTTAGTTATGAGTTGTGAGGTGTGACCATGAGAATAGCCAGAAACATTTTCTTTGATTTGGCTCCGAATAATAATATTTCTTATAATTTCAAATACTTATATAAACAAAAACTTTCATTTACAAGAGTGTGTTAAGTCCCAAATTGGATATTCATTTGATCAACAGCATTTTTGTGTATTCTAGATTTACTAAGTAATTTCTTCTATTTTTTTCTTTTCTATTTTGTATTTATTTTCCTTTGGTTTTGTTTTTGTTTCTTTTTTTCTTAATAAATTTAGAAACCTTTGGTTTTGTTTTTGGGTATTATAAAACTAATTTGTAATATTAATTTGGGTAGCTTAATATTAATTAGTTTTTTTTTTTTTTAGTAAACAATAATACTTATTAGAACACATACGAAAATAATAATAGTATTTTAAACCGAGTTTATAATACATTACATAACTAGAGTACAACTACAAAAGGGCCTAACCTTTGTAGTTGTATTTTGTACAATTAGCTACAAAATCGGTTGTAGTCTAATGCTACAATCTTACTCAATATCTTTTTATTGGAGGTAAATTTTGACAAATCCACCATTAGATTATATCTTATTCTTATATCCTCCATACTTGCAAAATTTCTAGAAAATTAAAGATCAATAGCTATGCCATCAATAAATTATTTAAATTGCAAATTTTTGTAGTTTAAAATTATGCATAAAATATAAGCTTATAGATCGTATAATAAATAATATTCGATTGACACAAAATTTGACATAGGTATTAATGGCGTAAAAAACATATAATTCAACGATTAGATTTTTAAAATATGTAATAATATTTATTTTATTGAGTAAGGTAAGGCTACAATCAATTTTGTAGCTAAACTTTGTCCTAATATTTTATAGATATTATAAAAAATAATTAAAATAATTTGTTTATATAAAGTAGAGAGAGTACATCATATGGGACTCCTTTTTGTTTTGCATGGGAACCGAACCAATTGTCACCAACAACAATACGAGAGTGTTGTGGATTTGAACCAAATCTACTCATTATTCAAGTCTTTAGGGGCAAATATGTAATTAAATCCCCATTGAAAAGACGTTAATACCCTTTCCAAACCATTTTTCTATCTCATCAAACCAAGAGGGTGTATTGTATGACACAGTCTCATGATCCGTCTCATACAAGAATTTTCTTCAAACCAATCCACCCAAGTTCACCACTCACACATTAGCATTTATATCACTTGTGTAAAATTTTCAGTATATTTTACAATAAGATTTTTTTTTTACACGACTATTTTTTCAAAACATCTACATCTAGATTATTTGTTCTACAATATATTTCAATAAAATATTTATTAGTTATTTATATTTTATTATTTTCTCTAATAGTTAGGGTGCTACATTAATGTGTGAGTTAATATAAAAATATAGTATAACAATTAAATAATATAAATCATATGATAGAAAGATACAGTATACACTGTTACTATAACACACTTCTATTTTTATACAATTACCATGCAAAGACTGATGTAATAAACTTGCATAGAGGTCAATTTTTATAATTTTTTTTCACTTTTTGTACTTGCGTTGGTTGGATTAGAACAACAATTAATAAAAAATAAAAAACTCTGGTAAAGTGGGTTCCAGTTAACTCAACTGGTAAAGTCTCTGATAGTTGTATAAGAGATTTGAGGTTCAATCTCTGCCTACACCAAAAAATGCCATAGGTTGAAACTCTTAAAAAAAAACCTCTGGCAAGGAGTGGAAACACCCCAATGACACAATCAATTCTTTAGAGCATTAGCATTGGAAAATTCCAATTCTACTCTATTTTACCATTCTAAAAAGTCACTTTATCATTATACCATACCATTTTACAATATCTCCACATTCCAAAATTTTATTTTACAATACAACACATTAAAATAATATTTTTACGTAATAAAATAATATATCCAAAACCCAAATAAACAAAAAAAACCCAAAAACCCATATAATAAACAAATATTATAAGTTTTAGAATTGTGCAATACTCCCTTTTGACAATTCTAAATATTTTTGCAATACTCCCTTTTGACATTTCCTGATGCAATGGTTATTTGGTGCATTCATGCTAAAATGCTCTTAGATATGGCATTAGCATCTCTTGATGCTAATGCTCTAAGGGCTCCCATGAATTACATTGTATATTTGTTTGTTCCAGATACTACTTGTGCTCTCTATAAACACAAATCATATAAGAGTTTTTCAAACGCTACTTAAATCTATATCATGAATCACATGAGACTTAGGAACTACTAAATTAACCCTGAGATTTTAGACACTACGTACATTCTTAACTAACACATTCCTTGCAAATAATTTTAATGGTTCAGTGAAGTTTGTTTTTTATAAGCTTTCTAATGCAATTTTGCTTTTTAAAAGACCATATGACCATCTTGAACCATGAACCAATCAAAGCGTAATGTATACCTAATTGACATCAAACTCAAAACCTCAAAATTGAACATTAAGTAAAGACAATATTTGTCTCAAAAAAAAAAGTAAAGACAATATCTGTCAGATCAAACACATGAAAGTATATCCTCTGGAGTCTGGACAACAAGTTCCAAGAGAACATTCTTTAATTCATAAGTTAGGCAGGCAAGCTATTGTCATATAGGTAGAGGGGGGTCAGTCACGTTGCAGAAAGATAAAGCAAGTTGCAGCTGCGAGAGGCTTTAATTGTTGGCATATGAATGTGAATATGATAGCTCTTCTTATCCTTTAGATTTTGTAGGCATTCCTTCAGCTAGCTAGCCTAGCTTCGCTTAGGACTCACTTTAGAGTTGATGGTGAGTCATAACTCATAACATACCTATCCAAGAATGGCAAAAATCAACATGTGCCATATTATATTGATCCGCTATACTCTTTTGACATAAATTCGGTGTGTGTCTCCTTCCCCAACAAATGTGGACAACATATATTCTTATCCACGTTGCTGATGCATGATTGATGAGTTATAAGGAAACTTTTGCACATACTGATCTAATGCTCTAACATGGAGAGAATTGATTGTAATTTGTAAAGTCAAGCAAACAACATCCTGAGAAGTGAGAAGAATAGTCTTTTATTTGTAACGAGAATAGTTTATTTTACTGTTAAAATTTTATTTCATGATCAATCTAGTCTAATAATGTATTTAAAGTGAAATGTAGTAAAAGATCTTTTTACAAACAAGACAATGTTATCGTGTAAGTTGAGTTTACAATCTTTTAAAATTCTTCCGATAACTTCTAAAAGGGCGGGAGTAATTTTTAGATACTCTCAGAGTACGAAGAAGTATGCTTCTTCCTCTTACATTCACAGTAGAGTCTATTCATTAAATTTATGGCAAGATCTACCATGAATGTAAAAGGAAGAAGTATAATTTTTCCGTACTACGAGTGCATCTAAAATTTTTTAGAAGAGCAAGGTAAAACCAGGGATATCCAGAAGAACATATTGAATGACCAACGAGGACAATGGCAGTGGCAGCTGCAGCGTCATCATCGGTATTCCAATTAAAAGGATTATTATCCCTATTCCCCTTCAATGAATGGTCCATATATATTGCTGATTTGCACATGCTTGTCACAGGCTACTGCCTTTTTTTTTCTTTGACCCTTCTTTTCTCTGTGTGCTATAGAACCCACTTTCGATGATGGTGAGAACGTGGTGGTTTAGATTTGAGACTAGAGAGAAGTCACATGCTATGTCTTCTGGTTATCAACTTTTATAGTCTAGCTGCTACTCAAATTTAGTAGGAATTAAAATAATTTTTTGTTTTTGTTTTTTGTAGGTAAAATGCATGGTTAGTTAGATGCATGGTCAGCTGAATAAGTTAGGTTAATTAAAAAAATAAACCATGAAAAAAAAGCTAGCTCAAAAGCCAATCACTAATACTATTGATCGAAATTAAATAGTTATTTACTTCACCACTTTTATATATACCCTCCATTCATAAGAAACATAGAATCAATTTTTTTTATTTATATAAAAGCAATGATTATTACACACTACTGTACACACTCAATGTAAATTGTGGAAATATTTTAAGAAAAATATGGATGGGTGGCTTTACAAAATACAGACATGGTGTGTTTAGTGTACATCAAATAGTGTAAACCAACAATCGGTGTAAAATTAATACTAACCCATTCAAAATTTCACTAACAGAATTATCATAAACTTTTGACTACTATTCTACGATAAGAGATTAGCCTGACATTTGTATTTTGGGATGATCATATATAATTATATCATACATTTTTTATCATCATCAGCTTCATTTCATGAAAGATTTTCTTAGGAATTAGGAGCTTGAGAAATCAGCAAAAAACCTCGGATGTGGAAGACTGTGAATTATAGAGAAAAAATAACGGATCTATGCATAAGTAATCCAGTCACACAATGACAATCTACCGCATAGGGTAGTTGTAGAAAAAAGTACGGTAAGAGTGTAGTCGCGAAATGACTTGTTTGTGTGTGTTAATACATAGGATGAGAGTGGCG
This sequence comes from Notholithocarpus densiflorus, assembly GCA_030021035.2. NCBI lineage: Eukaryota > Viridiplantae > Streptophyta > Magnoliopsida > Fagales > Fagaceae > Notholithocarpus > Notholithocarpus densiflorus. The sequence continues at coordinate 1,181,907 of JARYZH020000113.1, read as the reverse complement.
TGGGGAGTACGCGCAGACTGTGTTTCCCTACAACTGACGGTGTTTTGTGGTGTTGGTGGCATTTTGTAGCTAGGCCCACCCCCCACACGGAACCCCAACCCGTAATCTACTAAATATGTTGTGGGCCGTCTATACTATTTTGCCTTCCATTCATCTGTATCTGTTTTTGTTTCTTTTTACAAAGAAGCTCTAGTCTTGTCTTATGGCTCCGACACAAAACATGGGTCATTGACTCATTGTACATCTTTTATGCGTCGTACGTTGATAGGTATATCATTAATTTGCATTCAATATCTTTCTTTTCTTTTTGATTTTGTTGTTTCTATGACTTGTTGCTAAAATACATTGTCCATATCTAAAGTTTATCACTTTATCTACTTAAAGATCCGGTTTGATTTCGAGGATGAAAAAGTAAGGAAATAGCAAACGATACGAATGAAAAAAAAAAAAAAAAGATAAGGAAAAAGAAAATATTTAAATTTTCTTTTATATGTATTTGGTTAGAGGTGGAAAAATGAGAGAGTGAAAAGCACTTTTGTTTGATTGAAAATAAAAATGAGAGGATACAAAATGGTATTTGTGTGGGTTCCAGTTAATTTAATTAGTAAAGTATTTTTTACAGTTGAATAAGAAATTTGGGGTTCAATCCTCGCCTACACCAAAAACCGATTGGTGTATTGGTCTAATGATAAAGAGCTACCATCAGAAGTGGATACTATAAGTTGAAACTCTCTAAAAAATTGTATTTGTATAAATTTATTCTCATTATGTTATTATGTAAAAAAATTATTGGTGAGTATCTTGTTAATTAAAATTTAAAATGATGTGATATTCTATGCATTATTAGATCCAATAAATAAAATCTTAGTCATAGAATGCACGCTCTTTATTTTGAAATAAAATAAAGAGAATCCTATTCAAAGTAAAGTGCACTTAAAAGCAAGAGCCAAGTCGAAAAAATTTGTTTGGGTGGCAGAACTTTAGTATTAAACAATCAAGACAAGCTATATATTTATAAATTTTTTTTTTAATACTAAATAAGTTATAAATCATAAATGTATTATATAAAACTAACAATTTATATATTTTTAAAAGATCATATTTGAGAGAACTTCATATTTTTTCAAATTCTAATGAGTATACAAAAATTGTCTAATTTGTTATACATAAAATAATAATTATTATATAAAAAAGAAAGATAAATTTAACATTTTCCTTCAAAGTTATGCTCAATGAAGATCTTTGATATAATTTTTTTTTTCAAGTATTACCTTTATGGTTAACAATATCTTTTTCAATATTATAATTGTAATAAATTCCACAAAAAGCTCAACCTTTCACACTATCACAATATTTTGTTTAATACCTTTCATCTATTTAAAAAAAAAAAATTTATTTCGTATAGAAACTAGAAGAACTAGAAACTAGAAGAACGAACACAAGAAGAACCGACTTATCAATTAGATGATAAGATTTTTGTTTCCCTAAAATTGTTAATCCCTTACATAGCTTAGATATTGTTCATATATAATAAAATGTGGATATTTTGATACATTAAGTTTATAAGTTACAATTGAAATCTCAAATGAATGTTTTTGTAACTTAGCTCGGTTTGTTTTGAAGTAAAATATTTTTCGGAAAATGTTTTTTCCATTTTCAAGTATTTGTTTGTAGGAAAAATATAGTCAAATTTGTAAAATGTTTTACCTTTGAAAATTTGGTAAAATATTTTCCAAAAATACATAATGGGTTTCCCTCCCCCATTTGGTCGCTAGGTCACAGATTCGGTACCTGAAGACACCGCTCCAGCGACTGGAGTCGTCTGGCCGAAGACTCCGCTTTGGCGACTGGTGATGACGGTTTAGTAGTCAGTGACTACACTTCGCAACCAGTTCCGACATTCTTGTGTTCTGAGACTTCACTCCGATGACTAATACCGGCGGTTCGGTAGCAGGAGACACCTCACTAGCGGTTTGATGGAAAGAGACACCACACTGGCAACTGGTGTTCGAAGACTCCGCTTACCGATGCCAAGGGTCCGGAAATAGAAGATGTCATTTTGTCGACTAGTGTTGGTGGTCTGGTCACCAGAGATACCACTCCAACAGTGATCATTGACAATTTTTGGTCGTTGGAGCCACCATTCTGACTACCGATTCCAACAGTCCGATCACCAAACCTTCGACACCAGTGGCTTTGGTTTTGAGCCATCGATTTTGGTGATTTGCTTGAAAAATTTTACTTGCCATACTAAACATTTGAAAATATTTTACTTCAAACCAAATAGAGCATTAAAAAATCCTGAGAATAAAATATTTCAATTAAACATGTATTACACTCACTCTTAGAGCATCCACATTGGTGGAGCTATTTTTTTAGCTATTTGATACTACAAAAAGCTACTTTATTTATTTTACCTTTTCACTTTACAAAACATCCAACATCAGTGGTTTTATTTTAGCTTTCAACACGATAAAATAATATATCTACTACATTAAACAATTCATTTATTTATTATTTTTTCCCTATTCTTCATTGTCTTCATCACTAGCTTCAGGCACCACCTCCACCACCAGTGTGAAACTCAGCAAAAACCCAGCAACCCCAAATCAGTACAAACCCAGCAACCTCAAATCAGCACAAACCCAGCACAAACTCAGCACATAAACACAAACACAAACCCAGCATAAACTCGGCGAAAACCCAGCACAAACACAAACACAAACTCAGCACACAAACACAAACCCAGCACAAACTCAGCGACGATGGGGCTTGGGTAATAGATTGGTGATGGGGCTTGGGGAGATGGGGTCTCAGCGGGATAATGATAATGCCTTAAAATGTATACTTGTTATAGATTTATGTGGGCGTTATCTCCTTATTATTATGCTTAATTTGTATAATTAAGCCATGATTTGCATTAGTCCATATTATTTATCTTTACATAATTTCTTGAATAAGATGCCATTCATTGTGTGTAATTTTCTACTTTCTGGAAAATCATGTGAGAAAGATGAGTTTACAGGAATTTGTGAGAGAATGGAGGCTAAACTAGAATTAAAGTGGAGCTAAAGGACCATGCTTAAATGTCTAAGGAGGTGCAGCTGGAGTGCTTGGATCGTCTACCATGATTGGAAGCTTCAAATAAGGAAAGAAATCAAAGAGGCAGAATCTGAAAAGGAAAAATCTGATTTGAGCACTGATCAGTATTTTGGGCGTATCTCTCTCCTCAAAAATCCAATTGACACAAGGCCAGATGGGTTGGAACCGTGACTTAAATATCTACAACTTTCCAGTTTTGATTTTTTCGAAATTCTCAATTTTTGAAGACTGAAATTAACTCACAAGTTACTGACGTAAACTTGGACGAAAATTAAAAATAGTAAAAGTTTTATTTTCTTTGGACACTTTTACGTTAGGGTTTTTGAATGGAGGCTTTGGAGAACGAATTTGAGAGAAAACCTTGTATTTTCCTTTCTCTTATGGCAGCCTAAACTCTTTGCTAGGGCTAGGGGTTATGTTTCTTCTATACGGTATGAATATTCAATGTGATTCTTTCTAAGATTTTATCAACAACATATTTGATTGTTCAATTAGATTTCTTTTGATGTATTAGTTCTTCCATGCTTTCAATAAGTTAAATCATGTTTTTCTTATTATTTAGATGAATTTCTAATAGTTTCAAATAGAAATCAGGTTTTAAAGTGAATGAGTTTTTCTGAAAACTTTTCTAACCGCATTATTAATCTAGGTTATCATGCGTTCTTGAATTATCTCAGTTCAACCGAATCATAAGTATTTAATTGTATAAGAACAATCAATTATGAAATATATAATTTCTTAGATCACAAAAAATTTCATATCGATATAAGGAAACACCCCGATGCCCTAGTATTTACATTATTGACTTAAATTAGTTATCACTGTTATTCTTGTTTACAATTACCAGGAAAAAATTATTCTTCATCTTCACCAATAGTTTTTTTTTTTTTAATTACATTGTCTTTGAATCTACCCCGCTCCTTGTGGTTCGACCTCGGTACTCCGAGAATTATATTGCTACGATCTCCTGCACTTGGGAGTGAGCAAGCAGATAGGTTTGGGGAGATGGGTCTGTGGGTCGGCGAGATGGCTGGCGAAGCAGAGAGGAGAAACAAAGCAGAGGACAACACAGAGAGAGGAGAAACACAGAGTACAAACAAGGCAGAGAGAGGAGAAACAAAGCAAAGAGGAAAAATGGAGAAAAAGAAAGTAAAGAGATTTAAAAAAAAAAAAAAAAATTAAAAAGCAGTGTGAACACAACATTTATTATTATTATTTTTTTTACATATGAGCTACAGTGCACAGCCAAAAGTAGCTGTGTACTGTAGCTGTAGAGTAAAAAAATATGGCTTTAGCTCCATCAATGTAGCCACATTTTGATATTTGGTGGTGCTAAAAATAGCAATATAACTTTTTAGCACCACCAATACTAGTGCTCTTATAACTTCTATAGCACACATACTCTACCTATATATATGCAGTCCCTTGTACAATATTTTACATTGTCTAATATGTTGTCCCATGTAGACCCCTCCTTCAGGTTTCTACAAGCTCAACACTAATGGCTCCACCATTGAGAATACGGGTAGAGCAAGTGCTGGTGCCCTCATTAGGGACTTTACTGACTCTTGAATAGGAAGTTTCACTAGAAGCATTGGTTTCATTCATTCTATGGTAGTTTAGTTATGAGGTTTAGAGATGACTTTGCTCTTGCAAAAACACTCAATATATGGAAGCTTCCCATTAGAATTGATGCACAAGTTGTTGTCAATATTTTTACATCACATAGTTCTTTAATTGATGTTTCTCATCTATGTAGTATTTTAATTACTGATTGCAAGTCCATCCTCCAGCATTTTGAAGAAGCTCATATTAGTCACATTCATCGTGAAGAGAATCTTGCGCTGACCTTTTGGGCAAATTTGTATTGCATTGTCTTTCTCATTCCTTTACTTTGTATAATATTTTATCCGATATTGGGGGTATTGTTTATCCTAAACTTTGTATCTCTTAAATTTCTTTTATTGTAGGTCTAAGCAAAAAAAAAAAAAAAAGTGTTATCTTTTCTTAGAACAATTAAATCCTAAACATTGAAAAACCTAATGTAGTGATGTAGCTAAATTTATCGAGCAATGCTAAAATCACATTTTATTGCACAATTTTTATCACAACTAGCCACGTGGCAAGTTGTAAGTGGTAGAGGTGTGGACTAACCATTTTTTCTCAACCACTCACAAATTACAACATAGCAAATAATGGAATAAGTTATGATCTTAGCATTTTTCAAATTGGAAAATATTAACAGAGGCCCTAAAAACATTTGTTAATTGACAATTTTTTAAAAAAATTTATGGGAAAAGAAAATAGTAATTGACTTATTTGAATTTTTTTTTTCCATAAAAATGATATCAAAACTTTCCTAAAATAATTCATTAACTAATGCTCAAAGAATATTTGTTAAGAGTACACTTTCAAATTTATTCGTATTATAAATTCATATATTGATGATGCCAAGATTATTAGTTTATTAGGTTCGTCCAGATAGGTCAAGACAGGCTTCGTCTTTGTACTTGCAAGGTTAAGAACAGAGTTCTCTCACGGAGTCTCTGATGATAAAGTTAGTGAATGAAATTAACAGAGAGGGCTTGTGAGAGCTAGAATGAATAGTAAAAGTATTAGTATTTTTTGTATGTATGTACTTTGTTTAGTTTTGAAATGCATCTCTCTCTCTCTCTCTCTCTCTCTCTCTCTCTCTCTCTCTCTCTCTCTCTCTCTCTCTCTCTCTCTGTTGTATCCTATTTATGGTAGCATAAGTGCCTCTTTTGTAACTCCTTTGGGCTCATTCAATGTGGGATTTGATGGGTCTCCCAACGGTTTTCTGGCTAATTTATAACCGTCCAAGATATTAAATGCTCTCTTTATAGCTTCTTTTCCATCGTCCATGCTGAGTTTGGGTGGACGATGATACCTAATGGATTCGTCTCGACAATGACATTTATTGGGCTATCATATATTATTATAAAATAATTAAAAATTTATAAATTTGACAAACGTGGCTGTGCCAAGGTGGGGTCCTTTGAAGAGCCAAAATCCGATTTCTCGACCCCTCCCCACATGGGCTGGTCTTTCGGCCTCTGACTGACTGAGTTCACTGTTTACTATACTAAATGACATGATTGCCCCCGAACGGACAAGCATATCAAAGCAAACATGATTGCGGGAGCATCTTTTCATCAAAAGCCGCAAAAGACGGCCGCCAGCTTTGTCTTCTTCGTTCCTGACAAGCAGGAGACTGCTAAGGGTATTTTCGTCTTTTCACCCAGCTCTTGAAGTTCTGTGTGGTATGTTGTGCACCGTTCATTCTGTTTTTGTATGAGGAAGTTCAATTTCTTCCTCATTTTAATTTGGGTCCATCAAATTATTATTATCATTTTTTCCTAAAGCTCGAGTTCTTTCCAGATCGGCTATAACTACCAAGTTTCAATGTCCATGCATGAAAGCAACCTTTTTTTCAAAGCTTTTGTTCATTGTCTAATGAACTAATGAAGTCATCATGTTGTCATGTATTCTTAGACAATACTTAGGTAGTATCCGAGCAGTCTCACGGAACTACTTAAGTATTTTCCGTCATCTTTTATGCACTAATGAAGTCATCATGTTGTCATGCATCCTTGGACAATATTTAGGTAGTATCGGAACAATTTCACGGAGCTATCTAAGTTTTTTCTGTCACCTTTTACTAAGTTTCTAATTTTCCTGACCTAGTTTAGACTTTTTTTTTTGCACTCTTTTGTTTCAATTCAAATCAGTAAGAGTTCATTTGGGAATAATTTATTTAGTTGAAATTGAAAACTTTTTGCTTAAAATATTATAGATAAAGGAAAAAATTAGTTGAAATAGTACAATAGAACCATAAATAGTACCAAAAAATGCAGTGGGACTCATGAATATTACCAAAAATAAGCTGAATAGTAAAATAAGCTGACTTTAAACTCTAATCTCAAACGCAACTTAAGATAGTCTCCTCAATCATCATTACTTCTATTTTATAAGTAATCAAATTATAAATAAACTTATTTATATATATATCCTATTGTCAACTTATGCTTATTTTTTTGGGTCTGTAATATTAGTTTTGATCCATCCACCGAAAAGTCTTTAGTAAACTAATTGGTGGAGGAACATCTATTCAAAATTTAGTAAAAGTGGGTGTTTTGAACTATTTGATTTTGTCTCAACAGCTAAATTATATTGCTAAATTAATATCCATAAATCGTATATATATAATAAAAAAAAAAAAAAAAAAGAGTAGATGGCTTAGACATTGAATCTGTAAATCTGTAAATCTGTATACTAATTTTTTTTCTAGCAATTTAATACCTTCTAATCAATCTCATATATCTATATTGATTAAGACAGAAATATGGAATTATCATATGGTTAAATTAAAGAAAAAAAAAACCAAATCTTAATTTCTAAAATTTTAAGATCAATTATGGATAAACGGCCTTGGAAAAGAGATGTTGTAAATTTCTCCATAATGATATATATTACAATGCACTAATACGGTAACACAACAGTCACCTTAGCTTTACTATTTCTTTTTTTCCCCGTGAATTTAAAGGGCACCATATCTAAGCTACGTGTTGTGATATAGCTTGTCGGGTCAAAAAGAAAAAGGCATAGAGTCTAAAATCGTTAGGTATAATATCATCATAGGTCTTCACTTTTTAATAATAATAAAAAAATAGGTCTCCACTTTTGATTAGACAAAAATAAAAAGGAAGTTTATATATATATATATATATATATATATATATATATATATATATATATGGAGGTTGGGTTCAACTTACACTTGATGTAACTCTAAGCAATGTTATACCACTCAATATTTTTTAATTAGATGCGAATATTGACAAATTTATCGTTAGATTACATTATTTTCGTATATTTTTCATGCTTGCAAAATTTCGAGGTGATCAAAGATTAATAGTTATGTCATCAATCAATTGTTAAAATTTAAATTTTTGTAGTTTAAAATAATGCATAAAAAATGAGTTTATAGATCAAATGGTAAATAGCATCCAATTGATATGAAAATTGGCATGCATATTAAGAACATATAAAACATGTAATTCAATGGTTGGATTTTCAAAATATTAATTCAATAACAAGTTATTGAGTGATGTAACATTACTTAGAATTACACCATGTGTAACTTTATATATATATATATATATATATATATATATATATATATAAAGGTCATCCATAAGGCCAAAGTCGTCCATTGCATGTTAAGTCATCCATAACATTTGATGAATGCATATGAATTTATTAATATAGTTCATACTGATGCAATATCATAGCAATAAATAATAATTATGAGATCAATCAATCAAAGCTACGGACCAATGAACAAAAGACCGTTGGAAGCATTAATAGCCTTCCATTTACTATTCTTTAAGACCTTTCTCCCTTCTTTTTTTGTGTGTGTTAAAAATACTTAGGGTTTGTTTGGGATACACTTATTTACTGAAATTGAAAATTTTTTACTGAGAGTACTGTAGATAAATGTAAAAATTAGCTGAAATAGTATCGTGAGACCCATGAATAGTACCAAAAAGTGCAGTAGGACCCATAAATAGTAACAAAAATAAATTGAATAGTAAAATAAGTTGGCAAAAAATAAACTATCCAAACGCAACCTTAGTATTCTAAAAATAGAGAGGTCTTTCATTTACTACCGTCGTTTCGTATATAATAAATGCAAATACTCATTATAGAGAATAAAGGAGGAGACTATAAAATCCGAGAGGAACAAAGGTAAAAAGGTATGCACTTTGATCTAAACACACTAGCCATGTTATTCTTTCTGATTGATCCTATTAATTAAGTGAATCTTTTCACCTTTTTAACTTTGATCATCGAACTGTCTTTGGCCAACACCATACTGGTGTTCTCTCCATTTGTCCATTCTCCAACTTTCTTTATAGTTTGATTATCAAAAGAAGTTCAACGAGACTAAAATTGAATCACCAATAAATAAATAAATAAATATATATATATATATATATCTCTTTTAGCCAATGACATCGAAACTAAAGGTAACACTCACCTTTTATTATTATTTCATTATTTTTTGGGGATAGACATCATTAATTTGAGTCATTCATCCAAAAATTTATAATTAATAAAGTCATAAATATTAAAAAATAAATAAAAGGTGGGCAACCAAATTCGAAATCAGAAACTATATTTCATGCCAATCTTTAATTTGATGATTAGCAGCATGACTAACATTTCTGTTGTGAAAGCAAGCACAGCTTTATTCGTAGGGTGGCAATGGCAGCTTGAAAACGCGTTACAGGTACTAAAGCGTGTTTTGAACAAATTTCATGTCTTCCACTTTGCAATAATAAAGAGCTCTTTTATCTAACCAAACCAGCAAAGCAAATAGAATGGCCGTGTAATAGGTATATTTCAAAAGCATCTCTAACTACCTTATCATTAGCACACTAAGTGAAAAATATTAATATATATATTATAAGGCCAATATAAAAACCATAATCAACTTTAACATCAACCTGGGGTTGTATTGTATATATGGTGCCTCCTTTAAAAGTTGTTGACCTCCTTGCTGTCTCAGAATATGGACCTTTTCTTCAACCACTCTTTGTTACTTGAAAAAAGTGACCATTTTTGTTTTGTTTTATACTTGTATGGCAGGTTGGTAATCACCAATCCAATTACAACCAAGTCTAGGCAAGACAAGCAGGTTATTATTAGAATAATTATTAAATCTATACTTTCTTAACCTTTTAAATTCTCAGAATAAGTAATATAGTCTCATGATATCAGACTTTAAAGGTAAAAAAGAGTTTCTAAAAAATGCTTTTCTGATCTTGATTCTATTCCTACCTCCATTCTCTGTTCTATTTGGATTCCACTCAATAAGCGGAACTTTGGACTCACACGTAAGAGAGAATGTTAATTTAGTGGTTAAAAAGTTTTTTAAACAAATGGTAATTTGTCATAGTATCATAGCTTATGGTGAGAGAATTTTTTCTTGGACATAATTTATCTCCGAACTAACCTGGAGGAATCTTCTCACATCCATTATATGACGGTTTATAAGGCAATCCATGTGTTAAAGCACATTATGCCTCATTAAATTATTTAAAAAAGTCATGTGACTCATTAATATCTCAGGTGACTAAAAGTACACATTTAGAAAGAAAAAAAATTTGGTTACAACTCTACTCAATATTTTTCTTATTGATTGTGAATTTCGACAAATTCTATCATTAAATTATATTTTCTTTTTATATCTTCAACATTTGCAAAATTTCTAGAAGATCAAAGATTGACAACTATGTAATCAATCAAATGATTAAATTTTAAATTTTTGTAGTTTAAAATTATGCATTAAAAATAATTTTATAAACTAAATAGTAAATAACATTTTATTAGCACGAAATTTGGTATTAACGTTAATAACATAAAAAATATTCAATCCATCGGTTAGATTTTCAAAATATGTAGTAAAGTTAAAATTTTTAGTGGAAGTCAGCCAACCTTTGTCCATAATTTTATAAATCATTATATAGTTGGTTGCAAAAAAAGTTCTCAAAACTAGTTTGAAGGTAAATCTGTCATTCCTTTTTAAAATACCTTAGATATTTGACTAACTAACTATTTTGAATAATAATAGTTATTTTTAAGAAAACTATTTTGATTAATTAGATTGTTGACTTACGTATATAAACTCCAAACCTCTTCTAAAAAAAAAAAAAAAAAAAAAAACTCCAAATATATAACACAACAAAAAAACTACAATATATAACACAACAAATATATTCTAGGATTCGTTGTCTGATATTTCGTAGAAAACAGCTTACCTTATCTTGAATGACTGTATAGCTGATGTAACTAGTGATTTAAAGAGGCAACTGTCTTATAAGCTAGACACAGTGGATCCATCAATTTCTATGGGGTGCCAGAACATCTCATAAATCTCTCCATCTAGCTAGAAGGTTTATACTGCATTGTCAATTTTTGCACCAGTAAATTATGTTTTTCACCGCACATGAGGAGGTGACCTAGAGGGAGCAAGTCTGTCCTATTGTCATCTATCACACTTGTGAGTTTAGGACTCGTAGGTTTGAGTAAAGAAAAATCTCATTAATACTTAGGCGGTCCTACGCCATAACACAATATATGCAGAGACAATAAATGCATGTATAAGCCCTTTTTTTGGATTATATACATATTTGTTCTCCAATCTCCCTTTCAATACATGAGCATTATGATGGCGTCAATTTTTCTAAGGGTGCCGGTGAGTGGTGGATTTACTTCACCATCATGATCACATACGTTATGCATATATGACACCATTGGCCCTGCTTTTTATGATTTTATCCCTTATCTCAAGGAAGTTAAATTTAATCTTTTTCCTAAAATGAAGTCCATCAAATGGTTTGACAATAACATTTTTTTTTTAAGAAATAAATTGATAATTACAATTGTGGGAGAATCTTTCCGTTGGAAACTTTAAAAAATGCTAGATAGTTAGTTAAGATATAAAACTTTTAACATTTATGTTGAAAATTCTAGGAAGTGTTAGATTGTTAGTTGAGCTATAACATGAACACTAATTGACTTTTCCTCAATAATAAATGTACTCGATCACTTGGCGAAAGAGGCCTCTTAGCAATGTGGAGGACAAACATATACAAAGGTACCTATCGAACTGGTTTTAACTATATATACACTGAACTTTTTTCAATAATAGTATGGACATGGGGTTTAATGACAAAATTTCAGCATCAATGATTCAATTCCTGTGATCCTATCATGATCAATGTCTTCATCATTTGGACATATATATGGTTCCACATTATTAACATTCTTCTAGCAGTTCTTGCAGCAGGAAGATCAGGTATCTATTGTGAGGATAAGAAATTCATCATGTTATTATTCTTCATATAAAATAAACAAACATGTGCACCATACCACATGGATAAAAAAGAAAAAAAAAAAAAAAAGGAAACTTAATGAATGAAGGAAAAGGCTAACAAGCAACAATTCTCATCAATGAAAATATGTCTAATTATACAGGAATTTAGGAAATAATTAAACATTATGATATGAGTACAAATGAACAAAGAAAGGCAGTCGAGCCAAAAGAATAGCCGGGGTGAAAATGGCTAACTTAACTTAATCCTCACCACCAACAAGGTACTTGTAGTACACGTGGTATAACTCATTGTCGTCACGTGGCGTGGAGTTGATGAGCTCACACAAAACTCCGTTTTTCATTAAAAAGAAGAGAAGAAAAAAAAAAACCTTAATCCTCACCGTTTCAATCACTCAAATGCTCAACATGCCCTTTCTTCTCTATCTTTCATTTGTCTCTACAGCGCTAATTAAGCTTCAAATTAAAGAATGTACAAATTTATAGCGTGTGGACGAGTTTAGAGAGAATCATCATCATCACCCACATATATATATAACATATAAATATATAAAATTATATCCCACGTACACCCTCTTAGTTATTTGAAGTCACCGAGGCCCAGCTAAGAGTTACCATGCATTGCAGATAAAGAAACCAAAATAGCAGCCTTGCTCAGCAGGCGTAGAACTCAACGAGCTCATCCAAAGACTCTGGCTGTGGATCAGCATTGTCAAGCATCCAAAGCAAGTGCTCAAACAAAACGACCTCACATGCGACATTGATGGTGTCGTCGTCAGAGTCGCCGGACCTCTCCACAAGCTCTCTGAAGAGAGGGTGGTCGATGACATTGGAGGTGACAAGGTAGCGCCGCCTTGACTTGCCGACGTAGACGGGGTGGAGGTCTCTGCTACAAGAGGAGTCATCGTCACAAGCAATGGAGCTCACGTTGTGACGGCTTTGTTTATTGCTGAATGAGTTCCATTTCTTTAGAACTGACTTCAGCTTGGTCAGCTTGCCTCCTTTGGCCATTTTTTTTTTTCGCTTATGACTAATTATGATAGCCTGAGAGACTTTGTCTTTGAGAAAGAGAGAGAAGGAGAGTGGGTTTTTCTTCTAGGCTAAGGGGAGTTCAGAAAGAAAGAGGGAAGGTTTCAATATAAAGGAAAAGTGATAGGGGTGAAGTGGTAAACTCACTCTGCATTTCAGTTATGTGACTATGGCCCAGTGTGGAGCTCATGGGCCTGGATGATGTAATGTAATTTGGAAAGAGATGATTGCTGGGGTGACGGCAAATATTTTACCATAGGCACGGTTGGTAAGAGATTTTGTTATTGTATTGTGAAAATATATGTCGGTAAAAAAATATATAAAATTACGTGTAATGTTATTTAAATATTAAAAATTGTTGTTTAAACAATAGTAACAAATACTCTTTAATTCTTAGGTACTCTTAGAGTACGGAGAATGGTGCTTCTTTTTAGGTATTTATTAAATTCATAGTGAGGTCCACTATAAATTTGAGAGGAGAGAGCAGCATTTTTTTATATTCCAGGAACACTTAAGAATTTTCTGCCCACGATAATTTTACAACAAATTCTAAGTGACAAATTGTTTATAATAAATAATAATGTGTTGTTATTGGTACGCTTCGGCCTAAATGATAACAAGTAACAGCTTATAACTTTTTTTTTTTTTTTTGATAAAAAGTAACAGCTTATAACTTAAGCGTGAATTACAAGCCATTATTCTTCAATCACGTTGTTCGGTCATAATCGATTGTAATTGGTAAACAATAAGCTCCAAATTGACCCATCATTGTTTTTTTTAACATTCACAATCAATTACTTTAGAGTTTTGACAAAAATTATGATACACTTTCTCGTTACAAAAGTTCTTCTTTCCTACTTATTTACTCACCAGTGCCACCTTTATCTTTTGGCTCGCATATTCTCCCATGGTCCTACGTCTTCCTTTTAAGATTGCATCGCATGCTCTTTTGAAACAGTGTTTTACTTTTGTGCTTTTCATTTTTAAACTAATTAAATAGTAGTAATTTTTACAATAAAATAGCAATAAAGCCATAAGATAAGATTGAAGATAAAAAGGGGAAAAAAAAAAAATTCACATTCTTTTGGAAAATATTTTTAAAATGTACAGTATTTTTGTATGTTTTCAAATTTACTTGAGAATGGATGGGCACTTTTTACTTACTTTTAGGTTTTAACTTTTAACATGTAGTAGGTAACAATGCCGAAGTCTTTTTGTCCACATTTGCTAGCTCTTCAAATATATTCACGTACCAACTGGAAAGCTGTTGCTTTCCATAACAGTATTGACCAAACTAATTTTATTCTACCTTGTCTTTTAATTTATTGAGAAAAACTGTCTAGTGAAAGCGATAGACATGTGCAAGAGCGTCGTCAAGGTCTTCAACCTATTAATCTGTTTGTTTTTTTCTGGTTAACGTGAAATTCTTAATTATTTTTTCTCGTAGAAGATTTCCAAAAAGTAAAATAATATATTAACTATAGGAAGAGGAATAGGATTCCCTTCTCTTTCTAGAATCTGGACCTGCCGATGGTAACTACCAGTAAGAGAATTTATATATATAAGGAAGGCATACTTTAGATGCAAGCTAGCCACATGAATTAATTAATAATTTGCATCATAATAAATCATTGAAACCCTTATAAAAACGTAGGTTGGTGTGTGGATCATTTAAAAAAACTATTTAGATTTAAGAGCCAGTGACACTAATAAGGTGCCCAATGTGTATGTTGCCCTTTTTAAGAGAGATTATTCCGTTTGGAAATAGTTTATTTAACTTTTTATTAAAAACTTTTATTAAAAGTGTACTAAAACCTACTTGTACTTTTAAAAAATTGAGAAAAGTAAGTATGTGTGAAAAAAAAGTGAGATTTAAAAAAACTGTCAATAAAAACTAAAAACTGAGCTTATAAGTTTTAGCTAAACAGATACATAGATATTCATGAAGAGCATTGCATTGCAAAGGAAACTATGATGAATGTCTTATAATTATTATTTTTTTAATCTTCGCTCTTTAAACAAGAAATGAAATTCAATTAGAACTTGGACACCGAACATAATCTTGTCATGATCTTATAAAAACTTAACTTCTAATTGATGATTAATGTTTGTGTCAAAAATTAAGATAATGTAAGATTATACTAAATAAGCCAATCTCTTTGTCGGCGTTTGTTTTGCAGATAAAACGAAAATGAAAAATGATGAATGAGAAGACAAATAATTAAATATAAAGAAAAGCATATATGTGTGAGATACAATGTATTCAAGATTCTTATGTCCTTTCTAAAACAATTTGTATTAGATAGCGCGATTTAGAGAGAGTTGAATGATGGTGATCAGGTTTTGTCAAAATCAATGAACAGAAGTTTATTTTGGATGGTAATGGAGTTTGATTCTCTTTTAGAAGCACAAATCTTATAAACTGCTGGAGTATCCAACCAAGAGAATATCAACATATATAATTATAAAACAGACAACATACATCACAATAAATGTTTCTCTATCTCTGTGATTGAGGGCCCAAAATGGTGCTTAGGAGCATGTGCTTAAGGAGTTCAGGCCAATATCGTTGAATGATTATCAGGGTTTAGGGCATGTGCTTAAGTTATAAAACTTTGAAACATTAATGTCAATCTTGTCAGGCAGCCGCTCAAATATTGCATGCGTCCAGTTCTCAGTTTAATATTATATGACAAACTCTATCAAGAAACTGAGCATAAAGTTTTTATTTAACATTCAATTTAATGGTTGATTGCTTTGTCTATTGGCTATAATTAAAACAACATAATGGATGCATGTATGATTCATGAGCATGCAATGAAGCAAGAGCCTCGATTTTCTCCATGTTCTAATCATCAGATATATCTCTTGGATTTTGTATGCAGTTCTTTTAAGTTGTGATCTAGTCTCTATGTTCCACGCTCATGGTATTTTTTTTTAGAGAATTTCAACCTATAACATCCATTCCTGATGATAACTCTATCATCAGATCAAGGCACCAATCAGTTTTTGAATCCCAGACCTCTTATTCAACCATTAATGACTTTACCAGTTAAACTAACAAAAACCAACTGCTCGTGGTTATGCTTACTAGACACACAAAATTCAGAGACTAATAAGAACTATAGTAGTAAAGAGAGTTGAAAAGCTGAGTGAGAGAGTCTTCTCTCTTTCCTTTTTTAATTTCAACCTTCATTAGGCGCATAGAGGGGGAGATTACACTGCTTTTGTTAATCACCAACCCATTTAACATTTATGAAAGTTACATATGAGTGAAGGCCATTAAGAAAGTGAGGTCAAATCAAGCTCGATCAGCCAACCGGATTGCCCATTATTCCACATAAAAGGGAAGAATACATCCCCCTTGTAACCCATCAATCCATGAAATATTTATAATGTACTATTTATTTATTTATTTATTATTATTTTTTTGTATATCCAAGTAGATTATAATACTAGTTTTGATCCCATTTTGGTAGGGAAAAAATATTGTTTTAATTTCATTTTGGAAGTGGAACAGTTTGTACTTTGTATTATTTCTTTAGAAGAGATAGAAAGAAAGAAACAGTGTGGTTTTAGAGTCACTATTCACATCCATTGTAATATCTTCCTTCAAACAACTGCTACGCCACCACCTTTGCTTACTCTATCAACCACCAAAGCATTTTAACAACCCAATTTCAGACGAAATCTTTGTATACCTCTATTGTCCAACCGGGTTTCTATTAGAAAAACCATTTTGCGGGGGAGTTACGCCTTACTGAGGGTTTATTTATTTATTTTATTGATTAGGACGTTACTTTATTAATTTAAATATATAAGGAGAACCACTTAACATTACTGAGATGATCCTCTAAAAAGATTGAATATAATTATAAGGAGAACCACTTAACATTACTGAGATGATCCTCTAAAAAGATTGAATATAATGTTATATGTTTAAATTAATAAAGTAACGTCCTAATCAATAAAATAAATAAATAAACCCTCATGGATGAGACCATCACCACCACTTTCCCCAATGCTAACAAGTTCTTTGCACCACCAAAAAAAAAAAAAAAAATACAACAATGCTAAATTACCATCCACCGTCCCTATATTTGGATCCATAGCAGCACAATGGTTGCCCACCCCATCAAATGTGGACATTTGTTTTTCTAGCTTCAGATTTGCTATCGTACTCATTAGATTCGTGCTAGATCAATGAGAGTCAGAACGGTGTCAAATGACTCAAATCTAAATAGTTTCTTTTGGCTAATTATTTTATTTTATTTATTTAGATAGTGTGATTAGGATTGTGAATAGGATCTGACTCAATTAATTTGTATAAATGACATTATATTATTGGGTGGGAGGATCACTGGACATTATTGAGATGATATTCCAAAAGAACCAAATAATATTTTCTTAAATTGTATGTAAGTTCGTAGCTCATGACCATTCCAACTTAAAGCGATCATTGTGCTCGGCAAGATTGCTCTGCCCTAGTGTTGAAACACTGGGAGTTGCCTTCATAAAACTCAGCCACCTTAGTGTGTTTTTAAGTTTCGAAATCATCTCCCTCCTCCATCAAGTCCATAGTACGTACCCGGCCTTTTACCCAACGTGACTAGTCCCTCGTCACTTCTATGATTGTAGCCCATTAATCATTGGGCCTACCTCAAATGTAGCTCATTGCCCATGTGACCCACTAATCCATTCCATTGCCGTTTACCTCTATTATTCAAAAAAAGAAAAAGAAAAGATAAACGGCATGCCGTTTAGTGTGGGAAAAAGAAAGCAACAAAAACACTTCCTTCCAAAACAAAATTGACCGTGAATCGAAGTGTATCCAATCTCCATCTGTGGCCGACTGGGGTGGGATCCAAAAAAATACTCTGCAAAAAATTCTGAGCCATGCACACCTCTTTTTCTGGAGCTTTCGAAATCGAAATCGAAACTCGCTTTGAGTTTCTCTTTTGTCGTTATTTATTACCTTCTCACCTCTCATATCTCAATCGCAAACGCACCTCTCACAACCACCAAAAGTGCAAAAGCAAAAACAAAAACAACAATGACTCTCGCTGCTGCCTCAACGAATTCCCTCCTCCTCTTTTCCAAACGACACTTCCAAGTCCGCGAGTTCCGCGTTTTCCGACGCCGAAGGCTCAAGCAAACGACACGTAGTTCGCTCCTCCGTTGTTCCCAGTTCGAGCTCGAAGACCTCTTCCAATCCCTAGTTTCTCGGTTCCCTTCCGTCAATTCCTTAGATTTCATCGCTCCGGCGCTCGGTTTCGCCGCCGGTTTCGCTCTCCACCGCCACTCCTCCAAGGATCGGCCGAGACTTCGAGCCGATTCCGATGTCGGGGAGTGGATTCTCTTCACCAGTCCGACGCCGTTTGACCGGTTCGTGTTCCTGCGGTGCCCTTCGGTGTCGTTCGCCGGAGGCGAGGACGTGAACGAGAGGCTGGTGAAGGAGGACAGGCATTTCGTGAGGTTGAACAAAGGAAGAATTGTAGTGAGCAATGAAATTGAGAGCTGTAGTTTGGAATTGGAGTTTCAGAGAGTTTGTGTGAGTACGGAGGATGGAGGAGTGGTTTCGTTGGATTGGCCGGCGAATTTGGACTTGGAGAAAGAACATGGATTGGACACCACCTTGTTGCTGATCCCTGGTTCGCCTCAGGGTAGCTTGGACAAGAACGTGAGGTCATTTGTTGCTGAATCTCTCAACCGTGGTTGTTTTCCGGTCGTCATGAATCCAAGGGGTTGTGCCGGTTCACCTCTCACCACGGCACGGTAAGTACCGATTAAGCTTGTTTAAGTGTTTGAAATTTGAATTCATTTCAACTTTGGTACGGTATTTATGTATTTATATGCTTGTGCTAACATTGGAGTTATATCAGTGATGATTCAATAATAATGGAACATAATTGTGGTTTATTTGGTTATCTTGAAATTGCATGAGGTGTTAGAATTATTGAGGTGAGAGTTGGGTTATAAAACAAGTACACGCGGAGTATACTATAGGTACACCCACAATTAAACCCTATAAAGGTTTTTGATAGTTGGGGGAGTGGGGATTTGAACCGTGGACGTTTTCGTTGGAAACACTAGGAGTTGCTAGTTGAGTTACAAGGCTGTTGGCGCCACAATTCAACTCTAAAGTTACAATGATCATCAAAATCTAGTAAGTTTGTAGAGGAAAATAACCCTGACTTGTCATCCATTCAAACAAGATTCTAAAATACTGCAATTTCGGTGGTGTGGGTATGGGAGGAAACCTTGACGGACTTTTACTTCAAAATAGTTGTTGTCATGGTAAATTTTAATCAATCTCATGCTCAGGTTCATGGACAGGAGAATTGTCTAATACAGGTTTCTTTTGAATGTGCTGATAGTAGGAGCTTCTTTACTATTCTATTTTCTGTAGGTTATTTACAGCTGCTGACAGCGATGATATCTCCACAGCTATACAGTTCATTAATAAGGCAAGGCCATGGACAACATTGATGGCTGTTGGTTGGGAATATGGTGCAAACATGTTGACAAAGTACTTGGCAGAAGCTGGAGAGAATACACCGCTTACAGCTGCCACGTGCATAGACAATCCATTTGACTTAGAGGAGGCTACAAGGTCCTCTCCTTATCACATGGCCATTGATCAGAAGCTCACTGGTGGACTGATAGATATTCTAAGATCTAATAAGGTTGGTGATTGCTTTCAATCTTCTGTCTATTTTGGTTCAAATGCTTTATGCCCCTCCATTCTAGCATTGTTTTAATGTTGAACAAACATAATCATTGATGTGGTATGCTTTGAATTGTGTTGGCCATTTAAGTATAATAACTTATGCTTAATTTTTTAATTGGGAATAACTTATGTTTAATGTCTACTTAACTTCTAGGAACTATTTCAAGGCAAAGCAAAAGGGTTTGACGTGGAGAAGGCTTTATTGGCAAAGTCTGTTCGTGATTTTGAAAAAGCAATATCTATGTTATCTTATGGTTTTGAGGTACTAGAAGACTTTTATTCAGAGTCTAGCACAAGAGACGTGGTTGGGAATGTGAAGATTCCTGTTCTCTTTATACAGGTCAAACTTATCTGACTTTAATGCCATCCTGCATTAATTTTTGTTCAGGATTAGATTAGTCATGTCCTGCATCTGTTTACTGTTTATAAATCTTCCTGTAGACACTCTGTTTATTTCAACAATTCTTAGCCTTTTTTGGTTAAAAAAAATCAGTTGAAAGAGATGGTTTACTAAAACTTATTTTGGAGCCATGCTAAAATTTCCCTAGTTTCACTTTAAAAAGAAATAGACAAGAAAAAAAAAAAAAGGGAGTAAATATTTATTCCAAGAAAATTTTGTAAACTGTTTTCTGTTGGAAACAATGGAGCAATGAGCTACTGTTGTTCAACTCTGTCAGTAATCAAAGTTGCAAAGTCCCTAAGTTTTGATTAAGTGAAATACTTCATCGATTCTTTCATTACATATTCATAATATTGTTTATAGTACAAACCCACACCCCAACACCCTGTCAGTATGAGAAAAGGTCTAACTAGTTGTAAATCCATCAATTTATCAGAATGATGATGGGACGGTGCCACTATTCTCTATCCCACGCAGCTTGATAGCAGAAAATCCATTTACAAGCCTGCTCTTGTGTTCTTGTATGCCCTCTACTGTTGTTGCAAGTGGCACATCTGTCATATCCTGGTGCCAGCAACTTACGATTGAGGTAATAGCCTTTTTTAGCGTTCCTCTTATCTTTACTGACCAGTTGAAGTCCTGCATATCAGGATTTTGTTTGATTGGTCTATTTACAAATTAATATGTTGTCAATTACCAAAAAAAAAAAAAAAACAAGTAAATCTTCACTAGAGGTTAGTGTGGAATTGCTGAGGTTGGGGAGGGCCTCTATAGTGAGGGGTTCTTCTTGTTCTGATTAGGGTTGAAGATGGCAATAGGGTGGAGCAAGGTCAGATTAGGAATTCCCCCATCCTCTCTTCAGCCTGGGAAAAACTTGAGCAGGTAGGTTGGGTTTGGGGAAAATTTGAGATATTTTTTCATCTATAATGAAGTGGTTTCAACATTAATAAGATTAAGATGAAATAGAAAATGGGGTAATAGAGGGATAGAGAAAAAACAATAATTTGGTGTATTGTAATAAAATATAAACAAAAATAAATAAATTATAAATAAGATATGTATAAAAAAGATTAAATTATAAATATAAATGATACACATAAACATTCGGGACGGGACAAGGCCTAGGTAGGGCAGGGTGGCGTTACTTGTTCTTTAGGGAGTTCAAATGAATCCCCTGACTTGGTAAAAATATATATTTATATATAAAAAAATTTAGTTTAATTTACCTTTGAAAATATTTTTGCACACCCTGATTTAAATTTTGCACACTCAAACACAGATCACTCAAACCCAAAACCAAACAATAATACAAATTAACCCATCCCAAAACCAACCAACAATATAGATCACAAACCTCTCTCTCTCTCTTATGAATCTTTTTTTCTATTTGACTATCAGAATCTCCAACTCTAAAAGTAAAAAGTGATTATTTGTAAGTTCTCTTTTTTATTATGAATCTATATATTATTTGGGTGAATGTGTGCACGATACTGATTGTATGATTATTATTATTATTATTTTGTTATTATGTTTTTTTTTTTTTTTTTTTTTTTTGAGAATGTTGTTATTATGTTATTTGAGTGAATGTGTACATGTATAATATAAATATATATAATTTAATAATTAGTAAATATAGAGGGTTTATTACAGGTGTGTATTATTATCATGTTATAATAACATTTTATTATAAAGTTAGTGATTTAAAAAAGAAATAAAGTAAAGTTAGATTATTTAAGTATTTGATTGGTTAAGTAAACACATAATTAATTATTTATATATATATGGATGGATGTAGTTTTTTTAATTTAATAATTAATTCAATGCCTGTGGGTTGAATTTTGTCATTCAGTTTCAAATATTTTTATAAAAACAATGACAAATAGATAATGAAAATTGCATAAAAATAAAAATGCTATACAAATTTAACAAAATAAAATGGTTACACCTACCTACATTGACAATAGATAATGACAACTCATAATCTAAATATATATATATATGTAAAACTTAGAGAAAATCCAATTAGATTCTACAATTGAAGTCCAATTTTGCATCATGTGTCCTAAATTATTTATTTTTAGAAAGAGTTTTATTTCTTAATTTTGAAGTCAAATGTGGGACCAGTACCACATTATAAATATTTATTTAAGTGAGTTATTGCGTACAAAAACTAAAGAGTTTAAAATTAATGAATAAAAAAATAGACAATTTCACATTTTCTATCTAATAATATTCTTACAAGACTTTTTAAAGACTAGTTTTATAAAAATAAATAAATAAATAACTATCAATAATATTTAAATTATATATGTAAGAATTATACTATACATCTTAATGTTTATATTTTAATTATATTCATGCATATGCATGGGGTTACAAGTTAGTGAATTATAATGTAAGGATTTTAAAATATGAAAACTTATAGAAAAAAATTGTAAAACTTCATATATTTGCATGTGACTTCTTTTTTTTCGTTGATAACTCAATATATTTAAGTTATCTTTTTATTAAATTTTGTTTAACTTAAGTTTTTTTATGAAGCATGAAAAGAGATCCCGAAGCCGCCACTGGGGTAAAGTGAAATAGAATGGTACAACGTAAGTAAAACCCATGTCACTTCTTCGAAGTAGGGAAAACTTGCATGAGGCAGGGCGGGTCAAGCCAGATGAGGAATTTTTTTTTATCCCTATATGAGTCGCATTCACATGCTTGGGGTTCTAGAGAGCTTCTACTTCAATTCCTAAGGTGCTGCTAAACAGTGGTGGCTCCAAGATTTTTTTCTAAAGGGTTCAATAAGAAGATAAATCTTAGATAGAAAATGAATCTTGTGGTCTACAATGTTTCTTTATTACAAATTTGTCCATAATTCTAGCAAGAAAATAAAATATAAACTATTAGTTCATTTGGCATATAGTTTCACAATACAATGAACATAATAATTATTATTGCTAAGATGAAATCTTGAAAATCATCCATAGTTTTCAAATACAATAAAATTATTAATTATTATTGCTAAGTGAACTTTAATTATCATTGCTCAGAATACTTCTATCTATTCATTCTCAAAAAAGAATACTTCTATCTATTAGTTTGTTTTAACTCTTTACAATTCTTATATTTAACAATTCAACTCAACTTTGACAACTATTGTTCTTTGTAACTGTATTAAGTGTGTTTGGGTTGTGATTATAAACCAACTTATTACTTCATCTTTTTTCCTACTATTTGCAGTCTCATACGATTTCTTACTTATTTTATACTTTAAGCAAAAAGTTAGATAAACTATTCTCAAATAGATGTTAAGAAAATTTTTGTTGTGTTAACATTTTCTTTTGTCTTTATTCAATCACTCTTGGCCTGTCCCACACCCCTAATCCCTACTCAAAAAATAATAAATTAAAAGCACTTCAAATTTAGTTACTAATTTTTATTTTTAAGGTTTTAGATTAAATTAGCTTGTTGTTGGACTCTTTTTTTTTGGGTTTAAAAATGCCAAAATATTGGTTAAGGTTAAAGTATTCAAAATTTTATTTTAAAGAGTCAAAATAAAATAAATATTTTATAAATTATATATCATATATTATATATTATATATGATATATTCTTTCTTGCCAAGTCAGGGGGTTCATTTGAACCCCCTGGGCCATGGCTAGCGCGGCCCATGCTGCTAAAGGCCTGGTCCTTTCACTGAAGGCAGAATAAAAAATTAAAATCATAAACGCAAATAAATGGATGATTTGTGGTCAACTAAAAAATTGAGCATGACCATCGCGTACGCTTAGTGCGGTGGTCACTTCACAAGTATAAATGTTTGTGGGGGTGTGGGGGTAAGGGCCGAGATTCAAGTCTCTAGGAGGGAATTTCACACACATATACACTTAGATTAGACTAGAGTAGAAATTTTATCTTGTATCAAAAAATAATTGACTATGAAAATGAAGTACCAAGCTTATTTTGTTGGTAAAATTAATTTCCAATTCTTTTTATTGTTTTAGAGAATCTCCAGGATGATGACTTAATCCAAGAGAATCTCAAGAATTATTACCCCAATGGGACCTGATTAATTCTCAACCAATTTTTTTCTCGAACAATACTATGAGATAAGCTTAGAAATACTAGTAGATTCGGTTGAAAAAATAATAATAAATAGGGGTGCGTAATAGCTCACCAATCAAGCACTTTTTTTTTTAAGTCCCAATAAGATAATAATTCTTGAGATTTTCTTGAATGAAGTCATTATTCTGGAGATTCTCTAAAATAATAATAAAAAGAAATGAGAAAAGAACAGTTTATCAACAAAAGCTTGTACTTCATTTTCAAGCTCAATTTTTTAATCAAATGCTCGATAATGCTGAACGCTCATGTCTAGTCAGATTTGAAAAACTATTCGGTGCTCAAAGTACTAATACAACTGAGAAAATTACTTTTGGATGGGGATGTGAAAGTGAAACTAGCGATGGAGAGTGTAGCTTCCAAAGTGAAGTCCTTTGAATTGACATATACTATCGATATTATAGAGGAGATTAGAGAGACATAATAATAGAGTCCAAGATAACTGTAATTAGGTGGCGCACGAGCTAGCTAAGTGGGGCTCTTGTTGGGTATTTTAGCCTAGTTTATTTCCTATTGCAGTTTGGGAGGCGCTGAATGGTGAGGGGCGGAGCTACACAGGTGGGTGCCCCCAAAATTATGAAAAATTCCTTATTTTATAGATATTTATATATATATATATAGAAAATCCAATTAGATTCTACGATTGAAATTCAATTTTGAGTCATGTGTTTTAAATTATTTATTTTTAGAGAAAGTTTTACATATATAATTTAAATATTATTAATAGTCATTCTTTTTCTTTTCTTTTTTACTTTTTAAAAAGTCTTGTAAGAATATTATTATTAACTAGAAAAGGTAAATTGTCCATTTCTTTTTTTTTATGTTCATTAATTCTAAACTTTTTGGTTTTTGTATGCAATAACTTACTTGGATAGATATTTATGATATAGTCCCACATTTGACTCTAAAATTAACAAATAAAACTCTCTAAAAATAAATAATTTAAGACACATGGCGCAAAATTGGATTTCAATTGTAGAATTTAGTCGGATTTTCTCTAAGTTTTGCCTATTATATATATATATATATATTGGAGTCAAATATGGGACCACATCATAAATATCCATCCAAATGAGTTATTGTGTACAAAAATCAAAGAATCTAGAATTAATGAACATAAAAAAAAAATTTTTAAAATAGACAATTTACATTTTCTACTTAATAATATTCTTACAAAACTTTTTAAAGAGTTAAAATATATATATATATATAAATGACTATCAATAATATTTAAATTATATATGTAAAAATTATATTATGCTCTATAAAAAACAATTGGTGTAATAATTTCATTTTTCATTGTACAATGTGCTCTTTTATATCTATTAAATTTTCAATAAAGTTTGACACCAAACATGTTTGAATCTATCTTTTTAACCCATTATGTGGCTATTAAACAAGTGAATGACTCATTAAAAAAAAAATATTGTGACTAGTGGTAGTGGGATCGAGGATAGAAAATAGTGAAAAGATAAAAAAGGATTTAGTTTTCTTTCAATCTATATGTTTGATTGGAGGGATGAAAAATTGGAGAGATGAAAAACTTTTTTGTTTAGTTGAGTAGATAAGTGGAAGAATAGAAAATGTAGTTTATATAAATTTATTCTTATGCCCACAGTATATAATATTTAAAATATAATTTCTTTGTACTTATTAAATAAGAAAAGAAATATTAATTATTATTAATAAAAATAACATTGATATATGATACAATATAATATATTAATTATTATCTCTTTGTACTCGTTATATTATTTTCCTTTATTATTGTATATAATATAATATAATATATATTATTGTGGGCGTGAAAAACACTCAAGGCTTTGTCAATTACAAGTATTCTTGATCTACACAATTAATTACTAAAATATGGGAATAGAATTCACAACGGGAAGACTAAAGAGTTCAAAATACACAAGAAAAATACTTCCACTCCCAGAGAGAGAGTCTCAGCAAGAACGAGAGAAAGAGTGAAATACTGTTTTCCATCTTTTCTCTCATTTTCAAACAACACAAAATACTATTTTCCTCTCTTTTCTTTTCTATCCTTCATATTTCACATCCAACCAAATGCACTTTAAAACTACATAAGAAATATCTCTTCAATTGATACATAATAGATTAGAGTACGATAGCTCTAAACATATTCGGAGCCAAACTTATTCCTTTAAGTTTTGAATCATTAATGTTTTTAAAAGTTTCATTAGTTAAATTGAAATATTTTTTACTCACCTTGAGAGAGATATATATATATATATATATATAAATGTGTATGTGTACACGCATTTGATTGTATTGACTAATATACTGTATTGACTAATATACGTGTCACAACTCGATAATTCAATAATTATGAACAAATTATAAAAATCGTTACCCCTAAACTTGGTGATAAACATTAATGTTAGGTAGCAGGCTGAAAATCTGGAAGGTCGCTAACAAGAATGTTAGGTAGTAGGTTGAAAATCTGGAAGGTTGTCTCTGTGCGTTTAAGAGAGAAATGGATGGATTGTGGACCACGCTCATGTCCAACAACCTCCGAGGCTCCGACCATTCTCTAGAAAGTAAACAAAATCAATTACTCCTTTTGCCAGAAAAAGGAGCAATTGTATTTGTGAACCAATCACACAGGTTGAGAGACTCGACTTTTGCCAAAAGGAAGACTAGATTTTTGTGAACCATGTACCACGCGAAGGTAAGAGACAAACAATTAATGGTTTAAGCTCGAATCCACATGGTTGGGTGGATGATAAAATTGACAATGGTACAAAGCTAATAGTTGATTTTTCTTTGTTATACTATTCTAGTCCACAAGCTCTGTTGGCAACACTAAAGCAATGGACCATGCTTTTAAATTCCTCCATAACCTTCAAGTCTTCCATTTATGCATTATTTTCCATTTAAATTAACATAGAAGCAGAGGAAAAAATGAACTTTGATTAATTTCCATAACAAGGAAATAATTGAAACTAAGAAAACAATTACATTTTACAGCAGATAGAAAAGTCAAACATCACAACTTTGAATTAAATGGAAAATGGATGTGGCTTAATACCAAGTTCAAACATTCCCAGCAACCATCAAGCAAAAAAGAACAAAAAAAAAAAAAGAAGCTTAATCCTATTTTTAATCACATATCTCGAAAACCATGGCCATTATTTCCTCAGAATTCAGAAAAAAAACTCAACTTGTTCCAGCCCAATGCTGCCGCTTTTCATTTACCCTTCAAATTTCAATTTCAATTCTCGACGGCAAGAGGAACGGACTCAGCCTGAAATGTTAAACAAGAAAATTGAATCAAAACCAGAACAATAAATATCTCATTTATGAAAGCAGGAATGTGAGAAAAGAACCCAGGAATGGTTCATCAATGTTGTTCTTTTATAGACTATTACTAACATGGGAATGAAGATTGAAGGACACATTTCTAGTAAGAAATATATGTGTGCAAGTGTATGCTCATATAAACTGGTAGATTAACCATGGTGAGCTAAAATTTTCAAATCCACCTCAAGAATTACCTTGGTAGATTAATAACACAAAAGTGAAATTATTCATACTAGAAAGAAATTTACCAGCTTACGGTACTTGAGAGCATAGAACATCTCAAGATAACGACGGCTCTCACGGCGATCCAGATTAGACACATGCTTCCAAAAGCCATAAACCCCAGTAAGGGTCAACAACCTCTCGGAATAAATCTGCCATGTGTACCTATGGAACAAAGCAAAGAATCAGATATTTGATTATAAACAGTACCAAACAATAATACAAGTGTGAAGAGGAAAGTCAGTTTCACTTACTTCTCATAGATCCGCTTCAATCCTCCCTGAGAGATTTGGTCCCAGTGAGAAGGGTCTTTCTTACACTTCTCAAAGAAGCCAACGAGGAGCTCGGCTGCTTGACCACCATGATAAGGATCAATGTGGAAGCCTGATTTACCATGTACAATAATCTCAGCTGGGCCACCATTACAAGTAGCAAATGTTGGCAATCCACAAGTCATGGCCTCAACAACTGTCAACCCAAAAGCTTCATATACGGCAGGCTGCACAAAGGCTCCCTTTGTATCAGCAATACAACGATAGAGTTCACCATTCCTCACTCGGTTCATCTGGGAAGAAATCCATCTAAACTGGCCATTCAACTTGTAGGTTTCAATAAGAGCATGCATTTTCTTCATCTCAGATTGCTCTTCTAAGTCCTTTGACTCCTTTCTCCGATCCCCAGCAACAACAACGAGGTTAACCAACTCACGAAGACGAGTGTTCTTACCATACCACTCAACAAGACCTGAGATATTTTTCACACGATCCAACCTTGCCATTGTGAATATGATGGGCTTGTTCTTGTCTTTCAATACACACCTGTTAAGACAGCAATACATGAATAAAAATTTGTTCACTTAGAAATAGAAAGTGGAAATAGAAGAAAAGGCAAAATAGACGAAAACTCACAAGTGTTCTTCATTCTCCACAGAAGAGTAAAGGAGCTCTTCAATTTCGGGGTGGAAGGCTGTCAACCTTTTCTTTTCCTCAGTGTAGGGGAAGTAAATATCCATATCTGCTCCAGGGGAGACGATGTTGAATTTAGGATCAAACACATTTATCCCATGAACAACGCGATAAAGTCCGGGAAGGGTGAAAGAAGTGTGACTCTCATATTGACCAACAGTGTCTTTGCTAAAACCATGAAAGGGAAACAATGTTAGCCTCAAAGCAATGATTGATGATAAGAATAAATACCATAAATAAGAGGAGTGTCTCACCTTCCAGCAATTTCTTGGAAAGTACTGGTGATAATGAAATCGGTATGATTCATGGCAATAAGATCAGCAGTAAATTGGCAAGAGAAGTGGTACTTCTCCTCAAATTTTTTCCAGTAAATGTCAGATTCAGGATACTTTGTCTTCTCAAGGGCATGAGCAATGGTGCACTGAAAGAGACAGGAAAAAATGAGAGCTTATTCAACATTTTAGGTTGCAAAGCAAAACTGATGATCAAACGCAGTAAAAATCACTAGAGATAAGAGGATGTCCTGACAAACCTGTGTAACACCAAATTTATGTGCTAACAATGAGGCAACAATGTTTCCATCACTGTAATTTCCAATGATCAAATCTGGCTTCCCTTGTAACTCTTTGTTAAGTTCTTGTGCAACATCCTAATAATAAAATAAATTGTTCAATTTTAGATCTCATAGACAAAGGCCACAAACACACTATGATACCATTAAATTTAAGTAACAAAGCAATAAGCCCCAAAAACCACTACAATTAAAGTCTACCTCGGTGTAATTCTCTAGATATGGCCAAACTTCGAATCTTGAGATCCATTTGCGGACCATTCCCTTCTCATTTCTAAAAGGAACTCTAAGAATATGTGCATGCTCACACCCAAATACTTTCTCAAGACGCTGACCACATGTGGTTCCTACTGCATCAGGGAGGAGTCGGGTGACCTGCGTATAGAAATAAAATTAAGCATTAAACAGAGGAAATAGTCACAAAGTTATATGAATTTATGAGCTAAAATTCTTACACAAAACCTAAGCGAGACTTACAATGAGGATTCGGGGGGTGATATCCAAGCCTTGATGCTTGATACGCTTAAGCATCTCACTCTCCAAGGCCCGAACTTGATCCAAGATATACACAACCTAGATGTGAAACAAAATAGTCCAAGCCCAAGTTAGTCTCAACCTAAACAAATTGACACAACACAACCAATTTGAAGTTAGACATGACAAATTAGGCTTGTGAATCTAACCTGGCCACCAGTGTCAGGGTATCCCAACACATTATCCTGGGCAAAATAACCATGGGGAGACATAATTACAACGTTAAAGACCATAGGGATTTTGCCAAGAAATGTCTCAAGGGTGCACGGGTCAGGAGCTTCAAGAAGATCCAAAAGAAGTTGGATCATTTCTAGTACGCGCTCGGCTGTGTCACCCCAGCCTCTCTCCAAACCAATCTCCTGGAACTTGTGCTCAAATGTAGAATAAGGTGTTTCAGGGGCAAGTGTGGTCAGATACTCCTCTGCCTTCCTAAGTACATACTGGAGGGAATCTACGTTCTGAATTCTGTCATTCAGCATCATAGTCTGCAGAGAAACACCATTGAAGCCATACAAAACAGTTTCAAAAGGTTTTCCAAGTAATTATTGCTATAATTTGCATACATATATAGATTATAAGACTAATTATTTTCAACAATGCGGATCAAAGACAGAATATATTGAAACAGACCTTGCCCTTGTAGCAGTGAACTCTGAGAAATTCAAGCAGTGGGTGCATGCTCTCCTTGTCATGGAAGAGCTTTGCAGAAAGGTGACGGTTAAGGAACTCCACGCCATTTCCAATGGACTTTGAAAGAGTGGGGTGGGGAAATGATGCAGTGAAGGGTTCAAAATCCAACTCAAGCACAAAGTTCCCATTGACACTGCACATTCAAATTATTGACATCAATAAGCATACATGGTAAAGATTTTAGATACCCAAGTAATATTAACAATGAGTCAACAACAAAAGATCCTTTTAAGTCCCTAATTTTTTTGGGTCGGCTATAAATCCTCAACAAATTAGTCATGTCAGCCACAAGAACAGAACCTAAACACAAGAAAAGCAAGTAAAGTCACCTTCCATCGACGAGTTCCTCTTTGAAGTGCAAGTACTCGGGCACACGCAACTCCTCAACAACAAGAGCATGGACATTCACTCTTATGTATTCCCAAACACCAGGCCTTGGACGAACAGCCAAGGCAACCCATGGAGGCAGAACAATGGCTTCCTATATATTACCAGAAAAATAAAAAAAGTACAGCAAAATCAGCACGAAACTAACAAAACTATACTAAAATTAGCACAAGCCAAAACGGAATGTGATCTATTATTCTGTGTTACCAACCTGCGCGGCTCTCAAAACTTCTCCAAAGGGCCCATCCAAAAGTGTCTTCCTGTTAGCTTCAGGGATTGCTTCTACCTCAGCAATCAATTGATGGTGTTGCAAAATTCCTTTTCCCTTGCCTTCAATCCTACAATACCACATGTAATAATAATGTTCAATAATTTAACCAAACACTTTGTCAAAATTGTTACCATTTTTTTTTTGAGACACCACATATGAATATGATCACAAAATTCACAACCTATACTAAAACAAAATGGAAAAAGACTTAGATCATGAAGTACCTTGAAAGTAGTGCGACAATTTCGTTACGGTTAGCAGAGAGGGTCTCATCCAAGCGCTCACGGAGGCTATGGACTCTGGTTAGAGCACTTCCGGCCATGGCCAACTTCTCAAAATTCTTACAAAAACCTTAAACTGCTAGATCAGAGACAGAGACACAAACACAAACACAAACAATAAACAAAGACTGTTAAGTAATATTTTAGCAACAGATCCAACTTTATCCAAAAATTTTAAGACAATATAATTAAATTAAGAAGAAGATGGATAAACATCATAAACAAAGTCAAGGACGCAAACTCCGAAAAGTAAAAAAAAAATATATATATATAATATTAATTCTGTGAGGCTAATAGATTTCAAAACCTAACATATCCACCGACTACATAGAAAAATATTAAACAAAGTGATTTATTGTTCAACTATATTTGCCGTCTAAAACCAGTTCTCAGAGAATGATTTGTATGAATCTATCTATGCACAGTACGATCTTTCTCTAGTGGCTTTTCGCGCAGCGTAACCACTCTGTTAATTAATTTATTAATTGATTTTATTATTATATGCTAAACTTCGCTTTAGATCACCAAAAAAATTCACAACCATCCATGTCCATGGCCATAGGAGTAGTGTTTGCCAGATAAGAAAGTGCAGAGCAGATCCATTGTAAACATTTTCGCTTAATTGAGACTAAATTAAGCATATGTATATCTATAAAAAGCAGAGATCAGATGGAGCTTCTTTAGCTTGAAGAGAAGCGTGAAAAGGAAACTAGATCAAAAACTAGTAAGCTCGCGAAAATAAAATACTAAGACAAAGAGAAAAAGAAGGAAGAGAAAGAAAAATCAAAGAGAATAACGGTACCAGAAATACAGAGAGGAGAAATGAAAAAGAGTGGTGGTGTAATGAGAGTGTATTTGGCTAAATTTATAGACAATGGAGCGCGAAACAGAGATGGTAAAAAGTAACAAAAACCATCTGATACGGTAAAAAAAATGATATATTCCCTTTCGTTTTGTCTAAATTCTCCGAAGGTGGGACACAGAAGATTCAACCATTGATTCGCGGGGCCAAGGGTATTTTGGTAAAAATATTGACATAAAATAAATTTCACAGGTCAAACGAAATGGAAGGTATATACTACTATACAGTTATACACAGACGGAGTTGCGTTTTTTTTTGAGAGCGGTGCTTATCTGTAAAAATATCTATGACAAGTTTTAGTTTTACCACAATTACATTTTTGTCATTCACTGATTTTACTTCAAAAACCAGTAAGTCCCGTTTGTTACATGTGTTTAAACACATGTTTTTAATTTTTAAACAATATTATACATATTTGCACACACTTTTTCACCTGTATGTATTTCTAAAAAATACAAACAACGTTACTAAAACAACATTACCAAAGGAGCCTAAGTTCTTCTACATTCCCATCAAAAAAAAAAAAAAAAGTAGTACTAAATAAGATTTTTTTTTTTTTTAAATTAAAGAGGTGTTTAATATATATACTTAAAAATGAAAAATTATTGTTTAAAAACATGTATGAAAATACGTGCAAATGAAAAATTAAGTAAAAATATATATCATATTGTTTAAAAATTGAAAACATGTGTATGAATGAGTGTACCAAACCTAAACCATTGTATTTATCTTTGTAATCCGCTAAAGATTACGTGTAATTTATGAGCTAAGATTACGTAAAGATAAAAGTTAAAATGAGAAATATCTTGTGGGAATGGGAGGCGTGAGGGTCAAAAAAATTGCCTTTTTGAAAGAACTTGGACCGCAAGCCAGGACAGGAAAATATTTTTTTCAGTCAAGGAAAATTTAATTGGAATTGGAAAACAATTTACGGTAGTTTGGCAGTGGGTGGCCCATGAAGGAACCCAGAAGCTACAAAAGCAAATGTGGTGGGGCCTAGTTTCTCTCTCTTTTGGTGTTTGTGTGATTTTGTGAAATGGTGATGATCACAAGCTAGAATTTTTAGACCCTAGCCTATGGATTCACGCGGTAGCCAATGTAAAAATCTGACCCTCTCAATCGGCATTGTACAAATACCATTTTATTTTGCCCCTTTTACTTTATGCGTAGTGACATGTATAGAGTAGAGTCTTAAAAAAAAAAAAATACAAACACATTGGAGTCATGAATCATGATAAACATTATAATAAAAAACAAAAATCAAAAATCACAATCACAATTCATAATATAAGTAAATAAATTTAGGTCCTTTATCCATGACGAATATGCTACCTACTTTGAACATTTTTAGCCTTGGACGGACTTAGATATTATAAACAAACATATAGTGTGTCAAAGTCATTAAAATAAAATCTTGTAGCATATGGATCAAACACTAATAATAAAGTACACAATATGCGAATAAGCAACAAGATTTACCTTGGGAGAATGCCAACAATGCCACAACACAATGAGAAGGAAAAAAACAAAGAAAATGAAGACAGAGCTTCAAACTTCAAAGATGAAGTAAACGCAAGAATGCAAAGAATGGAAGGAAAGCACGGAGGGTGGTGATGAAAGTGTGAGGCCTAGACATCCTTATATACTAAAATTGAGGGACCTGTTTGGTGTTTTCTAGAACTGTACCACCTCTGTTTTCGTGTGAAAAAGCCATTATTACCGCTACACCTTCCTGTGGTTTCATTGTTAGTATCACAATACCGCTTTTCACCAACCCAACTTTTTCCATGTGAAAAAGCTTTTTCCTTATCCACTTCCTTCAACGTACTTATTACTTTTATTTTTTTTAATTAATTCCTTTGTCCTTCACTAAATCTTTCTTTTTATTAGTTTTTATATATATAAAATAGTAATATTTTTGTATTACATACTTTTTTTTTTATCCACCCATATTTAAAAAAAATACAAAAAGCATTACTAAAACAACTAAAAAAACGTTACCAAACGAGCTCAGACTTTCTTTTTCAATTACGAGGCACATGCATTTTTTTTTAAGGTGCACCTTGGTTTGGTTCCTGTTGTCTTTGACTTAACCATAGTTTGCTTTGCTTCTTTCGGGTTTTTTTTTTTTTTTTTTTTTTCCTTTCCTAGGTGACGAACTGATAACTGGTTTTTGAGCCGATTAATTATAAATATTAAATAATCATACATACCTATATTTTATAATGCATTTGGTGAAGCATACAAGGGAAAGGACAAGGAATTTCGTTTTTCCAAAGTGACGCTGTTATAGTAAGCAACGTCATTATTTACAAGGTCATTTCTGTCATTTATAAATATATAAAAACTAGGGTTAATGTTAATTAGATTAAGTTATTTTAAAACTAATTAATTTAGTTGTTAAAGTCAACTTAGAGTCCTTTTGAAAACAATTTATTTAATTAAAATTTTTTTGCTAAAAGTACCTAATTAAAGTTAAAAGATTGTTAAAATAGTAAAGTAAGACTCATGAATAGTATCAAAAAGTACAATAAATCTCATAAATAGTAGCAAAAATAAGCAAATAGTAAAAAAATATTGACTTTTTAAACTAATGTCAAACATAATCTTAGTCTCTAAATACTGTTAAGTCTGTTAGTTATTTTCTTTTTCTGTCTTAGAGATGAAATCGGATTTAAGGACTAAGTCAGTTTTGAAATAGAGTACATATTTGGCTTTAGTCAAAACTTCTAAGTTAGTGAAATTTACACTTGAATTTTTAATGAGTTTTAGTTAGTTCCATATATAGATAAAGTCTATTGTTCACTAAATAAAAAACTTAAAGTTCCAATCCCACATACATAAAAAAAAAAAATGATTAGTATATCAATACGATTATAAAGAACAACAATGCCATTCTACCTGGAATTGATTTTTACAATATAAAAAGTAATAATGTTTTATTTTTGTTAAAGGTATAAAAATAGAAGTAACGCTAAGATCCTATAAAATGGCGAGTTGTGAGTGAAAGTGAGTGAAAGAAATGTGTCTCCATATATTGCGGCATAAAATAGGGCCATTTTATACGGTCCTGATTTTGCTATAAAAATAGTAATTAAGATATTTATTTTTTTAATTTTTTTTCTTTAAGCAATGGAAATATCTGTGGCTCTGTGGATGAAAGTCACACCGCGCCAGTAGAGGTACGTACGGTTGAGGGGTCATGATGTTGGGAAAGTGAAACAGAACAAATGATCAGATCTCCTTTTTCTGTATGCTGACGTGGCTTAATACGATTGGATGGTGAGGTAACGGGTGGGAGCTGAGCTGAGTCCATCTGAGCAGGATTTTCAGATATTGTTTGTATGTCCCCACTTACACGTAGATTGTGGGACCCATGAAAACAATAGTTGAGTACAGCACAGCAAGGTTTATCCATACGAATATTCATTGTATTTTAGTAAATTTCCCTGACAATGCACAGAAACAATGTTTTGGATGTTTGACATTGCAAATGGTTAATGCCACCGACAGAAAGAGTATTAAAGACTAATAAGACTAAACAACTTTTAATTGTCATGGGTTTGAGTGTAAGAAATTATAAACGTATTTAACTGAAATAAGCAAAAAAATTTCCTAAAAATACGGTAAATAAAATTAAAAATTAACTGAAATAATATAGTAAGACATATAAATAATACTAAAAAATGCAATAAGATTCATAAATAGTAGCAAAAATAAATAAGAATTTGTTTAAATACTACTTATTTGTTGAAAACTAAAAACTTATTACTAAAAATACTGTAGTAAAATTTTTTTAAACAATAAAAATACTATTCACCTTTTTTGTGCAACTTGGCCACACTGTCATAGGACCCGCCAAACGCAAACACAAACGCTAAAATTGCAATACGCAAACGCACACTAAATAGTAAAAAAAAGGCCACCCAATATAAACTTACCTCGAATGCAACCGTAACGTGAACTCATTAACTTGGTTGCAACCTTCTTTTTGATTCAAACTGAGAGATCAGAGACCAGCTGCCACTTCAAAATCCATTGGCTAGATCCTAGAATTTGCATTTGTGGTTTTTGGGACACAGGACACAGATTTTAGATGCTTAATCAGTTAATCATGTGCTCCATGCTTGAACTACGGCTTACAAAAATGGGTTTTACTAACAAAAATTATGTGTTAATTAAGTTTGGCATGGTGCACTTATTGACCAAGAATGTCAACTGCCACAACAAAAATGAGGACAGGGAGTAAGCCCGTTGTTGTGGCTGTGGGGCGGCCTATAGTATTCATTGCTTGAGGGGCTAGGGACCATGCTGACCTGTCTTGTACAGGATAAAATTTTTAGTCTTGTCATCAAGGTGTGGGAGAAGTCCAATTCGGACAGGTTGTTTGATTTCTATTTCTTGGGCCCATTTTCAATTCGTCATTAAGTTTGGTATTGTCCAAATTTAAGTTGAACCTTGAATTTTATTTTTTTTTCCTCTGTTTTGGAAGCTTTCATATTCAAACTTGATAGGACTATAAAAATTGTGAAATGTAGTTGTAGAATGACATGGCATGAAGTAATAATTTTAATCTAAAAGTGTTTTAAAAAAAAAAAAAAACTTTGTTAGGTGAAACTTCCCGAGAGAAACACTTTTTTTAACTTGTATTTTCAAAATGCCAATTCAAGTGAAATCACATCTTAATAATAATGGGATTAATTTATGTTGGGTTGGCAATGACACACATGATAGTGTTGTTTTTGTAGATAGGATGATATCACATATTGGATATAAAATTGCAAGAAGAAGTGAAATCGATCTTGAAAATGCAATTTACTTTTTGTTATTTCACCCTTTTTGAAATCATTTTTTTTTTAATATGTAATTTTACTCTTTTTTTTTTATAAATGGTACATTCAAGATACATTTTCACTTTAGTTATTTCACATTTTTATAAAATCATATCATGAAATCTTATCTTTATTCTTTACTATGCAGCTTTAGTATTTTACTTGTGTTTTTTTAGGTGCAACTTCAACTTTTTGTATGATTGAAATGTATATCTCCCTTTCTATCTTCCAACCCCCCCTTGCAGCATTAGTGATTTCAAAAAACCTTAATACCCCCTTCTGTCCAATCATGCCAAACTAGCTGCAATTTTGCCTTCTACCAACCGTCGAAAACTTATTTTCAGCCATGGGTTAGGTGAGTTTGTACTTAAGTCTTAAACCTTAGAAAATGGTCAAATTGCATCTTGAATATGCAATTTCACATTTCTTAAAGATAAAATTTCACTAAAAAAGAAATAGATTTAAACTATTCATATGAAATTTCATCTTCAATATGTAAATATATTTATCCTATCTATATGGACAAAACTATGTCATATGTGAAATTATCAGCTTAATTTGAAAATGTAACTCGTATATTAAAGTAGTGGTTGTTTCACTTTTTTTTTTTTTTTTTTTTAGAGTTTCAATTTATGACGTCCGCTTCTAATAATAGTTCTTTATTATCAAATCAAAATATCAACTAATAATTGTTTCACCTAAACTTGTATTTTATAGATGTATTTAAAAAAGTGCGACATTCTATAATCTTCCAACGAAAACAAATGTTTTTTGTACACTTCAAAAATATCTAACCGCATTGCCCTTGCTGTTGCCTGTGAGTGCACTCTTTTACTTGTCACTACCTTGCAATATATATGAGCCCTACTTTTGAGACCAATGTCATGTCACTACGTATGCAATGTCTGGCATGCATTCTTACAACAAAATGATTACATTTTAGAAGTATGTAACCAACCTTTTATCACCGCAAAAAATCTTATTTATTTTAATATAAGAATTTACTTTCTTTCTTTTTTAATGTTTTTCAAAATACTTTATCCTAGATTATCTATTTTATATTGTATTTTATTAAAATATTAATTTTTCTTAATTTTTATTGATTTTATTTCTTCACACAAACAATCTCCATCTATTCTCTTTTTTCATTTTCAAAATATGTAAAAAATAATAATAATTAAATAAAAAATGAATAGTTTCAGTATAAATTTACATAGTTATTATAGTAAACTTGTAAATTTACACAATTATACACGAACTGAAGTAAGTCATTTCTAGACAAAACTATGTAAATTCTACACTTTTTTTTATTATAAACAGACTGATATGAATGCTCTAATAATGCAAAAATTTTAGGTCATATAAAAAATCACAATTTTTGCTACAATTATCCATGTGGCAAATTGTAAAATAATAGAGAAAAATATGGGTCTATGTAAAAGTGATAAGTAACCAATCACAATGCGTGAGAGTGGCAATGACCTTTTTTGTGGTACTAAAATCACTCCTAATAATAGACCACATAATCTACTAATTGTTGACTTAATTGAGCAAAATTAATTACCCTATAAAGAGTTTATAGACACAAAATATTTGACAACAAATTTAACAAATAATGATATGGCATATTGTTAGTGGTAGATTAAAAATATGATATTAGCAGTGGACGCAGTTAAGAATTAATAAAAGTT
Organism: Notholithocarpus densiflorus; assembly: GCA_030021035.2. NCBI lineage: Eukaryota > Viridiplantae > Streptophyta > Magnoliopsida > Fagales > Fagaceae > Notholithocarpus > Notholithocarpus densiflorus. The sequence goes on along the minus strand of JARYZH020000113.1, from coordinate 1,142,980 downwards.
TGTCAACTTAACTAGTGTGAAAAATATTGTAAATTTTTTTATGGAAGTAACACCACTGGTTACCCAATTTCACCACTCACTTCAAATCTTGGGTGCTTTACCTACAACTGGTGTATGAAGGGTATAGGATGCTACGTACCATTTGTTTGATATGAGTCACACAACCACCTAATAAATTTGGACAATTATGCCTCCTGTTGTGCAAAGGTAGTGTGCTATAAATAGGCGAATCTTCTCAAAGGGAGAAAAAATTGGATGAACTATAACAGGTCGCAAAGATAAAACTTTTGAAGTTTATTGAAGTAGCTCTCTCAAGAACGTGGATGGATGCATTATGTTGCTTATGTATAAATTTAGGCTATGTACTTTTTCAGTGTAAGTACAAATTCGGGAGGAGAGAAAGGAAAGAATTCACGGTGCTGTTGGAAAAAATATGTGCTGTACCCGGCATATGTGCCAGGTACCTCACAGGGAGGCGGGCCCCACAGTGTGTGGGTCCCGCCTCCTTGTGAGGTACCCGGCACATATGCCGGGTACAGCATATACTTTCTCGTGCTGTTGATATTGTATAGAAAAGTACTAATATATAAGAGATTTTTTTTTTTTTATAAGATATAAGAGATTCTTTCTTCAATTTTCTTTTTATTTTTATTTTCTTTCTCAAAAAAAAAAAAAATTATCAGATTATTTGTTCATTTATTTTCCATCCACCTAGCAGATCTAATAAGTGTTTTTTTTTTTTTTTTTTTTTTTTTTTCTGTATTTCAAGTACTATAAACTCTAGTAAATCAAACTTTGCCAGGCTGCTTTCTTCTAATTTACATATAAGAAATGAGCCATCATTATGGTAATTTTTCCGCTCCAACAAACCAAATTGAAATATGCGTTTGGGAATTGTTGGAAAAAAAAAATTACTTTAATTTTTTGTCTCAATTTTTTTGTCAATAATTTAACTTTTAACTATTAATAGTAACTTTTAACTTCTTATAACACATTTAACATAAAAGTTACAATATATATAAATATATATATATATATAAAACTTTTAACAAATACTATGCAATAAGCCACCAAAATTTTCCAAACGAATACTAAAACAAAGTGAATTATTAGGTCTTGACGACACTAATTGACAAAAGTACAAATACTCTACCATTTGGGAAAAAATGGTATTTGTCCCTAATTTATAAATTATGTAGTAAAATGCTTTTGTTTTGAAACTATTTAGCAAAATGCCCCTATTTTTTAAACTCGATTTTAACAAAATCGAGTTCGGTGTAAAACTCGATATCCTCAAAATCAAATTCTATGTATATTTTTAAGTGCAACTCGACGTTACTAATGTCGAATTCCACTTAAATTTTAAAAAAAAATCTAAGTGGCAAAATATGCATAGAACTCGACATTGTTAATGTCGAGTTCCACCTGTAACTCGATTTTGTTATCATAAAATTTCAAAAACAGAGGTATTTTGCCAAATAATTTCAAAACATAGGCCTTTTCCTATATAATTTGTAAATTATGGACAAATACCCATTTTTTTCCTAATATATCTAACATTACTCTTATTAAATTGAAGCATGGCATTACTCTCATTCTTCTCTTACTGCGGACTGCAGGTACCTTCTCAATCAACTCCCACAAGTGAACATCAAGCACTGCTTTAAGGAGGCCAACCAATCTGCCGACGCCCATGCAAAGTTTGAAGCCATGAATATGGAAGACTTTTCTGTTTTTGATTCTCCCTTTAAAGAAATTTCAATGCTGCTGTATTTTGAATCTTTGATGTTATCGGTGTGTACTATGTAAGGCCTCGGTCAAGCTCAACTTTTCTTAAATGCATCCAGTTTAACCCAAAAAAAAAAAAAAAAAAAAAGGGCTTGGCAGCAAGAAAGTGACGTGACGTATGGATAGGCCTAGGGGGGGCCCAAGTAGTGTCTTTGGATTGTTTTCTTTTTATTCGCAATGGGCAACGGATGGTAGTAGTTCGGTTTGCCTAACACACTACACACCTTTAACGTAAAGTCAAGTCTACTTCTCCCACAAAACAGTATATATTGGAAAATTTGGAATCCATGCAGATTGGAATTGCTGATCGATAGACCGTTACAAAGGTCTTTGGCAAAGGTCTTCAAATACATACCGGTCATTCGTATACCTTTCACGTGACTCATATTTCATGGACCATACCTAAAGTTAATTTGGTGGAGGCAACCATGCATGTATAAATAATTTGGCTTTTTTTTTTTTTTTTTTTTAAGAGTGAAATTTGGTGTGTATATACAAATAATTCTATAGCAAAGTCCAATTAATACTCCTTTGCATTGGACTAGTCACAATTATGGCACATGTTCACTTTTGATTATGTCTCATGATCTTGGTAGATTCAGCATATAGGGATATTAGATCCAAGTCAAGTCCATAATTCAATTGTTACAAGTAAAAAGAGAGGATTTGAACTCTGTTTCTCTTTATAAAGCTTTTAATGACTTTGAATATATATTAATATATGTGTGAGATAAAAATAAATTGAATTAGACTAAGCTTGTGTTTTAGATTAACTAAATTTTACTAAATGTGAGTGAAGTGATGCGATATTTTAAATTTTTTTTATTTTTCTATATATAATTATATATTAAGCTTTTTTTTAAAGATAATTACAATATGCTGCTAATCTCGCAGTTAGAATTCTTTCCCCTTCTCTAGAGTGTTTGGAGAGGTGCTAATTCAGTTACAAGACTCTTGACAATTATATTTTTAGTTAGAAAAGTCCAAAACGACTCGGGTTGAATCTTACCAGACTTTTATGGGTCTAGTGGATTTTTTAGCACTCCTAATTTTTAACCAATATATTTTTGAAGGAAAATTAATTATTCCACACACATGAATTGTACCTAAAAAGACTTGAGACTTTGAAAAATAGTCTACCTAAGAAAATATAGGACATTAATTTGTAACGTAGGTCGTTACAACTTAATAGTTTTTCGTGTTTGCTACACTATGACTACATTTTAACTGCAGAGGGAATGTGCTAATGTTGCATCAAACTAACCTATTTGCTTCTATTCTTAGATAGACTAGAATACTTTTTTCTATAAAAAAAAAAAAAAAGATAGACTAGAATACATACAAAGTTATTCTGTTCCCTTCATTTCACCAAATGACTTTTTTTTCATTTTTCTTTTTTCTCTATCCACCGCCGAAACTATTGTCTTAAAATTTAATTTTCAACTTACAATGAGGACTCCAAGTCAAACGAAAGGTGTGTGTGAACCTAACTAAATGATTAACTTCAAGAGAAAATAGAACCAACAAAAGGCAACCCATTTATTCTTGCCTCAAGTGCTGGGGCCATTTATAGCCTCAGTTTTCGGGAATGTGTTAGAATTGAAGGTTTTAAAGGTCCATATAGACTCCAAAATGAAATTTTAAGGTCAGTATGAAGTGAACTAATCACTGTATCACTAATCAATATTATTATAGGTAATGACAGTTTTTTTTATAATGATATTCTGTTAATGGGTGATGATACAGAGACATTAAAAAGTCCTTTACTTGCACCGGCACTAACCCCATAAGATTAAGTGCTATTACTAGAAAGAAAAACAGTGGGTAGTTTGGTAGGTTAGTGGGCACCAATTCCAAATAATTAATCGCTTTTCAATTTGTTAGTTGTGAGCATGACTTTTCTTTCACTCTACTCTATCTCAAACCGTCAATAATAGGTCATTATTGGTAGTGTAAAATTATATACTACTTTTATTTATTTTCTAGTCATGAGTTGGATGGTCCACCCCGCAAAAACATTATATCAAGAAATGCAATTCTACATGAGTTTGAATCAAAGGTATCTCCTTTGTTTTGTTTTTTGTTTTTTGTTTTTTGTTTTTTTTTTTTTTTTTGCTGAATTAAAAAACGGAGGTCTCCGGTGTAAGCTCATCGACCTCACACCACCTGACGACAATAGATAATACCACGTGTACCATACATGTCTTACTAGGATTATCGTTCAAACTGCTCTTTTCTGAGTGCTGGGACAAAAACTCTTACCGTCAAACCACACTCCGTGTGATGTCTCCTTTGTTTGGAGTATAAAATGGATCAACACCCAATTGCTTGCTTCCTCAACTGTCCTTGCTGTATGTGTAAATTGTAATGACTTGAAACTTGAAAGGGGCTACCAATGCCACTGTGGCATGTGTTTGGTTTTTTTTTGATTCAGAAGTGGTTGCAAACTTGCGCGGAACCAGACCCAACACACATTCAGATTATGCTTATGTTTTGTTGTTGCGTTATACGACTGTTGGGCTTTTTAAGTTTAGGATTGGCTCTTAAAACATCTCCAACAATGTGGGCAAGTTTACATTCAAGTTCTCGTTGAACTTTTTTTGATATAAAATCTATCTATTAGCTTGTTCACTTTCCAAATGCAGTCTCCAAATAGATTTTATATCCTTTCTCTAATTTATTTAATTATTCTTTCTTTTTAAATTTTTTTTTTTTCCAAATCCAATATATTGTTTTCTTCTCACTCACACAACTATATTTTCTTCCTCCTCTATCATCTTCTTTCAAGTCAAAGTCAAGGAACTTTGCTCTCGTGAGTTATCTATAAGTGTTAGGCATATAGGGCCTGTTTGATTGTGCTGTTTAAATAGCAGTTTTCGTTGTTTAAATAAAACAACACATATTTTCACAACACTCACTCACACGTATTTTCACAACACTTAAACAATGTTACTAGAACAACATTACCAAGCAGGCCCATAACAACTTGAGAGCCTCTAGTTGTGGGGTTTATATAACATATTATAGTGACACCACTTACCCAAAAGGTTAAACTTATAAGTTTGGATCCAACTATGATACATTAATCATTTCATCTTTTCATTATTATTTAGTGTTGGATTTTGCTCACACGTGTATACCTAAGAATCTCTCTCTCACGTCAGGGACGACGTTACTTGTTCTTCAGAGGGTTCAAATGAACCCTTGACTTGATAAATAAATAAATAAATATATATAAATATATATATATATATAACAATAATACAAATCAGCCCATCCCAAAACCAACCTACAATATATATCACAAATCTCTCTCTCTCTCTCTCTCTCTCTCTCTCTCTCTCTCTCTCTCTCTTCGACTATCAGTATCTCCGACTCTAAGAGTAAAGAATGAATGTTTGTGAGTTCTCTTTTTATTATAAATTTATATATTATTTGTGTGAGTGTGTGCTCCCAATACAGTTATTATTGCATTATCTATTGATTTATATTTTGTTATAATGTTATTTGTATGAATGTGTGCGTGTATAATATAAATATAATATAATTTAATAATTAGTAAATATATAGGGTTTGTTACATGTGTGTATTGTAATCATATTATAATAACATTTTGTTATAAAGTTAGTGATTTAAAGAAAGAAAGTAAAGGATTAGTGATTGTTAGTCGTTTGATTGATTAAGTGAGCATAGTGTATTATATATATATATATATATATATATATATATGTATGTATAGATGAATGTGGTACCATTTGGGTTAATAATTAATTCAATGCATATGGATTCGATTTGTCATTCAATTTAAAATATTTTTATAAAAACAATGACAAATAGATAATGAACAATTGCATAAAAATAAAAATATTATACAAACTTAACAAAATATGAAAAGCTTTGTAAAAGAAAGTGTAAAACTTCATATATTTTGTGTGACTTTTTTTCATCTATAACTCGATATTTTTAAAATTCTCTTTTATTAAACTTTGTTTAACTTAAGTTTTTAATGAACCCCTAAAAGAAATCTTGGAGCGCATTTCGCCAACTGTCTCACGTGTGAGTCTTTGTATCTCAACCTTTATTTCGACCAGCGAATAGTTCCTACTCGCTCATGCCAATGAGCTTTTCCTTCACTATAGTGTCATCCATGGGCATACGTCATCCATGAGTCACGTGTCAATATATCCCATAGGCAATAGGAGCTAGTAGGACATGTTCGATGGCCCAAATAGAAATTAGAATCCACATGCAAAAGGAAAATAACACATATGAAGGGAAGATTGAAGAAAATATGATATATTAACCATTATTTACTCTTCTCATTTTTATTCGATGTAAAATTTAGCCTTGTGACTTGTATATCGACAATCGCAGTTGTAATAGTACCTCGTGGGATTTTGTCTGCTATGTAGGTTACTAGCCAATAAGATTCAAATATGTCTTTTTTTTTTTTTTTGGGTAAACTATTCAAATATGTCTTTGTTCCATAATCCCCTTTACACCTCTAAAAAGAGGGAAGTGAAATTTTTCATATAAAGAGTGACAAAGAGCTAGTCATACACTACTTGGTTTTCTCTCTTTGCTCAAGCAATATGTAAATCTCTCTATCAGCTGTTATTTTGCCTCTGTGAGGTCCTACTTACTTTTGGTTTTTCTCTATAAACACGCTAAAACATAATGTGGTGCACTCAACATTAAGTGTTTTATCCATTTTCCTTCAACATAGACTAACCAAGACAAATGGGATGGTACAAGACACATGCACTCTATTAGGTGGATTGAGTCATAAATTGACCTTAGGTCTAGTTAGAACATCATGACTTTCAGGTAATAAAAAGCTATTAATTGAATTCAAAACCTACCCCATACTAAGACCCTAACCAATATGGGCCACAACTTTTTATGGAATGTAGTATGGTAAAATTTATATAGAACATGTTTACATAATTTGGTTTAATATAGACATACTAAATGTCTTCATGTAATGAGTTCGATTAGTTATTGATAAAGTATCTGATATTTGAATGAGAGATCTGGTGTAGCTCAATGTAATTTTATATTTAATAAAAAAATTTATTTTGTCTCTTTTGTAACATTGATTTAGCAATTAACTTGAACATTACATAAAATCATAAATTACTATTATCTTATAATCTCACATTATTATTATTATTATTATTAATTACCAAGTGAAGTTGTGAGAGATTGAACTCTGAATTAACCCAATAAGAATGGGACAGATGCCACTATGTCACAATGTAAATTCCACGTGGATTAAGTTTGATAGGTAAATCCCACATCTTATTAGTTTGATAGATTAGTGAGCTTTTCTTATTGATAACCTGGTGGAGTAAGAAATGCTGATGTGAAGGGTTGCTACTTTCTCTCTTATTATTCAAATGCTGATGTGAAGGGTTGCTACTTTCTCTCTTATAATTCCACTTTGAATTGGTTTTGATAAATTGGTGAGCTTTTCTCTCTGATAACCCCATAGGCCATAGGCCTGGTGGCGTGGGACACATATATATATATATATTTTTTTGGCCTCATGCCACGTAAATAAGATAAGGTTATCTCATTATCTGTCAATTACTGTTGGAATTTGACTTCCATACAAGTTTTTTAAACCTTTCTTTCATTTTTCTTCTTCTACTTCTTCTTGTTCTGGTTTTTTAAACCCTCAACAACCGACTAAAGAAAATTTCTTCCAAGTTTCCAACAACCATATTGGTTGGTTTGTAAGTTTGTATTTGAATTTGTGTTCAGATTTGACGCGAGTGAGAAGTTTTTTTTATTCCTTAGTTGTGTTTGGTATTGGCGGTAAAAAGCAGATTTTTTTTACTATTTAATTTATTTTTGTTACTATTAATGGGTCCCATTATACTATTTCAGCTAAATTTTAGTTTTATTTACACAGTACTTTCAGCAAAAAATTTTCAATTTCAGTTAAATAAGCTGTTTCCAAACGGACTTGTAGTTCTCGCGTGCCTAAGGCCGCTTTCGATGGAAAGAGACTAACGAGGGGAGTGTATGTTCAATGTTGGTGTAGTTGCTGCAAACCATAATAATTGTATAATTAAGGAGAGAAAGAGAACAGATGGGCTTTGGTCCAGGGTTAATTATATTTGATTTTGAGGTTTACTTGCACCGTGTTGAGAACAAGGGTGGGCTCCAAATTAGCATGGCTGGGGTCTTCCCAACCACCTAAACATGCATATTAATGATTGATTGCAAATTTTTTGGGGGTTGTTGAATAATGTGATTATTAGTTACATGTTTTGACAATTAATTACATTACCCACGTGTCTAATCAATCCTTATCACAATAGTTGATTGTAATTTTCCAGTTTAAAAAAAAAAAAAAAAAAAAGTTGGTTGTAATTTAAGGGCTTTTAAGGCCCAAGCAAACTTCTAAACAAGACACAAGATACATGGATTCACTCCAAGTCCAATTAGTGTGCACTGTGGTCTGTGAGAGACACTTCAAGAAAATAAATGATAGAGAAATGATATGTAGGGCTGATAGAGTGATAGTGGATTGGGTTTGGCAGGCTTTACCTACTTAACATATCATAATCAATTAGATTAGGTTTAGGAGTAGGTTTTTTTTTTTTTTTTTTTAGTTTCAATAAGAGAGGGAGACTTGAATCTTGGAAATCTTCATTGAAAATATCAAGAAATGTCAATTGAGTTATGAGACTTTTGACAGTTTACAATTAGTTAAATGAATATGGAATTAGTTCAATTTTAAAATTCAACAGAATTTTGGAAGAGTTTACATTTTAGATCATGATATATGATCCTAATTCAATTATAAATTTTTAAACTATTAAAAAATACTATTTTTTTAACAAAAAGATTATAATTTCTATACAAAAATTACATACACTCAAAAGATTTACAAAAGACAGATTTTTTTACTTTCATAATAAATATCATATATATATATATATAATTTTTTTGTACATTGCACGAACTATTGATTAATAATAAAATTAGTTTCATAGCTCTATCGGAACGAAGGCCATTGAGCTCTAACCCATTAGTACTGGGCCACCTTGTAAGGAATCAGACCCAATTATGAATCAAGGGCCCAAGAGGGAAATTTGGGCACCAACCCGATTTGCTTAGATATCATCGGGATATGATCTATGTACACACGTGTACATATTTTATTGGAGAAATGGATTGTGGGCCCCACAAAATTCAAACTTACTATTATATTTTTTGTTTCAGGAGCGCGTAAACAGAACGTGAACGGTACAGAACAAATTAAACAAAAAAAAAAAAAAGCCGTTACATTATTCTCTCTCTCTCTTTCTCTGTCTCTCTCTGCTTCAACTCTCACTACTGTCACTGATTTTTCAAAATAGTTTTCACAAAGCACTGACAAAACAGAGCACACTCGTTCTCGTTCTCTCACTCAAAAACGCTGTCGTTTTTCTACTCCGCTGGTGGTTCTTGATTCTCTCAGGCGCTCTTTCAACAACTTCTGAAGGACTCAAATTTTCTCCGTGGTGAGTATATCTCATTTCTCTCTTTACTTAAATCTTGCTTTTCTTTTCTGTTCTTTGAAAATGTTTTCTGTTCGGTTTTTCAATTCCAGGTGATTTTTTGTTGCGATAGTTAATTACAAGAAATCGGTTTTCCTTTTTCACTTTCTATTTTTGAAAATCTTATAACAAATTTCATTTTGTATGAGGAATTTGAATTTCATTTTATGATTTCTGGAAAAAAAAAATTCGTTGAATGCGCAAGAAATTTCAAGATTAGGTTGCGTAGTCTATGTGCGAGTGAGAATCGCCGAATTTAGAATTCCTTAAGAGAGAAATTGATTTCAAGAAACTAGGTTTCGTTCTTGCAAGTATTTCTTTTTTTTTTTTTTAATTGATATCATAAGCTGTTTGTTTAATTTTTTTGCACAGTGGAGACTAGTAAAAGGCGAAGATGATTCGAACATCTGCAGTCACTCCGCTGACTAAGATTCGAAGGACACTTTCGTCCACCCCAGGCGGTTCAAAATTTCGGGAGGAGAAAATATTAGTCACCGTAAGGATGAGGCCACTGAGCCGAAAGGAACAAGCTATGTATGATCTCATTGCGTGGGATTGCGTGGATGAGCATAGTATTGTGTTCAACAACCCGAATCACGAGCGCCCTGCAACCACATACACCTTTGGTATATATACATATATATATATATATATGCTGTTATATCTAAATTGACTATTTTTTTTTTAAAATGTTCTTGTTGAATTTTGTTGACTAGGAAATATTTTTACGCGCTCGTTAATGTACACTTTGTACACACAATGTCCATAATTTTACAAGCGTTGTCCACACTTAACACATAAATGAAATGAGATTTTTGTTTGCTTTCTGTTATTCAAATGTGACAGATAAAGTTTTTAGTCCCACGTGCTCGACTCAGAAGGTTTATGAAGAAGGTGCTAAGGATGTGGCTCTATCTGCACTTACTGGAATTAATGGTAGCTGCAGCTTATTTAGCGAGAAAATTGTAATTTTAATTATGTTTCTCGAGTGATAACTGGTTCTTTTGGCCGATTCTAAGTACTTCCCCACCTTTTTTTTTCAGCTACAATTTTCGCATATGGGCAGACTAGCAGTGGCAAGACTTATACCATGAGAGGAATCACAGAAAATGCTATTAAGGATATCTATGAACATATCAGAAATGTAAGTTCTTCTGGGACCCCCTTTTCATTGAAAAATATCATAAGTAATTGCACACTTGTAAATCAAGCTGAAACATACTATCTCATAGCTTATTATTATCTATAATCTTGTACTATCTTATGATTTTTCAAGTTGAGTTTATATCTGCCCCCACTTGTGTAAAATTATTTCAATCTCGCAGCACCAGGAGAGGGATTTTGTTGTGAGGGTTTCTGCTTTAGAGATCTACAATGAGACTGTTGTTGACCTTTTGAATCGTGAATCTGGTTCCCTTCGGCTTTTGGATGATCATGAGGTACCTGCCCATGAAGAAGTTTTTAGATAGATTCATTATGTGTTTGCTGTAACCCTTAATTTCTGTCTTTTTTTTTTTTTGTTTTTCATTTTCTAAAACACAGAAGAAAGGTACTGTTGTGGAAAAACTTGTTGAAGAGGTTGTTAAGGATGGCCAACATCTGCAGCATTTAATTCGAATTTGTGAAGGTAATCTATGAATCTAAGCAAATTATATGCTATAAGATTTTTTTTTTTTTTGAGAGCATGGGTTCCTTCTTTACCAGCATTAACATCCAAGAGGCTGTTTAGGGTTTTCTTTAAATGACCAATCAGCCTGTTAGCAAATCTAATAAAGAATATTCAATCAATCTCGTTTAGGAGGGATAATATGATTTTAGTTTGTTTTTGTATTTTAAAATGAAAACTTAATATTTACTGGAATTGAATAATTTGAATCTTGCTTTGTTAGCTAACAAAACTACTTACTTAAAGTGTATAATATCAACTAGCTTTTTTATCTCCTTATATATATATTAAATGAATCTAAAGGTGTAAAGAAAGATAAAGCCTACTACATTTAATAATGATAAATTACCACTTATCCCAACATCTTAAACTATTAGGAAATGGTGAATAATCATTCAATCATTATTTTACCACTCCCCTTGCCTTCTTAATAAGTGGGGCCCAACATGTTTGAATTTTTTTTTTTTAAATAAAATAAATGGGAGGTAGAGTAGAGATAGGGTTCAAACTTAAGATCACTTGTTTTGATACTATTATAAATTACCGCTTGTTCCAAAAGTTTAAGCTATTAGGAAATGGTGAGTTTAAATATTTAGCCATTATATTAACAAATAAGATAGTAGTTGCATCTTCTTTAATGTTCAATGTGCTCTTAATGGTAAGAAAAATTTGTTGGTGCAGCTCAAAGGCAGGTGGGAGAAACTGCTCTAAATGATAAAAGCTCAAGATCACATCAGATAATAAGGCTGGTATATAGAGTTAATTAATTCCTTGTCTGAGTTTTTTTCCCAATATAAATTATCCTGCATATGTTGTTAAACTTTTAAGTACAAAATGACAATACCTTAATCATCAATTTTCTTTTCCTCCTTTTTTTGGGAGTGAAGGGATTGGGGAAGGGGGAAGGGGGAAGGGGGGGGGGAGGGGGGGTTGAAGGGGTGCTAACTCTGTTTATTCTCTATTTTTGTTTTTTAGCCTTAATTTTAAACTTCGCATATGCTAATCAGTAGTGTAGTAGGCTTTATTTTGACTTGGATTTTCTTACCTTATTTGGCTTCTCTCAATTTTCTAGTTTTCTTGTGATGGAGTAGGTTGTTCCCCCATTCTTCTGTCCTTTATCAGAATTATATTTATATGAGTATCAAGTTTAGATATATCCTTCTCGCTTTCTTAGGTTACAGATACAATCCATCATCTTCTTATACGTGTTTATGATGATGCACTATTTTTATGGTTTACATGTTTATGCATAAGGCTGGAATTTTCATTTTTTGGCTTTCAGACTGTACAGAGTAGCCTTCGGGAAAGTTCTGGATGTGTAAAGTCTTTCATAGCAAGTTTGGTATGTATGTCTGCTTCCCCTCATTTTGGCTTCCTGTTAGTAAAGAATTGTTCTGTTATGTTGATTGGAGTTCTGGAACTATACAGAATCTTGTGGATCTTGCTGGAAGTGAACGTGCCTCCCAAACAAATGCAGATGGCACAAGATTGAAGGAAGGCAGTCACATCAACCGTAGTTTGTTGACACTGACAAAAGTGATCAGGAAGCTAAGGTAAGCAACTGCAAATGCTGAAGCACCACCATTTAATACATCTGGAACTTCCGATTGTCTAAGTTTGTTTTAGTGCTATATTGTCACATTCCCAATATAAAATTATTGGTAATTGAACTAGAGATGGTTGAAAATCTGTTCAAATGAATGATTTAGTAGCGGGTTCTGATGAATGAATCTATACAGGCTTTGTAAAATGAGATTTTAAGTAAATTTTATATATAAGTATCCTAATATTTGTCTTCTTCAATGAGCTCTAGCTCATATCACATCTCCTCCTCTCTTGTAAGAGTAAGGCGCGGGGGGGTGGCAGTTGAGGTTAATGGTTTCAAAACTTAATGGTTGTGTGTAACTAAACAATAAGAAAAATGTATTCATCTTGACAGATGGAAAATGTTGGGACTGTAAATGAACTGCCTTTTATTATTTATCTTATGGTTTTTTTTTTCAGCGAAGGCAAAAGGAGTGGTCACATACCATACAGGGATTCAAAGCTTACACGAATACTGCAGTCTTCACTTGGGGGAAATGCTCGTACAGCCATTATTTGTACCATGAGTCCTGCTTTAAGTCACGTGGAGCAAACGAGGAATACACTCTCATTTGCAACTAGTGCAAAGGAAGTTACCAATAATGCCCAAGTAAACATGGTATGATAATCCAATATTTTAGTTGGTGAAAATTATATTATATTTGTCTCAAGCACACAATATTCAGTGATATCAATTATAGTAAATACTTCTCTGTACTGAATGTCTAGCGGTTAAATGTTTTATACTAAGCTTGTCATAAGGGAGTGCTTTTCTATAAAAGCCAGCAGAAGCTCTTCATTGCTTTTGTATTGATCTAAGTTTAATGCTGATAAAGTTGTTAGAAACTATAATTCAGGCTGATATACTTTTCTAGAATGTAGGATCTTTTGTCTATAAGAAACAAAGCAATTAAGCTCATATTTTGCATTCAAGGAGGGGCACTTAGGGGGACTTCTTTTTTTTATATGAATGTGCATGTGTGTCCATTTATATGTAGGTGCAGATGCATCTATAGTTACTTTTTGGGCATTTCTTGCAGTCACTGCGGACAACGTGTTCCTGTTTTTTTTCAGCCCATCATGAATAATTTTGCACTAATTATACTGATAAGGAAAAAAGAAAAAGAAAAAAGATTGCAAATATTTTTTTTGTTACCTCTGAAGCTCCTTCTTTTCCAAGGAATCACTTACCATGAGATACCCAAGTAATGACTTATTTAGTGTCATGTCAGTTGCATAACCTGTGTGCAATGGGGTTCCTTTTTTAAAAGTTTGCTTATAATGAAACCATAACAATGTAAGGTTATATTAATCTTATCCACCTAAATGTGGATATAAAAAGAAACACAAGGATATTTTATATATCTTTTTTTTATGCATTTATGCATGTTTATATGTAATTGTAGATCTTTCTATTTTGTCATGTGATTGTGTTGATACATTGTATGCATGACTTACAAAGTACCCGAAACAATAAATACAGCTCAAGTTGCTACTGGATTTTCTGTTTAGGTTGTTTCAGACAAGCGACTCCTGAAGGATTTGCAGAAGGAAGTGGCTAGGCTTGAAGCAAAGCTACAAAGTCCTGAGTCTTCTTCATCTTCATGTTTGAAGTCCTTACTAATGGAGAAGGACCTAAAAATACAGCAGGTATGCTTCTTTCTTGACTAATTAATAATTTCTTCCATAACCATAAATTTATTTAAGTTAAATACATTTCCTGTCAATCATTATATACATATGTCTTAAATGAAATGGCTAAATTGTGGTATTTTTTTAGCAACTGAGATTTTGTGTGAGTCTTACCTTCTGGTAAATGGCTTCATAAAAATGCAATTCCAATGAACTTTACTCAAGGGCTACAGCTACTTGCATCCTCTTTCCCCTTTAAACCCTTGGCTACATATAAACTTGACATGCACTAAGATATATGACAGCTTAATGTTTACAACATTGTATTATTTAAATCTGTTCTGTAGATGGAGAGGGAGATGGAAGAGCTAAAGCGACAGAGAGACCTTGTAGAGTACCAACTTGAAGAAGAGAGAAAATCACGCAAGGCACAAAAGGTCCATGGCGATCACTATTAATGTTTATGGTTATATTTTTGTCTTTGACTCATTTAAGTGTTTGTCTAAATCATATAACACTTTCAGGGTTTGGACCAATGTGGGCCTTCTTGTCAAGTTGTTAGGTGTCTTTCTTTTCCTGATGAAGATCAATCAGCTTCTGGTAAAACTACACCAGTAACTAGACCAAGAAATGCAGTTGGAAGGCAGGCAATGGTGAGGCAATCTGCTACTTCAACGGATCCATCCATGCTTGTGCATGAAATAAGAAAGCTTGAGCAGCGGCAGAGGCAGCTTGGTGAGGAAGCAAATCGGGCGCTTGAAGTACTGCATAAGGAGGTTTCTTCCCATAGAATAGGGAGTCAAGAAACTGGTGAAACTATTGCGAAGCTGTTGTCTGAAATAAAGGACATGCAAGCAATTAGCTTCATTCCTGAAGAAATTGTTATTGGAGATAAGACCAACCTGATGGAAGAAATAACCCGATTGAAGACTCAAGGAAGCACCATTGAATCTTTAGAAAAGAAGCTTGAGAGTGTTCAGGAATCTATAGACCAGCTGGTTTCATCTTTCGCAAGTAGCAAGGAGACTCCTGAGTGCAAGACCCAATCCAAAAAGAAAAAATTTCTTCCTTTTGCTGTCAGCAACAATGCAAACATGCAAAATATAATTAGATCCCCTTGCTCACCTTTGTCCACTTCTCGTAAAATGGAATATGAGTTGGAGAACAAAGTCCCTGAGAATAAAGATGCTTTGCCTAGTAGTGATACATTACCCAGGCCATTTCAAGCAACTCCAGTAAAGGACGGACCTCCTGCTTTACAGCAATCAAATTCAGTTAACGTGAAGAAAATGCAGAGGATGTTTAAGAATGCTGCTGAGGAGAATATAAGGAGCATTAGAGCCTATGTTACTGAGTTAAAAGAAAGGGTAGCAAAGCTTCAATACCAAAAGCAGCTTCTCGTTTGCCAGGTAAGAACCATTTATATGGCCCAAAGTTCCTTGTATCTTACTTCACAATTTAACTTCTTATTCGACCAGCGTGGTCTAGTTTCTATTCATGGATTAAGATTAATTGAGCTATGCTACTTACCATTTTATCAATTAGGCATTCAGTTCTGATTTTTAAGAAAATTATGGTAATGTTTATTTTTCTGGCATTTAGTCTCAAAATTGCTTGGCTTGTTCCCCTTATTTTCTTTTAAAGGAAATTGCCTCTTCAAATAATCTATGCATTATAATTCCATGTCCCAAAACCTTCATGGATGATAATCCATGCTGGACACCATCAGACTTGTGTTCTGATCCCTCATAGCTTCAAGTGCATGAAGATGAATTAAACATCATCACCCCAATCTTCCCCATGGATGATTGGGTTTTGCTTCCAGTGTTTAAGTGTAATGAATATTAAAGATATTCGATCACTATTTCTTCCTCCTTCAGGGGTAGTTGTCTTGTGCCTGCATGAAAAGTAGAACATGTACAATTGCTTAAAGCATCTTCTCAAAAAAAAAAAAAAACAATTGCTTAAAGCATTAACAATAATTGATTTTTGCTGATCACTTTTTTATGTCTATCAATGGAATATAGAATACCAATACAGTAATTTTGATTAGTATTTCAAATCACTTTTTAATACTGGAATGTGAAATCTAAGTTGTAATTTTTCTATTATGTTGAACAACACAAAGAGTGCTGGTATCTTCACTTTAATTCACTTTCATTTCATTTATTGATTTAGGTATTGGAGCTAGAGACTGTGGCTGGAACCGAGGAGCCCAATATAATTGATCAGAGTCCATCAAAGCCATGGAAGTTAAAGTTTGAGGATGAGAGGAAGCAAATTGTAATGTTGTGGCATTTGTGCCATGTCTCACTTGTTCACCGCACTCAATTTTTTCTATTATTCAAGGGAGACCCTGCTGATGAGATATACATGGAGGTTGAACTCAGAAGGTTGACATGGTTGGAGCAGCACTTTGCAGAGCTTGGCAATGCAAGTCCTGCACTTTTAGGTGATGAACCTGCAGGCACTGTTTCAGCAAGGTATTCTACACATTTGTAGTAGTTCCAACAGTATTTTGTTTCACAATAACATTGATTTAGACCAACCTATGATTGATACAAGTAGGCAATATCATGTTAACACAATTAATTTCTCATGACTTGTGTTAATAATTATGTTTGTTGGTGTTGAATGCAGTGTCAAGGCTCTTAAGCAAGAAAGGGAATATCTAGCTAAGAGGGTGAGTTCTAAACTAACAGCAGATGAGATAGAATCCCTTTACTCAAAATGGGAAATTCCTTCAGGCGGAAAACAAAGGAGATTACAATTGGTGAACAAGTTGTGGACAAACCCTTATGACATGGAGCACATTAAAGAGAGTGCTGAAATAGTTGCAAAATTGGTTGGCTTCTGCGAATCCGGTGAACAGAGTAAGGAGATGTTTGAGCTAAGCTTTGCAAACCCTTCAGATAAGAAGTCATGGATGGGCTGGAATTTGATATCGAATCTGTTAAATCTATAACAAAACACTTGTAGTTCTACTACATTTAAATTCTCTGTTACATTGATCTAGAAGCAAATTTTGCCATGAAAGCTGTGCATGATATGTACCTAGATAGATGAGTAAATGTTTGTTTCTGGTGCCTTGTAATTAACTTGCGATAATAGTAATGAAAATTATAATTGTTGTCATACTCATTTAGTAGTAGTAGTAGTGGTAATATTAGACTCTCAAAATATTTTGTAGTGGCTAGAGCATGGAGGTTATCTATTTTCTTCTCCTATAAGTCGACAACGTTTTGATCTTTTGTAGTAGCATTCTATTTATAGACTATATATTAGTGATGCTGGGTGCAACATGGAGTCTATTTTTATTTATTTTTTTTAGTTTATAAATAAATAAATGAAGTTAGTAAAACATGGAGCTTATTAATCTGTTTCTCAAAAAAAAAAAAAAAAAAAGCTTATTCATCTATTTTATTCCCCTACAAGTTGACAACGTTTTTAATACCGGCGTGCGGCATGAGTGGAAAGTTTGCTTGAATTTGAAAAACTAATTAATTCTAAAGAGGTGAAACTAAGATCAAACTTAGTAAATTTTTTTTTTTTTTTTTTTTTTTTGAGACCGTAAAATCACTATTTTAAGTATACATGAAATGGGATATGTAGCGCAATGTAATGGCACTACAAGTGATATTGTGAGACACACAATTTACCCTCATCACCATTTTTAGGTTTCACTAGAGGAAGGTCTCAACCCTACACTGTTTGCACCTATTCTCTTTGGTAACATTTGGAGCAAGGTGGAACTAGGAATTTTTGCTTGGAAGAGCCAACTCCTATTTTGTAGGTGTAGGGTTAAGGGCCCAAATCCTATATTGGACCTTGGGCCTGGGGCCGAGAACATGAATGGTCTGAGAGGGAGTAAAAAGCTATGGGTGATTCCAGTTTAGACTCTCATAAATAAGGAATGGGTGGCAGGTGGTCCATAGAGGAGTTTCTCCTTGGACATGATAAATATAGCTCAAATATGTATTCCAGCAATCAGGGTGACCTTCCAAGAAGCTCTAGTGATAAGGACGTGCATCATGAACATGCGAGAAGGAGGGGAACCCAAGAATATCTAAGGGAAAGCTGCTACCACCGCATTGAATACACTGCAGCTACTTTTCTGGCAGCATTTATGTGGAGAAGACCCCTGAACAGTGCTGCCTTAACTACCGCAACTCACAAAAAGCCAGAGATGGTGTCTGATGGGACAGGCACTCAAGTAAGGGCCCAAATCATCAACAAGTGTAGGATCAAGATGATTCAAAATGAGCTATATAATGTGAGAGACCTCCCATGAGAAGGGGATCGGAAAAAAGAAGGAAAAACACTGCAGCACTCTAGAACGCAATTTGTAACCTCACTTAAGCATTAATAGAAGAGAAGCAGTCTCCTCGGACTTGGCCGAGGACGTTTTTCTCAAGCCATAACTTGTTTATTTTCATTCTCTTGCCATCAAGTCCTACCTCATTGGTTAGCTAATTCACTAAAGCCCAGTTCTTCGATCCATTCTCTACAAATTTATTGTTTTGGGCTTTTTGGGCCTAAGTCCACACACCTTTTGGGCCTATGATCCAAATTTGGTCCTTAGTAGGCTATATCTTAAAAAGTGGTTAATAGTTATAAATATTATAAAGGATTTAAAAAAAATATTGGGGGGCCATGGCTCCCACACCCATTGGTTAGGGGGCCATGCCCCTGATTTGGAGGCTAAGGAATCAAGTCATCTTTCCAATCACAACCTGGATCCCAAGAAAGATGTTAAAGCAATAAATAAGGTCTATGTGGAGCACTTAAATGCTTGGAAGTCTTTCTCATCAAATCCAAAGTTCACATGGTCCACTCCTCAATCAGGCTGGATCATGATAAATTTTGATATAACTATCAGACTTCATGCAAACTTTACTGCCGCGATGGGAAGAAATGAGCTAGGGGATATCATTTTTGCTCATTCAAGTGTATTTCCTCCATTAGACCCGACCCTAGGAAAAACTCAAACAATCCTCCAAGCTATCAAATTTGATGTCTCCTACAATCTTTCTATGTTATGTTCGAGGGGGACTCCAAAGGTGTAATTGATGTTTTGCAAAATCTGCACTCTACACATCCCTGAGATTTGAACTTAGCCCTTAACTCTCTATCTTGTTCGAGTTATCTTTGTATCTAGAGATATTAAGGGCCCGTTTGGTAGCCTATTTTGAGCAACCTTTTGAGTATTTCAAAAACACTTACACATTTTTTCACACACTTTTTCACCCACACGTATATCAAAAACACTCAAATAACATTACTCAAACTCCTCTACCAAACACCCCCTAATTATCTTCCACACAATTTAGACCCGCTCATTTCTATCTCATCTCTTCCTTCTCGAGTATTTTCTCCTGAAGATTGAGATGGGCTAGGAGTCTATGACCATTCCTTGTTCCACATATATATATAAAAGTTATTATTCATTAAAAAAAAAAAAAAGTAATGACACTTCAATATTAATATGAGAGATTACTAACTAAAAGGAAAAATTTTGGTATCAATATTTGATTTTTAACACGACACACTCCCGAGGTAGTAAATATGTATTGCAACGAAAATGTGGAAGTCGTCACGAAAAGAATGATATAGAGAAAGGCGTTTTTGTTGTAATAAGTAAGGTGGGGGACATAAAGGTAATTTCATTATATTAAGGTTAACAGGCTTAAGCGAAACGAAAAGTAAAAACCCTTGTTCGTGCGTGAGTGAGTCTCTTTGTGTTCTGTCTCTCTGCGTGTGTGTGTGTCTGCCTATCTATCTCTCTGAAAATCTGTCTCTAAACCATAGTTGAGTTTGTGTTATAGACACAAAATTTAAGCTTTTGAGAGAAAAAAAGTGAGAGATAGTAATAATAATATTAATATTAGTTTTAAGTTAAAAAAGAAGAAGTTAAGAATGGGGAGAGAGGTTGTTCAGCCACAACAACAACAACAACAACAACAAACGGTGCCGTATACGGTGGAGCAGCTGGTGGCCGTGAATCCGTACAATCCAGACATCCTTCCTGATCTCGAAAACTACGTTAACGAACAGGTACTACTTCATCATCATCATCTCTATTTTTTTTTTTTTTTTTGTTAAAAATAATTATAAGAGTGTTAATAGTGTGGGCTTTGAGAATCTGATAATGAAAGATGTTGATTTTTTATTTTTATAATAATTGTAGGTGTCTTCACAAACATACAGCCTTGATGCAAATCTATGCCTTCTTCGCCTTTATCAGGTAACTTTCTCTCATTCCGTGTGTAACTGCTGTTTGTAATACAAACAATTGGTGGGTCTGAGTTGTTTGTGTTTTTTTTTTTTTTTTGTAATTGTTAGGCTTATTAGTAGCAGTACTAAGCTATTAGTGGAAAATTGATTTGTGGGTGTGTGTGTTTGTTGCAGTTTGAACCAGAGCGAATGAGTACCCAAATTGTGGCTCGCATTTTGGTTAAGGTCTGCTTAATTGATTCTGCCTTAACCCTTTTCCTTACTTTTACATTTTCATATTTATTTCCAAACACCAGCATATTATTGCTAAATTATGGATTATGTTTTTTTTTTTTTTTTTGGGTTTTTGATTTTTTGTTGATTAGGCACTCATGGCAATGCCAGCTCCAGATTTCAGTCTCTGTCTCTTTTTGATTCCAGAAAGAGTGGTATCATTCTCTTTCTCTACCTTCATTTTTTTGCATAATTTTCGTTAGTGTTATGCATATCTGCCACAAGTGTGTTGAATATGTTCTAGAAATTCTTAATAGATAGTAAAATATATAGATATACACTTTTGAGAGAAATTATGCACTGGGTTCTTTGAGTTTTCTTAGACAGCAGCAGCACATGGCATTCAGATTCTTCAGTTTTCATGACCTTATAAATTAATAGATGGTTAAATTTACTTGATAGATGTTCTTTTACTTCCACTTTTTGTGTTTTAACAAGCTCCCTTGTAGCCATTGTTGATGAAAATTTTCCTTCTTTCTTTCATCTGATTATCAGCAAATGGAGGAGCAGTTCAAGACTCTGATAGTGCTCTCACATTATTTGGAGGTATGTTTTTGCTGTGTTTCTTAATCTTAACTCAGCATGCATGTATTGAATGTGAACACTCCTTTCCTACTTTCTTTGCAGACAGGAAGATTCCGTCAGTTCTGGGATGAAGCAGCTAAGAGTCGTCACATAGTTGAAGCTGTGCCAGGTAGTAATCTATTGTGTTAGTGTATGTCCATCATACATATATTATTTGGATATTTCTATTGTCCAGTTGAATAAATGTAATTGTTTCATTTATCAAGGACTCATGTTGTTAGTAGAATAATCACTTATACATAGAGATCATGGAATTATGACAAGAAAAAAGGAGTATAATTCTCGCAAAAGAGTGCCTTTGACGCATTGGAGAAGACATTTTTTTACGGCCACATATTAAATTGCTGATGTGCTTATAGATTAGGATAATCTGATGGGGTCCCTCTTTATTATTTCTCCTTTGGGCACATTATAACTATTGATATTATTGTTAGGATATTTGTTGGTTTTGACTTCTCGATAATTTTGATCCAATTGTTAGTATGAGAGTTGTATGTATGGTATGTTCATAAGCATATAAAACCATTGTTTTTGTTGTTGTTGGTTTTGGTGGTGTCATCATTGTCATATTTTGGCATAATATAATATTGTTTACCAAAGCAACTGACTCTTCCTTCTCCCACAATCATGGGATGGAGGCTGAGGTCATGGGTTCTAGACCCACTGGGTGTGTGGAATTTACCACTAAAAAAAAATGTTCTTTTGGTATAAACATTTGATGTCTTCTGTTTGATGCTAAAATGGCTGATGACTCATTATTCTTTCTGATCTAGAAACAAATAGTTAGAATGACTTTGTCTGCTGCTCAATTTATATTGTTTCTGTCATTCTTGTTCCGCTCCCCTGCTGCTGTTGTCTACTTGTTTCTCTCTTTGTTTGTGCGTAAGTGAGCATTATTGCTTATAAGGAAGTAAAATGCAGGTTTTGAGCAAGCAATCCAAGCCTATGCAATTCATGTCCTTTCCTTGACTTATCAAAAAGTTCCCAGACCTGTGCTTGCTGAGGTATGCCTTGATATTTTGTCCTTTCCTCGCAGAGTGTTTTGTATTTCTTGAATATTGTTTGATGGCTAGCTATTAGTGGTTGGCACAGGGCTTGTGTCATTTAGGGAGGCAATACTGGGCTGATATAGATGATACTTCTCAGTAGTAACTGAAAAAGTCGTTTCAAGGTTATGTTCAGTAGGATTTGTGATGCTAAAATGTGGTGGGTCGTGTAATGTGAGCACCAGTAATTCTGATGAGATTCGAAGAGGGGTCATGGGTTATTTATTTATTTGCAATTTACTTTTATTATTCTGCTGTCCAATAATCTATCTAATTTTCCCTATATTTGATTAGTCGTTGAGTCTTGGTTTTCTTTTATTTAGCTTTTTTGTGCTGTTAGAATTTCTTTATTATTGCTTTATATAATTGTCTTCCTATGTAAAACTTCATGTTCCCATCGGTATGCAGGCTATCAACATCGAAGGTCTGTCCTTGGACAAATTCCTTGAGCACCAGGTAGCAAATTGTGGTTGGATCCTTGAGAAAGGTCATGGCAGAGGCCAACTCATTGTCCTACCTTGCAGTGAATTCAACCATCCTGAGCTGAAGAAAAACAATGCAGATGGCATTCCATTTGATCACATAGCCCGTATCTTACCCATTCTTGGTTGACCTTTCCGCTGGAGAATAGGAGTTTTTGGGTTCTATCTTGTGTTCTGAGCTTCAGCATTGGGATTCTAAGACTAGTTCTGCTGCCATCCTTACATTCTGGTTCATTTTTTGATATGCTACTTGGGCAGACCACCGTGACTCTGTTTTGTTGTATTTTGGGTTTATTCAGGAAAAAAATTTATGCTGCTATACTTGAGGTATTAATGATCTTGCGCCTTGGACAAATTTTTTTTGTTTCCAAGAGATATTCTCAACAGAATTGATGCATTGCATTTTTTAAGAGGTGGCCTGGAGGCCTGACTTTAACAATGATTTAAAAGGTTTCTATTGTGGTTTTAACATTAGAATCATGACCATCACAAGAGGGCGATTTCCTCATTTATCATGTATGTCATTCATTGGCCACTACTGAATTGATTGCTGATGAAATTTTCTGTGAATTTCTCTTTAATGAAGAATAAGAAATAAATAAATAAAAATTTGAGGGTTGCCTTGCAACGACCTCTCTAACCCGGTAGAAGTGGAGTCTAGTGCATTAGGTACAATATTTTTAATTGGGCACAAGATTAGCTACCAACTACATCCAAACCTCATAGAAGCAAATATTGTATATTTACTACATTTTCTGAAAGTGATACTGGTAGTATCACGTGACAATGATGCAATTCATTAGAGGTTTGTTTACTTTTTACATGTTAGTTCTTTTATCCACATTTCTCCCTATATTTGACAATCCTGTCTTTTGAGATCAAAACGCAACCACTTTATTGAGTAAAAGATGAGTCCAATTGGGCAATTTGCAAACATTACGATTTTTTTCCTTCCATTTATTACTTGCGCTGTAAATAGCAATGGCCGGTGCATATTAGTTAGCCTTCACAAACTTAATGAGTTCTCTCTTGACCAAGTCATGTCATATGGCAGCTTAATCAAGCTAGTTAAGAACATTCCGCACATTTTTCTATTACAATTTTGTTACAAAGATTTCCATACACTAATTGCCAGCAAGCTTGCAAGCTTGGCATAAAGAAATGTCAATTTCAATGAACCAAAGTCACGTCTAAACGTCCATAGGGACTTATCTTCGGGCTCTAGGACCAGACACCTCAAACGACAGTTCCTACAATGGTAGGGATATCCTCCAAACACCTGATCGCAAGCATGCTTGACCACAGATAAAGATGAAGCAAATAAAAAGAATCAATGACCTGCAATTCTACAAGTGGAGCTCCCATGAGCAGAGTGATAATATTTACACGAACGGGATGAAATGAACAATGAGCTCCAAAAAGAATTTTAACTGTTGCCTATTTACTCTTCTACTGATATCGGGTACTGATTGGGATTTTTCGATGGATATTAATGGTTTAAGTCGTAGAGCCCAGATGGATTGCTTTCTTGGAAATATGTCATACAGAATGCCCGGTTTCACTGTTTCCTGTATCCCTTGTTCCCGCTATGCCTGCATACTCTCATTAGTCTCTTCTTAGTGGATCAGCATCGTTGCAGAAGCCTAAGAAATGATAGTGGGAATATACTAAATTAGGGGAGGAAATGAGCCTAACTTCAATGACACAGCGTCTCTCCTTGGTCCACCCATTTCACAAAGCAGTCTGAATAGTCCTCAAGAACCTCAGAATTCTGTGCAATACGTATAACACAGAAAAAGAAGTTGCATTAGCAGATATCACCTGTCGAATAAAAACTTAAGTACGCATTCTCTAAATACTGAAAGTAATAGTATAAACCATCAGACCAACCAACAATTGAATCTTAAATAGAGGTCAGAAGGTGGATGTTTGAATTGATCCTTGCATAACTTGGATCAAAGGCTTCAAGGCAACCACCAAGAGCCTTGTAGCTCATTTGGTTGGCACCTCCTAATGTTTCCAAAGGAATCATCTAGGGATCAAACTCTTCCTCCCCCAATTGTTGAATTATCAAAAAAGGCTTCAAGCCAACCATGAGGTCTGAATAAGCCAGGAACCAGCCATTGGTTATTTCAAATTTACTAAAAGTCAGACGGATGGGAGTCTGATGAACATAGATTATAGCAGCTGTTTATGGATGAATCTGTACAGGCAATTATAATGATTCCTCTCTGTTGTGCCAAGGCCCGAGGGTAGATCAGATTGAGAGGCCTGAGGATAGAAAACTGATGTTCTTGGTCAAGAAATATTGGGCAGATCAAATACTCCAGTTCAATACGAGGTGCAAAATGCTGTGGGCAGGCATTTGGAAAAGTGAACAACATGAATGGATAAAAATGCTTCCATGGAGAGTGAAAACACTGTTGACTTTCCATTGAAGCATAAATTGGCAAAGTACTTGAATAAGGAGAATGATCTTTGCCCTTTATGTGGTAAAGAAAGAAAAACTAAAATACATCTATTTCTTTATTGTGAAGTCGTAAGGATAGCTTGGTTTGGTACTCAATGGGATCCAAGATTTGATCATATCCAAGTTGTGAGGATACCTTGGCAATAGAACTTTTAAAGTAATACGTTGCCCCAATCTCTGCTAAGAAAGGGAGATGTACAAGATGAGGAAATATTATTGATAGAGCACTTACATTGGATGCTCTATGGTAAATTAGGAACAGAGTTTGTTTTGACAGATAAGGAGCGGTCACACAAGAACTAGGGAGAAATATTCACAGGAAGTATTGTAGTTTTGTTGGAGGTTTAAAGTTGACACCACATACTAATGGAAAGGGGTGCTGATGGAAGGGTCTCTAGAGAGGTTTGCGAAAAGACAGCGGATGGTTGGGTGAAACTAAGGGCACATTTTGACACTCTGGATGATAATTACATTAGGAATAGGAATAAGAATATGTATTATTGATAACAGAAGATGTTATATCCTATTCATATGTTTGGTTATAAATTTTGAACAAGCCCATGCTTGTATTTCACAAAGGAAAAAGTTTGGCTACAACTCCACTCTCATTTTATTGACAAATCCACTATTGGATTACATTTTCTTTTTATATCTTCCATTTTTGCAAAATTTTCAGAAAATAAAAAATCAATAACTATGTCATCAATCAAAAGTTTAAATTTCAAGTTTTTGTAGTCTAAAATTATGCATAGAAAATAAGTTTATGGATCAAATGGTAAATAACATCCGATTGGAATGAAATTTAATATGCGTGTTAAGAACATAAAAAACATACAATCTAACAGTTAGATTTTCAAAATATGTAATTATGTTAATTTTTTTATTGATAGTTGTAGCTATTACTTATAAATAAATTTGTACCCAAACTTTGTTCTTTCATAAATTATATTTACGAAATATCTTACTTATATATTTATATTTACATTGGACTCAATTATCCGAAAATTAAATATTTGAAAAGTTGTGCTCATTTTCTATTTTTCAAATTTTGATAAAAAAAATTTTTATTTTTTATAAGAATATATGGGTCAAGATCAACTTTAAGAAATGGTACACCACTTAATAATTTTTATTAAAATAATATTATAAAAATCTCATCATTGGATTATATATTACATATAAACTGTGGGTTAATCCCACATTGAAAAATGAGTGTAAGTTAAAGAGGTTTAAAGTTTGTGTTGTGTATCCAAGAGTACCTTTTTGGATATACACCACTATCAGTTTCTTTAAAATTTTCTCCCCTCTCCCCGTGTGTGTGTTAAAAATACTTAGTATTCTAAAAAAAAAAAAACATATAATCTTAACACGCATGCCAAATTTTGTGCTAACAAATGTTATTTACTATTTAATCTATAAACTCATTTTTAATAAATAATAGAGAGAGAGAGATTATTTTTTAAGGATTATGTGCATGTAGAAAATTTTTTTTACATATATTAATTTTTAAAGTTATTACACGTATCAAGAAATAACTATTACAACTCTCTTAGAGATGAATAACTATTCCTTTTGAATTACTATTACATGTATTCCACATTTATATATATATTTATATATATATATATATATAGTTGGTTCTAGTTAACTCAACTGGTAAAGTCTCTGATGGTTGAATAAGAGATCTGAGGTTGATTGGTGTCTTGATCTGATGATAAAGAACTATCATCAAAAGTGAACGCCATAAGTTGAAACTCTCTCCAAAAAAAAAAAATATATATATATATATATAGTTGAATAAGGGATCTGAGGTTGATTAGTGTCTTGACCTGATGATAAAGAGCTATCATCAAAAGTGGACGCCATAATAAGTTGAAACTCTCTAAAAAAAATATATATATATATATATATATATATAGAGAGAGAGAGAGAGAGCGAGAAAATATTTTTTAAGATTATTTTTATATTTTTAATTATTATGTGCATATAAAGGGTTTTTCTTTTTGACATATATTAATTACACATATCAAGAAATAAATATTACAACTCTCTTAGAGATGAATAACTATTCCTTTTGAATTACTATTACATGTATTCCACACACACACACACACATATATATATATATATATATAGTTTGTTCCAGTTAACTCAACTGGTAAAGTCTCTGATGGTTGAATAAGAGATCTGAGGTTGATTGGTGTCTTGATCTAATGATAAAAAGCTATCATCAAAAGTGGACGCCATAAGTTGAAACTATCTCCAAATATATATATATATAGTTAAATAAGAGATATGAGGTTGATTGATGTCTTAATCTAATGATAAAAAGCTATTATCGGAAGTGAACGTCATAATAAGTTGAAACTCTCTCCAAAAAAAAAAATATATATATATATATATATATATATAGAGAGAGAGAGAGAGAGAGAGAGAGCAAATATTTTTTAAGATTATTTTTATATTTTTAATTATTATGTGCATATAAAGAGTTTTTCTTTTTGACATATATTAATTTTTAAAGTTATCATGCATATCAAGAAATAGCTAGTACAACAGTAAAAAGGTTGATGTCTCAAATAGTTATTGAAGTAAAAAGGTTAACGTCTCAAGTAGTTATTGAGGTCTCAAGTAGTTATTGAGGTTGTGATTGGTGATGAGGTTTAAAGATGGACAACAATACAATTTGAGGGATACAGTTGAAGTGGCTCTAGAGAAAGGGAGAAATTCATAATTAAAAGTGACGCTAAAGTGGTAATAGTCACAATCAAGAATGCAAGTGCTGCGGCTCAAAATGGGAAGTGGGGTATGTCCTGCATGATGTCCGTGAGTTGGCTTCAAGTAGGGAGGGTTTTGTGTTTCAATTTGATTGGATAAAAATAAGGTAGCACACTCACGGCTTTGTTGTATATTTGTAAAGATAACATATCCGTGAGTATGGCCTTAGCATACTCTCTAGTCAAATGGGCTGAAAAGCATGGTGCCGAAGATTTCCTATTGCCTCCAGACCTACCTGTATCTATTTTGTTGTATATTTGTAAGGACAATACTTTAATTTAAGACCTTTTGTAATGCCATTTCTCTTGAGGAAAGAATAAAATGAAATGGTAAGCATACAAAAGTATGTGCTCTAATGAGTCTAGATTTTATGGTAGCATCAAGATCCTAAAAAGGGCCAAGATTATACCACATCATCCATCCACCCTAAAATAATAATGGTTTAAAAGAAAAATCATTCTTATCACTAAGATGTTTGCATTTCCAAGAGCCACACAAGAAAAATCTGTTTAGCTTTCCATTACACCATTATGATGTCCATCTCCATCAAAGCAAATTCTGTTCAACTTCATCATAATAATGGTTTGAAAAATAAAATAATTCTTATCACTATGACGTTTATGTTTCCAAGAGCCACACAAGCAAAACCTATGTGCCTTTCCATTACATCACTATGGTGTCTATCTCCATCAAAAGTTCTGGTTTATTTGTGAAACAGCCTCACTTGTCTTCCTTTTTATCTAAAATTGAAAATTTTACACACGTTCATGAAATGTTTAGGGGCTGTTTGGATTTCATGTTTTCACTCGTCACTCAAAATTCATCACTCAAATATGGTGGGTCCCACGCATGAGAAGCTTGTTTGGATTTGTTTTCAATTTTTGTTTCCATCACTCAAACTGTAGTGGCTGGCGAGGAGAGGGGAGCGGCTGACCTTGTTGGTCGGCCATGAACGAAGCTTCGAAGGAGCTTCTTGGGTCCGGCTAGAGAGAGAGAGAGAGAGAGAGAGAGAGAGAGAGTCTTAGAGATTAGAGAAAGAGCAGAGAAATTAGAAGCAGCAGTCTGGCTAGAGAGAGAGAGTCTGAGAGATTAGAGAAAAAGAAGTGAAAGGAGAAGAAGATAGTCTGAACTCGGTCAGTCCGTGGGTCCCACATAAAGTGAAAATATTTGAGCTTTTAGAAAGAAAACTCTACCGGATTTATGAGCCAAACAGAGTTGAGATGGGTCTTGGGGATTTTCAAGTTAAAAAAATGAGTTATAGGATGATGAGTTTTGGGTGATGAGTGATGGGATATGGCTCACTCTCAAACCAAACAGGGCCTTAATTTTTTAGTTTTTTTTTTTTTTTTTTCTGAGCACATCATGGGATTGCATTGTCTTGTCTTTTTAGTTCTAAAGGCTAGCAAGCCTAAGAGAAAGGGAGAACTTAAAGGAATCTCTTATTTTGATTAAGACTTCCATCATTGAATGACATGAGAGAGTATGGGAGAGAAAGAGATCGGGGAATGTTCCCACCACTGCAGGCTTATTAGGAGCCTGATCCAAACTCTTAAGCAATAGGCTGCTTTTATTTTGGTTGCCACCTTTCATCTTGAGGTGAGAATATGATTCTGGTAACTAGCCATCAGAGGGGGAGGGAGGTGGACAGGTTAACCTTGGGCAGTCTTAATATTGGGGCTCTTTGCCACTTAGAAACATGGTTTAGTTTAACTGTCATATTGATTAAGAATGATTTTTTTGAAACCATTATTTTAGGGTTATATCAGCGGATTAATGATGTGGCATAATCTTGGCCCTTTATTGTATAAAAAAAAAAAATGTGAGGATTTAAAGAACTCAATATTGTAGAGTTCTCTAAGAACTCTAGAGGATCTTGATCCTAACTATATATTGTAAAATTGACTAAATACCTCAACTAACTCTTAACAAACATGACAACTAATTGTCTAGAACAACTACCCAAAATATAATTTCTTAATCTTTTTATATTTTATTAGAAAAAATATAACAATTAAAAAGGTGTTTGCAAATGAGATATCTCAGTGTATCAACTAATGTTTCAAGTTCGGTATACAAGTAACTATTGCATGTATACTTCCCACATAATTTGAGACAACTTCTATCTAAGTACTGTCCATTCATAACAAATACTAGTTGCACATCAATGCTACATTGCTACTAACATCCAAAGGAGGTACTTACTTTCATGCTGTATCCATATTCACTTGTGGATGGGGTAGTTTCTCCCATCACTCCATTGACAACATTCTCTGATGAGAGCCCAGCAAGTGAAGAATTTGTGAGCACTGATGTCCTGCAGCCATTGAGAGGTGAACTTCTTCAGTTATAGTTCAAATGTGAGTTAACATCCTTGTTACAAAAGCTACAAGGAAACACACCAACAACAAACAATCTACTCTCGCAGAATCATTACCCAGTAATGATCCTACGAGAGAAGGATACTGAGAGGAGTAATCTAGATATGGTCCTAATTTTTAAGAAGCATGGACATGCTGGGAACACTCCTTCATGCATGTTCCAATGTGTAGGGAGGGGAAAAAAATTATTTGAAAAAAATTTCTTTGATTTTGGATATGTTTTTAAAGATTTTTATAGTTATTTATGTTTGAAAAGTTAAAATAAACATAAAAATGCCTGAAAATAAATCAAATATAACCAAAGATATATATTAATTAATTAATTTTCGTATCATTACTGTGTAATGTCCTAACTTTTCAAGAATTGTTGTCTCATGTCGTGTTGTGTCATGTTCGTGTCCATGCTTCTTAGCCTGACTTTAAACATTTTCCATGAAGTGGCCACTCTAAACAATCAAACATGCACACTTGCTATTCACCCTCATAGATTTTTACCATTGGAACAAAGAAGTTTGTGATTCTTGCTCCAACCTTCCGCGTTCATACTTTGTTAGCCTGATTTTAAACATTTTCCGTGAAGTGGTCACTCTAAACAATCAAATGTACACACTTTCTATTCACCATGCTAGATTTTTACCATTGCAACAAAGAAGTTTGTGATTCTTGCTCTAAGCTTTTTCATGCTTAGATGGTTATTTTTTATGTTTGGGCTTTTGCAAAATTAACTAGCAAGATTATCACCATCTTAGAGCTAAATAAAAATTACCCCTCGAATTGGTCTTCCTCACATGAATTCCCAGAGGAAGATAACCAGTCTAGGTCAACAAAATTTGAGCAGGTAGATGCATCACCATGTTCAGAATAGTAAATACGATCACTCTCAAGGCATCGATCTCTTTGCATATCTCCAAAAAGCTGCCTGCGAGGCATTAAAGGAGTATACCTACATAAAGACATCCACAGGAGAGGGGCTAAATTAGTTTCATGTATCCCAAAAGTAAACCATGCTGCATATCGTTATGAATGCATTCACTTATATGAATTTAATAAATGGTGGTGCCACTCAATTAATTGCTTATAAATTAAATGAGATTGCAAAGACTAACTAAATACATACTTATGCAATGAAATACAGTGAAAATGTCAAAAATACATCATATGAAACTAGTTTATTGACACAAATCAAAATAGCTATTTTGCAACTTTCAAACAGGTCTAACAACCCAGCAAGAATTTCTGTGTCTAATCAGAAACACATGAACCCTGTTAGATTAAATTCAAAATTTCTTAACAGCTTAAACTTTTGGAATTAAACTTTTGGAATTATCATAGTAGCAGAGCAGTCTTGGGTTCAAACCATATCTCCACCTTACCTCCCATTTAAAAAATTTCTCACATGTTGGGCCCCACTTAATAAGGGCAATTTAGGTCGACACATGAAGGGAG
The DNA here is from genome assembly GCA_030021035.2 of Notholithocarpus densiflorus. Classification (NCBI taxonomy): domain Eukaryota; kingdom Viridiplantae; phylum Streptophyta; class Magnoliopsida; order Fagales; family Fagaceae; genus Notholithocarpus; species Notholithocarpus densiflorus. Next base: position 1,111,065 of record JARYZH020000113.1, on the reverse strand, counting down.
AGTTTTAAATTAAATTATCTAAATTCACCATTTCTTAACAGTTTAAGCCTCTGGAACAATTGGTATTAGACCCAATCATGGGCCAGGTGGTCCACCCAACCTGACACACTTGGCCCATATTTAGCCAGTCTTGTACAATTATTTGAGGCCTGTCAAGCCAGACAATGCAGTCCAACCCAATATATAAACATGTTTTTTCTTTAACTTTAGTTTTGGACAAATATATGAGGACTTGTTCATAGGCCTTTATCTTTTACCCTAAACCTACTCTACCACCTTCCAACCATTCTCTCTATACCCCCCCCCCCCCCTCCCCAATCTTCCCCCATGAATGAGCAAAAACTTTATTAAGCACAATGATCCTTTTAACATGCAGTTAATGGCAAAAGCCAACAACTGCTAAACCCACAGAAACTACAAACTGGTAGCGAAAGAAGAAAAAAAAATTAAAAAACAGATTACAAAGCATAGCTACAAACCAACACAGCAAACACCACCCCAAAAAACAAAACCAAAAAATAAAAAAAGGAAAAGAAAATATAGAACACAGCCAAAAAGAAAATCATATCTTATATTTATTTATATCCATAAAGTGTATTCACCAAGAGAACAAGAAAAGGAAAATGATGGTAAACCAATTGAAGTTTGAACAATGGCTTTAAGGAATCCAACAATGACAGTAATGTAACCAAACCTTGAAAAAGCTATATCACTGTCACAAGTTGAGATTTCTGGTGAAGACTCAGATAGAAAGTTGCTTGCTCCTTGTGATTGATCAGGTAAAGCAGAGTGAGACATTTTCACCTGCTTCACATTTGTGGCTGATATGGGTGAGATGATATCACGACAAAGGTTCCCATCTGATAAGGATCGTTTGAAAATTGACCTTGAAAAATAAAAAAACTCAACAATTATCAAATAAGCTGAAGCAGCAATGGCTGTAACAGATATTTTGGTTAAAGTAAGCACAACAGTTAAAAATTCAGCAATCCATAAAGTATGCATTACCATTAGTAATTTATAAAATCCTTTTTCTTTTTCTTTTTTTGGTTTGAGAGGAAAAATTAAGGTAGACATGATCTTGACCCACTAGATTTTTCCCATAAAAATTCTCAGAAAATCATGATATCAAACTTATTTTCTTTAATATCATTGTCATATTTTTGTCAACAAATAAGTTGCTTTATTGCCTTTCCTTTTAAGTATGCAGGATTTTAACCCCCATCATAGACGATTCTTTGCAACTTTGGATAACATTTACTATCTTACATGGTATACTTTGATTTCAACAATTAAATCATTTTCGTGATTTAAAATTATATACAAAGAAGAAAAATTTTCATCATAGCTAAATAGTAGGCAAAAAGGCACCATAAAACTCAGGCATCAGTTCAGTGCCACACCTGGTTTTATTAATGCCTTAGGCCCAAAGTCTATCAGCAATTATCTCATACCATTGAAACAATAAGCCATCAGTAAAAAACACACCCTACATACCATTGATGAAAAAGATATTTTTGCATGCTGTTAATGGATAGAAAGTCTATTTAGTATTAAACCGCTAACTTTTCACAAGTACATATCCTAGCAGTCATTCAGTTTTAAGCCAAGGCTGTTCAAGAATATTTCTTGAAAGAAAAGAGATCCAGTGAAACTTGAAATTAAGAAAGGCAGATAACATTTGAGGGCATATATATATTTTTGCCTAGAATATATCTTTTATCCACCAGGAGCAATTAACTGATGAAGTTCAAGGCTTCATTTAGCCAGCTTCTTACCTTCCATCTTCATCCACATTTGCTTGTCCATTCCTCACAGCATCATAGTGCTGGTCTGAACCCAGTTCCCAAAGTGCAGGTTTGCCCTGTTGTGGCTGAAAGTGCCCCAGAAATCTGCACAAATTATTTGAAAAATAAAATTGCAATACAAAACTGCAAGCACTTATACTTTAGGATCAAGTTAGCCATTGCAAACAATTTAATGCACTATCTCCCTTCAACCCTTTTGAGCAAAATGCAGCAAGAGGAATGAAAATTAATGGACCAACCTCATTGTCTCCACTGCATAGAAACTAAGAGATTACCGCAAGGACGCAGTCGGCATCCAGGGGTAGGGCAGTTGCTTTGTGAAAGTTGTTTTTTCTCCTGGTCTAGGATTTTCAGATTAAGCTAAAATTTCAGGGGAGAATCTTGAGCAGCAGCAGCTGAAAGCCATTCATGACTTCCAACCATTGCAGCAGTTGATGTCCTCCATACCTCAGCAAGAATATTCTGGTACCCATTACATCTATACAAACACTGGATCCCTAATGAAGGAGGAGGTATACTGGTTGGCTATGAAGCCCAGTACCTGATAAAACTGCTGTAAAACCACACTCTAAACCTCATCTCACTGCCACCCCGTCTTTAGTTAGAAAAGACAAGAGGATAAGTTATATTATTTGAGCCAAAAAAATTCCAAGACACAAAAAACAAATGCCCTGACTAGAGAACAATTAATCAACATGTATATTCAACTTGTAGAACAGTGTACAACTGGCAGACACCAGAAGATTTAACCAGAAATATACCTTTCTTTCTACAAAAAATTAATACAAGATTTCAAATGCAAGACTTACACATTAATTGCATCTTGTTTCTCTGCATCCATATAAGCATTGCTGTAATACCGTTGAAGAGTTCTGAAGAATTCTTGGGACTGAGTTGCTGCTTTCCACTGACCCCTTCTCTCAGAGAATATCTATGGCACCAGAAGTTGAAAAGGTTAACAAATGAAGCAGATTGATAAAGATTAAGATAATTACTTAGGAAACATAATGAATACTTGTAAGAGTGTTACAGTTGATCCACAACCAGGTACCCATTACAGTAACCATATCAAACTATACTGCATAGTTTAACATCAAATTCCCTAAGACTATGGTTCAGTTTACATTTCAAATTATGGAGAGCATAGCTATTAATGTTATAAGTATGTGCCTACTTTCTAACAGCTTATGCTTTTGAACTAATAGTTCACTATCATGATATCATGGTGTACTTGTCCTTTGGTACAAGTCTTGTGAACCCTCCTCCTAGTAACTTCTTCTGTTTTTGGACATGCAAGGCCACATTTAGTTCATCATTTGATATGCATTACTTAGAGCTGGTCTTGACAACTAGGACAACAGGTCCACCCTATTAAACGCAAGTGTGGCTTAGAATCCACAATTTACACGGTTCTGAAAAAGGGATCTCTTGTGTCAAAACAACCCAGAACAGATATCCAAAGCAAACTATAGTATCCATATACAGTTTTTGCAGCCCGTCCACCTCTTAACTGTCATAAAAGCTATATTCTCACGCCAGGAAACTTAGAAGGATGCACTTCCGGCTAACTAGGCCCATGAACGAATTGGACTCAGACTAATCAGGGTATATTCCATATATCATGATCCGATTTAACAAGGAAACAACATTCAGTCTAATAACATTGCAGATGGATGAGAGAATGCATAAAAGGAGCTCAGAGATGAGAAGATTAATCAATGTTATCCAGAAAATTTGACTCAATTAAGAAAGATATATAAAAGGAGCTCAGAGATGAAAGATGTTTAGAAAGTAATGAGTGATGCAAAGTAAGATTGTGAGAGTTTGACCGTGGACCATCTTTTACTCCAATGCAGTTTGGCTAGAGAGTTTTGGTTGCTTGTATTTAGTTCAATTGGGATAGATTGGGAAATGTCCAAGTTGGAGGTCAACATGTTTGCTAGTTGGACGGGGCAATTTGGTAGGCATAGTAGTAGTAAGACAGATGGAAGGCCTAACATAGTGTCTTTGCAGGGAGAAGAATTCTAGGAAATTTGAGGGTCATAAGCCATCATTACTGGAGTTAAAGTTGCTGTTCCTGCAAATACTTTATGCTTGGATGGATTCTTCCTGCTGCTTACCTTCTCTTCTTTGCTACATTTTTTGGATTTTCTGGATTTTAGAAGTTGGCTTTAATCTTTTCTTTCTTTCTTTCTTTCTTTCTTTTGGGGTGTTATCTCTTGTATACATCCTGCTGTATTAGGGTTGAGTGCCTCTTTTGCGCAAATTTTATTTAAGGTTTATTTACTTATAAAAAAAAAAGAATTTAAAAACAAGATCAGGAAAGTTATAAATCATAGAAATGCAACCAGAGAGATGGAGAGAACCTACGAATGAACAAGTGACAGTGAGTCAGAGACAATGAATGTGCCATATTTCTAATTTCCTAGTGAAGGTATCATATGTATCTTCTTTGAAAAGGACACAATCTTATCTAATGCCATATACAGAACTTACATCCACCATCAAGTCTTGGGTAATATAATGGTGGATATTATTTAGTAATTAAAAACATACTAGTAATCAATCAGTTCATAATACAATCAGACCAGATTATCTTTTATAAGAGTTTAATTAGTCAGTTGAAAATTAAGCACATTCAGCTTCTTAATGGATTAATATAAGACACCCCCCCACCACCCCAAAAAAAAATATTGTAGTAAATCAAAATCAGATCCATAGACAGACCCTACACCAATAAAACAATTTTAAAAGCAAAATTATAACCCAGTAATTCGGTATGATCAGTTTAGGAAGGGCAAAAAAAAAAAAAGGAAAGGAAATTATACATAATTTCATCAACACACTTTATAGTTTGAAAGCAGTAAATACTAAGCACTTTGAAAGAGTATCACAAGTGATAATTACCTTGTTGTGAGCGGCTGAGCCACCATATTGGTGAGCAAGAGTGTCACCCATTCTCTCATAAAATCCCATCAAATTGTCTGCTAAAGGAGCATCAAGATCTATCTTTGGCTTGTCTATAACACCCAGAGCATGAAGTTGGTGTCCAAGAGCTGCTAATCCATAAGCATATTGTGCAACATTTGTGCGATCCAGGCAATCAATACAATTGGTCCTGAGCACTCCCCTTTGGAACATGGTTTCCTTGACAGAATGATTCCCGTTAGCAACATTACTAGCACCATGCTTTCCACCATTGAGTTTCCTCTCAAAGTTATCAGCATCCACATCATCAGTGTCGTAGTGCCTCTGAGGAGATAAGTCCCCATTGTCTATATTCCTGCATCAAATTTCAAATGCCAGCCACATCATCAGATTCTGAAAACAGAAAACATGTAAATTAGTTAATCTTAAACTTAAAAGGAAAGAATCCTTTCTTGAAGTATTACATGCTATACTTGGCTAGAATCTAATCTATTTAAGCAGTTTGAGATAGACCCAACATCCTAATTTCTGAATTTTAACAAAGTTTAATTCTTAGGATGTGACTAGTCTTTCCCAAGTACTTTATATCAAACTGGACTAGACAACAAAAACTCTATTGATGACAATAACTCTACATCATTCTAAATGATTAGAATGTCATCAACATACATTAAGAAAATTATTATTCTATATAGCTTTATATACACCTAAGGCCTTTTAATACTTGATCAAAATCAAACAATTTGATTTCTTGATCAAAGATGATATTTTATGATTCAGATGCTTGCTTTAGTCCATAAATGGAATTTAAGCAACTTGCATACTAAACACTACTAGTTCTTTGCTATGAACAAGTCTAGTTACATCATATAGATGTCTTCCTCAAGATTGCTACTAAAAGAAGCTTTCTTGATATCCATTTGCCATATTTCATCCAAATGAAATATAATGGATAAGAGAATCTAGATAGAGTCAAACTTGACTATTGGTGAAAAAATCTTTTCATAGTCGAACCATTTCTTTCTAAATAAATCTTTTCATCACTAGTCTTGACTTTGAAGGTTTGCACCTTTAAATCTATCAATCTCATTTTTCTTGTAGACCTATTTGAGAACAATAGGCTTAATGCCACTAGGCGCCTCTACAAGTTCTAGACTTTGAATAAAATCTAATTCTATTCACATATCCTTGATCCAGTAATCCATATTCATATCATCTATTGCCTTTACGTAGGATCGAGGATCAAATTCATATCCTTGTGGAATGACTTCAAAAGTTTATTCCAAAAGTATGAATTTATTTGGTAATTGACAATCCTCCCACTACGATATTGTACCGGTGTACTAGCTATATATCTAGAATAATGCCTTGTGGTGTATCTAATACAACCATCTCATTTCTAAATGTATTTTATAGTTGTCTTACAACAAATTCTAACATTTTCCTTCTAGAATAATTCTACGTTTTGCTTTAAGATTATTCACATAGTCATAATCTAGAAACTTTGTATTTGTACTTTACAAACACCTTGTCATTTTTATGACTACCAAAATAATCTTCTGCAATTCCTTTTGGATACCCATCATAAACACACATTTTTCTACCTTTTGATTTCAATTTGTCAGACTTCCTTTCTAGCACAAGTGCTGGACATCTCCAAAAGTGGAAGTATCATATACTAGGTTTTTACCCATTCCACAATTTGACAAATGTCCTAGGAACAAACTTTTGAAATCAATTTTAGAAAATATACAGTAATACATAGAGTATATCTCCAAAGAAATAAGCAAATGGAAATATTTATCATGTACTTTACTATTTCTAAAAGAGTCTTATTCCTCCTTCATGTATGCACTAACTTAAAGAAGTCATTGAAACTATATTCCTTTACAATAAAGAAGCCCTAGATTGTATTATCCTCTAAATAGAATTCATAGACTGGGATTATAACAAAATAATGGTTCTAAAAGCCCATCTTTCACCAATCTTGAATACCATTTAGATTAATAAGATCTAGACATAAGTTCCAAAACATACAAAACCAAAGGATGGAAACTTTCTCTTTAAAAGGTAAAACATGTAAATTTCCATCTAAAAAACAATTATGGACAATGCTTAGCTTTACCAAAATGGAAACACTTTCCTTTTTGTTATACTTTTGAGTCTAATTTCCTTTTTGGCAACTACTAGGACAACTAGCTTGTCCAACTGTTTGGTATTATAATTCCTCTTCTTATCACCTTACCTTTCGGTCTAGGCTAAGAATTTGAAATAAATCATATTGATTCTAGTTTTAGCTTTTAGGATGTCTTCCTTTGCGTAGAACTCACTTATCAATTCAGATAATATAAAAAGAATTTACTTATTTTCAAAAACAATTTGAATTGATCAAATGATTCTAACAAGGACTTGTGGATCATATCCATATGAGATTAACATTTAATCTCTACATCCAAGAATTCCAATTCATTTAAAAATAAAATATTTTCATAAAATGAAATAGAATTGGAACTCCTTAAGCTTTTCTTAGCACTCAATATGATTCATACCAAAACTCTCATTTAGACTTAATATAAAGTCTAAGTCTTGTACTATCTCTTGCATCTCATGCTGTAACACAATTGAGATAGAAGCCAATGAAACATTTTAGCATTTCAATGGAGACTATGATCACATCATAAGCTATCTTCCATCAATGTATCATGCATAGGAAATTATGACAATGCTAAACCAAAACATATTTATGTACTTTAGCTCCTTTAAGCACCATGTCCAAAATTATTTTTTAGTTAATGTGATTCATTTAAAATAGTAGCTAGAGGACAAAATTTATGACAACTTTATTTTGAGACTATGAACATAATTACAGGGACATTATATTTTGCATCCATAACCATATAGTATGTGAACCGAAAAACATACTATACTAGGAGCAACGACAACCTAATTCCGCAATTAATATTCCTCAGCATAGAGTGAATATCAATCACTATGATCAGGCAAGAATTATTATCATTATTAATGCTATCATGGTAACTCTTACCAAACAAAAATAATTTGCCACTCTTCCTTTGGCCTCTAAGTAATAATAGCAAGAACTTAGCATAGAGGGTACTATCAAACTTAGTCTAGTGTACACCATTGCCTAGAACCATGTGTAGCCACATAACTCTACCATTGTAAGGTTTAATCTTGTCGTACCATGATGCAAAACACCCTCCGCATGGAACGCAAGGCTCGAGGCCAAGACGAGGTGCTTACCCACACTACTATAAACCGGGAAGTTCAAACTTGTAGTACCATGAAATAAACACCCTCCGCAAGGAACACAAGGCTCGAGGCCAAGACGAGGTGCTTACCCCACACCACTATGAACCGACAATAGAGGTCGTGAGATCCAACCCTTGTATCTCTCTCCCACTAGAAATTTTAAAACAAGTGGATTTTCATGAAATCATTGTGATCTAATCACAATTGTAACCCTACACATTAAATGTGTTTAATTGTTTAAATTCAATGTGATGTAACTAAGTCACGTCACAATAGCATAACGAACATTCGCGCAATCACAAAGAGGTTTAACCTTGTACTCCGTGAAGTAAATACCCTCTGCATGGAATGCAAGACTCAAAGTCAAGACAAGGTATCTATTCACATTACAATAAACTTAACAAAAGGGTTATTTCAATACTCCCACTCGTTATATTGGGTTTTTCTTAAATAATTGTGATCCCATCACAACTAATAACCTTGCACTTGTTGAAGAATCTAATCTTATTAGAATCTCTAACTAAAATGGAAGTCCTAAACTATTTAGGATTCCTTAAACAATAATGAATCAAAAATTAGTTTATATAGAACTCTATCCTTAATTTACTAAATAAAAAGTTCTAATCTCATTAGAAACTATATACCTTTTAATTAAGCTTTAATCTCATTAAAACTTCTAATTAAAATAAATTAAGAGCTTTCAATCATACAACAATTCTAATCTCATTAGAATGTTTCTTAAAAGACAAGTCCCAAACTATTTAGGACTAAGAGTTCTATTTAACTAATATCTTTGATCTCATTAGGTCTTTTAGTTAGAACAATGTGTAATCTAATCACACATAGCATTACTCTTTAATTATGTGAAAAAACACTTAGAAAAATTCTGAATTCAAGGTTCTCGATCGATGCTCGATAGCTCCTCGATCGATCGAACGTGTATCTCGATCGATCGAGAAATAGTCTGGATGCTCGATCGATTCTCGACAACTCCTCGATCGATCGATCTTCGTGAATTTTGAATTTCCAGAATTTTTCAAAGGCAGTTTTTTTTTATCGTTTTTCATGAACAAACAACTATCATATGAACATGATAGACAGAGATTGATGTCAAAACTAAATTCCATTGATGCTATAGCCTTAAAGTTCAATTTAACATACTTAAATTCAAATTTAAACAATATCATAACATCAATATCAGTTTTCTTCAAATCATAGTTTCAACAACCATGTAGAAAATCAAATATAAAATTTTCTAACATTATGAAATTATTATCTCTAATTCCAAAAATCATAAAACATGTTATACAGATTCGAAATTGAAGACCGCTTTGATACCATTTGTTGGAAAAATACATGTTTGTAACGCATACAAAACATACGCAGCGGAAAATAAACAGATCTACTTCATTCGCAATTGATAACATGTATTATGTAAATTTTAGAATTTAAGAACAAGAAAGTGTACTTTGGTGCTGTGAAATTCAAAACCAAAATATTAGAAGTACTTGGGAACACTTTTAATCTTCACTCCAATTCCACTTGATGCCCAAGAAGTGTGGTCTCTCAATCAGTTTCCAATGAGAGAATAGGAGAGTGTCCAACACTCACATACAAACCATTTTATTCCTTATGTGATCTTAATGAAAACCACTATGAAAGTCTTATGAAAAACTTCATCTTAACCTTATGAAAAGCACTTTGAAATTCTGTATGTTTCTCTCCTTATATACAACTGATTATCTAATTGGTCTAGCCTTTTGGGCCATTCCAATTGGGCTCTAATATGTGGCTTAGAGTGGGACCAAAAGGGAACAAATAAGACTCTAGCTCTAATGGGCCTTGGGCTTTTCTGTCAACTCTTGACAAGTCCAAAGTTACCATTAATTATATTCAATACCACTATAAGAATATAATTACACTCTAGGCCTTATTAATAAATTATATCAAAAAGACTTTATTATACATGCAACCCCTTCATTAAAATATTCGTAGTAATACAAAGTCATGAATATAGACTGCCACTTTGAAGATTACTACATCTTAATCATTGACTACCCAGTTTAATCTTTTACGTTATTCATCATATATTTATGAAATCCAATTTCATAAATATATACTTTAGTAACTCCTTACTAAAGTGGTTTACTAAAGTGGTTAGGCCCAACACTCTAAATAACCAAACCCATTAAACTTATCTCAATGGAATATTTTATATCTCCGTTAAGAAATTATGAATTCCATCTTGAGAATATATGTTCCATCAACATTAAATGCGGCTGCCCAATATACTGAGGTTTTGACCGTGACTTATAGATCTTACTCTTGATATATCAAAGTAACCTACATCTCATGATCAGGTCCATTATTCTCTCAGGATTTAGAGTTGATGTAAATAGAAGTCGTGAGATTTATTATTCATTTGAGAGTCGTTAGGAGAATAATAAATCTCACAGCGGTCCAGTTCAATATGTATTAACTCTTAAAACATATCAACATATCAACTAGAAGTCTCCATTTCCATGATCAAGACAAATCATCTTAGTTGATGTGTTACAGTCTTCGCAGATGAAATGCCCAATTTCATCACCGACTACGAACTAATATTCTGAGTTTACAAAGAACTTGCGATTTATATCTTCTGTGACTTTTCACATAAATCACATACTATGCATCTCATAGACTAAGATAATGTCCCATTAGTTCATTTATAGATAGTCTCATATAATTAAACAGTTTAATTATTTATGACATGCCAATAAATTGGATTTTAGGGCATAAACCCCAACAATAAACCCCAATCCTGGCCACGCCAGTTACGCGGTACGAGCCTTCCCAGATCGAGGCTAGTTTTCCCAAACTCAACTCCTTCATGCTCCCAAGTACTCTTCGCAAGACTAGGTCTCCAGCAATGAACTCTCGTGGCTTTACATTTCTATCATACCCTCTAGATAGCTTATGCTGGTAGTCAGCCAATCGGATGGACACTATTTCCTTGTTTTCTTCTACAAGGTCCAATTGCTCGGCCATGAGCAGTTCATTCTTGTTCAAAGAGAAGCTTGTGGTTCTCATACTCAGTAAGCCAATCTCTATTGGTATCACTGCCTCGGTGATCCCATAAATCATGGAAAAAGGAGTTTTGCTTGTGGATCTTCTAGGAGTAGTTCGGTAGGCCTATAGCACGTTGGGGAGTTCCTCGGCCCATATCCCCTTAGTGCTCTCCAGCCTCTTTTTTAGCCCATTTACGATAGTCTTGTTGGTGGCCTCAGCTTGACCGTTGCTCTGAGGATATGCCGGCATAGAATACATGTTCTTAATCCCAAGGTCACCGTAGTACTTTCTAAAGGCCTTGCTGTCAAACTACAGTCCGTTATCCGAGATCAACATCTCTAGTACTCCAAATCGAGTCATAATGTTCTTCTAAACAAATTTCTTCATGTCGACATCACAGATATTCACTAAGGCCTCAGCCTCTACCCACTTAGAAAAGTAGTCAGTCGCCACTGTTACAAATCTCCTGTTCCCCATAACCCTCGGAAAAAAAGGCCCATGATATCTATCCCCCACTGTGCAAAAGGCTTTAGGCTAGAATACAAACCGATTTAGGGCTGCTATCATTCCTGTGAGCTTTTGTACTTCCATCGAGTTCCTCGGCGGATTGAGTTGTTGGATTGCACTGATCTAGTCGGGGTTGACCTCGATTCCTCGGCATGTTATCATGTAACCAAGGAACTTCCCAGATCCTACCCTAAACACACACTTAGAAACATTGAGGCATAATTTGTGGTGCCTTAATATCTCAAATACCTCTTTCAAATCTAACGCGTGCTCTTCCGACTTCTTACTCTTGACTACCATGTAGTCAATATACACTTCCATTGTTTTATCGATCTGTGGCCTAAACATCCGTGTCACCATTCACTAGTAAGTTGCCCTGGCATTCTTCATACCAAAAGGCATAACCATGTAGTGGTAATTACCATCTAGAGAGAAGAAGGACATCTTCTCCTGGTCTTCGGGAGCTAGGGCGATTTGGTGATATCCTTGGAAGGCGTCTAAATAACTCATCCTTGGATAGCTGTACATAGTGTCCACCAATTGGTCAATCTTCGAGACAAGGAAGGGGTCCTTGGGACATGCTCTGTTCAGATTTGTAAAATCGATACAAACCCTCCACTTCCCATTCTTCTTTTTCACCACCATCGTGTTGGCCAACCAGTGTGGGAAGAATACTTCTCTTATGGCCCCAGCTTGCTTCAACTTCTCCACTTCCTCTTTCACGGCTTCCATGTGAGGTTTAGCTGACCTCCTCGGCTTTTCCTTCTTAGGGCGATACAAGGGGTCCATGTTTAGCCTATGCACTATAAACTCCTGGTTTACGCCGGGCACCTCGTATGGGCTCCATGCGAAGACATCTAAGTTCTGTACTAGTGACAACAGTACTTTCACTTGATCCTTTGTTGGAAAGCTCTTACCTACCTAAAAGTACCTATCTTCATAAGATAAAATGCGGACTTCATCCATCTCCTATGCACTTTCAGCCCCATTGGAATGCTTAGGGCTCTGTGATTGCTATAAGGGGTTTGATTCTACCTCATCCTTCTGCTTGATCTCGTGATTGATCGCAGCCACCAAGCATTGCTGAGCTACAATCTAGTCTACCCTTACCATTACTATTCCTTATTCGGTCAGGAACTTCACAAGCACATGTATACCTCCGAGAATGTTTATGTAGATCCCAATGAAGAAATCTAAGACGGTTCTCCTCAGATAAATCTTTATTAATGAACTCAATTGCATTAGCAAACTCTGCACGAAGAATGGACTCTCGAGGCTTCTTCTCATGTGTCTATCAATTGCCAAATTTCAAAAATCAATCACAATGTATGTTAAAATAAAAGTTACATGAAATATAGATCAAGTGTTTTAATATTCAGAGTGTCAGTAAGACTCTTTCATAGTGTAAAGCTCTCTCCTTGAGGAAATTTTTAACAATATATAAAGAAGAATAAATAAATGAATAGAAAGAAAATATGATAGTGATGATAAAAAGATAATGAATAATGATGACAAAAATTACTAAACCCATCAATCAATAAAGAAACTGACCTTAATTAAATTCAAAATAATTATGGGGTTTCCATATCTCTTGACAAGATTTTCAAAATGAAGTCTGGTAGCTTCATAATTTTGGTCCTTCTTTGACACTGGAAAAGGACAGAAGTTAGTTACAAAAATAAATGGCATACACTTAACTGCCACTACTTATGCAAGGACATACATATAATGTCTGGTTTAAGATTCAAGCGTGAAGTTTCCTGTGACCAAAAAAGAGGGATTGAGCCTCGGTTCTGGACAACAGAGCTTATTTGCATGGGAAGCCCTTCTGGAACATCTTCAAACACAATCTGTTCTGTCTCAACATCATTAGCAACTCTACCTTTCTCATTTACACCTCGTTTTAGATACCTAAATTAGAAGTAAACAATAAGTGAGGCCCTCATATGCCACATGAGGTAAATATACACTAAGGATGTAAATAAATACTCAATCTTAACCATATCATATAATCTTTATTCTATAACAATGGCAACCAGAGAACCCAGAACCCAATTCATGTTGCACAACCAAGTGAGAGTCATGTCAAAATCAATCCACAAAAAAATAAGCTTCTGGTGAACTATGTCAATTATTCATTTGGGTTAATCCAATGATTGCATGAACCGGATAGAGATTATATTTATTGAAAGGTTATAAAACCATATAAGCAGTTTGAATCCAGGAAGCATTAGAACAATGCATTCCAAATAACATATGGAAAAGATTGATCCATGTTTCTCAAAAGGTTATATTTGAATTTAATACCATTGATAAACCACATGACTCAAAAGTAATTTTCTCATGTATGTGTATCCATCCCCATACGAAGCACATGGTGTAACCAGGAAAAAGACAAATCTGTATGAACTCTTACCTGGTGCCTGCATAGTGACGAGAACGTCTAGCAATGAGGGCCACTTTGAACTCTCGTCCAGACACAGAGAGTGTTGCCTAGATTTGAGTAGCATGAATCCATCAGAGATAAAAGAATAAATAAATAATAAAAAAACATTAAAAAAAGAACAAAATAATTATCTGTATAGTTGGGCAGACAATATTTAAAAATAGCAAGTCAACAAATTTTAGCGAATGTAGTAAACCAGCAATAACAACATTCAGTAGGAATGATAATTCCCCAAAGAAATATTATGTATCTGCATTATACTCACTTCATAAGACTAACTCCAAAGATTTAAGTACATATACGAAACAAGTACAAAGACATAGAGAATACAGAGGAAAGAACTAAATAATCTCATTCCAAAGAGAAGGGCATCAATTAATAAATGAAATTGCACATGAACAGAGTCAGAAGCTGGTAAATGATTTGAACAATGATGGTAATGTTTCAGCAAACAAGGATTCACAAATGAGTCCAGAAAGTTCCAAGAATCTTCTGAACAGAAAAGAAATCGTGCAACAGCTATAACAGAATGATGTGAAAGTTATATTAACATCCACATCCCCCATACTAATTTAATTAGTTATTGTTAGATCATCAAAAACATCATTCATTCCTTACCTGCTTAAAAAAGCCATAAACCAAAGCAACTGTCCAAAGAGTATTCTGGAGGTGATTCCGGATTTCCCGAGTCAAGAACTCATTCCAAACAAACATGGTTTCGTAGAGAACATGGCCAGTCTCGTTATTACTTAAGTTCTTTTGAAGACTACGCATAACATGATATGAGTAGCTAAAAAAGAAGTCCTTTGTTAGATCCACCATGCATAGGAGCTTCTTGTATCTAAGATATCAACTCAACAAAGAATAAAAAGTTAGTGACAATAATGATCATGTTTAGAGCAAGAATAATTGGTAAAATAGAATAAGATATATGTTTAAATAAGGAACTGTCGAGACAATAAAGAAGATTCCCCTCACACTTGGTTAGGCATGTGTGTGTTTGTGTTACACACTAACTAAAAAATGAATCACGCTTCATTTATAACCAATCAAAGCAGAAGCTCTGAACTTAATATGACAATTACCAATACAATTAATGGTTTCTCTAAGAAGGATTAAAAGTGCGGAGAAGTGAAATAATTCTGTCAGTATAGACTATATAATATTCATTTAAGATGGTCAAAACATATTCTTGTATTCACAAATTTATTATGCTCTAACTTATAACTTTGAAGTGCATAAAAATGAAAGAAAGAATATGGTCCAAAGTCAGATTGCATGTTCCTACCAGGTTAAAAAGAAAGAAAGACTGGAAGAATCACATCAGAAACATTAATTTTCACAAAAGACAGATACAAAGCTGAGTAACATTCATGGTTCCCTTCACAAGTACCATGGACAAAATACATTTACATGCAGAATGGATTAATGACCTGTTCTCATTCCTAGAATTAGCGATACTGGACCCATCAGTAGAATTCAGAAACGGAATCATCTCACTCTTGGAGACAGCATATACAGTATGACCGCATATTGCACCAATCTGTCTTCTTTTTGTGATAAGCAGCATATAATAAGGCCCCAAAAATTTGATGAATCCTGAAAACAGCAAACCAATATGAGTACCGTCATAATGTTGTTGGTTTATTAAGAAATAAGAATGCACACTAAGGCCCTGCATACCAACAATTCCATAACAAGTAGTGACAAACTTTAGTCCACCCGTGGACTTGTTTCCTTCATGTATCCGCCTCAAAAGGTCAGAGCATTCCCTTTCTGTATATGTGGTAGAATCTTCACGAATGTTTAACTCGCAAGGGTCCAGCCGATCAATCTTTAGCACTCTCCAATATGTTCTACCCTTGTCCCTCCCTATCATGTAAAAATTCTGCAGCATAAAACATAGTAGATTTTTGCTTAAGTTGGTTTGTCTACAGAAAATTTACTGCTAAACACAATATACCAATTAAAGGACGAACTTTCATATGAACCAAATAATTCACAATTTTAATATGCCAAGATAGAAATAGGTTGCTGATAAATAACTATTTATAACAAAAAGCAAGTTACAATATAAAATCCATTAATATCTGTTGGAAATTTCCTCAAGTTCCTGTTTGGACGTGGTTACCTATTTGGCTTTTCTGGGAGAGAAAGGACAGTTGACTTTGTTAGCTATTTGGATCCCATATGGGGGGAGAGGAGAAAACTCTTAAAAGAAGAGCTCTCTTAAGAGAAGGTAAAAAACTCTTAGAAGAAGAGTTGTTTAATAGTTCTTTTGGGGTCAAAAGGATAAGAGCTATGTAAGAGAGGTTGGGTGTTGTAATCCTCATTGAGCATAATAGATTTGATCTCCCTCTCCGTGGAGGTAGGCATTTTGCGAAAACATGTAAACATTTGTATTCTTATTTTTCTTTACTGTTATTTGTTCAAATCTGTGAGGTGTTATCACACAAGTGATGTAAGAGCTTTTGCTATTTCAATAATTGGTATCAGACCTTCCACTATTGCATAAAAAATGGTATCAAATTCCCTGGTTAGTCCAAGTATAGTTTGGGGGAAGATTTTGTACAAGTTTGCAATTATTTGATATAAGCCCGTGCAAGTTTGTCTTTGGCTGTGCTAACAATAATCATCCTACTTGAGAAAAGCAATTGCATTAACGTGGTGGATAATAAAGAAGAAGATTGCTTGATGAAATTTAAGTCAAGATAGAGATTTGTTGGAAATTGCCTCAAATCTCTATTTGGACTTGGTTAAGTATTTGGCTCTATATGGTGAGGAAGGAAATTTGATTTGGTTACTTTTTTGGGGTTTTCTTTGTGCGAAAGGAATGACCATTCTTCTTTTTCTTTTTTCTTTTTTGCAAGGTAAATAGGGGAAAGGGGCTAGAGGGGTTCCAACCCTACTACCAATGCTCCACAAGAGGTGCTGGAACCACTAAGGTATCCCTCAAACCCAGAAAAGAATGTATATTCCTTGTGAGAACCTCATCAAGGGGGATTACACAATGGTGAGTTGGTGTGTATGTGCCGTTGTAGTGGGGAGACCGTGGACCACATCTTGATTCATTGTAGTGTGGCCTTTGAGTTGTGAAGTTTGATATTCAGGTTGCTTGGGGTTCAGTGGGTATTACCGAAGAAGGTTCTTGATTTATTATGTGGGTGGCAGAGTAGGGGTCCTAATTTAAATATTTGGAATCTTACTCCTTTATGTTTGATGTGGAATATATGGAGGGAGAGAAACCAGTGTAGTTTGAAGATGTGAAGTACACGTCAGCTCAAATTCAAGCATCCTTCATTAGTTCTCTTTATGAATGGCCTTTTGTATCGGGTCTCACTGATAGTAACTGTATTTATTCCTTCATAGAGACTCTCATTTGTAGATATTTTTCCAACTGTAATTCTTTAGGCTACTTCATGTCTATTTTCAAGAAATAGTCTCATTTCAATAAAATTATTTTTACCTATCCCAACAAATAAAAAAATCAATATTTCTTGTACACCAAGGAATAGGATTTGATGGCTTATATATAGCTAGTACTGTGAAGGTTTTTGGTGGCTTTGACCCAAGGGTCCTCTCACATGAGTTATCCTAAGAGAAGGAAATACCCTTAGAAGAAGATTTCTCTTAAGAGAGGAGAGAACTCTTACAAGAAGAACTCTCTTGATCAAGGAGAAAACTCCTAGAAGAAGAGTAGTTTGATAGCTCTTTAGGGTTGCAAAGGATACCCACAAGTGAGAGCTATGTAAGAGAGGTAGAGTGCTGTAATCCTCATTAAATATTTGCCGAGCCATGTAAATTCTCAAGGTTCCAGTGTGTATGCTTGTTAATTTAGTTATCTAAGAAGAAGACTTATAGGAGCCTCCGCTATCCCAATAATTGGTATTAGAGCTTCTGCTATAGCATAAAAATATCAAAAGGAGTGAGAGAGACCTATAACATTTACACGGCAATCTCAACACTTTGTTCAATCTAACAAGAGCAGTTAGGGTGCTCCTCATTCTTTTCTTTTTTTTTTCTTTTTTTTGATGATGTGGAACCTCACCAAGGCAGGGCCCTTTGGACTCACCCCTGGGGAGTAAACCACAGATACACGATCCCACCTGCCATAACCGTGTATCAAGTAATCCCGAGGAACTCCTAGTGGGGATCGAACCCAAGATTTCTGGGTCTACAGCTCATATCAAGCCTCCAACCACAAGACTGCACCCTGACAAGTGCTCCTCATTCTTTCAATTAAATGAAACATGTGTGGCAACTTGTATTTCATAGAACATAGTTTGCAAAAGGAGTTAAAAAAAAAAAAAAAAAAAAAAAAAAAAATCAGTAGGCGAAGTGAAAACTCGGCCATAGACTCCAAATGCTTTAACCAGCTAGACCTCTAAAACTTGTTCTAGTATAAATAGAAG
The DNA here is from genome assembly GCA_030021035.2 of Notholithocarpus densiflorus. Taxonomy (NCBI): domain Eukaryota; kingdom Viridiplantae; phylum Streptophyta; class Magnoliopsida; order Fagales; family Fagaceae; genus Notholithocarpus; species Notholithocarpus densiflorus. The sequence goes on along the minus strand of JARYZH020000113.1, from coordinate 1,092,643 downwards.
CATTCTCTAACCAAGAGAGAGAAAAAAAGAGCGTTGTGCAGCAAGTACAAGTGACTCAAATGCACAACTTGAATTAGTTCATTTTTTGTGATCTTGCTAGTGAAAGTGAAACTTGGCAATTGAACTAGAACACAGAAAGCGAAGCTGAGGACACACTGATCTAAATCGACTCAATTTTGAGCGAGAGTCATGAATTGAAATTGCGGGAAAAACGAAGAGATCTTATATATATAGAAAAATGAGAAATGAAAGAAATGCGATTACCGATCGAGTCTCGTAGAGCCTGAATTTCTGCATACAAGCATTGGAGGAAGGAGGAGGAGGAGCGAGAGGCTCTTCAGTGATGGAGGACTGTGAAGAAGAGACTCCGTTGTTCTCTAAGCACCACGCCGCCATTGATACAGATACAGAGAGAGAGAGAGAGAGAAATTAAACTTCAAAAGCCCTGAGCTGAGCCGAGCTCAGGGATAGTATCGTAATTGCATTCAATCTTCTCCGAATATGATGATAACGATTAACAGTCTGCTAGAAATAACCACAGCTTGAGCTTCGAGATTCCTTTGCATACAATGGAGCTTGGTTGCTTCAAATACAACATGGTCCGTGACCTTCACTCTTTTTTCTTTTTCTTTTTCTTTTTTTGTTTGTATATTTTTGGAAAAATATTGAAATTATTATTACTACTACCACAAACTATAATAATAATTTCAATATAACAAACTTTTTCTCTTTTTCCATTCACAGCCAAATGCTTCTATCTGGTTTTGTTGAAACACAAAGCAAGCAAGAGAGAGCTTTCTGATCGAATATTAAAAAAAAAAAAAAAAATGAAAAACTCAAATTGAGAGATCGAATATTGTTGTTATTATTTTACAGATCAGAGAGGAGGAAGAGAGGTTTGGAAATTGAAGCTTTTTTTTTATTTTTTTGGGGTGTTTTTTGGAAGAGAAAGATCGAGCAACAAATTGATGGCTTTGGGAGGTTCGAGAGAGGAGAGAGAGTTTGAAACCAGAGAAAAAGAGAAATGAGAGAAAGGGAAGCTAATAATTGGTGATATTAATTTTTATATATAAGGAGTCTGTGTTTGTGTTGTTGTTTTTCAAAGATAACATAACAGAGACAAACAGAGAAAAGGAGAAGCTCTCAGATCCAAAAGATGTAGAGAGAGAGTAGTCTGTACTAATCAAATCAAAACCACAACTTCGGTCACCGCTCCATCCACATATAATAATATTCGCTTTTTATTTATTTATTAATATCAATAAATATTAGTACCTTTTAATAATAGTATATGTAATTAGTAAAAAAATATATATATGTATTTACTTATGAAAAAATAAAATAAAATGTTAGACTTAGATAATTTTATTACACGCTTACTATTGCATATATACTTTTTTTTTAAGAGAATTTCAACTTATGGTGGTTGTTTCTGATGATATCTCTTTATCATCAGACATATCATCAGACCAAGACACCAATCAATTTTTGGTATAGGCGGGGATTAAATTTCAAATCTCTTATTTAACCATTAGAGATTTTATCAGTTGAGTAAACTGGAACCCACTACTATTGCATACTTTATACAAATTTCATTTTGAATTTATTTTTTTAAAATGTGATTTTCGTTAAAATTGTGAAAAACAAGAGTGTATAACTATCATTATTCTTTAATTTTTAATGATGAAATTGGTTAAATATTTAATTATAATTTATTTACTAGAGAAAATTGACATTTAACGTGCTTTCTTTTTTTTTTAACAAAATTGATATTTAATGTGTTTGTAACTTTGCACTTTGCAGTTACCTATTTGCTCACCCAAAAGGAAAGAGTAAAGACTTTACTAATTCTTATTTTGGTAACTTGGCAAACTTGTCCACGTATATGTTAAGAATCTATTTTTTGAATTAGTATTTGTTAGGAATCAATCAACCCGACCACCTGCACAGTGTTATCACTATTTTTCTGCTCATCCAAAAAAAAAAAAAAAAAAAAAAGTTATCACTATTTCCTATTTATTAACCTTTTAAAAAATTTCTTCTTTATTTTAAGAGTGTTCTTCTTTTTTAAGAGTTTTATAGTTTTTATCAGATATGTAAAGATCAGAGAACAGAAGAAAAGAAGGAAAGAAGGATAAACGACACAAGGCTAGCTAAAGCTACAAGAGGGTTTAATCAGTCAGTAAACTACAAGTAGTTTAAGTGTTAATTATTCTCTTTTGTATCACACGTGTTGTAACTACCCCTTGCACGTGTATTAACGGTTTTCCGTATAATTTGGTATAGTTAGTTATGCTCTGCTTTGGGCTTTTAGTTCTTTGCTTAGCTAAGATTGTATAAAGCTTTAATTCTGTATAGAATCATTGATTGTATCAATCAGAGAAGTTCTTCATTTTCTCTCAATCTCTCTCTGTGTGTTTGCACTTCTTCTTCTTCCTTCATCTTTGTTTTTCTTCCATGGTATCAGAGCTTGAGCATTCATCAATGGCGTCGAATACTCAGACTGATTCGTCTTCCTCTTCTCAGCGAGAACTTTCTCCAATGGAAGATCCACGAAGTCCATTTTTCTTGCTTCATGGTGAAACACCAGGTGCAATTCTGGTTACTCAACCATTAACTGAGGATAATTACCCTACTTGGGTCAGAGCAAAGAGGATGGCTTTGGATGCTAAAAGCAAGCTTGGCTTTGTTGATGGTTCTGTCAATGCTTCAATGACAGTCACACCACTCGAGAAACAAGCTTGGTCCAAATGCAATTCAATGATCTCTTCTTGGATCTTGAATTCAGTTTCACCTCACCTCACTGCTAGTGTTATTTACAGAGACACGACCTTTAAGGTGTGGAATACACTCAAGAAACGATTTTCTCAAGCCAATGGACCAAGAATCTCTCAGCTTCATAAGCAAATCTCAACTATGATGCAAGGTGATTCTACAGTCACAAGCTTCTTCACTGATCTTCAAGCTGCTTGGGATCAGTTATTGAATTTCAAGCCTTTACCATGTTGTTCATGTGGTAAATGTACCTGTGGTGTGAATGACAAGATCACAGCTTTTCAACATCAAGATTCTCTCATGCAATTCCTTAATGGATTGAATGAATCTTATTCTCAAGTCAGAACACAGATCCTCATGATGGAGCCAAGTCCTTCTATTGATAAGGCATTTTTCTTAGTGATTCAAGAGGAAAGGCAAAGGTGTTTGGGTCTTATTGTTGCTCCTTCAGTTGAATTAATTGCACTTGCTATCAAGAACTAAGGATTCAACCAGGGCACTTCATTTCCAAGCAACAATAACAAGAATGTCAAAGGGAACAATGCAAAATGAAGGCCTGTGTGCAGTCACTGTGGAAAGGTTGGTCATGTTATGGAGAAATGCTACAAACTGGTTGGTTTTCCTCCTGGTTATAAGCAAAAAGGAAGAGTAGCTATGGCCAATCAAGTCTTTGTTGAAGGTGATCAAGGCAAATCTGATCCTTTTCACTTCAGAGCAATATCAACAACTGCTTTCAATGTTGAGCTCTTATGCTTCCACATCTGATGGTTCTACTAATGTCTTACACTCAGCTAATTCTACCCTTTCAGGTAATACTTGTAATCTTTGGTCAGATTTTGTTTCCTTAGGCATGCATCATTTAGTTTTTGCTGTTAATCCTACCAATAAAAGTGCTTATGGTAATGATGTTTGGGTTCTTGACATTTGGGCTACAGATCATATAGTCCCTTCTTTAACTTTGTTCACACACATCACTAGTTCTATTTCCACCTTTGTTCAATTGCCCAATGGTGAAAAGGTTGTTGTTACACATATAGGTACAATTCAAGTTGCATCAACTTTGATTCTTGAAAATGTACTTTGTGTTCCCTCTTTCACTTTCAATCTGATCTCAGTCAGCCAATTAACAAGATCATTATCATGTTGTCTTGTATTTCTCTCCAATTTATGTTTCATACAGGACCTTTCTTGTTGGAGAACGATTGGAGTGGGTGAATTACATGACAATCTGTACTTGCTGCACACTACATCCTCTTGAAAGTCTGTTTCAGAAGCTTCCTCAATCCTTGAGTCTGTTTTTAAGTCTTTTGTTAATTCTGTGTTAAATCCTAGTGTTACTAAGCCATATCTTTGGTATCTGAGGTTAAGACATGTATCAGATAATAAACTTCATGTTTTACACAATTGTCTTCCTGATGTAAGTACTTTTCATAGCAATAAAGACTGTGTTCTTTGTCCAATTGCAAAACAAAAAAGACTCAATTTTCCTTCTTTTAATCATGTCTCAGATAATGGATTTGATCTTATCCATTGTGATGTTTGGGGACCATTTGCTAAACTTACTCATGATGGTTTCAGATATTTCCTTACCATTGTGGATGATGCCACAAGATCCACTTGGGTTTATCTCATGAAATTAAAATTTGAAACTAGAGCTTTGCTGATTTCCTTTTATAACATGATTAATACACAGTTTCACACTAATATCAAGGTCATTAGAACTGATAATGCTCCTGAATTTTTCTTGAAGGATTTTTATGCCAACCATGGCATTATCCGTCAACATTCATGTGTTGCCACTCCACAACAAAACTCAATTGTGGAGAGGAAACACCAACACATTTTAAGCATTGCAAGAACATTGAAATTTCAATTTAATGTACCTATTTCTTATTGGGGTGAATGTGTGTTAACTGTTGTTCACACTATTAATAGGCTGCCTTCCAAGGTATTAAAACATAAAACTCTATTTAAGAAGCTTTATGGCAAACCTCCTTCTTATGCTCATTTGAAAGCTTTTGGCTGCCTTTGTTTTGCTTCTACCTTGTCTCATAACAGGTCCAAGTTTGATCCAAGATCCACTTCTTGTGTTTTCCTTGGTTACCCTTTTGGTGTTAAAGGTTACAAATTACTTGATTTAGCTACCAAGAAGATTTTTGTCTCTAGGGATGTTCATTTTCTTGAAACTGTTTTCCTTTTCATTTCCCTTTCTCATTCTTTCTCTCCTCACTCTAATATCCCTTTACCACATCTTTTCCCTTCTGTAACTCAACCACCTGCTTCCTTGCTTGATTTTTCTTCCTTTCCAGAACCTCCTTCTGCTTCTAATTCCCTTCCTCAGGTTCTTAACCTTGATATTTCTTCTGATTCTACTCAGTCTATTCCATTAGCTGATTCTACTGATTCTTCCCCACATGTATCAGCCTTGCCTGTTGCAGATTCTATAGATTCAGCAGAATTCCCTTCATCCACTTCTATTCCATCTGATCCTCCTTTGAGGAAGTCATCCAGGGTGTCTAAACCACCTCCCTACTTGTAGGATTATAAGTGCAGCTCCATTGTCTTTAATAAGCTTGCTTCTTCTATTCCTGCCAACAAGCCTGGTTCTTCAGGTACTCACAATCCCTTATCCAATTACCTTGATTCCTCTAAATTGTCTTCCACTTATGCCTATTTTTGCTCACTCATTTCTACCATTCCTGAGCCTACATCTTACCATGAGGCAGTAAAAGACCCTAACTGGCAGGATGTTATGGCATTTGAAATTGCTGCTTTGGAAGCAAATCAGACATGGACTCTTACTCCATTACCTTTTCATAAAAGGGCTATTGGTTACAAATGGGTCTATAGGGTTAAATACAATGCTGAGGCTCCTTGGACAGATACAAAGCTAGGCTTGTTGCCAAGGGTTTTACTCAGCAAGCTGGCTTGGATTTCACTGACACTTTCTCTCCTGTTGCAAAGATGACCACTGTCAAGACTTTGCTTGCTATTTCTACTGTGAGAGGTTGGCATTTGGTTCAGCTTGATGTGAACAATGCCTTCCTCAATGGTGATCTTCATGAAGAGGTGTATATGTAGTTGCCTCAAGGCTTTCACAGCAAGGGGGAGAACCTAGTTTGCAAGCCTCAAGACAGTGGTACTCCAAGTTTTCAACAACTATCTTGAAGTATGGATTCAAGCAGTCAAAATCTGATTACTCTTTGTTCACTAAGAAGTTCAATCAGACTTCTATAGCATTGCTAGTTTATGTTGATGACATTCTTATTGCAAGTAATGATGTTCAAGCAGTTGAAGACCTTAAGAGTTCTTTGAATCATGAATTTAAGTTGAAAGATCTTGGCAATTTGAAATATTTCCTTGGTCTTGAAGTGGCTAGATAAAAAAAGGGGATTTCATTGTGCCAAAGAAAGTATGCATTAGAGGTACTTAAAGATGCTGGTATGACAGGTTGTAAGCCTAGTAAAGTGCCAATGGAATAAAACCTGAAACTAAGCAAGTATCATGGAGAATTATTGCCTGATCCTAGTGTTTATAGAAGGCTGGTTGGGAGGTTACTATATCTGACTATAACTAGACCAGACATTACATATCCAATCCACAAACTAAGCTAATTAATGTCCAAGCCAAGAAAGCCTCATCTAGATGCAACCTACAAGGTATTGCAGTACATTAAAAGGTGTCATGGTCAAGGCATTCTCCTATCATCTAAGTCAGATTTGCATTTGAAAGCTTACACAGATGCAGATTGGGCATCTTGTGTAGACACTAGAAGATCCACTACAGGGTTTTGTGTGTTCTTAGGTGATTCATTAGTCTCATGGAAGTTTAAGAAACAATCTATAGTTTCTAGATCCTCAGTTGAAGCTGAGTATAGAGCCATGGCCTTAATTGTTTGTGAGATGACTTGGTTGTTAGCGCTATTGAAAGACTTAGAAGTTCATCATCCACAGCCTGGTATGCTTTTCTGTGATAATTAGGCAGCAATTTATATAGGTGAGAATCCTGTATTTCATGAAAGGACAAAGCACATCGAAGTAGATTGTCATTTGGTTAGAGATAAGGTGCAAGAGAAGGTGATACGATTGTTCTTTACTCCTATATATTCACAGCTAGCAGACTTGTTTACCAAAGCACTTAGTAGTCAACAGTTGAAGTCCTTACTTTCCAAGATGAGTATATTGAATATACACAGCTCTAAATCTCATCTTGAGGGGGAGTATCAGATATGTAAAGATCAGAGAACATAAGGAAAGAAGGATAAACGACACAAGGCTAGCTAAAGCTACAAGAGGGTTTAATCAGTCAGCTAAATTACAAGTAGTTTAGGTGTTAATTATTCTCTTTTGTATCACACGTGTTGTAACTACCCCTTGCACGTGTATTAACTGCTTTCCGTATAATTTGGTATAGTTAGTTATGCTCTGCTTTGGGCTTTTAGTTCTTTGCTTAGCTAAGATTGTATAAAGCTTTAATTCTGCCCAGATTCATTAATTGTATCAATCAGAGAAGTTCTTCATTTTCTCTCAATCTCTGTGTGTGTGTTTGCACTTCTTCTTCTTCCTCCATCTTTGTTTTTCTTACAGTTTTACTTACTCTTCTTGATTTTTTTTAAATAAAACGTCTATAAAGTTAAATTCATCCTCTCTCAACTATTGAATTATCCCTTAACTCAAAAAAAAAAAAAAATTTATTGAATTATCCCTATAAAAAAAACACTATTGAATTATCCCAAAAAAAAAAGCTTTTTAATGGTAAAAAGATCTTTTTAATATTGGTAAATTCTAAGAAAAAAATAACATTTCTGTGGTTGGGTTAATGGAAAGAAACAACATATTGGAAAAAGATTTCAAATCCGCCAATTTAATGTGATCTAAAATAGAATTAAGGACAAAACTTTCCTTCAAATTAATTGAAAGAAATATCAAATTATTATGTGGAAGTGTAGTTGTTTTAATCATATGATTCATTAAGCCTTCTAAACAAGTCACGTGACTAATAACATAGTCATATGATTGAAGTGCATATGAATAAATATATATATATATATATATATATTTATAGGTAAAGTTGAGAGAAAACTCAATTAAATTTCAAATTGGATTTAAATTGTAGTATAATTTTTCCCCACGTGTCCTATCTATATATATATTTTAATTTCTAGATGAGTTAATATTGTGCAAAAAACGAAGAGTCTAATATAAATAAACCATAAAAAAAACCCAATAAAAAAGAGTAAACTCATGTGTATATCCAAAAAATAAAGAAGAAGGAGAGAGTAAAACTCATTTATATATCTACGACTTAAACAAGGTATAATTTGAATCCATATACGTGTACATGTGTTGTTTTTAATTGTACTATGCATATACACAGATTATATACTAGTGATTTAAAATTAAAGGAAACAAAACAGCAAACCGGGGAAAGTTACAAATTTTTCAATGTAATGTGATCTAAAATAGAGGTAGAGACAAAATTTTCTTCCATATCAACATAGTGGTGTGCATATTTTAATCATATAATTCACTAAGTAATTTAAACAAATCACATAACTAATTACATAATCTTATGATTAAATCATACTAACTTGTAACCTCATGCGTATACATAGAAAAAATTAAGAACATTCACAATTACACAATATATAATATACAAATCAAATTATATGCATTCATAGTGTTACATAAAGACTAATAAATTTGAATTATGTTTACATTATTTACTACCTTTTTAATTGCACTCTTAGGTTCTTGAAGTGTTGTAAATAACTGAACCCAAATTAAGAAATATATTGAATTGGACACTTGGCATCAAATTAGTCACTAATTGAAATCAATTTGGAATCTAATTGGATTTTCTCTTAATTTTGATTTTAAGAGGTTCAAGTGTCATTATTGTTGGTCTTCTTGGCTTCTATATCAGGTGTTAATGCATTATTTACTTTAACACAAAAATTTTAAAATCTAGATAAGACATCTTACGCAAAATTAGCTACCCAATTTAGAATTTAATTTAAATTTTTTTCAATTTTGGCTTTTTATATATATTAAATCATTACAAATACATTAATTTAATGTGATTTAAAATAGAGTTAACGACACGATTTTCTTCCATTGACTTGTTAAGCTATCAAAACAAAGCTCATGATTGATACACAGTGATCTAATTAATTAATTCAACATCACGCGGATGATAATCTCAAGGAGTTGGCCTAGTAGTTCTTAAGATCTCAAGAGGGCTTGAGTTTAAAACCTCTAACCAAAATAACAAACATAAAAACTATGAAAAAGTTACCAATTCACCAATCTAATGTGATCTAAAATAGGACTAATTATTGACAAAAAAATTCAAACCGATTTAAAGAAGTCTTATCCTACCCATTATTTTGTTCAAGTTCCTTTGTCTATCTATAAATTTATTTTAATCCAACAAGCCATTCAAGTTGTCAAAACAACTTTACTACAAACTTATTTAAAGGAAAATTCTATCATAAAACTAATATCAATAGAGACAAAATGGTTGAACACTTGAACTCGCAAGCCCATGTAGTTGTAGGCGTTTTCACTTTTCAGCTTCACATTGGACTTGAATTTGGGCAGCAACCTTCTTTTTTGTTATGCGAAAATCCGTAAGTTGATTCAAACTTATATAAAACATTTGATGTGATATGTAGGACTGGCAAAGGATTGACTTGGTAATGCCACGCATTTCCTTGAAACAAAAAGCTTCAAAAGAATCAAAACACCTACTTAATTATTATTAATTATGAGTATTATTACTTTCTAGCTAATTCAAGATTATACACACACAAAGATAGAAATGTGTTTGCTATTTTCTACGACTTTTTCAACAAAAATTGAGTCGAAGGATCGTATTAAATTTTTCTATCTAAATCTAATCATGAATTGGTTACAATACATGCATCATTATTTGACGGGTACGTACTACGTACAATGAATTAAATCTGTAGCCCACGTTAAAACTTATATAAGTCTCTATCACTTTTATCAAAAAGGAAACAAAGAAAGCATAAATAAAAAAACCTACGTTATAAGTCCAATCATAAGAATAGCTTTCGAAAATTTATTACAAGAGTGGCTCATATATATATATATATTAACAATTTTCTTTCCTGTGTGAAGTAGCAAATTGATAGAGCAATCTCACCAATTCATCATTTGTTGTGTAGTACTATATATAAATAGTTATTAAGGATCTGTTTGAGATCTGCTTATTTTGTTGAAATTGAAAATTTTTTGTTAAAAGTACTGTAGATAAAGGAAAAAGTTAGCTGAAATAGTACAGTAAGACCCATGAATAGTACTAAAAAGTGCATTAAGGCCCATAAATAGTAACAAAAATAAGCTGAATAGTAAAATAAGCTGATAAATTTTATCATGCCAAACGCACGCTAAGTGTAAGTGTATAACTACCAAAAAATTATACATAGTTGATAGTTACATACATGGAGTGAGTCACTCAGTGGACTCGAGGTGGACACGTAGCTTTGACTTCAATTCAATGGCTCTCCAGCTCTCCCAGAAAATTGTTGTGCAATTTAAAATTTAGTCATATCACATATGTATGCATGCCTTGGCTTTTTTTTATTATCTATATTGGAATTAAAATAAGATTGTGATGTGCAATGCAGTCATGTAATGAAAACCACTCTGATATGTTTGTTCACACACACAGTTGCACCCACGATTGCCTGCAAAAGTTATTACCTGGCAGCCTGCTAATAATTGACTCCAATTGCGTTGGAGTACAATGGACCCATCTCCATACTAAACTCTAGAAGAGTGTAAATTGATGCAGTTTTTTTTTTTCATTTATTAATTTGATGAAAATTGATTAAAGTAAAGTTTTTTTTTTTTTTAAGAGTCAGTTAAAGTATAGTTGACTAGTTTTTGCTGAATAAGTATAGTTGACTAGTTGTACTTAAAAAATTAAGAATATATATATATATATATATAAAAGTATAGTTGACTAGTTGTACTTAAAAAATTAAGATTATATATATATATATATATATATATATATATAAAAGTTAAAAAATTAAAAGAAAAGCTCATGCCAAATCACAAGAAGTAATAATGCATTCACATTATCTTATGTCAAAATTATTGTCTATTTTAAAATAAGAATATACTTTTTTTTATTTTAACTAATTATTTTTTTAAATATTCACATTTGATTATTTATTATATACTCTATTTTATTAAAATACATCAAATTTTTTGATTTTTTAAAAATCATTTTCCTCTTTTTATACACAACAATTATTATTCATTTTCTTTATTCACCCTTAAGAAACGCAACAAAATAATAAAAAGTCGTTTTGCATAAACTCCGGTGACTTGTATATTTATACAAGCACTATAACAAAATTTCACATTGTATAACCGGTTCATAATTTGATGTGACCATACACGTGGGTGATTTTTGGATTTCATTAATATTTTGAGCTTCATACAATTTTACTTGAGTTGGTACAATGCTCAAACCCAAAAAATTTCAAAATCAGTAATATGCAAATAATAGAAGTGACATGAACCTGAAGTTTTCTACCAAAACAGGGAAAAATTTTTAATATACATGATCACGAATCAGGTGTTTAGAATAATTTAGGCTTGTCATATACCGAATATATGCCTCTCTAGCTTCCTTTTGTTTACTCGATCAGATATGTGCCGGTGGGGCAGGGGACTAAGAACTCCAGTCAATATGGCCTGTCATTTTGGGAAGTTGGTAGTATAAGTATATACCATTTCATGCGTGGTAGCTGAAGTATATACCATTTGCACTATTATTGATGATTTCTTTAAATAAATAATATATATTTTTATATTATTTGTAAACCACTTCTACATTTACACTATTTCCTCATTGAGCACGTGCAAAATTGTTGTTGGTGACCACACGAAAAGAGAGAGAAGTCGGCTAAAATGACAATGAGTCAATGACATACAACATTTTGTTGATTACAGGTTTGTTTGGATACCGCTTATTGCTGAAAACTGAAAACACTGTAGCAAAATAATTTTTAAATGTGTGAATAGTATCGTGGGACCTAGTTTTAAAGAAAAATTTGCTAAAATCCATACTTGCAGTTCCCGTGAACAGTGCACGGGACCCACACAAAAAAAGGCAAACGAGTCTCCTGTTTTCAGTGCAATCCAAACATAAATTTCTTCACCTCACCAAATATATTTTTGTAAATTACTTAAAAGAAAACATAACAATTTCTTCAATTTATTTATTGTTTTCAACTAGTTTTTGACACTTATAAATGTTTGGATTTTTGACCACTTCCGCACGAGTTTCATGTGGGTGAGACTTAATTTGATGCTGCTGCTAACAAAGCATCTAGAGCCTCCTTGACCTACCACAGATAGTTGCATGCAGTTGGGACTTTGCATAGATAAGATGTTATTATAAACTCTTGGGTAGAACTTATTCTTGAAAATCGATTTACAAGAAAAGGGTGTCAAAAAGCTTATAAACACATGATTAAGTTTATACTTAATCCATGTAAAATACTAAGATCATAACAGATACTCAATCTACCTTCTAGTTGAGCAATAAGTACATGTCGTGGTCTAAAATTTAAAGAGAGCAGAGATGCCTAAATAAAAAGAGGTATTAACTATTAAGAATATTGAAAAAGTTTACCTCTAAACAAGTCTAGAAGAAAATACCTCTAACTTTCTTCTTTTTTCTTTTTTCTTTTTTGAGAAGAAAATAAGGTTGTGGTTTCACTGGATAGTAGACAGGGATAGTAGGAATCTCGTTAATCCATTTATGTGCATCACTAATTAGATGACGAGGCATTTGGCTACTTTAAGAGAGTCATAGTCACTAATTAGATGATGAGGCATGTGGCAATCAATAAAAATTATAAAACTCCACACATGTACTTTTAATCATATAACATATTTAATGAATTATATGGCTTGTTTAAAATAAATGTGGATAGTTTTATATATTATCACATAATATATTGAATGAGATTCTTTTCAAACCGATTTGAAAGAAAATTTTATCCGTGCCTTTTAATAGAAGGAGAGAGAGAGTGTGTGCATATTTTTTTTTTTTGGTAAACGAAAATGGGGGCCCTTATGGTTGTATTATACCCCCGGGCAGGGCGCCGGACAGATTTTTCACCGTCCGTGTGAGGGGGCCAACCCTCACTAAGGATGCCCACCAACAAGAGCCCGCTGGCAGCGGGAATCGAACCTGGGCTGGTTAGGTGGAGTGAACGATCCTTACCAGCTGAGCCAAGCTCTCGTTGGCAGTGTGTGCATATTTAATTTATAGAAGAACAGTCCTTTTTATGACAATTCTAATTTTTCTTTTTCTTTTTAATTTATTTGCTCATGTACTTTAAAAAGGAGCTCATTCAAGCCCACACCAATAGGAATAACTTTCTTTTGTCCTATTACCCAAAAATAATTAAAAATCTTCTATCTAAAAATCCAAGACATTCTCTAAGCCTAGTGATTCTTCGATTGTTGGCATCCCTATACACCTAGACCTAGTCGGAGTAACATGCATAGAAAATAATGGCTAAGTCTAGTGATTCTTCAATTATTTGTGGTGCCATTGAATAGTATGATTTGGATACGCGGATTTGGATTTGAGTGATCAAAATTCAAATACCTTGTTTAAATAATTTTAAAATATCAAAGATTTGGATTTGACCGAATCCACCAAGAATTTTAAACCTTTAATATCAATGTATTTGAAATTATATTTGTAGGGGTGGGCTTTGGTTCTTAATTCTAAAAGATGAATGGATTAAGATCCAAAGAGCCCAACACAATAAATTTGTAGAGAGTGAGCTAAAAAGCTAGGCTTCAATGAAATGGACAACACCCTCAATGGGCTAAAGATGGTAAGAGAGTAAGGAAAAACAATGAATAGACAAATGTGGTGCACATAAATTCTTCCTCAGCAATGTCCTAGGAAAGTAATTCTTGAATATATTTTTCTTAGATTTGATTACAGTTACTGTTCTTAATGCTATAGTGTTTTCTCTACAAATTTTCTGCCCCCTTCTTCTTGGAGGGTCTCTCACATTATATAGTTCCCTTCAGGCAATCTTGGCCCTCCATTTGTTGATCGTCCAGTCCACCACTTGAGTGCTAGTCTCATCAGACACCTTCCTAAACCCCTTGTGAGTTGCGGCGGCTAAGGCAACATTGTTCAGGGGTCTTCTCCACATAAATGCAACCAGGAGGTTTGGTGGGATGCATTAAATGTGGGGGTAGCCACCATCCCTTCAGTCATGTTAGGGCTAACCCCCTCTCCGAAGTTTTTTCTCAACAGTAGGACCTCCTCAGGTAATGTACCACTAACGTGGCCTTACTGTTCGAGCGTGTGGCCTCCTCGGCATGATAATGAACTCCTCGGCCATGGATACGACACGTGGCACAGGTACCTTATTTAAATTCTTGTGCCCCACAATATTTAAAATCAATAGATTTGAAACTAAGGCATTTAAAATCCAAATCCAAATTCAAGTTTCCAAACGCAACCTTGATTTTGCTTACTTGTGTTGGCTTATTTAGCATTGATGGTTGATGATTTGGTGTTGCCTTCCATGACAGAGTTGATTTTTTTTTTTTTAATGCCACCAAAATTTCCCACCTAATTGCTTCAACCTCACCTGCCTATGGATTGGTTTTACTTTTTTTAAATGCCGCATCCACCATATTCTATGATTCCTTATGGTTACAAAAATGATGAATGAATTTGTGCGTTTTGTTGTGCGTTGATGTTAGAGACTACGGCCTCAAGTTTCTTAATGTTGTGTTAATTGCCTTTTAAAATGGAGATTCAACTAAAGTCATTTGAGTCTTAGATCAAGGTTGTATATGAAGTCGTCACTTATTTTATTAAATAGGAAAAAAAAACCCATAAAAATACATCAATTTGATTGGTTGAAATTATTCCATTTATATCTCATTGGAATATGCCGGGTCAACTTTGGAATGACAAATAAATAGGGCTTATCACTCTGGGTTCGAAATAAAAAGGAATTATAAACCTACAACTCACTCTAGTGTTTTTTTTTTTTTTTTTTTTTTCACGCACAATCTTTATCGCTCTCCTAGTGTTGTTTTTGTATCTATGTTTTACTTTTCAATAAAATCCTTAGTTCACGCAAAAAAAGAAAAAAAAAAAAGACGCTTTTTTTGCATAGCAAAAAAAGATCCAAAAACAATAGCTCACAACAAGATGAAGAAAATAGAGGAGATGATAATTGAGAAAGGGGGAGCACTATTGTGATGACACGTACAAGTGTACAAGACACCCTTAAAGATATGCTGCTTATTATGGTTCAGAAGCTTAGGATAGAGTAAGCATGGTTTGTGAGATTGGTAACAAACTAAGAATATGTTTGGTAACTGTTTTTTCCTCTTATTTTCTGTTTTTAAAAACAATTTTCTATTTTTGAAACTAAAAAACTTGTTTGGTAACTCAAAATAGACAGAAAACAAAAACTGTTCTCAAAATTCAATTTATGAAGGAAATTGAAAACATGCAAAAGACTGTTTTCAGTTTTTAGTTTTTAAAAGTCAAGAAAACACGCATTTGATTTAATGAATCTATCTCACTTAATGAGTTAGTATTATAATTCAAATCCTAATAACAACATATTTTAGTATTTTTTATTTTTTTTCTTCAAAAAACTATTTTTCTAATTTCAATTAACCAAACATGTTTTTGATTTCAAAAATACAAGAAATTTATTTTTTCTTTATATTCCCAAAAATAAGTTTTTAAAAATAGAAAACAAAAACTGTTACCAAACATAACCTAATTAATTCCGGGCATTTTAGGTTTAGGCTTTATAGCATAAACAGATTAAGAGAGCATCTATAATCCATCTTCCATAGAATCAAATCTTTTGGTTGCTGGATTCTTAGAAGAATGGAAGCCTTGAGCTTTGTGCTTATTTGAATATTAGGATTATTTGATTTTATGATATTTTCATGTAATCTTGACTAGGTCTTCTTTTGTGTGTGTGTGTGTGTGTGGGGGGGGGGGGGGGGTTTATTGAAGGAAACACAAGCAAAGAACCTGTTAAATTTGTGGCAACTAGTTAATTGGCATTAAATGTAGCTACCCCTCTTAGCCTAAGGTGATTAATTCGAAATTTGTGGTAAGTACATCAAATCGTTTTAGCGTTTTTCTTTCATGTGTTGTGGGCCTTGTGGCCAATACATGGATTTGCTCTTCTGCTTTTAGACTTTACAAGTGTTCTCAGCTTACCATTCAAAGTCCATGAAAATATTGTAAATATAACATTTCTCTTAATTTTTTCATAAAAAATACATAGGTTGGGGCTATGCATATAAAATAAGATATAAAAATTAGAGATAGTGGCCCCAACAGGAATCAGACCTTGCTTTGTATGGTTTTTTAGAACTATTAGCAAAAGAAGCCATCAATAGAATATAAAAAATAAAATCTCATCACCTTATTCCTAGATTCAATATAAAAAACTTTCTCAAAAAAGAAAAAAAAGATTCAATATAAAAAATAATTACATAGCTTTGAGTTCTAATTACATTATAAAAGGTGAAAATTACAAGATAAAGCCTACTTTGGAACCATTGATCTAAGATTAAAGGCTAAGTTATGGAATGAGAAGGTGTTAGACACTCACTCAGGTCGATGAGTCAATCTTTTAGAATATGTGACCATGGTCTTATCATGCAATTATCATCTAAACATGTCACGAAGAAGAAAATAGTATATTATGTTCAATAAAATGGTTTTGAACATAATAATGTCATACAAAAGCCCTAATTCCATGCATTCATCATCTTCATCCTTTGTCATCAAATATAAACATGTTTGCAATCCTCAATCAATAGGGATTAAGATCTAACCTAGCTAACTCAGTTTGAGGTTTATAACTGCATGCACAGTTAGTTTTATGAACGATTGTGAGTTTTCATTGGGATCAAGTCACTATCAGCACCTCTCCCTTTGGATGGTCGAGGTTTGGGCAAAACCTCCTTAATTCAAGCTTGGAAAAGTTTGGGAAACACCTCCTTCCTTCAAGGTTCTCTTGAAATTTCCTTCGAATCTTTGAAGATTTTGGCAAAGCAACAACGTATTTTGAATGATTTGAGTATGAAAATTGATTGAAGTTTGCTTTAACTCAAATTTATGCTAAGAAAGTCAAAAAATTGAGACTTTTAAGGGGGTCCTTCCTCTATTGTGATTAGAAGTGAGGATCCCTCCTCTGTTTATAGAGGGGAAATCCCTTGGTTGATGTGTTGGAGTGAGTTTCAAACTCTCAAAGGATGATAATTTTAGATGGTTATCTCAGATAATAATTGGATAGGAGTTGGAAATTAGAACAACTAAAAATGAGAAGAAAATTCAAGGTTTGGGTTGCATGTGTTGATTGGCTAGCTCTGAATGCTGATTGACACTTGCTCTGGGTGACCAAGTGCCAATTGCACTTGAGGATCAAATCCAAGTGTTGATCGGTAGTTAAACCTTGAGTCTTGATTCAATTATGTTTTGTTTCTTTTGAGACATTTGCTATATTTCTAAGTATGCTTTGAAACTAGTTCGACCTTAGATCTATTTTTTACCCAACTTAGAGTCAAATGATGTTAAGGATCATTTATGAATTTTAAATATTAATTAATCATCTTAAATTAAAGATGATTAACTAGTTATTTAGATTTAGCCCACTATCCAATGGAATTATCTATTTCAACATTATTCAATGCATGCATCCTCATGATTATTTTAGTTTAACTCAATAAGATTATTACATGTTATTAATTAAAAGTGATTATTTAAAGAACCAATCATAATTACATATGATCATCCTATTCGAGAGAATACCCAAACCTTTAAAATCTTGATTTGACTATATTTTTTGATTTGGTGCTCTGATTTAAGCTCACGATAGTTTGTTCATACTATCACTCTGTTTGTTTTGGCGATAATGTTTTCTAAAAAATGAGTTATTTTCCAAAAAGTATTTTTTATAAAACTATTTCATTTTTTATTTTTTATTTATTTTTTATGTTTGGTAGCAACTTTAAATGAGTTGAAAAATAATTTTCTAACTTTCCTTATTTAGCTTGCTGTGAGATAGAGTTGTTTTTCAAAAAAATTTAGTGGAAAACAATTTCTAAAAATAAGCCTTAATTTTTCTGTTGACTAAAGATAGTTTTCCTTTGACTAATTTTTTCTGATGCTACCAAACACTGGAAAACACGGAAAACTATCTTTACACAAAGCTTTCTATCGAAACAAACGGAGCGTATATATATGAATGCTTTTTTTGCCTATATTCCAGCCCCCCTTAGCTTGAAATCTTGGGTCCATCCCTGGTCATGTGTGCTTAGTTTGTCAAAAAATAAAAAAAATAATGCCATGTGACATAATGAAAATGGTGCGATATTTTTATTGGACAAACTAAACATGCGTGATAAGCTTATGTGGTATTTAACAGAAAATATGAATGAAGGACGGGCCGGTTGATACAAATGGAATATAACTTCAGGGGGATAAAATCTAGAATTTGAAATTTTTAGGTGTAAAATCCAAAAGATCCTCAAATTTTAGAGGTGTAATTTTAATTGCCACTTTAGCATAAAAAAAAATTAAAAATAAAGAGAAGAAGAAGAACGGCGTACCGTTTAGAGATTAGAATAAAAAGAATGCCGTGTTGTCACTTTGCCGAGGCCATGTCGAATAAGTAGAAGAGGGGGGTATTTAAGTAATTCGCAAATTATCAGCCCCAATATTAATTTTGTCGGTTTTGGTTGGTTTGGTTTATTGGTTGGTTCTCAAATAGTAATGCAAATCGCAACCGGGAAAAAAAAGAACTAGGCTTATAATCAGCTACCAGAAATAATTTAAAACCCTAGATTTTATCATCAGCTAGCAGAAATAATTTTTATGATTCGCAATCAAAATGACATCTGCTTCAAAG
Source organism: Notholithocarpus densiflorus (assembly GCA_030021035.2). Classification (NCBI taxonomy): domain Eukaryota; kingdom Viridiplantae; phylum Streptophyta; class Magnoliopsida; order Fagales; family Fagaceae; genus Notholithocarpus; species Notholithocarpus densiflorus. The sequence goes on along the minus strand of JARYZH020000113.1, from coordinate 1,073,886 downwards.
AAACATTATAAGGAGAAAGTCGTTCGTCGCAGGTAAAGTCCATCTGATTCCGACCTCGTAGAACACAACTCCTGTTTAGCTTTTTTCTAGGTTTCAATTTATGAAACTTATTGATTTGTGATTAATTTTTGGTTTTAGGTATAGACATTAAAATTTCAGAAACAATATACGTTTTTTTTTTTTAAAAAAAAAAATTTTGTTCTGACTTGTGAGTGAGAAGTAGGGAATATTGTGATTGTGCAGAGAGGAGAAACAAGAAGAAGCGGATGGACCTAAATATAGAGACCGTGCAAAGGAGCGTAGGGAAGACCAAAATCCAGACTATGAAGCCACCGAATTGGGTTCTTTTCATGCTGTGGCTCCTCCTGGCACAGTTGATATTCGTGCTGCGGATGCACACAAGCTATCTATTGAGAAGAGCAAGTACCTTGGAGGTTCGTGATCGTCTTCTTTATGTATTTTAAGAGTCTGTTTGGATATCGCTTATTTTGCTGAAACTGAGAATTTATTGCTGAAAGTACTTTGTCTAAAAGTTAGCTATAACAGTACAGCGGGCCATGAATAGTATCAAAACTAGTAGAAAAAATAAGCTGAAATCATTTTTCATTGGTATCGAAACGGAGGATTAGTTTCACAAGCATGTTGGTGATTTTGGGTGTGTCAATGTTGTATTTCAGGTGATGTGGAGCACACCCATTTGGTCAAAGGTTTGGATTATGCTTTGCTCAACAAAGTAAGAAGCGAGATTGACAAGAAGCCTGATGGTGGAGATGATATTGATGGAAAATCTAGGTAAATTGATTTTTTTTTTTTTTTGGTTAAATGTAATATGGTCTTCTATTATTGATTTTAAGCTGCACTAATACAAACTACTTATTTACTGACAGGTCATCTAAGGAGGATCAACACATGTCCATTCGGACTCCGACTGCAAAGGTGATTTGAATTCTTGAGAATGGAAAGGGCTATGGAACATTGTTGCAATTTTAGCTTATTGTTTATTGATGTCTTGTGTTTGCGTTTCAGTCGGTGTATAAATGGATAGTCAAGCCTCAAACTAATAACAAATCGAATGAGATGTTCCTTCCTGGTCGAATGGCCTTTATTTTTAACATGGTAAGAATATTTGTTGCTTCTATATTCTTGTCTAATTTATATCTGTCTTTATTACCTTATGCTTGTCTAGTTTATAGCAGTCTTAATTACCTTTGGGCGTGCTGGGAGCCCAATGTTGGCTTTTCCTGATACAAGCTCGATTGTTTTGTCGTTTTTATGCCACTTACAGTGTGTGCTTATTTGAAAGTGCTTTAGGTTTTCTGGCCTTCATTCAGTTTAACAAACAGATATTAGTGTGCATAGTTTATAGGAAGTCAAAGAAATGCGATATCTCATTACACCTGAAACTTGTAGATTGTGAGCAGATTTATTTTCTTTGAGTTGCCTATCCCTCTGTGTAAGAGGCCATATGGCCCTTGTGCTTATCTAGAGGCTTGGACATTAGGGTTGTTTATGCTGTATGTTATACATGTTGATCTTGCACCCAATTGGTATGAGATCATGGGACTCTTATTACATATGGTACATCGTCCAATTTGAGAATGCATGAACAGTGAAGCTTTAGAATAAATGGAGGGTTAGGGACCAAGAAGTGGTTGAATTGTAAATTATGACAGGAAACATTTGTTTACTTACAACAAAAAAAGACATGAAACATTAAGAATTCAATTCCATGGTAATGTGTTTAGGAAGCTGATTTAAATGTTATATATATGGACTTATATGTTAGGACTGGTACATCATTTTAGTTTTGTGTTGTTAATCACTAGTCTGTACTCTGTAAACACAATCTTCTGACAGAAATGTCTCTTTTCCTGCATGCTAGGAGGGTGGATACTCTAACGAGATTCCAACAACCTTGCATAGGAGTAAAGCTGATTGTCCAGTGCCTGAGGTTTATATTTTCTTGATCCCTCTCTGGCATCTAGTCTTTAATGATGGGCAGCTTATCTGATTTAGGTGTGTACTTACTTTGCAGGAAATGGTTACTGTCAGTGTCGATGGCTCTGTGCTGGATCGAATAGCTAAGATTATGTCATATCTTCGTCTTGGCTCTTCTGGGAAGGTTCTTAAGAAGAAGAAAAAGGAGAGAGATGTCAAAGGTAATTTCTACATACTGCTAAGAGATAAGCATTACAGTTCATTGAAATCGTTGCTATAGAAGATACATGACTTTTATGTTGTGACTAAACACCTGAGAATGTGTCCTTCTGAGCTGCATAGACATTTATGTGCTTTGTGGTCGTTCAGCTGCTCTACAAATGGGCATTTCTGGTTAGCACAGTTATTCTGGAGATAAATTGAAGTGCTTTGATATATGCCTCACCAAGTTGCATGTTGAGTATGATTTGAGATGATAAATTCGAAGATTTTTTTATGGATAAAGAGCTAGATCTTATGGTCCATTGTGGTACTCTACAAATGCATTTTTCATTGCTTTTTCTTTAGCATAGTTTTTGGTAGATCATTTTTCTTATTCATCTATGTAATATAGGTTGTTTTTGTCCCTCCATTTTCTATTCAGTAAAAATTTTAGCTGCTGGTAATGAATATGATGAAGAGGATAAGCCATCAAAGCCTAATGGTGGGATGTCAAAGAACCCAACTGAAAGCGAGCTTCCTCCACCACCTCCACCTCCTCCAAGGAAAAATCATCTTGATTCAAGAGAGAAACAAGGCCCAGCAGTTGCTAGAGCAGAAGATGATGACATATTTGTTGGCGAAGGTGTTGACTATGCTATTCCTGGTAAAGATTTGAGCCAGAGCCCCCTCTCAGAGGACATGGAGGAGTCTCCTCGAAATAAGGAAAAGCCTTCCTATTTCACTGAACCTGCTTATGGTCCAGTCCAACCCTCTGGGCTGCCTCAGGAATGGCAAGGAACGGTAAGTTGATCCTAGTAACCATTCGCCTTTAGATTTGACTAATAACGTGGGGAAGATATGGTAACTGAGCTTCCAATTTATACTTACCTTCCCTTAAGTTTCTATATTTTTCTTGTTGAAATGGACTATGTTTGTCCCTTTTCTAAGTTAATCGTATATTTATTAACCTTTTGGTTTCAGAATGGATATGATGCCATGCAAGCACAAGCGATGGCTGCTGGCTACCAGGGGGAGTGGCAGGATTACCAATATGCTGAACAACTGGCTTACCCTGATCAATACTTCCAGCAAAATATGCAGGCTTATGAAGTGGAAGGAGAATTAAATATTGTACAAGATCCACGCCTTATGACTCAAGAAGAGAAGGACCGGGGCTTAGGGTCTGTTTTTAAGCGGGATGATCAGAGACTTCAACAATTGAGGGAGAAAGATTCTCGAGAAAAGGATCCTAACTTCATTTCTGAGAGTTATTCTGAATGTTATCCAGGGTATCAAGAGTATAACCGTGAGATTGTGGACAGTGATGATGAAGATGACTTATCAAAAATGGATATGGGTGGACGAGTAAGTGATCTTTTATTTTGTTTATTATTATTATTATTATTATTATTTTTTTTGGAATCAGAAGCAAGTGATCTTTCCCAAGGTGGAAACATGTTTGGTTTTGCATATGAACATATGGTATAATTGATGCTTAATTTTAATCACTTACCTTATAGTTGGTTTTGAATAGTATGGGATATTTATTCTATGCTGCAATGCCATATTCTTGTTCAGATGTACTCTTTTTTATATTTATAATTGGTTACTGTAAAGTGACTGGTCTGGTATTCATAATAATTGATGCTTATTACATTATTGAAACGTTTTTGAACAGGCAAAGGGCCGTCTTCATCGGTGGGACTTTGAGACAGAGGAGGAATGGGCAACTTACAATGAGCAGAAAGAAGCAATGCCAAAAGCTGCATTTCAGTTTGGTGTGAAGATGCAAGATGGTCGAAAGACACGGAAACAAAACAGGGACCAGAAGCTCAATAATGAGCTGCACCAGATTAACAAGATACTTACCAGAAAGAAGATGGAGAAGGAGATGAATTCTGGTGAGGGTGGCAACCACTATGAAGATGACCTACAACCTGGAAAGAAGCTTCGAATATGAAATTTGATAGTTGTTCTAGTGTTTAAGAGAAGTTTTCTTTTGTAATCTGAAATTGGTGATACTCTTAATTTTATTTTATTTTTTAATACAAATACAATGGGCTTTCATAGTTCTTTCTTGTAGAATTTTCATGTGTTTTGTTTTGTTTTGGTTCATAAGACAAAATACTGAAGAAGTAAATGGAGTTTAGGAACGTTGGTGTAAAGATGAAAATTTGAATTGATTGTCGTCATGGGAATTTAGGATAGGAGCCATCAAGGAATCGACTATAACATTTTTGCTACCTTAATCATGATGGGGTCAACCATTGAGAAATGGGGGACATATTGCATATAATGTAATAAGAAAAGAAGGTAGTTTTTATGTTTTTGGTAGAAAAGGGAAGTTCTATTTATTTATATAGGGAGTACAAAAACGAAAGGCATCGTTTCATGGTGCCGTCTCTGCAAATCCTCATTTGCCTTGGGTCCCATGCATAACACTGATATACAAAAGATGGGCATCGGTCATATTCTTCCAGGTGGCTCTGTTGCTCTTGTCCCCTTTACACAAATACGAAGGATGGTCTAGTCTTGCTCCATAATATTCGTGCAATCACAAATCAACACAGATAATATTCGAGGCCAAATTGCCACGAATTGTTAGCCAATTAATTACTAGCATTGAGTTTACTTCTAAATAATGTGATTATATCCTAAATTCTATACCAAATCAAGTCCATAATCCATTGATCATGCCAATTTTGAAGGATGCCCCACCTCCCCCGCCTTACCAGGATTGGCTAGTACACTACCATCAGTGTTAAGAGTAATATAAGGGCTTGATGATGCGAGGAGGTTTGAGTCCAGTTTGCTGACTAGTTCGAACATGGTAAACTAAAACTGGAGTTCGAGAAAAGGTCATGGAGCAAGGAAAATATGACTTGGGTAATAACTGCTTTTACTTGATCATTCAGATCTAACATGCAGTTTTTTGTTTGTTTTGTGATTTTACGTGTCCTACCTGCATTGTCTTGTATGTTTCCAATCAGGGCTCATCTTGCAGTTCATGCAAGAGATTTAACAGGGGCGATCTTTGTCTTGATGGTTCAATCTCTTGAGCCATCATATCCCGTGTCAAGAACTTAAATAATAAACATTGACTAGTCGTGTTGTGTTTGCAGATTATGTTAAAGGTTGTCAATCATCAATCATTCATGTACCATTATAGGGGTGCATGAACAAGACAAGATGCCATTGAGTTGCCTTTGGATATCCCCTTATTTTTACGCAATCCAAATATGTGAAAAATGAATAAAGAAACAGACAGTATAGGGACACAATAAAATCTAGTAACATTTTCAAAACAATCTTGTTTTGAGTTGTAATGAGTTCTGATATAATCTTATTTTATTTTGACATATGATAAGCCGATAACTCAAGTTTCTTGTGAAATTTTGATATGCCAGTAGAAGTACTCACAAAGAAGGAAGACAAAGCATTAAAAAAAAATTGTGAAAATAAGACCGGCGAGTGTTTGCGTTGTGTTAGCATAAGACCCAAAATTTTCCTAATGAACCCCAAAAGACACCTACACCAGCTTATGTATCTATGGGGCAAATCAGATTTTAACTACCATGCTTGTGTAAATTTATAAGTTATTGTATTTATGCAAAAACAATTTTTTATTATTTCTTTGCTTATCCTTAGAAAAAGAAAAAAAAGTGAATGATGATTGTTGTGGGTGAAGAAAGAGAAATAATTAAAAAAAATAAAGAAAATTAGTATTTTAAAGAAATAAAGCATTCAAATAGATAATTTGATGTGAGTTTTTGAAAAGTGGTCAGGTAATTTTTTTTTTAAAAACATGATTTTTATACTAAGAGTCCGTTTGGAAATAGCTTATTTAGTTGAAATTGAAAACTTTTTTGCTGAAAGTATTATAGATAAAACTAAAAGGTAGCTGAAATAGTACATTGGAACCCATGAATAGTATTAAAAAGTGCAATAGGAACCATAAATAGTAACAAAAATAAACTAAATAGTGAAAAAATCTAGTTTTTTAAGCCGATACCAAACGCAACCTAAAATAGAGTAATAGTTTAATATACTGAGATGTGAATGCTTTAACAAAATGTAAAAGTAACATAACAGTAGAAAGGTTAGATGACGGCCCAGGACCAAGACCCTAGCAACGAAGCAATTAGCAATAGTGTGTTTATTTTAATCATCAACTTCGCCAGACTACCATTTAACACGTTAATTCCACTAGAAGAATTGTATGGCAATGATGAGGAATGTGGAATTGTGGATAGCAGCATATATGAGAGAATTAAGAGTAAAGGGTCTAAGTGCAACATCAAGGACTACCCCCTCACCATATTCCACGTTTAAATAGAAATAACAATCATGTCTAGATAATTGAAGGTACAATAATTGAATCAGCATTAGTAAAAACAAGGTGAACAAGTATATTTCATCCAAAATACTGCACCCTGCAAAAATATTTAGTTTTACTAACCTCTAAATAGCTTTCTACTTCATTAGAGTGTAACCTAAAATCACTTGATAATTTATAAAGCTTTTAAATATAGGCAAAATACAGTAGAAAAGTCAAAATAAACCCTAAAGCTCAGATAATGACGATCTATACAACCTCTGTTGAAACAACTCTTCTCATCCCTGTTGTCCGGAGGAAAAAAAAAACATTATTAGATAAACAAAAAAAATTGAGCTTTCTGTTTTGCCATTTAATTTTTCTAATCTTACAACATAATGAACAAATATTTGTTTGGAATTCATCAAAACAAAAGATAAATCAACCCAGTTAAGGAACCCACTCACAATAATGAAGATAAATAACATGTCACAAATTGTTATAGTATAAAAGCTCAAAATCAAGACCCACTTTCAATTAAAAATGAAATAAACCCAATTATAGGAAACAAATCTGCGTGTCTCAAATTTTTGCAAGCAACAAATCCCAACAAAGAAAAAACCCATTAAAATCAATATAACTCACTTTTAATTTATTATTTCTTTAGCTTTTAATTTAAATATTATTTCTTTATTAATTTTTTATTATTTCTTCCGCAACTTACTTTATCTGTCTCTCCCTCTCATATGAAGATTTTGAAGAACAACTAGCAAACCCATAACCCACAGCCACTTCCACTGCCCACCGGCCCCCATAACCGCAACTCAAATCCACCAAATTTGCAACAAAATCATCTCAAAAACCAACCAAAATCACACATAAAAACAACCAAAATTCAACAAACCCACAAATGGATTTGGGAAAGAAAGATTGGTTACTTCGAGGGTAACCACCTCCTTAGCAAAGGAAAGACTTAAAGAAATAAAAAGAGAGAATACCTGTTTGTTTTTTTATTTTTTATTTTTTTAAATTTTCCAATAGGTTGCAGGCTCTTAATGAAGGCCACTCATTTGATGACTTCAGTTTCTTCTTCTTTGATGTATAAGATCTTTCATCCCTACAAAATGGAGCATACAAATAAGTGACAAAAGGTAATGTTACTATTAGCTGCAAATGAGATAAACTCTTCCTAATGCAATTATTGGGCTAGATCAAAGGGCAAAATAAATAATAAACCTCATTAGAGGTATAGCAGGCAAGAAACTTACACTAACACACTTTCAAGAAGGGGTATCCAGTCATCCACGAAATACTTATGGACTGACAGAATGGAAACTCTCAACCCGTGTTTGTAAACATCATCATCCTCTTCTTCTTCTTCTTCTTCATCTTCTTCTTCTTCTTCCTCTTCCTCTTCCTCTTCCTTGTCCACCTTAAGCACTACACAATATATATAATGAGCATAAAAAATTCTCCTACCCTTCTTCCTCCTCTTCATACTCCTTGACTGCAAGATAAGGCAGAAATTTCCATCAGGCAGATTGAGAAGATCTGGTCGTACAGAGTCCCATCGTTCTTGCCTCCCAAAAATACTAGCAGCGTGCAGGCTTTCTTCATAACATTTTTGACTGACTAAATCAAATGCACTAATACGGCAAATAGAATCATCCTCCTCCCGATTGGAAGCCCAATATAGGGTGCTACCAGCAGTAATAAAACTTCCAAAATCCAAGTACTCCGTTTCAAACGCTCTTATTGGTCTTGCAACCCTATAATGAAAACCCATCTTACAATCAGCCAGAAGTTTTGTCCAAACACATGTTCCAACATCATAACCATAGATTTGAGCAATCTCACCATCACTTGAAATTGTAGCAACAAGAATCATTTGATTATCCTCTAAAGATGCAGTAAACACAAGATCCGACCTAATGCTAAATCTAGGATTTGGCAAGGGTTCCCATTTTCTTTTTATGGGGTCAAAAACCTCTATCCAGTGAAAACGATCTCCCGTATTCTTTCTTAGCTCAAAACCTCCTAAAACATACAGTTTACCACCTAGAACGATGGTATGTGGGTTGCATCTCCCAGTTTTCAATCGAGGTGCACGACTCCATCCCTCCTCAGCACATGCAAGGTCCAAGGTCCACACCTCACGACAGAACGAATTTTCAGACGTTCTGATTGGAGCGTCCATGGAAAGATCGTTTGCAACAAAATAAAGTTTGCCATCTAACACAGCAAAGTGATTGCATGTCTCTGCCTTTTGTACCGAAACGGGTATGAGATGCTCCACCTTTTTCTCTTCTTTTTTCTTTCTCGTCGAAGAAGAAGAAGAAGAAGAACCCTCTTGGTGCGCGTATGGAACTTTGATGACATAAAAATTAATGTCATCATTACAATTACCAAAATCATCTTCTCCTTTCCCACAAAGACAAATTTCAAACGTGTTTTCCATCGATGAGAAGGGGGATGAAGTAGACAAAGCCGCTTTTTTTGAGCTGACACAAAAAAGTATTGAAGCTTTTATTAATAAATAAATAAATAAACAATTGAATGGGTAAAATATAGTTTTATACAATTAGTAGAAACCATGCCAAGACTTATTATTCAAGGTTATATTCAAAGACAGAGACGGAACTAGGATTTGAACTAGGAGCCAAAAGCTTAAAATATATATATATTTTTTATGAAAATAAAAACTAACACGTATTTTATATTCAACAAAATATCATATATAAAATAAGTGTTTCTTAATTATTTGATATTATAAAAATATCAACAAAGTATAACATTAAAAAAAAAAAAAAAAAGTTACAAACAAAGTCTGAAACCGGTCCTGCGTCCACACAATCAAAAAAGCAAAAAGCAAAAAGCCACAAACAAATAAACAATTACACTTTACACAGTAGTCAATACTCAAGTCTCAATCCAAAGCCACAAACACCAACTAAGTCTACGGTCCACACATAACATGACACAACACAGTGAACAGTACCACACCAGTCCAATAAAAGCCAGTAAGCCACAATTCACAAATACTGAAATACAAAAAACGCAGCAGACACAGCTCAAAAAACGCAGAGGGCAGAGGGCTAACCGGGCAAAGACAAAAAAACAAAAATTTGAACTTGAGAGAGGATAGAAATTTCTTAGATTTACCGTGTGTGACTGTGATCAAGCATCTGAGGAGCAGCAGCAGCAGCAGCAGCAACAGACCAACAGTCCGGATCTGATCTGAGGAAAAGAACAGCAGCAGCACTCAGCAGCAGTGATGGAGGAGGCGTTGATGCTTGATGAGGTTGAGTGGAGGAAGAGTGAGGTTAGGGTAAAAATTTGAGAATTGTAATTTAGGTTTTCAGATTTCAGTCCATATTTATTTTTTATTTTGTCGGTTATTTTATTTTATTTTTTTTTGAGTGTTTGTCGGTGATTTTTTCAGATTTATTCGTATACCAGTTTTTTTTTTTTCTTTTTTTAATTGGATAAACCGATCTCACCATCAATACCAATCCCAATATCTAACATATGAATCCTAAAAAATTCAAACTCATAGCTCAGTTTCCACTAAAATTTCAAATACACAATCTCAAAGAATCAGAATTTAAAGGCTCACAGATCAATGCCTACAGAGAAACCATAGGCTAAACTAACCATCCCTAATTTTCAATACCCATCAGAGAATAAACAATTTAAAACTCAACCAAATCCATAAAAACAATATCGCCAAATATATTAGTATGTTTGGAAAACGTGTCATCAAACAGCAAACATATATCGCAGAACACACAAAAACAATATCGCTAAATACATTACCTTGAGCGAGGGAGAGTGAACAGAGGGCTGGGGATTTCGGGGAGATAGCAGAGGGATGAGATTAGAGATAACAGAGTACTGGCGCGACTGAAGGAGACAGAGAGGGAGATAAGCGGCTGAAGCAGAGACTTTCAAATCTATTTTTTATATAACACACAAGTCGGTGGCGAGTTTTTATAACACTATTTTTTATAACACTATTTAAAAAAAAAAAAAAAACGGCAGAAATCAATTTAGGGGTTTAGGGGTTTTGACTATTGTGTGTGAGAGAGAATCTGGGATCTCCAATTACTTTTCGTACATTTAAATATTTAAAGAATCAGTTTTGTGCTGATTGGGCTCATATGTGACCGTTTTCCATTTACTGGGCATCCCGGCCCGGTATAGATGTCGGCCCAGACCCAGGACCAAGACCCTAGCAACGAAGCAATAGCAATAGTGTATTTTTTAAGCCTTGTAATGGGCCCTTAAAGTTTAGCCCTGGAACCATTAAAGTGGGCCTAGACCTAGGACCAAGGACCAAGGACCAAGGACTCTGGCTTAGCGTGTGTGGAACCAAAATAGTACTTATTACTGAAAATGGAAAACGGAAAACTGAAAACACTATAACAAAATAATTTTTAAACGTGTGAATAGTACCGTAGGACTCAGGTTAGAAGTTATATTTGATGAAAGAGGTACTTGTGGGTATTGTGAACAGTACACAGAACTCATCCAAGAAAACGCAGACGCGGAACGCGTTGTTATCCAAACCCACTCTAAAAAGTGTAGAGCGAAAGAGACCAAAATTGGAATTTAACCATGATTTCCCAACTATTTTGTTAGTAGGCCCGGTTCTCAAACTATATTATTTACTAACATCTCGAGTCTCAAAGACTCGATTTTGGGCCTATAAATTGAGTTTTTGAGGCTCGGTTTTCATGTTTTGATCAAATCTGACCTGGCAGGAGGTCTACTTGGAAATCGAGTCTCTAAAACTCAATTTCCTACGTGGCGATCTAGCTGTGACATGGTTGAATCACGTGGAATAGGGGTTTTTAAAAAATTAACGCCTCACTCTAAGTCTCCACTCTCTCACTCACCCTCTCTCTCACACAGACTAGTCTCACCCTCTCACTCTCACACTTCAGCACCTCTCTCACTCACCCTCTTCTCTCACTTAGTCTATTTCACATTCATCACCTTCGCCGATCACCCTCTTCTCTCACTCAGTCTATTTCACATTCATCACCTTCGCCGAAAGATTTGATAAAGCCACAGCGAGGTGTACAGAGCTTTGATAAAGTCTCCACTCTCACTCACAGAGCTTTGAGTTCCTTCAGTCTACGCGGTCTCTCAAAACTAAAAAAAAAGGTGAGTTGCTTCAAAGTGTGTTTCACTTTCACCATTTGGTTGCCGGGAAACAGTGGGAAAAATCAAAGAAACTTTGGTTTCAATTCGTTTTTTTCTATTTTGGTTTCTGTTTTGAATTTCTAGTAGAACTGTTAAAAAAGATCGAAGCTTTATTGTTTTTTGAGATCGGATTATGTTTCTGGGTTTGTTTATATTTGCTATGGAATTGGATTATGTTTCTGGGTTTGTTTATATTTGTTGAGGATTTAATTTTAGTGCTTTGTTGATCAAAATTTACTTTGATCTAAGTTTGATTTGGTCAGTTATGGTAAATTGTTACTAAGAATGGAGAAATTGGAGATATATATATATATATATATATATATTTATATACTTGTTGGGATACTGAAGTACATGTGTTTCTTTTAGGTATTAAACCATTGAATGAAGCCATAATAAACTTGCTCAAGTATTAAAACACATATCAATGGATAGTGACATCAAATGAAAATCTAATATAATAATCCAAAACCAAGCTTTAAGTCTCTAATTTATTAGTATTTCATTACTCTTATAGATTCAAGTTAATGTAAATCAGTCTGCTTGTGAACTTAATTTAACTTACTTAAAAGTCTCCAATTGGCATAAAACTTAATATGAACAACCATACATATGATTAGTTCATACTCTATAAATTTCAGTTCAGTCTCATTTCTCAATGATTAATTAAAAATTGTACAAGCCCTTAAACTCAATTCCGTCAAAGATAAATTAAGAGTCAGAATGAAAAACTCATAAAACATTCAATACTAGTCCAATTTCTTTGATACTTGATTCATTTGAAACAAATGGATGTAATATTTCATACAATTCAAACTAGGTCTCAAAATTTAGTCTATAGAAATTAACATAATTTTTAATCACAAGTTGTACATAATCTGTATAGGAAACAACAATGTACATTAGTCTTGTAAATTTTTAAAACATGCTCAAATGGAGTTCTTTCAACATGGAAAGATATGATTCAAAATGAGGAAATTTGCTTAAAGATAGGGTAGCCCCTATTGATGAAAAAATCAGAAAAATCATGTTCAGAGGAGAAAGACTAATGCACTGGCATGAAAGAGTGAGTTGATCCAACTTGAAAGAACAAAAAAAAAGGTAGAGGAAGACCAAAAATCATAAGTAGAAGTAATAAAAAAGGACATGTCAATGAAGGAAGTAATAGATCATATGAATTTAGATAGAATAGGATGGAAAAAAAAATAATACATGAGGCTAACCCTAACTAATCTAGTGAGGATCCATAGCCAACCCCAAAATTTTGAAACTAAGGCTTTATTGTTGTTGTAAAGGGTGAAGGTTGTTGTTCAGGACTTATGGGTAATTTTGAACATTTAATACCATGAAAGTATTTTCACCCAATGATTTAATTGGGGGAAAAATGCCCTTAAATTTTTTTTTAGAAAAGGGATTAAGAATTTTGAAAATTATTATATATGAAAAGAGGGTATATTTTCTTAGAATAAAAATAATTAGTCTAGTTGAATCTAAAGTACATGAAACAGAAAAGGCAGGTATTGAATACAGAATAAACACACCCTACCATGGTAGACATACACCATAACCTCCTATGTCTGGGAACTAACAAGATCATAAAAAATAGCAAAAAAGTATTAAACCTCTATCAAGGAGCACAGCCACAAAACCTTTCAGCCAATGACTCATATAAAAGAGGAGATACATAGAAGACAGATTCAAATGCATAGTGAGAACAAGATCTTAAATCAGTGTACTTATGAGAAGAAAAAAGAAAAAAGAAATAATTGCAAATATTGGAGCTAAATCAGAAAATAAATTTGACAAAATTAAACTAATATTGCTGACTACAACTCTTGTAGGAATGAGGTAGTAGTTAAAAAGGCTATGGTGGTGAAGAACTAGAGATTACACAACAGTAATGAAACATGATGATTTTTTTTTTTATCAAATTGCACCTACCAAGGAAAGTATATAACAAACAAAGATAGAGCAGAAAAAGAATATATATATATATATATATACTTTTTTTTTTCAACAGTCATATATCACCAAAGGTAGCTTGATTATGTTATTTGAGCAGTCAAAGATAATTATAAACATCCCCATCATGATTGGCTCTTATTCTAATCAATGATTTTTTTTTTGGGTAAGTTACACACACACCCAATGTGTCTTGAATGCACAACCTCACCCTCCACCTTGCTCTTACAAGGGGAAGAAGTGCCAATTGAGTTGTAGCTTATTGGCTTCTAATTAATGAAACTATCGGATTTAACAGCTTATACAATTACTAAGGCCTTCAAAGACATCCATACTAATCATTCAGTGGACAACCACAGCTCAGACTGCAAGTAATGCAAGACCATTGATAGAGTACATTAGCCCTATCAATGAGGTAGTTATAGCAACACGACCACTTCCGATTTTACAAATTAAAAATAAAAACCCCAAGAATCATTCTTAGTCCCAAAAAGGGCATGGAGAGAACCAATCTCTGGCATGCATCAGGTCCCAACACTGCATACTCAGATAACCATTCTAGACTTCTAGGTGATGATCACAACTAGAGTATTTACTTTTTCTAGTGACAACTTTACCATTCATCTTCTAATGAATTTTTTTTCACATATACTTGTTCCATTACATAAATTAGTACTTCGAAAACTACAATTTAGTGCATGCCCAGGAACACATATTGAGAGTCAGGTAGATACTTCATCATAACAATCAAAATCCTTCTACATTATACACATAAGAATTCAACTACCAAAAAACGAAAACCACCAGCTCCCTTTGTTTGTTTCAAATCTAAATGATGTGGCTTTGCTTGCCTCAAGTTATGAAGAAATTGAGACTTGCCCCCTTCATTGTCCTCAAAAGCAAAAATCCACCAGATCAGGCGTTCTCTCACTCAATCTCTCTCTACAAGTTTTGTTTTGGCAACGTGGATGTTGAGGCTTGCCCTCATTCATGGTCCTTAAAAAACCATTAGACTGATCAAATTTTCCCTCTTGATCCCTTTCTGCAATGTTTGGGTTGGCTAGGTGAGTCATCATGGACAGAGGTTTTGAGGTTGACTGGTTGAGCTTGAAGGAGGTGTAGATCTTGACTTCATGAGGTTGATTGAACCTATTTAATTGGCATGGTTCTTGGTTTTACCAGCTGAATATCTGGTTGCTAGTTTAATCTTTCTTTTTTTTTTCTTTTTTTTTCTTTTTTTTTTTGGTGTAACTGGATTGGACTGATGACGAGTTCATGATTGGACTGGTTGAACTGATTGGTTTGATTTTAACTATTGGGGACCTTTATCTGTAGATCTTTGGTAATATAGAGTTTTGCCCAAAGAAGCTTAGACACTGACATCACACAGGACTTGACACATGACAACATGACATTTCTTGAAAAATTAGGGCATGGGGATACAAAAATTATTGATATACTTATCAAAAATAAATAAAAATAAATTTATTAATATTTATTTTTAGGTATTTTTATATATATATTTTTGGGCATAATTTATGTTTAATTTTAGGTTTTAAAGAAGGTTGATGTTGTTCCCAGTAGATAGTGTGGCAGTTGCATTGTTCACAGTAAATTGTGTTTAAAGAAGGTTGATGTTGTTCCCTGTGGTACTGCTATAATATTGGTTGAGGACACTGCTCATAATATTCTTTCTCACAATTTTTCCGGGTAGCAGTTATCTTAATTTCACTTGTTTTTCAAGCGTGTTAGCTTTAGAACAAGGATACAACCAGTAAATATTAATGTTTGTTAATTTCACTTGTTTTTCCAAGTTTTTTACTATTTATTTTCAAAAAAGTTTTAATGTTGGTTAATATCACTTGTTTTTCCAAGTTTGTACTTTTTGTTTTTACAAAAGTTTAACAGTTTGGATCTGGCCAAACACATTTTAATGACTGAAACAATAGAAGTCAGTTTGTCGTTCTTATTCTCAAAAAGTATGTCTTTTTGTTTTTGTGTGTTCTTGTTGTTGTTCCTGTTCTTGGTTTTTTTTTTTTTTTTTTTTTTTAAACAATTATAAAAGCAAAACTGTTCCAATCAGGCCATAAATCCCCTGAATTTGTTAGCGATTGTTGTGTTTTTTACTTATAAGAGTCAACAATTTGTCTTCTTTGATCGCCATATACCCATAATTTATCTGTTCATGAAGGACTTCTTGTGGGTAATGATAAATAATCTGTATGTCATAACAAGCAAGTTTCAAATTCAATCCTTCCATTATTTTCTTCTTCAAATCATTTAACGTCTTCAACTTAAAGTGTATCATCATGTAGTAGCATTCGATACCCGGCCCTCTAAATGGGAATCCGTCAATCTCTCCAGGATTGACAAGGGGTCCACTGTAGTATACATTTATATCAATATTCTTCAGAGATTGTGAACCTATTAGAGTCAAGTGTAATAATATGTTAGGGACATATTTTTATCTCTTTCATTTAACATCAATTGCAAAACCTTTTCTATCTACTCAAACTTCAAAAATTACAACTTGTTACCCCACATTTGCATATACTCACCCCACATCACATATAAACACACAATCATTATCATTTCATACTCAAACAAAAAAAATCTAAAGACAAAACTCACCCCATTACAAAATTTCAAAATTAGCTTTAACAAAAATATAAATAAAAATATCAAACCAAACAACAATACAATCATTAAAAACCTAACAATACTACCAACAATACTGACAAGAGCAGCTAAACATTCCTCATGTTAAAGTTAGGCGGCACAAATAAACATCAATTTCAATAATTAAACTGCAATGCCTAGTAACCATAAATTGCCAACAAAAGTTCAAAATAAGGAACAAATTTCATATCAAAAAAACAATTGACTGTACAATCACGGAGGCAATTGTTATTTTGACAATGGACATCACAATACTACTATGGTTAAACATAAAGTTAAATCAGTTACCTTCCAAAAGACCTTCACAGACTTCTTCAATGGTCACATTCAGTGCCCTCAACAAAATTGCAATATTCTGAGACTTCTTCGGATCAAGCACCCGATTCTCCTGGCTCGACAAAGGGAGAACCAGACGCCGGCCATTATATCATTATTTCATACTCAAGCAAAAAAAATTAAAGACAAATATCAAACCAAACAACAAAAGAAATTCATGATACATTCCCATGATAAAAACCTAACTACAAATATATCAATGATTATAATTTCATACTCAAGCAAAAAAAAAAAAAAAACTAAAGACAAATATCAAAACCAAAAAACAAAAGTCATGATACAAATATATCTTAACACTATATATACACTAACACTAGCAAAATCCTCTAACACTATATGATACATACCCATGATAAAAACCTAACTACAAATATATCAATGATTATAATTTCATACTCAAGCAACAAAAAAAAAAAAAAACTAAAGACAAATATCAAAACCAAACAACAAAAGTCATGATACAAATATATCTTAACACTATATATACACTAACACTAGCAAAATCCTCTAACACTATATGATACATACCCATGATAAAAACCTAACTACAAATATATCAATGATTATAATTTCATACTCAAGCAAAAAAAAAAAAAAACTAAAGACAAATATCAAAATCAAACAACAAAAGTCATGATACAAATATATCTTAATACTATATATACACTAACACTAGCAAAATCCACTAACACTATATGATACATACCCATGATAAAAACCTAACTACAAATATATCAATGATTATAATTTCATACTCAAGCAACAAAAAAAAAAAAAAAAAACTAAAGACAAATATTAAAACCAAACAACAAAAGTCATTATACAAATATATCTTAACACTATATATACACTAACACTAGCAAAATCTACTAACACTATATACACTAAACAACCAACTAGAGAGTGAGACTCTTACTTGACATGAGGATGTGCAATGTAAGTGCTGGGATTGTATGAGTGAGAGGGGGAGTGAGAGAAGGGAAGACTACAATGAGTGTTGGGATTGTATGAGAGAGAGGGAGTGATAGAGGGGAAGACAAAACTTAGATGTACGACCCAAGAGACCCATTCATAAAAAACCAGATCTATAGGGACCCAGACATGATCAGCCACGTGGAGTACATTTTGACCACAATTAAAAAATCGAGTCTCTGAGACTCGGTTTCACTTTTAGCAAACCAAGCCTCTGAGGCTCGATTTCCATGTGGCGTCTACATGGAATTAAGAGCACGAAAATCGGAATCTTAAGCACGAAAATCGAGCTTCTAATGGTCGGTTTGGAAATCGAGTCTCTAAGACTCGATTTCTAGGTGGACAAAACTGCCAACTCAGACTTGACCACAACATGAAAACCGACCCTCTGAAACTTGATTTATAACCTAAATCGATCATCTTATACTCGAGATGTTATTAAAAAATATAGTTTCAAAACCATGCCTACTAACTAAATAGTTAGGAAATTGAGCTTAATTTCCTATTTTGGCCAGCGAAAGAAATCGTAACGTTTTCAACTTGGATAGGCTTTTAAATACTGTTTGGCTGGCAATTATCTTTTCTAAAAGAGAAGGAAGAAAAAAACAAAACACGACAAAAAGGATTTGTGACAACGTGGTCAACATAAACATAATCGAAATCTTAAAATCCTTCCCCTTGTTTGTTCGTTCTTCGTTTTGGGGGTTTCGTTCAACATTCAACATCGAAGTCCGAGGAGGCCAAGCCATAACCTAAACATAATCGAATTCGAAGTCTAATAATAAGGTATCGTTTTTTTTTTTTTTTTTTAAATTTTAATTTCCTTGAAATTAAGTTAACCCCATTCTATATAACATGATGTCTCTACCGTTTTCAAAACCCTAATTCTTTCTATGTTCTTGTTGTTCTAGGACCTTAACATGATTGCCAAGCTCATTTGAATTGAATACTGAGCTTTATTATGAATTAACAGGCTTGCTTGATTCTAAATGGGATTTGTTTATTATGGAATCTGTCTTGTATTTGTAGCTGAGATGGGCACCAATGTTATGGAAATTTTAATTTATAATTCCAATCCTAGGCTAGGAGCCCATCTGAATAATTGGGTTAATGAATTTAATGGGTTTGCTTTGTTTTATTGTTAATTGTTGTATAATTTGTCTTAAATTTGTTGCTGAGAGGGGCATCTATGTTCAAACCGGTCAAAATAATATGATGTAAATATACTAAGATTCATTGGGACTTACATGTATATATGCAATAGAATGATAAAAAGTAAATTTAGTTGGCATGAATCAATTATTTTAAGTTCAAATATTACTTAATACTTATCAAATGGTTTGACTAGTGTATTTGGATGAGTTCATTTTCATTGGTTTGTTTTGTTTGAAAAATAAGTAGTGTAAAAGTACAATTGTCTACTAACGACATAAAAAGAGTGTGAAGATGCTTAGGGGTGTTTGGTTTGAGCGTCGCTCAAAACTCAATTCTCAAAATTCTAACCCATATCTCATTTTTTATTCTCTATTTTTCTCTTCACCTACCAAATGATGTGTTTGGCTCAAATATTTGCATTAGGAGTAGGTTTTTTTTGTTGTTAAATGAAGATTTTCTAATAGCTTAATTTGCATTTCAACAAAAAATATTTATATATATGTTGGAACTCTTTTCACGTGACCTTATCATTGGAATTTGGAAGTGGTTTTATTTTTGAATTGATGCGTATTCTCCAAAATTGGATATAAGGACCTGAGCCTTCAAGAAATTGAGGGGTTTGCACAATTTTTTATTTTGCTCATCAAGCCAGTTTTCGATTTGTTCCTGAAATTGGAGTCAATTTCTTGGAAGAACAATCAATCTAGACTCTGGTTAAAGGCAAGTGAAGAATTGAAAATCTTACATTTGAATTGGCTGTGGGTTACTCATAAAGTGTTTGATAGAATTCCTTAACTATATGCTCATTGGTTTTGACAGGTATTTGTTGAGTCTAGAGATGGCACAACAGATTTTGTGGGCTACTACCTGTATATTATAAGTTGCATTTCTTTCTAATACTTAAAAAAAGATGAGGATTAAAGAACTTGTACATAAGGTAAAGATGAATGTACATACCATGAACAGAACTATTAGAAGTTTCAATCTAGGTGAATAATATGTTAATGTTGTTATATTTTAAACAATAAAAGGTCTATTTCACTTTATTGTGGATTAATGTCAAAATGCCCAAGAGCATGTGCTCTATAAGTTGTATCAGAATATGTTATGGAAGTATGCCTTAATATGAGCCAAACCGAGAGCAACTTCAGCCATCACCTCTACAATTGAACTCTGCATGGCAATTGGATCAAAGTGATAACTATAAACTTTGTACGTGACTTCAAGGATATGGCTTCCAACTGACAGGTTTGGACCTGAAAATGCTCTAGCAGTTGATTAAGCAAGCAATAACCACTTGATTAATTTATACACCAATATAGCCTTCAGTATTTTCCACACTAGCGGAGAATTAAATAAGGAGAATGCATGTGAAAGTTATGATAACTCGATAAAGTCTCTTGATGTCATATCAGATACATGTCAAATTGTTATCACGATTCACGATCAAGTTACACGAATTTAGCAAAGTTCTAAGTCACATGAAAATGAAATCTAAAATGTGATAGAACGGTCGTTGCTAAGACTAAACAGCGGGTTGTGTCTTATAGGCAACGTACTTAGTCCAATGGGGAAAAATGATTTGTAACAATGGGGAATACACCTTAACACAAGGGAAATTATTCGACTGTTTCAATATCGTATAGCTACAGAACTATGTTATTGAATTAATTTGCATAAACTGACATCTACAATTCTATTTTGAGACTCCTCCTTCTGCAGGGTACAGAGGAACAATGGGAAAATTTAAGGGGCTTGTGTTGAGCATAATCTATCTATAATTAAAAACAATGGGAATATAAAATGATAATTACATTCCTACACCCACCTTCCCTCAGATTATATTTGGGAGAGGGTTGGGGGGATTTTCTAGAGCAAAAAGAGCATGGGGAGGGCATGCAGGTTGTGGGCTAAGGCTCATCAATATTCACTAGCAGTTTCCTGAGATGTCTTCCCGACATCTATTAATATCCATTAGTTATTTTCTGAGATTTTTTCTTGAAATTTGCGATGCTGCAGTGCGGACAAATGTACTCCAGCCCATCTGTTTTAGCATAGTCCTGCCAATCATCATAAGACGTCAAGACATCAAATATACATTTTTGAATCTACTCATGCTGTCTGTATCTTCATGCAGATGGATCAAATAGGGAAAGCCAAATGGAAGGAAACCAAAAGCTAAGGTAAATTTGCAATTCATGACACCATTGAATTAAAAGAAATCTTACTAAGGGTTCATGTAAATAAGAACTCAAATAAGAACTCAAATTTTGTATAAGAACTCAAATAAGGCAACCATACCTTAAAAGCACCAAGCCCTTGCCGCCTATCACAGCCAAAGTGAGCCCACTCGCCGCATATTCCGCAGTTCACCCAATCACCAGCTGCACTACTGTTATATCATGCAGACCCAAATTATTTAGTGAGGTATTCAGTTTTGTGTGCATGCATACAGTAAACAGCAACATGGAGAGAGAGAGAGAGAGAGAGAGAGAGAGACCTGTGACACAACAAGCAGCATTCTCCATCTACATCATCATGAGCCAGTTCATATTCTAGAAGATAAGTTTCGTAATGCCTTTTTAGTGTATTCCCCACACCCTAATTATCAACAGAAATACAACTTGAGTCCTCCAAAAGTTTTCCAAAATCCTTGTAAGTTACAACAGGTTAATGCAATTTTAAGTATGAAACAATAACATCATATGAAACCGATCCCAAGAGAAAATCGCAATTTAAAAAAAAAAAAAAAAACTGCCAGAGTTACTTTCAGCCTATCTAGCCCCCTCAAGTAGAGACATAAAGCTCAACAGAAAATATTGAAAATAAATTTGTGAATATTTTGAAAACAAATAGTAAAAAATCATCATTAGCAAACACCATCTCCCAGATACTTCAAATGTTCCCAATTAGATAAGCTTGCAATCACAAAAGGCATTTGCTACGCAATGTGACATAATATTAATTTTGCAATTAAGGTCTAACCTTCAATTGCATATCATGCAACATAAAGCATCTCAAGAATAAAAGAGGAAAACAATGAAAGTTGAAAAACCATACAGTCATTCTATTGGTCAATGTGTGATTACGCATCTTTGAGAAAACTTGTCCTTTCCAATTGATGCCGTTCCCAACATGAAAGCCTCCTCGTGAAACCACCTGAGGGACCAAATTTTTAAAAGCTAATTCTTGGCATATTTTCAATAACCTTTAATAAGGTAAAGAACTTACTTCTCTATACAAGTTGAAAAGGTCAAGGCGCTTAGCATTGAGAACGGCATCAGGGAACTCAGCTAACCCACCTTGAGGAATGAGACGAGTATGTCCACGGAGGGTCAGAAACTGCATTACATCCCTCAAAAATTCCTCCTGCCAGGATAAGAAAGTTGACATATAAGTATTACTACTCCTTGCACATAAATTGCATCAAGTACATCGAGGGATCCAACATTTTGATCCAAGGTAGAACATTCATTTGCATAAACAGCTAATTCATCTACAAGATCTTATTGCCAAAATCTATTCAAACTAGTAGGTTTTGGCTCTCAAAAACATTGTGCAAAAATATAAAACCGAAGCTGATTGGAATTACACAAGGAATTGACAGTGAAACTATTGATTAAATCATCAGCTAAGAATCATATGGCTTTGTTTTTGCAATTACGAGCACAATCTGGTCATATAGCATGCTTTTTATATTTTTAATTGCTGATACTATGATGGCAGTCCCAAGAACTCAGACATGTTTGCCAATTAGTTTTACAAGTCACAATAGAGATAACACACACTCTTTGTCTATCTCCAAACATAAATTCACAAGAATGCAACTTATATTAAAAGTTGAGATAGCCTGGAAAAAGGTAAAGTGTTGCGATAGGTTGATGTTCAGTGTAAAATTTAGTCATTTTATTACAAATGGAACCTTTACATACACAAGTTGGAGCATCCACTACCAACAAAGCACTAGATTGAATCCTGGATGTAACAAAAAGTGAGCAGTAAGCAACACGCAACATTGGCATCCAGGTTAATACATGTGGCCAACCCTGATTAGCCTGTTGAGAATCCATAGTTGACCCCAACATTTTGAAACTAAAGTTTAGTTGTTATTGTTGTAGAGACTAAAACTATGCAGCACAGATGCTTCTACAGATACTTCATAAGTTCTACAAGGAATCCTTACTGATATAAGTATATAATATACCTCATAAATGTATAGAAAATTTTAAGGGAAAAATCAAATTTAAATAATCTTCTTATAAGTAATATAACTATCACAAGTACTTAAAAACCTGATACTTCTTGAGCGCTTGTACATAAGCATTGGATACACATTAAAGATTAGGAAATGACTATTTATTCCAGGACAGGAATATATTGCTGAGTAAAAGAAGTTTTATGACACAATGTTTTGATCAATGAATAAATTTTATATAAAACTTCAGAACATTTAATAACTTGACATGTGTGTGTGACTTTAAAAGAAAATGGTTCTCTAACCCAAGAAAATGAAATATGAAACCACTTCAATAGTGACATGGAAAGCAATGCCTAACCACACTCTTGGAACTGGAGACCAAATGACTAACCTCCAAGCATACTTGAATTGGAGATCTGCCACAGCCATGTTTTTTCAAGGGAAGTGGATTTAGAGAAATTATCTGCTGGGCCTGAAAAGAGCTTGATTTCCGGTGTGTGATAACAGTAGGGCCAGGCATACTATGCTTTGCAGGGGCAACTGGAAAGTTTTTTTTTCCTTGGTCTCCATCTAATCTCTCAGGCTCAGAAATTCCAGAAAAAGGAACCATCTTCTGACGATGACTGTGCGGGATTGGCCTCATTGCAGCAATATTCATTTTTTGTCTACCATTACGTTTATCTCCATTTTTCCTTTTCAGGCTACTAAAGGTGACAGGTTTTGTTTCTTGGCATGGTTCAGATCTCTTTCGACTTGGTGGAGGAGGCATCAACCAGCTGGGAGACACAGCAAGAACAGAATTTTTTGGATGGATTACTTTTCCCTGCTTCGTACAAAAGAAAAGAAGGCGTTCAGCATCATCATTTTCAAATGAAGCCACTGACAAGCCTTCAACGCTGGCAATGCCCAACATAACTAAGCTGCGGTAGGAAACATCTGGTGCCAGCTGCCTCAAAACCTGCAGAAAGCATTCCAAGAAAAATGTCGAATCAGTAAAAAGAATTAACTCACATCATGGCATGTGCTTAAATCAAGTATATCGAACGTAAAAGTCCTTAGTTATCAAATTTACATCCTTTTTCATTTAACCACAGATTATATAATTAAATTCTTACATTTTGGGGCTTCTGTAGATATTAGCAAGAGATAAATGCTTGATTAAGCCACAAATGCAGAAAATATAAGACAAACAAATACTATTTTCTCAAACATCATGAAGGGAACACTTTCATTTAACTATCACATGCACCACTTTAGGCTTATCTTCTTTTTTATTTTTCTGGAATGATAGTGAGCCAGCATGAAGATTGATTTGAACCCAATACCTTTTACTATGCAATGAGGCCAGAGCAGCCTAGGTGGCATCTTCACTGTGCCACTTAAACAAACCCATAAAAATAGCTATGAAACCAAAAAACACTCAAGAGATTTTGCAATCTACATTAATAAAATAAATATCAATAGACACCAATATCTTGGCTAACAATTAACTAGAATATATTTTACCATGGCCAGGAGCATACCCTCACTAAGGAAACTAACTATGCTAATGTATTATAATCATCCAATGTATGTATTCTTTTTTATTGAATGAAATCTTTTACTTATCAAAAAGGAAAAAACAAAGAAATTAACTATGTTAAAATCAACATGAAATAACTATGTTAAAATCAAAAGCTTGGGAGAAATGTAACCTGTGAAGCCCATGTGGGAACCTTCATGCAGACTTCAAAAACACTTGCTCCACAGGCTATTGAGGTGGACTTTCGTGGCTCAGACAAAGGAAGTTTAGTTTCCTCAGAGCTGGGCAGTGCATGGACTAGCTGACTTTTCTCAATGAGCTCATTCTTTATATGATTCTCCAAAATCTGAGAAGATCCAATAATAATAAATTAAAAAAACAGTTACATAATGAATTCATGTGTACTTATGAACTTGAAGAGCCCACAAATGGAAACATATAGACATGACCCAACTTTTGTCAAAATAAATTCTCCTTGCCTGATCATTAAAACAAGTTTGTGCACTGCCAGAAACTAAAAGTGATATGTGGGCAGAACTGCAGGTTGATAAATCACACCGCATAGTCACAACACCACGAGAAAATGTCCCTGCTTGTAAAGGAGGAGGTGGAGCACTGCAAATAATAATGCATCAGTAGCTGAAAATGCTCAATAAAATTTGATGCAAGTAAGAAACTAATTAATTAACTAATAAGATATAACATAAAAAGTGAAAAAAAACAATATCATAGCACTGAATAAAATGCCGTATGTGGGTTGGTATTGTTAGTCACTAAAAACATCTCTCTCAACCAAACAGATGTATGTTCAAGCTGCGTAACCGATCTACTTTATTTAATACCTTGCCCGATTATGAAGTTTACTCCCGCGTATCTGAAAAATAAGGGGAAAAAGGTGAGATTTGAAAGGAAGCAAGAAAAGGAAAATTTAAGAGAAAATAAAGACATACATCTAGCAACCTTAAAGAAGGTACAGTTGGAAAAAAGAAATGCTATAATAATTTTTTTTTTTTTTTTATAAATAGAAATGGTATAATAATATATAATCCTAGAAATACATATGATGATAGGCTACTTGGCAAATGCAAACTGAACAATGGCATTGACATTAAACCAATATATACTATAATATTAAAGACACATATATAAGAATCAAATTGTATATTGGTAATGACTTGCTATAACCTTACTAATTTAACTTTGTATGGTATTTGGAGATTACCAACTAAATATGATAGGGGTACCCGATGAATTCAACATAAAATTTTGGCAGAACTACACTATTGGTCCTTCAAATTTGCCTAATAAGCACGATTGGTCCTTCAAGTTTAAAATGAGCATTGTTGGTCCCTCAAGTTTAAAAAATGAGCGCGATTGGTCCTTCTATTAACCGCAGTTAGTTTAAGCACCTACGTGGCTAACGGAGGAATGATGTGGCATCAAATTTAATATTAAGAGATTAAAACCCAAATTTAACTCATTAAAAAAACCCAACCCATTTCGAATTGACCTGTTAACAAATGAGTATTCCCAAATCAAACTAAAAAATGCTAGCCCAACTCTGAGATTTGCTTTGCCTACCCAAAATACCAATCTGCTTTGTTCAGGGCCACTAGTATCATTTGGCTTGCTCTGCCACCACCAAGATCAAGTCAAAACGATGTTGGCAACTCATTATTTAAGATTTTATGGAAATAATAAGGCAGCACCACCTCCTCAAACACTAATGAAATCAAAGACAAATCATAAGGTAGTGGGCACAACAAAGAAAAATCAAGTCCGTATAACAATTGGCAACTCTTTATTCAAGATATTAAGAGAATGATGCGCAACTTTAATATTTTGTTTATCCTGGACCTAAAGCATTCATGAATCGGTCTTCTACATTTGGTCCCATTTTCATTCCCCATTCAAACCATTCGATCCACGACTAGGAAATTATTTCAGCCAATTTAAACAAAGCATTGATTAGGGTTAGCAATTTTAAGAAAACCACATTTGAAAATTTCGGTCCACCCATATGAACAAGAGAATTTCAACAAAAAAGCAAGGAGCGTTAGCAATTTTGAGTTTGATCTAGAATATTCATTTGTTAATGGATTAGTTTGAAATGGGTTGGCTTCTAATGGATTGGTGGGTTTTTTAATGAGTCAGATTTGGGTTTTAATTTTTTAATAATAAATTTGATGCTACGTTAGTCAAAATTTGCCACATCATTCATCTGTTAGCCAAATAGGCGCTTAAACTAACTGCAGTTAATAGAATGACCAATTGTACTCATTTTTTAAACTTGAGGGACCAATAGCGCTCATATTAAACTTGAGGGACCAATAGTGCTTATTAGGCAAACTTGAGGGATCAATAGTGTAGTTTCGCCTAAAATTTTTGGGGACGATTAATTTTGCCCAGCTTGTGAGGCAGAGGAAGCAAATAAAAGGCAAGAATCTTTTGGTGTCAAGAATCATTTAACGTCTATAGGTCTTCTGTGTTCTTCTTTCTTGCAATCTGGTTGGGGTTCTGTTGGTTTTTTTTTTTTTTTGGGGGGGGGGGGTGACTTGGGGAGTGAGGGTTGTGCCACCACCCACCAGCAAGGCTAGTTAGGCTTTAAGTACTAGGTCATACCCACTATGCACAGTCTAACCAGCCTAATGCAAAGCCATAATAACATGAAGTCTGAAAAAGTGAAGATGCCCCAAAGATATAGGACTGTTATATACTTATAAAAGGTCATATTCAGGAATTTGGAGAAAAAAAAATTGGTGCACGATACTTACTTCTATACTTAAGAGAGCATTAAGTCCATCCTCCAAAGATCCTAATAAGCATGCATCCTGGAGGAGTACCATTTGTAAACAGTACATACCACAAGGATATATTCAGAATGTATTTCAGCCAAGTGACAAGTAAAACATGTAACTGGAAACTATGAAACCACGCTTACCAGTGTGCATGGAACTCCACAAACAAGAAACCGCATGGTCACATCATCATCATATATCTTGATAGCAGAAAGAGTCCCAGAAGAGCTTTCTTCCTCCTGCCCATCTACCTCAGCTGGAGCAACATCAATCATGGGAGGGTCCCCAAGCAAGCAAGGTCCTGGCTTACCATTAGTCTTCTGGCTATTAGAAGGTAAGACATTGCTGTTTCGTACACAATACAGCCTAAAAGATGCAAGAGCAAGCTGGAATGCATCCCATGTATGACTGCATGAACTGCAATGCACAATAGAGGCTAAGATTACACAGGTCATACTGGCATACCAGGAAAAATTTTAGACATTTTCCAGGAGATGGAAAAACCTAATTATGGATTCACTGGTCAAGATAAACTAAATTCAGTCCATAGATCAAAACACACATACAATTGAAAATTCCTTTGAATCCAAGTACTTTCCTTGCCTCATTGCTGATTTACTCATTCATTATACTTATATCACACTAAGGGTACATAAGCCATATTGTTATCTTCAATGAAAACATAGAATCATAGATGATTATACCTTTGTACCACCGACAAAAGTGAGTGACGAAAATGGCATGCTGCATAACATGAAAATGCATTTTTCCAGTATATGATGTAAGGAACTCCCTGCAAAAGACAAACGCTGAAATTTAAAAAAACCTTTAATTGAAAAGGCATTAAAAGTGCGTATAGTAGAGGTTCCAACTTTCAAATCCCAACAGACCATCGCTCTTTCCCCCAAGTTGAGAATATCAGTAGTAGTAGTAGTAGTAGTGACAATTGAATTGCCTACAAACCTTACAATGAAGTGCCTCTGCTAATTTTTGACCATTGGGTATTTCTAAATAAACCTGAAATATCATTTGAGAGGGGGTACTATAAATAATTGTGTCAAATAAACACAAAAAAATTGCATCACACATACAAAGAAATTATTAGACTTAATTGGTTAGGGAAAAAAAACTACAATCAATCTTGTGGTAGCAAATATAATGATTGGATACAAAAATGCGACTTAGAATTTATGGATCTTAATTTGAACCATCACAAGAGGGATGGCAAACCGCAAGGATTTTCCTTGCCCTGAAAAGGTGACGAGATAGGAATAGGTCTTGCTCTCCCCACCTAGCCTCACCCTGAATGTGTATATATATGTTTTTAATTAATATATATTTAAATTATTTACATATATATAATCTAATACTTTTATACCTATCCTATTTATAATTTTTTTTACATATTCTATTATCATCCCCGAAAACACTTGTTATCTCTCTCTCTCTCTCTCTCTCTCTCTCTCTCTCTCTCTCTCGACTGTCTCTACTTTTTTTGTTTCATCTCCACATCATTAATGTTGAAACTACCTCATTAGGGATGGCAAAATACCTCTAACCAGCCCCAAACCCAACCCCTCCCACACTGGTTTTCCTTGCCCCAAAGAGGGCACCCCTGATCTGACCCAACCCTGCCTGTTTGCCATGCCTTCATATGCTATCTCATTGACTCCCTCACAAGCTAATTATAGCAAGTGGTGTCAGAAACTTGTCAAATTCATAAACTAACAATCAATTTCTAAACTGATCTACATGGCCCCAATACAATGTCTTTGATAAGCTACACGAGTTCAAACATAATCCACCGAAATCAAGTCGAAGTTTGAAAGTATAGTAGATTAGATAAGAGCCGATGAATACAATCCATAAAATTAATGATAATGAAGTTGAAGTTAGAAAGCATAGCAGATTAGATTAGAACTGACAAATACAATCATAGAATGAATGATAAAGAAGTAGACACTCACAATGGTGGGCAATGTGGAACCAAATAGCCTGCACAAGGCTTCTGGGGTGGACAAATCAACGTCTCCCCATACAAGAGACCCAATTTCTTCACTAAATGCACCTGGTTGCTGCTCACCTTGCAGATAAACAAAATTGGGCTCCGTTGATTCAACAACTCTCCTGAACTCATCAGTACTAGGATTGCTCAGAACTTGAACCTGCATTGCATTCATTCTTCAGATGCAAACATTATATTATATTATATACTATGTAACTAAGCCTTAGTTCAACAATTTTGGCATATGAATCCTCAACAGACTAGTCAAAAACACACACACAATTCTGCTTCTTTTTTTTAAAAAATAAAAAATACCCATTATCAGAAACAGCAAATTTAGAAGAATGGATGAAATTAGAAACCTGGAGACGACCAGAATAAGCAAGGTCCGGAAAAGGGTATCTGGGTTTATTATCTGAAACTGAAACCACCTGTTTGAGCTTTTGCTTCTTATCAGAAACAGAGACTTTTCCACACACAACTGCTAGCAAACTACACTGATTTTTTGAAAGCCCTTGCCCTTGTGCCGCATGGAACATCATGTATGTGCATACCCAATTGCACAAACCACAACAAAAATTCAAAAAAAAAAAAAAAAAACACAAAGTAATGCCCAACCCACCACCTTGTTTCTCACAATTTAATCATTGCATCCCAAAAAAAAAAACAAAAAAATCATTGAATCAGAACTTTCAAAGAATTGAGATTAGAGAGAAAGAGAGAGAGAGATCAGAGACCTAACACAAAAATCGAATGAAGAAAAAAAGTAAAGTATAAAGTAAAGGAACCCTAAGGTTAGGACTAATAATAATAATAATGATAAGAAGAATAATAAAGAAATCTCAACGAAACCGCAAAGGGCATGTCTCTCTCTCTCTCTCTCTATAATAAAAATCCAATTCACTCTCTTACTCACTGCTTTTTAAAAAATTGACAAATCATGTACATAAAAAAACTAAGTCGCGCAATTAATTAAAGAAAAAAAAGTGTCAGTTTTTTAACTACAGTCGCAATGAGGACATATTATTATAGTAATTATTATTAGCGTATGTATTGGGAATGAGAGTGTTTGAATTATTTGATCCATCTTTTTTGACGAACTAGTAAAGTGATAACCCAACCAAAAAATAAACAGATAGAATCTGACTTGTAAATAAAGGAAATAATGAATGAATGAATGAATGAATATAGTAAAAAAGGAACAAATCCCATTTCATGTTTGATTCCACAAACTCTCAAAACATCCAAATCCCAACACATTCGGATGTTATTACAACAACATCAAATGAAATGGGTACTGTTGCCTTTGGGTTTTTTTTCTTTTTTTTTTCTCTTTTTTGGTTGTTGGGTTGGGTGTGAGTGAGTGAATGATGTGGATTTTGGACAAAACCCCATGATGCGATTTTATCCAAAACATTGCTTTTCTCGTTCGATCGATATCTATGTTTTGTTATTTTCGATTCGGCTGTTGTTGGTGTCTGGTGATCACTGATGATGAGCATTGATAGATAGAGGTTGTGTTTTTTTTAACCCAGTTATTGTGTGGGCCTCGCTTACCTGAACTGGGGCTTGGCTCCTTTTTACTTTTTAATCAAACCAAACCGGTTTTGTTCTGTTAAGGAAATCAGACCAACCACTTCGAGCGCGTGTTAACTGTTAACTAGAGTGAATTAAAAAAAAAAAAAAAAAACTGTTAAAAGAAGAGAAAATATATAATATTCCTTCTCTTTTATTTTCCCATTGTTTTTTTTTTTTTTTTTTATACTCTAGGAGTTCATATTGTTTCTTGTGGTACATTTTACAGGCTGCTGCGTAGATGAGGTCCCTTCTGTCCTAATCTTATGTTTTTTTGTTAGTGACTGTCCTCTGTCCAATGCTAGACTTTGTTCTTCATACTAAGTGTGGACTAGTATTACATTATTGTGAGTTTGTTATGGTATTGGCTTAATGATGGTGATGCATCTAGTTTGGATATAGTGATGTATTAAGTGTAACTTTGTAAACTGAAAATTATGTGCATAAAAGTTCAAGGCAATTTAATCAAGAATTATCCAAGAAATATGAACGTGTAAGTTTCATTTCCAGTATATTGCATATTTACGGAATAGTTGAGGTAAGTCTAATCCTATTCCTACTAAACACTCATATCTAGCTAATGCACTGTAATTCCATAACGAGAAAAGTTGGGTACATTATCCTTGACAGAGCTCATAGCTTTTAATGTGGAGTAATAAAGTGGTTATGGATGCTCTTGATGATTTTGCCTTTGCAAGTATGAACCCTTATATACTATGAACATTTATTCTTTGAATTCTCAAACTTAAGATCAATTTTTAATCTTCAAGTGAATCCACAACCTTAAGATTAAGGTTTACTCCTCTTAATACTTTAGGCTCATTGAATGATATTCAACCCAAGGTCCAAGGTGTAGTCCACCTATTGGCATGTGTTATATAATACCTGAACTATTCCTTAAATATCAAGTGTCATATAATACCTTGAAACTCATGTGTTATATAACACATAAGGTGTAAAAGAGGATCGAACCTTGATATATATAACCCATGATATATAAATGGTTGCATCTTGGCACCTTTGATATTGTGACTTTAGCTTTGTGCGTAATGGGTTTATTTTGTTGTCATTTTTTAACAGGCTAAACCTAAAGCAAAAGAGCTTAAGAACAAACCAATTCCAAACTACAACAAATTGGTTGAGCTTTATGGAAAAGATAGAGCAACTGGGGAACAATCTAAAACTGCATCGGAGATGAGGCAACGGTGGGCTACTTCAACCGGAGAGGGCTCTATGGAGAACATTGAAGATATTGATCATTTAGTTGCTCAAATGAAGTTAATTTGGAGAGCTGTGATAATGTGGGTGATAATAATGTGGGTGAAGCCTCCTCAAAAGCCAAAAAGAGAAAAACATCAAAAAATGAGGACATGGAACAAATTATGGGAGCAATTCAGGATGTTGCTTTAGCAACGAGAGAAGGAAATTCAGCACTTAGAGAAGGAAATTTAATTTTTGAGAGGAGCTTGGCACGTCTTCCCATTCCTGAGCAAGACGTGTTCCATCTCTTGGATGAGATAGGAATTGATTCTAGATTGCGAATGAGGGCTTATCTCTATCTTATTAAGAATCCAGATATGTTGAGAGCTTTTATTGGCTATCCAATGGAAGAGCGCAAGGAGCTATTGTTCACAATGATGTCTGATCCTTAAATTTCTCTAACAGTTAGACAAGTAAATGTTCCAAGACAATTTCAGCTTCTAAAAACCTTTTCAATTGATCATTGAACTGTAAACTCTTAGGATTAATTTTTCTTTGGCACCAGCTTGTATTTATTTTTAGTTTTGCTTTCTGAAACAAGTCTATTGGCAATTATAGATATGGTCATAGCTCATTGTAACACTATGCTTTTTTCAGTGGCTTGAAAACTTTGTCTGCTTACATTCATTTTTATGCTTTTCACTTCTTAGTTGTCTAGCATGATACAATGTCATTGACTCCACGAGCTGACTTTTTAGGTCTTGTGTTATGTCCTTGGTTGTTCAATACCGTTTACTGGTATAGGTGCCTTAGCTAGGGCCCTGGTGGTGGGATCCATGAAAGCTGTGTGACAGAATCTTTCATTCTTGTGATATGATCATATGAGGCCTTTGATTCAAAAATTGGCTGTACTGCCAATGCTACTGTAGCCTGTGGGTCATACTATGATCCTCCCATGTGGCTTTGTTGAAATTGAACTTTACATGAAATTGAACTTTACAATGGTCTCAGACATCTTTGTTATGTGAGATAGAATGAAGAAAAGAAATATGAAGGTATGGTCAAGGATGATTAATACGTATCAGATTTATTTATATAGAATTCCAAGGGACAAACTTGTGTTCGTGCACCCCACTATTCCATTTCCTCATGTTGTGGAGGTCTTATAAGACTAGTTGTTTATAATTTTTTTTTCTCAAATAATGTTCAGTGATAATGAAGTTTAGACTTTAAAAGTATTTTAGGTTAATATAGACAATTTCATCATCTAAAACAATTTTATCCCTATGCACATTGAAAACTTTTTTGTATTTCTCAAGCTAAACAACAGTGGAAGAATGAAAGTGAAAGAACAGAAGGAAGAAAGCTAGAGAATTCTAAGTAAAACTTGTATATCAGCCCCTGTTTTAATCTTGTTTGCAAATGATTAGGCTCTCTTTTTTGATCTGGTCTGGACTTGCCTTAGTTGCTGGACCACTTGAATCTTGATATTTTTTATTGAAAGTTTTAGACCCTGTTATATTAAAAAAAAAAGATTTTAATTTATTAATTAGATAGACAAGGCTATATCCCTCCACAAGCTTGCCCGAGGAGGTTAAGATTCTACAAAAAGTTACACTGTTCATTCTCTTCTCTCAATGTTCTTCTTGATTCTTTTTTACACTGCTATCTCGATCCCCTTTTTCTGTAAATCCCTATTTTCTTATATACTTCTCCTTTCTTTATATCTCAATCATCCATCCCTACCTAACTAGCTTCCTCTCATGACACTTGTCTCTTTCTACATCTGAAGAATGTGGTGGAAGGAGTTTGCTTAGCTGTGACTTGCACTGTTTAGGTCACTTCCTCATCAATGCAGCTGATAAAGCTGTTGCCCACCATTTAATGCGGAGGCGACAGGCTACTCCAAACTAGAAACTTCCCCTATAACCACTGACTCTCTCTCTCTCTCTCTCTCTCTCTTTCTTCAGATTCTCGCTCCCACTTAGAATGTCTTAGAGTACTTTGACTCATCTCCTCCTTTCCTCAAGCGGCTTTCCTCCTCAGGCCCGTGGACTATGATATCCCCACAGTTATACTGCAACTCTTCAGACCCATCCTCAGTCCTCGGGCACCCATAGAGCCAAAGAAGACTTAATTATATTAAGATTTTCCTCTATCCAAGATATATATATATTTTTGCTTAATTGTTTGTTTATCTCACTATACATAGTAGTTTATGCTTGCCTCTTCATACTAGTGTTGTGTATTAACGACCGATATGGGATCATCTTAGTGTACAAGATGGAAAATAAGATTTGAGTAATTTTTTAACTATATATATTACTAAAAATTTAGCTTAGAATAAATTATAAATGATTTTAGTACAATGAAAAATATAGGTCACAACTTTGTTGAGTTAAAGTTAATTTATGAAATAATTTTTTTTTTTACTTAAGAATTTTATTGTATTTACTCTTTAGCTTGCCCCCTTATAAAATATTCCCGGCTCTGCCACTACCAATAACATGGTCAAGTTACATTATAAGTTTATTTACATGGTTGTAAATGTGAGTTCAAGTCACATTACAAGTTAGTTCCATGTACAAAAAATGTTAAATACAAACAAGTGAATACATCACCATCACATTACAAGATAATAATATATATTATTCATAAACCTGTTGGTGGCCATGGAAATCCGTGTTTCAGGTTACTGATAGCCTCACTAAGCACCCTTGAGTCATTTGCACTGCCCTCCCATCTAGCATGGACATATGTGAACTGCATGTCATAGTCACAAGCACATATCACATTGATTGTTATGACACTCTTTCTACTCCTAAATGCACTTAGTTTGCTTGAAAGAGGCCTGACACTAACATGTGTGCCATCAATAGCTCTTAAACATTTCTAAAACATAATATAACGCAATTTTAGATAATAATATACATATTGATCATCTTTATGACATAAATAATAATAAACAATCATACCTCAAACCATGGATAGTACTTGTTTACATGAAAATGTACAGGGAGACCTTGTGCATTAACATCTGGCTTAATAACATGTTTTCCATAGGCATGAACAACCCATAATACCTTATGAAATCAGCGGCATACCATTTTTGACACATCTCATGGGAGTATTATGCCCAATAATATACAAAAACATGACAACAGACTCTTGCACACACACGTCCACAACCTTCCTTCAATAACCCATGTTGTTTTAACTCATCGATTAAGTGAAGAAAAAAGGTTAAGGACATGCGTAATATCGCATGACAAACACTTGAATAACCATTTTTGATTTTGTCCATATAATCACTTGCAAACAACATACTAATATACATTGGTTGTTTATCATAATGACAATGTACATACTAAATTCAAGCATAAATGTAAAGCTCAATCAAATCGAATTCTTCATCATTGTTGCTGTTAGTCTTTGTATTTGACTAGTCGTAGTCCGTTTTAGAATTAGAGTTAAGAGTCGTAAGCTAATTCAAAACCAAAGTTAAAGTATTCATCCTTGTCTTCCTCGGTGGACATGCATGATAGTGTGTTTAACTTGCAACCATTAAATATTGTTCGGGGGTCTTTTTCGGTTGCCCAGCCACGTGTGGTCCGTTGGAGGGATGTCCTTACCAGGCCCGAGTTCTGTTTGGGGAGTTGTGTCTGGAACTCAACATTGGGCCACGTGGTCCAATGGCTACCGGTTTATTTTTAAGCCTACAAAACCATTAAAGCCAAAGTCTAAGAATCACGATAATGGTCGAATAAATACATAATATGCGTTTGATATGATAGCTTTGATTAGTAGTTGTAATAACAGTTGAAATAAAGTAGTGTTTATTTAGAGGTAAAGTAATCATGTACTCAATGATGTAAATTTAAAGATATGGAAGCAAAATCACTTATCTTTGTATGGTTTGTAGTCCCAGTTGTATAGCTTCTGTGAGTTGATCATATCCCAACAGAGTGACCCCAGCGGTAGAGAGACAGTTTGCCATCATAACTTCAAGATTGAGGGGGAAAAATGGGTGCAACTGGAGGGAGAGAGAGTATGTCCAACTGTATGTAGAGGCTGGTTAAGCTTGCCCCTCTTATCATGCACTTAAATGAGTTTCCCCTTTGACAATACTCTTTTAGTTGTTGTGAAGTTATGAACAGTGTTGCCTTCCGTGAGAAGGGCTTTTGTATGGAGTACCTGTGCCTTCTAAGAGAAGGGCTTTATGTAAGATGAATTTGTGCCTTCCACGAGAAATGTTTTGATATGAGATCTTGATGCCTTCTAAGAGAAGGGCTTTAGCACTAGAAGTTTATGCCTTCCCTGAGAAGGGCTTTTAGAAGATAGGTGGAGAAGAGTATTGAGATGTGTTTATGGCAGTAAAACAGTAGCATTTCAGAGTGAAAGAGTATGAGAGTAGAGTTTAGAAGAGTTGTGGTGTGTTATATGTAATGGTGTAGTAAGTGTGTATGAGATTGTGTAAGAGAAATGAAGAAAGAAATGTTTAAAGATATGGGCAGCAAGATAGGTGTATTTTCTGAATATGGAGAGTGAGAGAATAAGTATAAGAGGGGTAATAATGCTGTAGTATGTTTAGCAATGTTGCTGGGATTTACTGCTGTGATTTTTTGCTAGAGGATGTATGAGGGCTTATGAAGGGTTAAGGGCTGGAGAGTTTAGTTTCTAATTTTGAGAACTAAAAAACTCAGAAGCTCAGTACTTCATTAAGAGCTTAAGAAGATAATTAGAGGGAGAGAGAAGTTTATGAAAGAGTTCTCCTCCATTGGTGTCCCCCTTTGAGGTGTTGATTAAGGGTCCCTTTTAGAGCTGAGTTTAAGGAGGTATTTTAGCAAAGAATATCAGCCAAAATCTGTCCCAACTAGCAATGAATATTAAGAAAATTCATCTTAAGATTTGGCCAAAAATGGTATGTTTAGCTTTAAGGTATTCTTGCTGTTTTGGGTAAGAGCTGCTAGGGAAAGAGTAGCAGAAAAGGAAAGTATTTTAGCAAGAGAAAGGAAGTTTCAATAGTTGGTTTTGGTTTTAGCCAAATGTGGAAAAATCAATAATGCTCAGGCTGCTGGGTCAGCTGTCACAGTTGTTCTGAAAAAGCTGTCCCAGCTGTCAGGAAAAAGCTGTGACAGCTATCCTGAGACAGCTGTCATAAGACAACAGTTTGCTTTGGGCAGAAGCAAATGAGGTCAGTTGGGTGATTTCAAACTACTGGAGAAGTCATTCAGCATTTATTTTATGGATTTGGCTAAAAATGATAAGATCTCTTTCAAGGGTATCTTGCTATTTTGGGTATAGCAGCTGGTTACTGGGATTTCAGCATTAAATGGCTGATGATATCACTTCTAGCCAGGTGTCAAGTGCTGAATACACTGCTGGGGTTCAGCTGGAAATGTTTCCTTTTTTGGGTGTTTGTGTTTTTGGTCCAAGATTCAATTACAACACATTTTTAGCAAGTAATAGAAGGATTGGTTGAAAGTTAATGTAGCTTTAGAGATCTAATTAAGGTCTTATTGTGTTGTGACATAATCTGGGTGAGCAAAAAGAGTATTTAATGCTTTGCTCTGGCAGCTGGCAGAGAAATATATGGTCTGATTGTGGCAGACAGCAGCTGGGTATAAGAGATATCATGAATATTTTGTATATAGTTGGAGATTAAAGATAGCCAATCAGATTAGGCCATGTGTTTAAGTTGGATTTTAGCTGAAAGCAGTAATAAGATTTATGTAGAATAATATAATGAAGTTTCTAAATTTGTATAGCAACAGCTGGGGATTGAATGAACAGTTATTTTCCCAGCAGTCAGATGGCTGGAGATATTGAGTATTTGTCATATGATGAATATCAAGTTTTAGAAAAAGAGCAATGGGGAATTTTATCATCTAGAGTGCTATGTGATAAGAGATGCTTACTATATGTTACCCGTTACGCATGGACTCGACAGAGTTCAGGGAGTTGGAGAAGACACGCCAAGCAACATGTCTCTTTTATCAATTTTAAATTGCTGGAGCTTTACTGAACATACCTCTTGGCCCTCCAAACCACGACTCCCAAAGTTTCCCTAAAGAGACTTATGAGCTTGGATCATAAGTCGAAGATGAGATGACGTACCTCGGGTTTTGTTGTCATTTTGTGTAAATATGGGCTCTTGTTGAAGAAGCCGCTTGCCATGAGTGTAAGAGAGGTAATATGGGCCGTGAGCTTTGATTCATTGCTTAAGCCCGATCCATATGTTAATGTTGATGATATCATGGGTTATGATCCCAATTGATGAAAAGGAAATTGGACCATGAATCTGCCTCTTGAAGTAAGGATCTCATAGGCCATGTGAGCCTAATCCATGTATTTGAATGAGATATGAGCTTATTTTGGGCTTTAAAGAGATTTACCCAAAAAATCAATAATATGTTGATGTGGCATGGGTTGCCAATGAAGTAATGCCACGTGGGCCGAAAAAAGGGTCCTCAACAAATATCAATATGCATTAATAAAGGAAAATTGATACAATGTAATATGGAAACAAAACAACAATACTAACAATAAATTCCAATTACGCGTAAACTCCTAAGTACACATTAAATTCATTACACTTAACAACAAGTTTAAATAATTTAAGAAACTTAAAAGCTACTTTAACCACACACCATAATCGATACACCACAATACACGATGATTGTTTAAGACCTATACATGGTCTTGACATTATTATCAAACGCACATAATGCAAATTCCTCATAAAACACCACACTATAACAACAAATGATCTCAATCTCATTTCTAAGCAATGTAATTCATCTAAGCCCTCCTCCTACCATCTAGCATGTTAATGAACATAATCCTAGACTCACACCTTTGGAGTTCTTCACTAATCTTAATGTATGTCATATTATCAAGGTATTCATACTGACTAAGAATCGTTATAACACTATGAAAGCCTGTCATCACCAACTGTAGATTGAGCACAATTCTCAGAGGTACCAGTTGTATTTCCATGCCTAGCCATCCACTTCTTATTCGACATCTCAGTGTAGTTTTTGATTGCCTGAATCATCTCGCTTAGCTTGTCCCTTCAAGCAACCTTCTTTCATTTGGCACTTGTTTGTTGCATTGAATGTTTTTCAACACATTGGGTTCCTTACTACCTCCTCCCCTTCTGAAGTTTCATTTTCCATGTTTGGTGTGTAGTAATCGTTAGCATCCAGGTCAACATGTACACTAGTATTAGAGCAACCACATCAGTATGTGCAAAGTCTTGCAAAATAGAAAAAGTTACTCATTTTACACATTTTGACCCCAAAAAAAACACCCATATCAGTGGGCATAAAATTTTGCATTTATGTACAATTGCTACAGTAACCGTGCATATATGCACGGTTACTGTAGCTCTTCAATCTATTATTTTAATATTATCTCCATATACTATAAAAAACCTATTTCACTCTTTTTTTCCTCTCTCCTCTCACCTAAGCAACACCAACGCCTCTCAATAGTCTCTCCCTGTTTCATTCCTGAGCTCTTCCTCTCATCTTCTCTCTTTGTCTGCTTCTCGATAGCTCTTGCTCATTCACATCACCACAGGAAATAATGTGATCGGTTTGGGGGTTTTGCAGCCCTGTGAGGAGGGTGGATCAACTTGGAGGTATCTCTATTGACAGACTTTGGGGCAAATTTCTCTAAAAAGGTATGGGTTTTTCTCATTGAGATTTTAGGGTTTTTTTTTTTTTTTTTTTTGTTTTGGTTTCAAGCAAGATTCTTGGGAGTTTCTCTAAACTAATTTTTTTTAGGGTTTCTTGGGAGTTTCTTGTTTCAAGTGAGGGCATGAAACAAGGTTTCTTTCATTGGGCCTCTTGGGGGATTGGGGCATGTTTGCTAATGCTATAATATATTGAGTTATATAAAATCCATTCTTGTTTTGGATATTGATCTTGCTTGTCTAAAAAAGCATGAATAGAATGTAGTAAAATATCTGAAGGTAACTTCTTATTCAAAATAAATTATTGGGTCTTTAATGTATGGAGTACTCTATACAGTAGTTGTCACTTAGGCCAGTCTTTGTTAAAGATTGGGATGTGGGGAATTCACATTTGGACCTTGTGTTTCAGAATTTAACTTAGTTCGGATTCTTGAAGGACTGCTTGGGAGTCTTACTATTTAGGTTGGAAATTTATTTGCACTTGGATTTTTGCATAAATTTCTACTGGAAGTCTCCAATTCTATGATACTTGATCTTAGGCACATTAGTGCGTTAAAAGATTAATTGCTAATTTTTTGAAAGTTCATAAAAGTACAATTGTACCTGAAAAAAAAAAGGCTTTAAAAATCTGTACATAGGCAAATAAGCCAACAGAAGGAAGCTAATCCAAATGCTATTTATATGCTAATATTGGTGTTTCTTCCAATATGGAAATAGGTGGATAATCAGATCATATTGCTTTCTTTTATTTTATTTTAAAAAAATTCATTTTCCTTCTTCATGTCCTGTCACCGTAGGAAGGAATGGTTCTTGAATGTATGGCTAGCATTGACATTTGGTGGAGTCTCATATTACTTAGTTATAAACTACTTCAACCTGGTGTTAAAGGTTTTACATTGATTTTAGATGTTTCTTTGGGATATACTAGAGAAACATATACTGTTTGTTGGCCATGAAAGAACTGCCTAGTATGTCTCTACTTATGGAGCAATGGTTCACACACTGATGAATGTGTTCTGATTGGTTTAGAAGTACTAGTAACTTACCTACCTCTGTCAATTCTTTTCCCCTGCATTATCTAGTAGATAAATTTCAACTTCAATTTTGTTGTTTATTAGTGCTACTGCTAAATTACTCTGTTGTTTGTTAGGTGATGGACTCGCAAAATCCCTTATTCCTTGACATTTTACAAGACAAGGAACAAGGTTTTGAGTCTTTTGACAATAGTATTTTGATGTCCACTTCACATTCAGACGTGAATGTCCATCAATCTCCACCCCAAGTTGAAATGGGACAATCTACACCCCCCATTGCAAAAAAATCAACTACTAAGAGTAGTCAACGAGAAAACAACTTCACCGCAGATGAAGACATTAAGCTAGTGTTGGCATGGCTCAATGTTAGCTTAGATGCCGTGACATTGATGGACCAAAAACATACAACATTTTGGGATAGAATTTGGTCCACCTTCCACAATGACAAGAAATTTAACTGCTCCAAGGATTCTTTAAATAGTCGGTGGTCAACAATTCAAAGGGAGACCAACAAGTTTTGTGGATACTTGGCCCAAATTGAGAACCAGAATGAAAGTGGTAAAACTGAGCATGACAAGGTATTTCGACTCAATATCTAATATGTATTGTACATCAATGCTCTTTTAGTTTTATGATTTTCATTATTTTCAATTTTTTACTTTTGTAGATTAATAATGCAAAAACTATGTATAAAAGTAATAGCAAAAATGCATTTCAATTGGAACATTGTTGGAGAATTTTGAGGAATGAAGCTAAGTGGTTGAATCTAAGAGATAATGTGAAGGTTCGCACAAGACAGCTAGCCACACAATCTTGTCATACTTTCGCAAGCTCAATAAATTTAGATGAAGATAATGATGAGATGAACTCTGGCGAAACATTAGAGAGACCCATAGGCAAGAAGGCAGAAAAGGAGAAATTAAAGAAAAGAAAGAATTGCGATGATGTGGTCTCAATACTTTCCTCCCAATTGGATGAAATCAAGGAAGAAAAGAGGAGAATGCATGAGGAGAAAAAGGAAAGTATGCGCACTGCATTAGAAGAACAAAGAGAGTTAATGCGCATTGCATCCAAAGAATGAAGAGAGTTGATTCGTATAAAGGAAGAGAAGAATGAAGTAGAAAAGAAGAAAGTGGAAGATGAAATTATGATGAAAGATACAAGAACCATGGATCCTGAGCAAAAAGAATATATTCGTTTATGTCGTTTGGAAATCTTGGAGAGGTTAAGGTCTAAATTTCCATCATAATTTAAATATTATTATTGACAATATCTAATCAAGTAATTTTTTGTATAGTGCAAAGATACTAGCACATGGTTGACATAGATGATTTGATGTTAGACATCTCTTTTGTAGTATTTACTTGTGTAGGGAACATGATTATTCAATCTCTAATCATGTTAGATATATTTTTGTAGTCTTCACTTGTACAAGGAAAATAGCAATGTTGTAAATTTTGTATTGTGCACGGACCGTAGCACTTGATTATTCAATTTAATTTGTGATTCTGTTCTTGTCATTCTGTTTTGGGTGAAGCAATATCTCTATTTTTGTCATTCTATACAAGATAATTTGTGCAAGGATAATAGCACTTGGATAATTTGTCATTCTCTTTGCTTGTTTTGCTTGTTGAAGGTGGCTGTACTTGTACTTGCTGCCATGGTTTATGGTTTGTGTATGTCTGGCTGTACTTGTACTTGTATGTTGGCTGGATTCTTGCAATTGAAGCCATTGATGAAGACTGGCTTTACTATTGCAGCTCTTTTAGTCTCTTACTTTTTTTTTTTTTTAAGAAACTTTTAGTCTCTTACTTGATTACTTATAAAATAACATGTACTGATTTTATTGGTTCTATATGCTATTTGAATGTAAATTTAATGGTATGTGATAGGGCAACTCTTTAACTAACTAGTTTGTGTGTTTAACCATTTCTTCATCCAATCACATGCTTAGAGAGTATATTCTGATTCCAAGGTTGTTTTATTATGCTTCTAATGAGTCAATATTTGATTGTAATATCAGTTTATTTTTAACCTTATATTGTGGAGGCAGCTCTTTCAACAAGACATTAGATTTCATGTGCAGTAGTGAATGTGAAGAGGGTTATTATAGTTTTCCAGGTCAAGAATTTTGAAGATACTTTAAAGAAAAAGGAAAAAACATAAGATTGTTTCAGTTTGTTATTTATTTCCTTGTGTTTACCTTGAGGTTGAGTTTACATTATTATTATTGATGATTAGGTGAGAACTGAGAAGTATGGTATTAGAATCCAGAAGGGCTACTTGTCGCTAATTTCTCAAGGTGTGGAGATAGTTTGGTGATTGGGATGTACTAGTCTGCCTTGGTGTATGATTTTTTGATTGGAAGGGATGAAGAGGTTGTTCCCTTTCGCACTCAGCAACTTAGGCAGGGGCCAAAGCAGCTCTGGTCTTGACTTCTGCCTCCACCAATGCTGTTGAAGATTGGAGTATTGCCTTTGGTGATTGCTGCAATGATCAGCTTGACATAAATAGTTCTTTGTTGTGTAGTTTTATTTGTTTAAAATTGTATATGAGAAGATAGCTCGATTGCCCATATTGTTTAACAAGGTTTTATTGTGTTGAGCAGAGACTCACCATTTTGGTGAAAAACTCTGGTTGTGCAAAAAGATGGTGAGAGAGACAGATGGGGGGCAAGAGGAGGGAGGCAACACACGGGGTTGATGAAAGGGGAAGATAAGAAAGAAAATACTAAATAGTGCATTTCTACCCCATATGGATGTAATAAATATTCATTTCATTTTTACATAATCATTTTTTAGCTCATATAAATATTAGATTGTTTTCATAAACTAATATGCTTTGCCAGTAATGTGGAAATTACTGAGAGCTTTTGTAAACAAATATAGCTTAATTCTACTGGATTTGGAGTAGATTATGTTGTAAGAATTGTGTTGCTGCAAGAATTGCGTTCTTGAAATACCAAGATTGTTCTTGAGGCTGATATTGCTCCTTATCTTGAAGGTCGGTGTTGGAAAATCCTATAATGGACCCCCAAACATTTTCAAAATTATAATCGTTTGGTCAAATTTTTTTTTTTTTTTTTTTTAAATGATAGTTAGGTTTGAATTTCAAAATTATGATTGGTGGATATAAATTTCAAAATTGTGACCGTTGGGTTACTTGACACCAATCAGACGACAATCGTCGGAGCCACTATTCCAGTGGTTCGGTCACCGATTCTAGCAGTACGGTGGTTGGAGACATCGATTTGGTGGCGGTCGTCAGAGCCACTATTACGATAGTCGGCCCACCGGTGATGGCGGTATGATGGTCGGAGACACCAATTTGCCAGCGGTCACCAAAGCCACTATTTTGGTAGTTTGGGCACCGGAGGCGTTCTTCAAAACCACTATTTTAACAATCCACCCACCGGTGGGTCGCTATTCGACGGTACGGTGGGCGGCGAGACCAATCCGACGGC
This sequence comes from Notholithocarpus densiflorus, assembly GCA_030021035.2. Classification (NCBI taxonomy): domain Eukaryota; kingdom Viridiplantae; phylum Streptophyta; class Magnoliopsida; order Fagales; family Fagaceae; genus Notholithocarpus; species Notholithocarpus densiflorus. The sequence goes on along the minus strand of JARYZH020000113.1, from coordinate 1,029,626 downwards.
GTTCATCGAAGCCACTATTTTGACAGTTCGGCCATTGGACCTCCACCACAAGCGGCTCCATTGGTCAAGCCACTGGTGTTGGTAGATTACTTAAAATATAAGTTTAAATTAAAAAAGTATTACCATTAGGGAAAATAATAAAAAATTGATGAAGAATGAATATTTTATTGAAATATCTTGTAAAATAGATAAACTGATGTGGGTGTTTTGTAAAAGTGATGGTGTAAAATAGAAAAAGTAGGTTTTTTTGTGTAAAATAGACAGAATCTTTTAGAAGAGCTGATGCGGTTACTCTTAGCAAATTCCTCATGTAGGGCACATTCTTCATCATTATTTGAGACTGGTTGGTTTGAGGAAATTTGATGGGCACTGGTTATAATACTTGGGAGCAAACAATAGTTTTAGTTTTTCATAGTGCTCACATCATTATTTCTTGAACTGTTTTGCTTTAAGATTTGCCTACAATAGATGAGTTAAACTAAGTCAAACAACATGTATTGGATAATAATTTATTTTTAGAAACATAGAAAGAAAAATATAATAAACATTTTTGTTTACTATAATTACATTAACCCACACCTCCTCAAGGCCAGTAACAGTGTCTATCAACTCATCTTAGTCCATCCTAGTCTGCTTTAGTAGTTGAGAAAATGTACATTGTGCCCCCCTGAGCCTATTACTCTTTGAATGCATTTGCGCAAGAGACTAGTTTTTCTTAGCGTGTGCATTGCATTGTTGTCCAAGTAGAGGGCTTAAAAACACCTTTGACTATGTTACCTTTGATATTTTCCTATACCATAATGTCTGTTGAGGACTCTTTTTTCGCCCCATGTGGCACTACTTCATTGGCAACCCATGCCACATCAACATATTATTGATTTTTTGGTTTAATTTATTTAAAGCCCAAAATAAGCTCATATTTCATTCAACTACATGGATTGGGCTCACATGGCCCGTGAGATCCTTACTTCAAGAGGCGGATTCATGGTCCACATTTCCTTTTCATCAATTGGGATCATAACCCATGATATCATCAACATCAACATATGGATTGGGCTCACACAATGAATCAAAACTCATGGCCCCATATTACCTCTCTCATATTCATGGAAAGCGGCTTTTTCAACAAAAGCCCATATTCACACAAAACAACAACAAAACCCAAGGTACGTCATTTCATCTTCGGCTTATGATCCAAGCTCATGAGCCTTTTCGGGGAAACTTTGGAAGTCGTGGTTTGGAGGGCCAAGAGGTATGTTCAGTAAAGTTCCAGCGGTTTAAAGTTGATAAAAGAAACATGTTGCTTGGCGTGTCTTCTCCAACTCCCTAAACTCTGACGAGTCCGTGTGTACCGGGTAACATATGGTAAGCATCTCTTATCACATAGCACTTAAAATGATAAGACTCCCCATTGCTCTTTTCCTAAAACTTAATATTCATCATGTGACAAATACTCAATATCTCCAGCCATCTAACTGCTAAGAAAATAACTGTTCATTCAATCCCCAGCTGTTGCTATACAAATTTAGAAATTTCATTATTTTATTCTACATAAACTACATTACTTCTTTCAGCTAAAATCCAACTCAAACACATGGCTTAATCTCATTGGCTATCTTTAATCTCCAACTATATACAAAATATTCATGATATCTCTAATACCCAGCTACTGTCTGTCACAATCAGACCATATATTTCTCTGCCAACTGCCAGAGCAGAGCATTAAATACTCTTCTTGCTCACCAAGATTAAGTCACAACACAATGAGACTTTAACTAGATCTCTAAAGCTTCATTAACTTTCAACTAATCCTTTTATTACTTACTAAAAACGTGTTGTAATAGAACCTTGAACCAAAAACACAAACACCCAAAAAAGGAAACATTTCCAGCTGAACCACAGCAGTGTATTCAGTACTCGACACTTGGTTGGAAGTGATATCATCAACCATTTAATGCTGAAATCCCAGCAACCAGCTATTATACCCAAAATAGCAAGACACCCTTGAAAGAGATCTTACCATTTTCAGCCAAATCCATGAAATAAATGCTAAATGTCCTCTCCAGCAGTCTGAAATCACCCAGTTGACCTCATCTGCTTCTGCCCAAAGCAACAGCTGTCTTATGACAGTTGTGACAGCTGTCTCATGATAGTTGTCACAGCTTTTCCTGACAGCCAGGACAGCTTTTTCAGAACAGATGTAACAGCTGACCCAGCAACCTTAGCATTACTGATTTTTCACATTTGGCTAAAACCAAAACCAACTAAAGTAACTATCTTTTCTTGCCAAAACACCTTCATTTTCTGCTGTTCTTTCCCCAGTAGCTCTTACCCAAAACAGCAAGAACACCTTAAACCTAAACATACCATTTTTGGCCAAATCTTAGGATGGATTTTTTGAAGATTCATTGCTAGTTGGGACAGATTTTGGCTGATATTCTTTACTAAAATACCCCCTTAAACTCAGCTCTATATAGAACCCCTCATCAACACCTCAAAGGGGGGACACCAATAGAGAAGAACTCTCTTATAAACTTCTCTCTCCCTCTAATTATCTTCTTAAGATCTTAATGAAGTACTAAGATTCTGGGTTTTTTAGTTCCCAAATTAGAAACTAAACTTTCCAGCTCTTAACCCATAAATGCCCTTCATAAGCCCTCATACATCCTCCAGCAGAAAATCCCAGTGGCTTGCTAAACACACTACAACACTATTACTCTCTTATACTCATTATCTCACTCTCCATATTTTGAAAATACATATATCTTTCTGCCTATATCTCTAAACATCTCTTTCTTCACTTCTCTTACACAATCTCACACTCACTTACTACACCATTACATATAACACACCACAACTCTTCTAAGCTCCACTCTCATACTCTTTCACTCTGAAATCCTACTGTTTTACTGCCTATAAACACATCTCTATACTATTTTCTTACAAAAATCTTTCCTCTTGGAAAGCAATTTCTACTACTCCTCCAGCAGAAGATCCCAGCAGTAAATCTTAGTAACATTGCTAAACACACTACAACACTATTACCCCTCTTATACTCATTCTCTCACTCTCCATATTTAGAAAATACACCTATCTTATTGCTCCTATCTCCAAATACCTAAACACATCTCCATACTCTTCTCTTACAAAATCTTTCCTCTTGGAAAGCAATCTCTACAACTTCTCCGGCAGTTATAATCTCATATTTTTACTATCTTTAAACTTCATGTCTCTCATACTTCCATATATCATACATATTACAAATACTACATCCCACAAAACATCTATATCTTTTACTATCTCTACACTTCTCAAGAGATATCAAACACTCATACTAAAAGCCCTTCTCATGGAAGGCATGAACTTCTATTACTAAAGCCCTTCTCCTAGAAGGCACCAAGATCTCATATTAAAGCCCTTTTCTTAGAAGGCACAACTACTTCTTACAAAAGCTCTTCTCTTAGAAGGCACAATTACTTCTTACATAAAGCCCTTCTCTTAGAAGGCACAAATACTCCATACAAAAGCCCTTCTCATGGAAGGCAACACTATTCGTAACTTCACAACAACTAAAAGAGCATTGTCAAGGGGAAAACTCATTTAAGTGTATGATAAGAGGGGCAAGCTTAACCAGCCCCTACACACAGCTGGGCATACTTTCTCTCCCTCAAGTTGCACCCATTTTTCCCCTTCAACCTTGAAGTTAACATTGCAAAATGCCTCTTTACCACTGGAGTCATTCTGCTGGGATGTTGTCTACTCATTGATGCTGTACTGCTGGGGCTGCAAACCATTAGAGATAAGTGACTCTGCTTCCATATTTTTAAATTTACATCATTGAATATATGATTACTTCACATTTAAATGCATATTACTTTATTCCAACTACTATTACAACTATTAACCAAGGCTTAAACTTATTTAAATGCATGATAAGAAGGGTAAGCTTAACTAGCCTCTACCGCTGGCATTCTGCTGGAATCCTATCAGTTCACTGATGCTACATAACTAGAGCTATAAACCATATAAAGATAAGTGACTTTGCTTCCATATCTTTAAATTTACATCATTGAGTACATGATTACTTTACCTGTAAATAAATACTACTTTATTTCAACTGTTATTACAACTACTAATCAAAACTATTATATTAAACACATATTATATATTTATTCAACCATTATCGTGATTCTTAGACTTTGGCTTTGATGGTTTTGTAGGCTTAAAAGTACGCCGGTAGCCGTTGGACCACATGGCCCAATGTTGAGTTTCGGACGCAACTCCCCAAACAGAACCTGGGCCTAGTAAGGTCATCCCTCTAACGGACCACACGTGGTTGGGCAACCGAAAAAGGCCCCTGAACATTTGGCGACTCCACTAGGGAGTTGCATGTATTGCCATGTCATGCCTCCAAAGTCTAGAATCACATGTCATAGAGGAGAACTTGACTCCCAATACTCAAAATCTCTTGATCTAGCAGCTCATGATGCTGAGTTACAATAATATTACATTATTATTATTGAAGAAAATGCTATTTCACGTGTCTCTCTATCATTCGAGCTGCACCAAGGCTTGCAACATACTTTTTACAAGCTTATTAACCCTATAAAAGATGATCTCTTCTCCAAAAGCAAGCTTATCGTCATTAGAAGAAACTCCTCCTATTGCTAGAATAATTTACTATTATCTATCATTTCAGCTATAGAGGGTCTCAGCAGCAGAAAACCCTCTTACCGCTGGGGATATTCACTCTCATCCATCATACCAGCCACAGAGGGCCTCAGCAGTAGAAAATCCTCTTACCGCTGGGGATATTCACTATTATTCATCATTCCAGCCACAAAGCGCCTCAGCAGGAGAAACCCCTCTTCTCGCTGGAGATATTCGCTATTATCAGTCATTCCAGCCATACAGGGTCTCAGCAGCAGAAACCCTTCTTACCGCTGGAGATATTCCCTGTTATCCATTATTCCAGCCACAGAGGGCCTCAGCAGCAAAAAACCTTCTTACCGCTGGAGATATTCACTCTTATCCATCATACTAGCCACAGAGAGTCTCAGCAGCAGAAAACCCTCTTACCGTTGGAGATCTTCTCTACTATCAGTCATTCTAGCCATAGAGGGCCTCAGTAGCAGAAACCCTTCTTACAGCTGGAGATCTTTGCTATTATCAGTCATTCCAGCCATAGAGGGCCTCAGCAGCAGAAACCCCTCTTACCACTGGAGATCTTCGCTATTATCCGTCATTCTAGTCACAGAGGGCCCTTGTAGCAGAAACCCCTCTTATCGTTGGAGATCTTCGTTACTATCAGTCATTCCAGCCATAGAAGGCTTCAGCAGCAGAAACCTTTCTTACCGCTGGGGGTCTTCGTTATTATCTCTTCAGCAAGAGAGAGCCTCATCAGCAAAAAAAAAAAAAAAAAAAGTCAATTTATTTTCCGCTGCATACTTAGTTTATTGGTGATTTGTTTGTGCTACCACGCGTTTGCATGTTAATTTGATTAATTAATAAACTTTGCTAATTAATCAATTAATCTATCACAAAGGGTCAATTCATTTTTGGCCTATCAGTGATTACATTATTGTAAGAAAAGTTTAAATAATTTGTAACATAAGCTTCAACAGATTAAAGGACTCTTTATTTCCTCTTCCCCTTTTGTCGATCTGCAATAGGTGTGAGCTGTACTTATATTAAAGACACCCCACAAGCACTTATACTTGTAGAGTAACTATCACACCAAGAATATGCGATGGTAGTGTTAGGTATACTGAAATTAGGTTGTATTCACTTTTTTTCTTTTTTTTTCTTTTTGAGAATCAGTTGTATTCACTTTTAAGTGGTACACTTTTGATCCTTAAATTTGGCTAGATTGAGAAATAAGGTTGGCTTTTTATTCCTTTTGGGGTGGGTATGCTGAGTTGCTTGAGATGACGAAGAAGCACGGACCGAAGGGTCTTGGCCGTCAAGTCATTTCATCAATGTGGCGGAAATGTCAGGGACTTTGAAGTGAGCATTTTGCAAATTATTTATTTTTAAAAAAATTATTTTATATAAGGTAAGACAAAAAGTTAAAAATGTAGTTTATTTTGTATAGGACATATTAATAATATATTATTTGAATAAAGAATTAACTTATGGTCTGTTGCTAAATGCACACATAAATTTCAAATTTTTTTTCTAAGTTCACAAAAATTTGAAAAATAAAATTCAATTACGCTTATAATTTTTAACATTATTGATTTTTTGGACCTCATTCAAGTAAGTGAATAGTGTTAGAAAACTTACATGTGTTTAACATGGAACATGGTCGACAAACTCAGAATGGGCCCCCTGCCCCCTCCCAAAGGCCCAAACCACGTTTCTATCTAACTCTTGTTAATTTGTCCTGTAATGAATTGGGCACGTGTGTACTGTAATCTAATCTACAGCCATCTATGTATAAGAAGCAGCAGCTGGACCTCATAGAGAAGTGAAAGAAGCTTAGAATTGAAGAGATAAGCACCAAGATGGATCTCATTCATGGTGAGGGAGTGAGTGAGTTATTTCAGGGTCAGTGTCATTTGTTCAAACACATTTTAAGCTACATAGATTCCATGTCACTAAAATGTGCAATTCAGCTAGGCATTCCTGACATAATCCACAACCATGGCCAACCCATTACTCTCCCAGAGCTAGTCTCTAAGCTTCATATTCATCCCAAAAAAACTAGCTGTGTGCACAGGCTTATGCGACTGTTGGTGCAATCTGGCTTCTTCACTAAAACAATAGTTCATGAAAACCAAGAAAAAGAAAAAGAAGAAGAAGCCTATACTCTCACACCTTCTTCTAGGCTCATCCTCAAGGATAATGTCACTAGCTTCTCAACATATGTTCTGGTAATGCTTGATCCTGTTTCTTTAAGCCCATGGCAGTTCCTGGGAGATTGGTTTCAGGGGAGTGAGCTCACACCCTTTGAGAAAACACATGGGAAGGGTTTCTGGGACCATTGCAACCAAAGCCCAGAATTCAATAACTATTTCAATGAAGCAATGGCCAGTGATTCCCAATTGATGAACTTGGTTATTAAGGACTACAAGCCCATTTTTGAGGGTTTAGGTTCATTGGTTGATATTGGAGGTGGTACTGGGACAATGGCAAGGATTATTTCTGAGACATTTCCTCACATGAAATGCACTGTGCTTGACCTCCCACATGTTGTTGCAAACTTGCCAGATAGTAAAAATCTGAAATATGTTGGTGGCGATATGTTTCAGTATATCCCTTCTGCAGATGCTATTCTATTCAAGGTATATGACATACTAATGTGTCTTTAATATTTGGAATAGCATCATCTCAATATCACTTAAATTTGAGAGAGTTTAATTAGTTTCATGGTTAGTACTCTACTTTCTGGGTTTGACAGACTAAAATGTATCAAGTTATTTAAAATTTTATGATGTGACAGTGCACACACTTTTGGATTATATATAAAGAGGTAATAGGTAGGTAACTGCATATGAACGCAATAAATGATAACAAAATTTTACAAATACTAAAAGCCCAAGTACTATCCTTGGCAATATTTTATCAAAAGCCCAAATCCTAGTTTGGCAAAATTTTACAAATACTCAAAGCCCAAGTACTATCCTTGGCAATATTTTATCAAAAGCCCAAATGCTAGTTTTGCAAAATTTTACAAATACTCAAAAGTCCAAGTACTATCCTTGACAATATTTTATCAAAAGCCCAAATCCTAGTTTGGCAAAATTTTACAAATACTAAAAGCCCAAGTACTATCCTTGGCAATATTTTATCAAAAGCCCAAATCCTAGTTTGACAAAATTTTACAAATACTAAAAGCCCAAGTACTATCCTTGGCAATATTTTATCAAAAGCCCAAATCCTAGTTTGGCAAAATTTTACAAATACTCAAAAGCCCAAGTACTATCCTTGACAATATTTTATCAAAATATAGTGCTATCCATTTTTGGAGAACCATTATAGTACAATTTTATCTTAGCTAATAGGTTGCTAGTCTAATGTTGGTGTTTTTATTGTATTTATATATATATTTTTTTTTTACATTTATTAAACATATTTGGACCCAACACAATATTTTTAACTAATTCAATGTGATGCTTTAATGACTATAATCCTACATAAACAAGGAACAAGGTTTTGAGTCTTTGACAATAGTATTTGATGTCCAGCTTCACATTCGGACGTGAATGTCCATCGATCTACTTTGAGTTGAAATGGGACCAATCTACACCAGCATTTGCAAAAAATCAACTACTAAGAGTAGTCAACGAAAACTTCATGAGATGAAGAGACATTAAGCTAGTGTTGGCATGGCTCGATGTTAGCTTAGATCTTAGACATTGATGGACGAAACATACAACATTTTGGGATAGGTGGTCCACCTTCCCACAATGAAATTTAAGCGCTCCAGGATTCTTTAAATAGTCGGTGATCGACAATTGAAAGGGGCCAGGCAGTTTTATGGATACTTGGCCGGTGGGAACAGAATAAGTGGTAAGCCCAGGCATGACAAGTGTTTACGACTCAATATCTAATATGTATTGTACATCAATGCTCTTTTAGTTTTATGATTTTCGGTGTTTATTTTCAATTTTACTTTTGTAGATTAATAATGCAGAAACTATGTATAATGTATGTAAAAATGCATTTCAATTGGAACATTGTTGGAGAATTTTGAGGAATGAAGCTAGTGGTTGAATCTGAGATAATGTGAAGGATTGGCACAAGGCGGCTAGCCACACAATCTTGTCATACTTCATAAACTCGATAAATTTAGATGAAGATAATGATAGGATGAACTCTACAGCGCGAAACATTAAGAGACCCAGCTAGCGAAGAAGCGAGGAAGGAGAAATTAAAGAAAGAAAATTGCGATGATGTGAGTACCGATACTTTCCTCCCGATTGGATGAAATCAGGAAGAAAAGAGGAGAATGCATGAGGGAGAAAAGGAAAGTATCTGCTTTGCATTAGAAGAACAAAGAGGATTAATGCGCATTGCATCCAAAAGAATAGAAGAGAGTTGATTCGTATAAAAGGAAGAGAGAATGAAGTAGAAAAGAAGAAGGTGGAAGATGAAATTATGATAAGAAAGATACAAGAACCATGGATCTGAGCAAAAGAATATATTCGTTTATGTCGTTTGGAAATCTTGGAGAGGTTAAGGTCTAAATTTCCATCATAATTTAAATATTATTATTGACAATATCTAATCGAGTAATTTTTGTAGTGCAAGATACTAGCATGGTTGACATAGATGATTTGATATTAGACATCTCTTTGTAGTATTTACTTGTGTAGGGAACATGATTATTCAATCTCTAATCATGTTAGATATATTTTTGTAGTCTTCACTTATGCAAGGAAAATAGCAATGTTGTAAATTTTGTATTGTACGCAGGTAAGTAGCGCAGTTATTCAATTTAATTTGTGATTACTGTTCTTGTCATTACGTTTTGGGTGAAGCAATATCTACATTTTTGTCATTCTATACAAGATAATTTGTGAGGATAATAGCACTTGGATAATTTGTCATTCTTTGCTTGTTTTGCTTGGTGGTAATACTTGTACTTGCCATGGTTTATGGTTTTGTGTATACATTTGTACTTGGCCTTGTATGTTGGTGGATTCTTGCAATTGAAGCCATTGATGAAGAACTGGCTTTACTAATGCGGCTCTTTTAGTCTCTTGCTTTTTTTTTTTAAGAAACTTTTAGTCTCACTTGATTACTTATAAAATAGCATGTACTGATTTTATTGGTTCTATATGCTATTTGAATGTAAATTTAATGGTATGTGATAGAGACAGGCTCTTTAACTAACTAGTTTGTGTGTTTAACCATTTCTTCATCCAATCACATGTAGAGTATGTGATTCAAGGTTGTTTTATGTCCTTAATGAGTCAATATTTGATTGTAATATCGGTTTATTTTTAACCTTATATTGTGGGAGCGACTCTTGTGAGACATTAGATTTCATGTCGATAGTAGATATGAAGGGTTATTATAGTTTTCGAGTCGAATTTTGAAGATACTTTAAAGAAAAGGAAAAACATAAGATTGTTTTTCGATTTGTTATTTATTTCCTTGTGTTTACCTTGAGTTGAGTTACATTATTATTATTGATGATTAGGTGAGGCGAAGTATGGTATTAGAATCGGAAGGGCTACTTGTCATTAATTTCTCAAGGTGTGGAGATAGTTTGGTGATTGGGATGTATAGTACGCCTTGGTGTATGATTTTTGATTGGAAGGATGAGAGTTGTTCCGCTTTTGCGCACTTTCGGCTAACAGGCGGGGGCAGAAAAGACTCTGGTCTTGACTTACGCCCCTCCTTGCGTCTTTGTGTTGAAAGATTGGGTATTGCCTTTGGTAAATTCTTTATGACCCAGTCGACTTGACATAAATAGTTCTTTTGTTGTGTAGTTTTATTTGTTTAAAATTGTATATGAGAAGATAGCTAGATTGCCCGTATTGTTTAACAGGTTTTATTGTGTTGTGAGACTCACCATTTTGGTGAAAACTACGGTTGTGCGAAAAGATGGTGAGAGAGGCGGATGGGGGGGCAAGAGGAGGGAGGCTGACACAGGGTTGATGAAAGGGAAGATAAGAAGAAAATACTAAATAGTGCATTTACGCGTATGGATGCCAATAAATGTCATTTCATTTTACATAATCATTTTTAGCTAAATATAAATATTAGATTGTTTTCATAAACTAATATGCTTTGCCGATAATGTGGAAATTCTTGAGCTTTTATCAACAAATATAGCAATTCACCAGTTTGGAGTAGATTATGTTGTAGTGTGTTCTTTGAAAATTGCGTTCTTGAAATACGAGATTGTTCTTGGGAAGCAGTATTACTCCCTTATCTTGAAGGTGGTGTTGGAAAATCCTATAATGGACCCCCGAACATTTTCAAAATTATAATCGTTTGGTCAAATTTTTTTTTTTTTTTTAAATGATAGTTGGTTTGAATTTCAAAATTGATTAGTGGATATAAATTTTCAAAATTGTGGCCAGTTAGATTTGCATAGGCACCAATCAGACGACAATCGATCGGAGCCCTTATTCGATGGTTGAGTCCACTTGGATTCTAGCGATGCGGTGGTTGGAGACATCGATTTGAGTGGCGGTCGTCGAGCCCTTTATTACGATAATCGGCCGCCGGTGATAGCTGACATGATGAGTCGGGAGACACCAATTTGCCGGCGGTCACAGAAGCCAGCATTTTTGGTAGTTTGGGCACCGGAGGGTTCTTCAAAACCACTATTTTAACAATCCACCCACCGGTGGAGTATTTGTCGACAGTACGGTGTTTGTGGGATGTAATCAAACAGCGTTCATGAAGCCACTATTTTGACGGTTCGGCCATTGGACCTCCGCCTGACGGCTCCATTAGTGAAATATGGTGGTAGATTACTTAAAATATAAGTTTAAATTAAAGTATTACCATTAGGAAAATAATAAAAAATTGATGAAGAATGAATATTTTATAAAAATATCTTATGAAATAGATAAGCGATGTGGGTGTTTTGTAAAAGTGATAGTGTAAAATAGAAAAAGTAGGTTTTTGTGTAAAATGAAACGGGAATCTTTTAGAAGAAGGCAATCACTGCAGTTACTACGCCAAATTCCTGCATTACAGGGCACATTCTTCATCATTATTTGAGGTAGTTGGTTTGAGGAAATTTGATGGGCCTTTGGTTATATCTTGGGGAGCAAACAATAGTTTTAGTTTTTCACTTGGAGTACTTTCATCATTATTTCTTGAGCTTTGTTTTGCTTTAAGATTTGCCTACAATAGATGAGTTAAACTAAGTCGAACAACATGTATTGGATAATAATTTATTTTAGAAACATAGAAAGAAAAATATAATAAACATTTTTGTTGCAATTACATTAACCAGCCTCCTCGAGGCCGATGTGAGTGTCTATCAGCTCATCTTAGTCCGTCTGATGCGCTTTAGTAGTTGAGAAAATGTACATTGTGCCCCACAGACCTATTACTCTTTGAATGCATTTGCGCGAGAACTAGTTTTCTTAAATGTGCATTGCATTGTTGTCAAGTAGGGCTTAAAAACACCTTTGACTATGTTACCTTTGATATTTTCCTATACCATAATGACGAGGACTCTTTTTTCGCCCCCATTGTGGCACTACTTCATTGGCAGCCCATGCCACATCAACATATTATTGATTTTTGGTTTTAATTTATTTAAAGCCCAAAATAAGCTCATATTTCATTCAACTACATGGATTGGGCTCACATGGCTGGTAGAGATCACTTACTTGAAGCAGTTCATGGTCCACATTTCCTTTTCATCCCGGTGGGTCATAACCCGTGATATCATCAACATCAACATATGGATTGGGCTCGCTGTGGAATCAAAACTCGTGGCCCGTATTACCTACTCTCCTTATTCATGAGCGGCTTTTTCAACAAGCCCATATTCTACAAAACAACAGCAAAACCCAGTACGTCATTTCATCTTCGACATGATCCAAGCTCGAGCCTTTTCGAAACTTTGAAGTATTCGTAGTTTGGAGGGCCAAGAGGTATGTTCGATGGGGATTCAGCGGTTTAAAGTTGATAAAGAAACATGTTGCTTGGCGTGTCTTCTCCAACTCCCTAAACTTCGTGAGTCGGAAATTATTGTCTGGGTAACATATGGTAGCATCTCTTTATCCACATAGCACTTAAAATGATAAGACTCCCCAGTTCTCTTTTCCTAAAACTTAATATTCATCATGTGACAAATACTCAATATCTCGGCCATCCCTAGCTTTAAAAATATTATTCATTCAATCCCGGTGTACTATACAAATTTAAATTTCATTATTTTATTCTACATAAACTACATTCTTCTTTCGGCCTAAAATCCAGCTGAACCCGTGGCTTAATCTCGTTTAGGTACATCTTTAATCTCATTATGTACAAAATATTCATGATATCTCCCAATACTTGTTCATCTGTCCATGATCGGACCATATGTTTTCTCACACTTATTTGCGGAAGCGAGCATTAAATACTCTGCTTGCTCACCAAGATTAAGTCAACCACGATGAGACTTTAACTAGATATAAAGCTTCATTAACTTTCAACTAATCCTTTTATTACTTAAGCGTGTTGTAGAACGCTTGAACCAAAAACACAAACACCCGAAAAGGAAACATTTCGGTAGACCACGGCCAGTGTATTGATACTCGACACTTGGTTGGAAGTGATATCATCAACCATTTTAATCTTTGAAATCGGCCCGACCACGGCTATTATACCCAATGCGCGAAGACACCGCGAAAGAGATCTTGCATTTCGGCCAAATCCATGGGAAATAAATGCTAAATGTCCTCTCCCGGCGATGCGAAATCACCCGGTTGACCTAAATACGCCGCCCCAAGCAGCGGTGTCTTATGACGGTTGTGGCAGTGATCGTGATGGTTATCCGCGGCTTTCACAGCGGCCCGGGGCGACTTTTCGGAGAGCAGATGTAACGGTGACCCGACAACCTTAGCGTGCGATTTTTCACATTTAGCTAAAACGAAACCAACTAAAGTAACTATCTTTTCTTGCCAAAACACCTTCATTTACTGCTTTGTTCTTTCCCGAGTAGCTCTTACCCAGCTTGACAAGAACACCATGGCTTCAACGTACCATTTTTGGCCAAATCTTAGGATGGGATTTTTGAAGATTCATTGCTAGTTGGGACAGATTTTGGGCGATATTCTTTACTAAAATACCCCCTTAAGCAGGCTACATATAGAACCCCTATTCAAGCACCTCGAAGGGGGACACCAATAGGAGTAGAAACTCTCTTATAAACTTCTACTCTCCCTACAATTATCTTCTTAGATCTTAATGAAGTACTAAGATTACGGGTTTTTAGTTCCCAATTAGAAACTAAACTTTCATTTCCCAACCCGTAAATGCCCCCTTCGTAAGCCTCATTACATCCTCCGTGAAAATCCCGGTGGCTTGCTAAACACCTTACAACAACATTACTATAACATACTAAATTATCGCTCTCCATATTTTTGAAAATACATATATCTTTACTGCCTATATCTAAACATCTCTTTCTTCGCCTGCTTACACGATCTATTTCTAACACTACTACATTATATAACACACCGCAAACTCTTCTAAGCTCCAGCTCTATTACTCTTTCACTCTGAAATCCTGCATTTCTTGCTATAGAAGCACATCTCTATACTATTTTCTTACAAAAATCTTTCCTGCTTGGAAAGCAATTTCTACTACTCCTCAGTGAAGATCGACGGTAAATCTTAGTAACATTGCTAAACACACTACAACACTTATTACCCCTCTTATACTCGTTCTCTCACTCTCCATATTTAGAAAGTACACCTATCTTATTGCTCTATCTCCAAATACCTAGAAACATCTCCATTTTCTTCTCTTTAAAGAATCTTTCCTGTGGGAAATAATCTACAAACTTCTCTGGCGGTTATAATCTCATATTTTTACTATCTTTAAACTTAATATCTCTCATTACTTCCATATATCATACATATTACAAATACCATCCCACAAAACATACATATCTTTTCTTATCTACTGCACTTCTCAAGAGATATCAAACAACTCATACTAAAAACCACTTTAAATGGAAGGCATGAACTACATTACTAAAGCCACTTCTCTTAGAAGGCACCGAGATCTCATGTAAAGCCTTTTCTTGAAAACTGTACTTCTTACAAAAGCTCTTCTTAGAAGAGCCGCAATTACTTCTTACATAAAGCCATACTCTTGAAGGCACAAATACTCCATACAAAAGCCCTTCATAAGCCCAGAGAAGCTATTGCAATCGTAACTTCATGACAACTAAAAAGAGCATTGTCGAGGAAAACTCATTTAAGTGTATGATAAGAGCCCGAAGCAACTTGACCACAGTGGGCATGCTTTCTCTCCTCAGAGTTGCACCCACATTTTTCCCTTCCAACCTTGAAGTTAACATTAGAAATGCCTCTTTACCACTTTGGAGTCATTCTGGCGGGATATTTGTCTATTTCATTGATCTTTATCTTCTTTGGGAATTCACTTGAGCCATTGAGATAAGTGACTACGCTTCCATATTTTTAAATTTACATCATTGAATATATGATTACTTCACATTTAAATACATATTACTTTATTCCAACTACTATTACAACTATTAACCAAGGTAAACTTATTTAAATGCATGATAAGAGGTAAGCTTAACTAGCCTCTGGCGGCATTCTCTTTGGAATCTGTCGGTTCACGATGCTACATGTAGGTATAATAGTATAAAGATAAGTGACTTTTAGCTTCCCATATCTTTAAATTTACATCATTAGTACATGATTACTTTACTGTAATAAATACTACTTTATTTCAAGCATTATTACAACTACTAGTAAAAACTATTATATTAAACACATATTATATATTTATTGACCATTATCGTGATTCTTAGACTTTGGCTTTGATGGTTTGTAGGCTTAAAGAATGCAGCATTGCGGGTGGACCACATGGCTGATGTTGTTGGGATTTCGGGCCATAACTCCCAAAGACGGAGACACAGGCCTAGTAAGGTCGTCCTACAACGGACCACACGTGGTTGGGCAACTAGAAAAGGCCCACTGAACATTTTGGCGACTCAGCAGGGAGGTTGCATGTATTGCCATGTCATGCCTCAAAGTCTAGAATCATGTCATAGAAGGAGAACTTGACTCCCGATACTGAAATCTCTTGATCTAGCATTTCGTGATCTTTGAGTTACAATAATATTACATTGTGTATTGAAGAAAATGCTATTCACGTGTCTACATCATTGTTTGCACCAAGGCTTATGACATACTTTTACAAACTTATTAACCTATAAAGATGATCTCTTTACTCAAAAGCAAGCTTATCGTCATTAGAAGAAACTCCTCCTATTGCTAGAATAATTTACTATTATCTATCATTTCGGCTATAGAGATGCCGTGACGAAAGCCCTCTTCTGTAGGGATATTCCTCTCGTCCATCATACCCGACCCTGAGAGGGCTCGGCCCGATGAAAATCCTGCTACAGTGGGGATATTCACTATTATTCATCATTCCCGGCCCTGAGCGCCTCGACGGGAAAACCCTCTTCTCGTGCAGAGATATTAGCTATTATCGGTCATTAGGCCATACGGGGTCTGTGTGAAACCGCTACTGGCCCAGAGATATTCCTGTTATCCATTATTAGGCCACGAGAGGGCCTCGACAAAAACCTTGCCCGGAATGTCACTCTTATCCATCGCCACCCAGCCACGGAGTCTGTTGTGAAAACCCTCTTACGGGTTGGAGATCTTCTCTGCTCGTCATTACAGCCATAGGGCCTCGTGTGAAACCACTTCTTGGTGGAGATCTTCTTGTGCTCGATCATTCCGGCCATAGAGGGCGCAATGGCGAAGCCCTGCACCGCTTGAGATCTTCGCTATTATCAGTCATTCTAGTCACGAGAGGGCCGCATAGCGAAACCTGCTTATCGTTGGAGATCTTCGTTCTTGCTCCGGTCATTCGGCCATAGAAGGCTTGACCCGACCAAACCTTTCTCTGTTGGGGGTCGCCAGTTAATATCTTGTGAGAGAGCCTGCATCGGCAAAAAAAAACTCGTTTCCTTTGAAATATGTACCATTATTCGAAGCGAGAGAGTGCAATCAACGACAACTCTTTTACCCTTTGGACATGTTCATCTCAAGTGACAAAGGGCCTAAACAGATTATCTTGTTTGGTTTGCTGGCCCACCTAAGCGGTTTAACATCGAAAGCTATTATAAACCCATTTATCAGTCCGATAAGAAAGGTCTAATAGACAACAACCCTTTCTGCATTGGACATGGCTATCTCCCGGCGGTAAAGGGCCTCGGCCAGCGATTAACCTTCTTTGTTTGCCGCCTTATTACACGGCGATTCAACATCGAGAGGGCTTTGCTCGGCCAAATCCATTATCGACGATCAAATAAAGAAGGTCTAATTGACATGACCCTTTTTACTAAGACATGTTCATCTCGTATTGAGAACACCGACAGCAATTACCACTTCTTTAGTACCTTATTACCCAGCGATTTACAACATGAGAGAACTTTGCTCGGCAAACCTACAATACATTTGGAGCAGTCCCAGTATTATTTACTTGATCCAATGAAAGATGTCGGCGGCAACCCTTTTCTGCATTGGACATGTTCATCTCTTCGGCCCAAACAAAGGGCCTCGGCCCAGCAGTTACCATTCTTTGTTTGCCACCACGATTTAACATCGAGTGCTACATCGATGCCAAACACTCATACAATGAATAGATGTGGCCTCTGGCGATCCGATAAGAAAGAGGTCCCTGTCATGTGACCTTTTACAAGCTGGACATATTTCATCTCTCAGGCCAAAGGGCCTCGGCCAATGGGTACCCTTCTTTGGCTGCACTGTGAGTTCAGCATCGGAGGGCTTTATCGGCAAAATCCATTATCCAGATCGATAAGAAAATGTCTAATTGGCGGCTGACCACTAACTATGCTTGGACATGTTCATCTCTTGACGAGGAGCCTCGACCTTGATTACCTTAACAGCTGCTTGTACCCGGCGGTTTAACATCGGAGGCTTTATTAGCAAACCACAAATACGGCTAAGCGAATCTCTATTATTATTTAGCAATCCGATAGAAGAGTGCAATCGATGCGCGACCCTTTTTACTTGCATTGGACATGTTCATCTCCGGTAGCAAAGGGCCTTAGTGACGATTACCACTTCTTTGGTGCATGTGCACGATTCAACATTAGAGGCTTTATCGTGAACCTTCATACAATTTGGCGAATCTAGTATTATCCCAACGGTCGACAACAAAGGGCACATTGACAAACCACAAATGCTTCTTAGACATATTCATTGTTATCCATCGCCACTTGGCAACGGGCCTGCATCAGCGAAAGCCCTCATTTGCTTTGAGTGATCTATTTTCTTCCTGGCCAGTTCAATAAAAAAGCCCTGGCAGAAAACACTTCTTGGTGGATGAATTACATCTCGAATCCTTGTTACCGCTCCTGCAGGAATACAAAATACTGAAATAACCCCCACAAATACTTCCCACATATTACCCCGAATATTCTCCACGTTATTACCCGACTTGAGCTCGTAAATACCTATACATACAAGCGTAAATTCTTTAGGGCTTGCAAATACTCACCATACCCTTTACCATATTGAGCCACAAAGTGCCCCATCTCTATAAAAGCCCAAACTCGTTACCTTGTGGGCAAAATCCAAAAAGCCCGACAAAACCTTTAAAGTCTGTTGCTACATGGCACCTTTAAAGCTCGTTACTACCAGCATATAAACTGATTCTTTATCTGGCCTTTTCAAGCCTAAATTCTTCTGTAGTATTTTCTAAAGTCGTTGTTACGGCCAGCAAAGCGAATTCTTCTGGCGGCCATGGCTTGTTGTTACGGCACTCTTTTCGTCGATCTTTATAAGCAATATTTTTACAAAATCTCAAGCTATTCTGAAGCAAAATCTTATTTTGTTATTTCTAAAAGCGTGTATTTGGCAACTATTTACAAAAATTTCGAATACTCAGCGTCTTATCCTTGGCAATATTTATCAAAACCCAAATCTTAGTTTGGCAAAGGTACTACGAATACTAAAAGCCCAAGTACTATCCTTGGCAATATTTTATCCAAACTCAAATCTGGTTTGTAGAGGTACCACAAATACTCGAGAAGCCCAAATCTTATCCTTGGCAATATTTATCAAAGCCCAAATCCTAGTTTGGCAAAATTTTACAAATACTAAAAGCCCATTTTACAAATACTAAAAGCCCAAGTACTATTCTTGGCAATATTTTATCAAAAGCCCAAATGCTAATTTGGCAAAATTTTACAAATACTAAAAGCCCAAGTACTATCATTGTAATATTTTATCAAGACCAAATCCTAGTTTGGCAAAATTTTACAAATACTCAAAGCCCAAGTACTATCCTTGGCAATATTTTATCAAAAGCCCAAATGCTAGTTTGGCAAAATTTTACAAATACTAAAAGCCCAAATACTATCCTTGGCAATATTTTATCAAAAGCCCAAATACTAGTTTAGCAAAAATTTTACAAATACTCAGCCCAGTTTTATCCTTAGGCAATATTTTATCAAAAGCCCAAATCCTAGTTTGGCAAAATTTTACAAATACTAAAAGCCCTAGTACTATCCTTGGCAATATTCTAGCAAAAGCCCAAATACTAGTTTAGCAAAATTTTACAAATACTCAAAAGCCTAAGTACTATCCCCAAATACTAGTTTGACAAAATTTTACAAATACTCAAAAGCCCAAATACTATCAATGACAATATTTTACAAAAGTCCAATACTATTTTGGCAACATCTTATACAGTGCTATCCATTTTTGGAGAACCATATAGTACAATTTTATCTTAGCTAATAGGTTGCTAATCTAATGTTGGTGTTTTTATTGTATTTATATATATTTTTTACATTTATTAAACATATTTGGACCCAACACAATATTTTTAACTAATTCAATGTGATGCTTTAATGACTATAATCCTACATAAATGGCCCAATAAAATAGCTTAGTGAGCAGACAAAAAGTCTTTTAATATTTTTTTTTTTTTTTTTCACTTGAAGGTCTAGTTTCCTTAATTTATTTACTAATTATGAGATAAAAAGATAAAAATGAGTTTATTATTATTTTGAAAAAAAAAAAAAACTAGTTTTGGGGTTTAAACCAAAACAAAAAGAAGAAAAAGAAAAAGAAAAAAAAAATGCTGTGATTCTCAAAAATTGTGCACTAGCAAATTAGCAATAGAATAACTCTAGCCCACCAAAAAAAGTGTTTTAGCCCAACTAAGCCGTTGACCGTTGTGTCCTACCAAATTACAGAGTCTTTTAGCCCACAAACTCTCAACCCACCTCTGTTAATAAAAACTCTGAATCCTAAAAATGGGCTTCTCGCTCTTCAATCTCCATTAACGAGTCCACGGCGAAAACTGAATCTGAAAGCGACGTTACCTCTCATTATTCCCTTCCGTTTTATTTATATGAATGAATTTTTAATTTTCTCGGGAAACAAACAGAGGCGGTTAGATTTAGGGCATTTGACAGTGATACGTGGCGTAGTCCAATAGTTTATCGTGTCGTCAAAGTTGATGAAAGAAACACACAGACACAGACACAGACACAGACACAGTGCAAGCAAGCAGCTCTAGTTTACTCTTTCAGCTTTTTATTTTTTATTTTTTTAAAGCTAATCCCATTCGCAGCTTCAGGAGGTAAACCCTATGATTTTTCTTCTTCATTTTTGCCCTTTGCTTTGAATTTAGAATTTAGATCTCTCTCTCTCTGTTTTTATGTGGATCTGGATTCACTAATTCCGTGTGTATGTCAATTCAGATTTGATTTCGTGGTGATAATTTGCTGATTTTGATAATTATCTTATTTACTGATACATTAGTTTTATGGGTTTTTTTTTTTCCCGAGAGAATTTTGTAATTGATATGAGAATTACGATGTATATATATATGTGTGATCGATTTCTTGTGTAGGGTTTCTTTTTTCTTTTTTTTTGCCAATTTAATTTCACTGTTTGTTTTGTGTTGTTTTATTTGTTGAGCTCGTTTATTCATTTATTTATTTTTTTAAAAATAATTTTTTCTTAGAGAAAAATAAAATTTACACCGAAATTTCACTCCACGTTATGGGCATTAATATCTCTCTTGGAAAAAAAAAAAAAGCATCACAATAATATTGAAATGCTAATCTGGGTTGGTTTTCTTTTTATAATTTGATGGTTACAACAATGGGGAAGGGGGGGATTTGAATTTTGAACCATAGTTGTCCTAATAAAAGAGAACATGCCATGCCACTTTAGCTTCAAAGCTCATGGCAATCTAGGTTGGTTTTCGAGAGGGAAAGTTTTTTCCGGAAGAGATTTAGCATTTTCTGAAAACCGACTAGTTTTCTTATGTTTGGTTATGCCCTTGAAAATGTGCTAGAAAACATTTGTATTGTGGGATTATTTGTGGTGCTTTGTTGAGTATGTGACAACAGTGACATACCTGGTAACATTTTCCTCTGAATTGGGCTTGTTATACGTTGGCCCCCAAACACTATAAAATATAGATAACATTTTTCACTGAAACAAATGGGTTTTGTAGATATTAGGATTTAGATTTGATTCAGTTTTTTTATTATATGTAAGAGTTTGAAAAACAGTTATTACTTTGAAAATGATCAAAGACATTCCGTGACTATCAATGTTTGACTGGTTATAACCAGTCTTTTCTGTGCAGGCATTAACAACTATATACAAGTCGTTGTGGATAGGTGGTCTCAATGGCTGCTTCGGAGGAGAATAGTTCATTGTTCCCAATTTTCATTTTGACAATAATGGCCATTCCATTGGTGCCTTATACAATTCTCAAGTTATGCCGGGCTGCCTCAACAAAAACAAAGAGCATACACTGCAAGTGCTCTGAATGCACTCGTTCAGGGAAGTACCGCAAATCGATATTTAAGCGAGTGAGTTCCTTCCTTGTTCCAGGAAGTTCTCCTCAATTGCATATTTCACACAAAGTCCCATTATTTGATCTAACTATGGTGTCTATACTGGCTTTCTTGCAGATTTCCAACTTCTCAACATATAGTAACTTGACTCTAATACTACTTTGGGTTGTCATGATTGTCCTGGTTTATTACATTAAAAATATGAGCCGTGAGGTAAATATTTTGATCAAAATTTGAACATTAGTTGAATATCTGAATTGATTTATTTGTTTCCATGTTACCACTTTTTAGTGAATCAGGATTTTGTTTAGGAACTCATAACTGCATGGTTTCAATGCTTGAATGTTGCATCTCACATTCCTTTTTTTTTTTTTTAATTGGTTCTCAGATTCAAGTTTTTGAGCCATTTAGTATTCTTGGATTAGAATCTGGAGCTTCAGATGTGGATATAAAGAAAGCATATAGAAGGCTATCTGTTCAATACCATCCTGATAAAAACCCAGATCCAGGTTGATGGTGTTTTAGTACTTATCTTTTTATTAGTGAGAAAGATGTTGCTGAATGCAAACAACCCATGCATGCTAATAGATTTTTATTCTTCCAGAGGCCCACAAGTATTTTGTGGAGTTTATTTCAAAGGCTTATCAGGCTCTGACAGATCCAATATCACGTGAGAATTTTGAGAAATATGGCCATCCAGATGGCAGACAGGTAATGTATTGTGAAACGAGTTGCAATTTCTCTTTGCTGTTTGTATACTAGTACTAAATTATCTATAAGCGGTCAAGTTTTAAAAGTACATGTGATAATTTGTTGAAGCAGGGGTTTCAAATGGGTATAGCTCTTCCTCAATTCTTGCTAGACATTGATGGGGCATCCGGTGGAATACTTCTCCTTTGGATAGTTGGTGTTTGTATTCTCTTGCCTTTGGTGGTAGCTGTTGTATATCTCTCGAGGTCATCAAAATATACAGGAAATTATGTGATGCATCAAACACTCTCGGCTTATTATTTCTATATGAAACCTTCTTTGGCCCCAAGGTACATGTGTAAATATCATTGTTTGATTGGTTCTGACTGTGGGTACTGCTAGTAACTCCATTGCTGAATTTTTAGAGTCTTTCTTCCTGTACATAATCTTTTGTAATTTATTTAGAATCCTTTATGTTCATTTCCATGTATATGTAATAGTCTTCGCTTCAATAAAATTTTTATTTACTCATAAAGGTAATATTTTTTTTGAAATGCTTGATCATTGTAATTTAAGAGTGTGATGTACTGTTATCCATGTACACACCTGGTGTACCTGGATTTTTGATTAATACAATTCCGTTATTTGTCAAAAAAAAAATGATAAAGGTAATATTTAAATATTTATCTTATTACCTATCAAAAAAAGTAATATTTAAATATTTGATCTTTTTTATTTTTATTTCTATTTTGTTCACAATTTACATTCATTACCAGTATGCATGCTGTCAGCATATCTATAGATTTTCCTGTACATTATTCAGTAACAAATATCACAATTTTTTTTATCTCAATTTACACATTGACTCATGAGAGTAATAGTACGTGAGAACTGGGTGGCTTACATATAAAACACACAAACGCACGTATTTTTAATATTTGGGAGATCGCACCTCTCCTCCAAACTAAACTGAAATAAGAATCTGATTGGCATTACATTGTACATATTACTGATACACTAAATTCTTAGAAGCAAGTTGATGATCCACACAATCCAATATTCGGCGCTATACCGTTTAGTTGGATGCATTGGTGATGCCCATCTTTGACTGTGCACTTTGATCGAGAGTTGCATTTGTGTTTCCTCGTATTCATACATATCTGAATATGTTGAATTTTAACGTGCAATTAGTTTTTTGTCATTCTAATGTCAAAGCTTAATTACACAGCAAAGTCATGGATGTCTTTGTGAAGGCTGCTGAGTACATGGAAATTCCAGTTCGTAGGACTGATACTGAGCCCCTTCAAAAGCTTTTCATGTTGGTTAGAAGTGAGTTGAATCTTGACCTTAAAAACATTAAGCAAGAGCAAACAAAGTTTTGGAAGCAGCATCCAGCACTAGTTAAGGTAAGTTCTGCACCAAGCGTTGGCTGTATTAAGCAAATAATTTTTGTTTTTGGTTTTGTTATTTTAGCTAAATTGATATTCTTGTTTTAACTTTCTTTTCTATTCAGACAGAATTGTTGATTCAGGCTCAATTAACTCGTGAATCAGCAGCCTTGCAAGAATCAACCTTGCAAGGTGATTTCAGACGGGTGCTGGAACTTGCACCCCGCCTTTTGGAAGAATTAATGAAGGTGATTCTACATCCTGTTTTACATTCTTCAAGCATACTTTTAGAAGGAAAAAGTTTGGCTCCAACCACCAATAATAAGATGACATGTGTCCTGTCATGTGCAATGCACCTGACTCACTTAATTGGTTGAGTTAAGCAAGTCATGTGCATTGCACATGACAAGAACAAATGTCATCTTCCTATTGGTGGTTGGAGCCCAAGGCTCCAAACATGTTTGGAGTCAAACTTTGTCCCTTTCAGAATCACTGCTGATAGCTTTCAACACTGTGATGTCTCCTTCTGTAAGCCTGTACTGTTTTCTCTCAATGACTGAAGCTGGTGGAAAAATATTGCTGTCATGCTGTGTTGGAATTGGTTGTCATAAGTAGAAAGGAGGGCAAATGCTCTATTCTGTTAATTTATTTTTATATTCTTCATTGAATATGAAGATTTCTAGTTTTCCCCCCCAAAAATATAGTTCTGTTGAGCTCCAAATGTGTTATGGAATTTTGTAGTGGGATTATTCAGATTGCAGTTGTCGGGTGCACACTAAGCATATTCATGAGGTCGTTTGTTGGAAATATTATTGTACATTAGCTCTCATTGTTTTACTTTAGTAGGATTTCCTAATACAGAATACAAGATGGCACATTTTTTAAGTTTGAGTTGTACTTGTTTCAATACATATAGAATGCCACTTTTTATTTTTATTTTTTATTATATATGTGTCTGTGTATATATATATATATAGAGAGAGAGAGAGAGAGAGAGAGAGAATGCCATCTTTTTTTAGGGGTTGGTTATATAACCTTTACACTATGTTTGAAAGGAGGGAAATAAGTGGAAAGAATAGAATGTAAATAATTTTTTTAAGAATATTACTTCCATTCCCTTGTTTGGGAGTTTAATTGGGAGGGAATGAAAATATTATTCCCTTGTTTGGATCTTTAAGTAGGAGGGAATGAAATAGTTAGGAAGGAACACCCGTTCCTCCCTTTTTCCTAAAAAGCTCAATTTTCCATTTCTCCCCAAATTGGGAAGAATTGGAGGGAATGGAATGGAGTTAAATGAAGATTAAACCGAACTGTCTATAATGCCCATTTATACTTTAAAAATTTCCTATAACACTTCTCTCTTATTATTTGCCTCACTTTACCTAATGGTATCTCATTATTTTTTCTACTTCTTAATTTTTGTAACTTGATCATGTTGTCTTGCACTAATATAATAGATGACTTCTAGTTACCTTTTTTTATTAGAGGGATCTAATAGTAATGTTGTAAAATTATTTCTTTTTATTACTTATAGTACTCCTAGACAAGATTACTTATATTCCATTCCTTTCTTTTAAAACCTTTTAAAACATCCAAACAGGATTGTTTAGTTTCTTTCCATTCCTTTCCATTACTTATTTAATTCCATTCCATTCCTTTATAATTTATTCATTACATTCCATTCCATTCCTTTATGAACTTCCAAATGAAGCCAGTAGAGACCAAAGTATCATAGAAGGATACATGAAGTTGACTGTTCGGGAAACCTTTTCAGTTAGAGGCTGTACTCTGCAGCTGCTCCTGTTTACTGTCTTGTAGGAGTTTTAGATACAAATATTGAGTTAGCTCTCAAGCAGGTTATTCTGCTGAATATAGCTACATAAAGATTGTTAGATTAGTAGATAAACTACAGGATTTCCAGGGTAAATGGATGGGATAGTATTGTAGGGATGTGTTACTTTGACACTCAGTCACTTCACTTATTCACCAATGCTCACATCATAAAGTGATGTTTATACTATGTGGAATGTGTGTTTGTTTGTTTGGGAAAAAGGAGAGAGGAGGGGGGGGGGGGGGGAGTATATAATTCTGTATTGTTATAATTCCTTATTACCCATGCAGATGGCAGTTATACCACGCAATGCTCAGGGGCATGGATGGCTGAGGCCTGCAATTGGGGTAGTTGAGCTTTCTCAGTGTATCATTCAGGTGAGATTGGCTTTGCGAACACTATCTTTTATCTCTATGACTCATTACAAAGGTTTCTGATTTTTTATTTATTTTTAATACTCAAGAGTAGATGACTTTCTTAGCTTGTTTTTATTATGTATAGAATATATAATAATGTTTTAAATAATGCAAAAAAGCACTCTGTTTGTCTAAATCTTGTTGGCATGTATCTCCCCCCCCCCCCCCCCCCTCCCTTTTCTCTGAACATGTTTTGTTTTTTTCCCATCCTTATATCACCTTCCTTTTTCTTAATATTAACCCTAATAACTACAGTATTGCTTTTGATTTTCAATTAATAATGTTGCAAATATTATTTTTGTATTTCCTAGTAGCAAACCTGATGAAAATTTGTCAGTACTTCTGTTTGTGTCAAACCTGAATATGCTGCGATTTTCACATGTTTGTAGTCCAGGATTAATACTGTCTCTGGGTGTACTTAAGTTCTTTTACAGTGAGGTTCATAAATGGTTTTTTTGATAGGTAATAAATGATATCATTAAAACAAAACAGAATATACATGAGGAACCAATGGATTATACTGGATCTATACCCCAACTTCCTTAAGATATACTAATGCAATGGATCAATGAACTCATATAATACTGGAGGTCTGCTTGCATAAAATGACAGACAATAAAATAATGCTCCAACAAACTGAGATTTGCATCTCTTTATAGAAGTTCCTGATCTTCAAACGTCTTCCTATATTTTTTTTGATAGATAATAAAACTTTTATTCAAAAATGCTGAACATCATGTTCACGATGGTGAACATTCTAATCAAGAAAAAATAGTGTAAGAATTCAGAAATGGAAATACAATTTGTAAAACCCCAAACATGCGCCCACTGAAACAAAGCACTGAGAAGAAGATTTTTTAAGAGATCTAAGGGTCTCTCATTGTCTTCAAAGATGTGTGTATTACGTTCCTTCCAAACCAGCCACATTAAACAAGCCGGGACCATATTCCATATGGTTGACAAATGCTTTCCAAACTAGTTTCTCCAAGCAAAGAGGAGAGCGCTAACTGTCTTCCACATTACCCAATGAATCCTGAATACCTCGAAAATTGCACTCCATAATGCATGAGAAAACTTGCAGTGGAGTAGAAGATGATCTACAGACATTACAACAACATAAACAACACCTATTAACCAAGGACTGACCTCTCTTAACTAGATTATCAATAGTGAGTATCTTATCTCTAGCTGTTGTCCATAAAAAGAAAGACACCCATTTAGGCACCATTGCACACCAAATTCACTCCCAAGGAAAAACCTCAGTGAGAGGACCAGACAACAACTTATAGTAAGAGCGCATATCAAACACCCCGTCTTAGTCAACTTCCAAGTCAAAGTATCATCCCCCTCATTCCTTGGCATAGAGGAATACATAAACTCAAAGAAAGAACAAACATTTTCCTGCTCCCAACCCTCAGGAGCTCGACGGAATTGAATATTCCAGCTCCTACTTCCCCCTTCTGAAGCAGATATAATGAGATTAGAAATCCAAACTTCTTTAGACAAAGAACGAGTAAATAGATTAGGAAAACGCTCCTTTAAAGGAGTAATCACACAACAAGGATCATGCTAGAAATTAATACGATGACCCTCCTCCACATTATACACTATTTGTCCAAAGAACATCTCTGGTCCTTCTCTAATGCTCTTCCACATCCCACACCCATGAGTACCTCTTACAATTCTGGTGCACCAGCCTCCTCTAGCCTCACCATACTTGGTTGCAATAACTTGACGCCATAACCTATACTTTCCTTCCCAAATAGCCATAACCACTTACAAAGCAAAGCTTGGTCAAACTAACCAACCCTCCGGATCCCCAAACCACCATCTTCCACTGGCAAACAAACCATCTCCCAAGCAACCAAAGGATATTTAAAAACATCCTTGGAGGCTTCCAAAAGGAAATTCCTTTGAATCCTTTCTAGTCTAGCTGCCACCGCTTGGGGAATAGTAAACAGGGATAAAAAATAGGTGGGAAGACTAGAGAGAGTTCTGTTTAATAAAGTAAGTTTGTCACCTTTCAACAGATATAGGCGTTTCCAGCTAGAGAGCCGCCTCTCTATCTTTTCTGTAATAGGGTTCCATATCGATGAGTCCTTATAATAGGCCCCAAGCGGCATGCCCAAATAAGTCATGGGCAAGCTTCCCACCTTGCAGCATAAAGCACGGGCCAAGACATTCAAATTCCTAACCTCACCCACCGGCACAATCTCACTCTTACCAATATTGACTCTCAAGCTCGTAATAGCTTCAAAAAAGATCAATACCATCCGTATGTATAATAACTGTTCTTTGGAAGCATCACAAATCAAAATAGTGTCATCAGCAAAAAGAAGATGAGAAATTTTTAAACCTCCTTGTCTGTGAGACCCTGCCTGAAAACCACAAAGAAAACCACCATCTTCCGTTCTCTTCAACAACTTGCTCAACACCTCCATAACCAAGAGAAATAACAATGGAGACAAGGGATCCCCTTGGCGGATACCATGAGAACTACAAAAAAAACTTGCAGGAGACCCATTTGCAAGAACTGAGAATCTAACTGTAGAAATACAAGCCCTAATCCATCTCCCCCACCTCGCCCCAAAACCCATCCTCTCTATAAGATAAAATAAGGCATTCCAGTTCACATGGTCATATGCCTTCTCAATGTCTAGCTTAACAATAACACCAGGGATGCCACTCTTCAATCTACTATCCAAGCATTCATTGGCAATTAAAACCGTATCTAGGATTTGTCTCCCTCCAACAAAAGAATTTTGAGAAGTAGATATCAACTTATCCAAAACCCCGCGAAGTCTATGTGCCAACACCTTAGCCAAAAGTTTATAAAGGCCATAACATCCTATTCCAGAACACTCCCAACATTTTTGGAGGAATGCCATAATAAAATCATCTGGCCCAGGTGCCTTATCACCTTCTGCCTCCTGAAGAGCCTCTAGAACCTCCTCCTTCTCAAACTCCCTCTCCGAAGAGTACCTCTCAGCTTTGTCTAAACATGCAAAGTCTAAACCATCAATAGTAGGCCTCCAAGATTCCAGCTCCTGATATAATTTCTTATAAAAATCAACTACCTGATTTGTAACTTCAGACTCGTCTTCATAGAAAACCCCCTCAACCTCCACCCCCCTAGTCTGACTGGTTCACCTATATACCTCATTAAATAATTTCCATTTATTTTTCTCGTAAGGCTTGGTTGTTGTTGGTTGGTAGATCCCTTTGCTGTGTTGATGTTTGTATTTTTTGTTAAACATTGATTGTCTTTACTCAATTTCAAAATTTGTCCATCCATTTTTGTTGCCAAGAGCTTATATTTAGTTGTCAAGTTTTTTACTTTACACAGCGGCTTCCTTTTGTCATTTTCACTTTCAGAATTTATCCATGTTCAGTTCCATTGTTCCTTTCCTAGTTCATAAGGGATTCCATTTGTTGTATTTTCCTTTGATGCAGGCTGTCCCTCTTAGTGCAAGGAAGTCAATTGGAGGATCTGCTGAAGGCATTGCACCCTTTTTGCAGTTGCCGCATTTCAGTGAGGCTGTTATTAAAAAGATAGCCCGCAAGGTAAGTAAATAAAATTTTACACACTGGTTTGTGTCAAGCAGTATGCAATAAATTACCTCTAACCTAGTTTTTGATGGTAGAACCACAATATTTATCTAAATGGTTGCTGTTAAACTTCTTATCTGCTATAACTACTATTTCCCCATTTGTCATATATATTTATTTCCAGATGCATATCTCACTTGTGGTTTTTTCTGTGTACTTGTATATTTCCTCATAGTACTTGGTTAGGAAGCACTCGGTTAGCATTTGCCCTTCATGTTGAACTAAAACTTATAGCCATAGAGCAAAACTTAAAGTGCAATTCCTTAGTTGTTGTATCTTAGGTTTAACAATTTAATTCAACCACATGGTTGCATAGATAAATGCAACAAAAACAGTATTATCATTTTTAATGACGGATTAAATTTAATCATGCAAGCAACCACATGACTGAATCAAATTGGAGAATCTAAGATACATCACCTAAAACACTGTACCTAAGTTTTACCAAACTCGTATAGGTCTTTTAAACCCATAATTGCAGTATGAATGGCAAATCTGATGAAATTTCCATTTTCCTTCTTTACCTTCTCATATTCTTTTAAGCTTTTTTTATTTTTTGTTTGCAGAAGGTGAGAACGTTTCAGGACCTTCAGGAAATGAGCTTGGAAGAGCGCTCTGAGCTGCTTGCTCAGGTAGCTGGATTCTCACCTGCTGAAGTACAAGATGTTGAAATGGTGCTGGAAATGATGCCTTCTATAACAGTTGAGGTTACATGTGAGACTGAAGGTGAAGAGGGTATACAAGAGGGTGACATTGTCACAGTCCACGCTTGGGTAACACTCAAACGTGCCAACGGCCTGATAGGTGCCCTTCCTCATGCCCCTTATTACCCATTTCACAAGGAAGAAAACTACTGGTTTTTCCTTGCAGAGCCTGTTTCAAATAATGTGTGGTTTTCCCAGAAGGTTAGTTTCATGGATGAAGCTGCAGCAATAACTGCCGCTTCGAAGTCAATTGAGGAGACAATGGAGGGATCGGGAGCAACTGTAAAGGAGACCAGTGTGGCTGTTAGAGAAGCAATTGAGAAGGTGAAGGGTGGGTCTAGACTGGTGATGGGCAAGTTGCAAGCCCCTGCAGAGGGGAATTACAACTTGACTAGTTATATTTTGTGTGACTCTTGGATAGGCTGCGACAGAAAGACAAACTTGAAAGTGAAAATTTTGAAACGGACCAGGGCTGGCTCCCGAGGTGGCGTTATTGCAGAAGAGGGACCCATTACGGAGGATGGAGTTGAAGATGAAGAGGAGAATGAAGAAGAGGAATATGATGATTATGAGAGTGAATACAGTGAAGATGAGGCAGCTGAACAAGATGTTAAAAAGAAAGGCCCTGCTGCCAATGGCACTGTCCATAAACAAGATTCAAGCTCAGAAGGTTCAGCCACAGACGAAGAGTGAACACAATTCTATTTATTAATGATGAAACAATAAACTTTTTTGTTTTTCGCCACTTTGATTGGTGGAAGAACTTTACAACAATCACAGTGATAGTCATTTATTTGCCTCTTAGTTTTGCGAATTTTCATCTTTATATATTAAGAGGATTTAGAAAGTTAGTTACAATCTCCTTATAATATCTAAAATACCCCGAAGCACTACTCTAAACAAAAAAATAAACAAGTGTATAAATGTAATTTAAGCTACATATATTTAAGAGACATTTAATTTTAACTCGAAACAAAAAAAATTGCTTGAATTCCACTTCCCAGGTTTTACTCCTAAAAAATTGCTTTTAATCTTGAGCAAACTCGTTCCAAGCCTTTTTTTCTCCAAGCAAATTTTGGTTGTAATTGATTGCAATGACAGTATTTATGAATTAAAATAATGCTAATGAAGTATTTATGAATTAAAATAATACTAATGACCTAAAATAGTAGTGATATATAGAAAGTGGAACCTCCAGCTAACAGATGTTAGCGACCAATCCCAAATTTGTAGTTGGAATTTGGTGTCATATCAATAATATAATAAATAAAATATTTAATTATTTTTCTATTTTGTGTTTAAAAGTTGCTACATTAGTTTGGTTAATGAATAATGATAATAATTTTGGTGCCACCTAGGAGGCAAAATTTATGGAACTTTTTATTTTTTGAGATGAATGCTAGGAATTATCATTAAAGAAACTTAGCCATAATCAACTAAAAGTACATTATTGGGGTGTGGAGGAACATCCTTTATCTATATAGATAAATTGTTAACATGTCTCACATGTTTAGTAAGGTAGCGAGTTAAAAAATAACCTTATTTATGAATGTGGAAAAAACTAAGAAATTTTGAGTTACAGCTTGTCTAAGAATGTGGGAAAAACTAAGAAAAGGCATGTGGGAAAAACTAAGAAAAGGCATTTGTAATAAGGTGACCAAAGGAGACAAATGACTCTTCTTCACTTCTTAGGGCTTTAATGATCACTTCAAAGTCTTCCTCAATGATGGTGGAAGAGAGCCAAGTTCACGAGCAAAAGCTATAGCCCTCACTGCAGCCATTGCTTCTACATCAGCAACCAAATGGGGTAGAGTTAACATTTCAGAAATGGGGTAGAGTTAACATTTCAGCCTTGGAAGCTAAGACTAACTCTTGGTTAATTTGAACTACCACCACAATACCTGCTTCTCGTCTCCTTAAACACTGCACCATCAAAATTGGCTTTGGCTGAAGGACATGATGGAGGAGACCAACAAACCCGATCTGGATTTGCAGAAGTGGGCAGAGACAATTTGATTGGGATGGCATCAATAAAATCAGAAAGAGCTTGTTGGGCCATTGGGATCACTTGATTAATAGGAAAGGATTTGTGCTAACTATGAAAAGCAGATTTCTACAGTACCAAAGAGTCCAAATATACATTGTAAAATCCTCAAGGTCTTTCCTTTCCTCAATCACATATTGCACTAGCTCTACAAATTTGGAAAATTTCTTGATTCGACAAAAGTTCCGCATGGAGTCTGTGTCCCATACTGTCGAAATACAAGGGCATAACCATGAGGCATGAATCACGTCCTCAAGAAATTGCTTACAATGTTCACAAACATCTTTCGCTAAAATGTTTTTGCAAACTTAATTCGTTTTGATAGGCATGGCATTTTTGCAAGCTCTCCAAATTATTCACTTCACCTTATCCGAAACATTTCATACCAAATTTGTTTCCATACACCTTGAAACTGATTTGGATCTGTTGACACCTGAGTTCCCATGGCTCTTTCTTTAGAAAAGAAATCATACCCTGACTTAATTGAATAGACACCCGAAGAGACAAATGGCCAAACCATTTTATCCTCCACAGAATTACGACAGAGTGGAATGCTCTTTACCAACTCTGTCTCTATTCCAACAGAGATGGTAAACTCAAATATTTTTCGTACTGCTTAGAACTCCCAAAGCTACCTTAATATCATGTATCCTTTCTTCAAAGGTGGACTTGCTGAAGAAAATTATGTCTTGCTCCTGTTATTTTTTGACCCGAACATTTACTATAGGTCTCCAAAACGTCCAAGACTTTTTGACATTCTTGTAGAGTGGCATTGCAAAATAAAAGGCTACCGTCTGCAAAAAGTAGGTGAATTCGTCTAGGACTATTTTTGCACAAAGAAAAGCCTTGAATTTCACCCAATCTAGCAGCTTAAGAGATGAGACCATGAAGGCCTTCAGAACATAACAAGAACAGGAAGGGAAATAAAAGATCTCCTTGATGAATGCCCCTGGAGGCAGTTATGAGACAAACCATCAAGAGTTTTATCCATCTTTTAACAAACCTCATCTTCCTCATAACGGCCTCCAATAAAGACTATTCCACCCTGTTATAAGGCTTACTCACGTCGAGTTTCATGGCCATAAAACCATCTTTACTCGAGTTGTATTTTTGCAAATTGTGGAGGGTCTCAAAAGCAACTAAAATGTTACCTAAGATGAGACTACTCTTGGAAAAAGCACTCTTATGCTCTATAATAGTCAGAGGCAGTACCTTTTTAAGTCAATTAGCCAAAACCTTTGAAAATATTTTATATAGGACATTACATAGGCTAATAGGCCGGAATTCAAAGACAAGTTCCGAGCATTTGACTTTCAGGATGAGAGTGATATAAGCATGGTTAAGATGACGAGGGATAGAAGCAGAATTAAAACTGAGAATAGGTTGAGTAACATCATCATCTACAAGTTGCTAATAATTATGATAGAAGAGGGGGGCATACCATCCGAACCTGGAGCTCTGAGAGGGGCCATTTACTTAATTGTAGCTTGAACTTCACATTCCATGAAGCCTGCAGATAATTGCCTATTCATATCCTCACTAATCATAGTTTGAATTGTATAAAGGTTTTCACCAGGCTAGCATGGATTATTCGTAGTAATCAGTCCTTGAAAATAAGCAACAAGGTTTTCAGACACTTTTCAATTGGAACACCACTAGCCATAAGTATTGCGAATGTTTGCAATGCGATTCTTACAATTTACGTTGAGTGGCTCAGCTATGAAAATACTTAGAATTTTTGTCACCATGAGTAGCCCATAATGATTTGTTATTTCTAAAGACTAAAATATCTTTAGGATTACAAATATAATATCAAGCAAGCGTTACCTTTTTATTTTTATTTTTAGAACTCATGATAACCAAAGCACCCCCCAAAAAAAAAAAAAAAAAAAAAAAAACAATGTACTAATGCTAAATTAAACCTAATGATAAATCATGATAACCAAACAAACAAAACAATTTACTTACCGGTTACACTCCAAAACCACAAAATTTATGCCAAATTAAACCTTGAAAAAACTTAATAAAAAAAGAGAGTAAAAGTCACTATACCAATCAACAAAACAGTATTTGAAAGAATAAAAACAAAGTTTACTTATGCACATAAATCATAGAAATAAGATATTCAAATATTATTTTTATATTAAATTGAATCTAAATCATACAGAATTTAATTTAATGGATTAATGAATGAGCAATCTCACATTGTTCCGACCCCATTTTTTTTTGGGGCCATGTAAAATTAGCAAACCCGAAATCAAAGAAGACCCATGAGAAGAAAACAAAGGCCCAAAGCCAAGCAATAACTAGGAGGAAAATCCCAATACATGAAACAAAGCAATGACTTCTGCAGAAAGGTTTCAACAGTCACAAGGTTTGAAGCAACAATAGGTCAATAAACTTAATAAACACATCCCACATCTTTTCGAAGGGTCCAATCAGCAACCCAAGGCTGCAAAGGCACCCAACCCGACGCAACTCGAATTCAAGGAGGTAAGTTTTTTAAGGAAGGGGAGGAAAATCTGAGTATGTAGTAATTTGCCACTCCTTTCAGGTGATGAGTTTGCAGGGGAAATAACGCACCAAAAGGGTACAGGTAAGCTTGCCACGAGATGCATGTTGATGCAAGACAATATCAAAGAAAACTAAAAGAACAAAAATTTAAAGAACCTTGAAAAATCAGCACTTAGGGGTTATCTGGAATTACCCCTAAAGCAAGAAATTTAAGAATCAACGCTATTAGGAATCAGCATGACACACCACAAACTCCACTCAAAAATCATAGTAACTTTTAAGGGAGGGTAGGGTAAGTTATACTACACAACACACTCTCTTAAGCAATGTGAGACAATTATTATTATTTTTTTAAAATTTGTTTTGGAAAACAAACACACACACACAAAGAAGAGATAAATGAGTTTTAATATAAAGGTACATCACAAACTTCACTTAAAAGTCATGATAACTTTTAAGAGAAGATGTGGCAAGTTATTTTATACACAATATACTTTCTTAACCAACGTGGTAATTAATGTGGTGTCCGCGACAAATGTTTAGACCATTTTCTTCCCATCGAACCAATCACCGCATTGAGTTTGCCCCCGTCATTGTTTATAGCTCCTAGCCACCTTTTTTTTTTTGTCCCCATCGAAGTCAGCTTGTTTGAAATTTTTTGCCGCATCCTGTCTTCCATTCTACCAAGAGGAGAATCTCCCATTTTATGGCCAAAACAATAAAGCCCTTCCTCTTTTCTAATAACCAACTCCAATAATAAAGCCTGCACTTATAAAGACCAATCAAGAGCTCATCAACCAAGGGCTTTTGGTCTCATCTTAGGTGAGTAAGGCATTACAAGGAGGCAATCCTTCATCTCAGCTATAAAAGGAAGCTTGACTAACCCACTAGAACAACACAAGATCATATAATGGACTTATAGAACTAGGCTTTGAAGTTTGACAGTCCCTCCAAAAATTATCAACATCCCATCTTCCATAAAACCCAGGAGTCTTTGAGTTGGAAAACAACCATCGCTCAAAAAAGAAACCCACAACATGCATCGCTCAACTTATCCTTTCTCCCTTTAAATCTCATTTACTCATAGGTTCTCCATAAAAATGTTGTACTTCATTATGGGATAAGATTGTCCTTGATCAAATCCTAAACCTCGTAGATTTGAACATCTTTATTGATAGTTCTCAATTATGCAAGATATGGGGTCTAAACCGCTAACAACCAATGGAGAAATATGGAGATGCCTAATCTCTTTACCTTTATATTGACTAACCCAAGTAGATTATTTTGATATTTGTTGTTATTCACTGTTTGTTTTGAAATAAAATATTTTTTTCGGAAAATGTTTTCCCATTTTAAAGTGTTTGTTTGTAGGTAAAATGTGGTCAAATTTGTAAAATATTTTCTGTTGACCGTAAAATCCTTTATAAAAAATTATAAAATGTATTACCTTTAAAATTTGGTAAAATATTTTGGTAAAATATCTAGTGGCTAGGTCATCGATTCGGTGGCCAGAGCTGCCACTCTAGCAACTGGTGCTGGTTGTTTGGTGGCCAAAGTTGCCACTCTGGTGACTGGTGCCAGCAGTCTGGTGGCCGGAGTCGTCGGGTGGCTTTGGTGACAATTGGTAGGGTTCGACGACGACCGATGTTGATGATTTGGTCACTGGAGACATCGTTTCGGTAACCGTTGTCAGGGATCCGATGACCGAAGCCACTATTTTGGTGGCTTGAGACACCGTTTTGGCCATTGGTGCTGATAGTTTGGTCATCAAGATATGCCGGAGCCATTGTTTTGGCTACTAGTTTCGACAGTCTAGTCACTGGACCTTTGACACTAGTGGCTCCAGTAGTTGAGCTACCGATTTTGATGGTTAGCTTGAACAATTTTGCTTGTCATACCAAACATCTGAAAATATTTTACTGAAAATATTTTATATGTAATTTTTTTACTTGTAAAATATTTTATTCCAAAATAAATGAAGCATAAGTTACAATCCATTTTGTAGTAGTGTTAGGCTTAATTTATGTGTTTATAAAAGGCCCAAACTATTGAGTGTGTTCACTCTTAGTGTTCGTTTGACAACAGTTTATTTAGCTTTTTGCTAAATTTTTTTTGCTGAAAGTGTACTAAAGTATACTTGTACCTTGAAAAAATTTGAAAAAGTGATAAAAAACCGGAAAAAAATGAAATTTTAAAAAGCTATACATAAAAATTCAAAGCTAAAAGCTGAAATTAACGCCAAACAAACTCATAGCAACACGTGTTTAAGGTACCATCCAAGGAAAGAAAAGAACCCCTGTTGACATAAAACATAAAAGATGAAGTACGGAGTTTCATATAGAAATTGGGTGGTAAGGGGAGAGTATAAAGGAGAGTTCACAAAAAAATAAAAATTTTCAGAAAATGTATTAAAATTGGGCGATGTTCTCATTTTAGAAAGGAATAAAAATTTTCCATGTGATGATAATATGAATTTCCACCTTTGCACAAGTGAAATAAAGGTGACAAGTGTGTTTGGCTTTTGCTTATTTGATTTTAGCTTTTTGCAAATAATAATTGAAATTTTAGCTTTTTTTTTAAAATATTTTATACCTTTAACATAAAAGTTACTAAAAACTATATTTTTTGATAAATACTATATAAATAAAATGTTTCCAAACACAATAAGTAGACTTTTTGGTTCAAAGTGAGCTTATTTGTTTAAATTTATATTTTGTTTCATTTAAGCAAATAAGCTAACTAAATATATATGATTTAATATAAAATAAAATAAAATATATTTATATCGTGGTCAAATAATTTTTTTTTTTTTTTTTTTTAAAACCTCAAAACTCATTATACCATGAATGATGATGTTGGTCAAGGACTCAAGTCAAGTGAGTAGGAAACTGGAATATAATAGAAAAGAAACAA
Organism: Notholithocarpus densiflorus; assembly: GCA_030021035.2. Taxonomy (NCBI): domain Eukaryota; kingdom Viridiplantae; phylum Streptophyta; class Magnoliopsida; order Fagales; family Fagaceae; genus Notholithocarpus; species Notholithocarpus densiflorus. The sequence continues at coordinate 991,985 of JARYZH020000113.1, read as the reverse complement.
TCCAAATCAAATCTACCTAACACATTTTAGAGAAGAATCTATCATATGAATTTTGTCGTAGCTTGTATATATTTTTTGATAAAATTTATCCTAGCTTCTAAAGTATTCTAGTAAACTCCTAATTAAACAAAACAAAAGTTCATTATTACACGTTGAGTGTAGAGCGTTTCTCTACGCGACCAAAACAGAAAAAGAAGAGTTTTTTAAAAAGAAAGTAATAACAAACTTATACCAAACACATGATACACAAAAAAGAAAGGTATAGAATTAGAAGAGTTGGGTTTGTGTCATGTGGTCAGTTTTATTAGATACATTAAAATACGAATACGTGTCCAGTTTTAAACACATATCCTTATTTTAACGTGTCAGAGTAAAACTGATCACTGGACAAAAGCCTCTCCCGAATTAGAAAACCACTCCTATTATGATATACAATAAAAAACTTTCCAAAAACTTTCATAAAAAAAAAAAAAATCCAAAACATTAATTTTGTCCTTTTGGGGATAAAAGGCATTTTGAATAATAAAAATGTTAAAAATATTTTATCGAAATATTAAAAATATTTTAAAATAATTTATTAACAATTGCCCTAAAGATAACCGTTAATATGATATTTTCAAACCGCGTCAAATGATTTCGGAGTTGATTAGAACTTAAAGATATATTTTTTTTAGAAATCTTAGCTAATAGCTGTCATTAACTTAAATTTTAGCAAAAAAAAAAAAAAAAGAGTGTCAAACTTATAATAATATTATAAATTAAAAAAAAAGAAAAAAAGAAGAGAGAAAAGAAAAGAAAAGTAGTTGACGCTTGACGGTGAGAACTGAAGAGAGAGAAAGTAAATAAGGAAGAAAAGAAGGTAGGGATTTCTGTAAGCATGCTGCAACATCTGTAATTAATGTCATAATAATATATATATTATCTTTAAAAAAAACAAAAAAAAAAAAAAAAAAAAGTGAAAAAAACTTGTGCGGTTAGCATTAAAAAAAAAAAAAAAAAAAAAACAGCAACATCGTATTGGGTGTGTTGGGAGTATATTTTTGATTATGACAGTGATTTTTATCGCGTGGAATCCTAAATTCCAGTGCCTTATTGAGAAGGGTTTTTGGTTTCATGTATGTTATTGTTAAATCGTATTGAGACAAAAAATTGAGAATAACGGACAAAAGTTTTTGAGAATTTCTGGGAACTGAAACTGAAACTGAAACTGCAACTGCAACTGCCACTGCCACTGCCACGTTGAGCTGTACGGGTACGGCTTTTCAATTTCAGAGAGTTGTGTGTCGGATTGAGTCTTAAATCTTATGGCCAACCACAGCAAAAACTGTCCCAGGTAATCTTTTTGCTAGTTTTTAGTATTTAGTACTGTTTAATCATTTCTGTTCTATTCTATCTTACAATCTTATGTTATGTTAAGGAACAATTAAATTTAGGACTACTACTCCAATTCCAACATTGAAATGCAACTATTTGTTTTTTTTTTTTTTGTTTTTTTTTTTATTTAATTTTTTTAAAAATAGTTTATTGAAACTTGTTTGGTTCATTATGTATTCAGTTATGAGTTTTCTTTGGTTGTTGGGTATTTTTTAATTTCTTGAATTTTATTGTTTTTGTTTTGTATTGGATTTGATTGTGAAAGTTGATGTGATTTTTTCACCATGAATAGGACTGGACGGTTGTGGTCTCATCAATATGGTGGTAGGAGTATTTCACAATGATTGGGGTTGAGTTGGGTGTGATCCACCTTTGTCCATGGACACCCCCGACAATAACAGCAGCAGCAGCAGCAGCAGCATTAACAAATTGTTTGAGTTAGTAAACTTTGTCAAGTCCTGGATCCCTAGCATTCGCCAGTCCCAGGCACAGCCAAGCAATGAAGGCAATGCGTCCCAGTCACAGTCAGGCAATGATGGCAATGTGTCGAGGTCGAGGGACTTCTGGATGCCTGATCACAGCTGTAGGGTATGTTATGAGTGTGACTCCCAGTTCACCATTTTTAACCGCAGGCATCATTGTCGACTTTGTGGTCGGGTTTTCTGTGCCAAGTGTACAACAAATTCAGTTCCTGCCCCATCTGACTGCCCTAGGCATAGCGCTCGGGAAGATTGGGAGAGGATCAGGGTGTGTAATTATTGCTTCAAGCAATGGTCTGTGCAGGGGAAAACAGTAGCACGAGTTGATAATGATAATGGCACCCAATCCCATTCACCACCCAGCCCTGCTATCAGTCGATCACCATCTGCAACTAGCGTGGCCAGCAGCAAGTCCAGTTGCACTTATCAAAGTAGCTGCAGCACTGTTGTTTCCACTCCTTACTCCGCTGGACCTTATCAACGCGTGCCATATAGTTCTTCTGCTCATAGCCCTCCTCAGTCTGCCCGTATGGACTCAGTTATGGTTGAGCAACACAGTCTTACATCCGAGAGGAGCACAGGTGCCAGCTTTGCCTCTGCCATAGTGCCTCCATCTCCTAACCGATTTGGCTATTGCTTCGATGGGTATCTCTTCTCTTGCCTTACTTTGCATGAGTTAGTACTCTTAACTAGTGCATCTAACGCAGGACAGAAGTCTGAATGGGCTCTGATACCAATTCTGATATTGGATCTTTAGGAACTCAACACTAAATTAGATTCTTGATGAGATCTTGAATGTGTTGACGCCTGTTTGGTATTGAACCAATGAAAAGAACATGAAATAAAGATAAAACACTAGGTAATCACACCTAGGTAGGAGAAGGCAATCACATCCTCAAAGCTTAAAAGAAGCTGCTGGAACTTAACTTAGAAAATCAATCTCACTATCAATGTTATTGACTATAATAAACCCTTTATATAGGCTATTGCCAAATTCTTTCCTAGAAGGACTTAGACTCCTAAATAACCTATTCCTAGAAAGATTAGGATTATTAATAACAATGAAAAAATATTTCAGAATTTCTAAACCAAATAGGAAAAGGATTCTAAACACAAAATTTGGATATTACCAAATTGCCCTTATTCTAGTTAACTTAATTAAAACTGAACTAACAGCTTTTTAACCTTGTAAACATAATACATAGACTCAATAGTAACTAAAGTAACTTATGAAAGGTGCCAAGAAAGTCTCACATCAAAACTATACCACAAATATTGAATCTTTTGGTATTTAATCTTCTTTTTCCTCGAACATTTTATTATCCACATCAGCATCAAGCCACCTTCTTCTGATGTTGCACTTGTGATTATGCTCCTATGGTAATTGTATATAACCATGATCATTAAATGTCATTTATAATGCTTCCTTGATGTTTTTCTGTTCTTAAAATGTTATGTTAATTTTTGCTTATCCTTCTCCACTAGGAGTGATGATGAGGATGATGACTATGGTGTTTGTCATTTAGATTCCGAAAGAAGACATATCTCTCGGGATTCTGACTATTATGATGCAGTTAACATAGATGAGATTGACCATGTCTATGGTCCTCATAATGCGCATCCCAATAGCGATAGCAACGACTTGAAAAATTTGAGTTCCTTACTGTTACCTGAGAATTTTGACACAAAGGGTGAGGATGGAATTAACAAACTCAGGGAAGAAGTACATGAACATGATAACTGTGATGGCTGTGAAGCTTCTGCATATGACATGGAGAGTCTGGATGCTGAACCTGTGGATTTTGAGAATAATGGGCTACTCTGGCTCCCTCCAGAGCCAGAGGATAAAGAGGATGAAAGAGAGCCTGTTCTATTTGATGATGATGGTGATGATCATAGTACTGCAGGAGAGTGGGGATATTTACAATCTTCAAATAGCTTTGGTAGTGGGGAGTCTCGTAGTAGGGACAAGTCATGTGAGGAGCACAGGAAAGCCATGAAAAATGTGGTGGAAGGGCATTTTAGAGCTTTGGTATCTCAGCTTTTGCAGGTTGAAAACCTACCTGTGGGTGACGAGCATGACAAGGAGAGTTGGTTGGAGATAATTACATCTTTGTCCTGGGAAGCTGCCACACTTCTTAAGCCTGATACAAGCAAGGGTGAAGGAATGGATCCTGGTGGATATGTGAAGGTTAAATGCATAGCTTCTGGGTGTCACAGTGGGAGGTAATTATTAGACCAAGGATTTATAATTCTACTTTTATCAATGCAACCAACTTAACATTCTTTTGGCTTGCTTTTTTTGGGAGGCCATGTCCAAATATAATCTTGAGCTTGTTGCAACTGATGGTCTTGTCTTTATGTTTTGAAATATTCGGGAACTTATAAGCGATTCTATTTTTTTTTTTTTAGAATATTATATAGATTTTAGTCATATCCTGATGCTGAACCATTTATATGGCCAAGATGGAAGCTAACTTGTGTTTAATGGATGTTTCAAATTCTCAGTTTTGACTTGGGGAACTGTATGCAGAATAGATGCGTCAAATGCTTGATAGGATAATCTGTCCCCTTTAATATTGTTTGTCTTGCATAATGTGTGATTTGCCTCATGCTTCTAGTGGAATGATCAAGTCTTGGTTATTCACATTTTCTTTTCCTGTTATCTGGGGAAGAACACTGGAGAAGATGCAATTTGTTTTTCATATCATTGGTAGTAAGAATAAGATAGAATGTCTTCTATATAAGGCATGGCCCTGAATTATATCTAATGGTGAGTAGGAAGTTACGAACAGCAACTATAATTGGGAGATTCATGAAATTTATCTTCTTGTTGCTACCTACCAATGTTATCTTTATGGATGATCTTTAATTCTTTTCTTCTTTTTACCTAGTGTGGTGGTCAAAGGAATTGTTTGTAAGAAAAACGTAGCTCATCGGCGAATGAAAACAAAAATAGAAAAACCGCGTCTACTAATACTTGGAGGAGCTTTGGAGTATCAGCGTGTTACCAACCACTTGTCGAGTTTTGATACTTTGTTGCAGCAGGTTTAAATATTTACCTTTCCTCATCATAGCCTTGGGTGCATGAATTTTTAAAGAGGGATCAAGTCACAAGATACTCTTATTACTCACTTTCTGTCATTCACTAAGAAAAGTGGGATGTTTCTTGTTTTGGTGTTCTTTGTACTCTTTCAGGAAATGGACCATTTGAAGATGGCAGTTGCAAAGATTGATGCTCATCACCCTAATATCCTTTTGGTTGAGAAGTCAGTTTCTAGATATGCTCAAGAGTACCTTCTTGCAAAAGACATATCACTTGTTCTGAATATTAAGAGGCCGCTTTTAGAGCGTATCGCACTCTGCACTGGTGCAAAAATAGTCCCTTCAATTGATCACTTTGTTACGCCAAAACTGGGGTATTGTGGCTCATTTCATGTGGAGAAATTCCTTGAAGTGGATGGCAGTGCTGGTCGTGGTGGGAAGAAATTGACAAAGACACTGATGTTTTTTGAGGGTTGTCCAAAGCCTTTCGGTTGTACTGTAAGTCCTTGAATACAAAAAACATGTTCACACACAAAATATATTATTAAGTTTATTCTGTTTCAATATGGTTTACAAGTCTGTGTCATTGGCTTAATGGTGTCTTGTTTTTGAGGCCATGTGCATGGTGTCTGGACTGACAGTTTTCTAGTTTCATCCAACATAACATATCAGTGTACTTAGAAAACTAGTGTACTGGAGTTGCAAGTTGGTTAGTGAGGGCATATAGAACAGGGTTGTTAGTTTGATTTGTTCCTAGCAGCAAGTGGAGTACCTTAGTTACCCCATCTTAACCTAATTTTTGTTTCTGCTGATTCTAGAGAAATTGTTGTGAAAAGATTTTGGTAGATCTTTTTCTTTGCTTTTTAATTTTTTTTTAAAATTATTATTATTATTATTATTTAGATTTTGCTCAAGGGTGCCAATGAGGATGAGTTGAAGAAGGTGAAACATGTGGTCCAGTATGGAGTTTTTGCAGCTTATCACCTAGCTTTGGAGACATCTTTTCTGGCTGATGAAGGTGCTTCACTTCCAGAACTCCCTCTGAAGTCTCCAATAACTGTTGCATTACCTGATAAACTATCAAGTATTGAGAGGTCCATTTCCACAATTCCTGGTTTTACTGTTCCGGGCACTGTAAAGCCTCTGGATCCTAAACCTTTCATTAAATTACAGAAATCATATTCAGGTGGAGCCCCATCTATTAATAGTGACCCTATTTGCAAATTGGAAGGGGCCAGTCCAACTGGGTTGTCTAAAGTTCTTTTCTCCCGTCCTATTGATGCTGAACCTGCCTTTTGCTCTGTAGAATCTTCTTCTTCCTTGACTTCCCTTTCTTCTTCAGAGCAAGGTAGCTCAGCTTCTTTCTATAGTGAGCTATCCTTAAATAATGCCTTGGAGGAGAAGAATAGAACAGGTCCTAAGGAGTCTTTTCAGGGTCAAACAGTTGACACAAGGAAAGCCATTATAGGTGATAATCTGGTTTCTGATTCTATTGGTGCCTCAGGGGCATTACAACAAGGTGTTCTCACTAGTCATACTCACGGCAATGCTTTGGCTGCAAATAACCTAGGTTCTCAAGATTTGGGATCCTTAAAAGGAGATACTAATAATCAGAATGAGGGGATGGGAGCTTCAAAGGAAGAGTTTCCACCCTCACCTTCTGACCATCAAAGCATTTTGGTGTCCTTATCATCACGTTGTGTGTGGAAAGGAACTGTGTGCGAACGAGCCCATCTCCTTCGAATCAAATATTATGGAAGCTTTGATAAGCCTTTGGGGCGGTTTTTACGAGATCATTTGTTTGATCAGGTATTATTTAGTCTGTTAATTATTCTGATTCTTTTGACATAAAACATGTTTCCTCTCTTGAAAATCCAAAGTCTGCAAGTTGAAATTGGGTTCACTCTTCTTTATCAGAGTTACCGCTGTCGTTCGTGCGACATGCCATCAGAAGCACATGTTTATTGTTATACCCATCAGCAAGGGAGCCTTACAATATCTGTTAAGAAACTTCCAGAGTTTCTCTTACCAGGGGAACGAGAGGGTAAAATCTGGATGTGGCACAGGTGCCTTAAATGTCCCCGGGCCAATGGCTTCCCTCCAGCCACTGAGAGAGTTGTAATGTCTGATGCTGCCTGGGGATTATCTTTCGGTAAATTTTTGGAACTGAGCTTCTCAAATCATGCAGCTGCAAGTAGGGTCGCAAGCTGTGGACATTCTCTACACAGAGATTGTCTCCGGTTCTATGGGTATGCTTTTTCCACTAAAATTACATTATTGTGGTAAATATGAAGTAGAATATGTGAGACAGAAATGTTTAGTATGCACCAATTAATTTGAGTCCTTTTGTTCTGCTCATTTCTCACTCATCAAGAAATGAATCATTGCTGTACTATGCATATAGTGATACCTGTTTTTATGCAAATTGGACATGGGTATAAAATTTATTAATTACTGAAATTTACAATTTTGAGAAGCACACATGTTGACTTGCATTTGTGCTCCAATATCTACTATGACTGAAGTAGTGAACTGAAATCAAGTAAATCGATATGCTTGAATATTGTGTCAGCTGTTTTGTTTGAACCAAGACATTAACCGCTCAATTGATGTTTGATTGGAAGAGTGTGTGCACTTCTGTTGTTGATGTTGGCCTTTTTTCCTATATGTAAGTTCTGGGGTTTGACATGGCATTGTTTTCATTATACGTTGCATGGTGCTTGGTTGCATGATTCTGTTGTCGCTCTGGTAGACTTGTTCAGGGGAATCTCAGGTTGAAATGATTTGCAGTTGACAAGTTGCATGTCCCCCTTGTATGCTGATATTTTGTCATGTTGATGTTCCTTACTTTGCTGGTTCCATAGCACAGTGCCTGTGTGATTTGGTTTATTGTATTTTTTCATCTTATTTCAATGAAGTTTTTTACTTATCCAAAAAAAAAAAAAAAAAAAAATCTGAAATTGTTTTGCTTTTACATGTGCAGTTTCGGGAGAATGGTTGCTTGCTTCCGCTATGCTTCAATTGACGTCCATTCTGTTTATCTTCCACCACAAAAACTTGAATTTTTCTATGATAATCAGGAGTGGATAAAAACAGAAGTAAATGAGGTGCAGTGATTACAATTCCTGTTTCAAATACAGCAAGTGATTTGGATTTTTTTAATGCTTACGAGATTATTTGTCTTGTGTCATAGCTGTGTAAAATGGCTGAAGGCCTATTTACTGAAGTGTACAAGGCTCTTCGTAAGATTTCAGAGAATATATCAAGTGCAGATTCACAAGATCCTGGTGTGAAAGCACCTGACTCAAGGCATCATATTGCAGAACTGGAAGGGTTGCTACATAAGGAGAAACAAGAATTTGAGGTAATGAAGGCTTCTTGGATGGGTTTGATTTATGAGGATTTAGGGATGTTTGGTATTGATGGCTGTTTGGTATTGAAACAGTGATTTGAAGGAAGAAGAAAAAATAAAGAAAGAAATGAAACAGCTTAGGCAATCTCACTTAGGTTTCCTAATCAATAATGTGTAGGAAGAAGGCAATCAAACCTTCAGTTTTAACAAAGCTTCTGGAATTTCACCAAGTTCAATATCTAAATTTTGATAGCTTCAATAAAAAGCCTTTATATGGAAAATTCTCTGCTCATATGATGTGTTGCGGGTTGGAGTCCGGGAATTAGCCTCTCCAAAATTGGGGTAAGGTTCCCTACCAACCACTACTTTCAGACCCCCACCAGAATCTGGAGCCTTATGCATTGGGTATGAACCATTTTCCTACAGCGACTAGGATTTTGTAATAAAAAAAACAAAAGTAATAAAAAGAACTTCTAAACCAAGTAGGAAACTACTAAAACAAAATATGTATAATAAGAGACTTCAATACTTAAAAGAAGACTAATGGGCCTCTGGCACAGTCAATTCTAGTAAATCTGGAAATTCCTGGATTACATTAAGCCTACTTTAGCCAAAGTTAAAGAAACTTAATTAAAGTTAGAACAGCAACTATCTAACCTATATAACTAACAAAATGAGACTAATTATTAACTATTTAGCCATTGAAAGGTGCTTATTTGGCCCATATCTTTAAATAAAACTATGTTTTGGAATATTTTGAATATATATATAAGCTTGCTTCTTCTTTTAGCCTGTATCAGATATCTTGTTGCAGTTCATGCTCCCCAAGGTTTAATTTATTTTATTCTTGATAAATTATCAGTTGTCCCAAAAGCTTAAATTGTTAGAAAGGTTGAGTTTAATTATTTAACCATTATTCTATGTTTTAACACTTGCCCTCACGTGTGGGTCCATGCTTTCCATTAATAAGTGAGGCTCAACATGTGAGATTTTTAAATGGGAGGTAGAGTGGAGTCACGGTTCAAACTCAAGGCCACATGCTCTGATGCTATGATAAATTACGAATTGTCTCAAAAACTTAAGTTAATAGGAAGTGGTGAATTTAATCATTTAAACCATTATTCATAGGTTGTTAAGAAATGGTAACTTTAATCATTTACCCATTATTCTAACCATTTCAAAACATATTTGTTTATGGAGAGGTTTCTTTGTTCTATATGCTGTATATATACCTTGGCCTATGCATAAAATCAGGCCATTCACTCACTGATTGATCTTGTAGATAAAGTTATGCATTTTATCATGCAATATATAGTCCATTATCTATACTTTTATTGCTTAAAAGTTAAATCATACTTCTGTTGTCCTTGCTGCATAAAATCACTTGGCATTACTTTTAATTTTCTTTTGTGGAAAAGGAGGTCAGCTGGGTACACCATCTTATTTCTGAGTAATTTATGACATTGTTTAGGAAGCAGTACAAAAAGTGATCTGCAAGAAGGTAAAATTTGGTCAACTGACTTATGATATTCTTGAGATCAATAAATTGCGGAGGCAGATACTTTTCCATTCTTATGTCTGGGACCAACGTCTGATACATGAAGCCAGATTAAATAACAACAATCTCCACAAAGGTTTGAGCAGTTCCATTCCGAAACTTGTGGAGAAATCAGTTAGTTCTGTGGAGAAGCTTGTCGAGAAGAATGCGACCATGAAGGCAGGTAAAGGCTATAGTAGTTGTGACTCTCTTTTGGAGACAAAGCCTTATGTAAACCTTAACCAAGGAGGAAATGCTGGACATATTAAAAGTCCCAGTGAACTTCATAAAGGAAGTGATATGGATTTGGATATGAATCATAGGAAGGGTGTTGAGCGTTCTTCTAGTAAGAATATCAGTGATGATTCTGACCCTCTGAAAAGTGGAGGAAATGTTCGAAGGGCCCACTCAGAAGGAGAGTATCCTATTTTGGAAAATTTATCTGATACCCTTGATGCGTCATGGACTGGTGAAAGTCATCCAGTTAGTGTAACACTAAAAGATAATGGCTGTTCTCTTCCTGATTTGACTGTGGTAAATTCTGTTGCAGCAAAATCGCTGGTGGAAAGTTTTGCTGTTGACCAAGCTGGGGTTGAGGTGGCTTCCACTCTTAGTTCTATGTTGCCTCCTAAGCCGGCTGACAATATGGAAGGCTCCACAAGCTGGGTGGGTATGCATTTTCTGAACTTCTATGGTTCATTTAGCAAAAATATTTCATTGAATGCTCAGAAGCTTGGTTTTGGTGAGTACAATCCTGTTTATGTTTCATCATTTCGGGAGTTGGTTCGACAAAATGGTGCCAGACTGCTTTTGCCTGCTGGTGTTAATGACATTGTTGTGCATGTATATGATGATGAACCCACTAGTGTTGTAGCATATGCACTTGTCTCCTCGGATTATCTTTGCCAGATTTCTGAGCCAGACAGAGCAAAGAATGTTTTAGATCCTTCAGTGTCGTTGCCTCTTTTTGATTCAGTGAATCTACTCTCACTGAACTCTTTTGATGAAGCAATTCTTGATTCCTACAGAAGTCTTGCCTCCACCGATGAGAGCAACTTATCTGTTTCTGGGTCCCGGAGTTCCCAGGCTGTGGACCCACTCTTGTACACCAAGGATTTGCATGTCAGAGTTTCTTTTACAGATGATGGCCCTCTTGGGAAGGTGAAGTACACAGTAACTTGCTACTATGCAAAGCGATTTGAGGCTTTGAGGAGGACTTGTTGCCCTTCTGAGTTAGATTTCGTACGATCTATTAGTCGTTGTAAGAAATGGGGGGCCCAGGGTGGCAAAAGCAATGTTTTCTTTGCAAAAACCTTGGATGATCGATTTATCATCAAACAGGTCACGAAGACAGAGCTGGAGTCCTTCATCAAGTTTGCACCGGCTTACTTTAAGTATTTGTCTGAATCAATCAGTACAAGAAGCCCAACTTGTCTGGCAAAGATCTTGGGCATTTATCAGGTATGGTGTCTAAATTTGGCCATAATGAAAAAGCTTAAAACTAGTTTTAAAGGCAATCGGGATTCAGAATGATCTGATAAATGACATAGATTACCCAAATCTTTCAATGCCAACACTAAGTGATGAATTTCTTTCTACCTTAACCTTGAATATTCTTCTTAAGAAATATAGATAGTCAAGCAAATAATATAGCTATATCACAATTTAGCTATAAGCACACTGTAGACCTAAAAAACCATGTATTTTGTGATTTAATTTCAAGTCCATGTGTACCATGCTAGGAACCATGGATTCTTCAAACTAGTAGCCATATCTGTACCAGACATGTTTTCAATATGGATACTCTCAGATACTGTGGGATATTTATTTAACTCTTTATTTTTCTTTCGCTCACTTTCTCTCCATGAAACTAGTAGCTTAATTAGATTATTTAAACATATTTTTATAATTTTTAGCATTTGCTTTTTATCTTTTATACTACAAATTAGCATAATGATTAGTGTGTACTTAAAAAGTATTTATTTATATATTTATTAATTAAATTGTTCTTGCCATATCATATCTTAAATTTTCAATAATTGATTTATTGCCACCTTCATGTTGGTGCACCATGCATACTATATTGTTATTCAAGAAAAAAGATTTAAAAAAAATCACTTTATTAAAATATTGGATGGATATCTGACCTGTTGATTAAGGGTAAAGTGTTCTTGCCATATCTTATCTTCAATTTTCAATAATTGATGTATTGCAATGTTCATGTTGGTGCTTCTTAGGTACCATGCATACTATACTGTTATTCAAGCAAAAAAAAAAAAAAAAAAAAAAAATCACATTGTTAAAATATTGGATGGATATCTGACCTGTTGATTTAAGGCTGAATTAGAACTTTATTGCCTAAATTCTTGCAATTTTTTTATTAAAAAAAATTACAATATCATCTTTACTATGTTAGAGTTTCAAATGGAGGGTTGTAAATGAACCAAGCTGTTGAACAACTCGAATTTGGCTTGATAAAAGGCTCATTCATGTTTATTTGCTTATAAGCAAGCCAAGCTTGAGTCTTTAGTTTTAGGCTCGTTTACAACCCTTTGAATCAAACCCGTTACCTTTTTTTTTTATTTTTTTTATTTATTTTTTTAAACTTATTAAAATAGTGGAAAAAGTAACTTATAGAGCCCAAAAAAGGTTAAAACAGTACATAGGAGGAGTACATAGTATCTTACTTAAGTTACTGTTTAAAATTCAAAAAATGAATGACAATGGAGGATAGCTCCAATCAATAGTGATCATTAGAACATAGAAGCTAACTGCTCAACACTATTGAAAGTGTATTAGGATCCCTCTCTATTTGCCTTGAGATGGAGAGAGTGATGAAGGATCAAATAGAAGAAGAAACACTGAATTGAGAAATGTATAAGAACAAGTTTATTTAGAGTTTAAAAAATGTACATACAATCTGAGCACAACCCTTGTATTTATAGAGGACTTTACTAGTCTATCAGGTGCCAAATTGACTCAGAACAGAATGTTTAACTCCCTGTACAACAAACTCATAACTGCATAACCACCACACCTGCATAGTTGTTTTGCGTAACTAATATTATTCTGTACAACTAAATAAAAATCAATCCAACTATCTGAGTTACACTTTCAGAGAGACATTTCACGGTGAAGAAAATTTTCATTTATTTATTTTTAATGAATCTAAAAGCATATGCAGTGCCACATTATTTAAACTAAGATAATAATATGCATCTTTAGATTTGTGAAAATCTAGATCTTCATAATAAAACGGACCCTCTTCATTTCAAACAAATGGAGAGGATCCTACTCCATTGAAAGTGTGATTATTATTCTCTCTAGAGCGTTAACATGAGGTAAAGTGACACAGAATTCTAAATCTTACTACTGTCATGATGACCAAATCTCCCTTTCTAGCATGTCCTAGGCATTGCCAAATGCACGCCAAATAAAAGATAGAACCTGCTACAAACACTTCATCTCCATGGCATAATGTAATGGATGATGATCTATTGTCTCACTGCTACTCTTACACTGCAAAAACCAATCCAAAACAATTTTTCTTCTCCTAAAATTGTCCACTGTTAAAATTTTATCTAAAGCTGTTATCCATCCATAGAATGTTATTTCATAGATTAATTTATCACATGCTTATTCTTTTCATACAACTTTGTTGATTAATTTGCTATTTGGTTTTTCTTTTGTTGGCAATGTCTTGAAGATTTCGTTAAAGCATCTCAAAGGAGGGAAAGAATCAAAGTTAGATGTTTTGGTAATGGAGAATCTTCTATATAGGCGTAATGTCACCCGACTTTATGACCTTAAAGGATCTTCACGTTCACGGTATAATCCGGACACAAGTGGGAGCAATAAAGTTCTGCTGGATCAGAATTTGATTGAAGCAATGCCAACCTCTCCAATTTTTCTGGGAAACAAGGCAAAACGATTACTAGAGAGAGCTGTTTGGAATGATACTTCCTTTCTTGCTGTAAGTTGGATTTGACTTTCATGATATTATGGGCATACACACAATAAATGATTCCCCATAGTGGTTTTGTTTTAAGCCCTAAGATGACCTAAAGTATTTTAATACTGGACCTTGCTATTTCAGTAATTTTGATGTTGGGATGGGTTAACAATCATTTGACTGGTTTTTATTTTCTTAGAGATCCTTCAAGGTTGTCATACAATAGTTGTGGCATTCAGTCTCCATCTAAAGTGTTCTTTTTATATTTGATCTATTATACTGCTGCTACTGCCTAGTCACAGGATGGGCACCTCTGATTTCTTCCTTAGATTATCTGCCTTTAATGTTTATTCTATAGCTGAGACCTGCCTTGAAACCTTGGGTGTGCTCAGTCTGGTAGATAGCTTAGTCTCTTAATAGAACTTTTGATATGCTTCAATGGAATGCATGCTTCTCTCACTCTGTGTCTATGTTTGTGTGTTTTCTAATATATCATTATATGTTGCCACAGTCGATTGATGTAATGGACTACTCATTGTTGGTTGGTGTGGATGAGGAAAAGCATGAGCTAGTTCTGGGGATCATTGATTTTATGAGGCAATATACATGGGACAAGCATCTAGAAACTTGGGTGAAGACTTCAGGCATCCTTGGCGGATCTAAGAACACACCTCCGACTGTGATCTCACCTCAGCAGTACAAGAAGCGTTTCAGGAAAGCCATGACTGCTTACTTTGTTATGGTCCCAGATCAGTGGTCCTCTTCAATCCTCGTTCCCAGTGGGTCTCAATCTGACCTTTGTGATGAAAACTTGCAAGGTGGGAACTTTGATTGATAATGTGATTTCTCTCTCTCTCTCTCTCTCTCTCTCTCTCTGTATATGTAAGTCGATAAAATTGTTCTCTCTTTTCTATTTTCACCTTCCTCATTCTTTCTTATTTTGTATTATTGGTATGGCTGCCTCATTGTAATCTGTAGATAAATGCATCCTTAAATTTTGTTATATATGAAGAGGGAGAAGGCTCTTTTAATGCCATGAAATTTTCAATGGTTGTATAGCTCCAGATAACCCCTCTTTGGAGTAATTGTACAGTATCTTGGTGTCTTATTTATGTTTATATTTTTAGCAGAGGGACATTGGCCTTTATCATGTACATCATGATATGAATTTTTGATGTTATACTTTTTTTATCATCTTATATGAAGTTTTTCCACTTCCCATTTTCTGGATCAATTGATTAAGCTCAGGCACATGTATGTTTATGAATTATGATTGAAATTGCCCTTTTGTTTCATGTGAGTCGCATGTTTACAGTGACTTAACTCTTTCACCACTTTTAACCCCAAATTAGACCATAGGGGGGACATTGTAGCAAAACTCTCAAATTAGGGGTTCAATCATGCATTTCAAAAGTTTGGAGGACATTGTAATTATATTATTATTATTTATCATGACAAAAACTATATTAAACTGAATCAAGAAACATCAACTAGTACAATAGAAGCTAAATCATCATGTCTTCCAGTCACCATTTTTTATTTATTTTTGATAGGGTCTTCCAATCACCTTGTAATTGTAATTGGGATGAAAGCTTAGGGTGGAAAAGTGTAATCCCCCACCCCCCCACCCTTGTTTTTAAATAATTTTCTTATGAGCTAGTTTTGACCTTTTCCCCATCGGTTAGATTACATCCCCTTTTCTATCGAAAGCAGCACTAATACAATGTCAAGATACATTTGCAGCATAAGCACAGCTTTGTTTGTTTGTTTCATCAACTTGAATTTTCCCAATAATACTACCTTTCGTTGACAGTCATGCAAACCAACACTATACTACAGACAACTGCAGGCAATGGTAGACATCTGCAACCCCATAAGTATATTGATGCTAGCTAATACGTGGGAATTAATGAGGCAAGAATTCAGCAACAGCCAAGCCACAAGGACCTAAGTGGAAGACCTAAAGCCCGTGTTCTCAAGATCACGTGATTTTTTTTTCCAGCTAAATTCTCAAGATCATCAGATTGATGGAAAGAGTAGGCATCAAATAATTAATGGACTTCTTGAAGACCTCACAGGAGATTATCATATGCTTGCAGATCGTGTGTTCCAGATAAATTCTCAAGATCATCAGATTTTATTTATTTATTTTTTACTGTCTTTTTTACTTACAATAAGTGGGGGTGAGGGAGGGGGTATTAAAACTCAATTCTCATTAGGAGAATCAGACAATGCCATTGAGCTACAAGAGTCTTAGGCATTTTGAAACTTTATATATCTCTCCTCCCATGCATCACATTGCACATCTACATAAACATATGCTTAGAATATCTTCATATTTTACTTTACAATGAATCGTCTCTCAAAGTAGTACAGTCACTTAAAATGTTGGAAAAACTATAAAATCCATGCAATACTTCTACTTTTATTTTAATGATATCACACAAAGATTTAAGCAAAAAGAGAGAGAGAGAGAGAGAGAGAGAGAGAGAGAGGAGAGCAGCCCTAAACAAAAAAGACCTGCAAAGCTTCATAACAGCTATTAAAATTTGGAAGCACCTAACTGTAAACAAAATTACAAAGACTTTGCTGGCATGCAGATCCATTAGAAGATACAACAACACAAGATCAACAAGAATTTGCAAAAGTCTTGGAAAATGATGGCCTGAAATGGATCAGTCCTTGACATCAGTTACACCTTCTGCAGCAATTTGAAACCGTGCTTCAGCTTCAGCTAAACAAGGAGAGCTTATTACTTTACAGATGCGCTCATCTCCTCTTCCCTTACGCAGAGCTAGCCTGTAAAAAGCATAAAATAGGAGTATACATTCAGTGACACTCAGACAAGGAGCCATTTCTTTTGGGGGAGGGTTCTGAAGAATAAAGTTTGTTTTACAAACCTTGTTGTGGAAGCATGAGCCATAATGTTACCACCAATAGGCTTGATTTGAGGGCCAGCAAACATTGCAGAACCATCCACTTGTGCGACTACTTGGTTTGTAATAACAACAGCGATACCAAACTACGAACACCGAATAGCGAAGGAAAATGTTGAATAACAAATGCCAAAGATAAACAATGTGCAAAACTGCAAATGCTGATTGGCATAATCAAAAACAGAAAACATTAAGAAATTATCTCTACACTGAATTCTCAGTTGAATGATTCTAAGTTCCTAAAGACCAACACTTAATAATAATAAAAAAAGGGTTCCTAAAGCCTAACAACAAGAAGGTTTTTGTAAACAATAGATTGATGGTAATATGAGATCGAAATGTAGGAGGCCTTACCTCATCTGCTAATTTCTGAAGGCTCCGGAGAAACTTCGCAAGATGCATTTGCCGGGCTGAGAGTTCTCCCCTTCCAGAGAAATCTGTTCTGTAGAGAGCAGTAGCACTGTCTACTATCATAAGAGCAAACCTACAGAAACAAATCCATTGAAGAAAATTAGTATTGCCTACACTGTAACACTGGCAAAGCATATCAAAGCAACCCAAGATGACTCAAATATGCTGCAGGCACACAACTAGAAATTCTTCATTTATTGAAATGTTGTGAGAAAATGTCAAATTAATTACCCTCCACCTAACAAATACTGACAATCCATAATTGAACAAAAATCACCAAATATAGTGCAACAGGCTATGGAGTTTTCAAAAATCTTCTGTTCCAAAAAAAAAAAAAAAAATTTAAATCAAACATCAGATTAGGACAAATATAAAATTCTCCTGTCTTACAAAATTGGGTTTCCAAATTAAAATCAGTTTGTGTCTAGGTCAAGTCTGTTCAGTGCTTTTGGGATTATGGATAAAACATATTTAATTGTCAATTCATTGACTGTTAGCAAGGGGAGTATGTCTTTCACCAAATCAAGTTTTACCTCATGACAAGCTCCTATGTGATGAATAAATTTGTTATTTCTAAATAATATAAGACAGAACAAACAAGATTACATTTTATTTTTCTTGACTTTGGTTGATAGTGACAATATTGAAGAATAGATTCATTAGCATGATAAAGAAAAAAAAACAGTACTGCACCTTGTTTCCACCATCATTGAAGCTGCTTCAAGCAGAAGTCTTGACTGATGATCAGTGTTATAAGCTCTAGCATAAGCCACATTATCCAAGACATCAGGACCATCCAGTCCAAACCTGCAGCATTCAAAACCATTGGCTATAAATAACTCACACTGCAGAGAAGCATATTCAATTTAAGGTACTTGTATGACACCTTTCTGCTATCTGTAAGAGTCTCTGTGGCCTAAATGTGCCCTCTGCATCGATGTACATTGCTTTTCCCTCTCCACCTCCTTGATCTAATGGAAGCTGAAATGTCAAAGTGTATGCATTGAATAAATTGACATCATATGTAGCAGACGGGCAGTAGCATGTAAAGAATAGAGATTGATTAATGCTGTACCTACTCAATGAACTGACCTTTCAGATTAGTAATGAAATATCATAAAAGCGCTGATAAGAACCTTGTTCTTATCTTTGCTTATATGATTAAGAAATGGCTTCTTAAAGGGAGCCGGGGCCACAAGATAGAGAGAAAATTCTAGAGGTAAGAGAGAAAGATGAATGTTATTTCTGTTCTGAATCCTTTACAAATAAAATCCTCCTTTTATCTAAACTACTCAAGCACTAACTACAAGAATCAGTTAGTTACTCTAACTACTCCTTAGCAACTAACCACCTAACTACCTGCTTATTTAACCACATGACTATTTACAATTATCCACATGTATATTGAGCAGGAAGTTACAACCAGATTCTCTATGCTACCAAACAGTGCATAACTTCTGCTCCACTATACAGTACATAACATGGAATAGCATTACTTAAGCTATCCAATACAATAGTATCATCTGGTAACAGCAAGGTCAGGTGCACATCACATCACAGCAGCTAGGCTTATTGCAGCTAAGCTAACAGCTCAATTAAGCATAGCAGCCAAGCACAATCATTCACAGAATCCTAACAAGTGCACTGAATTATTATTATTATTTTTTTGGATAAGTAAAAGTGCACTGAAATTCTAATTTTACTTTGTAAAGCGGAAAAGAAAGTATGCATCTATGTCATGTGGCATTTGATGAAGCTGCTTTCTATTGCAAAGTAAAGGCGCAACATGTAATAAAACGCGGAGTAAAATAAGAAGAGGAAGAAAAAAAAAAAAAAGCATACCTGGCAAGTGACACAGAGTGTGTGACACAGCTGAGTCTTTCCAGAGCGAAACTCACCATATATCTCGGTAATAGATCCTGTCTCAATTCCTCCTGTCATAAGCTAGCCATGTCAATTGACAAGTTACAAATACGAAACATCACGCCAATGATTCTTGGCACAAATCATACTTCCTCACCTCACAAGTTTGGGAGGAGGTTGAGGCAAAGGATTTAGAACCCACAATTAAACTATCTTAAAAATGAAAAACAAAATGAATGATCATTTGATCTTATGTAAAGGGAATTTTAACTAGCGAAAACAAGTAGTCAGCTTAACATTGAATAAGAAAAGCTTGTAGACCATGGTGATTGGTGCAGGAGTACTCACCTTCCAATACCTTGTCAAGCTCTCTTGACCCGGATGTTATCTGAATGATCTCAAGCCTCTGGGCATGGAGTTGGCTAGCACTAGTAAAACCCAAAGGCACTAGCTTGGAAGCTGGCAATGAATAAAAGGCAAAGGCTAATTGCATAATATTGCAAAACAAACAAACAACAAAAGCAATATTGAAGGGTGTGAGAGTATAATGATGACAAAGACATGCCTGCTTCGATGATCTTGTCGACTTTAGCATCACTGATTCCTTTGATTTGAAGGAGTTCCTTCCTGGGAGAGAAAGCAACCGATTCAACAGTGCAGAGACCCGCATCTTTAAGCTTCTTAACGTCAATGGAAGCAATGCCCGCTGCCTTGAGTTGAAGATTCACAAACAAATGCATCAAAATACACAATTAACTAAGCTACTTAACTACAACCAAAACACAATTCATTCCATAACAAATTTTACTAATTGGTATAGCTAGCATAGAGTTTGGCTTCAATAAATAACTAATTTTTTTAAAGGGGTTTGCCATTTGCAATTAAAGATATCAAATTTAATCGAAAACCCATATGATAATTGACAAGAAAGAAAGGTGGGTTAGGGTTTAGACTTTAGAGCCAATCAAATAACATCGTGAAAGAGTGATAATCAGATGAAATAGAGAAAACCCAGATCAGATATTGAATCTTGAACAACATTCTACAGGGATTGAAGCTAAAAAGAGAAATCTTTGTTCCTTTTTCTTTAAAAAAAAAAAACGAAAATTGGGAGTAAGAGAGAGAGAATGAGAAACTGACCTGAAGTTGTTCGACTGGGGTAGGGCCTTGTTGCATCTCTTCGACTTGTTCATGTTGTTGTTGTTGTTGTTCCTCAACTGCCATCTTCTGCTTTCTTTGTTGCTCCATTACTTTTCTCTCTTCTGTTTAACTTCACACTCGCACAATCACAGAGAGAGAGAGAGAAGCAAAAACACGATAATATGGTAAAGGAAAGAAGCGATGATATGGAAATGAGCGGGCTTAATGGTATGGAGATTTATTGGAATTTTTGGAGGGAGATTACATATTTTCAATTCAGCTTGTTGAGGAAGCTTTCCATTTTGACTACTTGGGCCTTGTTATTTTTGCCCAAACCTACATGACTACATTGTTTGTTGGGCTAAAGCCCAATCTTTATTTGTTCACTTCTAGTTTTTTTTTTTTTTTTGCTGCTCTTTTTGTTTGTAATAGTTTGGGAGGGGGTTTGAATATGTTGGAAATACCAGGAGCTATTAGTTGAACTTTGAACAACAATACATGCATTCATATCAACTTATCTAAATTTTGAGTTAAATTCTAGCTAAAAGGTCACCTTAAAAAAATAAAAATATTAGTTGACCCATTTCTCACGTGTAGCATGTAGGCTCTTTTCTCAAAAAAGAAAAAAAGAAAAGCATATAGGCTCTCTGTTTCTTCTTCATATCCATTTAAATAATCTTTTACTCTCTTTTATTATTATTATTATTATTCTCCAATATAAATATCCCCCCACCCCCCTCAAGCTTCCCCATTAAAGCCCTACCATTTGAGTAGCAAATTTGGCTCAGCCAACAAATCACAAACAAATTTTAAAAAAATTGGACCCAAGTGGGAAGTACCACATGAGAGAGAGAGAGAGAGAGCTATGGTTAAAATAACTAATATTTATATTGCAATGATATCTCCCAAACATAGATGGTGGTATTTCAGGAAATGGTAGCATGAGACCATTTTCTTACAATATAATTTTCTAAAACCTAGCAAGTTACTATAGCAATGCAATTTGAAATTTAGAGTGTTTGATGGCTAGTTTGATGCAGGAGATTTTGGAGTGACATTAATCAAATCATATACTAATATAATAAAAGTTGGGTCTTAAGAACGAATGCAAATCTTCTGTACCACTTTTTGTGTACCACTCTATGTTCCACCAATCACTACATATCATGTGTATGATTGCAACTATGTTTGCACTAAGTGGTTATTTTCATTCTACTAGAAATTGGCTATACTCTAATTAATTATTAAATTATTTTAGCTTATTAATTGTTAGGATTTGTATTTTAGCCAAAACTCTATTACTAAAATTCAAGAAATAAAAATTCTACTCCAACTAAAATTCTATCTATCATCAATTCTTAAGATAATTTAATTTAGATAAGTCAACGGCCTTTTAATTTGGTTCATTATGGTTAATTGGCTTAACTTGATTAATCCACCCCTTATTAAATTAAGGGGTCAAACAAATCTTTTCAATTGGCATTAGAGTATTAGGTTTAGTCGATTCCATGATTAGTTTCTTGAGTGTGATCTTTGGATCCAATGGATCGTGGTCAATCCTTGAGTATCTCACTTCACTTTGACGACAATAACTATGCTTATTGAAAGGTGTTCATAAAAGCATTTCTAGAATCTATTGAAGAAAAAGTGTGGTAATCTGTTGAGAAATGTTGGACCAAACCTAAAGCCCTACTAATTAATGGACCAAAGATCTATTTGTGAAAGCATACTATAATAATAAAGTTTTGAATGTGAAATTTATGGTTGTATCTTAAGAAGATTTTAGGAGGAAATCTAATGTTGAAATTGCTAAAGAGGCTTGGGCTATACCAATGACTACACATGCATGAAGGTATTAAAGCTGTTATGACTTCCAAAATTTCAAATGTCAAACATCTATGTCTGAAGAAATTAAGATAAGAGAGGAATCATTTGATGAATTTTATATCAAACATCTATGTTTGAGGCAGAGAAAATTCCTTGAACCTAAAATTGTTAGGAAAATGATGAGATATTTGCCTAAGAGATTCTGTACTAAGGTCATTATCATAGGGGAGAGAAAGAACCTCGACACTATCAAGGTTGATGCATTTGTTGGCTCCTTACAAAATTTTGAACTATCCCTACTTCAGACTAGTAGGAACAAATTCATGGATTTAAAAACCATCAAGGAAGAGGATATTGATCCCTCTAATGATGATTTGGATGAACATGATTTGGATTTAAAAACAATTAATTTTCAATTCTATTACAACAAAAGTTGGGTCCTTAAAATTGGATTCATATCTCGTGCAATACCTAGGGTATTGCATGGGGTGCAATACCTAAATTCTCAGCCATAGATTTAACCTAATGGCTTAAATCTTTGACACCTCACCAAATAACAAAAAGACTATTTTACCCTTAAAAAATTTCACAGCCCACCCACTGTTTCAGGTAAGTCTGAGTAAACTTTCATATAATCAATTTTTTTTTTCTCTCTCTCCCCTGCACAGCTGCCGCTCTCTGCCTCTCCTTCAACCCATTCTTTGCCTCTCCTTCAATCCATTGTCACAGCAGCCCCAGCTCATACCCAAACACTAAAACTTAGCATTTGAAACCAAACCCACAAACACTCACACTCCCTCTTTCTCGTGTGTGAAGCTGTCCCAAGTCCCAACTCTCATGGAGTGAAGGTCTCTTTGAAGCAACGAAGCCACTGGCCGGATCGGTGGTTCTGACAGTACTTGGCCATTGTATCGTCGAAAAATCCCCAAAATCCCCTTTGTGATAGTCACTGCTGGTCCATCTTTGACTGGTTGCTTCCGACATCAACCGACTCAAGGTTGAGAGGTATGCCAACATGTCCGAGTGAAAATTGACAAAATGAAATAATGGCTTCTCTAGTTCTGGTGGGCATATTGTAATTTTTATTTAAGGAAAAAAAAATCAAACTGAAACAAAAAAAAAAAAAACAAAAAAAAGAAGAATTATGCTGGATTTTTAGTAGTTTTTCTGTGTTTTTGGATTGGAAGATGGTTAGGGGCTTTTATGGATTAGAAATTGTGTGTCTTCCTTTTCGTTCCTTGTTATTAGATAGTAGTTTTATTATGTGATTCTGGAAATTTGTTGTATTTGGAATATGAAGTTGTCCTTGGTAGCTGATTTGGAAGAATATATTTATTTCGTCTATGAATGGATATATTTTTCTTTATTTTTGGTTGGAATTTTTGAACTTATTTTGTGGATGTCACACCAAATAAGCAAGAAGCAAAGCGCATTTACACATTAGAAATAGGTAAGGAATATTTTAATTTATTTTAATTTTACTATATGACAGATAGTAGATGATATTTGGCTGGAAGTTGTGTAATGTTTTAGTATTTAGACTGTTTTTGTGTTCTAATAGCTTTAGTTTGGGACTTTGACTTGGATGTTATTCTGTGGCGACTGTGAATCAAGGATGTCGTTCCTCTAGTCTAGTGGTCAAGGATGCTCCTTAATTGAGAATGGTCATGCCTCAATTTTTTTGCTGTATGACCGATCCTTCTAAAGCCAAAAGTTAACACCAAAATCAGCAAAGTTAATTGGCATATAGAGTTCTGGAAACAGTGGTCTATGCAGAAAATTAGCAATGTTAACACCAAAACATCCCCTAAAAATAGAGGAAGAAAAACATTTATGACAATACATATGTAGCCACTCACTCCCAAATTTAGGAAAGTAGTTGATCAATTATCTCGCAATTCACTTTTAATTGGTGAGTAAGCAAATTCTATTGTCATCAAAAATATGACTTAAAGCCCTATACACATTAGTAAATACAACAGAACTAGCACCAAACCTCATAAATTATATAAATCACACCCAAACATGACATGAAAGACGAACAAATTATTTTTTTGTTATGATGAAGCAAGCATGTATATGTGATGAAGCATTAAAAATATTAATCACTTGCATTCAAAAATTGAACAATAGTTTAGTACATGCGATTGCATTTAAAAATATCAATCACTTGTATATAAAATTAATGTCTAACTAGAAGTTACTCAAACATGCACTTGTACAATCTAACGTGTTTAACATGTTTGAGTAGCTTCTTTTTTTTTTTTTGATAAGAAATACGTCAACTTTATTAAGAAGATTGAAACAGGAATACATCTTGAGCCGTAGCGTTCTCAATAATGGTTGGATTTTCCTCAATCCAAGTTACAAATGAATCTAAATTTTTGGCGTATTGAGCCAAAATGTGTGCTGGTCGATTCCCTTGTTGACGAACATGGGAGAACTGTGCTGCTCTGAAGTCTTGGAGTCTACATAAAGCATGCTACGATGACGTTGGAGATGGTAGCAGAAGGAGTTGCTTTACCCGTAAGTGCTTGAAAGAGGAGTTCTAAGTCGCATTCAAATGTTATTTCCTGAAGCCCCACGTCACATGCAAAAACAATACCTTCCTCCATAGCTTTGACTTCTGCTTCTAGTGGGCCGAGTGGCACCCATAACTTCTTGCTCATAGCTGCAATGACTTGCCCTTTGTGATCACAAGCCACCACACCAATGCTTGTGGCTTGCGCTTGCTTGAAGATGGCATCGTCTGAGTAGCTTCTTTAGTTACAAAAAATTATCAAAAAAATTTGCTTCATGTGCAATCAGTTATCTAAGTTGTCAGATACGCTGTTCAAAAAACTGTCCAAAACATATTGTCCACTGTGCAATATTAGCCATGTCCATTGTGCAATATACTCTCAGACAACCTGCCAAAAAATGTTGTCCAAGCCATGTCCACTGTGCAATATTAGCCATGTCTATTGTGCAATATACTCTCAGAAAAACTGCCAAAAAATGTTGTCCTTCATACTACAAAATCAATATTATTAGCCTGAAAAAATGTCAACAAAATCAAGTTACATTTTGAACTTAAACAAACATGAGAAAATTTCACTATAAATGAACTTACCATTTATTACTTTTTTACATACCAAAAATGTTTTGTGTTTGCAAGCAAGCATTTGTATTTTCAACATATGGAGTTAGTGCATAATTGAACCTAACTTCATTTCCCTATGTATATATATAAACAAATAAATTTATTTGATAAACATGTAAGAAAACATTTATTTTTTACTTGACCAATATTCACAAGATTTGATACTTGAGACGACAATGGAGTGAAGGTGGTAGTAATGAATGCTGCCAATGTAATCACAATGATTATAAGAGTAAAAATCTAAGAAATATTCTAGCTACTTACGACTACAAAACATAAAAATTATAAACAAGTAAGTTTATTCAAAATTTCATGTATGAAAATGTTTACATGTTACCTAACAGACATTCGCATCATTTGATACTTGAGACAATGATGGAGTTAATGGTGCCTATGTAATCACAATGATTATAAGAGAGACAATTTACAAAATCATCTAATTACTTATAAATTATAATTGCAAAACAAGTAAAAAGGTAAGTTTATTCAAAATATGACAACGTTTACATTTTACCTGACCAACATCCACATGATTTGATACTTGAGACAATAATGGAGTTAATGGTGCCTAAGTAATCATAATGATTATAAGAGAGAGTTTAAGAAATCATCTAATTACTTGTAAGTGCAAAACATGTTAACAAGTAAGTTTACCCTTAAGAATTACGTGAAATTTGGTAACTATGAATTGGTCCCAATTCATAGGTCATCATTAGTGTGGAAAGGCTAACAGGATAAGTCTGCTATATCAAAAAAAATGAAAACCTTATTAATAAATTCACAAATAAAAAGGCAAGTATAGTACAACTTCCAACTGCACAAATTATCTATAAGTTATTCCACTACAAATTAAAAAATTAAAAAAAAAAGAACTCTTACTTGATGTGAATAATGTTCTCCATGTAAGCCATAATTATTATATTGCATGTTAGAAGCAAAACCAGGTTCCTATATGAAAGACATAAATATTATTATTAGCCAAAACAATATAAAAGTTTTACAAACAATGGAAACTTAGTAGAGGATAAAAATAAATAAATAATATTTGCTTTGGAAAACTGTTGACTAACCTCATCATTTAATTCAATTCTACCCTTTTTTTTTTTGGCTTCTCAACCCAACTTTTTTTTTCGTTTTCCACCCTTGCGACCTTCTTTTTTCTTAAGATCTTTAACCCTTTCAACCAAATTTTCCAAATGTTGGTTAGGATCAAGATTTTCATTACCACTACACAATGGCATTTGATGGGGCAATTGATGCCCAGCCACATTTTTTGTCACAATATCTTCAACCTTTTCTTCATATTCCTCTATCATCTTCTCTATTAAAGCAAATGCCTCTTCATTGTCTGCTGCTCGAGAAGCTAACCGAACCAACTTGGAACATAATCTTCTATATCGCTGTGTAGCAATCAAGTTGACATCCTCTTCCACATTTATTCTCCTATTGTCCAAGATACATCCACTTTTTGCCTCTCTTGTCCATCTTTTCAAAATGTACATATCAGGAATTGTCTTTACATCAAGGGAATCAAAGACTTTCAGAACATGGCAACATAAAATCCCAACTGTTTCAAACTTTCTACAACTACATGAAAATGTCTTATCTACAGTGTCATAAGATACTATGTACTCACCAGGCTTATGCAGAAACTCAACAGTGTATGTATGCACTAACAAGTCTTCTTGGCGATTTTTTATCCTTGCTGCTGATGCCAAGTCATACTTATCATGAAGCATTTGAAATATTGTAAGTGTGTAAACTTGTACTGCTTGCTTCAACAAGGGAGAATTTTTCAAGCCCAACTGGGGAAATTTTTGCCTAGCATTAAATTCAGCTTGTAACTCTTTTTCTCGTTTTTGCTCAATCACCTGATCAAAATGTGCAAAAAATTTTGCTACATTCAAATCAGATTTCAAGTAATCTTTCAAATCTCCATTCAAACTTTCACTGAGTTGGGTACTTCGCACTTCCAATGTAAATTCATTCTTCATGTAACACTTTGCCCATTTTCCTTTCAATTTGTAGATACTATCCAACCAACTACAATCATGAATAGCATAAGTGTCAATCATGTCCTCCCATGTTTTTTCAAACTCAATTTCATCATTAAACTCAAACATACAAGTTTTAAAAACTTGAAGAAAAGAAGAACCATCTTTCATCAAATTCCCCAAATGTTTTATCCCATTTTGCATTATGTGCCAAGTACATAATCCATGGTAAGTGTTAGACATTACCTCATTCAATGCCTATGCCATTGTAGGATCTTGATTTGTAAAAATTGTTTTAGGTCTTTTACCTACATATGCAACTAGAAAGCTTTCAAAAAGCTACATAAATGAATCCACCGTTTCATCATATAAAAGAGCAGCCCCAAAAACTGTTAACTCTCTATGGTGATTGAAACTGGTAAACACCCCTAACGGTCTTAACTCTTTATTAGTACCATATGTAGTGTCAAATGTCACCACATCACCAAAATTAGCATAATCAATAATCATTCTAACATCAGCCCAAAAAATGTTTGTAATCTGCTCAACATTATCTAATTGTACTGCATATTGAAAGGATGGATTTGTAGTTAATTGTTCCTGAAAGTATCCTAATAAGCTTGCATCTTGACCATATATCAAATTTTTTTGCCGTCTTGTTCTAAGATAATTATGCTGATCAAGCTTAGTGAATCCAAGATTAGCTCTCCCACCAGCCTCTCTACTCATTAACTCATGTGCTGCTTTTGGCTTGATTCCAGAAGAGGATGCTAACTCAATCAATCCTGCATGAACTTTTGAGATTTTCTGTTGAGATCTCATCATATAAACTGTTTCTGATAGATGAAGAGTGTGATTATGTTCTTCAATAAAATCAGTCACCTTATATTTTTTAGTTTCTCGCACTAATGAAACATATAGCTTTACAGGACAATTAGTCCTTGTATCATCTCGGTTATGAGTGCGAATCATATCTTCTTTTTCTGGACCTCGAATGCCCTGCTTTGCACATACAAATCCCCTTGATGTTATCTTTCCATCCTTCTTACTTTTATTTATGTAATGTTTTCTAACATCAAAGCCCATTTGCATTCCATATTTTAGCCAAAATTCTCATGCATATTCTAATGTATCGAATTCCATACCAACTCTAGGACTCAAATCTTCATTGGCAACCATGACTCTAGGACTCAAATCTTCATTGGCATCCATGTTTTGAGAGAAGTCTCTTGCCACACTATGCAATGAATTAAAGAATACTCCTGTAATTGACAAACAAATGTACAAATTATCAACTATTATAAATATAGAAGAATGAATGTTTTTCATTAAAAATAAAAGCTGAAAATTTGTGTACCAATATTGTGCTTATCATATATAAGAATTACAACAAACCAATATATGATCATGAGAGATGATGACCCAATTGATAAAGGGCAGTTTCAAGCTAAATTTTTTAAAGAAATTGTTAAAGTGTATCATACCTATACAAAGACAAACTTTCAATTATCAAAATTTTATCTCTAAAAAAAATTATCAAAATTTTCTATCCCTATGATAATAAATTTTTATCACTAAATTCTGACTGCAAACTTGAAAGGCAAAGATTAAAACACTACAGTTTAAATACAATGAGGACCTAAAAGCATAGAATTCAAGCAATGTAACAGTAAAATAGGGATTTTATACATTTGGGTTTTATCCATACGAGCTTTAGCAAGCCAATTTATTGATTCAATCATCTTCTTTGGTTTATTCCTTATTGTCCATTTTGTTCTTGTAAGAAGGTTCCTATCATTTTATGAAAACACTTTTTTTATGAATAATATTCTGTATAAGGAACCTGAAACAACACAAAGAATCCAATGCAAACAAGAATGAACATTTATGTCTCTCTTTTCTTTTGTTTTGAACTTGTGATGGCTAAGTATTATACTATTATTAAAATAAAATTATTCAGACAAAACTTGATAGGTTAAAGATTTTTATGGAGGAAGTGAAAGAAAAGGTCAGGGCTGTAGAAGTGCAGAGGTGCAATAGCCTCATAAGGCGATTGGAAATAAAAATCAGAATTTCAAGAGCTTGGTTTCAATAGCCCCAACTATCTTGACCCCTGACCCAACTCTCCTTTTACCCAAAAAATAACATTTATTTTTTTTTTGATTCAATGTATACAAAAGAGAGAACTCACCTCCTTGAGTCAGTTGATGTTGGAAGCAACCAATCAAAGATGGACCTGCGGTGACTATCACAAATGGGATTTTGGGGATTTTTCGACGACACAATGGCCAAGTACCGTTGGAACCACTGATCCGGCCAGTGGCTTCGTTGCTTCAGAGAGACCTTCACTCTATGAGAGTTGGGACTTAGGACAACTTTACACACGAGAAAGAGGGAGTGTGAGTGTTTGGGGGTTTGGTTTCAAATGCTAAGTTTCAGTGTTTGGGTATGAGCTGGGGCTGCTATGACAATGGATTGAAGGAGAGGCAGAGAGCGGCAGCTGCGCAGGGGAGAGAGAGAGAAATTTTTTTTAATTTTATGAAAGTTTACTTAGACTTACTAGAAACAGTGGGCGGGTTGTGAAATTTTTTAAGGGTAAAACAGTCTTTTTGTTATTTGGTGAGGTGTCAAAGATTTAAGCCATTAGATTAAATCTATGGATGAGAATTTAGGTATTGCACGGGATATGAATTCCTTAAAATTGTAGTTGTAACAAGTGGTTGTCTTTTCTATGCGACAATTGGTTACACTTGCATTAAATTTTAAAGTAGTTTATATCTTATACTTGTTAGGATGGTTTAAACTATCTAAAACTTTATAGGTTTTAATAGTTCAAAATTCTACTCCAACTAATTTGTTTTTGATGGACTCCAACTAAAATTTTATTTGTCTTGTTATGATATTTTAATTTAGGTAAAACTCTATTATCTAGGCTTTAAAAAATTTAAGATTATACTCCAACTTAAATTCTCTTACCAAAAAATTTCAAGAAAATTTAAAATAAAATTTATTATTTATTTTAATTATATTAATTGTCTTTCATAATTTTATATTTCAATATAATACAACATGCACAGTACATACTATTTCTACATCAAGTGACTCAATATCAATATGTGTTATGATAGTTAATTTAGACTTTAAAGTAGTTTACTAATCATTTTGATAGTTTCAATAATATTTAT
Organism: Notholithocarpus densiflorus; assembly: GCA_030021035.2. Classification (NCBI taxonomy): domain Eukaryota; kingdom Viridiplantae; phylum Streptophyta; class Magnoliopsida; order Fagales; family Fagaceae; genus Notholithocarpus; species Notholithocarpus densiflorus. Next base: position 961,748 of record JARYZH020000113.1, on the reverse strand, counting down.
ACTCTTTTATATGAAAATTTTAATTATTCCTTGCTGGCGTACTACTAGTTTTGACAAAAAATATGGACTTGCTAACTACTTTGATGCGATGCTTTTAAGCTTTAATATCATCCATCTTTCGCCAAATTTTTAGTTTAAACGAGTTTGAATCCAAATCTTTTAATTGATAAAAAAGACCTTACCGATAAGTTAAATCGAGCCCATAGAAACATGGAGTTATAGTTCTCTATATATGAGAAAGTTTGTGGATAACTTTTGTGCCGGAACTTTTTCTACAATGTATAACTGTGATTAGTAAAGAAAAAAAAAATGATATTAATTATCTCATTTAACCGTCATAGGTAAGGTTCTTTTATATAAATACGTTTTCTCTGCTGTGAATGTAATACGATAATTAATTAGTCATAAGTAAGGTTCTCTTATATATATATATATATATATATTTATATGTTTTCAATGTTGTGAGTATAATACGATGATTAATTATGTATCCCCTTCCATAACCACTTCTAATTAAAAATCAGCTCATCGAAGGGATGAGACTTGTGACTACTACCTGCGACGACTAACTATCTTCTCTATCGTCATTATAACAATTGAATTCCATGTTAGATGGTCCAAAACCAAAGTTAAAGATTGATACTTTGATCGGAAATGTGTTCCACGATAAGAAATCCTGTAACTTTTAGTGATGCTAAGTCGATAAAGACTTCGAAAATTAAAGGACAATAATTAGTTTAAAAGTGGGACAGCCATGTGAATAAAGAGGACTAGCTAGCTAGAAACTACAATTCTTGTGATCACTAATCAAGTCTAGTCTTATTTTCAATCAACTTTAATTGTGTTCTAATCCATTTAGGTTGCAACCTGCCCCTTTCTCGCAAAAAAAGAATAGAAAAAAAAGTATGGCTCTAAATGAGAGGTGCTTGTTCAAGGAAAATTCCGAGAGCCTAAAAATATCACATTCTTTTATAAAATAAAGGGTGTCGGTTAATGTGTGCCCTTAGGGCACACATTAATTATTCATTTTTGGAAACGTTTTATGGAAATTGAAAAAGCTGTAAAAAAAATTTGGTATCTTTTTTATTTTTCCATAAAAGTTTTCTTAAAATAGTTTACTAATGTATGCCCTAAGAGCACACGTTAATAAAACTCTAAAATAAATTACACTCATAACTTTTTCTCTCTCTTGTAAAGTTTTATAATTAATCACAACTTTTCTATATCGTAATCTGTATTTTTTTTTTTTTTAACAAAGAAAAATAGTCAAGCTCACCACCACCCAAGCTTACCATTTTAAGAGAGCCAAAGACACTAACACAAGAGACTTTATCTATATAGTAGATAAAGTCTATATATACTATAAAATTTATTTCTTTTTGGATGAATAATATCTGTGTTAATAGATAGATATATATATATATTTATATATATATATAGTTCAAACTTTAATATTCTCTGTAGAAATTAAGCTAGTGAAAAGAATCTAATTCTCTATTTAAAATTTTAAATTTAAGGCAAAATAGAAAATGTAACCCTAATGGACCCCATTGATGTACGACTTCAATACAAACTATTTAGGGCTTGACTCATTAGAAATTAAGCTCACTTCCAGCTGTTGGAGAGTGAACTTTATCTATGACCATTTCAAGCCCACCGACAATGGAATTTGAATTCTCCACCAACAATGTTAGTACAATTTGGCGTTTCCTACAGAGTGCTATTATATGCATGAGTCATTTGCAAAGTCTTTGACACGTAAGAGCATCCCCATCAGTATGTGTAAAGTCTTGCAAAATAGAAAAAGTAACTAATTTTTATACATTTTGAGCAAAAAAACATCCACATCAGTGGATGTAAAATTGTGCATAAATGCATAAGAGCTACAGTAACCGTGCATATTTGCATGGTTACTGTAGCTCTTGCATTTAATATTTTAATAATTTTTGATTTGCTCCTTTTTTTCTCTCTCTTCTCCATCTACAAAACTAACGCATTCTGTCCCTCATCATGTTCTTTCTGTCTTTGATACACACACTACAAAAAAATGGTTCTAAGGCCGCGTTTTAAAAACGCGGCCATAGGGCAAAAAAACGTGGCTATAGCCTCATTTGGCCTATAGCCGCATTTTTTTAGGCCGTGTTTTTTAAAGCAGCCTAAAACCTGCAACTATAGGACTGATCTGTCTATAGCCGCACTTTAAACGCGGCCCAAGACCAGGTCCTATAGCCCCGCTTAAAATGCTGCTTAAGGTGAGTACTGTACCCGCGTTTAAAACGCGGCTTAAGACCTATTCCTTACGCCACGTTTTAAACGTGGCCTAAGGCCAAAACCTTAGGCCACGTTTTAAACGTGGCCTAAGACCAAAACCTTAGGCCGCATTTATAAGTGCGGCCATAGCTCCCTGGTTGACAGCCTGAAAGTTAGTTATTTTAGCCACATTTAAAACGCGGCTATATGTCAGAACTATAGCCACGTTTTTAATTGTGGCTATATCTGTCACCTATAGCCACGTTTTAAACGCGGCTATAGTTTTTTTTTTTCTTCCCTTTCTAGGCAAGAAAACCTGTCACAATTTCAATCAATACAGCAACAAAACCTATCACACACACAAAACTCCAACTTGTTGCATGCAACAAAATAACAAACGGCAATTTCAAAGAAATATCAAGCTAGAATTTTCTCAAACTTGTCACAATTTCAATCAATATCTTTAAGAAATATGGGAAAATTATCAATGTTTGAGGAATATACAGCAACAAAATGGAGGAAAAAGTTTAAAGTTCATTTGACACAAAAAAGATGCAGCGAGCATCACACATGCGGCTACTCTAACTTCCTATGGCTATCCCGGATGCTTCTAGGGGTGCCTTGTCTACAAGTGGGGCATCAGTTTTGTATCCTTGATTTATAGGTAGATCACAGCCAATGTCCATAATGGCATTGCAATAATATAATAAAAGCAGTAAGCTATTTCGAGCCAAGCAGTCATCATAAGTTACTTCATATAAAGAAAACAACTTTTCAGCAGCTAGAGACGCTCTTAAAAACAAGATTAGTGAAGTTATACGACTTTTCAGCACTACGAATACCCATTTCATGTTTCTTCCTAAACAACTAAGCATACTCGTATTTTTTTTTTAATAATTCTAACCAACTACCTAACAAACTCGTCAAATATTTTGCATACCAAAACTAAATCAAACTTCATTTACAAAACCAAACTATAGCAAAAAAAAAGTTTCCACAGGCCAATATATATAGCAACATGAACCCCCCCCCCCCTCCGGCGGCTAAAGCTAGGAAACAAAACAGCATTAATGGAGGTAGTGATAGTAAAGTTTGTTTGTTTTTAGAACATGACTAAAGCTAGGAAACAAACTCTTCTAACCCATGACAATATCATACACTCAAAAGAAGTATAAATGGACATACCTGCAACTTCTCAAGGTATTGAGGCTGACCATGTCCTTTCTTAATGGTCCCAGTGCGCTCCAAAATAATATGTCAGCAAGCATAATGAAAAAATGCCTATCCAACAAAAGTACACAAATGTGGAACCATAAATAAGTACTTAAAATATTGATCAGGTAAATGTGTTGTATGTTCACAAAAAACATTGTCCAAATAAACTTCATGTGTACAATATTCCTTCTGATACAGCCAAAAAGTAATACAAAATACACTCTTCAAAATATCCACAAAGAGTCCTCACTATGATGCAGCGCTATCCTGAGTATATTATACACATCGTATTAGTAGCACATAATAATGCATTGCAATAAACACGCAACTTTCAATAAATTAAAGGCAACGTTTTTAGTACCTGAAAAATTTGTGAAGCAGGTGTAAATGGCCCGAATCCTTGTAACATGGCTTTCACGCCTGACATCATTTCATCCACTTGTCGCTTTGATTCCGCCATTTGCTACTTTGCTTCGGCCATTTGCTGCTCATGTCGTGCATCTGATTGCCGATTTGCTTCGACTAGTGCTTCGGCAATTTCTTCCTTATGCTGTGCATGCAAAGCGGCGATGTGCTCCTGATGCCTCTGCTTTGACTGGGCAAGTTGGTCCTTCATCGAATTTTCCAATTCAGTCATCCGATGGGCTGTTTCGCTGGACAATGGCTCGGTCAAACATGGAAGGTTGGACCCACTTCTTCCTGTTGGGGTTGGCCCAAAACCGACCCCACGTACACGTCCACAATGTTCTTTGCCCATCACTTGAGCAAACGCATCATTTGTGGACCATAGGATTCCTTCGTGACGCTCTCCTTGTAGTGAGCCCCCGTTGTTTAAAATTTCATTCATTTTATCCTGTTTTCACACAAGAACCAAATAACATATTATTTGCTATAAACATTTCACGCACAAAATACAAAAGATATATTAAGCAACGATATAGGGCTTACAATCTTATCTTTCACTTTAGCACTAACAGGATGCCCATCTTTTGTGCAGTATACTTTCGCGAGAATAGTTGCACGCTCCACTGCTTGTCCACTATCTTTTGCCTACATCATATTCAACAGTCTCATTGCAATAGTGAAAATTTATGTTGGTGATATGAAGCGACAATCGACAACCAAACATAGCAACTGAAATTTTGGGACATAACATGCATACATAAATGTAAAACAAATTCCTAAAAAATGTAGCTTATTACGTTGAAAAAAACTACTAAGTTGTTTTCTTCATGCTAGAATGCTTTGTATCAAGCGATTTTTGGTCCCAACATTCGCCTATGTCCATCACAGTTAGTTGTGATAGTGGCTGAAATAGTCCCTACCTAGCCCCATCCCAAAGTTCTATATATTGGTTAGCTACTACCCAACCCAATTGACTTCACTCAACTTCCTCACATTTCCTCTCTCTCACTTGTCTTTGTTGTCACAATGTCAATTTTTATTGTAATCATCTTGAGAAAGCTGTCACACCGTCAAAACTATGAACAAAAAAATGAAGAAACATGCAATGTTCCTCTCAATAAAAATTCTTCAACTGAATCATTTTTTTTCGGTTTTTTTGTCCCTATAAAGCTAACGCATATTGTACACAAATATCTCCAACCAATTTCTCTACTCCATTATTTTAACATTGATTTCTCTTTTTAATTGGAACTAGCTGCCTTCTTTTTTTTTTTTTTTTTTTTTTTTTTTTTTTTTTTTTGGGATCACTACTTGCCCTTTGATTAAATAAAATAGCCATTTCTTAGGCCACGTTTGAAAAAGTGCGGCCATAGGACCCTTGTTGACAGCTTCAAGACATATTTTAGCTGCGTTTAAAACGCGGCAATAGGCCATAACTATAGCCGCGTTTCTTAAATGTGGCTATATCTGTCACCTATAGCCTCGGTTTAAACGCGGCTACAACCCCCTGTATATTCATGTCAATTGTATTGGAGCTGTCCGCTTTCAATCGCATTTCTAATTTCCACAGAGAAGGTAACAAAGGAAAGCAAATTCAAACAACAACCAATTACTATATACCAGACCAAACTCTTGCTAACAAAGTGGCAAACATAATTCTTAATGAAATCAGTAATGAAAAACAGGAAACATCACAAGAAATGTCTATTAACAGTCATAAACATGCAAAAAAGCCAAGTCCACAACGTTACCCCAACACTAATTCACACAAAATGCTCAGATTCATCAGTAAACTAATTTCTTCAAACTCTTCAAATTCATCACACAAAATAATTGTTACCCTACTCTATGTTTGGCTTAATTTAGTACTCCATTACTTTACAATAACACTAGTAGTAAATATGCAGGAGCTAGGCCGTGGTATTTTGCAAAAGTCATAAAGCCTTAGGCGTTTTAATCAATTTTGCTCTTCTTGTTCTTCTTTTTTATGTGTGATTAGCTTATAATAATGCCAATAATGGTGTTATGAAATTGAAGACAGCTAATATTCAAACCAAATTTTTCTTTGCCTTTCACCGTGTCATGTTTTCCATAAACTTATAAGCTGGACCACCCTAGAAGAGAAGCTAAAGTTTTGATAATAATAAAAAAATTTCTCTAGCTTTTTCATGTTTGCTAGGCTTTATTATTTGATGGATATATAAAAACTTCCATGTTCACAAAAACATATAAAACATCTCATTATAGCTCAGAATGTGAACGTTTACACACTCACATGAATCTTCTAGTGACTTCAAGAATAAGAGAAGTTGGAATTCAAAAAGAACTTAATATTAATAACTCCCTCAATTTAACCTAACAATATGTGCGGAAAATGCATAAATGAAGTTAATATTGATTTTTTATGAGACAAGAAGTTTATATTATTGCAGTAATGAAATTGTGGATTGCTTAGTTTGGACCCTACGACAACGTTGGGCACTGCCACCATTACTGTCATCTCCATGCAAGCCATTTCCCATGCTAAACTCAAGCCGACAAAATATTTTTTAATTTTCATGACTTCGAATCGACCATGTTCTTTATAAAAAAACAAGAAATAAAAGAAAACACCTAGAATTTATTGATACCAATATGTCACAAGTTCGATTAAAATATCATATGTGTATTAAAACTTTATAGTTCTTGTATAATGCATTTCTTACCATATTCTCAGTAGTTTGGGCAAAACTTATAGGCCCCGACCTTGCTATGTCCTTCTGAAACTCACGACTTCTCTTGTTCTTATCAATTAATATCTACAAACACATTCCCGCCAACAATACAAAAAAAAAAAAAATTGTTAAATCATTTAAAAAAACATACCTTCTTAATAAAATAAAATAAAAAACCCATCATATACCAATTTACCACTAAAAGATAATAGAGCAAGAAAATAGTGACACCTTTGTTTTAGAATCAAACCAGTAGTCAACTAGCACTGCGTACTCCTGCTTGTCAGCCCAGTCTGGTTTGGCCAAAATGACAGCTGCTTTCGACGCATCTTTTGGGTAGCATTTTTTTTTTTAACTTGGTCCTTCGGTTCCTCCTCAGTTCCCCCAATAAGTGCATTGCCCAGCACATTTGATTAGGTGGTTTGATAATTTCGGGGTCAAAGATCCACTTTTTTTGAAATGCAAAAATTGAGTTAGCATAATAAGTTACTACCTACTGAAAATGTCATTTGATACTAACAATTAAAAGTAGCTTAATAAGTTACTACCTCTATCTCTATCCAGGCATTTTCTTTGACATTATTAGGGACATGCGCCCAATTAACTGGCACAAGTGGGCAATAGGTGTGGCAGAGGCACATAGTGCCCAACCACCTTTTGAATGTTTGTCCACTCTCTCCAATCGGTTGGCCGCTCCCATTTAACGCACATGTAATTTTTTTGTTCGCTGGAAGAGTCCATATTCGGTGCATTAGCGTTACCCCACGCTTTTTATTTAAATTACTGGACTCTGGGGTTTCCTGAACCGAATCTTCTGCACACCCATTACTAGAAACTAGGGTTTCTTGGACCAAAGCTCCTGCATATAGTAAACCACTATTAGTAATGAAATTTCAAAGTTCACAACATGAGAAAAGTTACAGTATATAGCTCAAGTAATTCAAACGAAAAGTTCACAACATGAGAAAACTAGGGTTTCTTGGACCAAAGCTCCTTATATTCAAACTTTTTTTCTTTTCGTTTTGCTGAAATGCATCTTCATTAACAAAGAACTAACTTACATATGTAGCCTCCCCCAGCAAAACACGACCAGTTGAGTCAACAAAAAAAACTTTAAAATCATTTTTCCAGCCCATAATTCCCAAAACCTATTCCTTTTGTTGATTCAAAATACTTTTTCCTCCATTTCAAACCAAAGGTCATTCATAATATTCATTACTTAACATATCAAGTTGCCAAAATTCACAAACCTCTATGGGTCAAAGATAGTATCGAATGCGATTGATCTTATTCCTCTAATATTGTCTATGTTTAATGATTCTCAAAAAAAAAAAAAAAAAAAAACTATGTTTAAAGAACCACGTGTAGAAGTATCTGGGAATGTCCCAAAGGATCTCTTAGAGCACGAAAGAATAAAGTGTCAATACATCAACAAGCTTGGATTATAATTCTAGAACCCTTCAAATAGAAATAATATATTTCTTCGTTTGAGAAATTAAATGGAGAGCTGAAAGAATATATATCTATTTGTTTACAGAGGAATCTTGTAATCTGCACGGCAAGTAATTCCCAAATATGACGAACTTTTGGTATTCTTTTTTTGAAAAATATAGTAATTTCAAAAATATTTAGAGAGTTATGATGGTCTTAAATGAAATTATGCTTTGAAAGTATTTGCATAAAATTGTATTTTGTGCAGTATACTCGATGACTTTCTAAAAAAAAAAAAAAACATACACTCGATGATGTTTCCCACCTACAATAACAAATCTAATCTAGCTACCGCTTTTTATTCAAAAAGCTAATACGATTTTATTTTTTTTTTAACAAAAAGAAAACACGATTTAGTTGCACAATACTATATACTATCACATGTAAAACTGTATTTCTTAAACATTATTTCAAAAGTACCATATATCACCAAATAGTTTTAAACGTTTTGCAATTTTTTAAATAACCCATTGAAATCAATCTTTTCACAAAAGCCCCAATGCACAGGGATTTGTTGATATATTAATAAATAAATGTGTGGCTCTCCTTTCATTAAAAAAAAAAAAAAGGCTAAATGAGATATTTTAGTTCCTTGGAATGTTTTATTGTCTTTTACTTGACAATTAAACCCACCTCATAAAATTTCAACTCATAATCTCACCTGTCACTCCATGATTATGGGATCTAGAGGTGGTTATAAGAGGGTGTTGATGCTTACAAATTAATCAAGTTATTAAAATGCTTTTATTTGGAATATTAAAGTAAAGTCTTGTTGAGGACTTTTTTTTGGTTGACTACAAGATCAAGCCTTAAGGCCTAAGTAAGGGTATAAGCAAACTTTATAAAACCTCTCTAATAGCTGCCCCCCCCCCCCCCCTCCAAAAAAAAGTACAAAGTTTGGCTCCCCATTGACACAGCCACAAAATATCGACCCTACTGAAATCCCAATTCTTTTAACTTTTTAGTCTTTCCCAACATGTCAACATATGCCCATATATTTATTTTACTAATTTTCACCCTTAACTTTTACTTACTTTTAGCCATAATTTACTAACTTTAAGGCATGCCTTCCCTTCATTCATCTTTTCCCAAAGCCTAAAACCTCGGCTCCTAGCTTCCATGCATTCAACTTTTCTATTTTAGTTCAATATATATCTATTTATTTATCATAAGATTTGTACTTTTCTTCTTTGATTCAATTTCTATTTAGTAATCTAATTTAGTTTAATTTAAATTCTATTTATTTTAAGGTTAATTGCTTATGGTGATTTTGTTATATTTAATTTTTATATGTTAGCTTATAGAAGTAGCCTAATTTTGTTATATACTAATGTTTAATTTTTAAAAATGTTATGGACTCATGATTGTTCAAAAGAATACGAGAAACTTGTGCTATATATATATATATATTTATATATATATATATATACATGCATGCATCTAACAAGAGCGCTAATCAAGTTTCTAGTTGCACTCTCACAAACTAAGTTCTTCTGACTTTGATGACTTAAGCATTGCACTCTCACATGTAAAATAATTTCTCAAGAGCTTGATAGCTTTGCTGACTTGAATGCCTCTAGATGTCGTTAACAAATATTTCATATCGTTCTTTACTGATTACGTCAATTTGTTACTGTTGAATGCCTTCCATCATAGTAGAATACCTTAGTATGTTGCTATTGAATGCTTTCCACCATTACCGGTAACCCAAGCAAGTACAAGATATATAAGTTTTGTATCTTAATATTCCAACTTTCATTTATATAATGAATATTATTTTTGTTATATTCCACTTACACACAATCATTAATTCCTAGCTTTTTTTTTTTATCTTCGTGAAGGAAAATCTTCTACAATATCACTAGCTATCTCTCTTACACCATTTATTATCTTATTTTAAATACTCATTAGCTTATTTCATTGCCTTGGGGATACATAATGATAATGGCCAACAGGTGATCCATTGGCAAGAATTTCAAGAGATAGGGCTTTGGAATTGTGAGTTTGTGAGAGGTTTGTGTGTGCTATTTGTGTGAGTTGTTAGTGTTCTGAGAACTGATTAAGTATGGTTGTAATACATATTATTGATAGTAGTAGTTTTTTTTTTTTTTTTTTTTTTTTTTTTTTTTTTTTTTTTTTTACATTGCCTATGAACATAGGCATGGAATTAGAGCTTCCACTATTGTGCACAACAATTGATATTAGAGCTTCTGCTATTGCACAACACTCTGTGTGTGTGTGTGTATGTGTATGTTTTAACGTTGTTATGTTGTCACCCTTGATATTTACCCACTTTGATTCTATCTTCGCTGTCAATGACCCCACCTAATGGAATTGATCAAGTCCAACTAAAAACTCAAAAGAGAAACTCAGTCGAAGATTCACTCTATTTTGGTCGGTATCAATTCCAAAAGGATAAAATTTGGCTCCAAACTCGTTTAGAGCTATTTGTTTCAATCAATTACGTGGCGATTTACAAGACTATACTTGTGTATTATTTAAACAAGATCACATGATTCATTAAAAAATCATGTGACTAAACTACACGTCGATGGTCTTTTCAATTTCCACGTTTTGGGTTGGAGCAAGATAGCTCCAAACTAATTTGGAGCCAAACTTTTTCCATTCTAGAATATTGAATTTGATTTGGTTGGGTTGGTTGATAGGTTAACACTCCACTTTGCTCAAAGCTAACCTGTAACCACTAACCACCCCTATCTGTGAACCACTACGTAATAACTTGGAAGAGATACTTTCAACTGGATTTGTAATAAAATTTCCTATTTGTAGTTTATGCCTCTCTTTTTCATAAACTAATGAAGCATAATTTCCCTTGCTTTGTTTCCCTAAAAAAAAGGGGTGGAAGAGGGAAAACTCTTAATATAACCTTTTTTATTTATTTAGAAACAACTCTTAATATAACTAGCCAAACAATTTGGATTCCTTTTCATTTACATCAAATGTAATGGTAACATTAGCAACGGTGTCTAGAAAAGACACCGATGATGCCTTAAAATAAATTTAGAGTTGGAAATTAATTATTGTAACAATTCAAGAAAGCTACACTCAGGTTGATAGTCATATATATACAGTGTATTGCAGGTATCTGAAAAGGTATGTTTTTTACAAAATAGGCATGAAAAAAAAAATGCACCACACGCTGGTCTTACATGAATTGTGTCACACTTCACTCCATCTAATTCAAATTGATTAAACTGAGTTAGCTCAGTGCACATGAACTGTTAACTCAAAATGTATCAAACTGATACCAACTCATTCAAAAATAATCAATGAATATTCACTCAATGTGTCTTTGGTTATAGCTTAATTATGTAACAGTATATTATATATATATATATATATATATGATACAAGTATACAACTTCTAGATATTAACACCAAGAAGCCATAGCAGCTGATGGTCTGCAAATTAATTATACTTTGTCAACTTTTCAACAAATCATAAACAGAAGACCCAAGTACTAAATCGCAACAAATTATACGTCTCTATAATGCTGTTAGCCTCCAAGTTATCAAGTAGGTATCTTACTGAAACACTCAAAAAAATAAAAAAGTCGGACACTATAGAAGATTTGCCCTAAAATAGAAAACCAATCTTGCAGCAGCATTATTAGCTAGTGGGCAAATAACCAACAGAAAAAACTACCATATTGGGTTTAGCAAAATGGACCCCTCAGCAAGGAAGGAAAAACCAGACGCTGCACGGCATAGTTTTGTAATTGGTTTTGTGATCTTTGTGTATAGATATACATTTTGATAATTGGTTTTGTGATTAGCTTATTTTTCCCATTCGTGTTGTTAATTTACTTATTACGCAGGACAATAAGAACAGATTAATGCAACATTCTCAAACAAGAAACTTATTGTGTCCTTTGGAAATTAACTCCTCAGCTGAATAGAATCAATATTAGAATGAATATATATCTGAATATATATATATATATATATAAATTGATTGCAGCCATGTGTACATATGTACATATTATATATCTGATATATAATAGAATCACAAATCTAATGTACATATTCAAAACAATTAAACATTTACGCTTTTGCACTTAATTTTCAGTCAATCACGGAGTTGTTACTCTGTAGTTGTTCCAAAACTACGGCATGTTATTAAGCTCCAATACCCTAGATAAACAAGTTTAGCTTCTCCAACAGCCCACAGGTTGGCTTCGCATGTGTTAGCATAAAGAGACCATCATGTAGGAAGGTCAGTGTTGGTGTAAGTTGGTGTGGTGGTGATTTTACTACTTGTACTAAAAAAGAAATTGTACAATTGCCTTTTGAAGTGGTCATCGGCAAGTTTAACAATAAGTGAATTCACTCGTTCATATTTTCATAAATTTAAAAGAAGTAATGGGCAGCCTATCTTTCTTATGTCAAAAACATAATAAAAAAGTATGTTTAAAAGCATGTTTAGACCGATTTTAAAATCAGTGTAATAAGATAAAAGGAGAAATAGTATCTCTTTTCTTTTCTTTATTTTCTTTTTCTGAGAATGAGGGCGATTAGATTCTCTATAATTAGCTAAGAAAAATTGAAGTTTGGACACATAAAAAAATAAAAAAAATTTAAATTTCCCTCATTTTCATATTATTTCTTCTATGGCTACAACTAAAATTCATCAGTTATGAAAATATGATAAGACTTTGTCGTACCATAGAAATGAAATGCTTTACATGCTATCCTTAGCCCATATATGTTGATCATTTTCCACAGATGAAACTCTATTAAAGTTTCAAGTGGGTCACAACAATCTAGAATTTAAAGCCTACTTTCATATATACAATGGTTAGGTTAATATACAAATTACATCATCTAATTGTCTCATAAATTCAATTTAGTCTTCTAACCTCAACGGTCTTTTTAAGTGAATATGATAACTTTTACGTTTATTCAATGTAATTCTTATGTTAAGTTTGCCATAATCACATGGTATCATTAGGTGTCCTTAAAGAGTATTATTTTGAAAATGCAAAACTACCAATCTTTACTTTCTTTTTCAGACACTTAACGGCTAATTCTGTAATGAGAAGTGGAAGAACATTACCACACTTAAAGAAATGGAAAAATAAGCATCTAGTATTTATTATCAAACTCTTCAAGACATGTGAACTACCTGGAGAAGGCGGCTGTGTCTCATCATCATCTCCTTCCTCCTCTCTTGCTTGCTCAGCCGTAAAGGCAGCCCTTAGCTCCTCCTGCACGCAGTCTCGTGAGCGTGACGATCCTTGGCCAACTTCCACAACTGTCAATGGATGTTCCCCTTCCATTACTGCACCAAACAACCAGAAAATTAATTGAGAAAGTAATAAATATCAAACGTTACAGAGAAAGACATGTAAACTACCTGTGGGTTGTGTCCCAGCATCCCTAGTACGGGCGTCTTCCAGCCCCTCCCCCCTCTGTCGTGAACGTGAAGGTCCTTCGCCAACTTCTACAATTGGCAATCGGCGTTTCTTTCCCATTTCTGCGTCCAACAACTTTACAAAACAAAGAAAATGTTAATTATAAACAACAGTCAATTGCATAAAATGTATTATGGGAAAAAGACAAAGTAAAATAACTCATTTTAATATCTAACAATATATACAGGCATATTTCCAAGTTTAAGAGCTTCTCTTTGCCAACCACTACAACCACGACGAAATGAAACCCTAACACCACAGGAACATATATCCAAGTTCATACGAAATGAATTTCAAATCCAATAACGAAGAGGGGAAGGAATTGGACGCATAATAAGTACAAATTAAAGGAATTAACAATATTAAGAGGAATTAACAAATTCATCAAATATAACACAGAGGAATGGCTTTAATTCATGAATGGATACGTTTTCATTAACAACTGTAACATCCAAACGCATAATACACCACTAAACTATTACACTACTCATCCTCGGTGTACTCGTCCTCGTTGTCATCTTCAGTGTCAGACTCATCGTCAATAAACTCACAATCGTCTAAGTTGTTTACTCCATGAGGATCTCTTTCAGCAATGATAGAGGCATCAATTGTTATTCCCTCTAGATCATCCCGAGCCCAACGAAGGTTGTCACTCACATCCTCATTAGTACTTATATTGTACGGAACATTCTCAGAGAAACTATATATGTCATCCTCGTCACGTTGGGGACCAATACCGGCATCGAACACATCCCTAGCTTTCGTTTTGACAACAACATACCAATCTTTCTGCCTTTTATCTTCCACATAAAAAACTTGTGTAGCTTGAGATGCCAAGACGTATGGTTCATCTATCATTTCATCCCTACCATGTATGAAGTGTGTAAAGTTCACCATTGGAAACCCAAATTCATTAGTCCTATATCCTCTCCTATGTTCGTCATGAACCCATTTACACTTGAATAGCACATGTTTGATATTGTCAGAATAATTCAACTCGATTATATCAGTTAAAACACCATAATACGTAATGCCACCATCAGTAGCGACACTAACTCCACTATTCTGTGTTTTCCTGTTTGCCTCATCATTTACACTCCTAAATTTTAAGCCATTTATGACATAATGCTTGAACCGCTTTACATAAATATATGGCCATTTAGACAATGCAGCAAGGGTATCACTAACTCCCTCCCTTTCCTTATCAGCACCAGTGAGGGGCATCACCTAACATCAGTTGGCCAAAATAAAATAATTAATATCAGTACAAGTAATCATAGTTGACACAGTGTTACAAGTTTAATAAGTTGAAAATGTCATACGTACGTGACTCCTAAACCAAGTACAGAACTTCTCCATGTGGTGCTTATATATAATGGCCTTGGAAACGTTACGATTCTGGCCTTTTCGGAGTTCATCCTCTATCAGTCTATTATGCATCCTGTGCAGGCAATTGTATTAGGGTTAATAGACCTAACGTACATTGGATTGACGTGCAATTATATTTGTATATGTAATACTTACTCACGAAAGCGGTTGATGTTTTCAGAATTGAATAAAACATAGCGATGGGCTTGGGTCCACTCTCTATTGTTTAGTGTCATGATCGAAACCACCCCTGTTGACTCCTCAATCGTCCTGGTGGGTCGATTGAATATAGTTTCAACTCCTTCCATATATCGTGAACAAAATGTTAAGCACTCCTCTACTATGTATCCTTCAGCAATAGATCCTTCCGGAGCAGCTCTATTTCGTACGTAAGACTTAAGGCGTGATAGGTACCTATAAAGGAATGATAAGATTAATGATTGGCAATGGTAATTCGAATGCATTTTATATGAAACTGGAAGTTGGTCAATAATATTACACACATCTTACCTCTCAATGGGATACATCCAACGGTAGTGTACTGGACCACCAATCTTAGCTTCAGCAGCTAAGTGCATGACCAAATGTACCATCACTGTAAAGAAGGATGGAGGAAATATCTTTTCCAATTCACACAATGTCACTGCAATGTCTGCCTCAACAGTCACAATATCTGAAACCGTAAGGGTTTTGGAACAAATTTCTCGAAAGAAGCAAGCTAACTTTATCAAAGGCCTAGTAACATGAGATGGTAAAGACCCACATAATGCTATGGGAAAAAGCTGCTGCATCAAGATGTGATTATCATGACTCTTCAAACCAGAAATCTTACGTTCTTTCATATTCACACGGCGTGAGATATTGGAAGCATACCCATCAGGCACTGTTACGTCCTTCAAAACTTGCAAGAAACCATCTCTCTCCGATAAAGTCATATGAAAACATGCGGCCGGTATGATATACTTATCATCACTTTTTCGTTGTAGGTGGAGTTCACTCCTTATCCCCATCTCCGCCAAGTCAAGGCGTGCCTTGTAATTATCCTTTGTTTGGTCCTTCACGTTCAACAGTGTGTTTAGTGTATTGTCCATCACATTCTTCTCTATATGCATCACATCAAGATTGTGTCGCAACTTATGATCCTCCCAATAAGGCAAGGTGAAAAATATGCTCCTCTTCTTCCAACCAATGTGGTCTACCTCCGTTCTCTTTCTTTTATTGTAAGCAACTTGACATTTCCTTCCCAGACAACGTCCAAGTAAATGTTCAGTTCCCACAATAATGTCTGATGCGACTGGTGGTTCAGGAGCCAATCGCGTTTCATTAGATCCATCAAATAACATACCTTCTTTCCGGAAATGGTGGTCAACATCCAACCATCGCCGATGTCCCATGTAACAGAATTTGTGGCCATTTATCAAATATAGAGAGTCGGTTTCCACGGCACAAGAAGGACACGCCAACTCACCTTTTGTACTCCAACCCGACAAATCTGCGTATGCAGGAAAATCATTTATGGTCCACATCAATGCTGCACGCAATTGGAATACTTCTTTTGAAGATGCATCGTACGCTTGTACTCCAACATCCCATAACTCCCTTAGTTCTTCTACTAACGGTTCCAAGTACACATCTATAGCAATCCCTGGCGAGGTAGGACCAGGGATAACTAATGATAGAATCATAGATGACCGTTTCATGCACAGCCAAGGTGGGAGATTGTAGGGGACCAACATGACAGGCCACGTACTGTGACTGGTACTCATAATTCTGAAGGGGTTGAACCCATCCGCAGCTAATCCAAGTCTGACATTACGAGGGTCAGATGAGAACTCTAAATGCTTACTGTCAAACATTTTCCAAGCACTTGAGTCAGCAGGATGCCGCATTACCCCATCATCAGTACGACCATTAACATGCCATTTCATAGAACTAGCCAGATCGGGTGAAAGAAATAGTCGCTGCAATCTTCGCTTTAAAGGGAACCACCGTAAGATCTTCGCAGCTTTCTTCTTCCCCTTATTGGATGAAGCATGCTTACTAGCAACAGATGCCTCATTTGTTTTCCACCTTGAAGCTTTACAACAAGGACACGCCTCAAGGTTAACATGTTGCTTCCAAAACAACATACAATCATTGGGACAAGCATGGATCTTCTCATAACCCAAACCCAAATCTCGGACTATCTTCTTAGCCTCATAATGGTCCTTTGGTAACTTTGCGTCTGAAGGAAGCATATCTCTCAGGACTTGAAGCAACAGAGTAAATGACTTATTCGTCCAACCACACAGAGTCTTCAACTGGAACAACACGACAATGGCTGAGAAAATGCTAAATTTTGTACAACCTTCATATAAAGGTTTGTCTACATCATCTATCATCTTGTAAAACTTCTTGGCGTCATCATTCGGGCCTTCAGCCGGATGTTGCCCAGTTGGACCTTCTTCCATTGGTTCGGGTGCCATTTCATGCGGGGGGCAGAAATCGTGCAACATCCCACGAAAATCACCATATAGATTTTGGGTTTCTTGCACATGAGAGCTCCCACATTCGGTAGCTGGCGTGGCAGCCGCCGATTCCCCATGAAATTTCCAAACTTTGTAAGTTTTAAGCATCCCTGAAGCCCAACAATGATCACGTACCACATTGAGCGGTTGTAAAAGCAAATTCACACATTTCAAACAAGGACATAAGATCTTCCCATCACGCGCGGATGAAGAGGCAAATTCCACGAAATGGTTTACACCTTCAAAATATTCCCTTGAACCCCTCCTCTTGTCCATCCAACTTTTATCCATTGCGATACAATATTTACGGATTTTTACCTACACCAAAATTTGTTACTACAAAAGTAATAATTATTATAATTACATTCATTTGTCATTTGTTAAGAACAGACATACCCAAGTATGCGGCTATTTTCTTAGAACATATAACACTTGTCCTAGACTAACTCAATGTCATAAGTTGTAAAACTAGTTAAGCATAAGTGATTTAAATATATGAAAACAAATACTCATTATTAAGGTAATTGTAATAATTATTAAATCCGTAATAATTATTAAGTTCGTAATACCACGATGCTCAATTACTTGGGTCATTGGTCTAAAGTGAGTTCAAAAAAGTTTGGTTGACAATTTAATTCGTAATGCAATGTTGTTTGAAAATGGGTCAAGTAACGTTAATCGGCACATTTTCGAGAGTGTGATGTTGGTTTCATACCAAACATGTGCTTCAAAATGACCTATATGAACGTAATCCATCAACAATGCCTAAATAAATGACTCATTTTGTTTGCTTTCTGTTTTACACAGTGTCATCGCAGAAGTAAATAATGCAATGACACCTAATAAATGACAAAAAGTTGGCAGTTTTTGAAAAGGAGAGTAAAATCATAGGGAACATAATAACCATTATAACCACATGGCAACAACTCAAACATATTCAAAATCTACACATTAGCTTAGATGACAACTATCATCGAGGTCGTTGGGACATAGAAATCTACTGAAAAATCATGGCATTATAGGCCATTTATATTACCAACTACTCAAGTAATTTAACTAAATCCATTGTGATACATCTATGGGTTTGGACACTTTGATAGCATGAATAAGGTAAATTATGAAGACATAGTTAAATTGAACTGAATTATCTTTACAAAAAATAACATTATTTTCTTATTTATTCGTCAGTGCAAAAATGTGTTTAATTATCTTGAGAATCTAATGCATTGCACAAGAAATTGTACTTAGGTTTTGTCCAAAAATTATTACTACTATGCATATGCATGACCAACTCTAGGCCTAGACCTAAATCTCCCTTGCTTCAAAAATTTGAAAAGGGTCCTATAGGTTGTCTAGGCGGGGCTGGCTAACAGGGGCCAAGGTTTTGGGAGGGAGGGGCCCAACTATTAAAAACATAAAATATACCTAGTTAAAAAATAATATTGGGCCGGGAGGGGGGGGCCCCTACTAGGTCCGTCCCTGACAGAAAATCATGTACTTTAACAACAAAAGACAACTAAATATCCAAAGAAAATTCAGGACTCCTAAACAAAATAAAAACCATTCCATAAGCAAACATTTAGTGAACATGAAGTTGCAAAAAATTTCTCTTTGTACGGAAAATAAGCATAAATTATGGTTCAGCTTCAACCTGCTAGCGAATGTTAGTTTTTGATGCCCAGTTTGGATGAACTTTTCACACCACTTGTTTACTGTTTGCACCTGAAATTAAGAAATAATTCTTATTAAAGAACATGAAAAGTTTTATATAATAAGTAGTAGATGTGGCATATATAATAAGAATTAAACCAAACTCAAACCCATACATTGGATG
The DNA here is from genome assembly GCA_030021035.2 of Notholithocarpus densiflorus. Taxonomy (NCBI): domain Eukaryota; kingdom Viridiplantae; phylum Streptophyta; class Magnoliopsida; order Fagales; family Fagaceae; genus Notholithocarpus; species Notholithocarpus densiflorus. Next base: position 942,529 of record JARYZH020000113.1, on the reverse strand, counting down.
ACACTAGACAAAAAGACAACTTAAATACAAGCATTCTCCCAATATTGAATTCAAACACATAATTATATTAAATTTAATTATGTGAGAAAGCTATGAGGAGTTGCTATTGCAAAACAAACGCACTTTTAGGCCCCCAAAACGCCTAACCAAATGGACCCTAATGCTACTACGACAATTAAGTTTGACTACTACATGTATAGACTACTACATGTATAGACAACCATTTTTAATATAAAGGTTATCTATACATGTAGTGATTCAATAATATTATTGTTGTTATTGGTGCTACCTAGTAATATGCCCAATGCACTAATGCATTGGACATAAACTATGTCCTTAATATAATATAATTAACAGGAAGGGGGAAAAATAACCTTCTCTAATCTCCCTCTCCATACAATATTGAACACAATGACGGTTGGGGAGATAACACATTGGAGATACTCTACTTAAATAATTAATATAATATATATGACACCACTTTACCAAAAATGCTATGACAGCATCAAACATCCTGTTTAACAATTTCTTTTGGCAGAGATTGAATGTATTTCCTTGCCATCTAAGTTACCAATTTGCTACAGTGAAGAATGATACAAAATCCTTCAGAACTAAGTTACAGTTTCTCATCATGAATTTTTTTTGGTGGGGGTGGGGGGCTTATAGTGTATCTCTCGTGCCTTTAAGTGAGCCGTTGAGGTTCTTTGGAATTGCATTTCTCTTCTCTTCCATAATGTCTGCTTCATTTATGCGTCAATTAACTGTTCATCTTATTTGCTAGATAGTTCTGGTTCATAGCAAATATGTGAACGTGGTTCTTATTCTCTCTCTTTCTCCGACCCAAAAATAAGAAAAAAAAAAAAACAATAAATTGATTTATTTTCTAAAATCTAGTGATCATGGTGTAAGGTGCAGATTGTAACAGAACACTCGCTATTTTGTACAAACAATTAAATTTAGAGGACACTGAGGTTCTTACAAAAAATACTCGTGTAACTGCTTTAGTCAAATTCAGCTACAAAGGCTTACAAAGTATGCACAAGTACACGATACACGTTGTTTTCCCACACTACACAATACTTTTCCTTTCCAATTAGTTGACACCCCTAAAAACCTTAAGGCCACAAGCCATGCAAGTAACCTTGGTAGTCCAAGTAAACTATTCAGCACTCAGCCTTGGTCCATGCACACCAAGTAGAGGGTTTGGCCCAGCCAATGTCGCCTCCAAACTCTGAGCTATACAGTATCATCACCACTCATATGCAGCCTAACATGCTTTGTCAAGCAGGCCATAATCCAGTCTCTTTTCTTTTCTTTATTTTTTGAGATATAACCCACCATACCACACAAGCAGCCCAACCTTGCCTTGAACACAAGCAGTGCACATTGCACATTAATTCAACCAAGCCAACTCATGTGAACATGCACCACAAAGAGGCAATACAACTAGTTACAGTCCAAAACACTTGATCAGCTCATGTCATGCCTCTCTCAAACGTGGTCATAGGCTTGTGTGACTGGGATGGGCTCAAGATGCCACCACATGTAGGCAGACATGTCAAGGATAGAACAAAACTCCCCACTGAAACAACTTGATGTCCTCATCAAAAGGGAAACAAACAAGTCAGAGGGAATCAACTCATTATCATCTTCCAATACAGTAACAATCACTAAAGCAAAAAAAAAAAAAAAAAACTTCATTCACTTTCTCCTCATCTTTCTCGAATTTATTTGTCACTAGCTGTGTAGGCACACAACAAGGACAGTTCCTACCCATGGACAAAATTCCACCAAGGAATGGCAATATTTCCACCTTTGATGCCACCTAGAAGGCTAGAAGTCATCCCCAATATGACTTCAAAATAATGTAAGTTATGTTTTGAATAATCACTTGAAGCTATGTTCTGAAAAACTGTAAGTTAGAATTGAACTTAACTCCTCATTCATGCTACACAGACTCAGTTGCACCTAATAAGCCAGCCATTCATTTGCAATAGTTCAAAATCACTCAGTGTCTATTTCTTTATAATATGCAATCAATATGTTTGGCTTCTCATTCCAAAATTTTAGAGCCAACAGGCCCAGCACAGTACGAACCATACCTTTTTAATGTTTTATTGGTGATTACATACAAACCACAGGTCCTGAACCCCCTATCTCACCATGAACCTTACTAAGAATATCTTAAAGAAAAAAAAGTCTATAACTTATCCCCGCCCACAGCAAATAAGCAGAACACCAGCCCCATAGCAGGGAGGGTGTGGGGTTATGCATACATAAATGTAAAACAAATTCCTAAAAAATGTAGCTTATTATGTTGAAAAAAACTACTAATTAGTTAAAACTAAATATTATATACCATATGCACTAGATTGATAGGTTATATCATTACTAGACTCTTTTGATAAGTAATAAAAGTTCTGTTAAAGAAAAGCACAGACCTCCCAGTTTGAAAGAAGTATACTAAGAAGGACATATCTTTACTAGATTCTAGATCCTTCTAGGTAATATCATCTTAATTGCTTCCTGCTTTCCCCCAATAGGCTAAGCACACTCGAACTCGATCTCTCCTTCAGCTTCCACTTCTATGTCAAGCATCATAACTAGGACATCTTGACTTTGTAAATTTTTCTTTTAACAAAGGTGCAATTCTTTTACCAACACTACCATTTATTCAAACTTAGCCTCACCCACAACAAAAAACGTGCCAAAAAACACTTAAATAAAATACAATAATCTATAAAAGTTTGAAAAAAATTTCAAAAGCATTGGACTTTGAATTTGCATACACTTAGGTTTAATTTGATTGATCTAATTAAATTAGATTGGAATACAAACAGCTACAAAATTCAAAGAAACAATCAACAGAAATCATGACATTGCCCTAATTTTCAGTTCAAATAAAAATACACCTACCTAAGCTGCGTGAACGAGATTGAACGGAATAGTGTGAAGTCCGCCGCACCGGATTATATTCCCTCGCGAGAGAAATGTGGGTACGAAACAAGGTCCCACAACTCTGTAAAAAAATTTAGCTTCCGATTTAGAAAAATTGAAACCAAAACAAAAAATTTAATGAAAGCGATTCAGACAGAGAGAGAACCTTGGAGGAGCCTAAAACACACACAAAGAAATATATTCACTTTATGAATTAAATTAATTTAATTAACCCTAACAATCATAATAACAATAATAATTGCAACACTCATTTTTTTTTTTTTCATATAAGACAAACACAGCAAGCATTTCTATACTTAAATTCACAAAATTTCTACAAAAGCCTCACAGAATCGCTTATAATGTGCAGGATAGAACAACCTTTTCCTTTTCTTTATTTATTTATTTTAAAATGTTCTAAAAAGGAATACAATTACACTAGAACATATTTTTTCTTTGACTTTCCTACACTTTCTCAGCAATGAAACAGAAAATTGATGCACACACTTCAAACAACAGGATATAACAATCATAATAACAACAATATTTCAAAAAAGAGAGAAACTTTCTAGTTTCTACAAAGCATCTATACACTGAAATTCAAAAAATTTATACAAAAGCATCACAAGAATAATGCTATTAGAGAGGTAGAACAAAGCACTAAGACAGCTATAAGGAAAAAAAAAAAAAATTAAAAAAAAACATCCATTTTTTATGCCCTCCTTTTTACTAAACAACAACAACAGTCAACAGGGAATAGAGACAACAACGACCACACCTCTCTCCTCAAATATAAGGTCCACAAAAGAGGATAATTAACCTTCCAACTAACATAGAAGAAATAAAAGAGGATAATTAACTTTTCAACTAACATAGAATAAATACAATCTTTCATCATTTTGAATGTATCATTATTCAAGGTGTGACCCAACGTTTTTTTACTTCTCCTTTGAGTGCACTATGTATAGCTCGATCAATCCCTAGTACCCTATATTTTAAAATTTGATTTAAGACCTCTTTGATGGCATTCATCTGCCTTGTCGGTTTGTAATTTAAGCCTTCCTTCTCACCATCTTTGATTAATTTATTAAAATACCTAAAACAAACCCACTGGCACGTTATATTGCCTATTCAACTTAGAAAGTAGGCCCCTTTTCGCTTTCCTCTTAATTGTCCTTCATGTATGACTATGCCCTTTTCCTCCTATTCAGTTAGAGAACTTTTTCCATAATTCTTTTATATTCTTTTCCATGACCAAAATCTGATTCCAAACCTCCAAATCCCTACTAATGGGGTAATACTTGTACTCAAACAAGACACAAAAACTTCTACCACACTCAAGTATGGGTGGAAGAGCCCAAGGTTCATAAAAGACCCAACAGTAATTTTGTGCAAAAGAATCCTATGGTGAAGGTCTATTTTATATTTCATAGTTTATTTTTTAAACAAAATAAACAAACAGAAATAAGCTTACCAAACAGACTTTTAAAAGTTGAGGGGATTTGATTTGATTCTAGACCCCACAAATGAGAAGCGTCATTAAACTATTCACATTTAATTATGACTATTTTCTGATTCACCTTTCCATATATAAATAATACAAGTTAATTAACATAGGGTAAAACAACCAAGTATTTGATTTTAATTAAGGAATATATTGTACTATCGTATTTAAAATTTACCCATTAACATATTGCTTTTTAGCTACATGGAGTAATTTGATTTTAAATTGTGTGAAACTGTGAATCTCTTTCTTAATTATAAAACCCAAGAAGAGAATAGTAAAAAGTTGAATTAGATTACTAAAAATGAAAATTCAAAATTTCCTAAGTTTATTGTCATTGACTTAAACTAGCTAGGAAAAATTCAAGTACATACTAGAACACGAATAAATTATGCTCACTGCTCTTATATAAGAGCAGGGAGCATATACTTAATTAGTGGATGACCACTATAAATTTAATTAGTGGATGACCTCATCATTAATATGAGAGGAGAGAGAATCATTTTTCGTGCTCTCGGAGTACCTAAGAATTACTCCTTAAACTAACTAGTCATACTAGGGTATAAAATCCGTCCGCTTAGTTGCTTATACTTTTCAATACAGGTAAGGAAAAAGATTCCATGACGAATGGTACAAACTCCAAAGTAATGGGCAGATCAGAAAAGCTACACACATCTATTTTTCCAGTGACTAAAATGAATTTAAAGGCTATAAGAGAGACAAATCCAGAGCAGCCAATGGTACAAGTTGTCACTCATTCCCTCTTCCTCTCCATGTGCATGGTGCCCCTTGACCTTGGTTTCATGAGGCCAAATATATATCAACTTCGAAAACAAAACATGCTAAAACTAGAAAAACTTGACTATTCATTAGTACGATAACAAAAATCATTAATTGTTTACAGATGAGAAAATGTTTCTTATACACATCAAGCATATATTATACATAAATAGAAATCTTTATATTGGTGCAAGCATGAGGCACCTCCTGTGGTCCTAAAAATGTAAAGTTGAAGCCAGAATCAAATTTTCATTGGAGTCCCAATATATTTGTTCTCAGAATATTGATGTATATGCTCACAAAATCTAATTAGAGATGATGTGCAATCTCTTAAAATGAATCTGCACCACCCTTGAACAGAAACTGATAAATTGGGAATGGCATCTGCAAACCCTATCTAGCTATATGGGAGAATGTATGACTAATCAAACACAAGTGGGACCAAATATATAGAAAATATTAATTTCTTTTGCTTTATTTAACCATCTCACATCTACCTTAATCAATTTGAAAATTCAACCCTTTGAGCTAAATTACAAAGAAAACATGTGACCCTATCTATTAATCAAAACTATTTAAAAAAGGAGTGGTCCTTTCCCTTCCATTAGGGCTTGTCTATATGTCATTGTTTGTCAACCAAAGGCACCAAAGACAGAGGAACCGCCCAAAGCTAAAGACAAAAGGAAGACAACCCTAACTGATTCCACCAATCTGGCTAATTCATACCTTTCATATAAATAATGCAACAGTCATCACCTACCAACAAAATAATGGAACCTTGTTATTGGACTTGTATAGCTGAAGGGACAGGAGCGGTTAATTAGCACATGGAGACACCCTCTTCTAGCTGGTTTTTGTAAATATATATATATTTTTATATATATAATTAATAACTCATGAAACCCTAAACAATGGATTCCAATTAGGTTAATTGGGAAATTAAAGTCTCTTGCTGTTGAATAAGTATCTTGAGTTAATCTGAATCTCGATCGTTTACACTCAAAATATAAACTTATTGGTGTCATGGTCAAATATAAAAAATAATAATTATGAAATAAATTTCATAAATTTTTAAATCCTATATATATATATATATAGAATTAAAAATAAAAAATTGTTTAACTAATCAGTTATTTACCCTTTGGACTAAATAGTTTTCAAGATTGTACACAAAAGAAACTCAAGATTGGAAGCTCTCCTTTACATGTAAAAGAAACTCACACTAAAGAGTTAGGATTCATAAAAGATGATTTCTCCAAATTAAATACAGGCTCCTAATCAAGCCTGTTACTTGCAATGAGTGTTTCACAAATATGTTGCTAACATCAAAATAAATGCAGTATAATTAAGGAGCCCAACAGTTCAATTTCCATACCTTTCAATTATGAGTGTCAAGGTCCAGAGGGAATATAAGAGAGACTTGGACATCATAAAAAAAAAATCTCAAGTTGCAATACCTCTGTAAAACCGCGAAACCCAAACATACTCATTGAATCAATAGTTTAGTCTTGTATACCCACCCACGTAGACACACACAATTCCAATCAACAGCCAATAACATGCGCATTTTATTAATTCACATTTTAGAATGAAGGTACATTTTGGGTCATCATACAATCTTGACCAAAGCCTAGCGGGAAAAAGCTTTGGTCATAACACCATGACCTAAAAGATGCAGCCACAAAATTCAAAACTACATAGAAAAATTATTGTAATTTATTTTGCAGCAAAACTATAGAATGCCTAATTGCTATAAGGTTTAAAGCATTCACAGCCAGATTGCTAAAAGAAAACTGATTTTCCCATTTAAAAAATTATTTTAACTATTTTACAATTCACCTAAGATGATTGGTGTACCATGGACCACTAATCATCGGTTATAACACCATGACCTAATCCAACTAATATTTCTATGTTTCTCATTGGTCAGTTTTTCTGTGGTAAAGAGGCAATTGCATTAACGAAAACTAAAGAGGAGCAGAAGGTTCAGGACTTTTTTTTTCCCCTTTTCTTTTACGGAAAGATTCTTGATTTCTTTCCATGTTTATTCTTGCCTAATATTTCTATTGCTTTCTTTGACTTTTAATACTAAATTCTAGCCCTGTTACAATACATATTCCCAATTGAATCCAAAGTTATGACTACATAATTATATTGAATATAATTTTCATGAAACCAAACTTAAAATACAAACATTAATATTAATAAAATCAAGTATTTCAAGTTAATTAATTAATTATAATCATGTGATTCAATTTTTTAAAATATAAATCACATCTTGAAACCAAACTTAAATTCCCAATTGAATCCAAATTTATGACTAGTTTAATATAATTTTCATGAAACCAAACTTAAAATACAAACCCTAATATTAATGCAATCTAAGTATCTGAATTTAATTTAAAAAATTAAAAAATTATAATCATATGATTAAATTTAATTACGAAACTTAAAAGCGACCTAATCATTCAAATTTCATGGGTCCCAATAGATTTTGGCTTCCAATGAAGAAAACAACACAAACTCAAGTTACATAGCACAAAACAGAATAAAAAAAAATATAATAATCAAATGACAATTACCACATTATTTAAAAAAAAGGACAATTCTTGCTCTCCTGTCTGAGCTGAAATTGACAAAACAATTTTCATTTCATGCTTCAAAATTAAAAACATCAGAAACCGTAAATAAAATAAAATAAAATGCAAAAGCTTTGTGTACTTTTCCTTTCGTTTCACTAATTTTCTCATCAACCAAACAATAGAACATATAGTAAAAAAGTCACATAATCTAAAAAAACTCACAGGCAAATGTGCTAGAAGGAGTAGAAGCCAAAAAAAAAAAAAAAAGTACAATTGTCAAGTAAATCAGGCAATGAAGTAAAAGTAAAAACAAGACCCAATTTTAAACTTTTTTCAAACTCACCAGGAACAAAGTCTTCCAAAACTCAAACTCAGTCCTCAGCGATCCTTGTGACCCAAGAGATTAACATCATGAGAAACCCATATGCAAGCGAGAGAGTTGAGGTCAGCCATGGGTATATTATACAAAAAAAAATGCGTGGAAAATGAAAATGACAGTTGAGGTCAGCCATCGTACCTTGCAGAATCAGATTTGAGTCTCTCTCAGCTTTTTCTAACTTTGCCTGTGCGTTGACGATGGGGTGTGAGGGCTTCAGATCGGAGAGATGGAGGGTGAGGGTGAGGGTTGAGATCGGAGATGGAGGGTGAGGGTGAGGGCTTGAGATCGGAGAGATTGAGGAGGCTTGGAGGGTGAGGAGGTTCGAGATCGGGCTCTTCAGAGATCGATGGAGGCTGATGTGTGGGAGCTAGGGTTGAAAATGTCTGACCAAATACTATATATACAAAGCCTAAAGCCGCATTTTTGACCTGCGGCTATAGGCAAAATCTGAGGCCGCGTTTAAGAAATGTGGCCCCATCCCAAACTAAAGCCGCATTTATAAAACGCGGCTTCAGAACAAATTTAAAGCCACATTTTATACACGCGGCTTCAGACCAAATTTAAAGCTGCGTCTATAAAACGTGGCTTTAGGCAGGCTAGAGCCACGTTTTTTAAATGCGGCTACAGTTAAGGGGAAAAAAAAAGGAAAAATTGTTTTGCCAAAAAAAATTAAATAGGAAGGTCCTATAGTCGCGTTTTTTAAACGCGGCCATAGGTCTACCCCTAAAAATGCGGCTACAGCTCAAAAAAACGTGGCTTCAGAACCCTTCTATGGCCCCGCGTTTAAAACGTGACTCTTGTTTTTTATTTAAGCTGCGTTTTTAAAAAACGCAGCTTTAGTCCGTCTGGGGCCACGTTTTTACAAACGCGGCCCAAAAAAACGCGGCCTAATGCCCCCGCGTTTTGTAGTGACACACTCCCACAAACACAAAATCAAAAATCAACTACAAAAATCAAAAATCAACCACAAAATCAACAACTGGAACAAAATCGTTGGATCGGTGATCATGGATTGTGGATTGGAAAGGTGATTTGGATTGGAGATGTGGATCAGTGTTGATGGAGATCGGTTTTGATGGAGATCGGTGTTGACGGAGATTGATGATGGGTTGACGGAGATCGGTGTTGATGGAGTGCTTGTGATGGTGCTTTTGGGTTGACGGAGATTGGTGGATTGGAGAGGCGTTATGGTGCTTGTGATGGTTGGTGCTTCTGGGTTTTGATCGTGAGAGAAAGAAGAAAGAAGAGGAAGAAAAGAAAGAGGAAACGGCAGAGAGATAAGGAAAAAGAAAGAAGAAGAAAGAAGAGGAAGTATAGGAAAAAGAAACGGTAGATAAAATAATATTAAAAAAAGAATATAAAAATATTATTTATATAAAATATAGTGTATAATAGATGGACTGATGTGGGTGTTTTGTAAAAATGGGTGTGTAAAATAGAAAAAAGTAGTTTTTTTGTGTGCAAAATAGATGATAAGTTTGCATCCACTGATGTGGATGCTCTAAGTGTAACACAATGATATGCAAAACAAGCCTTCAAACTAGGCATCAAACAGTGCCCAAACCACCTCATTCAGTTTGGTATAAATGTGACAGTAATCAGCTGTTGGCTCATTTTCCAAATGAAATAGGTAAAATGCTGTTTCTCAAAAAAAAGAAAAAAGAAAGTAAAATGTTAATTTTTCTTATTCGGTAATTTTGTTGCTTAGGTTGTTTTAATTGTGAACATCTTTGTTGAGAGCACTAAAAGAATGCCATTTGACCTAACTGATAATTTCGTAACTGTGAAAGATGAATAGTTTATATTCAACATTGTCATTCTTATTTGCTTAAATTTTCATGATGAATGTTCCCATGTCGCATGAAGCACTCACAAAAAGAAATCCCATGTTAAAGTAATTAATGTCCTTTTCCTTCAGTTAGGAGTCCTCACTTTATTCCATATATCAGCTATATCATTAGTAAGTAATAATCTTACTACTTATTCTGGAAATGTTCTTTTTTGAACAATAGAGAATGACAAGTACAAGAGGTGCCTCCAGTGTCCAGATAAAGCATAGAAGTCAACTACAAAACAGCAACCAAATTAAGGAAAAGATATTTATAATCATTACCATTCCAAGATGAAAAAGAGGGCAGAACAATATGGTTTTTTTGTTTCTTTTCTTGGGTAATTGATCTAGAGTTACAAACTACACACACACATATATATATATATATATATATATCTATATCTTAAAACAAATATTATGTGTGAGCAATCCTAAGATCTACTTGCTTACTGCAAATAAAAATCTTATTTTTCCTTCTTAATGTTTTACTTTATACTCTACTAACAATACTAGTATGTATTTAATAAAAAAAAGATAAAATGACATGACATTACATAATTTATGGAGTATAAAGTGAAACACTCGGAATAAAACTAAAGATTTTTCTTCGCTCAGTCCAGACCGGAGATGAAAGGTATGCCGGTGAAAGGCAGCCATGAAGTCCCAGCGATAAACTTAGAGACAGTAAATTTGACTGCTTCATCGGCTCCAATAACATGATATCCAGACCACTGCACCCTCTTGGAAAGTCCAGCTCCAGGCCCTACATTTGAGTACTCTGCAAAATACAGATTCTTAAGGGTAGAACTGTCGGCTCCAGGCCATTCAATCCAACCTCTAGGCGCTATAGCATCATCTATGGTTGATTCCATTATTACTGCTCTAGAGTACTCCTTCCATGGCCTCCCTAGATAGGAATTGTATGAATGTTTGACAGCAGAAAAATCTGAGCTCACCGTGATCTTACACTTTTGAACCGAGAAGCCAGTATTTTGACCAGGGTCATTCCTCCCATTTGCTAGGATCACATTGTAACCACTTTGTGGTCTACGAAGTACTAAATTGCAGCTCTGAAAAACAGCCACAGCGTTTCCAAAAATGAAGTCTATGGTGCCATAGATGTCACATTCTCTATAGAATTGACGGAGTGCAAGCGCATATAAACTGTCCTGGTAGCCTGCAATGCTACACCTGAAGAAAACTGAATGGTCTGAAGCAATATACACAGCCAGGGCTTGTTCTCCTTGAGGACCGGCTGTGTTATGAAATCCAATGTCACGAGCAATGAATCCGTTACCTGTGATTGCTGCGCAGCCAGAATATATATGTCCAAAAATTCAGCACTACATTAACAAGTGTTGCATCCATTATCGGACAAATGAATTTGTCATGGTTGTATTGAATAATAGTGTTCTTATTTTCTTAGGTTTCTTTAGCTTAAAAAATAAGCATGACAAATTAAATAGTATAAATTTTATTATATAATTCTTACAAACTAATAAGTCTAATATATCACATATCACGAAAAGGAAATTCAATTATTTATTTATTCTTAATTTTCTAAATAGATGCTAAATCCTTATGAATACCCACACACATATATTAATTAGTGTTCATATTCATAGTCTCTCTCTCTCTCTCTCACACACACACACATATATATATATATATATTGGTGAATACTTACATATTTTTATACATGTAGGAACCGCAGAACATATGTAGTTGTGGAAATGTTGTCTTTAGACTAGGGTTTGTTTGGGTAAAGTTTATTTAGTTGAAATTGAAAACTTTTTACTGAAAGTACTATAGGAAAAAAGCTAAAAACTAATTATTTATTTTTGCTGAAAGTATTGTAGAAAAAAACTGAAAGTGCTAAGAGTACGGTAGAAAAAGCCATTTGCATAAGCCATTTGCACACAAGTCGATGCACACTCAAAAAATAAACTGGCTTTTTACACAATTCATGAGTCTACAAATAGTGCAATGAGATTTATGAATAGTAAAAAAATAAGCTAAAAACTCTAATAAACTTTAGTTTTCATCACTTTCCAAACTCACCCTAATTGTTTTTTTGGGTGAGGCTTCCGTCTACTACAATAGGTCATCGGATCAGGAACATAAGATCATGTGATTAATTTTGGACATTAATTTGTCGTGTTCGTATCACCTCTTATGCTCCAATTAATGCATTAAATAGAAGCACTCAAATGCACGGAAGAGAAGCCAAACTCGTGTTTTTAACGCTTTTTTTTACTACCTTAGCTTCGTATGGTTGCCTAATTAAGACACAATACATACAAGCTAGCAAGAGAGAGACAGAGTGAAAGAGAGAGTGCCAAAAGTACTGACTGAATGTGGCAGTGGCAGCCAGGGAAGAGCCTTTAGCAACACAATCGTCACCAACTATAATAGTGGAATATTTGCCATCTCCTATCAAGGTAATGCCATCTTTCTTAGTGTGAATCTTCTCCTTATAAACCCCTGACTTCACGTAAATCACAAATTGTTTCCCAGAAGCAGCTTTGATGGCTTCCGACACAGTTTTATAGTTGCCTGAACCATCTTTGGCTACTATGACATTTGCCTTTGCCTCAACTAGCTTTCTATCTCGAGTAAATACCCACTTTGGAAAAGTTATGCTCTTCTTTGACTTACCAGTACCAGTTTTGGTGATCCTGTTGACAAGAGCTAATGGATTACTTCCCAATTGAGATAGATAATCCATCTTCTTAGATATCTGGTTCTGAACTATATTGAAGTACTCTTCGGAGAGACTGAGGCTGTCGGCTGAGTCTTTACAAGCTTGTTGGAAAGTCAAGGCAGCACTTAGCCATGTTTGAATGTCATGCTTGTTTTTCTCCGGAGAATCTTTTAGGGCTAACATGGACTGCTCAAGCCATTTGAGAGACATGTTCATGAGCTCTTCACAATAGCCTACCATATCAAAAACAAAAATTGGGGCTTAATCAATTAAGAATATAAAAATACACACAAACAGTAACACATAAACAAACATGTAATATTGTAATTGGAAATTGGAGTCTCTGTCAACAACATGCAAGTGAAGCTGTTGGTTATTACCCCCACCAGTGACATAATGGGCACGTTCAGCTAATTCTTGGGCTTCAAATTGGGAGCTGAATTTTGCAAAATTTGAAGTGGTCAGCTTCGTCTCAGAGATGGTCTTGTTAACAAGAGCCAACACAATGTCAACAGGTTGATTGGCTGAGCCCAATCTGGTCAAGGTTTCAACGCAGAGGCTAGGATATCTAGTAAAGCCGCATTCCTTTACATAATTTTGATTATCATTCATGGCAGCCGATGAAATGGAAGCCCCACCTAGACCTAATGCACATAATCCCAACACCCAAAACACTAGAAAAAACACTAGAAGTCCCATCCTCATACCAAAGGATTGAACAACTAAGTTACAACAAGTCTCAGCCAACTGTAATGAACTTATTATAATTCAAATCAGTCTTATTAGCACTTATTATGACGTTTTATTTCTTATAGGTGGTGCTCGGTGATACGTCTCATTCAAATTTCCTAATCCATTCAGTGGCAGTGGGCCTTGTTATGTAATCCACTAGTCTTGACAATGATTATCTCTATTGCTTTGCTGGCCGTATATATTGTACATACTGCTCATACGGAACATTTTAGAATACTTTGTAGGTCCGGGACACACGACGATGCCATTGCCATGCCTCCTTTATTATTAATCAATCTTTTCTTAAAGCATTTGATGGTGCTTGCTTTTATCTTATCCAGCACTCTGAACATTCCAAGCAAGAAAATTACAGAAGGAAAATATAGTTAAGATATTTTTATAGGATTTACACACAAAGACATGATCGTGTCTTTAACGCACGATTTTCAATTAAAAAAAAAAGTGTGTAATAGCATATGTGTAATAATCATTACTCATTTCAATATATAAGGTAGTGATGTGAATATATATGTAGGTCATAAAGTCTTTTGTTAACCCATCCATTGGAGAATCTAACCAAATATCGTGTCCTTACAAGTTTAAAACGCAAAGCAGATGCAAATGATCCAGACGGCCAGTTCATTCAGTTTGTTCAAAACTTAGTATTTTCCAAGGCCACTAATATTCAGAGATCTATAATACCAGTTTAGGAATGTTTTGTACAAAGAAGGGAAGAGCAAATAAGCTTAGAAAATGTGAGACATAAGTACAATCGTACTTAGTAAATTCGAGGATTTAAAAAGTTGTTCATGCAAAACAAGCTAATAAGTAATTGGGTTATTTGAAAAAGAACTAGCTTATTCTTATTTTTTATTTTTTTTGAGAAAGTGGAACTAGCTTATTTAATTTTCTTAAAAACCTTTTTTCTTTTCTCACTTTTAAACAGTTAGCAGCAAATAGTAGGCCAAAAAAAAAAAAAAAAAAAAAAAAAAAAATAGCACTGAATAATCTTACGGAAAAAAGGGAATATGGATTTTAGTGTTGTAGACAAGATGAAAAGAAAAGATTGAAAGTAAAAATTTCTTTAGAAAATATTAATTAATATATGTAACAAAATATATAAATATCACTAAAATTTAATTGTCATACCAAATATAGTATAAATGTAAACTGTATTATGAATATATAATGAAAATTACAAAAATTTATTTATATTGTTATTATTTTTTCTAACTTGGTTGTCCAGCATTTTGCAAGCATCTTACTATTCTCTTAAGTATGAATAGTCCTCTTGCATGTGCCACACATTATAGAGATAATGAATTTATGGATGGTATCCAAGATACTAGTTATGAGATTTGAATCCACTTCATATCTCTCATGAAACTCTTGTTTAAGTCATGATTGAGACTCAATTTAATCAATATAATCCAAAGGTTTCTTTATAATCTTAGTCAAAGAAATCTACCCAATTTTGTAGGTAAAGATTTCAACGGACTTCTAAGCCCAACTCAATTACAAAATTAAGCCTACAAATACAAGAAAATTAAATATAAAAATACAATTAAATTGACACGAAATAAAACGACAAAGTTGCATAAAAAAATACAACTTAATGGTAATTAACTACAAATATATATTTAAATATAATTTTTTTTAACAAATTAAGTTAAAGATTAATTTAATCTCAAATCATTAATAATCTCTCATAATGGTAAGCCAATGAAAGAAAAAGTGAAATGGGTCCGGGGCAACTTTTGTCACTAATAATAAATTTGACTGAAAAGGGAGGACTAAAAAAGGTCTAAAGTAACAGAAGTACTTTGATCTGTCTAATTGGATGAGGAAAGTTCAATAGGAAAAGGTGTAACGGAGAATGCAAACAAAAATGTTTGTTGTGACTCACGAGTGTCGGTCATCACCTCCTATGAAATTTCAGGATTCATGCAACTTTGTAAAGATGCAACATTGAAGCCCGCGTATATTCCAAATATTAATTAACATGGCACAATCGAATGGGAGGCAATAAAAAATTCAATATATGATTTTCCGTCATACTCATAATATCCTATCCAACACTATTAATCTCTAGTGACAGATATATTAGCATATAATTACTGTTAGAGCATCTTCAGCAGAATCATTAAATTTTTGTACTGTTTGGAGAATGAACAGTGACTTTTACCTTTATCTACTAACTTTTTCAAATACACTTTCCAACAGACTTTCTATCTCATTTAAATATTATTTCTTCATTTATTATTTATTCTTTTTTAACAATTACACATCTTCCAACATTTTTTTATTCAACATCTAATTATTATAATAGTAAAAAAGGATTTGAAGAATGAACAATAGCTCATCAGACTTGATGAGCTACTATTCATTAGCCAAAAAAATTTTCATGTATAGAGAGGCCATTGGAGCAGCATTTTGTGGTTATACTCTCTAAAATAGAGAGTATTTTGTGTTTGCTGATGCTATTGGAGATGCTCTTAGTACATATGTGATTCAATGTTAGGAACATATGTCAACATTTTATGTAATTGGCTAATCCTTTGACAAAACGCACTTTACTTGTAATTGGGTAGATCTAGGATGTGTTTAATGTTTTAAGAAACAAAGTTTCTAGTTCAAGTGTTAAAGCCATGCAAGTCTGTCCAAGAATCAAGTAATGAAGTGTTGGATTTTAAAGCTCGACAGCTAACTTGACAACTAGCATCTATCGAGGTTTAAAAGTTGCTCAAGCTCGTGGCTCGACAGCTAGCTCGATTGATGACTATTTATTGAGGTTTATGAAACTCAGTTTTTCAGAGCTGTTTTTCATCCAATCCGTGAGTATGTGTTTAGGTTTTCTTTTCTCACAACCCTAAACATATATAATGATTATTTTAAGGGCCGTCAAAGGTGACGCAAAGTTGCACAAGTGTGAAGAAAAGTCTTGTTCATGCAAATTATGACCGGAGACAGAATTTGCCCTAGTTCATCTTTCTTTTGAAGAAGATGCTGTGTTTGTACACCTTAGGGTTTTGTGACCAAGGAGCTTCTTGATCTTCATCGTGTGATGAACTGAAGAACTTTGCAGCCAACATTCTTCTCAAGTTGGTGATTAAGTCGTGTACTGGGATCCGCGCAATTGGTTAGTCACGTATTGGGAGCCGTGCATTGAAAATGAGAGATTGTCACTACAAAACAAGTCCAATTGGGTATTGGGGTAAGGGTTCAATTGTAGGTTGGTATAAGGTACTGAGATTTCTTTATTTATAACTGCTTGTTTTGATAATAGTGGATTCTCGGGAGTAATGACCTTAAAATCACACGGTGGGGTTTTTGCCGTATAAGTTTTCCCCATTTGTAAACAAATCATTGTGTCAATTTATTTTCTGCTGCATATTTAGTTTAATTGGTGATTTGTTTGTGCTACCACACATCTTGCATGTTAATTTGATTAATTAATAAACTTGGCTAATTAATTTATCAAAAGGGGTCAATACATTTTTTACCTATCAATTACCACCCCATTTCCTTTTAATATTAGTTTTTTTATTATAACTTGTTTGAGCATTAATTGATGTCGCATGTTCTACGTAGTATATTTTTAACACTTTATCTGTGAGAAGCACGTGAAATTTGTAACCAAGTCAAGAGCTTTGTAGCTTAAGTAGCATTTAATAGTGTTTTTAATGGAAATATTAAGGCCTTGTATGTTGTAGTGAGGGTTCAAATCCTTCCATCTTCAAATTTGTAATCAACAGAGTTAAAAGAGTACGTAATTGAGTATACGAACTCAACCAAGCATAATGTAACGACCCAAGGAAAAGCGCTAGCCACATCTGCGCTATACCTCAAAAGGACTAGTCACAATTGAGGCTCCTTGTAGTTGTTAATAAAGCCCAGATCTATCCAGTAAATACCCGATGTGGGACTCATCACACACCTACACACATCACACAATCAATCCAATTGGGCCATCACAATCTCCCTCACTTAAATCTCTAACGTCCTCGTTAGGGCCTACTTTGTGGGGTAGTGTCTCTGAGCCCACACGGGGTAACTGGGCCGGCTTTGATACCATATGTAATGATCCAAGGAAAAATGCTAGCCACATCTGCGCTATACCTCAAAAGAACTAGTCACAATTGAGGTTTCTTATAGTCACTACAACAAAATGTATTTTCAGTGACGAATTTTAGTGAGGAAAATTTTTTCGTCACTAAAAAGTACCATTTAGTGACGAAATTTATATTTCGTCACTAAATATAAAAAAATTAGTAACATTTAGTGACGAAAAATAAATTTCATCACTATATGTTGGGTTGAACTAAAGGCGCCAAACGAAAATGTAGGCGCCAAACTAAATTCTTCTATAGCGACGAATTATTTCGTCGCTAAAAGTTTAAGTTTTTTGTGACGAAAATTTTCGTCACTAAAAGTGCTGATAAGAATACTATTAGTGACGAAACCCATTTCGTCACTGAAAGTCACAAATAGTGACGAAAATAAGTCGTCACTAAAAATAAAATCATAAAAATCAGTATCATTATCAGTGACGAAGCTAATTTTCGTCGCTAAAGGCATCTTATAGTGACGAAATATAAGTTGTCACAATAAGTTTTACACTCAAAATAAGTTCAGCCCCTTTTTATTTTATTTCACAAAAAAACACTATTCTTAACAAACCACTTCTCAGACACTATTCGGGCAAACCACTTCTCAGAAAGCTCCAATAACTCCATCGCCGGCGACGCTTCAGTTCCGAAAGCTCCATCACCGTCGCCGATCCATCCTCAGACACCGGAGACACTTCAGTTCCGATCGCGACACTCCAGTCCCGATCGCGACGCTTCAGTCCCGATTGCGATGCTCCAGTCCCGATATCGCGACGCTCCAGTCCCGATCGCGACGCTCCAGTCCCGATATCGCGACGCTCCAGTCCCGATCTCGCGACGCTCCAGTCCCGATCTCGCGACGCTCCAGTCCCGATCTCGCGACGCTTCAGCTCGCCGGCGACGCTTCAGCTCCCGATCGCGACGGTTTGAAGAAATCTGTCGCCGATTTGAAGAAAGCCACCGCCGATTTGAAGAAGCCGATTCGAACCCATTCGCAACGGTTTGAAGAAGTCCGTCGCCGATTTGAAGAAGTCGTCGCCAATTTGAAGAAGCCGATTCGAACCCATTCGCAACGGTTTGAAGAAGTCCGTCACCGATTTGAAGAAGTCGTCGCCGATTTGAAGAAGCCGATTTGAACCCATTCGCAATGGTTTGAAGAAGTCCGTCACCGATTTGAAGAACCCATTCGCAACGGTTTGTGTTATTCTTTCAGATTCACATTTGTGTCAGTATATTAAAAGGAAAATCTGTCATTATTAATTTTCATTCTTTTTCTTTGTTGATCTTTATTTTTATTGTCCTGTTTTCCAAATAGAGCATGATTATGGTTTCTGATTTTGTTGATAAAATCAGTTTGTATTTGTGATTTTTCTTCAGTTGGTGTTGATTTTTTTTTTCTATCTTTGCTTTGTTTACAAGAATTGAATCTGGAAAAAAAAAGCAGTGAATACATTGGCATTTGTGGTTGCTTAGAAAGGAAGTCAATGCAGTGTTTTTTTGTTGTTGAGTTGGAAGCTGGGTTTTCTTTAATGGGGTTTCGTTTAGTCCTTCTCTCAACTGCCCAACTTTTGGTTTTTGGGTGTTGGGTTCCCTTGTGCACTAGACAATTGGTTTTGACTTTGTTTTGAATTTGATTGTGTGTGTTTTTTTTTAGTGTAACACAGTGAAACAAAAGGTGGGTTTTGAGTACAAAATCTCTGTTTTTGACATCAAGGTTCAGTATAGTTAAAATAGCTCACTGATTAAAGAAATCAAAAATCCATTTTCTTTTAATGCAAAATTGACATTTGTGATAAGCAATATTTGTAAGTTGACTGGCATGAAATTTATGTTTTAAGAATTTGAGGTAATTTGAGATGACATGGAAGTGCTTGATGGGTAAATGTATTTTGTTTGATGGAATATGCAGAGTATCATCTTGGTCAGCTTAAGGCGAAGATAGCTAAGCTAAGGACGCAATTGCTGGAGTGGGAACTGTATATGTGTGTGTTTCTAAAAGTTGTAAACTTAACTTGAGCAAAGTAAGTATATTCTAGTTAAAAACTTATAAAACTCTATATATGCTTGTGATGTTGGAAATTTGTTTTGTGGTGGGTTGTTGTGTTGGAGCAAGCGGTTTAAATTCATATGGGGAGTGTATATTTGTGTGTGCAATGTATATTTATTTAAGTATTAATATAGACTTGTGCATTCATGAATAGGATATAACTTTATCTAAGTAGCTTATAGACTTAGATGTTAGAATTCATTATGCATGAGTTGTTCTTATTTTACTAAAGTAGCATTCATCTTGTAATTGTAGTCAAACATGGATAAAAGTTGGATGACAATGGGTAAGACACCCGATGGCAGATTAAGTCATCCATATATTGAAGGGGTCAATGCATTTATTAATTTTGCAAGAGTAGTTGTGGATGTGAGTGGTAATATTCCATGCCCGTGTATTCATTGTGGGAATTGCTATCGACAATCTCTTAATACTGTCCGTATCCATTTGCTTCATCGTGGGATTATGCAATCTTACATTAATTGGTATAATCATGGAGAACCTCATGTATTGAACGAGAACATTCATGATAATGAAATGTCAGATGGTGATCAGATGGATGATATCGATGCCTTGGTAGGTGACCGAATTAGAGGGGAACCAATAAATGCAACCGAAGATGAGGACGTGCGTCATTTTGACAAACTTGAGGAAGATGCAAAGCGTGAGTTGTATCCGGGTTGCATTGATTATAGTATCTTGAAATTTGTTATTGAGATTTTGAATGTAAAGGTAATGACCAACTTGAGTAATAAGGGACTTGATATGATGCTAGAATTGCTGACAAAGGTTTTACTGAAAGGTAACTTGGTTCCAAGGTCAACTTATGAAGCAAAGAAGATATTACGTGACTTGGGCATGTCATACGAGCATATAGATGCATGCAAAAATGATTGTGCACTATTTTGGAAGGAAAATGAAAACCTTGATAAATGTCCGGTGTGTGAAGCGCCTAGGTACAAGGATACACGTGCCCAAGGTAAGATGATTCCTAATAAGGTATTGCGTTACTTCCCGTTGACACCGAGACTGAGGAGATTGTACATGTCGGGCTAAAGAGCTAAGGACATGAGATGGTATATAGACAAACGTGTGGACGATGGGATAATGAGGCATCCAGCTGATAGTGAGGAGTGGAAGGAGTTTGATTTGCAATATCCTGATTTTGCCCTCGAACCTCGCAATGTAAGGCTGGGGTTGGCTACAGATGGATTTAACCCTTTTGGGAATATGAACAACAACTATAGTATGTGGCCTGTCATACTTATCCCCTATAACCTACCACCTTAGTTGGTTATGAAAGAGCCATATTTTATGTTGTCCTTACTTATTCCTGGTCCTCATCAACCGGAAAATGTGATTGATATTTACTTGAAACCATTAGTTGACGAGTTGAAAGAGTTGTGGGAAGAAGGTGTAGAAACTTATGATGCTTATAACAAAGAGCATTTTCAGATGCGTGCAACTTTGTTGTGGACAATACATGACTACCCTGGATTTGGTAACGTGTCTGGGTGGAGGACAAAGGGTTATCATTCTTGTTACACTTGCAACGATGAACCATATTCAGAAGCTTTGGAAAGTAAAATTGGATTCATCAACCATCGAGCTTATTTGCCTATGGAACATCGTTGGAGACATAGTTGGTTGCATAATGGTTTATCGGAGAAATGAAAGAGATCTTTAGAGTTACAAGTGGGAAAAATACAAGAGCAGCTAGATAGAATGCCAAATATAATTTTAGGAAAGCATCCAAGTAACAAGAAGAGACAACTTATTGGGGAGCCAAATTGGTCAAAGGTAAGTATTTTGTACAAACTTCCATATTGGAAGAATAAGAAGCTTAAGCATAACATTGATGTCATGCATGTGGAGAAGAACATTAGTGAGAGTACTTACGGTACTTTGTTGGGCATTGAGGGGAGAAATAAGGATACTGACAAGGCACGGATAGACTTGCAAAATATGAACTTTAGACACACGTTGCATTTGAAACAACGTCCTGATGGATCATATGACAAGCCTCGGGCTTTCTTTTCATTAAGCCTAAATGAAAGAGATGGTTTTTATGACTTTTTGAAATCAGTCAAGTATCCGGATGGCTATGCAGCCAACATATCAAGGTCAGTGAATGCAAAAAATGGTAGACTATCTGGTTTGAAAAGCCACGACTGTCATGTGTTACTACAACGAATTCTTCCAATTGGGTTGCGAGAGTTTGCACATAAAGACATTGGTATTGTATTGTTTGAGTTGGGCAGCTTCTTCCAAGACTTATGCTCAAGGACCCTAAAGCGGAGTGAATTGGAGAAACTAGAAGAACGAATAGTTCTTATACTATGCAAGCTTGAGAGGTTCTTTCCTCCAGCATTCTTTGATGTTATGGTCCACCTTGCTGTTCACTTGCCTCGAGAAGCAATTCTAGGAGGCCCGGTACAATATCGGTGGATGTACCCTATTGAAAGGTAATTAGATCATTTGATGCATCCATCAATTGCATTTTTCCCATGTGGTATAAAATCACATAATATGCATATTTTTTCCTCGTAGGTACCTTGGAAAATTAAAAAGATACGTTTCAAACCGAGCTCGACCAGAAGGTTCGATTGCAGAGGCTTACATTCTCAAAGAATGTATTAACAACTGGTCTTTGTATTTTGATGGGATTGAAACTGTGCATAATCGAAGAGAAAGAAATGAAGATTTAGGTGAATCTAGCGAAGGATTGATAGTTTTTTCACAAACTGCCCGACCTACAGGTGGTAGGCGGAATGATGGCAACTTGTCTCATGCATTGCTTGATACTGCTCATTGGTACTTGTTGTACAATAGTCCTGAGCTAGAGCCTTATTTAAAGTATGTGATTTCATATGCATGTATTGTTTGATCAAGTTTTGAATATTATCTGCAATGTTTAGCTGAAAATAAATCATCTTATTTTTAACAGTGAACACAAAAGCACATTGCATAATCCTATTGGAGAAGCCATAACTCAAATTCAACGACAAGAGTTTCCCAATTGGTTCAGAGAACGTGTAAGACATTTGAAATTTAATCACACACTAATAAAAATTAAACATTTTAAAGTTTCTTCATTGCTTATTACTAATTAATATCACTTGTTGTATGTCATTATAGATGAATAGATTGAAAGTTAACGAGTCACCAGAAGCTACTAAACAGTTATGGTCATTAGCAAATGGTCCTAAGCCGCATGTGAAGGAGTACACAGTTTGTATGGTCAATGGTGTAAAGTTCCATACAAGGGACCTAGACAATCGTCGTGTAACCCAAAATAGTGGTGTATGTACCGAAGGGGATCATGAGGGAGAAATGCACGACTTCTATGGCCATGTGTGCAAAATTTGGGAATTGGAGTATATGTTTCGCCATAAAGTTGTTTTGTTCTAGTGTGATTGGTACAATACTGGTACCAATGGTCGAAGGAGAATGATAAGAACCGATGCACACTGCACAAGCATTGATGTTACAAGTCGGTGGTATGAAAATGACCCTTTTATACTTCCTAGTCAAGCGAGACAAGTTTTTTACCTTCAAGATACCAAATTGGGTGAACCTTGGAAAATTGTGCAATCCATTCAACATAGGGGAGTGTTTGATGTCCCGGAAGTCGGGGGTGGAGAACCCAATGATAATACAGAAGATAGTGATGCATTCCAACAAGAAGCGATTGTTGATGTTGTCTCTATCAATGTTAAGGACATTATTATTGACTATTGTATGGGTGATGTGGAAACTAAGGTTGTTCTTGAAGGTGGAACTTCAAGAGATGCTAATGAAAATGAAGAGCATGACATACCTGATGTTGATCTTGATATGGATTATGATATGTAGAGTTCATAACAGTTGTCTTAAATGTTGTGTGCTTGTCTTAAAGTTTTATGCTTGTTTAAGTAGCAATTGTTTTGTACTTATTTTGAACTTGATATGGATATTAATGTGGTCATTTTTTGTGTTGAGTTAGTAGTAATTGTGTTCAAATTTTGCACTTGTGAATTGCTTGATATGGATAATGATGTAGACTATGATATGTAAAGTTAGTAGTAATTGTTATTGAGATGTTTTGTACTTATCTTGAACTTGATATGGATATTAATGTGGTCATTTGTTGTGTTGAGTTAGTAGCAATTGTGTTCAAATTTTGCACTTGTGAATTGCTTGATGTTAAGTTAGTAGTAATTGTACTTATCTTTCATGTCAATACATAGTTTCAAAAAATGCCCAAAAAGGCCAAATACACTCGTAATATACCGAAGTATGAGATGGTAAGATTGGATAGAATGAGGCAAAACCAAGAGATAATTGATGCTTTGGGATTGAAGCACATCTCAACCTCTCTAAAGGATTCTGCTCAGTCCAATTGTGCAAAAGGGAAAAGAAGTAGAGCTAGTGTTGTGGTAGATGATGATTATGTACCACCTATTGGTGACAATGACAATGATGATGAGTCATCTAATTCTGTAATCCATAAGGTATAATAGATGTTCCATAGGGTACAATAGATGATAATAACTTTATTATTCCATTACTTGTAATGACTTTGTTGTTCCATTATATGTATGTTACTTACAGATGGCACCAAGACGACTTACACGCTCGTGAGGTGAGGTATCTATCCCGGTGGTCCGATCTACGGTTCAATCTACGGAAACACCTCCTGAAGCAAATCCTCCCGCCCAAAGTTCTTCTAGTGCGGAGGCGCAGACTACCGGCGCATTAACTAGCATGACTGGTAATTACATAGGATATACTTAATTACAATTGCACCCTGTTTTTACTATTGAGATTATACTTCACTTAATTTAGCTATAATGTACATGGAATGTATAATTTTTTAACATTAATAATGTTTAAATAGGATCTGCTAGCAGAACTACCCGTGGAGCAACACGTGGTATAGCAGTACGAGCACTTGTTGAAAAAAGTGGTAAGCTGCCAGTACGTATAGCTGCAGAGTATGATGCTCCTGTTGGGAAGAATGCGTGCAAGCTTGTCAATCACGTTGGCGTACAAGTGCGAATTAATTTGTCCAGTTACAATGTGAAAAATTGGAAAAATGTTGATGCTACTACTAGAGATGTGGTGCTTCAAAATATCGCGGTAAATTTACATTGATAACGTCTAACTCGTCTAATTCATATAATAATATTTTTATAATACATATACACTTCATTTTACAGGATCAGTTTGAGCTAGAAGGAGATTCCAACTTGGTAACGAAAACATTAAATACAAAATGTGGAAGATTATTGAGTTCCAACTCCCACAAGTTGCATAAAGCTTATAAAAAGCCCAAACAATCTCATGGTGCTGATTATGCAAGAAGCCACCCGCAAATGAATGCCACGGAGAAGCAGTGGAATAAACTCATTGATGGGAGATGGACTAATGAGGATTGGCTGGTAAATTATTTATGCGTATATTATTATTATTCAATGTTTACTATATTATGTTGTCAACTGATTAGATTAATATTTAGATGAAGTAAATGTATACTGTTTTATTTATGATCTAATAAATATCTTGAATGTTGTTTATTAGAAAAAATCAAGAAAGAACTCTGAAAATAGGAATAAAACTAAAGGCAAACATAGATGCGGGACAAAGGCACTTGCTGTTAGGGTTGATGAGGAGGTGCGTATTTTTTCATTTTCTTAAACCTTAGTATATTGCATGTTGTGATTAATTAAATATATCTATCTAACACTTGAATGTTAATTAATCAGAAAAATAATAATGATGGTCAAGTTCCTGAATTGGCAAAAATCTTCAAAGATGTTCATTTCAATCCAAATACAAATATGTGGATACACCCTGAGGATGAAGCGACATATGTATGTGTATCATTCCATCCCTATCATGTTTGTAAAGTTATAACATATGTAGTATAAATGTTGTGATTGTTTGTTTCTTTCTCTCTTTCAAATGATAGGAAAATATTCTCAAAGTGCAAGTGGATCATTGTCAAGATCCTAATGCTATTCCCCTTACACAAGAGGAGATCTCAAACTTGGTGTTTAAGAAGAAGTCTGGTATTGTAAAAGGACTTGGCATGAGACCTTCCTCTTCTCTAGTAACCACCGCCTCCTCTAATTCATCGGTGGAGTATATCCAACGGTTAGAAAATGAGATAATTGAGCTCAAAGAGGCAAGAGCTAGAGATCAAGAAGAGCGAGCTAAGGACCAAGATGCACGAACTAAGCAAGATGAAGTCCAAAAGAATATTCTTAACTTTTTGAGGAGCAAAGGTTATAATGATGCTCTTACTTATGGGGGTGGTTCAACTTCAAGTTAAAACATTTTTTGGTTAGTACTTTATTTGCTTTCTACAACTTATACATTAGGAGTTGTGATTTTAATTTATTGGTGTAGTTACTCTTAATGCATTGTTATAAATGTTTCTTATAATATAGTTAATGTTTTTACTTTACGATATTAATGAATTATTGTTTTTATATTTGTGCAGATTTCTTATTGGTGGCTTTTAGGAGATTTACTTTTGGCATTACTTGAAGACATATGAGAACATCTTCCGTTAGTTCTAAAATAGGGTTTAGGTAGAGTTATTGTATGTATTGCAAACAATTATTGTATGGAAGGAGTTTGAATTGGATACTTGTTTTATTTTTTACTTGTGGAATGTATGGATCTTTTTTTATAAATGTGTTGTTGAAATAAATATGTTATTCAAATGTGAGATTTTAATAATGTAATGACAGGTTACAGGTTAATATCGAAGCCATGAAAAAAATAAAAACAGAAAATAAGTTTTAGTGACGAATTTTTCATCACAAATATAGCAACAAAAAATTGTTTTAGTGACGAAAATTTCGTCACTAAATATAGCAAAATTTTGTAAGAAATGGTTTTAGTGACAAAAATTTTCGTCACTATATGTGCCTGGATTTTCTTAAAAATAGTTTTAGTGACGAATTTTTTCGTCACTATATGTACCCGAACATAGTTTTAGTGACGAAATTATTCGTCACTAAATATGATTTAGTGAACTAAAGTGTTTTTAGTGACGAAATATTTTCGTCACTGAATAGTGTTTTTAGTGAGGAAAACATTTAGTGACGAAACGTTTTCGTCACTAAAAGTTTTTTTTTTTTTTAAATCAAATCGGACTTTTAGTGACGAAATTTTTCGTCACCAGGACTTTTAGTGACGGGGCTACAGTGACGAAATGAGTTTCGTCACTAAAAGTCCAATTTCGTCACTAAAGGTCCTTAGTGACGAAAATATGGACTTTTAGTGACGAATTTTTTCGTCACTGAAAATACATTTTGTTGTAGTGAGTGGTTAATAAAGCCTAGATTTACCCAGTAAATACCCGATGTGGGACTCATCACATACCCACACACATCACACATCAGATGTGGCTAGCGCTTTTCCTTGGGTCGTTACAAATGGTATCAGAGCCGGCCCAGTAACCTCGTGTGGGCTCAGAGACACTACCCCACAAAGTGGGCTCTAACGAGGACGTTAGGGATTTAAGTGGGGGAGATTGTGATGCCCCAATTTGATTGATTGTGTGATGTGTGTGGGTGTGTGATGAGTCCTACATCGGGTATTTACTGGGTAGATCTGGGCTTTATTAACGACTATAAGGAGTCTCAATTGTGACTAGTCCTTTTGAGGTATAGCACAGATGTGACTAGCGCTTTTCCTTGGGTCGTTACATATGGTATCAGAGCCGACCCGGTAATCCCGTGTGGGCTCAGAGACACTACCCCACAAAGTGGGCCCTAACGAGGACGTTAGGGATTAATGGTTCTTCAAAGCCATCACAAGCATAGACAAAAGAGGGTGCGGTACATCATAATAGACAAAAGAGGAAACTACGTACATTTCTGTAGTTGAGCTTAGCGTCCCATCTAATTAATTCAGATACGTTGATACTGTTGTTTGATGAACCTCAATTAGATGCATTTAGTTGGTAGATGTAATTATGTATTTCTAACGTGGAAATGGGCCCTTTCTATTGCAACTTATCTGAGGCATGTGCTTGTTAGAGCAGAGATATAATGGATTATATGAGTATCACTATGTGGCTGACATGAATCCAAGTAAAGGCATTTCAAATGGTACCTTTTTTTTTTCTTTTCTTTTTGGGGTTATTGTTAACCATACAAGTGTTTTAGCTTTGTCCTAATATTACGTTTTTATGAGAGTTAACACCGTGTGTAATAGCTGTATCTCGGAAAATGGCATGATTGTAAAAGAAATTTTGCACGGTTTTAAAGAAAGGAAGCCTAAAAAAGGAATGATGGGAGTATAGATCGACATGCAAAAATCTTATGACAAGATTGAAATCTTGAAAGCTTTTGGGTTTGTCTATTGCTTTCTTAGATGCGTCGGCTAGTGTTTCAAGACAGATTCTTTCACATTATTGATAAATGGTAGTAAAGTTGGACAAAGTTTTCCATAGGGGATTATGTCGAGGAGATTCCCCATCTATATACCTATTCATCCTTTTCTATCTAAGTTCTTTTACTTAAAAAAAGAAAAAAAAAAAAAGAAAAAAAGAAAAAAAAAAGGTTCTTTTGTGTCTGTTCAGAAGAGAGGTGGACATAGAGAATCTCAAGGATGTGCTAGTAGCAAGGTGTGGACCTAATATCACACACCTTATCTACGCAGACAGCCTAATTTTATTTTTTAAGGTAAAGAGCTCAGTTATGGATACCTTGATTAACAGAATGGATACTTATTATAGATGTTTGGGCAAGTTGTCAATAAATAAAAATTGGGGACTTTTTGTGTTGGGTTAGTTAGAACCCGGTTGTATATTATGCAGTGGATATTAATATTATTAATTAAACCGGTTAAGCCAATTTATCGATTATACAAATAATAGTTAGAACATATATGACATATCAAATATGGTGTCACCACTCGGCACAAAATCAATGGTAATAGAGACATTGATATGGTGATCAATGCTCTGCTTGTTTTGAATGTAAAATATTTTCTGAAAAATGTTTTTTCATTTTCAAGTATTCGTTTGCAGGTAAAATATAGTCAAACTTACAAAATATTTTTCATTAACTGTAAAATACTTTATAAAAAGTTGTAAAATATTTTACCCTTAAAAATTTAGTAAAAGATTTTTCAATAACACACAATGGCTTCCCCTCCCCCATCTGGTCACTAGGTCACCGGTTTGATGGCCAAAGACACTGCTTTGGTGTTCGGTGCCAGTGGCTGGAGACATTGCTTCGACGACAAGTGACAACGTTCTATTGGCTAGAGACTTCGCTCCGGTGACCTATGTCGTCAGTCTGGTGTCCAGTGACTTTGCTCCGCAACCGGTGCTAACGATCCAGTGTTCAAAGACTCTGCTCCGACGACCAGTGCCAGTGGTTCGGTGTTCAGAAACTCCGCTCTAGCGACCAGTGCTGAAGGTTTAGCAGCTAGAGATACTACACTGCAATGGTGTTGGAGGTCAGGTAAGCAAATATGTCGTTTTGTTGATCGACGTTGGCGATTTGGTCACTAGAGATACCACTTCGGCGGTGATTGTCGGTAGTTTGGTCATTGGAGCCACCGCTTTGATTGCCAGTTCCAGCGGTTTGGTCATTGGACTTCCAGCACTAGTGGCTTCGGTGTTGAGCCATTGAATTTGATAACTTGCTTGAAAAATTTTATTTGTCTTACCAAACGCCTAAAAATATTTTACGTTTGAAAATATTTTACTTCAAAACAAATGAGCAAAAGTGGAAAACTTTAGGAAAACTATTTAAGGGAAAAAACCATTAGGGGGTGTCGATGCCGGATTTTGATGGTTGACCCTTCCCTAAACACTTGGGCTTGTGAAAGGTTTCTTGGCGAGTCACGTTGTCAATTTAATGTGTGTGAGCTGTGGACACTTAAATGATGTATGTGCTTTAGTGAGTTTCTAAATCCATTCATTGTTTTTCTATTTTTTAGAGTCGTCACCAACCACTGATTTTTCTAGGCGTGATTGGCTACTTATATCTAATTAATTTATACATAATTATCTAATTGGTTACCTACCTCAATTTCAATTCATCATCTTATTTTTCAAGATAATCAATTAATTATCTATTGAAATTATTCAAAGTATGTTTCAAGAGCTATCTCAACTCATAAATATCTCTCATGCATGTTGATTTGATAAGCATTCTTATAAAATAAAAAAATCAAAGAAATAGCTGAAAAGTAAATTTTGGCACTATTATTGACTTGGGCTTTTAGATTTTAGGTTTTCTTGATTTTGGCTTGATTTGTTTTTGATAAATTTGGGATAATTAGGATTTGTAGACTTGATTTTTCAACTACTTTAAAGTTATATAGTACTAGATTTTTAGGAATTTTAAATTTTGATTAATCAATTTAATTTTTATGAGAACCAATGAATTATAAAAAAAAACATAATTATATCTGTTGGAATTATCCTACACATGTGGTACATCTCTTGTCTTGAGCACAATGGTGGCACCACGTTATGCTCAGGGCGTTCCCAAGAACACCCTGACCTGAAAAAAAAAAAATTATATATAATAATTAATTTTTTTTTATTTGTTTAGCCTTAAAAAAAATTAGGAACACCCTCAAATTAAAAAAAATTTATTTGTTTTACTTTCAAGAAAAAAAAAAAAAAAGCCCAAAAAAAATTTTGAACTAAAATCTGAAAAAAAAAAAAAAAATTTGTAACAGAGTAAGCAACAAGCCCACGGATTCTCCAAAAAAAACAACGGACGTCAAGCCCAATAGATTATAGAGGTAGCAAACCCATGGATTCTAAAAAAAAAAAAAAATACACCAAACCCCAATACAGAGAAAATCACTAAGTCAAAAACCTTTAATCACTAAATTAGAAATCACTAAAGGCTAAAGCAAACCTAAAGACAGAGCAACGCCTCAGAGCAATAGAGCAACGCCTCAGGCTTAAGCCAACAGACGGAGATCGGTCACATCGCTTGCTCGTCGTCGGAGATCGGTCACATCGTCGGAGATCGGTCCAGTCCAGAGCACATGGCCGCATCGGAGATCGGTCATGTCGCTCGCTCGTCGTCATCGCTTGCTCGTCCCTTATCGGAGATCAGTCATCATTGCCTCAGCCTTAGCCTTCAGGCCTCCCTGCTCCGGTGCTCCCTTAAGGTATTTCATTTTACTAACTTCTCTCTCTTTTTCTCTCTGACTCTCTCTCAGTCTCTGACTCTCTCTCTCTTTATCTGAAATCACTGAAATGAAATGAATGAGAGTCTCTCTCTCTCTTTATTCTTTAAAACTAACTTTATCTGATTCTTTTGAATTGTGATTGGCTAGAGCTTTAACTTTATTAATATTTTGCCTATTTTGTAACTTTTTGAATTTGGCTTTATCTTATCTGTTGGTGTTGGTGTTGGTGAGCTATTAATTGTCTTCTAGTGTAATGTGTATTGTGATTTGTAATTGTGAAATTTTCTGATTGGTAGTTGGCTCTTGTGATTGGGAGCATCAGGCATGAGGCTTGTCTGTTCAGTGGGGTGGGGGGTGGATGGGCACATGGGGCTGGGTGTGATATTTGAATTGGGGGAAGTAAATGCACATGGGATGTGTGCTAGTGCAACTAATAAATAATAATTTAATTTACCAATAATTAATTGGGAAAAACAACTAATAAACAATAATTAATAAGTTAATTAATCAATACATTATAAAAGACAAACAAATTAAATTATGTTAGGCTAAACAACAATTAATAATTTTATAATTAATGAAACAACAATATAACAAATTATAGTTTATAAAAGACAAACAAATTAATGAAACAACTAAACAACAATAATTAATAATTTTATTAATATTTCAAATGAACTTATAGTTTATTATTTATTCTTTTGATACCTGGGAAAAATTCTTGGGAAAAATTCCTGGGAACTTATAGGAACACCCTGGGAAAAATTCCCGGAGTCGCCACTGCTTGAGCATTCTAAGTGAAAATCTGAAAACTTATGTCAAAGTATTGATTCTAATTCTAAGTGTTGATCACATTATAATTTTTTTTGTTGATAATTCGATAGTAGAGGACCTCTTATGTCTCTCGTGGAAACACTACAGTACTAATTGGTTGAATTACAATGCTCTTGACGGCATTATTACTTTTGGTTCTTATGATTATACGCAATTCTACTTTCCAACAAGGGAGAATCGAGTTAAAGAAATTAATAAATGTATGTATGTTAATATATTTCCTTTGTAAGATTAAGTATATATTATATTAGTACAAGAACATTACGTACTTAGCATGAAAATATATATATATTTATATTTCCCGCCTTGGTTTCACATACAAAGTTAAAAAAATATAAAACAACCACCCAAGGATGGTTTTGGTGGAAGCTAGGCTTAACTAAAAAAGCCAAAATGAACAGGAACGCCTGCGGCAGTGATCCAATTCCCTTGTAAGAAAGGCCCTACGGTATACTTGGTGGCCTCTTCCCTCCTAATGATCTTGTGGCCAGGCCATTTGACCCTTGCATTAACCTTAGCACCAGGCCCTTTGTTGTTATACTCTGCATAAGACAGAGTCTTGAGTGCAAACTCTCCTTCCCATGGTAACCATCCATCAGGGTGAATAATGTCCTCAATTGATGATTCCATGATAATGGTTCTTGAGTATTCCTTCCATGGCCTTCCGAGGTAACTTCTGATTTGTGACTTTGCAGGTATAAGTTTCTTGTCTGGCACAATGCGACAGTTTTGCAGTACTATTCCTGTGGTTTCACGCTTGTCAACCCTTCCTTGTGCTGTCACAATGTTTTGTTGGTTATCTAATGGTTTCCTCACTACAATCATGCAGTTTTGGAGCACAGCAGCTGCATCACCGAAGATGAAGTCGACGGTGCCAGCAATAACACAGCTTCGGTAGAATTGCCGATGGGTTTGTGCATACAAGGTGTCTTGGTACCCCTCAAAGCGGCAGTTAAGGAAAATTGCACGATCTGATTGGACTCTAGCAGCCACTGCTTGATGCTTTTCTGGACCAGCAGTATTTCTGAATCCCATGGCTTTGGCTATAAAGCCTTCTCCTAGAGCCGCTGCAATAGATATTTAAAACCAATTTTGTGTCATTTCACTTCTGCTCAACCTCTTTACACAATCAGTCATTAATTAGTTTCCAAAATTCTCTTTTTTTTCACAATTTTATGTTATTAAGCAGCCAAATGTGTATGACTGACCTCATTGAAATCCATTAGATGGCTTCTAAATACATATATGTATCATATAAATCAAGTGCAATTGCAATATATCTCTGCCTAAACAGAATGTGTGAGGGAAGCTGGTTGCTAATTAACTTGGATACTATCATACCA
This sequence comes from Notholithocarpus densiflorus, assembly GCA_030021035.2. Classification (NCBI taxonomy): domain Eukaryota; kingdom Viridiplantae; phylum Streptophyta; class Magnoliopsida; order Fagales; family Fagaceae; genus Notholithocarpus; species Notholithocarpus densiflorus. Next base: position 909,581 of record JARYZH020000113.1, on the reverse strand, counting down.
AAAGTTGCAGTTTGGAAAGTCCTAACTCCATCTACAAAATTTTTGCTGCCGGTGATGATGCTCTTTTGTGATCCATCACCATACATAGTGACATTCACCATTTTCTTTGTCACAGTCACTGTCTCCTCATATTCTCCTTGCTTAACGTAGATGACATATCTGCATTTTCATTAGAGCAAAGAAAAGGAAAAATAAACAAATGATGAATTAAAGAGAAATATTTATGTTAATGGGCACTATAAGTTTGTAGGAAAAAACCATGACTTGATAAAGATCAAAGATAAATATTAGCATTGACATATTAGGATCCTCTACATTTAAAATGGATCAATTTCAAGATTTAGGGGCCGTTTGGATACAGCTGAAAACTGAAAACACTATAGTAAAATAATTTTTAAACGTGTGAATAGTGTTGTGGGACCCATTTTTAATGAAAGTTTTGTTGAAAAAAGAGGTTTATAGGTCTCGTGAACCGTGCACGGATCAACTGGAATTCAGTTAACGCTCTTCTCCAAAAAAAAAAAAAAAACGTGAAACGCAGACGTTAAATGCCAGACTCATTATCGGATACTTAGATTAAATATTACAAATCTAAAAGTATATTCAATATCATATCTTTAAAAATCTTAACCGTCAAATGGGGCATACGCACCGTCCTTTGTGTTTTTCTGGCATGGCTGCCAGTGCCTCAGAAATTGTTTTATGGTCTCCGCTACCATCTTTGGCCACAATCACATTGGGTGTTGGTTTATCAATATTTGCCTTCAACATCCTCCGGTCCTCATAGGGCATCCAGGTAGGAAGTCCGTCTTTTTCCAAGAAATTAGATTCATTTTCCGCCAGAAGGTGCCGGCTAAATCCTAGTGTTTTAAACGTGGACAGGAACGAAGCCACCTCTGAGATAATGGCAAGGGAATTGCTGGTGAGTTCCTTGACAGCCTTAAGAGTCTTTTCCATGTCACTCTTCAATTTTCCTTCAGGAAAACCATCAATGCATGTTTGTTGGTAAGACATAACCGCACTTAGCCAACTGTTCAAATCAGGGGTGCTAGAGATCAACTTTCCCAAGTCATTTTTGCTGATTTTGGAAACTGAATCATCTAATTCTTCCTTGGCATCCTGCATCAATGTCTTACAATCTTCAAATGCCGCTTTCTCTTTTGGGTCGTTAAATTTGAATGCTGTGGATGTTTTCATGGCCTTGATAACCTCATCCCCCACGGCCGAGATAGCACTCTTGAGAAGGTCTTTCGGTTGAGACAAATCAGGATTGGCTTTCACTGCCTTGTTAAGGGTATTTTCACACCTGTCCCTGTAATCTGTGGAGTTACACATCGTCTTTATGATCTTAACAGTACGCGAAACCTGCTTTTGTGATTGTTGAGGTTGATCAGATGGTTTGGAGCCACCAATACCAAACCAAGATTTATGAGTAACCACCACAAATGCTGCGGCAGCAACTAGAAGGGCAATGACAAGGAAAAAAATTGCCCCAATGATAATCTTCTTCTTCAGCTTACGTTGCTTCTCAGCTTTTCTGCGTTCAGATATGTGATCAAAATCCTGAAATGCCATTGTTAAAAATGATCACTAAGGCAGAGAGAGACCTCTGCCTTAGATTTTGTGCCGAGGCAAAGAGAGAAATAGAGAGATGAAAAAAATATCCCAATAGTTTATTCTTTTGAAAGCCTTTCCTCTTCCTTTTCCTTTTCTTCTTCCTCTCCCTGTTTGATTTTGAAAATTTCAATTAAAAGGTGACAAAACTAAATCTGGTTAGGAGAGTTTTAAGGTATTCTAAATTTAAGAGGTAGTTAAGTGTCTTTGGAGCCATATATGTCCTTTCCAACTGCTTTTCCCGCGACATCCTCTCCACTTCACCACCTTTATATTCACCTAATTACCCTTATTTCCCAAGAGCCAAACTATTTAACTAAACAGTTTCATCCTCATCATCATCTTTTTCTTCTTCATCAAATTTCTTGTTACAAAACTAATGAAGCTTTGTTCCTTCATATATGTGTGATTGGTATTAAACTATAACTGACACGGATAGTGATTAGCGCACAATGTACACATTATGAGTTGGCATTTGCTAACTCAACAAAAATTATCCCAGCAAATCTACATGTATAGCAAAAAACTTGTAACCAAATAACATTAAATTACATTTTTCATCTATCATCCCTCTTCTCCGTTCTTCCCAGCTCTTTGCGGGATGCACACAGGCCAACATCAAACTCAACAACTTTCACTGGTTTTTTTACTCCTTTCCTACCCCATTTTTTTGTGTGCGTGTGTTTGGTTTGATTCATGAAAAAAAAAAGATAAAAAATAAAAAAATAGCAGATCGGCTTCAAAGACATGCATCTAAGTATGATACAAGTTTCTTCTTAATTTAAAACCAAAATGTAAAATAGATTTACAATCATATTTGCTGAAAGCTGAATAACATGCATATATTCACAGTTTCAGTTGAATGATAATATCATGAGCAAATTAGGCTTCTGGGTATAGTGTAATCTTCTTCTAAATTTGAAAAGATGACGTTTACGAAAAATCCTTAAATTGATAAATATATCCAATTTTTAGTAGCTTATTCTGTTGAATTTATACAAGCTAATGTTACTTTTGTCCCAACAGAGCCATTCAATTTCCTTGGGAGAACTTGGTATGCCCCATGATTCTTCATTTTTAGAGTATATTTCCATGTTGGGCTTGTTTTGGAAAATTTGAACTCGTTACATTTTCCCTCAACTTGATTTTGAATTGAAGAATTGACAACTACATTGACATGTATATGCTGGAGAATAACATATATAGATGCTTTGAAGCACAAGCATGGAGAATGTACAGGTTAAACACCAAACCCTTAATCTGCAGGGCCTCTTGTCTGGCCATCACCTCTAAAGTTCATCATTGAGCTTAATCAGAAGGTGAAAACTTTGTTTGAGCAGGCCTTGACTTGATGGAGCCAAACAGGGAAAGGGAGAAGAACATCTTAAAGGTCTCTTTCTAATTCTGATGTTGGTCTAGGGGAAGACATCTTCGAGGTAACTTTGTACATTTACTTTGATATTTGTCATAATTAAATCAGAATGCGCAAATTTAGAATTTCTTGAGATGCTGTAAATTTCAAATAGGGCATGTACAAATTTAGTTGAGTTTTTTAAAACCAAAATTTTTTGAAACGCCTACCTTGAATTATTGCTAAATTATCGATTGTTCCAAAAGCGGATATGATAAATTTAATTATTTAACCATATACTTTTAACACTCTCTCTTATATGTGGGCCCAAACTCTCTTTTAATAGGTGTAACCCAACACGTGAGATTTTAAATGAGAGGTAGAGTGAAGAATGTGGTATTGGCATAATCAGTATTGGCCACTATTTTGTTTTGCTTGATCTGCATTACCTGGCATTGATCTCCCTCTTTTAAGTTGTTGAATTTCAAGTTGGCAGCTTAATTACTTGCATCTCTGACATTGTTATTGTGGGTACTTGCCCTGCCATTAAGCAGTGTTTGTCTGCTTTGGGAAACCAAGCCTTCACGGATTTATCACGAAGGGGTGGGAGCTACGGATCTTCAGCCTTTGGCCTTTACACCGCAGTCCCACATTGCCTAAGTAACCCTCCCACTCATGCAAACTCCAAGGGCTTATAAAGCATGAGTGGGAGGGTTACTTAGGCGATGTGAGACTGCGGTGTAAAGGCCAAAGGCTGAAGATCCGTAGCTCCCACCCCTTCGTGACAAATCTGTGAGGGCTTGGCTCCCCAAATCGAACAAACACTGCTTAATGGCGGGGCAAGTACCCACAGTTATAAATTTGCATTTCAACAAGAATGACTATCTTGGTCTTGGACCGAATTATGATCTTGAACTTAATCATAAAGACATTCAATTTCCAAAACTTTGTCTAAGGATCCGTTTGGTTGGAGGAGTGGAAAAGTGAGAGGATAGAAAAGTAGGAGGATGGAAAATATTTAGTTTTCCCTCTTGTGTGTATGGTTGGAGGGGTGGAAAACTCTTTTGTTTGGTTGGAGAGAAAAAGGGAAGGACGAAAATTGTAATTTATATAAATTGACTATTATACCCTTGTTACATAATATGTAAGAAATACATTTATTTGTACTTATTAAATAATATAAAATTTACCACATCATATATATAAATTTATATTATTATTTTTATTATTATAATGTAAAAATTACAATAGTGTACATATAAATTTAATTGGGCAAAGGATTTTGATCAGGTCACGTTGAAAAAAAAAAAAAAAAAGAAAGAAAGAAAGAGAAGAGAACCTGGACCGCTGGACGTTGGTGAAGGTAAGATGAGAAGAGGCAAAAAAGTGATAAGGATGATTTGTGGGCAAAAAGTCATCAGGTGGGGTAGGTGAGAGAGTCATCAGGTCATGAATGAGGGTAGGTGGGAGAGGGTATTTGTGTAATAGTGCCGTGAAAGCACTTTTCCTCTTAGATTTTCCTCCCGATTTGGGAGGATAAAAAATGTGGGCCTGGGAGAGAAAATTTTCTCCCGGGTTTTCTCTCCTCTCTATTTTCCTTCCCCAACCAAACAATGGAAAACAGTATTTTCCATCCTATTTTTCTCTCTCTATTTTCCATCCTCCCTATTTTCATTTCAAACAAACATAGCCATAGGTTTTTTTTTTTCTTATTTAAATATTTATTTTAATGAAATCAATGTTTAAGTCAGAATCATCTGATTTTTTAGGAACCGTATCTTCTGACATTATGTGAATCACTAATCATATAGTACTTCACAGATTGTTGCAAATATGCATTCATTGGGATGCATTCATAGTACTTCACTAAACACAAACTTGCACTCATATACTCTATTCACTATTGGTTGAACAAGTTTGTGTTTAGTGATGTACCTAAACAATTTGTGAAGCCTTATCTGTTTAAGTACGCCATACGGATTTCTAGAGGCAATCTTTTCCACTACCTCCTCTGTTTCTCAGAAACCTGTATATGCAATTGGACATGCTACCGGTGCAGGAAACAATTTGGGCTCAATCAAGATTCTCCAGTCAGTGGAGTTCACAATTTCAGGACACCATTTTCAATGGACCCTTTCTTGATACATGAGAGACTCTTTAATTATCGGGGAAGATTAAGGAGGAATGCTTCAGGTTACCTAGTGTATTGACACAATGTGGTACTCAGTTTCAGTGAGTATGAATATCCCATCCTCCATTTGCTTCACCTCTATGCCAATATACTTGGCCATGAGCCCAATATTTGCCATTTTTAACTCATGAGTCATTGCTTACTCAAAATTTTCAGACAAACTTAGATTGCTGCCTGTCAAAATTAAATCATCCATATACAAACAAGTAAACAAATTATCTTCATTTTCATGTTCTATATAATAAAATGCATGTTCATTTGGACATTTGGATAATCATTTCTCTTGAAAGTTTCTATCAATCCAGATGTTCCAAACCTTTTGGGCTTCAAAACTTCATCTTCGTGTAACATATATAGCCTATGGCTTCTCAACTGAAACTTGTACCTCAAGGTAACTATTTATATAAGAGGATTTAACGTGTATTTGGAAATATTGAAAATTGCTCTGACATAACCAACCCATATTAGACTCCAAAAGATGCTAGGTGATTGTTTTTTATGCCAAAATACCTAGTGCCATAACCTGACTTTGCCTCAATTTTAAGTTAAGGGAAAAAATAGTAGATTAATGTAAAATTAATATAAAAAAAATAGTTATAATTTATTACATAAGATAATTGTAAAAAATATTATAATAATTATTGTGACGGTAACGTGCCATAAGAGCACACAATAGTATACCATTTTTGAAAAAAGTTTTATCGGAAATTGAAAAAATTTTGACAGCATTTTCAATTCTCAATAAAATTTTACTAAAAATAGATTTGTTAATATATACTCTAACAGCATACATTAACCGGATTCTTCTTTTAATATCACGAGATTAGCGTGAGGTGGTAAATCTAGTGCGTCCACGCATGCAGGCACTGTTGACTGCCTTCGGTTGTAAAAGTCAAGAGTCGAGAAAAGGGACAAAGCAGTTTTGAGTCTTCCACTTGAATATTTTAAAACAAGACAAAAAGACAACTGTTTCCTACACTAATTTCCAAGCCACTCACTACGTACCATCATGGAAAGAACAAGTGCTGAAAAGAAGTTGGGAAATGGGAATCACATCAAGTTCTTAATGTTAGGCTCCGTTACAATGCATCAGACAGTAGGAGTTTAAAACTTCAAATCATACGGAAGCAATATATAATCCAATACTTACATCAAATGGTTATTTCCAGTAAAAGATAAAATATAAAAATACCATTTTTTTTAATGCAATAAAATGGGAATAAATAAAGTATCGTTATATGGTACCTATTACAAGATCTAATTAGATTCTTGTGAAGAAGTGAAATTGTTTTGACAATTCGATCCACACAAAATAGAGTAAAAAAGACAAATCATTTTTATTAAACCTCTTTATACTAACTAGATCAAGTTTTAACTGAATAATCGCAAGGAAATGGAGTGAAACCCAACCAGTCAGCACCATTAATGAACTCTACAACTGTGAAATTAAGTGCATCAATAATATCCATTACATGATACCCGGGCCAAGTAACTCTATAATCCGTCGATGAGCCAGGTCCATAATTATCATACTCCCCGAAATACAAAGTCTCTAATCTTTGATCATCATCATCACCATCAATGGACAATTGCATCCATCCAGCTGGGTCAATAAAGTCGCCAATGTATGATTCTAGGTAGACTGTCTGAGAGTATGCCCCCCCTGGCCTTCCTAGGTAGCTTTTCACACTAACAGAATTAGAGTAAAAATCATTTGTAGCGACAATTGAACAATTTTGAATGGATATTCCAGTGTTCTCATCTGAGCTATCACGAGATTGTGCTGTGATAACTGTGAATTGGCCAGCCATTGGCATTCTTGTAACAATGTCACCCGATTGAAATACAACCGCTGCATTCCCAAATATGAAATCTATGGTGCCCAGTATGTCGCACTCTCGGTAGAATTGACGAAAGGAATGGACATGCAATGTATTCTCATAACCAATGATGGAGCACCTGTAAAATGCGACAAAGTCCGCATTTACTCTCAAGGAAACTGCTTCTTGTTTCTCTGCTCCAGCCTTGTTCTCGATTTTTATGTCTTGTGCCCAAAAGTCTTCGCCAGACACCGCTGAAGTTCAATTGATCATTAAATATTAATAATTAATTACAAGTATAAGAAAAAGAACTCAGAAAATTTCTAAGCTTAGTACTAATTTTATCATAAACTAAAGCTTATAAACTAATGTAAAATATGAGTGATGCTACTTCATATAAATAAGTGTTTGAATTATTTTTAGAGAGTTGTTAGGGATGTCACAAATTTTGCTACATAACCTTTGCAAATTGATGTGTCATCAATCACAAAAAAGAGAAATTCATTTATTATGTTTTTAAAATCTATTAATAACATTCATTACTACATCAATTTGTATAAGATATGTAGTAAAATTTACAATATTTTTAAAAATGTTTGTATTGTTTGTTATAGGTAACACCGTACTTTATAATATTCATGCAGTGAAATTTATAATATAACTAACATTAGTTAATTACTTAAGTATATCCCCCACAAATTTAATTATATTTAGTGCTTAAACTTAAATTTAGTACATATATTGTAGCTTAATTGGCAATTCTTACTGTTCCAACATAGATGCTGGAGGTTCAAATATCTCCTCTTTAAAACCATTGAATTATTAATAATAAAAAAACTTAATTAATAAGAGGGTACTATTTCATGACTACCTATATATATATATATATATATATATATATATATATATATATATATATTCTGATTTATGTATTGTGCCTTCAAAGGACACAAATTATTAGATATATATAAAAGTAAAACAAAAGGCGTGCATTTAGCTAAACATACCAAGAGTTGCAGAGCTGAAAGTGGTCCAGCCATCGACCTTGCTTCTGTTACCAGTAATGATAGTGAAATCAGTTCCGTCTCCATGCATAAAAATGTTTCGCTTGTAACTTGGGATTATCACATTTTCCTCATAAACCCCTTGTTTCACGTAGATACGTGTTTGATCATTGCTATTGTTTGGAGCAAAGTTGATAGCATCAGTGATGGTGGTGAAGTTTCCAGTTCCATCAGCAGCCACAGTCAGCACCATGCTATGGAGATATATTCCCTCCAATATCCGAGTCCGACTATCTAATTTCTTTGAAATCCATGTTGGAACATCCACGTCCATGAGGTGCCTATTATTTAGGCCGTCTTGGCTACTATTTTGGCCGTTTTGGCTAGACAGAATTGAAAGAGAATTACTTACATGCTTGTAAGTGTCATTTATGGATTTCAGCAGGGCTGGCTTCAAAGGACCTGAAGCTGAATCGAGGGATTCCAAGCATGTGATCTTGTTGGTGAGTGCCGCGCTAAGGTAAACTCTTGCATCGGCTACTTTCCCTTCATTTAAGGGTGCATCATTGATTCGGGACACTGATCTTTGTAAAGAAGACAAGGTGATTTGGTTGAGTTCCGTGCAGTCCTGGATGGTTCCTCTTTGTTTTTCTATGATATTTTTTGGGTCTTTGGCCTCAGATAGCACAATGGAAATCTTTTCAGACGCGTTTATTGCGGTTTTGAGGGTGAAAACGATGTAGTAGGCGGTGTTGTTTGGACTGCTATCATTTGGTATATCTTTGATAGCGAGTTCCAATGTGTCAAGGCAGATATCTGAATATGGTGTGGTTTTGCAGATAGATTTTATGTAAGAAAATTCCTGAGAAGTTGTGGAAGAAGAAGAAGAAGAAGAAGAAGAAGAAGAAGAAGAAGAAGAAGAAGAAGAAGAGTTGAGAGCCCATGTTCTTGACAAGCTGAGTGCAGAGAGGAGAAAAAGAAGTATCATAATATTGGAGGTGGAGGAAGCCATAAAGTTTGTTGAGACAAGCTGAAGTGAAGACCGACCGAATTACATTATATAGACTTTGACAGCACCGGGTAGTAATATGACAATGCTATATACACCTATGTTTTTAAAATTTTACCGGAAATCAGTGGAGAGGTTGAATACTTGGAACCTGGAAAATGTTAACGATCACTTTGTTGTTTTATTAATTTATTTGTCTACTTCTTTTCCCCTAGAATTCAGGAGTGATGGGTGGAAGACCGGAAACTCCAGCTTTGGAGCAGTCAAGTCTCCTATCGGAGACAAAATGCAAAGTGAGACAAATGTGAGTGGGACTCTTGCAGCATACATAGGTAACTAAGCATGAAAAATTATTGGGTGCTCTTGAAACACAACTATGTTTTTAAGGTAGAAAATGAGTGTTTTTGTTTTAAGTTTATGTGGTATTTTGGTTAATTTTTAAGTTTTAGGAGTATTTTGGTCATTTTTAGATTTAAGTGGTGTTTTGGTTAATTTTTAGGTTTTAAGAGCATCCGCAGTGGGCTGGTCAAATGCTAAATGTAAAGGCCATTTGGCATTTAGGCTCAAAATATGCTCAGCAACTGGATGGCTAAACTGGTAAATGCCAAATTTTTTTGGCATAGTGCTACAGTACCATCTCATATGTGAGATGGTACTGTAGCGCTATGCCAAAACAAAATATTGTATTTTAATCCGTTCAACCCCTCTCTCTCTCTTGCTACAGTACCGGGATTTTGCTCTCTCTCTCTCTCTCTCTCTCTCTCTCTCTCCATAGCCTTCTTCTTTTATTAGATCAAAAGCAACAAATCAAAAGAAAAAAATAGTAACAACAAAACAAAACTCTCATGAACCAAACCTCTCCGATCAAATGCCCAATCTGAATTCCTCTCATTTCCAATGGCCAATGTGTTGGTGGCCGTCGAGTGGCAACTTCTTGGCAACCGTTACTACCGATGCAGTGGAGGCACATCAATCTCAGCCGCAACAAAGTCGCCTACACCCCATTCGGCGGTCCGGTCACTCTCAGCCGCGACGATTCCAAGATTGTCTAGCTCTACTCCAAGTCCGCACTCCGAAAGTTTCGGCCTTTCAACTCCATCGGCGTTTCTCTCTCCGACGTTGTTTGGAAGAACCCCGGCGGTTGCTTGATCAATCTGTCGTGGAGTGACGATCATACTTTGGTCTGTATCGTTCAGAGGGAGGGATTGCTGAGATTTTATTGCTAGCTTTTTTATCTTTGAATTTTTATGGTTGCTGGTTTTTTTTGTTTGAGGTTTATTACTGAGATTTTATTGCTAGTTTTTTTTTTAGGGTTTATTGATGAGATTTTATTGCGATGGTGGCAAAATTTTTCTGGCGTTATTTGTGGGTCCGGCGTGTGGGTGGTGGCCGGGTTGCTGGCCAGTGGGTATGGCTGAATTGGGTATGGGTTTGATATGGATGGTGGCTGAATTTTTTCTCTGCTCTTTCTTTCTTTGTGAGTATGGCTGAATTGGCATGGGGGAGAAAAAAAAATGAAGGCTTTTTTTCAAGTTTCAGCAAGGCGTGTATTGTTGGGTGGTTGTTTTGGGTTTAGGTTGGTGGTGGGTGGATGAGAAAGAGAGAAAAACAGAGTGAGGGAGAACAGAGATGAAGAGAGAAAAGAGAAGATAGAAGAGAGAGAGATTTTTTTATATTATTTTATTCTGTAATTTATATTATTTTAATATATAGTAGGTAAAAATAGAAGTTGAGATGCTGGGTGTATTGTAAAATGGTATTGTATAATTGATAAAGTAGCTTTTTGAGATGGTAAAATAGGATAGGATGGAATTTTCGGCTGTGGATGCTCTAAGGGTATTTCAGTCATTTTTTTGGGTTTCTAGGGTATTTTGGTAACTTTTAGGTTTCAAGAGTATTTTGGTCATTTTTTAGTTTTTGGGTATTTCTGTCATTTTTTAAGTTTTGAGAGTATTTTGGTCATTTTTTAGTTTTTGGGTATTTCGATCAATTTTTAAGTTTAGGAGGTATTTTGGTCAATTTTTAGGTTTTGGGGAGTATTTTGATAATTTTTAGTTGTTTTTTTAGCATATTTGGTTTTTTTTAGGTTTATGGGTATTTTGCTTATTTTAAAGGATTTTAGGAGTATTTTAGTCATTTTCAAGTTTTAGGGACATTTCGGTAATTTTGATTATTGGGTAATTGAGTGGATTAGGTTTTACCCTTAGGGCATGTTTGGTAAACTGTAATAGGCGCTGTAATGTAATAGTTATTCCTATAGTTTAGTTATTTTTTAGTTTGGTTATGTTTTTATTACAAGTAATAGTCATTCCTTATGAATAGCTATTCTTCAAAATGAGGAATAATTATTCCTCTTTAAAAAGTTGTATTAGCTATTCCTTAGTAAGTACAGTAATTTCAAAACTTAATATATTTCCAAATAAACAAACTTTCCATATACATCTAACAATTATAAAATTAAATAATTATAAAAAATAACACATATCTCTCTTAAATTTAAAAATAACAATTTTTAAGGAGATATAATTATATAAGTAAGATATTTCCTAAAATAAATGTTAAGTTTCATTCTAATGTTATAATTCACAACCAAACTAATGAATAAGTTTAGTTATTACATTACAACACTTTTTATTTTTAGTATTAAATATTACAATTCTTGTTGTAATCTCCATTCAGTGTACCAAATGTACCCTTAATAATTGGGTTGGGTTGAGTTTGGATTAGAAGTAATTAGTTAAATAGATAATAAATAGGTAAATAAATTTTATATACTTAACCCAATTATTCCTACTTCAAACCCACTCATTTAACACTAGACATAACCAACACATATAAGACTCTGCACATATCTTATCAGAAATTGATTTGCAAGAGCCCAATCACCAATGCTTTTACATCTAGTACATCCACGCATGCAGAAACTGACTGTTGTATAGCTTTGGTTGTAAAAGTCAAGAGTCAAGAGTCAAGAAGCGTTAAAAGAGAGAGCGCGAACCAGCAGTTTTGAGTCTTCCGCTTGGATATCTAAAAAGAAGACAAAAAGACCTGCCCTAATCTGCCGGTCACAACTGTATCCTACACTGATTTCTGCATTTGGAATTGTATCATACGTAATAATATCAAGGGTAAGTAATTAATTGGGCAGATACTATAGTCTATAGACGAAAAGTTTTAAACGTTTTCTCTGATAAAAGTATAGATAAGACCTCCACAAACCATATGGTTGGTTTCTTGTATCAATGTGTATATTCCCCGAGCCACTACATACCATCATGAAAATAACAAGTGATGAAAATAAGTTGGGAATCACATTAAATTCCTAACGTATAAACTTCGTAACATATATAGCATCAGAGAATAGGAGTTCAAACTTCGAACTTCAAATCATTAGGAAGAGGTATATAATGCAATCCTTGCATCAATTACCCTTTTTTTTTAATAAAAAAAAAAAAAAGCAAAATAGGGAGGAAATTTGAATAGAAGATGTTACTAAGTTAGAAGACTCTTGACAAATAAAATACCATTATATGAGATTTATTACTAGGTCTAATTAGCTACATTTGAGGTTATTTTTGCCATAAAAAGGAAGACAAATCCATTTAATTTACCCAAAATTCGCAAGGAATGGGACTATTTTCCAACCAGTCAACACCAGAAATGAACTGGAACACAGTGAAATTAAGTGTATCAAAAAAATCCATTATGTGATGCCCTGACCAAGTCACTCTGTCATCTATTGATGAGCCAGGTCCTTTATTATCATACTCCCCATAATATAGAGTGTCTAATCCTTGATTATCATCATTGGACCATTGCGTCCATCCAGCTGGGTCAATAAAGTTGTCAATGTAGGATATTAGGTAGACTGTCCGAGAGTACATCCTCCATGGCCTTCCTAGGTAGCTTTTTACGCTAGAGCTCAACTCCTTTTCAGCTAAAATATTACAATTTTGGAAAGAGATTCCAGTTGGCTCATCTGGGCTGTTACGAGACTGTGCTGTGATGACCGTGAATTGGCCAGACATTGGCATTCTTGAAACAATGTCACACGATTGAAATACAACCGCTGCATTCCCAAATATGAAATCTATAGTGCCCCTTATTTCACATTCTCGGTAGAATTGTCGAAAGGAATGGACATATAATGTATCCTCGTAACCAATGATGGAGCATTTGTACAATGCGACAAAGTCCGCATTTACTCTCAAAGCAACAGCTTGATGTTTCTCTCCTCCAGCTTTGTTCTCGATACGTATGTCTCGAGCCAAAAAGCCTTTTCCAGACACTGCTGTAGTTCAATTTATTATATATTTCTAATTAGTTACAAGTAAAAGAAAAAGGAAACTTAGAAAAATTCTTAACTTAGTTCTAATTTTATCACAAAAACATATAAACTAATGTGACTTGATATATGAATGGTGTCACTTTGACAACAAATAAAGAAGTGTCTGAATTTTATTTTTAGATATGCTAGGGGTGCCACAAATTCTGCTATATAACTTTTATAAATTGATGTTTCCAATCACAAAAAGAAGAAGCAATTTAGTGGATTCCAGTTAGGTCAACTGATAAAGTTTCTGATAGTTAAATAAGAGATTTGAGGTTCAATTCTTGCCTACACTAAAACCGATTGATGTCTTAATCTAATAATAAAGAGCTATCATTAGAAGCAGACACCATAGGTTGAAACTCTTAAAAAAAAAAAAAAAAAAAAAGCAATTCAAGGCATTCATTTAATTTGTTTTTGAAATTCAATAATAAAATTTGTTACTATACCAATTATGTAGTAAAATTTATAACATTTTCACAATTTTCTTTATTTTTTTTTTGTTATATGTGACGTCTCAGTTTGTAATATTCATGCAGTAAAAATTCTAATATCCCTAACATCAATTAAATACTTAAGTATATCCCAACAAATTAAAGTTTATTAGCGCTCAAACTTAAAATTAATTAACAAAAAGGCACTATTTCATGAATATGTATTGTGCCTCACAAGTACAACTTACAAGATTAAAAAGAAAAAGAAAAAAAGGTTAATTAGATAGGGAAGGACACAAATTATTAGACATATAAAAGTAAAACAAAAGGCATGCTTGCAATGCAATTGAAGAAATTAGCTAAACATACCAAGAGTTGCAGAGTTGAAAGTGGTCCAGCCATCTACCACGCTTCTATTACCAGTAATGATAGTGGCATCAGTTCCGTCTCCACGCAGAAAAATGTTTGGCTTGTAACTTGGGATTACCACATTTTCCTCATAAACTCCTTGTTTCAGATAGATCTCTGTTTTAACATTGCTATTGTTTGGAGCAAAGTTGATAGCATCAGTGATGGTGGTGAAGTTTCCAGATCCATCAGCAGCCACAGTCAGCAGTACCTTGCTCGGATCATATTCACTCTCCAATATCCGAGTCCGACTATCTAACTTCTTTGAAATCCATGTTGGAACATCCACGTCCATGAGGTGCCTATTATTTTGGCCGTCTTGGCTATTATTTTGGCCGTTTTGGCTAGACAGAATTGAAAGAGAATTACTTACATGCTTGAAAGTGTCATGTATGGATTTCAGCAGGGCTGGCTTCAAAGGACCTGAAGCTGAATCGAGGGATTCGAAGCATGTGATCTTGTTGGTGAGTGCTGCGCTAAGGTAAGCTCTTGCAGCGGCTAGTTTGCGTTTATTAATGGGTACATCATTGGTTCGGGACACTGATCTTTGTAAAGAAGACAATGTGATTTGGTGGAGTTCCGTACAGTCCTGGATGGTTCCTCTTTGTTTTTCGATGATATTATTTGAGATTCCGGCCTTGGATAACAGAGTGGAAAGCTTTCTAGACTCATTTATTGCGGTTTTGAGGGTGTAATGGAGGTAGTAGGCGGTGTTGTTTGGACTGGTAGCCGTTGATATTTCGTCGATGGAGCGTTCCATTGTGTCAAGGCAGACTTCTGGGTATGGTATGCTTTTGCAGATAGATTCTATGTAGGCAAAATATTCGGAATAGTCCGGAGAAGTTGTGGAAGAGGAACAAGAAGAAGAATAAGAATAAGAAGAAGAAGAAGAAGAAGAAGAAGAAGAAGAATAAGTAGAAGAAGAGGAAGAAGAAGAAGAAGAAGAATAACAAGAAGAAGAAGACTGAGAAGAGTCGAGAGCCCATGTTCTTGATAAGCTGAGTGCAAGGAGAAGCAAAAGAAGCTTCAGAATATTGTTGGTGGAGGAGGAGGAAGCCATCAAAGTTTGATGAGATAAAAATGAAATGAAGACCCACAGAGATTAAGAGGGCCTAATTGCTGAGATAAACAATGCCACTGAGAACGTTAAGTCAAAGCTTTTTTGTTAGAATTTGATTACATAGACTTTTGACGCGTAATAATAGGGTAATGATTTAAAAAAAAAAATAATAATAATAATAGGGTAATGCTATATACTTCTTCTTCTTTTTCGCGGGAAATCAGTGGAGAGATTTGAGTACGCACATGGAGATTGAGCAGAAGAACACAGTCAGTGATGCACAGAAATGTGTAACGATTACTTAATTTGTTGTTTATTTTATTTATTTGTCTATTTTTTTACCCCATTTGGAGGTTTATTTGATCAGAATTCAGGAGTGATGGGTGGAAGACTGGAAACTCCCGCTTTGGAACAGTCAAGTCTCCTATTGGAGACAAATGTACGTGAGACTCTTGCAGCATACATGGGTAGTTAAGCATGGAAATTTACCGGGTGCTTTCGGAATACGTTACATAGAGTGCTTACTCCTCTTATATTCATAGTAGATTTTATCTTAAATTGAATTACTTGGATCTTACTATGAATTGAATTTCTTGAATTTATCATTAATATGAGAAAAGTGAGCATCACGTCATTGTGCTCTACAACATTTAATAAATAATCACTGAGAAGTATTCTTTACCATTCAAGATTTTTTTAATAAAGAAAATGCACACGACTAAATAATTTTGGTTTTTTGTTTTTTTTTTTTTTGTTTTTTGTTTTTTTTTGTTTTACAGAATTAAAAAGATGGAATCTTAAGAGCAAGTCACTTTCCATCATGACAAGTTAAATTCTAGCGCTAAATGGCCCTAGTCAACCTCGGTACTAATGTGTCTCGCACAACTCAAACCCAAGTGCTAAGGACCAAGGGAATTTGCAGACTAGTAGTGTGAGAAGAAAGAATATCATAAGTTAACATGCGGTTGGAGAAAATTGCAAACTAGCATCTCGAGTTTTATAAACTCGATTTCAGTCTAAAACTCGAGGGTTAAAGAGTCGATTCCCACTTGGTGAGTTGGCAGTATGATGCCATATAGATCTTGAGTCTTATAGACTTGAGTTCTAAAAAGCAAAATTGAGTCTTTGAGACTCGATTTTTGTAGGGAAGAACAGATCTGTAGAAGGGAAGAGGGAAAACGATTTGAAATGATCTGGAGCTCCGAAGAATAGAGGACGATCTAAAACGATCTGGAGCTCTGAAGATCTAGTGGACGATCTATAGCGCCGAAGAAGAACGAAGAGTCGCCCACCATTGGGAGCAAAATCGAGTCACAGTGCTCCGTCTTCCTTGTGTGGGTCTCTCAGGCCAACTTCCCAATGGCATTTTCGGAAACCTCACTCGTCTCCGCACTATTAGTCTTCATCTCAACGCTCTCACTGGTTCACTTCCTTCTGATCTCGCTGCTTGCGTCAACTTGTGCAACCTGTACTTGCAAGGTAATCTCTTTATCGGTGATATTCCTGAGTTTCTGTAAAATGGTGAAACTCGAGTCTTTAAATCTCGAGTCTTAAAAGTGAAACTCGAGTTCCATGTGGATTTTCTTCCACATCAGCTCCCACCACTTACAAATCAAGACTTAAAAACTCGAATTTTATCTTGGAACTCGAGTTTTAGACACTTGAAATGCTAGTTTATAACATAGTTTTGAAACGTAATAACTAACTAATTTTTTTGATATTTAATGTAATTTGGAAACAAAATTCGCTAAGGACCAATAGATAGTTTTGAAGTGGAATAGTAGGATACCCTCCCTCCAAATCATTTTAAAAATAAATAAATTATACTATCCTCTTGTCCCAAATTTTGTTTATCTATTCCATATTTGGATGTTCCAAAATGTAGTTCTCTTTGGAAAGTCAATAAATAAAATTCCTATCCTATACCTTACTTTATTTAAAAAAAAAAAAAAAAAAAAATCAAAGCCATTCTTTGTCTAGAGTTTACATTAATGAAGGTTAGTTTGAACACTTGTACCTTTTGACTAAAAGAAAACAAATTAAATGATGCTCCCTTAGAAAATTGGATTTTCTAACAATTTAGGATAAAGAGAGTAGTATTTAAGTAGTGTTGAAATATGGCGTTTGAGATGTGGAAAAGTTTTTTTTATTTTTTTATTTTTATTTTTATTTTTTTTAATTTTAATCATGACATTTATTTTATGATAAATTGTCGGAATTATGTTATGCTATCCTTCCACTAAAAAGAACCTCTAAAATAAAACCCACTTCATATTGTTAAAGTGAACAAATCAAACAAATTAAAAACTTGAAATTAAAAGAATAGAGAAAATTTATTTTTGGCATTGAGGAAGTGAAATTATTTTTGCCATTCAAAGTAGAGTGAAAAGACAAATGTATTTAATTAATGCCTCATTAGATTAGATCAAACTTTAAAGATAAATCCAACCAATATTCATCACCAATAATAAGCTCTGACATTGTGAAATTACATGCATTGTAAATATCTATTACGTGATACCCTGACTAACTAACTCTATTATCTGTTGATGTACTAGACCCATAAATTTCATACCTTTCGAAATAGAAAGTGTCTAATCCTTGATTTTCACTATCAGCCTCAGACCACTGCATCCACCCAAACGTAGGACTCCATGTGGATAGTTTGAGAGTACATCCTCCATGTCCTTCCTATGTAGCTTAATTTTCACATTGCTATAATTAGAGAATAAATCATCTAAAGCCAAAATTGGGAATTTTGAATGGAGAGTCCAGTGTCCTCATTTGGGCTGTCACGAGACTATGTTTGTGATAATGTGAATTGGCTTGAAGTGCATTCTAAAAATAATGTTACTCTCTTGAAATACCACCACTGCATTCCTAAATAGGAAATCTATGGTCCCTCATATGTTACACTCTTGTTTGAATTGTCAAAAGGAATGAACATACAATGTATATTTTGGTAACCATTAATGGAACACCCATAGAAAGCAACTAAGTCTACATTTACTCTCAAGGCATCTGCTTGGTGTTTCTATGCTCCAGCCATGTTCCCAATACGTATGTCTTGTGCTAGAACGCCATCACCAAACACAGTTGAAGTTTCATTTATTATATATTACTAGCTAATAAGTAAAGAATAAAATGAAATGTAAATGAATATGATTAGTGTCCCTTCAATAATATATAAATACCAAAAGATTAGAGATTAAATTGATATATTTAAAATGTTAGGGACTAAATTGACATTCAGTGCAAAAGTGAAGGACTAAATTTATAATTTATGTTTCAATGCCAGGCCAATTAGTACGAAAATTACTCAAGGTTATTTAAGTTTGTATAGTTATATATGTCACATTTCATGAGAGGATGTCTTTATTGCAACCTTAAATTACTCAATAAAAGGTCTTCAATTTATAATGTCCATAGATTTCATTCCTATTCATGGTGTCACAATGCACAACTTTATGAGAAATTCGTAAAAAATATATATATATATATATTTATAGGACTCATGCATTTCAATTATAAAAACAAAAACAAAAGAAATTACTCATGTATTAAAAGGGCCCATGATTACTCGGTGATTTTATGGCAATCCTTTCACGTCTTCTACTGTTGTACCAACATCCATGATTAATGACGAAGGGATGTTCAAGGGTTGTATCCTCTCCCCTCTTTAGCCACTACAACTTCCCTTAGACTTCTTGTAGTCTCAAGGAAATGTGATTCTCTATCCCAGCCCTGGTTAGTATATGGCGGAACAAGCTATAGTGGATATGGTGGGATATATCCTCAACTCAAGCCACACAATTGCAACAAGTTGCCCAGGTCCTTGGGCAATCATCTTTTCCTATCAGTTTTACAATTGTTCCCACAACTTTAGGATAAAGCAAAGAACTGAAGTCGAGTGATATCTCAGATCTAGAGACGAAGAAAAGAAGCCTCCATAAAACCGAAAGTTTCAGTTACTGTTGCACTGAAATGTTAACGATCACTTTGTTGTTTATTTAATTTATTTGTCTGCTTCTTTACCCCATTTGGAGGTTTATTTGATCAGAATTCAGGAGTGATGGGTGGCTACAGTGGCGACTCCAGGAATTTTTTTCAAGGTGTTCCTTAAGAAGTATAAATTACCCTCTCTTTTATTTATTAATTATTGTTGTTTAGGTGTTTCATTAATTTTGGTCTTTTATAAACTATAATTTGTTATATTGTGGTTTCATTAATTATAAAATTATTAATTGCTGTTTAGCCTAACATAATTTAATTTGTTTATCTTTTATAATGTATTGGTTAATTAAATTATTAATTATTGTTTATTAGTTGCTTCCTC
This sequence comes from Notholithocarpus densiflorus, assembly GCA_030021035.2. Classification (NCBI taxonomy): domain Eukaryota; kingdom Viridiplantae; phylum Streptophyta; class Magnoliopsida; order Fagales; family Fagaceae; genus Notholithocarpus; species Notholithocarpus densiflorus. Next base: position 890,024 of record JARYZH020000113.1, on the reverse strand, counting down.
AATTAATTATTGATTAATTAAATTATTGTTATTTTTATTTATTTTTTTTTTTTGAGAAACAACACTGTAATTTTATTCAAACATAAACCGAATCGGCTTGAATTACAGAAAAAAGATGTAGAGGAACATCCTCCATCCACATCGAATACTTGCTAACATGTCTTGCATGTCTAGCAATGTTATGGGTTGCACTATTCTTTTGTCTCAATACATGACTGAATTCAAAATACGTAAAATCCTTAGCAAGCTCCTTTGCTTCATCAACCAAGTGTCCATATTCTATCAAAGGCAAGTTCTCACTTGCTAGAGCATCTATAGTAATCTTGGAGTCTCCTTCTAGCACGATAGAGGCCAAACCAAGATCATTTGCAAAACGGAGAGCTTTAGTTGTAGCTATGACCTCCACTGCTATCACCGGAAAAGGCAGTGGGAACGTTTCAGCCATAGACGCAACCACTTGCCCATTCATGTCTATGAATCCACATTCAACTACATCCCTAAACAGCTGCATCTGAGTTTGACCCCGATTACTGCCACCTTTCATCTCCGCTCCTCTCGAAATCTTATTAAAATCACCATAGAAGCTTGTAAACCTCAAAGCACCTTCGCTGCCTTTCCCAATAATACAATCAATCTGATTTTTTGAGGATGATTCTACTTTCAGATTCATTGTTTCCTTCCAATATAACACTAGTCCGCCTCCTCGATGAATCCGAGGTACAAAGAACATATGATCAAAATGTAATCTTTGTTTTATTTTATTTTTTAGCCTTTCTTCATCCATCCATGTCTCGACAATGAACACGACAGAGGGATCTTTAGCCCGGGTTAAATCACCAAGCTCCTTCTCTATCATTAGGTTCCCAAGCCCGCGACAGTTCCACACTATGAGACTCATGGCTTCTGGCGAGGCTGCACAACAGCCTCCACCATTAAATCTGATGAAACTTTGTCATCCAACACTTGCATTCGTTTACAAGAAAAGTCTGAGGTGGACGCCATGCATGTGCTTACTTTTCTCTTTTTTTCCAAGTCAAAAGTTTCTGCTGCTCCAATAGGGTTGGCTTGGCGCATAATTCTCTTCCATGACCTAATGTTTGTTGGTTGCACATTAATCTCACCTGTTGACATGTTTAGCTCATCAACGACAAATTCCCAAACCTGTGAGAAACAAAATAGAGAAAAAACACACGCCAAAAAGAATAATCACACGCACAAGACAGTATTTATGTGGTTCGGCAATTTGCCTACATCTACGGAGTTGCAGAGATTTCACTATTATCAGAAAAAAAAATACAAAGTGCGGCAGTACAGTTTTTCTCTCTCTTAAAATCTACATCAAGAAAACCCTAATCACCAAAACAACGGTTTTTATATCCTGCGCACAGGCTTGGGCCTATTGGCCCAAGCCTTCGCTCCATGGACTAAGCCTTAGAAAATCTCCCATTAAAAACCACACAACATTATTTCGAGTCGGGTCGTCATCCGGATCAAACAGAACTAGGCTCCACAAAGCTTAACATAGCACACACCCCATGTGCATTTACTTCCCCCAATTCAAATATCCCACCTCGGCCCCATGCCCCCATCCACCCCCCACTCAACAAACAAGCCTTATGGCCCCCAATCACAAGAACCAATCAGATAAATTCACAATCACAAATCACAATACACTAAAAGATAATTAATTGTATCTCACCAACACCAACACCAACAGATAAAGCCAAAAATGGGGGCAAATATTAATAAAGTTATAAAGTAAAGCTAAGCAATCAGTCAATCACAGTTTAAAGAGAATCAGATAAAGTCTTAAAGAGAGAGAGAGAGACTCTCATTTCATTTCACTTTCATTCTTCAGAAAAAGAGAGAGAGAGAGAGAGAGACTGAGACTGAGAGAAACCCATTAACCCAATAACTCGTATATGTAAGAGAGAAAAAGATAGAGAAGTTAAGTGTAAAGATGAAATACCTTGAGGTTGAGGGAGCAAGGAGGCGTGAGGCTGAGGGGCGATGCCGTTGGGCAGCACGTCGAGGTGAGGAAGACCGATCTCCTATCCGATCGGACCGATCTCCGATGCCCGATGTGTTCTGGAGCTCGAGTTTGAGGCTCGATGTGCTCTGTTGCTCGAGGCGGAGGCGCCGTCCATCCGTTGGTTGTTGTCGTTGATGACTGATGAGGTTTTTTTCTTTAGGTAAGGTTTCTGATTTCAATTTTTGCTTTACTTGATGAATCGGCAGACACGTATATTGGGTTTTGGTTTGTTTGTTTGTTTGTTTGTTTTTTTTTTTTTTTGGAGAATTCGTGGGTTTGCTACCATCTGTAATCTGTTGGGTTTGCTTTATCTTGTTTTTTTTCTTTAGAATGGCTTTGCTTTACCATCTGTTGTTTAGGATTGATGTTGGGCTTTTTTTCCCGGTGGGCTTGTTCTGTTACAATTTTAAAATTTTTTTTTTTTTTTAGATTTTAGTTCTTTTTTTTTTTTTTTTTGCTTGAAAGTAGAACAAATAAAAAAAAATTTATTTGAGGGTGTTCCTAATTTTTTTTAAGGGTAAACAAATAAATTTTTTTTTTTTTTTTAGGTCAGGGTGTTCCTAGGAACACCCTAGACTGAACGTGGCACCGCTACTAGGTGGCTGACTGGAAACTCCCGCTTTGGAACAGTCAAGTCTCCTATCGGAGTCAAACGTAAGTGGGATTCTTGCAGCATACATGGGTAACTTAGCACCAAAAATTATTGGGTCCTCCTAAAACACAATGATATAGTTTATATTCTTTTCATATTTACAGTGAATCTCACTATTAAGTTAATTAGTTGGATTCAGATCCTTTTATATTTTTATTTTATTTTTGGAGGCACATGACTAGATAAGTTTTTTTAGGTGGAATAGAAGGATTCCCTCCCTCTATAGTACATCGTTTAAACAAATTTAAATGATTTTGTCGTACTTGATTCTTACTATGTCCTGAACGACATTGCGTTCGTATTTTGGGCTTGGAAATTTGCTTTGGCGATGTGTGTTGGCTATAGAAGCTAGCATGTGTGTGACGCGCGTACAACACTATGGGGGTGTATGTGAATGAATATTTATTCATATCTTATTTTTAAGGAGTTGTCACTAATCATTGAGATTCTAAGGTGTCACTAATCATTGAGATTCTAAGGTGTGATTGGTCACTTAAGTCTAATCAAATTTATTTTCTAGATTTAACTAAGAAAACCCTAAGGCTCTTAAGCTAAACTAGAAAATGAAATAATGTCTCAAACCATAAATCAAGATTCGGAAGTTCGGTTATGTGTGGAGTAGGTGTTAGGCAGCCCACAACGCTTATTTTAAAATGATAATACCTAGTTTCAAATTCAACATAATAAATCACCATTTAAAGAATAATTAAAATATTTGGCGTTTGGTTTAAAAAAACAGAAAAGAATGATATGCATGTACATGCGAAATGATACAATAGTAAAGTCTATCCTAGAATGACATGTAATCTATCTTAAGATGACATATAAAAATGAAGTGTAATATATGTGAGAATGACATATAATCTATTCCAACAATAATTTATCCTTGAAAAGGAAGTGCATGATTATCATTAATCTTAAATTTATACGTTCCATACAAATTCCCAAATTAAGGTTACTTCCATGTATCTTCTCTTCTAAAAAGGTTACGCCCATGAGTTACTACATAAATATGTGTGAAAGCACCATAGTTTGCTTAAGGCTTCTAATGAAATGACCACTAATATATTCTAAAATATTTAAAATTGTTCTGAAATAACCAACACGGTTTAGACTCCGCACATATTTTAATCAAAAATTGAATTTATGCATGAGACAATCACCAATGTTTTCAATGGTGAATGGATATTAATTTTTGGGCACTGTGTAACTCACGATTTCAGAATTGAAATTATAAATTAGACTCACGATTTCAAACTTATGTGCAACCACACAAATGTGTAATAGATTTTACCTATTTAATTTATAAAAGATATCAATGTGTGCGTGTGAAAGTAACATAGTTTGTTAACCAAAAAAGAAAAAGAAAAAGAAAAAAAGAAAGTAACATAGTTTGCTGTGAATCTAGTACATCCACGCATGCAGGCACTGTTAACTGGCTTTGATTGTAAAACAGTAACAGGGCCGGCTGGTGGAGCAAAAAATGCATTCGCCTAAGGCCCCAAGTAAAAAAAAGGCCCCCAAATTTTAACCAATAGGGTTATTTATAATCAATAAATAAAATAATTTTTTTTTACCAAATGAAAAACAAATAAAAAATAGAGAAAAATGCAACGTCCACAATATTTTTCACAACACTTTTACAACTAATGTTAAATAGCAGGTTGTTACAGCCTATTGTTGATGGCAAAAAAATAATTATAGTGATATTTTCAAATAGAAAACAAAAAGCAGCTTAAAATCTAGGATTTGTTATAAAAAATATTGTGAATGTTGCACTTCTAAAAAAAATAAGAATAATAATAAGAGTTTAGTTAGCAAACTTTTACTAGTTTTCATCTAAGTCTACCACTAACACCACTGTTTTACTTGCCACTATCAATCTACCACATCAACAAGTATGAAAAATTTTGTCAAATTTTTTCTGTCTATAAAATTTCTAAAAAAAAAAAAAAAAAAATTCTACGCAGTTAATGTTAATTAGTAGTAATTTTGCATTTAAAACAAGATGATCAATTTTCACCTTAGGCCCCTAAATACATCAAGCCGCCCCTGAACAGTAACAGTGTGTTTGGAAACGGTGAGTGAAAATGAAGAGAAAAGAAGGGAAAAGGATGGAAGAAATTTCCATTCCGCTGTTTGGTTGTACAAGAGAGAAAAAATAAATGAGGTGAAATGATTTTTTTTTCGTGGGGCCCACTGTTTTGGAATCAGCCTAATTTGGGCGGAAATAAAATTAAGGGAGATTACTAATTTTATAAGACCCATTACTTTAAACTATAAAATGACTAATATATTTTTAATACTTTTAAGAAATTACGAGTATTCTAATATATTAATTTCTCTATCATTAATAAGGGCATAAAAGTAAAAGTATGCATTTTTCTTGTCTCTTTATTTTGCAAACCAAACAAAAGAAAGATAGAATGCTCACATTTTCTTTTTTTCTTTATTTCCTATATTTAAACACATCAAGTGAAATATTTTCTTTTCTCTTTATTCTTTTCCTTTCTCATCCCTTTCCTTATATCTACAACCAAACATAATGTAAAAGTCAAGAGTCAAAGACGCGTTAAAAGGGGAGTGCGAAGCAGCAGGTGTATCTTCCCCTTGGATATTTTATAAGAAGACAAAAAGACCTGCCCTAATCTGCTGGTCGTAACTCATAATTGTCTCCTGCACTGATTTTTGCATTTGGAATTATATCATACGTAAAATTATCAAGGGTAAGCAATAATTGAGCACATAATAACGACGAAAATTGCTAAACGTTTTCTGAGATAAAAGTAATAAAGATAAGCCCTCCACAAGCCATATATATGGTTTGTTTCTTGTATGTTCCCACCCACTACATACCATCTTGAAAACAAGTTGGGAATCACATCAAATTCCAAACTTTAAGCTCCGCTACAATGCATCAGAGAGTAGGAGTTCAAACTTCAAATCATTAAGAAGTAATATATAATGCAATCCTTGCAGCACATGATTATTTTCATCGGATAATTATTACTTTACATAAACAATAAAATATAAAATGTACATTGTAAGCAAATATTAGCCACATTGGAAGAATCCATTTGCTTACAATAAAAGGGGAAGGGGGGATCACAAGAGAATACCTTGAGTTCCAAGATTTTTAACAAATAAAGTACCATTATATGAGACCTATTACAATATCTAATTAGCTATCTTTGAAGAAGTGAAATTATTTTCGCCATTTGATCCACATGGAAGAGAAAAAAAAAATTAACCTAAAAATCACATGGAATTATACTGGAAGCCAACCATTCAACACCAGTAATGAACTCTGAAACCGTGAAATTAATTGCATCATAAGAATTCATTATGTGATACCCTGACCAAGTAACTCTATCATCCGTTGATGAGCCAGGTCCATAATTATTGTACTCCCCATAGTACAAAGTGTCTAATCCTTGATCATCATCATCATCATCATCATCATCAGACCATTGCCTCCACCCAGCTGGGTCAATAAAGTCGCCAATGTTGGATTCTAGGTAGACTGTCCGAGAGTACATCCTTTGTGGCCTTCCTAGGTAGCTTTTCACATTGGTAGAATTATAGTCCAAATCATTTGTATCAGCAACAATTGAACAATTTTGGAAGGAGATTCCAGTGTACTCATCTGGGCTATCACGAGATTGTGCTGTAATAACCGTGAATTGATTAGACATTGGCATTTTGGAAATAATGGTACAAGCTTGAAATACAACTGCTGCATTCCCAAATATGAAATCTATAGTGCCCCATATTTCACACTCTCGGTAGAATTGGCGAAATGAATGGACGTGCAATGTATTCTTGTAACCAATGATGGAGCACCTGTACAAAGCGACAAAGTCCGCATTTACTCTCAAGGCAACTGCTTTTTGTTTCTCTACTCCAGCCTTGTTCTCGATATGAATGCCTTGTGCCAGAAAACCTTCGCCAAGCACCGGTGAAGTTCAATTTATTAAATATTACTAATTAGTTACAAGGTATTAAAAAAAAAAAAACAACAACAGAGAAAAATTCTTAACTTAGTACTAATTTTATCATTAAAGCTAATAAATTAATGTGGCATGAAATATGAGTGGTACCACTTCAAAAGTGTTTGAGTTGCTTTTTTTTAGAGATGTTAGAGACGCTACAAATTTTATTACATAACTTATATTTTTGTCACATAGCCTTTACAAATTGATATCAACAATCACAAAAAAAGCAATTCAAGGCACTTATATATTATGAATTTTTTTTATATCTACTAATAATATTTGTTACTATATCAATCTGTATAATTTACGTAGTAAAATTTATAATATGTTTAAAATTTTCCATGTGTAATATTCATTTGCAGTAAAATTTTTAGTATTCATAACATTTGTTAATTACTTAAGTATATACCAACAAATTAAATTATATTTAGTGCTCAAACATAAAATTTCGAGCATTGTAACTTAATTGCATTTTTTGATGTTTCAACAAATACAAATATGCCCAAGGTTCAAAATAAAACTGAGTTAATAAGAAGGTACTATTTCATGACTATCTATTCTGATTTATGTTTTGTGCCTTACAAGTACAACTTACAAGATTAATTAATTAAAAAAATAAAGATTAAATAAATACAAAGGAGTCTGGGAAGGACATAAATTATTCGATATACAAAAGTAAAACAAAAGGCATGCATGCAATGCAATTGAATCAATTAGCCAAACATACCAAGAGTTGCAGATCTGAAAATGGTCCAGCCATCGCCCGCGCTTCTCTTATACCGGTAATTTTAGTGACATCAGCTCCTTCTCCGAGCAGAACAATGTGGGTCTTGTAACTTGGGATTACCACATTTTCCTCATAAATCCCTTGTTTCACGTAGATATGTGTTCTATCATTGCTATTGTTTGGAGCAAAGTTGATAGCATCAGTGATGGTGGTGAAGTTTCGAGTTCCATCAGCAGCCACAGTCAGCACCTTACTCGGGTCATATTCACTCGCTAACATCCGAGTCCGTCTCTCTAATTTCTTTGAAATCCATGTTGGAACACCCACGTCCACGAGGCGCCTATTATTTTGGCTGTGTTGGCTAATATTTTGGGGGAATTGGCTGGACAGAATTGAAAGAGAATTGCTCACATGCTTGTGCGTGTCAGTTATGGAATTTAGTAGGGCTGGCTTCAAAGGACCTGAAGCTGAATCGAGCGATTCCAAGCATGTGAGCTTGTTTGTGAGTGCTGCGCTAAGGTAAGCTCTTGTATCAGCTAGTTTGCGTTTATTAATGGGTGCATCATTGATTCGGGACACTGATCTTTGTAAAGAAGACAAGGTGATTTGGTGCAATTCGGTGCAGTCCTGGATGGTTCCTCTTTGTTTTTCGATGATATTATTTGAGTATGTGGCGTCAGAGAACAGATTGGAAAGCTTTTTGGACTCGTTTATTGCGGTTTTAAAGGTGTAAACGAGGTAGTAGGCAGTGTTGTTTGGACTGGTATCAATTGGGATATCGTTGATTGAGGGTTCCAATGCCTCAAAGCAGACATCTGGGTATGGTGTGGTTTTGCAGATCGATTTTATGTACCTGTAGCACAAATATTCGAAATAGTGCACAAGAGTTATGGAAGAAGAAGGAGGAGAAGAAGAAGGAGAAGGAGATGGAGAAGGAGAAGGTGAAGGGGAAGGGGAAGGAGATGGGCATGGAGAATAATAAGAAGAGGAAGTGGAAGAGGAAGAAGAAGAAGAAGAAGAAGAAGAAGAAGAAGAAGAAGAAGAAGAGGAAGAAGAAGAAGAAGAAAAACAAAAAGAAAAGGAAGGAGAAGAGCTGAGAGCCCATATTCTTGATAAGCTGAGCGCAGATCAGAGGAGCAAAAGAAGTTTCAAAATATTGGAGGTGGAGGAAGCCATCAAAGTTTGATGAGATAAAAGTAAAAATAAAGACCGACAGAGATTAAAAAGGCCTAATTGGTGAGATAAATAATGCCATTGTGATCGTTAAGTCAAGTTAATTGCATGCTTTTTGTTAGAATTTGATTACACAGACTTTGACAACAGCAGTTAATAACAGTGGAGAGATTGAGTACTTGCCACAGTCACTGATGCACAGAAATGTGTAACGATCACTTTTTCAGGAGTGATGGGTGGATGACTGGAAACTACCTCTTTGGAGCAATGAAGTCTTCTCTAGGATAAAAATGCATGTGGGAGCACTGTTCTTTGGTTTCCCCCCCCTTATATGGGTAAGAAATAAGAGGCTAAGAGCACTGTTTTTTTCTTTTTCCCCCATAAATTTTTTTGAAAAAGAGAAAAGAAAAGCACGAGAATAGATAGTTTTTGCATGGAATAGAAGGATTCTCTCTTTCACGCCAGGGAAAATACGAGCTAGGACACATTATTTATCATTTTATTTCATGTATTTAACAATCTACATGCATGATAGCAAGAGTATTTGAGGTTCAAATTCTGTTGTTCAAAAATATTGATTATAAAAAAAGAAAAAAAGAAAAAGAAAAAGAACTGTATTACGTAATACGTTCTTTTTTAATCATGACATTTTTTTTTTCTAATAATAAATGATTTAGATTATGTCCTTTCATCGTTCAACCAAAAAAAAAAAACCCTTTAAATAAAACTCACATCACAATGTTGTTAAAGTGAACAAATCTAACAAATTGAAATGAAATTATAAAAAAAAAAAAAAAAAATGGACAATTTTCATTTGCACACATAATCAGAGGGTTTCTCGAGGGTTTGGATCTGAAACGAGTTCAACTAGCACTTCTACTTGCTTTATCATTCATTGTGATTGTTATTGGTGGTGTTGCTTAATTTACTGTTACTGTTGTTATTGTTGTTGCTTTCATTGTCATGGTTCTAGTTTTCACCTTCTAAATCAGCCTCTATTAGTGAACACGATTGAAAATTCAAGGCTATTGAAGGTTAGCTCAACAAGTCTATTATTGAAGGTTATTGCAATTCAAGCAATACTCACATGACTTTCCATATATGTAGTAAGCCTAAGCACCTGAGCCCTCCAAGCATCAACATGAAAATGCAGAACTTGTCTTACGCCTTCAAAGTTACTTGTTGCTACAAGCTGATCTGCCAACCACAAAATTGATCTCTAGGTCACTCTAAAGTTATGAATGGTAACAAATTTTATTTATTTATTTATTTATTTTTCAAAAACTTGTTTTGGGGAATATAAAGAAAAAACAGTTTTCTTGTATTTTTGAAATCAAAAACATGTTTGGTTAGTTGAAATTAAAAAGATAGTTTTTTGAAGAAAAAAATAGAAAATATTAAAATATTTTGTTACTAGAATTTGAACTCTAATGCTAACTCATTAAATTTGACAAATTTATTAAATTAAATGAATTTTTTCATTGACTTTTAAAAATTAGAAACTGAAAACAGCTTTTTGCATGTTTTCAGTTTCTTTCATAAATTGAGTTTTGAGAACAGTTTTTGTTTTTTGTCCATTTTGGATTGTCAAATAAGTTTTTTAGTCTCAAAAATAAAAAATTGTTTTTAGAAACATAAAATAAAGGGAAAAAACAGTTACCAAACATACCCAGGCTCCTTGAAGATTTGACATTGTCTTTGAGGTTTCAATAGGTACAACACAAGTATGATGATTTATGTTTGCAACAACAAACCTCTCAAGGATCTTCAATGGGAGAGGGTAGAAGACAAAGAAAGGGATCTCTAGGTTTTTCTCTCTTTTGTGTGATCATCTTCCTTTCTATCTCGAGAATTATTGCCAAAGGTTTATGCCCAAAATCAATTTTTTCTTGACTGATCAAGCATTCTTACTCAATTGAGAGCTTCAAAACAACTTAGTCAACAACAGTCTTCAACTGCAACCTTCATTATACCAATACCATCACAATGGAACAATGTTCAACAATTTAAAAATAAATTTATCATGCAATTTGTGAGTACCATGGGCCGTACCTCCTCTTGCATTACCATGTCAATTCCCTCTGGCAAGGGTGAGTTATGCAGTACTCAATCTCCCTTGATGTGGTTTGGAGTCACTGTTAGCACGAGCCTAGTAGTATGCATGTGTCTATAAAGTAGAGACAAAAAAGGAATCACCTCTTGGTTATAGGTCCAGGAACCATGTAATGACTCTAGGAAGGTTTATACACTAGACTAAGTTCGGAGTTAGTGTATAATCACAGGAAAAGGTTACACACCCTGGACCGTCCAACTATAACTGACCTTCAATAGTTTTTTATTCTCAAAATCAATTTTTGCTTGACTGATTAGGCATTCTTACTCAATTGAAAGCTTCAAAACAACTCAGTCAACGACAGTCTTCAACAGCAACCTTCACTACATCAATACCATCACAATAGAACAATGTTCAACAATTTAAAGAAAAATTTATTATGGAATTTGTGAGCACCATGGGCCGTACCTCCTCTTGCGTGTTGCCATGTCAATTCCATCTGGCAAGATTGAGTTATGCGATACTCAATCTCCTTTGATGTGGTTTGGACTCACTATTAGCACGAGCCTTGTAGTATGCATGTATCTATAAAGTTGAGACAAGAAAGGAATCACCTCTTGGTTATAGGTCCAAGAAACATGTAATGACTCCAGGAAGGTTTATACGCTAGACTAAATTTGGAGTTAGTGTATAATTGACCTTCAATAGTTATAATTGATTATGATCAAGTGGGGTCTACCTAATGGGGCCTACGTGAACAAGCACATGCATCTAAATCCTAGTTTTTGTCTACGGGACATGTGAATCAAATTAATTTAGAAAGTGAAATATGGGTCATGTGAAAGGAAACCAAGCATGTTAAGGTCAATTAACCAGGTAATCTTGTAAGCATGTGAGCAATTAAGCATGTGGTTTGTCGATCGTGTGATTAAGTCTTATGCATTGGGGACTATTGGTTGAATATCTATCTTCATTGAATCTGAAATATCTTCAGTCTACCCAAGTTAAACTTAACACTTTAATTTAATGTGCTCTTGATTCTTTATGGATGGTCTTCCATGCTTTACACATCTTTTGGCATTAATCCTAATTGAATTCGAATTCCAAAGTCTTTTAAAGAAAGTACGGTTTTGAGCAACGAATGATTCTTCCTTTAATTAACTTTCAACTTTAAATTCAAATTGGATTAAGATTTTATTGAAATTTGAATATTGAATTCTTAAAGTTTAAATTAACTTGTCCTTTGCGATGTTTCCATTTAAATTCAAGTCATCAAACTTAATTTATAATCTTTGAGGCATTTAATCTTTGTTTCCTTATTTAAGTTTTAACTGATTTTATTAATCATGGAAAGAATTTGAAGTTTAAATCAATCTTTAAGACTTAATTGATTGCATTTAAGGAAAATATTTGATATTGAAGTTTTATTGACAATTTTTTTTTCCTTTTTAATTTTCATTAAATTCAATTTCAATTTCAATTTTGATTCAAATTTTAATTTAAGTCAATCTTTTATTAGGAAATCTTTTCATTTAATGTTATGTCTTTCCCTTATTAAGCATTATGACCTTTGACCCTTAGCAAACACCCTCTATTTACGTAAGGAAACTATCCCTAAAAAGAAAGAGAATTAAAGCTTCACAAATAATCATTAAAATGTCAAAATTTTGGAGGGAAATGTCTCACCAAATTATTTTCGATGGACAATAAAAATCCCCTTGCAAAAGTTTATTTTGTGTGGGTTAAAAATATGGCCTTATTAATATCAAATTATCTCGCGAGCCACGATTGACCTCGCAAAAAAATCATTAAAATATTAATTTTTTGGAGATAAAAGTTATTCTAAAATTCAAAAGAAAATAAAAAGAAACGTATAAACATATAGCACTTTGTATTTTTTAGATGAACTCTTTGTTTACAAATTCCAAAAAAACTATTTATATACATCCTATATAAGAAATGTCTGTCTTATTTTCTAAACAATTGTACCTACAAGAAATTGATAGTACTTTCAACTTCAAATCAGAGCCTAAAATTCAAGAATTGCAGCCTTTGTACTCTCTCTCTCTCTCAAAAGCGAATAAAAATTTCTTCCTCATTAAAATAATACATAAAAGATGAATATAAATCAAATGATAAATTACATCCGATTGGTACGTAAAATGGCATGTATGTTAACATATGTAATACGAATCCAACGTTGAATTTTTCAAAATATAAATTCAATAATGTTATCGGGTGACGTAACATTTTTAGAGTTACATCACATGTACTTGAACCCAATCATATTTCTTAATTCAATGAATTTTGACATATCTACTGCTAGATTACATTATTTCATACATTTTTATAGTTACAAATTTCAAGGTGATCAAAGATTAATAGGCATGTCATCAATCAATTATTCAAGTTTTTGTAATTTGTACAATGATAAAAGATGTTTAAAGATCAAACGGTAATTATATCCAATTGGCATGAAAATTGGCATGCATGTTAAGGACATATAGAAAATGTAATCCAACGTGTTGGATTTTCAAAATATGAATTAATAATGTTATTGGTTGGTATCAGCTTTTTAAAGTTACGCTAAGTATAACTCGAACCCAACCCTATATTTCTGAATTCGATGTGAATTTTGACAAATCTACTGCTAGATTACATTATCTTCTATACATATTTTTCATGGTTACAAAAATTTTCAAGGTGATCAAAGATTAATAGGCATGTCATCAACCACTGTCTAAATTCAAGTTTTTTGTAATTTAAAATAATGCATAAAAAGATGAGTTTATAGAACAAATGATAAACTACATCCGATGGCATGAAAATTACATGATGTTAAGACCATATAGGAATATAATCCAACGGTTGGATTTCAAATATAGAATTAATAATAAGTTATTTCAGTTGCATTTTTTTGAGTTACATCAAATAATCGAAAGCCCAACCCCATATTTCTTAATTCGATATGAATTTTGACAAATCTACCGTTAGATTACATTATCTTCATATTTTTCATGCTTACAAAATTTCCGCATCAAAGACAGTGCACGCCATCAATCAATTGTCCGAGTTCAAGTTTTGGTAGCTTAAAATAACGCATGCATTGCTATTAAAGATCAAATTGCAAATTACATCCAATTGGCATGCATGTTATGACATATAGAAAATGCAACTAAACGGTTGATTTTCAAAATATGAATTCAATAATAAGTTATTGGTTGGTAATACTAGAAGCATGCGTCAGAATCGAACCCTCGACTCATATTTCTTAATTGGCGTGAATTTTGACAAATCTACTATTAGATTACATTATCTTCTATATTTTCATGCCCTCAAACCTAATAAAATGACTAAAATACTCTAAACATCAAATGACCTGGCACCCTAAGACTAAATGACCGGCAATTTCTTTATGCCTAAAACTAGCCAAAATACCCTCGACATTAATAAGACCAGCACTTCATAAGTATAATAAATGACCAAAATGCCCCAAAGACAAAAAGTCCAAACACACTCCACACCTAGAAAGATCGATACACTTGAAACATAAAAATGACCGAAATACCTCTTAAAAGTTAGAAAATGACAAAAGTACCTTACAAGTTGAAAAAGGTGGAAAACCCCTCGACACTTGAATAATACCAAAATAGCCCTATAAATCGAAAAATGACCAATAGTGTCTCGCAACTACAAAATGTCCAAATATACACTCAATACCTAAAAAGACCAATGCACCGGTAAGAAAAAAGAAATGACCGAATTACCTTGAAACCTAAATAATGACCAAACACTCTCAAACTTTAAAAATGATCAACCCCACCCCCAAAGCACATAAAATTACCAAAATACCCCAAAAACATGGAAACCGAATTACAAATATCCCCACATGTTTGAAAAGACCAAATACCCTTGATGACTAAAATAAGACCAATATACCCCCATAAATCAAAAATGACCACAATGACTATCATCATGAAAGCTTCCTTCAAGTTCAAAATAAAGAAGATATTTGAGGAAAAGAGAAAGAAAAGAAAACAAACCACCAAACCGATTAAATCGAGCCGACCAAACCGCACCGCCATAGGTTGAAAATCCACCCTAATTCCAGATGTGCACGCTTTTTTGATTTATTACAAACCGTACTTACTTCCGCTTGGTAACAAATTTGAAAAAAATCGAGCCGACCGAACCGCCAGACACCCCTAACGCAGATGATTTTAGGATGTGCTGACTCCAAAAAAATGAATAAATAAAAACCATCGTAATATGTTAATGTAATCAATGTAAACTTTTCCGTTAAAAAAATAATAAATAAAAATCACATGTGATTGTGATTGTCGCTAAAGAAAAATTCGTGGTTCTCTATTCACTCAAAATTTTTGGGTTCCCACCAACTTTGTTCCACATGTGCACACTTAAACAAACACACTCTCTCGCTCTCGCCCACTCACGAAAAAAATCAGACCTCACTCTCTCTAACTCTCCTCTCTCTCCCTTGCCGATCAACCTACCTTCGACTGTCATTCATCACGCCGCCTGTCCTCCGATCTAAGGTTTTACACCGGCTCACTCCTGGCCATTGCAGCCTTTTCCCACTCCATCTCGCCACCGCTGCCCTTCATCTCTACTGGGAATCGGGCCGATATAATCGGTCCTACCCTCCGCTGCCGACACCAACAACCTCCACCACACCACCGCGGCCATCCCCGACTCTTCCTCCCCACCACCCAAAACGCTCCCGAAGGTATACGAAATTCCTAAACTTTTTTGCATGTTTTGTGCATTTATTTGCTTTGATTTTATTTAAGTTTGCGATATACTGATATTATACCTCGAGTTTGTTAGGGTTTTCAAGACATATATGGTATGATTTTGGACTTAGGCATCTGTGTTTGGATTGTTACTGCTTGAATTTTGATTAATTATTTACCAAATAACGTTTTATTCGCTCTTTATTTGTTACGTGGTATCATTGTTGAACTTTGATTTATATATTGCAATAGGAATTTATAGTTTTCTGTATTGTGTGTTTGGTCCATTGGATGCCACTTAGGCCTCGGGACTACAAAGTGGTGGTGGTGCTTCTTATCTCTTTAACCTCCGTCCTGGTGAAGGAAGGCGTTGATCCGTGCTCCTTTTTGTAGGGCAAAGAGTGCTAACAAAAATTTGACCATAGGCAATCTTGTTATGGGAGTATACCATTGATCACTTGGTGTTGCGTGGTAAGGCAAGCATTGAATCAAGCAGTCATCTTTTACAATTTTTATTTTGTAGACTTTTGTACTTGTTATTTGTCACCAAGCATCTCATGCAATGAATCGCAATATCTTTTGCATAAATTTTATTTTGTAGACTATTTGTACTTGTTATTTGTCACCAAGTATCCGATTTCATCAATAGGCTATGATACTCTTTACAAGCTAAGTACTTTCTTTGGCAATGAATGTTGTCCGAGTCGTGTTAAGGATGTTTATACTCTACATGCTGTATTTTTTTTTTTTTATTTTAGGTACTCTATATTTTAGTGTGACTATGGCTATGTTAGACATGACATGAAATTCTTTTATGTAAATTGAGTCAAATACACTACACCAGGCAACTAATTTTATGTTGATTAAGATCGTCTTTCGTGTGTATCGCCGTATGGAACAAGACATAATTAATTTAAGATTGCATGACAATGGCATAATTAACACACCCTTCTTTGTGTTACTACTACACCCACAAAAGCTTACTCCAAATGCCGTCTACTCCATCTGGCATGGCATGGGTAAATCCATGTATGTATAAATTACCAAATCTTAGTTAGTTAAATTCTAGTGTTCCGTTTCATTATCATCAATCTTGCAGTTTTCATGACTGCAACAACAAACTAACTTATATGCTCATATGGATTTCCTAATTTTTCACCTTATACAAACGTAAATCAAGTCTCAACTAGTGGCATTCTTACTATTACCAACTCTCTCTCTCTCTCCTCTCTTTGTGTTCATTATTGCATGCATTCATTAGTCTCTCTCTCTTTTAAATATATTTTATAATTTCATAGTTGGGGAGGAGGGAATTTTCTGCTTGGATATTCCTGCTTAGAAACACTAGAATGTGCCGCCTTAGCTTCCAAAAAACAAAAACGCTCAACGATAATTTCTCCCTTTATAATAGGATGGATTCAAGGCCCAAGAGGTGTGTAACTTACTACTCAAAAATGTGTTGTTAATTATTTGGTATGAATAATTAGTCATCTGAAAACCAATGGACACTATTTAATTTTAGTTGTCTTTTTTTTAACTAAATTAGCACTCTAAAATGGGAGATATTACCTCTGAAATGATTATGAGATATTGTCCTTCTTTCTTCTAATGAATCTTATTTTTAATGAGTTAGTAGTTGATATTAAAAAGGATGAATGGCTTGGCAACAGATCTTCAAATGTTTGCTTCTAAAGACATTACAATACCACATTACCAGGAAGACATCCACCATCTCCCAGTTTGTCTAATGGGTCTACTTCTCAAGGGTATGATATACTTCATCTCTACAAATAACTATTTTTACTTATAGTCGAGCTTCTATTATCATCCCATTTTTTAGCCTTTAGTCTGCAAGTGGAGTTACTTATAAAAAATAAATAAAGAAAATGACTTTTTTATTTTTTGGTCTAGGATTTGCTCTAGCATGTCTTGTGTCCACTAGTATACAATGCCATGATGGCTTGCCCTCCTCTCACTCTTTATTATGCATTCATCAATTTTACTTGCCCTTGAGTTTATGATGCACTTCATTCTTGTAGCATCCATATTTCCAACACTCTGCTTTCTTGTATTGCATATATATGTTTAAGACATTACAAAAATAATATTTTTGTCTTCTTTGTGTCTATTGATGCATAGACAACACTATAGAGTGCCTTATTATAACTGTTTTTCTTACTGTTGGAGGCAATGAATTGTTCTTCTTATAATTGTGCATCGAGCTACAAAGCCAAGTGCGCAATAGTTGGATACCCACACTTTTGAGAGAGCCTGACACTGGTGTTAGTGTACAAAGGCTAAATATCTACCCTATCTTATCTATAAAAAACTCTGTTTCTTAGTGATTGTGATGGATCTCAAAACTGATGTACAATGGATGCTAAATTATTTTAGTATTTGTCCCCTTTGACTGTAAGCCTAAGATCATAGAGAGATCATGAGTTCAAGGATATACTTAAAATTAACGAGATGTAGTATGGAAGCTTACAGGGCCTGGTCCTTTTTTTTTTAAATGGTTAGAAATTCCTAAGCTACTACTCCGAATCCTCCTCTGCCCCTCAACCCCTAGGAAGTACTTCAGAGGGTGCCATTAGACCAATTGTCATTGGCTATTCTTTTTACAATGCTAATAGCGAGATAGACTTTATATCACCAAGAAAAGTCAATGCATGGAGAGCATAAGGCATCATAATCCTCACGACACACCACACCCAGGGTTGTGACATACTAATTGCAAGGAGTTCAAACATAGCAGACCCTTAAACTTATCAACAACAAAAAAACTGAATGGAGATTTTTTATTTTATATTTACATAAAAAGGTGTTGTTGAGATAAAGAGGCGGGGTCTATGTACACAGGAAGTATTACAATGAGAAATTAAATCTAATAAATTTATAATTGAAAATAATTTACGCTGTCATCCATTCGGTCAAGGATCTGAAAACAGTAAATTTCAGCTTTAAAATGGTCCTTTACTACTGCTCTCAAGATATGATTGAGTTTAAGACTTGTTCTTGTTATATCTTTTGATTGATGAACTCCTTCATGTTTGAGGATTATTCCTTGAGCTCCCTTATGACATATTCAAACTACAAGCAGTTCAAGTACTGGAAGCTTGTACCTGAACATGTATATTTTTTTGACGGGGGAAAACATTAGGCCTTCTATTGGATCCTCAGCTTTAATAAATGATTTGAAAATTTTATGTCTTTTAACTTGCATAAGTTTGTTACATGTCTATTATTAAAAAACATTAGGCCTTTTTTTTTTTTTTTAGAATCCTATGCTACTAACTCTAAAACAAGCACAGCCACTGGATTCTTCTCCTCTAATTCATGCAATGTTGGATAGGATTTGCTAGCTAAACATAATTTGCTTTTGCAGCTAGATGATTAAGAAATCCAAAGTCTTCATTTGATGCCCATAATATTCCTTATATGCCTGTCCATTTGAAACAGAGTTAATCATAGTTGAGAAAGTACCCAAAGGAAGTAGAATAAAAGAGGATCCAAGAATTATTGGCTCATCCCACATACATGGAACATATCTTTTTATACCACTGCATTTTGACTGCTTAATATAAGGCAGCTATTTTTACCCTCCACTCTTTGATACATCCTATTCCCTTCCCTATCTTGTCAATGATTTTCCCTTTCATTAACAAAGTTGAACATGTAAAGCTTAAAAGCGAGCATGGAGCCAATGACCTTCTACCAGGTGACACTTCCTCTAGTGATGGGCCATGTCCAAGGGTCAGATTCCTTTGACAATCCTTGCATTTGTACACAAAAAAAGGTGGAGCATGTATTGTAAAGTTCACATGGCTCATCCCACATACTGGAAATTTTTAGTTTTATTGTTTCTTCTGATTTCTATGTGTTACCTGTTTACCAAAAGCTTATTGAGCTTGGTATAAAAACAAAATAAAATAAAAAAGGCTTATTGAGCTTATTTGGCTTATACATCTTTTAAAACTTTAATTTTTCTAAATACATTTGTAGCTTTTACCGAGCTAATAGTGTTGCCCTAACAAACCAATGAAAATAACCTTTATTCATTATGCCAGAATTTGTGCTTATGCAGGTGATACTCTCTCAAATCCTCCTCCTTTTCACCGGCACGGACTATGATGGCTAGCGGCTCCTACAAGTCACACCTTATCAACAGCCAGGTAACTTTGTCCCTGGAGCTAGTTTTTAGGATGGTACTTAGCAGAGATGAAGATCAATAACATAGAGGTTGAAACAACTTGAGGGTGACCTGCAGGACGACTAATATAGATCTTGTCATAATTCTAGTTGTTTAAGTTTAAAACAAGGTTTAATTTCTGTGGATTTCTTGTATATTTTATATTTTAAAGTTTGAACTTATATGAATTTTTATCTTCGATGGATCAATTTTTAGTAATTATTGGACTATTGTATCAATTTTTAGTAATTATTGTACTATTATAACATGATAGTTAAACAAAAATGATATAAAATAAATAAATAATAAAATATTTCAAAATTATATAAATATTACCACCGATGACATAAAAAATTTGGTCATAAATAACTTTATAGTGATGAGACAAAGTCCCTCGCAATTATTCTAACTAATTGCGTTATAGGTTAAAATCCTTTGCAAATTTTAGCGACATCATTATTTGTCTTGTCGTTAATTTGAAATTTGCAAATAACTAATTGCGAGTATAAAGGTCCTCACAAATAGTTAATAACGATAATTGTTTTCCCCGCTAAAGATAAGTTGCGAGGTTAAGTTCTCACACAAATAAATTTTAGCGATGCCATTATTTGTCATTAAAAAGTATGTCAATTTGGAATTTGCAAATAACTAATTGCAAGGTATAAAGCTGTCCTCACAATAGTTGTTAATGATTTTACTATTTCTCCTCGCTAAAATAAGTCGCCGACTCTTCTCGTCGCTTGGTAATATATTTGTGAGGGTGGACTGTTCAAAAGATTGATGGTGGATTGCCTCGTAAATTATTTATTTGCGAAAGTATATCGCAAAATCTTTTAGCAACAAGAGCAAATACGACGGCCTTCGAGGGCCATATGCCCCCGCTTAATAACCTTTGCGACGATATTTGAATTTTGCGAGGGTAGTTTTATCCTCGCTAGTAGACTCTCTTTCTTGTAAAGAAGGCCCCAAGTGTGTATATATATATATATATATATATATATATATATATATATATATATGTGTGTGTGTGAAATTATAGACAATGTGTGAACAGAGTGTACAAGAATAAGCGTGTAAAAATATTTCCCATTGCTGAGCCACGTAAGTAAAATAATGCAATTTGGAACATTAACGACTTAAAGTTTTGTATACTTTTTTTAAAGACTGTAAGAGTAATGAATTGGATTACAGACATTGATAGCAGAGTGTGGGAAAAAATTCTTTTACACTTATTTGCAATTACTATTTTACACGCGTATATATTTACAATTGACGTGGAAATAGTGTCCTTACATTAAAAAAAATCTACATTTTAACATATAAAAATGAACATAAAAAAAGAAGGAAAAAAATAGCAGATATATCTATAATCAAAACTCCAATGACAATGCTATATGCTTCTTTTCTTTTCTTTCACGGAAACATGTGAGAGAGCACGATGTCGTTCCTTACGCTTCTGATGGAGAGGGCTAACGTGCACAGCATGATGAGAAATGCTTGACCAACATGCACTATAGTTTTGGCATCATTTTGAACAACAATACTCAAACACTTGTATCAAAAGAGACTTTATTTTCCCATTCCGTCTATTTGATCGAGATTCAGGAGTGATGGATGGAAGACTGAGGACCCGAAGTTCCCCTTAAAATTTGTTTTTCAGGACATTGCTCTTTGGAGCAGCCAAGCCTCAAAAGTTCTAAGTTGTAACGCTTACGAGGGGCAAATGCAATTATGCAAGTAGGACTTTGGTAATATATGGGTAACTGTAACTGACCAACTGTCTTTTCCTTTTAGATTAGGAAAACCATTCACTGTATAATATAATATAAACTTTCATATAAAGTTCACAGTTTTACCACGGTGATCCAGTGGTGCTACGTTCCTACCAAATAATTTGAAAACCCCTCACGCCCCCAACTCACGTTGCTATGTGGCTCACCAATTCCCTAGGTTGCTAGTTCGAACCCTACAGGTAAGGCGTTACTTTGCGATAATGCCCAAGCAAAAAGTCATTCTTCTTCCTTTCTTTTTCTTTTTTGATTGATAAGATAGAAAAAATTATTTTGGTTGCTCATTTCTATCTCTTTTTGTTGGCTAAAATATTTATTTATCCCTCAAACTCTATCAAAAGTTTGTTTTTCGTCCCTTGCTTTAAATTTCTTTTCTGCTCTAAACTATATATAAAAATTCATCCCTAAATTATTAAAATGTTTCTAATTCTTCTTAATCCTTAAATTTAAAAGAAATTTTTTTAATCCCTAAATTATTGAAAGCATTTTTTATTCTATTTTGTCTCTAAACTATTGGGGAAAACATTACAAAGTTTACGGACGAAAAAGAATTTTTTAATATTTGGGGATGAAAAGAAAATTTTGATAAGGTTAAGGGAAAATAATAATATTTTAGTTCATTTTGCTTATTTAAAAAAAAGGTTCACATTTTTAATAATCAATGTCTATAGTTTTTAGGGAATTAATGGTAATTAAATTACACCCCTAGGTTTGAGTGATTAGATTTTATACTAGGTTTTATAATTTGGGCCTTTACTCCTGAGCTTGAGGTGTTTAGATTTTTACACATCAATGTTAGGATCCTCGATTTTACTCTCCTATTAGGGTTGTTTGCTTATACCCCAAATTCGAAACTTTATAGATAAAATCCAAACACCCCAAAACTTTAGGAGAGTAAAATCCAAAAACTTTTGAAATATGTATAAAGAAAATTCAAATTTAAACGCTGCACTGTAAATCCAAACATCACCAAATCCTGTAAGTGTAAAATCCAAATTATAAAACTTCACAAAACAGAATCCAATCACCCTCAAATTTTAGGGGTGTAATTTGCAATTTACCCAAGATTAATTACATTTGAAACATGATTTTCCATGATGCACCGTAAGGACAATCAGACTTTTATGTGGGAGACAATCAAAACCCTTTTAAATTTATTGGGATTAAAAAAAAATGCACCTAGCTAGATGGTCATTGTGGTGGAAACAAGATTCTCTCCATTTCACGCGTATACCATTTTTATTTTAGGATTAGGAACCTTCCTCAATTTCACTATATATAAATGGAGAATCAATTTTAACTAAAAACAAAGTTCATTTAATCTTTGACTCATTTTATAATAAATGGTTTATATTAGATTCTAAAAGTTTAGAACAATTCGGCAAATCAGTGAACAATAAACTTGTCTAGATATAAATCTTAGAGTCTATCGATATATATTAGACAATGTTTAAGGGGTTACAAGTTAGAATACAAGAAAATGAAGCCATAGGTCTGGGAATTCAAACATGTCGTTCAACTGATTGAGAAAAAGGCTCGACCAATTAAGACACTGTGATCTGCAGATTTAATTTCGCCCAACCGCCCATCGAGCCCATTAAGTGATTAGTGGTGGTTTCATCTATTTCACTAAGCATTTAAAATGGAAACCCTAAGGCATGTTTTCAATAGACTTTGAGCTTTCTTGAGATCTAAAAGGTGTCAGGCTTCTCCATTAAAAGTCATTAATAAAATCATTCCCATACCATTAGAATCGGTAAATCTAAAGTTGTTACACAAGATCAACCGCCACCGATGATCTAAAGTTTTGAGTGGATTTTCAGAGTCACAAACGAGGGTGTTTAAAGTATCAAATTGTGATAGAAGAGTTCATTGATCTCGAGTCGCGTGTGGTCATGTGAGTAAGTACTACAAGTGGTAGCTTAGATTTAGGGAAAAATCTATTGTAAAACTTCCATTCTATTTAGTGAATTTGTTCCGAGGATTGTTTAGGGTTAAATCCTTCATAAGTTTTTTACTTTGAACCAGACGTTTCATTGGTTTTCCGAGTCATTATATCACTCTTGGTCTTATTTACTTTTCCGCACTTAGTGATATAATTGTTTGTGTTTAACCTAGATCTCGCATAATAAACCTAAGAGTAAATTGCTAATTAATTGCTAAACAACTGAGTGTTTAGGGGTTTAAATAATCAACAGCTTTAGATTATACATGTCATCAATTCACCGACAAACTCCCTAAAATATATATTTTTAAAATTAATTTGAGTGGTGGTTGTGCAGCTATAGACACCGAAATTTATGTAGACTTTCATAGCCTCTTAGACATGCACAATTATAGGCCCACCACAAAAACACTAGAGGGGGAAATGTGAAAAATATAAGCATTATTTTTTTGTGTTAATAGACATACCGTTATAACTCAAAACACATGTTGTACTGTAAGAACCTATAAATTAATCGTTAGAATTCTTTCATTTCAAGACATTTAGTTAAAATCCTCCTCTTTATTGTAACAATCGAATTATTAAAAATACATTGGATAATGTTAAGGTGAAACAAATCAAACATATCTATCTATCTATATATATATATATATATATGCAAAAGCATACAAATATTGCACATTGTGGAGATGTAAATGAAAAATTTAGGTATATTTTTTTTTTTTTGCTACTAAATGATTGGTTTAAATTACACATTTTGTAACGATTGATAATATTACACCACTAATAATTTTTATTGATGTGTATATTAATGATAAATCCAACATTGTATTAGATTCTTCTTACATTTGCTTCGCAAAATTTTCTAGATAATTAGAGATCAGTAACTTTCAAATAGTAAATAACTTTATTTATACAAAATTCTGTATATGTGCAAGGAAGAACAAGAGTTTATAATCCAAATGGTGTAAAAATTTTAAAATATTATCCAATAAAATTTATTTTTGGGTTAATCAATTTGAGATATATGGAATATAACAAATTGAAGGAGGGTATTTTAATCAATTTGGTATATATGGAGTATGAAGGGAATCTGGAAAATCCTGCTAGGGTCTTTAAATAATAAAGTGGATAGTCAGCACTTAAAAATGTATTTTAATATATATCTAGCTATTTGGGCATTATCTCCCTTATTACTGTATTTAATTTTTGTATAATTAAGCTTTAACTGTGATTACTCCCTATTATTTGTCTTTATATTATTTTATTGAATAAAATGTCATTTATTGTGTGTAATTTATATTTTCAAGAATTCAAGTGAAAATAAGCTTACAATTGAAGTAAGGGAGAATGGAGGTCAAACTAGAATTAAAGAGGAGCCAAATGACCATTAATATCATGCTAAATGTTCATCGAGGTAAATTCTCATATGGTACAACCGAGTGCTTCGGGGCGTGTACCATGTTTGGAAGGTTCAAAGTAAGGAAAGAAAAAAAAAAAGGCATAATCTAAAATGAAAAATCAAATTTGATCACCGATCAATATTTTGGCGCATTCTCTTCTCAAAAATCCAATTGACCCAAGGTCGGATGGGTCGGAAACTGTAACTTCAAGTGGCTATCAAATCTAGGTGAAAATCAAAAAAAGTCAAGAGTTTTATTTTCTTGTTTTCTTTGAATAGGTTTGAATGTGGATGGTGGGAATGAATTTTGGAGACACACAAAACTTTATTTTCTATTCTCTCATGAAGCTTAAGCCTCACTAAGGCCAGGGTTATGTTTCTTCTATCTGCATATGATAATTTATTGTGGTTATTCCTACATTCCTTTTGAAACAAATAACATATTTGATTGTTTAATGAGATTTCTTTTATATATGAGTTCTTCCATGCTTTCAATAAGTTCAATCACATTTTTCTTATTGTTTAGATGAATTTCTCATAGCTACCATAAATCAAATTTTAAAGGAATGAGCTTTTCTAAAACTATTCTAATTCAATTATCAATTCGTTACCATGCTCTGGATTGTCTCGCTCAATGGTAATCATAGATTTTCATTGTCTAAGAACAATTAATTATGAAAATATTTCTTTTAGATCACAAAAAAAAAAATCTTACATCGATATAGGAAACACCTGATGCCCTAGTGTTTACATTATTGATTTAAACTGTCATTATTTTTCTTCTTCACAAAAAAATTGCTGTTTAATTACATTTTCTTTGAATTTTTACCCTACTCCTTGTGGTTCATGCCTCGATACTCCGAGAATTATATTGCTACACCTGCACTCTGAGTGTATGCGTATCGACAAGGGGCTATTTGCTTTATTTCTAATAATTTAAGGGGACATTAGAATGGCCAATAGTTAAGAGAGGGGGAAATATACTTACTCATGATGTCATCTTTGTCATTTTTAATATCTAGAAAACCTTTATCAATTTGATTGGCACCAAACAGGTATAATAAAATTTTCTTTTAAAAAATGGGCGTAATAACTTTTTTTTATATAGAAGAAGATGGGTGTAAATAAACTTGAAAACACTTTATCAGTATAATTTATCAAACAGTATTTAAATGCTAAAGAAACTTTTTAATTAAAATTCTTTATCTAAAATCCTACTCCAAATCCAATAGTAATTTTAAGTCAGGCAATCTTCAGTCATTATTTCATCATTCCATACAACTTACAAGAGAAAATTTCCCACACTATCAAAAGGAATCGGAATATTATATGAAATAAGATCCATTTCCAAAATTTAAACAAATGTAAGGTATGTTGTTTTATTTTTTGCCATGATGTAATTTGTATAAAAAAAAAAACGTTAATCAGCGAACCAAATCTTCACTATTTTTAGAATTTAATTGATTTTGTATAATTTATATGGTTCATATATTTTAAATGACACATGTTTTATATTTTTGCACAAAAAGTTTTAAAACAGAAATTAAGAATTCTAAAGAAGAGGGTATCTTTATTATCTTTTTCCCTCATCCTAGCTTTCTCTTCATTTCTCTTAATGGGAATAGGGTTTTACTTTTGGTATATGCAATAATTTGACCTTTCTACAGACCACCTCCCTCCTCATTTCTCCTTTTAGCATACATAATTTGACCTTTTCTGGAGAAACGGTGCTAAGTCAAATTGATTTTTTTTTGAAGAAAGTCTAATTGATTTCCAATAAGTTTATGTCCCAGCATGTGCCAAAATCTCACTTGTTGGAGATTTTTACGACAATTATGTTATAGCTCCCTTTCTTTACGAGAAGATTCCGTCTTCTTTATGTGACCCAACTGACTTATGAACATCAATAATGATAACATTTTTCTTTTCTTGAATAAATGACGAACAAATTCACTTGTCTACCAATTAAGAATAATATTAGAATATAATTTTATTTTACAAATTATTTAAATGGTTTTTTATTAAAGATATTTTATCTAGTCCATCACCCTAACGCTAACAGGCTATGTCATGAGTAAACGTGAAAAAATAACAAAAATTAACTACAAATCATATAATCTAAAGCTATAACTTTACTCAATGAAATAAATATTACTACATATTTTGAAAATCTAACGCTGAATCGCACTGCTCTTTACGCTTAATATACACGTCAAATTACACACCTGGATATCATTTATATAATCTATGTTTTTATATTTTATACATAATTTTAAACTACAAAAAATCAGAATTTAAACAATTTATTAATTTATATAAACTATTCTGACATACCTACGATCTTTAATTTAAAATTTGCAAGCATAAAGAAATAAGAAGAAGATATAATCCAACAAGAGATTGTCAAAATTCACTCCCAATAAAAAGATATTGAAGAATAATGTGTATTTCAAGCGCTACAACCAACTTTCAGGAAGAATCCTAGTCCATGTGAAAATGTTGTGTTACTACCATATTTTAAAAATCAAACTGCCAAAGAACCGAAAAGGTACCGATCTCCGGTTATGACAAGTTTTTGTCATCATTCCAAAGCTTTACTGACCCGCTTTTTCATTCAACCAAGCCTCGTCCGGTTTTAAAACAGTGGTTACTACTTACTATAATAATTGACCAATTAATGAAGACAAGATTCTCAAAAGAAAAATAATAAAAATCAAGACACTAAGTATAGTGTTAAGAAGAATACTTTTTTATAAAAAAAAATAAGAATACTTTTTTTTGTAAATTAGTATTTCTGGTTCTAACATTTCAATTTCCTAATATTTCTAAGAGATTATATCGTAATACTTTGTCATCATTAAGATAACGATGAAAAATGCTTATATAACTAACGCAAAATAAAAATTATTCTTATGCCTAGATGCTATGTAGATTGCCACAAGGCTGCTTAACAGCCAACCGTTTGACTCAAAGAAAGAGTTTGTGCATTTGCACCCGCTTGCAGTTTTAATTTTGAGAATCCTTTCGAAAGATTTCAAACACACTTTACACACTTTTCACCTCCACACGTATATCAAAAACACTCAAACAACATTACTCAAACTCCTCTCTACCAAACCACCCCTTAGTTTTTTGATGTTTAAGGTCAGGTGGTGAGTACACAAAATATACCTTACTCCTCTTGGCCACGAGTACACAATACCTTCAAACTGGATTTCATCCATGATATCCTTGAACACTCTCCTCCGCATTGCTCTTCTTTTGTTTAGCAACTCCTCTTATCCCACGAATTAGCTTAAATCCCAATCTTAGGATCACGGGATTTGACTTTATTACTTGTAATTGCTCTCTTTAACCTTTATCAGTGAAGAAACATTGCCAAAATGCTGCTTTTGCGACAAGCCTTTAAGACTTTTGAACAGTGGATCAGCTTCTAATTAAAGAGTGCCAGGCTTCCTTCATAACTTGGTTTTTTTTTTTTTTTTTGAGGATCAAAACGATAAAGACTTTCATTGATTTGAAAATATGTACAATCCACTACAATTCTAGCACTGGGTCCAAGCGAGCTGACCAAGCTGCCACGACCCGGGTAAGTTACGTATACGTACAATAGTGAGCTCAGTGTGTGTGCTGTAGGCGTTGGTATTCTGTGATCAGACCGCTAGCAAGCTAAAGTATCACCTTCAAGTGAGTCTGAAAATGTTCGAAGTATAATCTGTTCGAAGTATAAATTATCATTTTGATTCTAAACATTTACACTGTATGTAAATTTAATTCGTATTATTTTAAATGTGTTAGATTGGTCCATAACATTTTGGTATTATACTATTATGTTAAAAATAGTCTTATATCATTAAGTAATAGATAAAAATGGTAACATGGTTACTATGGCCAAAATACAATTTTGTCATTTAATTTTTACTTGTTTAATTTAGTTTTCCAACTTTATTTTTTTGTAAATTTAGTTCTGTTAATCCTGTCAGAAAATGGAATTAGGTGTTTCTTTAAGGTAATGACCTGAAGTCCTTTACATACTGTATGCGCCTTTCCACAATAGACGAGCTGGCTCTGATAAAGGCGTTAAGCTAAATCTTTTTTCTTTTTTTCTTTTTTGTGAGATAGACGTTAAGCTAAATCTGATTGGTTTAATCAATTGCCTTTGAGTCGCAAGACTCTTGATAGATTATTCACCGTTATATCATATATATGTATTAGAATGACCTACTACACGATCTAATTAGTTACCTTTGAAGAAGTAAAATTATATTGGCCATAACTTTGGTACAAAAATAGAGATAAAAAAAGAAGCCAATTCCATTTAATTAATGCCTCTTTATACTAGATCAAAATTATTGAACCCCATCATGGTATGGAAATGAAGTGGAATCCAACCATTCATCATTATTGATGAACTCTGATACCGTGAAATTATATGTATCTTTTTTATTCATTCTGTGATACCCTTCCCAAGTAACTCTATCATCTGTTGATGATCCAGGCCCATAATTCTCATACTCCCCGTAATACAAAGTGTCTAATTCTTGATCATCATTATCATCACCATTAGACCACTGTATCCACCCAGCTGGGTCAATGAATTTGCCAATGTAAGAATTTAGGTAGACTGTCCGAGAGTACTCCCTCCATGGTCTTCCTAGGTAGCTTTTCACGGTGCTAGAACTTGAGTACAAATCATTAGTAGCGGAAATTGAACAATTCTGGAAGGAAATTCCAGTGTTCTCATCTGAGCTGTCACGAGATTGTGCTGTGATAACTGTGTATTGGCCATGCAATGGCATTTTAGACCAAATATTACATCCTTGAAATACCACCGCTGCATTTCCAAGTACAAAATCTATAGTCCCCAATATATCACACTCTTGGTAGAATTGTCGAAAGGAATGGACATACAATGTACCCTGGTAACCATTGATGTGGCATCTGTACAAAGCTGCAAAGTCTGCATTTACTCTCAAGGCAACTGCTTGATGTTTCTCTGCTCCAGCAGTATTCTCAATAGTTATGTCCCGTGCTAGAAAGCCATCGCCAGACACCGCTGAAGTTTAATTTTAATTCAATTTGAGACAATCATAAATTAATACATGTTAAATAAATTTGATGTATATTTAGTGTTAACAACGAAATATAAATAAAATAATAGACATAATAATTGTTTGTTAACATATTTCAACTTTATAATGTAGGAAAAAATAACTCATGGCTCTTTTAAATCTTAAAAATTATTTATGATGGATTTTTCACTAAATTTCACAACAATTTCCTTAGACTCTAAAATCATAGACTGCCCTAAATTTTCTTATATAAACAACATTATGTTGTCATATCTTATTTGGCGCCTAATTCAAAACCCCCAAAAAAATTTTTGATGAATTAATTAATACGAAAGTGAGAGAAAAATATGATTTTGAGAAATGAAAAACCGAAAAATTTTACATGAAAATAGTACTTCCAATTCGACTCTATCAAAACTATTTTATAGTATGTTTTACTCAACCAAAAAAAAAACAAAAAAACAAAAGAGGTGATTTTTAGACTATAATTTGTTTCCTGTTTACTTGGCTATATAGCCGCTGAACAAGTAAACATAGCCAGCCTCCAATTTTTATTTTTATTTTTAAATTCTTATAATTAAAACCAGTGAAAAATAAAGGAAAAGAAATGAAATGATATATTTTCCTATCTTAATGTTAAAACATTTTGTAGTAAGGAAAACTAAATCATTTATAAGATTGTTTAAAAACAATATTTTATTTTTTCGAAATTACTTCAAAAGATAGAGTATGGAGATCTCCATACTCTAGAGGGATGGAGCCACGGGGCACCTTGAAGTACTGATGGTTCATGGACAAGTTTTTTTAATTTATTTTTTAGGTACAATAAAATTTCAATTTACAATGTTTACTTCATGTCTCATGATGGTTGCTTTCCATAATAAAACTGAGACACTAATTAGTTTTTGGTATAGACAATATTTAAACTATAAATTTTTTATTTGACGACAAAATATTTTATCAGTTGAGCTAACTAGAACTCATAATCCATGTACAACTTAACTCTTGAGAGGGTGTTTGGTTTTAAATGCTTATTCAGTGTGTGTTTGGTTTTAAATCCATAGTTGATAATTACTATAAAAAATTTATACTATAGGAAAAAATATTTAGGGCCAGGTCAGGGGATGGCCCTGGCCCTTGCTTTAAATTTGGCTCCCTCTTGAGAATGATACAAATTGTTAGATACATAAATGCTAAACATACCAAGAGTTGCAGATCTGAAAGTTGTCCAGCCATCCCCCACGCTTCTCTTACCAGTAATTTTAGTGGCATCAGTTCCTTCTCCACGCAGAAAAATGTTAGGCTTGTTACTCGGGATTTCCACATTTTCCTCATAAACCCCTTGTTTCACATAGATAATTGTTTTATCATTGCTATTGTTTGGAGCAAAGTCGATAGCATCAGTGATGGTGGTGAAGTTTCCAGTTCCATCTGCAGCCACAGTCAGCATCTTGCTTGGGTCATATCCACCCTCCAATATCCGAGTCCGACTCTTTAATTTCCTTGAAATCCGCTTTGGAACATCCATGTCCATGAGGCGCCTATTATTATTGTTTTTTTGGCGAGACAGAATGGAAAGAGCATTACTTACATGCTTGTAAGTATGATCTATGGAATTCCGTAGGGTTAGCAACAAAGGACCCGAAGCTGAATCCAAGCCCTCCAGGCATGTGTTCTTATTTGTGAGTGCTGCGCTAAGCTGAGCTATTGCATCGGCTAGCTTCCGTTGAATAATTATGGGTGCGTCCTGGATTAGGGACACTGATCTTTGTAAACAAGACATGGTGATTTGTTCGAGTTCATTGCAGTCGTGGATGGTTCCTTTTTGTTTTTCAATGATATTATTTCCAAAATCCAAGAGCTGATTTGAAAGCTGTTCAGACTTGGATATTGCAGTTTGGAGGATGGAAAGGAGGTTGGCTTTGATGTTTGGACTGGTCGCATCTGAGTGTTTCAATGAATTAAAACAGACAACTGGGTATGGTGTGGTTTTGCATACTGATTTTATGGAAGACGAATGTTGGGAATATTTCATAGAAGAAGAAGAGTTGAGAGCCCATGTTCTTGGCAAGCTGATTGCAGAGAGGAGCAAACAGAGTTTCAGAATATTGGAGGAAGCCATCAAAGTTTGATGAGACAAATTGAAGTTTAGACTGACATATCTATATATAAAAGGAGTCAATACGCAAAGCTACAGGCACATGATTACAGTAAGTTTGATTTATTCAATTCTCATTGTTTCACTGGCTTTTAGCATATATGTGTGTAAAGCTCCTATCTAAAGACTTGAACTTTGGTCTTTACCTTCTACACCTTATAAACACTTATACTTGTGAAGTGATCATCGCACCAAAGATATGCTATGTTTTTTTTCTATATATAAAAAGAGTCAATACGTAAAGCTACAAGAACATGACTACAGTAAATTTGGTTAATTCAATTCTCACTCTTTCACTGGCTTTCGTTTTTTTTGGAGGGGGTACATGGCTACAGTAAGTTTGGTTTTTTCAATTCTCACTATTTCACTGGCTTTCTTTCTTTCTTTCTTTTTCTTTTTGGGTAATATCTTCTATTGAACAAGCTTTTTTTTTTTTTTTTTAAATGTACCTATGAGCTGTTACCCTAATTAAAAAAAATTAAAATATTAACACAACTCACAATATTTTCATAATTGTTGAGGTGTTAATTCCTTATAAGCCAAAATATAATAATAAAATATCATACTGAAACCAACTACAACTAACAATAAAGGTATTATGAAGAAAAAAAGTGTGACATCTATAGCATTTTTCACAAAACTTTCATAACAAATCATAATTAGTAAATTGTTATTAGTAATAATTTAAACTTACCAATTAAATTACTTTTTTGCCCACCAGTATCAACCCGTAACAACCTGCTACTTATGATTTGTTGTAAAAACGTTGTAGACATAACATTTCTCTTATGAAAATATTAAGACATTTTGTCGTCGTCATAATATTTTCACAACTACTAAAGTGTCAATTCGTTACAAGTCAAAATAAAATATAACAAAATTATAAAGATATTACGAAAATGTTGTACCATTATGATGTGTTTCTAGAATTGTTTTTTGGTTTAGTCAACTTTGTTGAGCTGAAATTCACATATATTTTTCTTAGGTTGACTTTTTGTATTTTTTATTGTATTTTTATCTTTACACATCATTTTAAGTAAAAACACATTATTAAAAAAAAAAAAAAAAAAAAAACACACTTTTCATCCTTTATGTTTGTAGTAGTTCACAATTCACAATTCCTCCTAAAACTTTAAAATCAAGCAAATTTTCCTTTAATATTTTGGAAAGGAACAAATATGTCATATTGTTATTCTCTCAGTTAAACCCTAATGAAAACTTATGATTCTTAAAATATTACATTGTGTAATGTCTAAAATACTTCCACTAAATTTTAACATTCCAAAAATTTTCTTCACATATTTTGAGTTTTAGATGGTAGTAATGCTTAAAAAGTTGGAATGGCGATATAAAGTGCTTTATTTATTACCTAAAAAACATTGATTTTTTAGGTTTAAATCTTTGAAACTTATAATTTATCTAATGGAAAATTCAATGACACATGCCTTTTGTTATCTTTTTTTTTTTTCTTTTCTTTTCTTGCCTAAATGATCATTAAAAACTAAGTTAAACATTGCACCTAGTCTCATGTAGAATGATAAGGAAGAAAGTATGAATGAAAAAATTTGTATTGTGTATGATTGAAGATATTTGATGAAAAGTTTCAATTGTAGCATATGACATCATTCATTATGAAAATTTATATACTGTGACAATGTCTTTGCAAAACTCAGTTACTTATTGTTGGAAGATAATGATTTTCGTTATCATTCTTAGAAGTTTTTAGTGAGTGGATATTACTTTTAGTATATAAGTACTAAAAAACTATTATATTAAAATAGATATTTATATGTTAAATAACTACCATAACTTTGTGTGTGATCAAAATTTTTATACGAATGAGATTAACTTTGTATGACATACATTTTTATGTATATAGTTTTATACTTCTTCAAATAAAAATTGTATCTTAATTAGTATAGATTAGAAAGGCCTAACTAAGCAACGTGTAACACGTGATATTATGGCCCATGTATATGCAGTATACAATAACAGGCCTGTAAAAATATTTTCCCATTGTTGACCCGCTTAAGTTAAAAAAGGAAATAATTTGATTTTAAACATATTTGGAGTTATCTTTTCTTTTTCTTTTTTTTTTTCTTTTTTTTTTTGAGAGAGAGAGTTTCAACCTATGGGACCTGCTTCTAATAATAACTCTTGATCATCAGACTAAGACACCAATCATTTTTTGGTGTAGGCGTAGATTTAACCTTAGATCTCTTATTCAATTATCAAAGATTTTACCAGTTGAACTAACTAGAACTCACATATTTGGAGCTATCTTATTTCAACTTAATGTGATAATTAAAGAGATTATATATATGTAATTTTAGTCACACAACTTTGTTAATAAGTCATGTGACTTATTCAAATAATACATTATTTGTACACACCTATAAATAATCACGTAATAAGTTAGATAATTTGGCTCCGAACATGTTGAAACCAAACCTTATTAGTTAAATAATGCCATTAGGAACGTCAATGTTAAGTTGCATTTTTTTTTCTTGTTCTTTCTTTCTTGACAGGAAACATGTGGAGAGATCAAAGATGTCAATGTTATATTCTTTGGACAATGGGGAGGGCTACCACGCAGAACATGATCGATGCACAAAATTGTATTTTACAAGACTCAATACTTATTGCACACACACTGCTCGTTATAATTAAAAATATAACTTTAAGCCATTATTTCAACTTGTAAACGCGTCTTTTAAAGTTACTTTTTTTTCCGGCGTTATAATGACCTAAGATCATCAACATTGGTGGAACTAAAATTTTTTACTTTTAATAACTCAAAAAACTACTTTGTATATATTAATAACTCACTTTACAATTCACCCAACATCAATAGTTCTATTTTTTTTACAACTTCATTTAAATATTCTTTCTTTATTTTTTTTATTCCTTCTTTCTCTCTCTTCCTCTCTCTCTCTTTATTATTTTTACCAACATCAATGGAATAAAAAATTGGCAAATTTTTTTTAACTATACCACCATCATTGTGGCCTACCTTTTAGTGTTTTGGGTGGTATAATAATTTAGCTATTATACCACCATCAATATTAATGCTCTAATGGGTAGTGTGTGTGCTTGCACTGGTGTATGCAATAAAAACAATGCCATTTCAATAATGTTATTTTAGTAACTCCAAGGGGTTGGCTAAGTGGTTCCTAGCTAAAATATCATGATATACATGAGACCCTGCATTCGAAACCTCTTGCCAGTATCTTGGGGCCACACTCCCATGGGTTCCTCCTTATAATAACTTGGTGCATATAAAATAGGAGGACTGTATACATACTCGAAGAAGTCTGGATACCCTCATTTGTCAAAAAATAATAATAATAATGTTATTTCATTAACTTGTTTTATTTATTTAGTATTTATGACTTTATGTCTATTTTTCCCCATTCCAAGGTTTATTTGACCAGAATTAAGGAGTGATGGGTGGAAGAAATTGTGTTTTTTAGTACGTGCCTTTTGGGGCAGTCAAGTCTTTTAATAAGTTCTTATCGAGACAAATGCAATTATGCAAGTGGGACACTGGGACTCTTTGTGCTTATATGGTAACTGACCATTCACACTCTATAATGTAATGTACACTATGTTCATATAAAGTTCACCTTTTTCTTTTCCTTTTTAAGAATGTATACAATTAACACATGATTTTCCATGATGCGTAGACAATCAAAACCCTTTTAAATTTATTGGGATTAAAAAACCTAGAAAAGAAAAAGAAAACCTTTTTTTTTTTTTTTTTTTTTTTTAAGAAACAAAAATGAACGAAAGAAAAGAAAACCTAATTAAATTGTGACAAGTTGTAACAAAATTTATGTAAAAAATTGTGGTACTAGCATTTCTCTTGTTCTAGAATAGTAGTATTCTCTCCATTTCACTCATACACATACCATTTTATTTCAAGCTTAGAATCCTTTTCATTTCACTAGAAAAATGGTAACAATCAAATTTACTTAAAATTTGAGTTTTATCTTCTTCTTCTTTTTTTAATTTGAATTTTATTTTATAGAG
Source organism: Notholithocarpus densiflorus (assembly GCA_030021035.2). Lineage (NCBI taxonomy): Eukaryota > Viridiplantae > Streptophyta > Magnoliopsida > Fagales > Fagaceae > Notholithocarpus > Notholithocarpus densiflorus. The sequence goes on along the minus strand of JARYZH020000113.1, from coordinate 854,050 downwards.
AATAGTCTAGATTATGCCATGATGTTACTTCAATAACAAAACTCCCTTAAATAGTCTAGATTATAGACACCGAAATTTATAGACTTCAAGTGGCTACTAATAGTATGGGTGAAAATCAAAGTCAAGAGTTTTATTTTCTTTGTTTTCTTTGAAGTTAGGGTTTGAATGTGGGTGATGTGGAATGAATTTTGAAGACAAAAAACTCTTATTTTCTTATTCTCTAATGGTAGCTTAAGCCCTCAACTAGGACTGGGGGTTATGTTTCTTCTATTCAGTATGATAATTTATTATGATTATTCCTAAGTTAATTTTGAGACAATATATTTGATTATTCAATGAGATTTCTTTTAATATATGAGTTCTTCCATACTTTCAATAAGTTCAATCACATCTTTCTTATTGTTTAGATGAATTTCTCATAGTTTCAATTATAAATCAAGTTTTAAAGTGAATGAGTTTTTCTGAAAACTATTCTAATTGAATAGTTAATTTAGGTTACCATGCATTCTTGGATTGTCCCATGTCAACCGAATCATAGACTTTTTATTGTCTAAGAACAATTAATTATGAAAAATATTTCTTTTTAGATCATAAAAAATTTCATTTCGATATAGGAAAACACCTTAATGCCTTGGTGTTTTCATTATTGATTTAAACTAGTCATTATTTTCCTTCTTCACAAAAATTGTTGTTTAATTACATCTTCTTTGAATTTACCCTACTCTTTGTGGTTCGAGCTCGATACTCCGAGAATCATATTACTACAATCTCCTACACTTGGGAGTGAGCAGGCAGACAACAAGGAGCTATTTGCTTATTTCTAATAGTTTGAGAGAGACATTGTGAATGGCCCAATAGTTAAGCGGGGGAAAATATAAATAACTTCATTATGTCATTTTTTTTTTCATTTTTAATATCAATTTGATTACCAAACAGGTATAAATTTTTTTTTTTTTAAATAAAAAAATGGGTGTAATAACCTTTTTTTTAAGAAGAAGATGGGTGTAACAACTTGAAAACACTTTATCATTACAATTTATCAAACACTTAATTAAAATGCTATAAAAAAAATTTAATTAAAATTCTTTAACTAAAACTCTACCTCTAATAATAATTTCAAATTAGGCAGTCTTCAGTCATTATTTTATCATTCCATACAATTTACAAGAGAAGATTTCCTACACTATCAAAAGGATTCGGAATATTATATGAAATAAGATCCATTTCCAAAATTTAAACAAATATAAGATATGTTTTTTTTTTAAGTACGATAGAATTTCAAAATAAAATAAAATAAAATTTTACTAATTGAGCTCACTAGAATTTAATATTTAGTATTTATTTGATTTTGTATAATTTAAATGGTTTAGATATTTTAAATGACACGTGTCTTATATTTTTGCACAAAATTTTCTAAAACGGAAATTAAGAATTTAAAGTAAAGGGTATCTTCGCATGTCTTTTCCCTCATCCCATAGCTTTCCCCTTCACATGCCTCTTTATGAGAGTAGGATTTTTCCTTTTTGGTATACACAATATGACCTTTTCTACAGACCACCTCCCCCTCCTCATTTCTCCTTTTTCCTATCCACAATTTGACCTTTTCTGGAGAGAAACGGTGATAAGTCAAATTGATTTCTTGTTTTTTTGAAGAAAAGTCTAACTGATTTCAAGTTTATGTCCCAGCATGTGCCAAAATCTCACATGTTGAGATTCTTTTATGACAATTATATTGTAGCCTTCTTTACGAGAAGACCTGTCTTCTTTATGTGACCCAACTGACTTATGAACATCAGTAATTAATGATAACATTTTCTTTTTCTTGAATAAATGAGAAACAAATTACTTGTCAAGAATAATATTAGGGATACGTAGATTTTAGTTAACTCAACTGATAAAGTCTCTGATAGTTGAATAAGAGTCTGGAGTTCAATCTCAGCTTACACCAAAAACCGATTGGTGTCTTAGTCTGATAATAAAGAGCTATCATTAGGAGCGGACACCATAAGTTGAAACTTTCTAAAAAAAAAAAATATAAATTGCAAATTACACCTCTAAAGTTTAAGGTTGCTTGGATTTTACACCCCAAAGTTTCAAAACTTTGATTTTAAACCCTGAAGTTTGGTTCCGTTAGTAATTCATTCCCCTTAATTAGTTTCTACTGTTAAGTGATACATGTGCATGCTGACGTGTTTTATTTTCGCCAAATCAGCCCCAAAACTACAACGTTTCAATGAAAAATAAAAGCTTACTTAGCACCATCCAAACGGTATAGTTTTTACCAAGCTAAAATACAAAACTTCAATCCTAAACTACACCGTTTCTGTCAAATTCTAAAATCTCAAATCACTCGTATCATCACTTTACCTACTCCCAAATCACAAAGTAGGCCTCATCATGAGAACCCATCCACCACTACAAGATAAATACTCAACAACAAGCTAACAAAATAAAAAGTATCTCTAGAGCAGATTCATCCGACTACAAAAATGGGTCTGTGGCGCTAGATACCCTTCATTTTTTTTTTTCTTGGGACTTTCGAGTTTGATATACACAGCATGAAGCTTTGAAAGCAAAGGTCAAATAGGACTACATATAGGCAGAAATTCTGTTTAACAATTAGCAAAGAAGTGATTTCATTATCACTTTTTTTCTGTTTTTTTTTTTTTTTGGGTGGGGGGGGGGGGGGGGGGGTTGTTTGTTCTAAACTTATTAAAAGGCAAAAGTGGGCATTTGCCCTTTTCGCTAAAACTTTCAAGCAAAATGCCCCATGTCTGAAACTATTTAGAAAAATGCCCCTATTTTGAAACTCGATTTTCTAAAAATCTAGTTTCAATTTAAAACTCGATTTTTGGACAATAAAGTTATAGCGAACTAAAAATTTAAAAAAAAAAAAAAAAAATTTCTGGAACTCGAGTTCATGAAACTCAAGTTCCATTCAAGGAACTCGAGTTCCAGAAAAGAAAAAAAAAAAAAAATTTCTAAGTACAATTTCGCTATAACTCAATTTTCCAAAAATTGAGTTTTACATTTGAAACTCGATTTTCAAAACAATAGCATATCCCTAAATAGTTTCAGGTAGGGAACATATTGCTGTAAAGTTTGTGAAAAAGGGGTAAAACCCCATTTTGGCCCTTATTAAAGACTGATTTTTCAAAATTGGGAGGACTACCTCTAAAATTTTCACGGTATGTCATCTTAGACAATGATGTTTTCACCTACTTTTTGGTTTATATGGAATTATGGATGGTATTGAGCTTGTTGGTGTAACAAATGTGTATTTGATAACGACCTCTCAACATCATTCAATCTAAATTAATGCCTTGAAAATTAAAAGAGTAATATAATGGCTCAAGAGTCAAGATCCCTATATCTCCACATTGTTTCTTCTTTGTCTAGCGACTCCTCTATCCAGACTATCCTTAATGAATTAGCTTGAATCCCAATCTTACGATCACAGGATTGAGTTATTATTACTTGTAAATTTTTTGAACCCGTTGAAACACGGCCTCAAGGCCAGAATCAGGAATAATTAAAAGTGCAGTGTGATTTGAGGAGGTAGTAAGAATGTGTTCAACACGAGTAAAAAAAAAAAAAAAGGAACTGGCAAAATTGGACCCAACCAATTGGTCATCATTGCGTAATCATCTAAGGGAAATTTAGCATTTGCAGCCTTAAAATCATCTGCATCAAAGAATTGCAAAGGCAAGTATTGCAAATTTTTTTACAATACTGCTACAATGCAATTCTATATCTTTAGAATTGCACTGTAACAATATTGTAAAAAAAAAAAATTAATATTTTATCTCTCACTCTCTCATCTCTGTCTTTCATCTCTCATCTTTGTCTCTCATTTCACTTTACTCTCCCTCATTCCCACTCTGTATTTCCGTCTCCCACTCCCTGTTTCTCCCCCATCAAACCCCATCAAACTCCACTCCCACACCCACACCCACACCTTCCCCCCGCCGCCGCCCCAATTACATCCCCAATAGCCCGGCAGCTCGCCAAGCTCGGCGTCGACATAATCGAGGCCGGCTTCCTCGCCACCTCCAACGACAATTTCGAGGTCGTGAAGACCATTGCCAAGGAGGTTGGCAATGCTGTCGATGCCGATGGGTACCTTCCGGTCATCTGTGGCCTCTCTCTGTGATTTGTAATGGGGTCCGGTGGTGTGGGTGTGGGGTTTTGATTTGTGGGAGTGGGTTTTGGGTCATGGTGGTGCAGTGGCGACATGGGACCGTGGTTGTGGCTGGGTATTGATCTTGCTTGGGGCCGTGGTTATGGAGACAACGCCGGTGGAGGCGTGGAGATCAACTTCCGATGGGTTTTGATGGGGGTTCTAAATGGATTTTTCTTTGATTTTTTGTGGGTTTCTTTGCATGGTGGTGGTGGGTGTGTTGTTGCCGTGGTGGTGTCTCTGGTTGTGGTGGCAAAGGTGGGTTTCATTTGTTTGGATTTTTGCCGTGGGGTGGTGGCGTGGCCATGGGTTTCGGTTTGGGTATGTTGTTTGTGGTGGTGGTGGTGGTGGTAGTAGGTGGTTGCAAATTTGGGTTTTTGTTTTTATTTGGATTTTGATATATATTATTTTATTATGTAAATATATTATTTTAATGGGTAGAATAGAAAAATAAAAGTTTGGGATGCTAGAGGTATTGTAAAATGGTATAGTATAAATGATAAAGTGACTTTTTGATATGGTAAAATAAAGTAGGATAGCATTTTTCAATGCTAATGCTCTAAGGTGATTTCCTTTGACTTGTACTATATGTTAGGTTGTAATACCTCTATAATTTAATTTGAAAACTCAAATGAGTGAGGATTTCTTGTGCCTCAATTCGTTTTGCATTTGGCATGAGGAAAAATGATACCATGTCTTATTTTATTACCTGTATTTTGTATGTATGATATTTTTAACACGCAGGTGTTGCCTTTTTTTAACATGCAAAATCGTCTCCTAAATTCCTAATAGTATATGTCTGAAAGATTATTATGATCTTAACACTAAATCGTCTTTCAGAAAGATACTTTCACTCATAAACTTAAAAAATGATAAACAAAAGACAATTTTAGATGAGTTCATTTTGTAACTATACAAATTAACATTGAAATCAATATTTGGAAATGTCAGTTTCAATACTTCTCCTAATATTTTCAAACGTCGCTATTTTGGCATAAACAAAGTTTTGACGCCTCTTCCAAAAATAAAACAAAACAAAAGGTTTGGTTCTTTTTTTTTTTTTTTTTTTGGTAAATTGTAAATTACACCCCTTAAGTTTAATTTGGGAGTGTTTAGATTTTATATCCTGAAGTTTCAAAATTTGAATTTTATCCCCTGAAATTTGAAAGTGTTTGAATTTTACATCCTGACATTTTAGAATTTGGAACTTATCCCCTAAATTTTAGGAGTGTTTGAATTTAACACTCCAAAATTCTGAAATTTCAAGGTGTAAAATTCAAAAATTCTCAAACTTTAAGGGTCCAAACACCCTCAAACTTTAGGAATATAATTTGCAATTTACCATTTTTTTTCTAAAACAAAAACAAAAAGTATTTAGTTCTTTCTGGAGAGGAATTGTTATAGACTGAGTGCAGTGCAGCCTGTATGGGCTCACTTTATCATTGAAAGGAGGACGAATCAATTTAGCCCAGCAAGGGAAGAATCAATTGAGCTTTAATTTTATCATTTTGGGCTCGTACAGAAACTATAATACATAGTTCGTGCTGTTACAAATTATTATGCCTGAGTGCAGTGCAGCCTCTATGGGCCCACTTTATAATTGAAGTCCGATCTTGATTAACTGCATATGAGAAGAGAATCTAGCCCACCGTCAAATGGCCCATGTTTACTAGGCATCTACAGTATCAATTCAGCCCAGCAAGGGAAGAATCAATTGAACTTTATCCACACAGGCACACACAAAAAATAATAATAATAATAACATAAATCTGTCAATTTTTTTTTTTAGAAAATTTCAACCTATGGCGTCCACTCTAGATTATAGCTCGGTTTTTTGTATAAACGGGGATTAAATCTCAAATCTCTTATTCAACCATTAGAGATTTTATTAGTTGAGTTAACTGACCCACAACATAAATACATCATTAATCTTACTGCTTCAAACAATTTAAGAAGGAAAAAAAAAGTTTAATATATTTGTATATTATAAAAGATAGAATATAAATAGGTACAAGAACAAATTAGGTCAACTAGTTAAAAGCAATAAATTAAACTCCCAACCCTGCTGTGTATTTGACACCCGTAGATGGTAACCACAAGTTCCCTTCAATGAATTGGGCCACAGTAAAGTTATTAACTTGACTCGATTGGTTGAGTGCATGGTAGCCGGGCCACTTAACTCGGTTACTTAGGCCTGCCCCTGGCCCATTATTCATGTACTCACCATAGTACAATGTATCCAAATGCAAAGTACCATTCCACTCAAGCCACCCTTCGGGCCTTGTGGCATTGCTAATGTAAGATTGCAGTATAATGGTTCTTGAATATGCTTTCCATGGTCTACCAAGGTATGTGTACGTAGAATTAACTAAGGGTGCCAAATCTGAATCTGCTGAGATGTTACAAAATTGGATGGAGAAGCCAGTTGGTTCACTTGGGTCCTTACGACCTTGAGCAGTAATGGTGTTCTTTTGGTTTGGTAGGCCTTTCCTGACTAGAATGTCACAATTTTGTAACACCACAGAACCATCACCAAATATGAAATCAATGGTGCCACTTATACGGCATTCTCTGTAAAATTGGCGCATGGTGTGTGTATATAGTGTGTCTTGGTATCCCCTTATCCCACATCGGAAGAAGACCGATAAGTCAGAGTCGGATCTTAGTGCTACTGCTTGGTGTTTCTCTGGCCCTGCAGTGTTCTCGAATGTCATGTCTCGCGCTATGAACCCTTTCCCACTCACAGCTGCAAACAAAATATGTATATGGCATTAAAAATTGTATGCATATATTTTTCATGTCAAGACTCTTGTAGCTGAATCAATACTTTCTAATCAAATTTTAGATTATTGGCCTCTTGCTTCATAGTTCATATACAGTAGGGCCTTGCTTTCTTCTTACTCTTAGACCAATAATAATGAGAGAAAAAGCAATATCTATTAGTTGCAAGCTCCCAACAAACAAGTAACATGGCATATCTTACTTTATGGTCGACCCCATTGACAAACAGAAAAAGAACAATCAAATCTAGATCTAGAAAAGAAAAAAAAGATCAATGAAATCTAGCTAGATTCAGACAAGAGCCTCTCAGTTATTCGAAACATTAACCATGTTTGAATGGTATCCTTGGTCCTTACTCTTACTCCAGCATATATTCTTGCTGTTGTTTCGCCATAAAGACAACACATGAATAGGGTATCATTGATTTATAAATTTATACATGTGTAGCCATAAACTCAGTAGAAGAGGTACATGCACAACCCCAACTTTAACGCGATGGGACAAAAGCGGATCATAATATGTATTATTTTAATTTCACCGGCCCACATTAGCATGCATCAATGTCTTTTTTTTCCACTTAACATCATTAGCTAATGAGTCTTTTAATACAAATTAATTGTATCATTCTAGCTCTTTCACTTGAATTGTCCATGTTGATTGGAGATTGATTTGTAATATTCATCCCATCATCTAAAACTAACGAGTCTTTTAATACAATATAACTGTATCATTCTTATTTTTAGTTGAATTGTCCATGTTGATTGGAGATTGATTTGCAATTTTCATACCATCATCCACAATCAATGTCAAGATTAACAAATAAGTGTGCTCTTTCGTTTGGGCTGTAGGGTGCACTAATGAATACGTCAACATAGACATACTAATTTCCATGAATTTGTAATTTTCATCCCAATTCACCAGCCACTTACCTATCAATTTTAACATTAATTTGGATGACAGTGGATATTTTAAATTTATCACAAATGAATTAGGGTGTTAGATTAAAACTATTTACAAAACAAAATGAACAGTCAATCTTTTTTACTTTTTTTTTTCTCAATAATAAGATGGGGAAAAGCAAAATAAGAAGATACTTACCAAAGGTTGCTGAGTGAAATGTGGTCCAACCATCAACATAATTATGATTGCCGGTTATGATAGTAGCATCCATACCATCTCCGATCATCATAAGATTCCATTTCTTCTTCTTGATCTCCACTGTCTCATTATAGACACCCTTCTTGATGTATATAACATAACGGCGCATGCTATAATCAGGAGCGTCTTTGATTGCATCCATCACTTTTGTGTAATTCCCGCTCCCATCTGCGGCTACTATAACATCAACAGTAAACCCATTTGCCTGTACCAATTTTCTGTCCTCGGATTTCACCCATGACGGAAATTGCTCGTTAGCATTGCCTGACAGCCTACGCCCACGGGGGTTATTCAAAACCGGGTGCACCATGTCTAAAAGTTGTTGGACCAAAGAAGTCACTTGGTTAAGGCCACCGTCTATCAATCCTGCCACAATGCTATTGGTACCTTCAAATCCCTCAATGCATGTGTCTTGATTAACAAGTGCAGCACTTAACCATGTCCTTAAATCAGAACTTAGATCTCCAGTGCCATTTTGATTACCTGTAAATTAATAATATATAAATTATAGATAGCTTATTAGGAAACAAAAAATGAATTAGACAAAGGTAATCATTACTTTAACACAAGATAATACAATGTGTGTTGGCATGCAATGGATATTTACTCAATTGATGAAATCATGAAAGTTAGGTTCACGATAGTGCTAGCTAGCTATCACACGGTGAGATGAGCTAGCTTTTGCAATTCCAGTACAAAATGTTTCCCTTTGGACAAAGTATTCCTATTCCCCAACTTGTGTTTGTCATCACCACCATACCAAATTTCTTTCTTTCGTTCTTTTATTTTATCTATTTTTGTTTTTTTTTTTTAACTACGCATGCATACCATACTTCTTTCTATAATAGCACAAATTCACTATAAACAAACAAATAAAAATAAAAACAAAATGAATTTCTGACATAGCTTTAAATACGTACGAAATTACTTATGTACCTTTGGGATTTTGTGTAGCTGAGAGAGACCATGCTAACTCATCAGCCGAGAAGTCAAGTAAATCAAGGCAGTCGGAAATGGCATTAGAAACGCGTAAATCGCCAAAAAGCTTAGCAAAGGGAGAGATAATGGAAACCACGCTCTGTACAGCGTCGATGGTGGTCTTCACAGAGCTGAGGAACTCGGATGTGGGTACTTTTAAGCACTGTGAGTACTGTAAGAAATCTTTGCCAGAGCTAGCATCACCAAATGGGGTAGTGCACAAACACATCCACATGATCAGAATCATTAACATCATAGTGGTAAATGATGAAGCCATTTGAGAGAATATGAAGATGTTTAATTGTTGTCTATACAGAAAAAACAACTAACATACACAAGGAATTTAAAAAATATAGTACTAAGAGCTAGTGCTTGTGTTTTTATGTTTGTGTGGATATAGCAAGTTAAGAACCAAGAAGGGTTTTATATATATTTTAAGGCTGAGATGAGTGAGCATGGAATGGGATGGTTCAGCTGGTTATTAGGTGAGGAATTTAAGAGGGGCTGTAAATGCTAAATAGTAATGCTAAATGCTGCAACGTGAGAGTTATTGTGTCAAATGTGTCATAAAGAGAGAGAATGCATAGTCTATTACTATAATCCATGTGTCGGCGCTTACACAAAAAGAATTCTGATATGATTTTTGACCCAAATTAATTCCACATGCAAATGCGTGGCATCTGATCTTGGTATCTTGGTTTTCCAGCTTATGGGATCGGAATGGGACCATAATTAGGTTATGAGTTGTGATCATCACTCACTAGTGCTACTTTTTTCCCAAATGAATCAAAGCATCTTTTTTAAACCTCTTTCACTGATTACCCCAATTTATGAAATGTTTCGTGTTAAGTGTACCAGTTGTTTAATTGTTACAATATGGGGATCCCATGCTATGCATTTCATCATGTTAAGATATTTTCTTTTTTTAATGAATGAAAAATGTGTAGAAGGGACGACTTGAGTTAGCGTCTTCTACTTAGGTGTAATCATAATAACACTCTATCCATTGGACCCGAGCTTACAGGAGCAAAGAATCCAGATGAACCATAGTTGTGCACTCAGCCCCATTGAGGACACTAATGAGCATGAGTTGAGAGCATTTATTTTCCAAGCGCTTCTCATTGCAGGATTCGAACCTGCTGAGACCTCTACCTCCCAAACCCTTAGAAGTGAGCTCATGAGTGACCAACCATTCCTAATGGTATGTTAAGATAATTCATATTGCACACAATGTGTATGTACACACACTATATGTAATAACTAAAATTGATTTTAATGACTTGAAATCACAGTTTTAAACTTAAAAACATAACTTAAAATCATAAAATTAGTTGTTTGCACAGTGTTTATATATGTACACACTGTGTGTAACAATCATTACCCCTGTTATATGTACTTAGACAAAAGAGCATGGGGAGGGCCATGCATATGTCTCCCAGCTGCCTACTTCAATTCCCTTGCCCTTTTTCCAAAGCCAAAAAAAAAAATATATATATATATATATATATATCATTGTCATGGTAATAGTGACATTTCACGTTTCTCTTTTGAATTTTGATAGTAGGCATTTGTTTTTAATTCACGTTCAGTACTTTATAATGATATCTTCGTACTGAGTTCTAGTAGTACTAAGAAAACATTCAAAATTTACCTGTTGCTAGTTTGTGGAAAATGACATTTCACCATTTTTCTTTATTGAAATCCCTTTTCTTTTTGATAATCGATCGAGGTTTCACCTCCTTAACCCCTTAGTAAACATCAAATAAAAACCACAAAGAAGAAAAAGAAAATTATAAGATTGCATGCATTGCATATATACATACATACTGGTTCTTTCCAAAAAGAAAGAACTTTCCGCCATGTGCCACGTCCTTATTTATTGTCGATTATCTCATAAGAAGAAATGTTATTTGACTTTTCTTGTCACAGATTAGCGTGTAGCTAGGCTTGGTTGAATTCTAGGGGTACTAACTCCTCACACAAAGAGAATATTTAAAAGAAGACAGTATACACTACACACAGAAAGATCCAAAGGCGAAAGGTTCTACAAAACGCGAAAACGCGTTGTACAGCTTTGCAAATACCCAATAGCCCTGCTTTTATTATGAAAAAGAAAGTCAGAAAGAAAACAAATAACGCGGTATCTTTTTTTTTATTCTTTTCCTCAATTAAAATATTACACTCTAAATCTTTTTTCTTTTTCTTTTTTTTAACTTTGTTCATGAAGTATTATTATTGTGGGAGCGGGTGACCCGAGCACATTTTTGGGCTATGGGCCCTATTTGAGGATGATTAAAGACCCAAAAATTATTAAAGATCTATGTGCACATAGACAGGAAAACCGAGGAGAAAAGGGAAACCGACACATGAACCGAGGATCTCGAGGAGCAAAGGCATCTCGGGAATACTTTAGATAGTCAACCATATGCGTGAACCGAGCACATTTTTGGGCTATGGGCCCTGTCTAAGAATGATTAAAGACCTGAGAATAATTAAAAATCCATGTGCACATATACAGGAAGACCGAGGAGAAAAGGGAAACCGACACATGAACCGAGTATCCCGAGGAGCAGAGGCATCTTGGGAATACTTTAGATAGTCAACCATACTGGAAAGAAGAACTCCAAGGAAGAAAACAGAGCCATATAAGTAACGGAAAAAAGAAATATCTGGGAAGGTGACTGTCACCCCCACATTTAATGCACTGTACCAACTGAATTGACTACATTTATGAAAAAATGACACATGAACAGTGTCTTCATAGCTCACAGCCCCTCTTACCACCTGTAGAAGGATATTGATAGGACAAGCATCCAAAGAGTTCCCTAAGAATTGAACAGATGGAGGGGTGGGATGTATTGGAGGGAACTATATAAGGAAATGACCCTCACAAAAATGGGCATGCAATATTGAAAGGAGGAGAGAGAAAAGAAAATACAAGAACTCATTGTAAAAATTAAGATTATACTTGATCAATATATAAACAATATGTCCTTGGACTTGCCCAAGGAGGGATTTTATGTTGAATTTATGTCTCTTACCCTTTTAACCTAAGCCTAGTCGTTCTTGAGCCTAAACTTATGTGGCCTTGTAGTTTGCTTGTAAAACTCACTCTCTAACAAATTTATTGTTTTGGGCTTATTGGGCTGGCTCACACTGTTTTAAGTGGGCTTAAATCGTGATTCGAGTCCTTACAATTATTATTATTATTATTATTACTATTATTTTAAATTTGGTCCCTTCAACTTGTTCATTATGGTTTACTTGTTCACTTTCTGCCAAATGAGTTACTTTTAAGTTCTAAAATGGACCTAGTTATGATGTTATTAATTTCCTATTTTACCCCTCACTTGATGCTTGGGAGGCAGCCACTCACCGTGCATGGTTGGTGTTTTGGAGCTTTGATTTTGATAATTTGGGTGAATTTTAGTATTGGGTCACTCTTCGCAAAGTTAAAGCTTACAAAAATGGTGGCTTGGTTGGGACTATGAAGAAAGGGGACACGATGATTGTTGTTCATTATTCGGATTGTCTTAACACCTTTCTTACATAAACACTGAAGTTTTAATATGTTACTTAATTCAAAACCTTAAATCTATGAATTTGAGCCCAATTATTATACTAATTAATTTCTCAAGCTCTTTTATGTTGTTAGTGAGCAAAAAAAAAAAAAAAAAACCAGTATTGAATTTAAATTAGAATCAATAACAACTTACTACTTAGGATTTGTTAAAAAAATATTATATACGTATCACTTCTCTTGTTGAAAGTGACAAAGAAACACATTAATTAAAGACAAAATGGAATTTAAAGTATGAAATAAAAAATATCGAAGTTATAAGTACCAAATTAAAAACTAGCCATACTAGACAAGTGTAACGGGTAATTGAGTTTGATAAGTCTATTTGTGGATCTCCCAACTTTTTAGGCCGGCCAAATATACATTATTTAGATTTAATTAATATTGATAAGAAGTCATTAATGGTAATAACAAAGAATTATGACACTAAAAAGAACTAAACACAAACATTATTAAAATAATACCAATAATATATTATTATTATTATTAATTAGTTTTTTTTTTCAGTAAGTATATGAAGTAGTTGATTTAAATAAGAAATAAACTCCCTTATATATACATTGTCCTTTTTGGTAATTTATCTCTCAAACTGCCACTTTTATAAGTGCTAACCAAACATTTAGCTTTTTCAAAAAGCACTTTTTAACAGTTTTTACTAAAGACTCAGTTTTTTCAAAAAACACTTTTTCATACCGCACTTTTTCAAAAAGCACAGTTTTAAAAAGCTAAACCAAACTCACCCATTATATCGATCTATTGGCGACCATAATCACATTGCAAGTACCATCTATTAATTAGTCTTGGGGGACCTCAATGTCCACGTATAATTAATGTTACCACATTAATGATATTACCTACACATAAAACTTCTCATCTGCTTAAGCATAACCCTCTTCTTTATTGTTATTTTTCTTAGCTATGGAAACGAGAGACCCTTATGGTGGGGACCTACCTGAAATCGACTTATCTCATCTACTTTGCGTTACCAAATTGAATTAGCATTTGCTTTATTATGCGACTTGCCTGCAGTCTTTTCGGTGGAAAGGTTTTTTTTTTTTTTTTAGAAGGAAAAACTGGAACTTTTATTAATGTAAGCCGTCTGAATCAGCTTGAACTATAAAATGAAATTGTAGTGGAACATCCTCCATCCACACTAAAAAGTCTAGAAAATGTTAATAGCATATCTAGCCAGACTATGAGATTGATTGTTTTAAGTTTTAAGTTTGCCTTTTCTTCTTAAACTTTGAGATTGTTTTTGTTTTGGCAATTTTTATTTTAACTCTTTTATGTTTGATTTTATTTTTTATATTGACTCTACCGTCTATTTTTATTAGTAAATAATGATATTTGACATTATATAAGTGGCGTGGCTTAATACATACCACTTAATTATTTCGCACTCGATAGTTAGACTACTAATAGAAATAAACGACATGACATAACTATAATAGATAACAATAACAATAGAAGATAGCTTATCATTATATGATTAAGTTAAGAAAAAATTCTATTTACACTAGTAATAAAGCACTAGACAAACCTATGACTTCGGGTAGAGTCATATGGATCAGCAAACAACAAGTCCACTAAATTTTTCCTTTAAATTGAGCTTCTTTCCCATGAAACCCACATTGATATGATTGCATCAAGAAGTGTGGAACAGATATCTGGAAATACATCATAGAAAATTTTGTCGGCAGTTTGAGTGTGGCGCAGTCTATTATACAATATAATGACAATAAAAAGCACAATACTAAAAAAAAGATTCATCCATATTATAACTTGTGTTTGCTATTGAAATGTTGATAAAAATTTCTCAAATACTCCAGAAGAGGGTAAACATGATGTCAAGGGAATAACACCGCTAAACGTTAGAGGCTACATAGATCAGGGCCGGCCAAAGGCCACACCCAAACAAAAAAAAAAATTTACCCTTAAGAAAAAAGACCCCAATTCCAATAGTTAAAAGCCCAAATTTTTATAAAATTATATATATATTTTTTAAAAGTTGTGCATTTTTTTTATTAGTGATGTTAAGAATACTACAAATTTTACTATTGGCTTACAAATTTTCATGTTACTAATCACCAAAAAGTAATTTAAACATTCATTAGTTAGATTGATGAATTTCATCAATGAAAGTCAATATCACATCATATTGTGAACATTTTATAGTGTTTTAAGCGCATTTTTCCTTTTCATTTCTATTAAGACTCTCAACGTATGAGACCAATAGAACTCTAACCCAATTGAAACTCTAAAATGTTTCAAAAAAAAAAATGTTGCAAATGTGTTAAATCATCAATTATAGATTAATCCCCCTAATAGTTTGTGACTTTAATTTTTGTAAATTGATATCCTAGAAAACCACACACCAAGTAATATCTATCTCCCTCTCTTAAAAACAATATATAAAATTAAAAATTATATTTTAACTTTACTTTATTATGTATTGTTGTATATCTAAAATAAAGTATTTTTTTAATCGTAATATATTTTTATTTCTTTTTATTTATATTTATGGTTCAACTATGATATTCAATTCTCTATATGAAATTAACATTAGTTTAGTTAGTATTATTCATCAAATTATATATTTAATATATCAAATTAACTTTGATTTGATTAGTATTAAATAATTTTATTTAATTAATATTTACATATTAAAAGCTCCGCATAAATTGCCTTAAGCCTCAAATAATGTTGGCCCGCTTCTGGCTACATTCTTAGGGCAACACCAAAGGCGTGTTAACCACTGACATCACTGCAAGGTCAAGAAGAGATGAGACATTCTCTAGTGTACTACCCTATACCCCAAGCACTACCATGAGCAATACCGGTTCAATCCTAAAATGTCGCTGAGTTGGACACTTGGACTCAGACACACTCATTGGTCGGTTGCCTGCAGGGACAAGGGTAGTACATGCATGGAATGCTCTCATTGGCTTAAGGTTAAGGATAGCCTACAATCATGTCCCCTTCGTGATCATGCTCGACACTGTCCTCCCCCTCCCAATCCTTCCTTTGTTTCTCTCTCTTCCTCTTGGCAGCAAGAAGTGTATGAATGCAAGCTATCTTTTTGGCATATTTGTAATACTACTACGATGCTTCCACCTGTATATGTACACCAAATACCTTTCTTTAGAGCACTAGTAATAGTGAAGCTAAATAGCTATATTGCTATTTTAGCTTCACCAAAATACAAAAAGTGTTCTATAATAGTGAAGGTATAGCTAAATATTTTAGCTTCAGAGCTTCAGTACGCAGCTATTTTTGGCTGCATACAATAACTTGAAGCTAAAACAGAAAAAATATTTTTTTATTCCCACTAGCATTAAAATAATATTTCTTCTCTTTCTTTATTTAATTCTTTTCTATTTCTTTTCTTTCTTCCGTTTATCATATGAGTCTGAGCCCTCTCTCTTCCTTCTCAATCTCTTCACTATATTTTCTCTCTCCTTTTCGCGTGATCGGCGATGGTGTGGGTCAGTGGGTTTCGTGGATGTGGGTCGATGGGTTAAGATTGGCAATGGCGTGGTCAATTTCGTGGTGGGTCGGTTTCGCGTGATTGGCGATGGCATGGGTCGGTGGGTTTCGTGGATGTGGCGGTTTCTGATGGTGAGTGCAGTGGTGGCTAGTCTGGTTCGACGATAGTCTGGGTTTGATGGTGGTTTTTGTGCCTCTTTTAGTCTTGGTTCGATGGTGGTCTGGGTTTGATGGTGGGGTGCTGGCTCAATACTCTTGGTCTGAAAATCAAGCTAAGATCTGTTGGGTTTTGAAGGTGGACCCAAGGCACCATAATCTGGAGGTTGTATTTGTTTTGGTTTTAACGTGGTTGTGGTGGATGTTTTTATTATTATTTTAATGAGTTATTTGTATTATTTTAATCAAATAGCTAAAAATATAGATCCATTGATGTTGAGTATGAAGAGGTAAAATAGATAAAGTGACTTTTGTAGATGCCAAATAGCTAAATTTTTAGCTCCACTACTGTGGATGCTTACTATAAAATAAAATGACACTAGTCATACTAGGTAGAGAAGAATGAATAGAAAACATAACACTGTGCAAAGCAACAAAAAGCTCCATATTGTATTGTTCTTAAGCATTCAGAAATACAATCTTCCTCAAAGTAAGGACGTTTTATCCTTACTCCACCATGGTTTTTCCTCCATTTCTAGGGGGTTTTCCACATTTTTTTTTTCTCTTTTAAAATTTGTCTCTTATTCATCTAGGAAAAAAAAAACCATTTTTGAACTTCAACAAATGGTATTTTAGATGCATTGAAGTTATGATTTAGAGATGACCATTGTTTTGCCCCTAAAATCTTATTGATATGTACATGTATTAAGAACATAAAAAACATGGAATTCAATAATTAAATTTTAAAAATATATAATCATACTAATTTTTTTGGTAAGAGTTGTAAATTCAAACCTTAATTTACATGCCTACCGTCAAGTTTATAATCAAACTTTGTTAGTTCAATTATGAGGTTTCATTCTACCCACGGTGTGCACGAATAAGGAGAGGCCAGAAGCCCAGAACTGAAGCCTGAACAAGGCCTAACTGGCTTTTTAGCTGACTGCCTTTGGACTGGGCCTCCTTTGATTGGACTGATGACTTAATTTTGTGATAGGCTAAAACCAAGGCTTTTTAGGACCGACCAAAACATTTGCACAACATTTAGATCCCTCACAAAAGAAGTACATGGGCTTCTGGTTTTGTTGCTCTTTAGTCACCAGAACCTTGTTGACTTTTTTTTTTTTTGAGAATCAATACCTCGCAATATTATTAGAAAACTGGAAATCTGAAACTACAAATGGATACACATCTGAAGGAACATGCTCCATCCAGACTAATAATGGAAAAGAAAATGGCTATGTACTATAAATTTGTGAAAATAAGAAACTTACAAACAAAATTCGCGCAACAAAAAAAGCCAAATGGCTATGTACTATAAATTTGTGAAAATAATTTAAAACTAAAACTCTTATAACTAAATTGACACTTTTTAGTATTTTTAACCTTAGTTGTATAATCCGTCCTAATCCATTGTTGTTTAACTTGTTACTATAAAATTATAAAAGGAATGACTATTAATGTTAAATTATTTCTTTTACTATAATCCAATTTAACATCATAGTTATTTTATTTTGATATCATTTCATAAGATATTATAATGTAAAAAAAAAAAAAACCAAATAATTGAAGGCACTAATTGAGTAATTTGATCTATTTATTATATATTTGTTTTTCAATAATGTCTATGTTTTCAAGAAAAATAATAAACAAAATTGATAATTTTCTCATATTACTATAATCTTAAATGGTTTACATTTTATCAAAATCTAATACATACGAGTACATATATATTATTATCAAATATATATCACACAAAAAAAATTATAAATAGGTAATGCTAACGAGTGCTCTTAGGGCATTGGTTAATAATCTATTTTAGGAAAGTTTTGATACCACTTTTTATGAGAAATGAAAAAAACTGTCAAAACATTAATTGTTTTTTTTTTCCCATAAAAACTTTTTTTAAATGAATTATTAATCAATGCCCTAAGGGCATTCGTTAGCATTTCCCTAAATAAAAATACAAAAATATAATATAAACAGTAAAATCTGAATTAAAAAATAATAATTTTGATAGGTTTTTTTAGAAGAATAATTTTGATAGTTATATAAGGAGTCCGAATTTGGTAAGGATGGGATGTAAAGCCCATGTTTTACACCATCCAATAAGAGATTGTCACATCAGTTTTTTACTTATAACTCAATATATCCTACCACATATAATAGCATCTCAATAAACTCACGGTTAAGTTAGATTTTTAAATGGGTATTAAAATTAATTAAGTGTGGCTATGTCTATTCTTTAATATGTAATATGATGATGTGGCATATTGGGATTGGAGAGGTAAAACTTGGGTTTTACACCACATACTTATAGAATTTAATCTCATGAGAGCATAGATTTTTTTTTTTTTTTTTTTTATACAAGATAGAATTCTACTCTAGCCTAATCTAAGTATAGATGTGTGTGAAGCTCCCTCCTGGAGACTTGAACCCTGGCCCTTGCTCCCCACACCCCACAAGCATTTATACTTATGAAGTGACCATCGCACCAAGGGTGTGCGGTGGTCATAAAAGCATAGATAAATGAGTCTGAATTTGGTAAGGATGAGGTGAAATTTATGTTTTACAACATCCAATAAAAGATTGCCACATCAGCTTTTTACTGAAAATTCAATACATCTTACCACACATAATAACATCTCAATAAACTCACAATTAAGTTGGATTTTCAAAATGGGTATTAGAATTTTTTTTTTTTTTTTTTGAAAAAGTAATGGGTATTAGAATTGATTGAGTGTGATTGTACTTTTTCTATATTATGTAATATGATAATGTGGCATGTTAGAATTGGAGGAGTAAAACTTGGGTTTTACACCATATCCTTATAGATTTTTTTTTTTTTTTTTTAACAAGATAGAATTTATACTCTAACGTAATCTAAGTGTATGTGTATGAAACTCCCTCTTGGAGACTTGAATTCCGACCCTTTTCCCCCACACCCCACAAGCATTTATACTGGTGGAATAACCACCACACCAAGGGTGCGCGATGATCATCCTTATAGAATTTAATCTCTAGATAAATTGTTAGAAAACTTTGTGTTGGGGGGGGGGGGGGGGGAAGAGAGAGAGAGAGAGTAATTAATGTTGAAAATTGAGCTTTAATTTAAGAAGAAAGTGTGAGTTGGAGAATTCAATGGTGTTATTGAGAAAATGGTGATTAATGCTAGGAATTAAAAAGACAATCAAGTTTGCCATAATGAAGAAAATAATAAATGACGAAATTAAGAGAAACAAAATAAAAATAGAGCAATTAGGAAAAAAAGGGAAGAGAAAGCTCAAATCAAGGAACCTTAATTTCCAAATATGATTGATAATTTCGATATTTATAGGCACTGATAACTTACGTATTTAATAAACTGTTTAGTTTCAGGTGAATGAGAAATTGGAATTATTTTTAAGATTTATTTAAATTAATATAATAATAATAATTAATTTACATTGAATGCTAAAGGGGTTAGAAAAAAAATGAAAGGGTGTAGTATAAGTAGATGAATGGTCATTTTTAATTAAACTCTCTTTAAAAATATTTAGTTTCAAGAAGGGATGAATGCGTCATCGTAGTATGGTTGGGAAAATAAACACATATCATCATTGTGTATATCCTCTACTTTAGGGATCTAACTTTTATATAATAATAATAGGATAAAACTTAGGTACAGTACCTTAGGTGCTGTTCCTTAAATTCCCCTCTTAGGATTCAGCCATATGACTACTTAACTAAAAAATACACTTTCATCCCATGAAAAAAAATTCACATAGCAGAATCTTAAAAGAAGAACCTAAAGAACAGCATCTAAGTACTGTACCTAAGTCTTGCTTATAATAATAATTGTGTGCACCCTCCTGTATGAAAGGGGATGAAAAATAATTTATTCTTCTAAAGGTGGAAAAGAAAAAGAAAAAAGAATAATAAAAAGAAACAAATTGCAATTATACATCTTTTAAACACCCACTGTTGGAAAGTTGGAAAAAAAAAATAGTTTGGAAAATGCTTAAGTTACTCTATATTTTAATATATATAAAAAAAAAAAAAAAAACCTTATTAGGCGTGTGATTAATTGGATAAATAAATAACTTTTTAAATAACTATTTTATTGTATAGTTTTTTTTTAGAGCATTAGAAATTTTATTCACAAACTTTTTAATATATTATATATTATATTCAAAATTTGGTTTCATATCTAAATGGAAAAAAGTGCAAATTCAATATCACTATACACCTAATAATAATGACATTTTTTTATGGTATTTTATGTTTGTATTTTGTACAAAAAAAAGTATTTTTTATGTATCCATTACATGCATCGTTTCTCTTACATTAGGTAAATCCACAAAATGTGAGATTGCATGTAACGAATCACATTGTGTGTATTTACAAAATGTGAAAGCAATGTTGTATATAGTAGATGTATAAGATATTGCTTTGGTTTTATCCCCACATTCTCCTCATCCTCTTCTTATTTTTACCTATTTTTTAAAAAATGCAAAAAATACAATTTTGGTTTCTACATTTTTGAGTCATTGTCAATTTGGTTCCTACATTTTTATAGCAATCATTTTGATCAATGTTATTTTCAACTTGCACTAATTTGGTCTTTATTGTCAATTCACTAATAGAAATTAACTGCAAGTTGAAATTAACAAATATTAGATTGATAGTGATCCTAAAATGTAGGAAATACTATGTTCACAATATTTTCATAACAAATTATAAATGTCAAGTTGTAACATGTTGTTATTAATGGGTAAAAAAAAAAAATTCAATGATAGATTTAAATTAAAAACAATAATTATGGGTTCCAATTAGCTTAGTAAAGTCTTTGATGGTTGAATAAGAGAATGAGATTTAAATCTTCGCCTACACTAAAAATTGATTAGTGTCTTGGTCTGACCATAAAAAAAGCTATCATCAAGAGCAAAAATTATAGTTTAAAACTCTCTAAAACAATTAATCACTTTTAATTTGTTGTAAAAATATTGTGGATGTAACACTTAAAAAAAATTGTAAGGAAAATAAATTTTCTTAAAAAAAAAAAAAAAATCAAGCAACATAGCACAAAGAACGGATCTGAATGAATGGAATGTGTGAGTGTTAAGATGACATATTGACACGTATAATTTCCCAAAACTAAAAAGTTTGGGAGGTTGGGTACGGAACTACTTGGGGTTGGTTTGGGATTCGATGTGTGTTACACGTGTGTTCCATACATTTGGACGGTGACAGGCTAACAGCAAAGCAGATTAGTTTTTCTCTCCGTGAAGAAAGAAAAAATCTCCTACAAATTAGTATTACACGATTTTTTTTTTGTTACAACTGTGATGCGGTAAAATGTGAGTGTTAAAGAAAAAATAATAAATGATAGTTTGATAAACAACTATTTATAGTTTGTCACGGTCAAATTATAATAAAATTTTGTGAAATATAATTTGTGAACTTAATTGGCGTTTATTTGTAAGGACGAAAAAATATACCCTATCTTAGGTATATGTTTCTTCTCGCTCACAATTGGTAAACCCATCAATTATAAAAAATTCCTATTAATTGGCGTTTATTTGTAAGGACGAAAAAATATACCCTATCTTGAGTGTATGTTTTTTCTCGCTCATAGTTGGTAAACCCATCAATTATGAAAAAGGAGAAGCATATACGCTATGAAAGTTACTCCTTCTATCTCACTTTGTTTGTACTCTATTTCATTTTGAAATGTCTCAAAATATTGTCCTGTTTTTAAAAATAAAAATTATTAATATACTAATGTTACTATTAAACCCTTATTAATTTACTAATTCAATTTTTTGATAAATTTATTTAAAGGTAATTTTGGAAACTTATATATTTTTAAAAGATAAACAAGATAATAAATAGTATTCCCTTAAAAAGTTTGATTTTTCAAGCAGAACAAATAAAGTGAAACGAAAGGAGTATTACTTGTCCACAAGAACGAGGAAGACACGGATGAATTATTTGGGGATGTGGATTGATTTCGTGGATTACGTCATATGATATGATAAGAAGTTTATAGATTCGTGAAATGAATGACTACTTTTATGGTGACTTATGATTCACGATGCACTCTCTACATTAAATTATAATAATATATAATAACATTATCTTTTTTTTTTTGTTGATAAGAACAATAACATTATCTAATCAGCGCCTTTTTGATCTTTGTGAAGGGTGTTTTAAAATTACACACTATCCAAATAAAGTTGTTCGTACAAATTTAATGAATTATTAACATTTTTTTTTTCTTTTTGGACATTTGAGTTTAAGTTCAATAAATTGAAGGAAAAGTAACTTTAAAAGTCTTTTCAATCCATTTATAATATTTGGCCGCAAAACTTAGTGGATGTTTCATAAGAAAAGAGAGGAATAAATAAATATGGATAATTTTTATTTCATACCGGTTTGTTGTATACCATCATAAACACACATTTTCTGCATTGAAATTTTTTGATTCATTATAATATTTGTCTCCAAAGTTTAGGGGATACTTGATAGGCAGAAAGAGTGGAATAATAATATGACTATTCTTATACAACTTATAAATAAATATGGACAATGTTTATTTTATATTGGTTGTTGTATATAATTGTAAACACACTTTTTTTGTGCTTTTTTTTTTTTTTTTTTTTTGAACTGAAGTTACTAGGATTTACTCTAAATATTTATTGGTAAAACTTATTACACATTAGTGTGTAATACATACAAGTAATCATGTACAATGCACATGACTCTTGGACATATGTTACTTTTTTTTTACTGCTACATAACCCATTATGCAACAATTGCTACATACAAGTATGCAGTAGAAGTGTAGAACCTTTCCCCAACACTAAAATCTAGAATTTAATTAAGGAAATCATGAGTACAATTTTAGTGTTATCTATACTACTATTTAAAGAGTTTTTCTTACTTGAAATTTTCAATTTTAATACCTAAAATACCCTTAAATTTATCAGTTTGTAAAGCTTAAATAATAGTAGAATTAAATATGTAAAATTATTAATTTAAAAACTCATAAATTTGAATTAAATATACACTTATATGGATATACTCTGCCTAATATTTATTATGTCTTAATCTAGACAACTCACACACTGACAAGACCCTTATCTACGTATATATGATGTACCTACCAAAAGTACCCAATTAGTAAATATATATATATATATTTTACTGTATATTTTTAAAGATTTCAACTAGAAATTAATCACTGTTTGTAACGGGTGAGTCTTAAAAGAATAAATTACTAGCACAAAGAGTTTTTTCAAAGCACAAATACCCGAACTCAAATTAAGAAGCACATCCAATCAAACTTGGGACAAACACTTTAAAACTAAGTGCCCCACCACTTGCCAACCCACTGGCTTCCCAATCAGTATATCATTTATTTAACTTTTCCTTCTTTACTAATGGTCTTACATTTCAGTGATGATGCTGACGCTAATGATTGTGACCCAAGTCTTGTTGTTATAAAGTTATAAGCTTGCTTATAGCTATAGGACACTAAGCTTATTTCCTTTAATTTATTTAATTTTTTAGTTTTTTTATTTATATAATTTACGGATTTTATTATACTTTTTTATGCTATTTATATATCATATTATACTATTTAACTAACTTTTAATTATTTTTTCTAGAATTTTTTTTTATTTTTAAATTTCATAAGACGTTGGACTCTTTTTTTCTGTTTCTATATATATTCATTTCGATTCGTTTCATCCTCTGTTTTTCTCACTCATACACACACCATAAAAACAAACAAAACAAACCAACATTTTAAAACTACCATTTGCAGAAGCGAAAAGAGCGTCCAACCACACTATTCTCTTTCCATCACCTCAGTCCAAGCAATTCTTCAAAATTCACGCAAACTTTTTTCACTTTCTTTGATTTCATTGTTCTCAATTGGGTTGAATTCAAATTCAATTCTTATGGTTACAAAACAAAAACAACAACAACACACAACACAAAAAGAAAAAGAAAAAAAAAAAAGGAGACAAAAGCATAAGCAACAACCATGCTTGGGAATGGAGTTGTTGGGATTTTATCTGAGACTTGCAACAAATGGGAGAGAAGGACACCACTGACCCCATCACACTGTGCTCGACTTTTACACAGTGGACGAGGAGATACAGCAACTGGGGTTGCTCGCATTATTGTGCAGCCATCAACAAAGCGCATCTATCACGATTCCCAGTACGAGGATGTTGGGTGTCAAATTTCAGATGACTTGTCACAATGTGGTCTTGTCGTGGGTGTTAAACAACCTCAGGTAACTGTTTGTTTCTGAAGAAAAAAAAATAAAAAACCCATTTGGCTAATGTATAATTATGCTAGTTTTTATCTAAATTTTGCAAGTTTGCATTATTGTTTGGTGTAGTTGGAGATGATTCTTCCTGATAGAGCTTATGCCTTCTTCTCTCATACACACAAGGTCCAGAAAGATAACATGCCTTTACTAGATAAGGTAATCTCCTATGAGTATCCATTTCTAAAAGTAGAATCTACTTTACATAACTCTTACTTTTGCGGAATCTAGAGGAGAGTCTCCTTTGAATATCTATTTGTAAAAGGTGAAATCTACTGTACAAAACTCATTTTTGCGGAAGCTAGAGGAGAATCTCTTATGAATTTCTATCTGTAAATGGTAGAATCTACTATACAAAACTGTCACTTTTGCGGAATCTAGAGTAGATACTCCTATGAATATCTATTTGTAAAGGTAGAATCTGCTGTACAAAACTCTCACTTTTGCGAAATCCAGAGGAGAAAATCTGATGTGTATTGGGTATATATAATCACCCTCTCACATGGTTCGTATTGATGTGAAAGGGTGGTTACATATGCCCGAATCCCGATACACCATATACCATCTTGTCTAGGAAAGGTGACAATTGCTTATACTGACTCTCTTTTTACACACTCACATGTTATGTAGATACTAAATGAAAGGGTGTCATTATATGATTACGAGCTTATTGTTGGGGATCATGGGAAAAGGTTGCTTGCATTTGGAAAATATGCCGGTAGAGCTGGATTAATTGACTTCCTACACGGTTTGGGACAGAGTATGTTTTCATTACCTTTTCCAAATGTTGCAGTGTTGGAATTTTCTGTTGTTTTGAGAATGCCTTGCTCCATTGCCATTAAAATCCTCCGTTTTAATTGAAGAAAAAAGGCTGTGGGCTATAATTTGAAATTTTCCATGTCATATATGTCCCACCTTAGAAACAGCTAGCACGTGCTCTAAATTTATTTATATGATCTCATTTAGTTTATGTTGAATTTTGACCAAAACTTTCTTTCAACAGGATATCTAAGCCTTGGATATTCAACACCTTTCCTCTCACTAGGTGCATCTTACATGTATCCTTCCTTGGCTGCTGCCAAGGCTGCTGTAATTTCAATTGGTGAAGAAATAGCAACTCATGGACTGCCACCAGGAATTTGTCCGTTGGTCTTTATATTCACTGGCTCAGGAAATGGTACTATGAACATTACAAGTGGCTCTCCTTTTTGGTGCATCCATACTGTTTCTATTGAAAATTAGAAGTTTCTCTATCATTGAAATGGATTGCGGGGTATATACTTAGTTTGCATGATGATATGTAAAGTTCTCCTAAGTACTATTGATTATAACTTCTAAATACAAATATCAACACATTTTGGTTTTTGTATTCATATGATATGTTGAAATACTTTTTATTCCTATTTATGTTACCAACTCTTGTAAGTGATTTTATTTGTAAAACTCTATTATATTTGATTTTTACATCACACTTTTAATTATATATTACATATTTTCTTTTGTAGTTTCTCTTGGCGCACAAGAGATATTTAAGCTTCTTCCTCACACTTTTGTGGAACCAAGTCAACTTCCAGAGCTATTTGGGGTGGTAAGTTTCCAGTATCATATTTGTTGTTAAAAATGTTCATCTAATTGTGCAGCATAGGCAGGATTGCATAAGCCCACGGTTCATTTCATGAAACTTTACAATGTGAATCCCTATTGCTCCTGACTCACCTCTTTATGTTGACCCTATACTGAAGTAAATAATGCATCCAAACCTTGTTTCCTCAAGGTATAGGATCAGAGAGGTGACTGGATTCCATGTTTAGCTTTAGCTGTTTCTTTTTCTTCCCTGACCCCAGAACGAGACGTGGTCCAAGCACTGGCCAAAATGAAGGTCAAGCGGGGTTTTTGAGAGATTAAATTTGGGAATTGTGTACAAGTCTATCACCAGTAAAGGAAACAATATCCTCTGTATCGTTTTCTTATGAACTTTCTGAAATATTATCTATCAGATTCTGGTTGACAAACTTCTCCTTTGATTTCTCTATTCCTATGGTCTGCAGACAAGGCATCTGCACTTCAAACATATTGTCTACCTGTACATATATTGTCATTAAAATGAGTCCAGAAAGTTATACTAAGTAATCAGTCAAACTAGCATGATATTATGTTTAAATGCTGGAATTCGTTATTCGTCTAATTATTGATTTAGCCTACATTGAATCTAACTATATTCAAAGTAGAAACTTACATGTTTATAGATAGTAGAACATATGATAAAAAAGAGAGAAGAAGGACATGGATGGTTTATATAAAAATTTTCAACATCAAATGAAAGTATCTTCACATTTCTGCTTCATCTTGTCAACTACTTTGCAAGGCTTGGGAGGGCTTTGGCATGATGTCCTAAATATATGAGCTAGCAGTTACCATATTTGTTTTCTGGAAGTTGCAGTAACCATCAAAGGTCAACTGTCACAAGTTGATTATTGTTTTTAGTTTTTGTTGGAAATTGAAGAAATCAGTCCAAATGAAGAGGAGTAGTTAAAGGTGCATGTTTCATGAAACCTTCTGTAGGGTATGAAGAATACGGGTAATAATTTGGATATTAATTATAAATATCAATAAATATTCTTATCTGAAATCCAGAAAATAGCCAGTAAGAAAAAGAAGACAGAGAAGACTTTATTTCTAACTAGTTTGTTTTGATTGGGGTGGCACAAAGTCTTGGGCCTCAACACCCTCTACACTAACCTTGGTGCAAATTTTAATTTGAAATTCATTTTTATTCTGAATTTTAATCTTGGCTGTCTTTTTAATTTGATCAATTCACTCTGACACTTATTTTTAAGCATAAAAAATATTGAAGATTTTCTTTTTGATCAGGGTAGGGATCTCAATCAACCTGCACGGAGGTCAAAGAGAGTTTTCCAAGTTTATGGTTCTGTTGTAAGTTGTCAAGACATGGTTGAACATAGAGATGCCACAAAAGTGTTTGACAAAGTGAGTTACAGACCTTTTTTTTGGGGGGAGGGGCACTGGGGAGGGCTTTCTTCAATCTGATTTCTTATTTATCATTCTAATCTTTTTATCTATCCACCTCATGTATGAAATTTCAATGACATGATCACATTGTTGCATGACAAATAGATATGAAGTACATGTGATATGAAGCTACTACACTTATCTCATCTTTGCACATATCAGATAATACCAAAACAAGTGCAGTAACAAATTAAAACCCAATGTAAATTATTTTTTGCACAATGAGAGCACAACAAGATTACATGGAAGAGTTTTTAATGTGCTGGTGAAAATAATGATAGTCACACATTTTAGTAATAATAGTCACCACAAAGTTTTCTCTATCCTACTGTAACTTCATATGATAATTTTGAAAAGACGAAGAAGAAGAAGAAGAAGAAAAGAACAAAAAGGCAAGCTAGTCTGGAAAAGCAATGTAGCATCATTTTTATTAGATTTTAAAAAAATAGATTTAATTTAAAATGGCTCATTGTGACTTGGAGTAAGCCTTTCTCTGTAAAAGAAGGAAATATCAGTTTTTTCCTATAACCCATCTATGATAAGAGTATTTAATCAGTCATATCAACAAATTGCACAGCCAAAATAATATATATATATATATATATATATATGAATTGTAATTATAAATAAATAAAAAATAAAAAAAGCCAAGAGCCGTGTACTGGTTGGCACCTCTTGATGTCTCCAAGACATCAAGGGTTCAAATCCTCCCTCGTCCAACTATTAAATTTAAAAATAAAAAAAAATGAAATTGAAGAAAAAGATCCACTGACTATTACATTCCATGTTTATTGAATTATCAAATTTTAATGTCAGAATGTGGATATAGTCATGATTCAATAGGTTAGGTCCACTTACTTTTTTCTCTCCCCCCCCCCCCCCCCCCTCTCCCAATCTTTATAATGAATTTGGTTGGAATAATGGAAAGGGATATTTAGCAATTCAAGGAGATGACTTTTCATTATTCAATATAATATTATTCATTATATAGAAACTTTGCTTTAATTATCCCTAGATAAAGCTGTCATGGTTCTTGTGAAATTTTTTTACTTGTTCTCGAATGGTTCCTCTTTGTCTGAAGTGGCTATTAATCTAGCTATGTCTGTCACAGCTCAAGCTTGTTTTCAATCAAAGACTTTGGCCTCATGTTTGAAGCATTCTTTTTGAAGTAGATTATCTTGAGAAATGCAACTAATTTCTTTAGGACATGTTGCAGAGAGAACTATCTTACCTCACTGTACTTAATCTTGGAGCGCAAGCTTCTCATTGTGGATTACATATCTTTCCTGAATTTTGGGCTATTTTTAAGAGGACCTACCTTCTTTAACTTCCTGCAAGCTTCTATGCCCGCTATTTACTCTTGATTGAATGTTATGCATTTGCATCTTGAATGTTGGCTGAATCAATAAAGACTTCGATCAAACTTTTCAGTATTAGCTTTTCTCTGCCATTCTATCCTATCTAAAGCTCTATGTCAGCTCCTTAAGTAATATTTCCTTTTTGACTCTACTAGT
This sequence comes from Notholithocarpus densiflorus, assembly GCA_030021035.2. NCBI lineage: Eukaryota > Viridiplantae > Streptophyta > Magnoliopsida > Fagales > Fagaceae > Notholithocarpus > Notholithocarpus densiflorus. The sequence goes on along the minus strand of JARYZH020000113.1, from coordinate 824,864 downwards.
GTTATATGCATCAAATTCGGTTTGGCTGTAAAATTGGGACTGCTGTGTTTTCTCTTGAAGGGAATACTGTAATGCTAAGTAGATGTGACTAATGAGGACCCTAAGGCTTTGTGTACTTTTTGTGTCCCATGTATCTACCTGGTGACAATTAAAAATTTCCTAGTCTTTTAGATCCTCATTCCTAAGATTAGTTTTGGTTGCTTAAGCCTTTCATCAAAAGGATCTCTGAAAAGTAAGATACCATTAGGATATGCAGTAAGATGACAAAAGCATCATATATAAATCCTCATGAAGAAATACCAATTAATAGCAGTTCTCCTGTACTCATGTCTTGACATGAAAGAATAAAGTTTCCACTATCACTAGCATGAAGTCTGTTTCCACCAAGGTAAATTATCTTGTCTTGCCACCCATATTTCATTTTCTCTACTTTGATACCTTTTCTATTATCCACTACTCTTTGGTCCAATGACATTGAAAACAGGCTTCTTGATGCCTATACCAAGGCCAAAAGTATTAATCATATATTTGACTTAGGTTTGATGGCTATAATGTCTTCATTTTGGATCCTTTCAGGGTTTGAAAGTCATATATATTCGGTTGTAAGTGAAAGCATTGATGTCCTTGTGAATAAATGAAGGGAAAATAGAAAAACAAAACAAAGAAGAGGGGATTATAGTTGGTGAATTTTCCATAGTCATTCTACTTTTCTTATCAGTCCTTGACATAATTGAGATTGTGACTCTCTTAAAACATAATATACTACTCACTCTAACATTTTATCTTATTAGAGGCAGACACTTACAAAAAAAGATCTTATTTTTCAGGCTGACTACTATGCACATCCAGAACACTACAACCCTATTTTCCATGAAAAAGTAGCTCCGTATGCATCTGTAATTGGTGTGTAGTCCCCTTTCCTACAAATATATTGGTGCAAATTATATGCTATTGCTTTTGCTTATTATTAGTTAAAACTTGATTCAGGATTTTTGGCTGCTATTAAGTTGTTAATTATCTTTCAAATATACTTTTGGTAGTGAACTGCATGTATTGGGAGGAAAGATTTCCTCGGTTGTTGAGTACCAAGCAAATTCAAGATCTCATGAGGAAAGGGTGTCCACTTGTGGGAGTCTCTGACATAACTTGTGATATTGGGGGTTCCATTGAGTTTGTTAACCAAACAACATCAATTGATTCACCCTTTTTCAGGTATTTGTTTTTTCTTTTATATTAAATTTCCTCTTTCATGCATTTTTATCTGTGTTTTCTTTTCTTCTAGACATTGTATGCCATATACTTGTAAATATTTGTGCGGTACAGTCAATGTAGACACAAGTAAAGCAAAAAAAGTGAACACAGTCCAAAAGATCATAATTCATAGGCTTTGGTAGCTTAGACGCCCTGGAAGAATGAAACTAGAATTGGTGTCTCCTTTTGCTGTCTTCCCTTCTCTTACCGCTAGGGTAACAGTTTGGAAAATGGGTGAAACAAGTGCAGAATGTTGCTATCAAGTGGCAAAGAATGATGATTCATTTGTAAGCCTTCGTGATTTGTTCTAATCTACAAACTAACAAATAGTCGACTACCATCTAGCCAACATAACTCCTGATGTATCAATTTATTGCATAAAAGCAAGAATTTGATTTTTCAAAAAGGGAGGGTTTCTCTTTGAAGTGTCCAAATCAATAAAAAATCTTAAATGGTCATAAAACAAAAAAGATAAATTATATAAATAAGATCACTGCCAGTTTTGTAACCAAAATCTATCTGAAAAAATACCAGGGGAGTATCTATAGACTATAAAATATAGTTGTTAACTCACAGGTACAGTGTCCGTTAGTATTTTAGCTGCAATTTATCAAGCATGTCAAATTCCAGGCTCTGATATAAAGTAAATATATGTAGATGTGATCTTAATATGTTTTGAGGGTAGGAGGAAAAGGAGGCAGCAGACAAGGAAATGTTGTTGGTTGGAGATTGGAAGTAAATCATCATTTTACTAAGAAGAGGCGATTGCTCCAGATCACCCTTATCCTATTATCCATACACTTATCCTGTAGAAGATCAAGACATTTGCAAGAAATTATTACATACGATTTCTAATGCTGCTTTCAGCCTATAGTTATTATTGAACTTTTACAAAATTTTCATTAAACTTATTCCTTGTCCCCCATAATTGCTAAAGCTTTTTAAAATCAAGTATGATTTTGTGATAAGTATAATATTAGGAAAACCTTCCCCACCTAAAAAGAGAGGAAATTTGAGAGTACAGGATGCCATGCATTGTGCACAAGTTTTTTTTTTAGAAGTTAGTTATATGTAATGAACAGTTAAGATTACTCCAGATCCTGTTTCTGATTGATGTTGGACATCCTGTTCATGTTTAGTTTTGTTTCACATGCTGGACTATCAATTTGGCATCTTCAATTGTAATTCTAACTACAAATATTCAACTCTAAAAGATTATTATCTGTGTTGAGGATATGTTCATTCATGGTCTCAGATACGATCCTTTAAATGATTCATATCATCATGACATGGAGGGTAATGGTGTGATATGTTCCGCTGTCGACATTCTTCCTACAGAGTTTGCAAAAGAGGTGAAATACTCTGATCCAAACATTTCTTCTCTATTATATATAGATGTTTCCTTTGTGCATTATCTCCAGAAATATCTTGATGTCAACATTTAAATTTTTATGGTCTCAATTAACATGCCACTTAACTGTGGAAAGGCTTCTCAACATTTTGGAGACATACTATCCCAATTTGTTGGCTGTTTGGCTTCTGCAACAGATACTACAAATTTACCTGCACACTTAAGGAGAGCATGCATAGCTCATGGAGGAGCCCTTACGTCTTTGTATGAATATATTCCACGTATGCGAAACTCTGATTCAGAGTAAGCTTCTTTCCATCTACGATTTGTAGCCTTTTCATTGGTACTATGTTTTCGTATGGGAAATAATTGGGGGGTCTGTAGAATTTAATCTCTGATTATAGAGCTCAAGAGCCTTGACTAAGAAGGGTACTCAGAAAATACTTGCTTTTCAATAAAAATACAAGTCCGTTGACTTGAAAAGATCTAACGTGGCGTTTGGTACGGGGTAATGTTTTAGGATTTCCAGGAATGTTTAAAGATTCTCATGTTTGGTTGCAAATTACGCCAGGGAATCAGATGCCAGGGGAATCTGGATTCCCCCCTTAAACCCCTCTCAGTAGGAATGTGATTCCCTTTAAAACAGGTGGATATCCAGATTCCCAAGCTTAAAGGAAATTGTATTTTTTATAAATTGACAATTTTAACTCTTTTTCCTTATCATTTAAGCAATTAAGATAAAATATAAAACAAATCATCAATATCTTTTCTCTTATCTTTATGGATTAAGCTATTTGAAAAATTATTATTAAGAATAAAGCATTTGAGAATTTAAATAGTTACTTTTGTTGAAATGTTAGACTACAGTTTTAATGAATGTGTTGCTAATTAATAGTTAATATTTTGTTTTTCATTATTTATTTAGAGGAAGATATTTTTTTAAAGGACTAATTAATAGTTTATATTTTTTTTCATTATTTATTTAGAGGAAATTTTTTTTTTAAAGGACTTGGTAGTTCACATTCAAATCTAAGGATAGAATAGGAAAAATAAATAATTCTTTTAAAATTCTTGGGAATAAACCAAATATTATCATCTCACATTCCTAGAAATCTTAAGAGATTCCCAATGAAACCAAACATAAGAATAGCTACATTCCTAAGAATGTGATTCCTAGGAATCACATTCCTATAAATCTGGATGCTAAGAGTAATGTGGATTCCCTCGTACCAAACGCCACATAAGTGTAAAGTTAAAGCTAAATAGAAACAAAATAGTGTCAAACTTGTAGGGAACTGAGTTCATATTAAGGTCATAATTTCTGAAATGTATGCCTTAATTTTAAAATTATTTAGCTATCTACCTGTTTTTGCAAAAACATAACCTTAGAATATTGACTGCAGCTCTGAAGGTTCCCCTATCTCAATAATCTTAGGAAAACTTTGCTGTCTATTTTTTGCCAAAAACAATAGGCTATCTGAGAGGAGGCTTTCATTTGCATAAATTTTGAGCATGATCTGTATGGTTTGGATGTATAGAAGGAGTAGGAAACTGAGCTTATTAGTATTAGACCTGATACCTATGTTGCACGGACACGGACACGGAGATGCAGCAATTTTTGAAAAATAAAGACACGACAGGACGGGAACACAGCGGTTAAATAATTAATTAAATTTTATATTTAAACATATTTTTAAATATTTTTAGACATAAAATACGGCAAGGACATAAAACCGTAGCTCCCACCAAGCACGTGTACACTAATTGTGAGGGAATTAAAGTCCCACACGGCACTAATTGATATGGTAATATCTCATTTTAATCACGTTCTCTTTAAGTTGATACTTACAAATGATTTCCTTAATTCTATTGAGATAATTAATTGGGTGTTTATGATCAAGGTCTCCATATTTGATTGTGAGAATAGAGTGATTGAGAAAGTGTTTGGTAGGTTACTTAAATTTATGTAATTTTAGGATATAAAAGTATTTTATATTTTGAATTCTTATTTGTAGATTTCAAAATCATTTAATCAGTTTGAAAAATAAAATCTACTTTTAACGGTAAATATTATAATATATTATAATTTTACAATGTTATACAATTTTTTAAAATAAATTATGAATTAAAAAAAAAATCAAGTTTCAAAGTATTTATATGTAGATTTTAATATACATAAAAATTATTTCAAATGAAATTGTAAAGTACTCCGCGCATCGCGCGGGATATCATCTAGTTAAAATAATAGAAGGCATAAATTTAACATTTAATAAAATAGATAGACATGTGACATATTTTTATTTGTGAAGTATATAGTGAAGTAAAAAGAATGAGACAGAAGATTTAGACTCCTCGGTCCAGCCCTTTGCACCCAAAGATTCTGAACTTATCTCATAACTAGCGGTCACTACTGATAATGAGCATGATAGGAGTTGCACTTATTTATTGCTTGTGATTGTGTGGGTCTGTTGATTATTTATTGCTTTAAATATGTTTGTCCATGTAAAACTTGTGATAAATAATTATCTGCTTTAAGTCTTGAATAATTCATTAATTCATTAAATTTTTTATTTTTTTAGAAGAATTAATTCATTAATTCAGAGATGTACGTTTATATTGTTGCAAATCTGATATCTAATAGTAACTAAATATTTTGTATATAAAAAAAAAACAATTATTTTGTATCTTTTAATTTTATGATATTTTGTTAATATTAAATAATTACTAATTTGAATTTTCATTAAAATATAAAATTTATACGTTGACTCCTTCCATTAAAATCCTAGCTCCATCCCTTTCCACCCATATTTTATTGGTTGGTAAAAAAGACAAACATAGGAAGACTTGAGGGATTGCGCAATTAAGTGTGAATGGTTCATATTACTCACCAATTAAGGTGCGGTTTGGATAGGAATTATTGCGTCTGCGTTTTGTGTTCTGCGTTTTCCTCTTCTTCTTTTTTTCTTTTTTTCTTTTTTTTTCACGCGTTTTAGCTTTTTTAGGAGACAAGAATCACTGTTCACGCACTGTTCATCACTGTTCACAATACTGTTCACACACTAAAAAATATTAAAAATGGGTCCCACGGTACTATTCACACATTTAAAAATTATTTTGTTACAGTGTTTTCAGTTTTTAGTTTTAGCAAAAATAAATTGTATCCAAACGGATCCTAATATCATGATGACAGGTCCTACTCTTATTTATTACTTTCAGCTGCTTCTGCACCTCCGCACGCTCTTAAAATTATGTTTATAAGATTGCTAATTTTTGTTGAGTTTTGTAGTTGATCAATTGATACTTTTTGATATTTCGATAGAAGCGTCCAGTTTCTAATCCATTCTCTTAACTATTAAATTATATAAAACAAAAAATTAAAAAAAAATAAAATATAAAAAAGATTGCTGATTTTTATTTCTCCTATTTGTTACACGTATGTGGTTGAGTTGACTGCGGAGTCTTCTTGGAAGAGGCTTCCTTCCTGACCAACTCCTCTGAGAAGGGGAGATGAATTCTTATCCGCTGAGGGCCTTATAATTTCTTAAGAAAAAAAATAATCTTATTGGTTGGTGAAGAAGACGATATTAATAGCGAGAAAGAGTAGACAATTGTCAATGGTTAACACTTTTCACACAAGAATTAATGGTTTGTTTGGATTGAAGAGGGGGGAGGGGAAGTAGAGTAGAATAGAGTAGATTTGACAAAAAATTTGTCTATTTTTAGCCAATTCTATTCTACTTCCCTCCACTCCCTCTCCATCCAAACGGGCCCTAACTATTAATAAAGACCATGGTATGTTTATTTATTACTTGCACCTGCTCTTAAAAATCTTCCAACAAAACCACATATATATATATATATATTCTGAATAAAGGGGATATATATTTAGAACTACTTATTTTCTTCTATTACAATTTCTGAACAATTAGATCAAGAGTATTGTGGTTCATTAGTATTGTTCGATGAAAATATTTTTACTTCTTCCTATGAAAATCAAAAAAGGTCTATTGCACTTGAAATAAATAAAAAATTGTTGTGTTCACTGGTCCCAATAATAAAGCCTGAATATTGTAAAGTTAGAATCAAATATGACAAGCAAGCCAAACGGTCAAATATGTCACATTTGTATTTCAAGTTTTCAATAACAATAATTGTGTGCATTAATCTAAAAACATGGACGGTTCAACCAAGGAGGTCCATGACTCCATGGCCTGGGGCCCCTTAGAATTTATTTTTTATAAATATAGTATATAAATTTTATGAGATTTTATCATTTAAATTCAAGAAAATTCTTCTTAGCCCTCTTAATATAATCCCAAGCCCCATTAAATATTAATAATAATAATAATAATTTAGGCCCAAACAATAACAAAAAAAATTTGTGCAAACAACAACAGCAATACTTAGCCACCCCGCCCCCGCCCCTGCCAAAAAAAAGCTATTTGATAAGTTATGGTTTTTCACATAACATTTATGTTGGCTTATTCCATGTCAAAAAGTGTTATAATTGCATTAATTTATTTTTTTGTATTTTGTGAGATTTTATTGTAATGAGTTTAGTATTAAGTTGGTAAAGATTGCTCAAGAAGTTGATCTCGCGACTTGTCTCGTGAGTGGTGCAACCCGTGAAAATCACATGAGAAGCACATGCTGGAAGCTGAAGAGTTAAGTGTCAGACTGCATTTCGCAAGTCACTTTGTGACTCGAGCCAAGTCGCGAGTGACTCGTGATACTCTCTGCCTGGATGATTTTAAGTGTGACTCTTATATCCTTCACCCATACTATATATACCATCATTACCCACAAAAGTGTAAGTAGACTCTTCAGAAGAAAACCCTAAAGAGATTTCTACAACACACCCACCGTTTTAGAAAGAGTTACACATCCTTAAGTGAAAATTTATTTGTAATCTCTTCTTCTTCCCTCTGCCATTGTCATACCTTGAGAGGAGATTTGTACCCAAACACAACCCACATCGATTCAGAGTGTAGAGAGTGTTTTGGAACTTGGGAAGCATTTGGGATTTGCTAAAAGAAGCCGATGAGGCTTGGCAGATGCAATTAGGCGGTATTGTTGGATCCAGATAATTAGTGAAGACAAGACTCCGAGAAGTCCATTGGTAGCTGGAGCTTAAAGGGCTCAAGTATATTGGGTAGATTAGGCTTAGAGGGTCTTTTTGATATTCGTGTACTCCAACTTATTTACTAGTGGATTGATTTCGACTTGAAAGGTTGCGGAAAGATTTTTTGCTGAGTTCTTCAATTTTCTCTTGGATAACACATCACTGTGTTATCTTGTATTTGCATCTCTCTTCCCTTACTCTTTAAGTTTTATATTTGTTAATTGCTTGCTTGTGGTTATGGCTTAGAGAGTAGTTTCGGTTATTGCATATCGTTTACTCTTTTTCTGCACTTAGATAAGTTAGGGTAAAAGCAATTAAGCTGTAATTTAAAATTGGGGGTGTAAACAAGCTATAGTGTTTCACACTATTTGAGCTTTCAATTGGTATCAGAGCGGGTACACTTGTTTTGATTTAATTACATAAGTGTGATCCTTGACCCTTGTGTTTATTGCTATGGATAGTGCTTTGTGTGCTTCTTTGCATGTTTTGGATGATGTTGATTGTAACATGTCATGTGTTTGTGACAATGCCTCTATGAGTGTTTATCCTCATGCTTGTGATGACATGTTACATGACTCTTTGGGTGTTGTTAAAATTCCAAATGTCAAACTTTTGAAGAAAAAGTCTAAGAAGTTTCATGAGATTTTGAGCAAGTTCATTTGTGAAAAGGATGATTTGATTGCTAAGTTCAATGAATCCAACAAATTGGTTGAGAAATATAAGAAACTTGCTGAACATTCTCTTGAAAAAGTAAAGGAGTTTGAATGTGGACTTGGATTCTAAACTTGTTTTGTCTAACAAACTTGTTGATGATCTTAAATGTGAAAATGAATCTCTTAAGATGCATGCCAAGTGTTTGATTGCTGAACCTATTGCTAAAAAGGAAGAAAAAATTTGTTGCAATCATGTTGTGAAGCCCAATTTTGTGCGTATTGTGAGTTCTACCTCTAAAGACAAATCGGTGTACGTTCCTCCACACAAAAGAAATAAACAAGTGGAGAGAAAGGCTCTTAAGCCAAAACCTTTGTTTAGGTCTCAACCTAGCGATTTTAATGAATCTAAGTTTGTTCCTACTTGCCACCATTGTGGTGTGATCGGTCATATTAGACTTCAATGTTCCATGTTGAAGAAAGAACAAAACCATGTTGCAAGATCCCTCCCTCAAAAGCCTAATGGACCTAAACACATTATTTGTCACCATTGTGGTGCTTTTGGTCATTTAAGACCTCATTGCTTTAACCTTCAAGCTCTAAAAAGAATCAAAAGAAAAGAGAAACTTGAGCTTCTTGGAAGTTGTGCTAAGAAAGCAAAACCGAATTTAAGTGAAAATGGTAAGCGGTTGAAGAAAGTTTTTAATACTCTTACCTCCTTGTCTATATGCATCTCCAGTTTTCATTCTTCCATCCCTCGTCTCACTCCTCATAAGGCACTCACTCCAAACTCTTATTCCATTTGGGTGAGAAAAGGTTCCTATGATTGAGCTTTTGCTCCTTTTGTCCTTGATCATATTCTTCCAATCTTTGTAGGACTTTCATGCACTAGATGCTTCATTATCTTGCATTTGTGCATCTTGCATTTCGTTGTATGAATTGTTTTTTGGTTTTGATCTTACTTTCATGCATTTGTTTTTGTGTGTATAAATCCAAAAAGCGCATAAAAAGTGAAAAATCCAAAAAGTTTGATCATTTTTGCTTGAACACATATCTCAAGGGAGTTTAGCCAAGTACCTTCGTACTAATGGCGTAGTGTATTTACGAGCTTAGCTTGTTATGCTTGTCTTCCTAAGATGTGTATAAGAGACAGCATATGAAGTGTCCGTTTGGCAAAAATTATTTTGCCAACTTATTTTACTATTCAGCTTATTTTTGCTACTATTCATGAGTCTTATTGTACTTTTTAATACTATTCATGAGTTCCACTGTACTATTTCAGCTAATTTTTACATTTATCTACAGTACTTTCAATAAAAAGTTTTCAGTTTCAGCAAAATAAGCAGATTCCAAACGGACCCGAGATGGGACCTAAGCTATTAGCTAGATATTATAGGGATGTCAATGGGACGGCAAGTAGGGCCAAAGGATGGGGTATTCACCTTCATCCCGCATGTTTTTGTCTTACCCTATCTTCACTCTACTCCGCTTAGCAAAGCAAACTGCCTTGCCCTATCCCCACCCCTTGGGGCTTCATGCCCCGTCCTGTAAAACTTTAATTCATGTTAATCTGTCACACCTTGCCCCACACCTATTACTATTTATTTATAAAACTTGTTTTGTTAATATAAATATACTTGAAATTACAATTAAATTTATTACATCAAACTAATTTTTAGTGACGATTGAATAATATTATCCAAAGTATTCAACAAGACAATATCATAATAAAACAAAAAGTCTTAATATTCATGCATTTAAATGTTTAGTAATATGAACTAAGTCTTTAACACTAATAGAGCAGAACAAGGCAGGGCTAAAAAGTTTAAAACCATTCCCGCCCTGCCCCAAGTTGCAGGGAAAAAATCTTGCCCCGACGGGGAAAACCCATGCCCGACGAAGTGCGGTGAGGTGGAGAAAAATTGTCATACAATTCGATTGTATCCAATGACTATAACTTTCACTAAAAAAATTAACATAACTACATGTTTTAAAAATCTAACCATTAGATTGCATGTTATTTATATTCTTAATGTGCATGTCAAATTTCATGTCAATCAGATGTCATTTATTATTTGATTCATAAATTTATTTTTTATACATTATTTTGGAATAAAATTTTAAATAGTTGATTAATTTTTTTTATATTTCTTTTTTATATTATTATGCATAGTAAGAACATATATATATAAATATATATATATATATATAATTACTCATTCATCATATTTTTATTCAGTTCCCATATGAACACCACTTCCATTGAAGAATTTCCATGTAATATATATTGCCATGTTGATATGGCCCGACCTTATCAGGCTGAGTTATATATGCAACTTAACAATGTCGATGGCCAACCTCTTAAGAATATGAGAGAGAGAGAGAGAGAGATAGGATTCTAAATAAAAAACTTCTAATTCTGCTTTCCTCATCTTCAAAATAATAACCATGAAAATGAGATAATAACTGTGGATACCTAATCACCTAATAATCTTCACGTAAACAATTAATGAAGAACCCTTATTGATAAAAAAAAAAAAACCAATCACCTATGACCTAACATCTATTATTGATATAGAAAAGTAACCAATAATCAGTGAATTGTGATAAGAATGAAGCAGCTACTCTTGAATCTTGATAATCTACCTAAGCGTTGTTGTTCATGCATGGTTCCCACGTGGCTTTGCGTCATAACAAGTGCATGTATTTTAATTTCCATGAGTTCCAAATGTCAAAGTCTGCGCACAATTGATTAACACGTTACGCATATACGTTGATAATCACTTGAAATCCATACTAACGTTGAAACGAAGCGTAGCCTCGAAGGCAGCAAGGTAATGCTGATGTTGGTGTATGTTTACTCTCGATGACCTCGATTGATCTGTCTTGGCCTATGCATCACTTATCTTCCACATTCCTGACCATTTCCAATTAATAAGGAATGAGGCATGAAAAGGCATGCTAAGTAGCGCCTTATTAAATCAAATATATTCCTAAATTGAAGATTGTCAAGTTCCCACTATATAGTTTGGTTTGGTTGACATTATTTTTATAAACTTGGATTTAACTTAAATTCATAGCTCATTTGACTTTAAAATTAGGGTTCAATTAATGGGTGCCTTTAAGATATTTGTTAAGGAAAGTTTTGATTTTGTTTTCATGTGAAATATAATAAATTATCAAAAAAGTCAATTATTATTATTATTTTTTAGGACAAAGTTTAGCTACAAAATTGGTTGTAATCTAAAGCTACAACCTCACTTAATAAAATAAACATTACTTCATATTTTGAAAATCTAATCGTTGAATTGTATGTTCTTTACACTCTTAATACACATGTTAAATTTGATATTAATCAGATATTATTTACTATATGATCTATAAGCTTATATTTTATGCATAATTTTAAACTACAAAAACTTGCAATTTAAACAATTTATTGATGACATAGCTATTGATCTTTAATTTTCTAGAAATTTGGCAAGTATGGAGGATATAAGAAAAATATGTAATTAATAGTGAATTTGTCAAAATTTACCTTCAATAAAAAGATATTGAGTAAGGTTATAGTCTTAGGCTACAATCAATTTTGTAAATAAAATTTGTCATTTTTTTTAATTTTCCCATAAAAAGTTTCTAAAAAAATTTCTTAAACCAATACCCGTATTCATTAACTTTTTCATTAAAATTATATTGAGTAAAAGTGTAAGCATATAGTTTTTATCTCTAAAAAACAGACTTTAAATAACTATACATAAGTTAGCTTTAAATAAAAAATAAAATAACCGCACTTTTAAGCTTAAACAAATGCTCACTTTTAAAAGTTACATAGATGATCATTTTAACCAGCACATAGTAGTAGTTGGAGGAATTTTCTTTCAAACCAAATTGAAAATAAATTCTATCCATTTAACTGCACAAATACATGAATGTCTTCATGACATCTAACAATCTGAAACCCAATTACTTGAAAGCCAAGTTATCTGCGTGGCTCGAGAAGGGGAAAAACAGAGCAATGTTCATTTCATCTTTACAAATTTTCTAACAGTTCATACCCACAACCCTTGTTTGGCTCATCTATCAGTAGCGTCCATTATATTCAGTATCACATCTCACTGAAGTGATGCTGTCCTGTAAATTTTGGTGATATAACTAAGAAACAATCGAAGAGAGTAGCTGTTGCTTTACTCCTTCACAGTTTATGAAACTTCTTCTAGTGAATAATGGATATTTATTTGTACCTAACTTGTAACATGTGAACAACCCTTCTTTTCTTGGACAAATGCTTGGGATTTTACTTGTGAACTACTTTTCAACATTTAAGATCTCAATAACCATGCTTGAACTTTTATCATGTGATAGAAAATGATGCACCTTGTATAATTTAGTGCTGAGATTGATTTATTTGGTTCAAAAAATAAATCCGGTACAAGTACAACTTTACTAGGAAAAAAAGAATGATGCCTTAAGTAAGCTGTACATAAGCTTAAACAATAGCACCCTTGTGCCTAAACTCCAATAACCAACATTAACTATGAGCTACATGAACAAAACAAACACCAAAATGAAGGAGAAAATGATTTTAACTGCACCGACATTAATGTCTCCATCACATCTAACAATCTGAAACCTAAAATTTTACATGAAATCCAATTTTTATCTATGTGGCTCAAGAAGGGGGGAAATAGAACAGTGTTCACTTTATCTTTACAACTTTTCTAACAGCTAAGATCCCCCAACTGTTTGTTTCATCTGCTTTCTGCTCCTCCACCAAAGACTGTAATGTTTCTGAGCTTATTTTTCTAGAATCCATCAATCAGTACCATATCTTTATGAGGGGAAGATGTTTTGTGAATTTCGGTGATAGGATTATAAAACTAGGACACAATCCAAGAGATTAGCTGTTGCTCCACTTGTTCCCAATTATAAACCTTTGTCACCAGAGGATGTTGATTAACAGACTCTATCTTGCACCAAGGATACGAGTTCTCATAATCAAAAAGTAGAACCTTGATTCCAGCTTCAGCACACTCAATAGCGTATTTTGGATTATCATCAATCAGAACCTTAGCTCCTAAGGACCTGCCAAATACAAGTCAAGATAAAATGTTTCTGCAGTAAGTCTCTAAAAATCAAGAGGTGTACACGGACTGAAAAGTTATGATCCGCAAAGGAGCTAACAACCTGCTAGTATAGCATCATTACAAGACATTACACTGTATTTGAACAGACTATTGAAATTGAAGGTTTAAAGAACGAGTTAAAAAAAAATTGAGAATACATAAGATGGTTGAAAATTACAAATTACAGGCATTGAGATACTATACAGTAGTTCGTGGACATACCTGCATATTTCTGACTTAGGCCTAGACTCTCCATCCAAAGCAAAGTGGTTGCCAAATTGAATCTCCTCAAACAGTCCCGGAAAATGCTTCTCAATCCAATCAATTGTGTGGTCCTTGATTGCATTCTGCCGAGACCTGGTAATGCATATGTACATGCCCAAAATTCTAGTTAATCATCAGTTTAAATAATCATGCATGCTGAAAGAAATTTGACTAATAATACAGACGTCACAACTGATAGGTTGCAATATCTTGATAACTTATGAAGCGCCCTCTGAGCACCTGGAAGAGGTTGGATCCCCATCTTGAAGTATGATGTTTTGAAGAACTCATGGACACGAATATCAGCTGTCACCATAAGTAGATTTTTAGCACAATTTCAATGAGTATAGCATAGATTCTGAATTTCTGATGCAGAAATATCTCATACTTATAACAAGATGAAGTCACAAGCTAGACAATTCATCTCAAACCATTTTTTAAACATTAGTCGAATAAGTACCCTGCAAAGCACACCGTGGACATCAAACCATTTTTAAAAAAAAAAACCCTTCTCATTTTATCTAAGAGGTCCATGCATTCCCATTTATATTTCTCAGTATGTCCATATAGAAATCCATAAAGAATCAACCAACAGTTTCAAAAGGTCATTATTAAAACTGATTAAAAAGTTTAAGAGAACCCTTCATCCAGGATAAACATCACCCAAAACACACCAAACACTTCATTCAATGAACTTGATAAGAGTCAAAAGAGCAAGACCAGTTCAACCAAATAATTTCATCATATAAATTGTTTAGAAAAACTTCAAACTCAAGTTGCATATTTTAAAAATTAAGAAAGGCCAATGAAAGTTAAAAAATAGTCATATGATGCAAATTAATCAATCCAACAGTCATATTTTGCAGTACCTTCATCACGCGAACAATTCCATATCTGTAACAGAAATGGAGGATGCATCAGAATACATAAAGAAATATGCACACATTTTTCCAACCATAGAACTGAGTGAAAGTGGAGGAGGGGGGGGGGGGGTTAATGTAAAATTTTATTTAAGTCACGTTGCAGGTAACAATTGTGGAACACAGACTTAAGTATTCAGCATTTATAAGTTGTAATGCCAATGGGCTCTAGCTCAAGACCCTTCATTCTCCCTTAAGAATGAGCTGAAGGGTAAAATCTTGGGTTCAAGACCCACATGTACGTGGATAAATTAACAATAAAAAATAAATTTTTAATGCTAACATTACTACGAAATCCATGACAAGCTCTCTTGTACAATTTAAGGGCATAACTTATAATACATATCTAATCCCAGCACATCCAGAGCCAGAGGAGTTCAACTCTCACAAGTAGTCCAGCACAAAATAGGTCCAGTTATATTACATCAATGATGTAAGTAGTTGTAAAGCATGACACAATCAAATCAAGAAGGTTATAAGCATTTTTACTTGAACTAAGCAAAATAATTCACAATTTCAGGAACTCACAGAGGTACTCAACTATTCATGACACAAAAGGAAGCAAGTTCTAACTAACAAGTAACAACTAATGTGTAAAGCCCACATAATAGTTTATAGCTTTGTCTCAAGGGCATTAATATTATTGATGATAAAATATCAAATAAAAATTATGCAGTGTAGGAAGTGGTCAAAATATGGAGCATTCTTTAGAGGACAAAGACATAACAGGAAATATCATATATTATTGTATCAATATAGCAATTGGAATGAAGATGACAATCAAACAGTAATACCTTGAAGAACTCATAGACATGATACTCGGAAACAGAATGATTTGAAGAGTAACGATCCGCTATAAATCTGTTCAGAGCCGACACAAAGTTTCCCAAAACTGCTTATCAACAAAGCAATAGCAAACATATAATTATATACAAGTCATAAAATGAGAGAACAAAAATATGCTTTGTGTTGGCAACTTTAGTACCCAGATAAATGGTCAATCAATGCATTATAAATTTAATAAACATGGTTGCAAAAAGTACTTACACAAAGAATAAAGAGAAAAGAACATACCCTCATCAACATCAACAGCAACAACCACCTTATCAGGCAGAGGACGGTCAGGGAACCCAAGAGGGGATCCGCGGCGCGACGAGGATTCTTGTGGGGTTTGAATTTGAGTTTGGCTTGAAGGGGCAGTGGCAGTGGCAGTGTCCAAATCAAAGACACTAAGCAACTGCAATGGCTGCGGAGGAGGTGGAATTGGAAGAGGAAGAGGAGCCACCAATGCTGGGTTTCCAATTATTGCCTTGGGATTTCCTTTTCCTTTTCTGATTCCTAATCCTATACCCTTGTGAAAACCATGATCAATGCTGTTATCCTCATCATCATCATCGTCAGCATCAAACCTCAAAGAACATCTGAGTTTGAGATTGAAACAACCCGACAAACCCTTTTTAGACAAGAACAAATTCATGGGATCATTTCGAAATATACTAGAATAATTACTACAACTACTACTACTAGTAGAGCAAGTAGCCATGTGTGATTGTTGAGCAAAAAACAACAACAACCAATGCCTCTGCCTCTGCCCTTTTATGATCCACCTTAACATACCGGACACAACCCACCCCCAAATAATAATAAAAATTTTACTCTTCCTTCCTACTGCTACTATTATAATTATTTAGAAACCAAAAATACACAAAGATGTGTGTTTAACAATTTGTTTATATACGAGAGATTGGAATCGATGAGCAATGCAAACCCGACCCACCAAAACCTTAAACTCTCCGAAAAAATAGGAAAGAAAAACGTGAAAATATAGGAAGAAAAAAAAAAAACCAAGAAATGCAAGGACCCTCCACTCAAAATCTCTTATTTCTAATTTATTTGTCACTATCTTTCAATTTTAACCAAAAAATATATATATATTAATTAATTTATTTGATGGTTTAGGCGAAAATCCTGGCTAGATTTGCGATTTTACTCCTCTTTCATCTACTAAGTCTTTTCTCTCACTTTTCGGTGACCACAATTTTTTTTTTTTGTTTTGTTATTAATATCTTTTATTTTTTATTTTGTTTTATGCGACAATGTTGTTGGTGGAAGTCATAGCTTGAACGTGATTATCCTAAATCCAATGTAAATTTTTTTATTTTGACTTACTCTCCCGACATGATTGAATGACGACGGATAAAAAAATCTTGACAAAATTGACTAGCAACAATAAAAAGAAAAGTTTTTTTTTTTTTCCTCAATCCAACCAAATGAATCGTGTATTGCACGTAACAGGACATATGTCATCCCTATTAATGATTGGAGCCATTTTTTTTTTTATAATTTTTTTTCCTTTTATGGCTACTTGTTAAAAAAAATCACTTACCCAAAATAAATAAGTAAGGGATTGTTG
Organism: Notholithocarpus densiflorus; assembly: GCA_030021035.2. Taxonomy (NCBI): domain Eukaryota; kingdom Viridiplantae; phylum Streptophyta; class Magnoliopsida; order Fagales; family Fagaceae; genus Notholithocarpus; species Notholithocarpus densiflorus. The sequence continues at coordinate 807,770 of JARYZH020000113.1, read as the reverse complement.
GGAATATGGACAGAGATACTATGATAAGGCATGGAATTTTTTTTTTTAAGGGATTGTTGGGAATTTGGACAGAGATACTATGATAAGGCATGGAATTTTTTTTTTTAAGGGATTGTTGGGAATTTGGACAGAGATACTATGATAAGGCATGGAATTAAAAAAAAAAAAAAAAAGAAAGAAAGAAAGAAAGAAGATAAGGCATGCAATTGGGCTTTGAGACGTTGTTGATTTTGGAAGCTTGCCTGTTCCTTTATTCTCAACCCAAAAAGACAATAATCTTGGGGCTTGTTTGGATTGAGGGGGGAAGGAGAGAGGGTGGAGAGAAGTAGAGTAGAGTTGGTTAAAAATATGTTAATTTTGGGTCAATTCTACTCTACTCTACTCTCATTCCCTCCCCCTCAATCCAAATAGACCCTTAGGTGACGTTTGGTACATGGAATCCATATTATTTCTGGCATTCAAATTCCTGGGAATGTAATGCCTTGCAATCTGGATACATAGGAATGTAACTATTCCTATGTTTGGTTTAATTGGGAATCTAATAAAATTCATAGGAATGTGAGATTATAATATTTGGTTTATTCTTAGGAATCTTAATTGAATTATTTATTTTTCCCATTCTATCCTTAGATTTGTAAATCCAATATAAGTCTTTTAAAAAAAAAAATCTTCCCCTAAATAAATAATGAAAAACAAAATATAAATTATAAATTATGACAAATTCATTAAAACTATAGTCTAAAAGAAGAAAAGATGAATATATCAACAAAGTTATCTATCCTGTTTATGTTGTTTTGGCAGGAAGAGATAATGTTGTTTTGACGGGAAGAGATAAAGACAAAGGAAAAGATATTGATAATTTGTTTTATATTTTATCTCAATTGCTTAAATGATAAGGAAAAATGGTTAAAATTGTCAATTTATAAAAAATACAATTTTCTTTAAGCTTGGGAATCTGGATACCCACCTGTTTTAAAGGGAATCCACATTCCTTCTGAAAGGGGATTAAAGGTGGAATCCAGATTCCCCAGGCATCTGATTTCCTAGTGTGATTTGCAACCAAATATGGGAATTTTTAAACATTCTTGGGAATCCTAAAACATTATCCCGTACCAAACGCCACATTAGTTATTATTGTATCCCCTCTACGCCTCTACCCACCACTGAGCTCTTAGTTACAAAATGATAAAATTTAGTTACAAAATTGGTTGTAGCCTAAGGCTATAACCTTACTCAATAAAATAAATAATACTACATATTTTGAAAATCTAACCGTTAAATTATATATTCTTTACGTTCTTAATATACATATCAAATATTGTGTTAGTTGGATATTATTTACTATATGATCTATAAGTATATATTTTATGCATAATTTTAAATTGCAAAAAGTTGTAATTTAAACAATTTATTGATGACATAGCTATTGATCTTTAATTTTCTATAAATTTTGCGAGCATGAAAGATATAAGATAAAGATGTAATCTAATGGTGGATTTGTTAAAATTCACATCTAATAAAAAAATATTGAGTAAGGTTGTAGTTTAAGACTACAATAAATTTTATAGCTAAACTTTGTCATTTAAAAAAAAAAAAAAAACATTTTCTTCCGATTAATGTTTCAACTTTCAAGGTTCATTATAAATATTTGTCTTTCACTTTTTTGTCTAAAACAAATAAAATGTCTTTCACTTTTAGGCTTATTTGAAAGATTCATCATTAATTATTATTTTTTATAGACTTTCAACCTATGGTGTCCACTTTTGATAATTGCACTATTTATCATCAAACTAAGACACCAATCGACTTTTGATGTAGGCGGGGATTGAACCCTCGATATCCCATTCATCATTAATTATAATTATAAACTAGTTTTTTTTATAAAGTATAATTATAAACTAGTTTGTAGTTAACTAGCATGAAAAATTTTATAGACTTAAATTATATATTCAAGTATCACATGAAACTATATAACCCCAAAGGCAATGAAAAAAATTTAATGTTTAGATTATTAAATCGATATTTAAATAGCAATTTATTCAATCAAAATTTGAATAGATGACCTAGTTACTTGTTGTTTGAAGAAATTCTCCACTTCAATTTGTGTTTTTTTATAAAAAGCAAAGATGCCAATTCAGTCTTTCACTAAGATTTCGAATAGTTGTCCCTAATTCAAGTTAATTCTGTTTCGCCTCTTCCTCCCAATCATGGGGAAGCTTAATCACGTTTCTATTCTTCATTTAGTGCAAGCTCATTAGACGGCCTGCCATAAAAGATATAAAACACTCCAAATAAAACTAAAGAGCATTATAAAACACTTAGGTCATGTTTAGTAATAGTTTTTGTTTTCTATTTTCAAAAACTTGTTTTTGGGAATAGAAAAAAAAATTCTTGTATTTTTGAAATTAAAAACATGTTTGGTTAGTTGAAAAAAATAGAAAATACTGAAATATGTTGTTACTAGGATTCGAACTCTAACGCTGACTCATTAAATGGAAGGGATTTATTAAATCAAGTACGCGTTTTTATTGGCTTTTGTCTGTTTTCAATTTCCTTCACAAATTGAGTTTTGAAAACCGTTTTTGCTTTCTGTCCATTTTGGATTACCAAACAAGTTTTTTAATCTCAAAAATCGAAAATCGTTTTTGGAAACAGAAAATATGAAGAAAAAAAAAAATAGTTACCAAACATACCCTTAGATTTTCAATCATTTTATCGACTATAATGAAATGCATTCATTTTATGGATTAAGTTTGGCTACAAACTTGATTGTAGCCAATGACTACAAAACCCACCTAGTAAGTATTACTTCAAAAATCTTACCAACCATAACGAAGAACATTTCTTTTTAGATAGATAAAACCCTTTGAGATTTGTAATAACACATAAATGATCATAGGTTTTACCAACTATAATGAAGCACATTTCTTTTAAATAGATAAAACCTTTTGAGATTTGTAATAACACATAAATGATCATAGGTGATATTTGTTACATAAATCAAAACCTCAAAGAGGTGAAACTTCATTTATGAAAATTGGAGGCTAATTAAAGCCTAAAGGAGAAATTAGTGTTATTTACCCAAATAAAATACTATTAATTACATCTAATTAACAAGGTTCATTTACATTTGCAAAAAATGAAAAACACTCCCAATATGTATTTGAACCACCTTATAACACCATGCAAGCCACCCGCTTGCTCCAACACACCACAAAACCAATTTCCAATATCACAAGTATATATAAAGTTTTATAAGTTTTTAACTATAATTTACTTACTTTACTCAAGCTAAGTTTACAACTTTTAGAAAAAATCCAAAGTTAACTTGTGTTTTTCACCTTGTTCCTCACAATTTCTTCAGCCACAAAAGACAAAGAGAGCTAGAGATAAAAGAAAGATAACTTTAGTTAGCTTTAGCCCACATACAAAAAAAAAAAAAAAAAAAAAAACCAATATGTAAAGCTTCATATGAACTAATCAATCTTTATATGAGCACACGCTAAACAAAGTTTAACTAATTTACAATACAATAATACGTTCATCAGAAACTTCGTGCAAATTAAGTGAACCAAGTCCCACCCTATACATTCTCAAAAAAAAAAAAAGTCCCAATCTATAAACAACATATATGAATATATACGAAAGGACAGTGAATTTTTAAATGAAATGCTTTTATGTTTTCGCTATAACAAGTAATCTATGAGACCATGGCCCAACTTAAATTTTGATGTTCATCCAGCCATCTTATCCATCCAATTTGCACGTTTACAAGATCAATTATTGCATCCATTGATTAATTTTGTGTCCCCCCTTAAATTTCACAAATTTGGACCATAGCCTTATGACTATTGATTATAATTATTTTTTTTGGTCCATCAACAAATGGCATGTAATTCAATGATCACTTGGTAAAACTACCAGTTAAGGATATAAATGAAATACAAATTTAGATTTAAGAATGTCATATTTGATAAGATATGCATATAGTTTAAAGGGAAATTATAAATAAATTTTTTTAAAAAAGAAGTGAAATCATTTTATATATTTCTTTTTCTTTTTTTGTTTTTCATAATACTCATTTCACACAAAATTTACTAATAAAATTTATAAAAATCAGATTATAAAAAATAAAATATATGAAATATTGGGAAATTTTGAACGTTAACGTTGAAAAAAGGAAATTACCGGCGGTGGAGTTTGAGAATGAGGCGGAGGTTGTGTGGAAGCAACCGCGTCGACGGTGATGGCAGAGGAGTCGGAGTTCGTCCAAGTCAACTCGACCCAGCAACCCTGAGTTGCATTAGGATCTGGAATATTCGGCCGGAAATTCCGAATCAAACTTCGAATCACCGGGAAGGGAGAGAGTGCCGTGAAGGCAAACGGTCTCCGGGAAGGCGAACGGTTGCTGATTCGAAGGAAGGCGAACGGTTGCCAATTCAAAGGAAGGCGAACGGTTGCCGGTTCGAAGGAATGCGAAGGGTCGCCGGGAAGTCGAATGGTCGTCGGTTCGAAGGAATGCGAAGGGTCGCCGGTGCGATTTGGAGTGTTTATTTGCAACGGCGAGCTGAAGCATCGCCGTTGAGCTTAATTGGCGACGGTTGGCTCTTAACGGAGCTTCATCAGTGACGGTGGAAGCTCAACGGCGACGGTGGTTTGGGTTTTTTTGGTTGGCTCTTTGTTTTTTTTTTTTGACCGAAATATGGCTCAGAGAGTTTTTAGAAATGTTTGTGGCTCTGTTGAAAAAAAAAAAAAAACTCTAAAAACTTTTGGTGCATGTGCTGGGTATTGAAATTAGGCTTTTAAGTCTTTAGTGACGAATTCCAGTTTCGTCACTAAAGACTGGACTTTGTTAAGATTTTTAAAGACGAAATTCATATTTCGTCACTAAATTATACTTTTAGTGACGAATTATGATTTCGTCACTAAAAACATATAAGTGCACAACTATTATTATTTTTAGTGACGAATATTTTTCGTCGCTAATTCTTCCTTATAGTGACGAAAGGATTTTCGTCACTAATACTATCCATAGTAATACCTACAGTGAGGAAATATTTCGTCACTAAAAATTTCAACTTTTAGTGACGAAATATTTCGTCACTATAGATTAATTAAACTCACGCCAAAGTTTCCCTCCACTGGCGCCCATTTTTCAGATCACAATAGCAACGAAATTTATTTTTCGTCACTAAATTTTATAATTTTTTTCATTATTAGTGACGAAATTCATATTTCGTCACTAAAGCTGTATTTTTAGCGACAAAAAATATTTCCTCACTAATTTTCGTCACTAAAAATACATTTTGTTGTAGTGAGTCAACTAACCAAAGTCAACTTGTAGGCCTCTCACCATTCTGTTTTTGGAATCTCTTGGTATATGCCCCTTTGTGGGTCTTGTTTCACGTGCCCTAGATTACACTAAAAAAAAATGGATTTTGCATAACCAAAACGTTTCAAGGGAGATCTGAACACTAAATTACACTAGATATTTCCGTTGAAATATCAAGAAGTACCAATCAATTGAGTTATAAAACTCTTGGCGTAACTATATAATTAGTTTAGTTTGCCAAATATTATGAATATTACAGGGAATGTGAGATATTATGGATGGTTTATCTATACACAATATTATAGGAATGTATGATTACAAAGAGTTTTAAATTACCATATATTATTGTAATTTGATTACCTCATGAGATGGTGGAAATATTATATTCTAGATCAACTCATGAAAATATGATAATTTATTTGAAAAAGAATAAATTTTTAGGGGATATATTGATTATTTTGGAGAGGTTTTAGTGTTCTTTTTGTCATTATGGGGCACTTATTAGTCATTTTGGTTGTTTCAAGTTTATATTGACCAAGTTTGAGGTTTCAAGGGTGTTTTTTGCCATTTTAGAGGATTAAGAGATATTTTTGTTATTTTTGATGTTTCAGAAGTACTTTGTTCATTTTATATTTTTGTTGGGTATTTTAGTTGTTTTGGAGGTTTCAGAGGTAGTTTGATAATTTTAGGTATTTGGGATTTTGTTCATTTGCTTTCTTAAGAAATTATGAATAGGATTTTATTGAAGAAAATTGTGGTTTATAATTATTCAATTGTTCAACTTACTTTTGTATTTCACTTTATACTTTTAGCTTTTAGAGCATTCTCATCCAATGCTCTAAATCTTGTTTTTAGCTATTTTTCATTTTACTATAACACAAATTACTCTTTAAAAAAAAACCTATATCTGATGCTCTAGCTCTAATATTGCTGAGATTTTTTCTTGTTTTAGTGGTAACATCTTTTTTTTAGATGTTTGTAGAGAGGGAAATTTAGTCGTCCACAATGTTATTGTAGCAACATTTATATCTTAAATATTATTATTTTATTCAACCCCAATTATTTTAATCTCTCAAAAAGAATAGAGTATATATAAGATGTAGGATGTATTATTAAAATGATAATGTAAAATAGAATAAAAATATTTAAATAGAGTGATAAGGTAGTAGAAGTATTGGATGTAAGGTGTATTGACAAAGTGGTAATATAAAATAGATAAACTTCCCCCTTGTAATTATTGAATTATAAAGTTAAAAAAAAAAAAAAAAAAAAAACTAATTATATAGTTACAATGAAAACTAGATATATTCAAATCACGTTTATTACTCAGCATTTGGTGGCTACAGCTTTGGCTGATCATATGTTTGTCAAGACGTAATGAGTTACGACTTCCATATAATGATGAAAGCTTGGTAACTTTTGTGGTGCATGATGAGAGAGTTGAGAGCACAATACAATCGGCTCCAACTTACGCAGGAAATGGCGTCACAAATCGCAATGTGAAATGAAGTACATGCTAAGCTATTTTTAAGAGATTAGTTAATTAATATTTTTACAAGTTTTGAGACACGCATGATGAAAGTGACTCTAGGAATTGTCTTGTATTATTTGGACAAGAAATAAAGAATATTCATATAATGAATAATGAACGAATTTAAGTCGATTTCTTCTAGATACAAATATCATCTCAAGTAAAAAAAAAAATTTAAAAAAAGATAAAGATAAAGATAAATAAATAAATTGATATATTTTAGAAATTGGATGTGATATGTGCATGAAAATTCATCCAGTTGTAAAATCAATCCAAGTTATACATATGTAATCAATGTGATGAGCCCAAGAAGCGCCAAGAGTAGTGAGTTTTGGTTGCTTCCAACAGCCAATGAAGAAGAACGAGATGGCGGAAGCTCGTGCGTCCCAAGGTCGATCATTATCTCAAATCGACATGTACCCTGAGATGGATCCAATTTTGCAATGGTTGATAGATTATTAAATTTACATGCATCTTTTCGCTGATCCAAGGTCTGGTAGTACATATTAAAAGCATAAGAAGCATTGCTTCTAGCATCCAATGTACCGCAACTTGTTCCATATCCAAGAGAGGTGCAATCAGCATAAGTGCATGCGTAGTTTACACTGTTTGTCAAATTGGGGTCCAAAAGATTTGCCTCAGGTGACATTACACACCATTCCCTAGCCAAATACTTTACTCCTTTAGCCGCAACTAGACCACGTCCATTGCCCAAATCCAAAGCATATTTAATAGTTCCATCATAATAGAATATACCCCAATGCCTTTCAAAATTACCTGGATCTATGCTCTTAGCATCTTCATCAATAAGGCCAAACAAATAGATATCTGGTGGAGTACGCCTCTTGGGTGTGCCTTGACCTTTAATTATTCGATCAAGTAAGCCTTGATTGAATCTTTTTGCATACTCTATGTTAGCATTGATGTCACCATCAGTTGGCCATCCAACTTCACCAATGATAACAGGCATTGATCCAAAACCATTCTTTTCAAGAGCTGCAATAAGGGTGTCATAGTTTGCATCAAACACATTGGTGTAAGTGGTAGAGCCATCAACAATTGGGGTAGAATTGCCATTGAAAAAGGCATAATCTTTTGGAAAATGGGGGTCTGCGTAGAGGCTGAGAAATGGGTAGATGTTGATGGCGAGGGCAGAACCACTGTCACTGAGAAACTTGACCATGGAAATCATGAGAGGACGAATATCCGACCGGAAGTCACCTCCAGAAGGAAGATCAGTGTCGGTCTGGTACACATCTGCATTTAATGGGACTGTCACCTTCACTTGCCGGCCTAAGCCGGCTTTTATGAGGGCTGCTTGAACATTTTTGAGAGCTGGAAATGTGGTTTGCAGAAATTTGTCTTTGTATGTCTGAAGAAAAGGTTCATTACCCACTGCTACATAGCTGTGTGGATATATGCATAACATATGTTAAACACAGGTTAATTAATGCAATCAATTGCTATTAATATTTCCCTTCTAAAAAAATTGTTATTAATACATGAACAATAAGTAAGTAATATGGAACCTAAATGTGTATATGTAGTTGAATTCAAATTGTAGCACTCACTCATTTATATTGGATCAATATGTTGTCATTCTCAATTGTTGGATTACATTTCTCAACAATGATTTTCATGTGTATATTCTCAACATGCTTCTCAATTTTCACATCAATCTTATGTTAAACATGATAAGAAATAAATTCAATAATACACATATAGCATAAATCAAATTTCTAGTCCTTACGTTGAAGATGAACAAGACATATATAGAAAGGCCTATAATTCTTCAACAGGACATACATAGAAAGGCCTATAAAATGTAGGAATGACAATGGGTAAGGGTTTAGTACTTTTCAAACCCAAACTCTTTAAATATTTCTACATATCAAAGTCTATTTAATTTTCAGAAATTCCATCACAAATTCATTCTTTTTATATTTAAAAAATACAAACCACCCATTCATTTAATTAAGTTGAGTTAAACAATTAAGTCAGATCAGGACAAGTTAACCGAAAGTTGAATATCTAAAATATTGTTTATTTAAATTTAAGCATATTAGTAAGCACTCTTACACTAAATTTAATAATAAGTAATTTTTTAAAATAAAGTGAAACACGCTTTATTTTAAAAATACAGGTAATTTAGTTATTTAATTTAGTGAAACACACTTGATATACAAACCCTCATTGTTTATGTAAATAAAAATAATAATACAGGTAATTTAGTTATTTAAATACATAATCAGGATGGGTTCAATACCTAATGTGCAAAACTTAAACCGTAGCACGCTTAAAAATTTAAATCCAAACTCACACCAAACCCATTTAAAAATTTCAACACCAATACTATTAGCATCGGGATTGGGTCGGAAAATATATTAAACCCAAGGCATTAGCAATTAGACCAAATAAAAAGTACTAATATACACGATAATTTTTATTATTATTAATAATATTTTGAAAATCTAACAATTAACCATTCTAAGTTATTTAATTTTAAAGTATAAAAATAAATAAAAAATTAAAAAACAAAAAACAACTACAACTTAAAATTAAAATATTTGGATAAATGACACTTTTATGCACATCAAAGGTATAAAGAGGTAGTCTAATAAGAAGTTAATAGTGTGTGTATAGTTTTTGGTGACTTTTATATTATAGTTGCATTTGACATTAACTTAAAAAGTCAGTTTTTATTACTATTTAGTTTATTTTTGCTATTATTTATGGGTCTCATTGCACTTTTGGGTACTATTCATGGATTTCACTATACTATTTCAACTACTTTTTAGTTTTATCTACAGTACTTTCAGTAAAAAGTTTTCAGTTTCAGCTAAATAAATTATTTCCAAACAGACTTTAAATGTGTAATAAATAACTAAAAACTAGTTTATTTCTAAAAAAAAAAAAAATTAAAAATTGAATTATTTGCAACAAAAAACGGAGACAAAAGTTACAATTACTTTTGAGTGGAGTTGTAATGTGCCTTTATATTAGAACATTTTTCCCTCTCCATATGGGTGTGTGTTTATTTCTCCAAAAAAAAAAAGATCTCTGTGGCTTTACCCAAACGAAAACGTACAGGGTGACTTCTTGAAAACTAGTAATCAGTGTTCATCTATTCAGAATAAGTTCATGCATTAATTAGCCATGCAGATGCTTGTCTTAGAAATGAAAATATTGAATTTTGGGAGGTCAGGCTTGAGAAAAAACAAGATAAAGGGTTTACCTTATATTGGTCCCATATTTGGATATGTAGTTGGAGACATTTTTATCTACCCAGTCCTCGGCAACTCGGACACTGCTTGCAAGCGGTGCTAAGAACTCATTGGGTATCCCAAGCATAACCTCAATACCAGATCTCCCAAGAGCTTTGAGTGCCCCAGGATCTGCTTCAAACAGCTTCACTTTATTAAATCCATTGTCTTTCAATAGCCTGACCACTATTTTTGGTGGGACTGGATGCGTTAAACGAGTTCCCCAGTTAACACCCAGGCCTAAGACCCCTTTTACTTGTCCTCCTAATAACATGCAAAACAACAAGAACCATAAGAAATAGCGGAAACCCATGTTGATTTTCTCCCAACTTTTTTGTTTTCTTAGGTTTCTTGCTCCAACACAAGTATTTATGAAGTAATATTTAATTGAACCTATGTTCAAAGGTATACATGAATCTTCTTTTCCTTTTATGAAAAGAAAGGCAAGGAATTACATATGTGCAATAAGGAACTGGATTCCAAGGGAAAACCCATTTGGCTGACCTATATTTGAGGAAAATCTATCAAGAAAGTTAGGAATGGAGTTAACTTGTTATGTGCTGGTATTCTTTGGACCCAAAAGCAGAAAACCTATTGACAAGGGATGCACATTTCCCAATTTGGATATCTTTCTCAACTAAATAAATTAGTTTGCATGAAAAGTCCCTTTCTTATTCTTCTCCCACTTTATTTTAGCTTTTCCAAATCCGATATATCCCTCATGGCTTAGGAATATTGCCAGTCAGCCGTAGCTCTCGCACAAAACTTCGTCAAAATCCTTAGCTATACTTCAAATTTGACGCACTAAAACTTTATTTGAAAAATCTTATTTAGACCCCAATTTTTTTATGCAATGAATTTATTAATTAAGTTTCAATTAAACAAATTATGATACAATAAGCTACAAAATCAGCAAGTCATCAAAGTTATAAAGCAAGTTTTCTGATGATTCAAGTTTTTCATTTCTAGTTTTGTTAAGGGGCCTTGTGTCCATCTTGTTTTCTAGTTTTGTTTGGAACTTAAATCTATACTTACCTTGTCTTGGGGAATTAAGTCTATTTTTTGTCCTTCATCTAGGTGGTTTTAGGCTTATCTAGTTATTTTTTTGGCCCGTAGGCCCATCCTTGTTTGTCTTGGGGTGTTAGACCCATCTTGTAAGGCCTTAAACCTATCTTTGTTTTTGTCTAGGGAATCAGAATTAGGTCTATCATTGTTTTTGGATTAGGCATTAGGCACATCCTTGTCTTTTCTAGGGGCTTAGACCCCTCTTGTTTTGATTTAGGCCCGTCCTTATTTGTCTAAGGGCCTTTAGGCCCACCTTGTTCTCTATTTGCGCCTTAGGTCCATCCTAGTTTGTCTTGGAGTTATGTCCTTTGATTGGGTCTTAAGCATATACCTATTTTTTCTAGAAGCTTTAGAGCATTAGCATCCGATGATGTAAAAAGTGTTTATTATACATCCTCAAAACCTAATTTATCTATTTTACCATCTTATTCTACAACTCACTTAGCATCCCAGTTTCTATTTTTACATACAACTCATCAAAATAATATAAAATATATCAACAAATAATACCAACTTGTTTTTCAAGAAAGCAAATAAGGTGTCAGAAAGGAATTTATCACAATCTAACTTAAATCTCAAATTTATTATCTATTGAATAATGTATGCATGTGAAAACTTTTTTTTATTTTTTATTTAATTAGAAAAAAAAAATGCAACCCAATCAAAATTTAGACTTAATTAATTTTTGTTGAAACCAATCAAAATTAATTGTTTTAAATCAAGTGTGATCTGGGCCCATTCTATAGCTGTGCCATGATAATTGAATATTGTTTTAATGATACCTTTTGATCTTGTGGTCCGATCAAGGCCCATGACATACCGTTGTGATCTTAGAGCGTTAAGATTTGTTTTGTATCACAAAATTGAAGATCTAACTATTGAAATTATGATTATGCCCATGATGCAAAATTACTATTTTGCCTTTAATATCGGTTAAATGTAAGTTGTGAAATGGAGCGTCTACACCATCTTTGTTTGTCTTGGGGTGTAAGACCCATCTTGTTCTGTCATAAGGCCTTAGGCCTATCTTTGTTTTTGTCTAGGGGAATTAGGCCTATCATTATTCTCTGATTGGGCCTTAGGCCCATCCTTGTCTTTTGATGCAGGGCAATTTCAAGTAGCTATATCATAACCCTTTTATAACTAATTAGTTAGTTAGTTAGGTGATTTCTTAAGCATTAGCCGATAGGATTTAGACACTTGTCAACCATCTAGAGGCTACCAATGCCAAACAACTAGTATAAGTAGTAGAATGTAAGCTCTTTGTAAATCAAATAGAGGTACTTATCCACCTATGATTATGTTCTAAGTAACTCAACCTTTTCATTGTTTCTAAACCATACATAAACAACCCATCATATTCCCTACATTAGTTTGGTATTAGAGCTTGAGATCCTTAGGATTCAAGTTCCTTTACATTTTTTTCTTTTCTTTTCTTCATCCCAGTTCCAAGAACCCATCAAGATTCAATCTTGATTGTTAATTCTGATCCTAAACAACTTCCTTTAGTAAACCACGGCCTTCAATTGCATTAGCAATTAGTTTGTAACAACAATAAGTCATGTTGAGTGAGAAGGCAAGAAAGGATAAAGGAAAGAAGCTTGCTATTTCTACAGCAGATGAGGGAGACGTTGCAGCCAACGAAATGGGGGATCAAGGGGGTTAACTTGATTTGGCAACTGAGGTAGCATTGTTGAGGAGGCAATTACAAGCCTTGACTGAACAATTGAGAAGAGATTAGAAACAACAACATAATCAGCATGATGTTGCTAGAAGTGAAACTTCAAATGGGGGGGATTACTAGTAGTTCTTTGCTCATATTCCTAAGAAAAATCAAGAGTGGCATAACCACAATCCTTTGATGGTTCAACCAAAGATGCTAAACTAGAATTGGAAATCAAGATTTAAGATTCAATTCCTTGAATTTGATGGCAGCTTGGATCATAAGGAGTTTGTGGATTGGCTTAATGCAATTGAAGAGATCTTTACTTGTTATGATATTCCTGAATCCAAGAAAGTTAAATTGGCAGCAGCCAATTTGAGAGGCAAGGTAAGATCTTGGTGGGAGAAGATGAATATTGAAAGCCTGAGGAAACGAAAAACCAAGATTCATACTTGGTAGAAAATGAAACAGAAGCTTAGAGAGCAATTCTTGACTTACAACTACAGTTGCGCCCTTTACAGCGAAGTGTAAATCCAAGATGTCCATTTCCTCCACAATGACTGGATTGTTTCAAAAGCTTTCAATAGGACAATGCCGATTGAGAATTAGCAAGTCAAGGGCGCAGTCACTTCTAGAATCAGTGCTCGAAGTGGTGATGCAACATTCAACTTCACCAAGAAGGTTGAAAATGGATCAAATTTTGCTAAATCAAGGAAGGCTTCCAAGGTACCAGCTAAAAACCAGCCTGTTTTGTCAAAGGGTAAAACCATGGTGGTTGAAGAGATAAAAGATCAAGATTTTCTGATTCAAGAGTTAGAAGATCAAGACTTGCTAATAGAAGCATTCGAAAATCAAGATTTGCTGGTTAAAGAGTTAGAAGATCATGATGTGGGCCAACCTATTTTTTATAATTAAATTGAAGAACAGATTGGTGAAGAAGGGAAAGAAATGAGTGATAGCATGAAATATGTCACTGAACTTGTTTATGACCAGTCTATGAAAGAAGCAGATGTTATTGTTGAGGAAGAAAATGATTTATCATTAAGAACAAAGGCCTTGCAAGTTCCAAAGCAAGAAATGGAGGAAGACAAACAACATAAAGGTAAAAAATTTTCGATTAATTTCTGCATTGTAGGAAGAATTTGTGACTTGTTAATTGAGAAAGGTAGTTATGAGAATATGGAGTCACAAGAGATTTTGAACAAGCAAGAATTGAAACATCAACATATATTGTCTTGCTTAAATAAAGGAGATGAAACTAGAGTTTCAAGAGGTTGTTATTCCATTCTTTGTGATGAAGTAGACATACAATCATGTAACTACGATATGCAAGTTATGTGGATAATAGTTATGCGATTGATAGTGATGTAATATATATAAAATTTATGTGGTTAATATTTGTACAAATACACAAGTTATGCGGTTAATAGCGATGTAATATTATATATATATATATATAAATTAAATTAAATAGTGATGAAATTCAATCACATACTTTAAATATATTTAGTTTAATTTTATAAGAACATAGTGATTGTCATAGATGATCTCCTTAAATCACATGAATAATTTGATAAGATGTGATAGGTCAAGAATGTATTGACCCCTTTGGTAAATTAATCAATTAATTAGATTCAATTACATGCAATAAGCGTGGTAGTACAAACAAATCATCAACTAAGTTAAATGCAGCGAAAAATAAATTTGACACAGGTGATTTGTTTACGAATGGGGAAAACCATCGAGGCAAAATCCCACTAGGTGAATTTAAGGTCACCACTCCTGAGAATCCATTATTATCAAAACAAGCGGTTATAAGTAAAAGGAATCCCAGTACCTAATACCGACCTACAGTTGAACCCTTACCCCAATACCTAATTGGACTTATAATGTAGCGGCAATTTCTTCTTTCAATGCACGAATCACAGTACGTGACTAACCGATGATGCACAGATCCCAGTATGTGACTAACACACCAACTTGAGGAAGATGTTGGCTACAAAGTTTTTTAGTTCATCCAACAATGAAAATCACGAAGCTCCTTGATCACAAAACCCTTAGCGCAAAAACGCAGTAGCTTCTAGAAAGAATATAATGAATTATGGCAAATTCTGTCTCCGATCACAATTTGCATGCACAATGACTTTGCATCAAGTTGCATCACTTGAGACGGCCCTTAAAATAATCCTTATATATGTCTAGGATTGTAAGAAAAGAAACCCTACACAAATACACATGGATATGCGTGAAATCAGACCTGAAAAATCTAATTTCATAATTCTCGATAGATACAGCTTCTGTCTAGCTGCTGTCGAGATTCATCATTAAACCTTGATAGATATGATTCTGTTGAGCTATCTGTCGAGCGTTAATGAACAGCACTCATTCACTTGTTTCTTGGACAAATTTGCATGGATTCAATACTAAACTTGAACTCTTGTTCCTTGAAGTACTAAACCCATCCTAGATCTACCCAATTACAAGTAAAGTGCATTTTGTCAAATGATTAGCCAATTTACATAACATGTCTTTAACAATTTCACATATGTCATAACAAGATGATTGCATAAAAATAAATTTCTAAAACTTCGATTTTCAAGTCGAAGTTAGCTTATTAATAGTAAGTTATTGTAACTTATCACACTTGTGAGTCTAGGAATTTTGGATTCAAGTAGTGGCAAGCTCTAGCATTGCATGAGTGGTCCCACGTCATTCTTGAGTCGGGTATATGAAAGGGTCATGGGCAGTGATCACACCTACAAACCCCTTTTTCTCTCAAGTTTAAAAATAAATAAATAAAAAAGGTCAAATGCCAAGTTATCAAAATTTAGTGCCTGTTTGTTTCAGCTTTCCCAACCCAAAAAGCACTTTTTGAAACCATAAATGTAATATATGCGTTTGGTGGAAGCTAAAAAGGAACTTTTCAGAAAAAGTTGCGTTTAGCTCATGTGAAGAGAATGCGCGTTCTCTTAATGGAGTTGTGAGGAGCCTTTTCCAAAAGCCCGTGCGCGTTGAGAAATCCTATCGTTGGACTCTGGGTGAAGTTACCAAATTGCCCTTCACATTTTATTGAAAATCTAACTTTACCCTTTGATAAATCAAAAGATAAGCTTCACGCCATTCCTCATTCCTCTCATCTCTCTATTCTGCCCTCTGCCCTCTCAATAACAAATTTCCAAATCCAAACACAAAAAAATCTATAACAAATTCCCAAATCAGCTAAGGAAAAAAAAAAATCAATCCCTTGCAAATTAGGATTCCTCAAAATGCAAAACAAAAAAACATCAGAATATAGCAAAATCTTTCAAATGGAGTTTGTACCCATCTTGCGGTGGATGGATTATGGAGGTTTGGAGAAGAAGTTGAAGAGTCTCTCCAAGAGGACGGATGAGTTCTTGCAAGCACTTATTGATGAGCAAAGGCGTAAGGAGGAAGAGGGTAACACTATTATTGACCATATGCTTTCGTTTGCTCAATCTTCCCGATCTGAATCATCCCATTTATGAGTGGTTGAATTTAGAGAAAAAGAAAAGAATCAAGAAGATCAGGGTGAAGAAGTGCATCGGTGTTACAGACGAAGTGCTAAGGAAAAAAAAAAAAAAAAAAAAGAGGAAGAAGGAGAGCTCTGTGGAACGTTCTGGAGTTTGGAGGAAGTGGTAGGGAAAAAAAGAGGAAAGAAGGAAAAAAAGAAAAGAGTAAGGGTACGTGTGTGGAGGAGAAAAAAAGAGGGGAAAAAAAAGGAAAAAAAAAGAAGGAAATGCGATACGTGTGTGGAGGAGAGAAAAAGAGGGGGAAAAAAAAAGGAAAAAAAAGAAGGAAATGTTATCACAATATTTTCACAATACTTTCACAATAAATCTTAAGTGGTAGGTTATTATTAGCTAATATTGGTGAGGAAAAAAAAATTTAGAAAGAGAAAAAAATAATTGTAATAGTACGTTCAAATTAAAATTAGTATCAATTATCACAATATTTTCACAATACTTTCACAATAAATCTTAAGTGGTAGGTTATTATTAGCTAATATTGGTGAGGAAAAAAATAATTTCACAATATTGATTTAAGTATGAAATAAACTCATTTATATATATATTGTCATTTTTGGTAATTTACCACTCAAACCACCACTTTTATAAGTGCTAGCTAAACACTCAGCTTTTTCAAAAAGCACTTTTTAATAGTTTTTACTAAACACTCAGCTTTTACAAAAAACTCAATTTCATACCGCACTTTTTGAAAACCCCACTTTTTCAAAAAACCCAATTTCAAAAAACTAAACCAAACTCACCCTTAATCTTGCAAGCAAACACATATTTGCTAGACTACTAGAAATATTTGTGCGTGTGAGTGAGTGAATATCCACTCTAACAGGTTTCAATTATTCAACACATTTACCACAAAACAAATAAATGGGCTAATCATTTCGATTATATTAGAGTTTGGACTTGTCCATGACTAATGTACTTTTTGTATTTTTGGGAAATCAAAAAAAGTTGTACATCTACACTCTCGTATAATATGCATATTTTGGATTATAGTTTTTTTATAAATATATGCTTATTATTAAAAAAAATTATATATATAAAAGGATTTTATTTGTGATCCATTTAAAGCATAGTGTATAAAGGTAAAATTTTCCAATTGTTCTTTTCAGCTTGTTGAAGAGCATTCAATAAAATAAAAAACGATGCTGAATATGACATGAAATCCGCTGTAGCACATTGGCAATTCTTGATGATTAAGAATCCAGGTTCAAATCCTGGCAGCGGAAATTTTTTTTTTCTTTTTTTAGTGGATTTATCGGGCAAATAATTAAATAAATAATAATCCTCATAATTAAAAGAACTGGTAATAAAACACACCGAAAATGCTAACTTTCAGTGATTTAAAAAAAAAAAAATGTTGTTTGTTTTAATTCTATTGGGCCCGCTCTGCTTAGATCCCAATTTTAGTAGCCCACTCAAAAATTTTTTATTAAAAAGAAAAATCTGTTGCATAAATAAAAAGACCTTGCTTTTAAAACACAACGAAAATGCTAATTTTTATTTCTTTTTTCTTTTTTTATTGGGTTTATTGGGCCCGCTTAGATGAAAAATAATTAAATAAATAATAATCTGCATAATTAAAAGAACTGGTAATAAAACACACTGGCAGCTGAAACTCTTTTTCTTTTTATTTTTATTTTTTTTAGTGGGTCTCTAAGTGCTCTCTTGTGCAGAAAATTGTTCTGGAAGTATGTTCAATGGAAACGGCTAAGAGCATCAAGATATATATTGCCAAGCTTGCTTCAATGTCTAGAACGACAAAAAGTCTAGAACCAAAAAAGATTTTCACAACTTTTTTTCACAATTGTGACGTGGGAGAGTGCGATTAGTGAAAAAAAAAAATAGTGAGTTTATGTGTAATGATTAACTACTTACAATCTGTTACATCAAAATTATGACAAAAAAATTGTGAAATAATTTGTAATTCTAGAACCACTCATTTTAAAATAAATGTTATACCATGTAACCATTCTATGAGAATAAAACAAATTTGAATAAAATCCAACGAAAACAATTTCACAAGCAATCAAGAATATGAAAAGAATAATTATGCTAATGAGTTAGAAAAGTAATTTATATTTGTTAATAAACAAACAATATTACAATAGCTAAAAATTAAATATAGCGTATAAAAATGTAATATTATTTTATTACATAACATGATTTGGATAATTTGGTATTTATTCTAATACAGAGCATAATTTTTTATAGTGCTCAATTTAGATCTTAAACTATGAAACTTTACTAATTTTTGTTTATAATCTTTTGTGGTGAACAAAGTATTCTTAATAGTTGTGTTAGAAGTAATACTATTTATTTAGAAAAAAACAAAGATTTGCCAAATGAAAATAATCAGATGGGTGACAAATTTTAACTTTTGCAATTTTACTTTAATTGTTATTATTATTTTATAACAATGCATATATAGAAATTTAATTCTTAGATTTTGCTAATAATTGTTTATTTGATAATATGTTTTGGGTGGATGAAATTACAATTTCTGCAAAGAAAATAACCTTAATAGATTATCAATAACAAATTGTTTTTCTTAATTAGTCCAATTAATCATTATTAAGTTTATTAATTTTCTTAGTTATGTTTTTCAGTATTTAGATTGTAGGCTAAAAAAATAAGGTTTGAGAAAGTTTGTTTAAAAGTAAAAGAATAATTTCCAAATTTTATATTCTTCTTAATGATTTACAAATGTTATAAATAACTTTTATTAAAAAAATGGATATTTTCATTAACTTGCCTTTTAAATTTCTGAGAAAAGATGTATTATTTTCATTTTGGTACGAAAAAATTTATATTTATAATTTATGATTGTTCTTATATTACATTTATAATTGTTCCTATAATAAATAAAAATATGATTATGAAATACATTATTCTTTATTAAATTAGTTTAAATTGTAAAAAAATTAATAAAACCACCATAAAAATGATTATCACGTGCAACGCGCGGGTTCATGGCTAGTTTAAATAAAATCCAACAAAAATAATTTCACACCCAATCAAGAATATGAAAAGAATAATTATGCTAATAAGTTAGAAAAATAATTTATATTTGCTAATTTACACAAACAATATTACAATAGCTAAACATTAATAATTGAAGTGTATTCCTCAAATATTATATATTCCTCAAATATTATAATACATAATGACTTAATGAATATTATAAATTGGTAAAAATAAAAATTTCTTCTAAAAAAAAAAAGTTATAGCATATACACCCATCGCACACTAGACATTGGCTAATCGAATTTAAAAGTTATAATACTAATAAACTCTCTGTTCAACTCACCTATCTTAAGCAATGTCCCAGTGAGGTCAAGGGCTTTATAGCTAAATTAGTATTTCTTTATGTACAAAGTGCTCGATGGTTTAAGGGGAAAAAGGTTTAAGTTACAAGATTAACAGTATATTATAATTATCTCTTTTAAAAAAAAAAGGTGAGGCCAAAAAAATATATACTTATCAAAAATAAGTTCTACCTCTATTGGTTCCTAAATGACCTTCATGAAAACTTTGAGCCAGCCTATGCACAATTTTGCATTTGTTCCCCGCTAAGCTCACTTGACTTAGTGTTCATTTGGGAACAATTTATCTAACTTATTACTGAAATCTTTTTTATGAAAGTATGCTAAAATATACTTGTACTTTGAAAAAAATTGAAAAATGAGAAAAAGTAGGAAAAAAAATGAAATTTTAAAAAGTTGTACATAAAAACTTGAAGCTGATGCCATTTAAATGGATCACAAATAAAATTAAAGCATAGTGTTGAAGAGCATTCAATAAAATAAAAGACGATGATGAATATGACATAAAATCCGCTGTAGCACGTTGGCAACTCTTGATAAATGAAAATCGGAGAATCCAGGTTCAAATCCTGGCAGCAGAAAATCTTTTACCTTTTTTTTCTTTTTTCTTTTTTTAGTGGGTTTATTGGGCTCGCTTAAATTAAAAATAATTAAATAAATAATAATCTGGATAATTAAAAGAACTGATAATAAAAACACCGAAAATGCTAAACTTTCCGTGATTAAAAAAAAAAAAAAGTGGTTTTGTTTTGTTTCTATTGGGCCCGCTCTGCTTAGAAATCCCAATTTTAGTGGCCCACTTAAAATTTTTTTATTAAAAAGAAAAATCTGTTGCATAAATAAAAGACCTTGCTTATAAAACACAATGAAAATGCTAACTTTTATTTTTCTTTTCTTTTTGTAAGTGGGTTTATTGGGAAATTGACTTGTCTTAGAACATTAAGTGGTTTCAACATAGGTGGTAAGGATGATAAAGAAGGATGTAAACTTGGAGAATTAAAAAATCTGAACCAACTTCGAGGGAGCTTTAAAATGCATGGGTTGGGAAATCTGGTAGATGTAGGGGAGGCCCAGAATGCGCAGTTGAAGAAGAAGATACATCTCCATGATTTGGAACTAGATTTTTGGGTTGAAGGTCAAAGAAGAGAGGAAGGGGAAGAGGGTAGAAGAAGAATGGGGAGTGATGTAGCAATTTTGAATGCCTTAGAACCACCTTCACACTTGGAAAAGTTATCAATTGAGAGTGTCATGGGCACCACTGTGTATACTAATTGGATGACGTCCATGACCAATTTGAAAAGTCTTGATATCAATTGGTGCTCTCAGCTAGAGTGTTTGCCACCTTTGGGGAAGTTGCCGTTGCTCAAAGAATTAAATATACTGGGTGCAAAAAATGTGAAAAAGTTGGGAGATGAATTTTTAGGAATAAAATCCAAAAACAAAAGCAAGAAAGACGACTGCCATGTCATAAATATATTCCCAAACCTGAGAGTTCTCGAAATTGGCAATTTGCAGAGCTGGGAAGAATGGATTGGGATGGGTGGGAAGAGAGAAGAAGTGGAAGAAGAAAAAGATAGTGGTTTGGTTTCAGATCCAATAATAAAAATAATGCCACGGCTTGAAAGGCTGAAAATTGATAACTGCCCCAATCTGAAGTGTCTGCCAGACTACGTGCGTACTACTCCATTACAGGAATTATTCATTCGTGACTGTCCAATTCTCAAGCAACGTTGTGAAAGAGAGATAGGAGATTGCTGGCCCATTATTTCTCACATCCCAACAATCTACACACCGTAAAGTAACGATCAACCCCAGTTTGATGCAAACAATCAGTCAGAGTATGAGGAGGATGGGGCTGAGTATGAGGCGGATGAACAAGTGGAAGTAGACATTGATGAGGCGGACGGATGCATATTATGAGATTGGGTAGTAAGAGCAAGCAAGGGGTCATGAATTTTAAACAAGTAGAATTTTTTTGAATGATGATACTGATAGAGAAGAGGAATATAAAATTGAAGCTAGGGGTCACCTTAAATATCCCTTTTGCAACATTATATTTACTCTTACGTTAGAGCCAAAAGGGTCAATTCCTCCCCAGCCTCACAGTGCAGTGAAATCAATTTAAATAGTGGAAGAGCTTGATGTAAATCCAGTACCTGCAATACTCTTCATGTAGCAGCTGAAAATTATATCAACTTTGGGATTTGTGCTTTAATGATGATAGTGTTTGACACAAATCTGAAATTGGATGTCAAAAGAATGCATGATCCAAATGGTGTTGACTAAAGAGGCCTTTGTGCTCGCATGAGGAGGATACGGAACTTTTATGCTTGAAATACATTTTCTTTGACACCAAAGGTAGTGAATTACATCCATAAACAAGCTGATATCATTCTTGGCGCATCATGAGGGGTCCATAGTAATTTTTTACAACATTCAGGTCTGCGTAATTAAACGATGCGGAACCCAGAAAATGGCTTCTATGATTTTTGAGGTAATTTAGTTTAATTTGGCATTGACGCTGATCTATACTGCACTAAATGCAAAAATTCTTTTATAACCCAAATTTGGAGAGTAATGGGATATGTGGATATTTATGCTGAAATCATTATTATAAAAAAAAAAGAAAAGAACTGGTAATAAAACACACTGGCAGTGGAAGCTATTTTTCTTTTTATTATAATTTTTTTAGTGGGTTTATTAGGTCCGCTTAAATTAAAAATAATTAAATAAATAATAATCCCGACTCTATGCAACCTCGGCAAATGACCCACTTGCCTTCAATAGTCCTAGAACATGTGTAATCTTGATGTATGGTGATTTCCTTTGATTTGGCTATGTGGTTTCAATCTCACAAACATTCAAACTGGGATTGACATAAGTGGGCTAATATATACAATGAGTATTTGATCGAGCACTAGGCATGCATGGCTCTTTTATGATGTTTGGCTATTTCATGGGATGTAAAACAAAGGCTCTAGATCAAGAACACAACTCTCTCAGTTGTTCAAATAGCCAAACAACAAAAGAAAAGAGAGGTCTTTTGGACCTACAAGGACTCTCAAAAAATTTTCACAACGTCTTCTCACAACTGCAATGTGGGAGACTGTGATTGGTGAAGAAAAAATAGTGAGTTCATATGTAAATGATGGTTAATTATTCACAATCTATTATATCATAATTATGACAAAAAAATTGTAAAATAATTTTGTAATTTTAGAACTACTCATTTTAAAATGAATGTTATACCATGTGACCATTCTACGAGAATAAAACAAATTTAAAGAAAATCCAACGAAAACAATTTCACTCACAATCAAGAATAGGAAAAGAATAATTATGCTAATAAGTTAGAAAAGTAATTTATATTTGCTAATTGACACAAACAATATTAAAATAGCTAAATTTTTACATTTTCCCTTTTTGTAATCTATATCTATATATTACTAAAAGCTGAAGCGTAGCATTTAATGTTGATACGCTCACATTGAGCCACATTAACAGCCACGTCATCATTTTTTGTTTCCAATTTTTGTTATATATATAAATAAATAAATATATTTAAACATTTTCTCATTTAAGGTGACTTAAAAACTCCATTATTTAAAAATTAACTAAAATCTGAAGCGTAGCATTTAATGTTGATACGCTCACATTAAGCCACATTAGCAGCCACGTCATCATTTTTTGTTTCCAATTTTTGTTATATATATAAATAAATAAATATATATTTAAACATTTTCTCATTTAAGGTGACTTAAAAACTCCATTATTTAAAAATTAAAATATCTTTTCCTTTATTTTTATTATTAATTTTTCAAAACTCTCCCTCCCTTTTATCTCTTCATCTCCCCACTACTTTCTACCTAAATATCATTCTTTCTCTACCTTTTTGTCTTCCTTTATTTTAACTCTTCTTATTCTCAACATCTTACTATAAATTTGACAATTTCTTTTCACTCTATGCATAGTTTTCTCACACAAAAAATGTTACTTCTCTCTCTCTCTCTCTCTCTCTCTCTCAATTTTTTTTTCATTTTTTGTTTGATTTTTTTTTTCATTGCATCAATTCTTTGGGTTGATGGATTTTTATGTTTATTAGAATTCTACTTTGGGTTGATGCAATTTATTTTTGTGTTTTAAGCTGTTATCTTTTATATTCTCTTTGATTAAATATTATCCTAC
This sequence comes from Notholithocarpus densiflorus, assembly GCA_030021035.2. Classification (NCBI taxonomy): domain Eukaryota; kingdom Viridiplantae; phylum Streptophyta; class Magnoliopsida; order Fagales; family Fagaceae; genus Notholithocarpus; species Notholithocarpus densiflorus. Next base: position 783,863 of record JARYZH020000113.1, on the reverse strand, counting down.
TACATTATGCATATAGTATATAATAATATAATGGTATTATATTACATAGAATGACTTGGATAATTTGATGTTTATTGCTATATAGTTTATTTTTACTCTTTTTTCCTCTCATCTTATTTTATTCAACATTTAAATCCAATTATATCCTCCATACTGTTAAATTATGCGGCACAAATCAAGAAAATGGCTAGACACAAACCTGCCTTCCTTTACCATACATTGGGGGAATCAATATATTTGTGTGATAAAGGGTCATATAATTTATAATTTAGATAGCACCCTTTGAATGTGACTAGGCCCATAGATTGAGCAATTTGTAGACTTAAAAAGGCTATTGAGAATTAACTTTTTGAATTAAGTCTAAAAAAATATGAACTACTATATATCATTTAGATAAAAACTTCTATCATAGATACATTAATATTTTTTTTGCCACATATTTATGATGAATCTTGTAATATCAGTGGGCTGAAAGTTTCCGGCGTTGATGATTTTAAGACTGAGTCCTGAGAAAACAAACACAGAATCAGAGGAGACCGGTGGAAGCCGGCCAAGAATCCTCTGATGGCAAAGTTAGTCTTTTTGGTAGTTTCAAGTATATTGGAAGTATCAGAATGCCCTACCCTCTCGTTGGCGAGCGCTTATATAGCATGCGGGGAACGGTTACTTGTTTGGTAACCGTTCCTATTGTTGAGGAGTTCGAAAGATTCGGAGATAACTTCCATAACTGCCATGGAGGTTACATTATTTGGATCTGCATTCCACAATGGTTGTTGGACTTGACTTGTAATGGTTTGACTCATCTCTTACACCTGGTGGAAATTTGAGTCGTCTAAGGCTCAAAGTGCTCAGGGCGCAACAACCTCGTCCGTCCTTTAAGGATGGACGGATGAGGTTGTTATGGACGGATGAGGTTGCCACGGACGAGCATGCTCCTTCTTCCTCTTTTCTTTGGATGACTTATATGGACGAGATACGACTTGTAGATTTTCATTACACCATCAATTGCCCCCTCGTCCATATGGGTCGTTTAAAGGGGAAGGGGTAACCTGGCGTCACTTCCTTGAATGTGTGTAACTGGTGTTAGTGAGTTGACGTGCCACGTGTCACTATTTTATTGGCGATAAGTCCCGTCGATTCATTTTTTCAAGGTGAACGCCACGTGTCACCTCCTGATTGGTTGTGTCGTATCATATGCCCAGGTCAGCTGCCTATAAATAGGGGAATTCCTCCATTACCCTTCACATTTCTAAGATTTTCCTCCTTTGACATTCGTTGTCTAGAGCCTCGTCTAGGAGTTTCCTCACATCCATAGCCTTCGTTCGTCCTAGAGCCAAGTATTCCTTCTTCTCTCGTCTTCTAGGTTTCTCTTTAATCTTTTTTCGAAAATGTCGTCTAGTGATAGTTTAGAGAAAGTCATAGACGAGTATCAAGACGAAAGTAGTTGTAGCACAAGTTCTAGTGGCTCTAGTAATAGTAGTGGGGGGAACTCCACGGACGAGGAATATGTTTCTGGCGTCCCTGGGTTTCCCTTGGAGGCCATACAAGAAGAGCTTGGAAAGGCCTCGGGGTCTCAGGCAAGCACCTCGTCCAATGTCCCCCCGTCTAGCCCTTTGGACGAGGAGGTCACTGTGTATAGTTGTGCAATAGAGATTCCTTCCAAAACAGACGAGCAAAGACTTAATAATCTTAGGACATGGTACCAAATCCCAGATGAGCTTAACCCTAGGTTGCCCGTTCGTGGAGAATGGTGTTGTGATTCTCATTTTGGGATAGGCGTCTATGAAGCTTATCTTTTGGGGGGGTCTAAGGTTTCCTTTGAATGCTTTTACTAGGGAGTTATTAATTAGGCTAGGCTTAGGAATATGTCAATTCAATCCTAATGCATGGAGATTGATCATCTCTATGCAAGTTTTGTGGAGGGAGGTATTCGGAGGGGACCGTCCTCTTACTGTAGACGAGTTCCTTTACTTTTATAAACCTTAAAAAGTTCATCAGTCCCTTGGCTTCTACCAGTTCATAGCTAGGGGCAAAGATTGTAGACTGATTAGGTCCCTACCCTCGTCTGACAGAAAATGGAAGACAGAGTTTTTCTTCGTCTCCAGCTCCTGGGCTGGGAATCCTATGGACGTTGGCCGGGACACATTTGGTCGTTATACTGGGGACCTAGGGAACCTTCGTCCTGATGGGTAAGTCCCTTCCCTTTTTTTTTTTTTTTTTTTTTTTTTTTTTAAATTTGCGTCTAACTTTTACTTTATTCCTTTACAACTGTTGGACGACCTTCTCTTAGCAAGTTTCTTCGTGACCGCATCCACAGAGCTCGTCTACACGCAGATAGAAATTTCCATTCTTTAGTGACGCTTAGACAACTTGCTAAGTGGGGATTAGGCCCTAATCCTTCTGAAGAGGCACTCGCACACGAGATTACAGTAAGGAGAAGTAAGTTTTAAACTCAAAACATCCCTTATACACTTTTTGTTTTAGTTCTAAAAACTTCTCTTTTTTGTTTCCCTTTTTCTTTCTTTTTTTAGGAATGGCAACAATGAAAGGAAACAAAGGAAAAGAGGTTGTAGGTGAGGGGGATCGTCCTTAGGCCCAAACTCAGATTCATCCAGCAGCTGGGGATAATCGTCTTGAGATCCCCTCCCAGACTCGTCCATCTGCTGGGGACAAATGGAAGTCCCTACCAAAAAACTTGGATCTGGGAAGTCTCCCCAGCCGTCGTGACAAAAGAGTTAAGCATGGGTCGTCCAAAGTAGCTAAGCCTAACCTTCCTCAATTCCAACCTTCCGTCCAAATAGTTGATGTGGATGTGTCCATGCCAATTGAGACTACCCCGTCCAAGACCCCTCCTAGAACGACTGCATCTGTCTCGTCCTCGCCTCCTCCAAAGGTTCCCTCGAACATTATTGAAAATGAGGACTTGGCTTGGGAACGCTTCAGGGAAGCCATGAAGGACGAAGACATAAATGTCTGTTACAACATGTCCCTGAAGGATTTTGAACACTCAGGTGTTCATGATCTTTTTAAGGTATGTAACTTTACTCTCGTCTCGTCTTTATTATTTCATGATTTTTTGCCATCTAACCTAGCATTTTTATGTCTATCCCTTGTAGGGTATGTCCAAGTTCATCGCAGCGTCTAGGCAGGCCACTGAGTTGGACAAGACGAGGGTCTTATTGGAGACGACAATCCAAAATGTTAAGGACGAGAATAAGAAATGGGCAAGGATAGCTGCCAAGGCTAAGGAGAAGGCAACGGAAAGTCAAAATTTGATCGAGGAGTTAAGAGCTGATGTAGTGGAGAAAGATACTCGTCTGGATCATATGCAAAAAAAGAACAACGAGCTGAGTATTCTTCTCTCCAAGGCGAAAGAATATGTAGTTGCTGAGTTTAAGGCGTCCAAAGAATTTACGGACTTATTGGATCGTAACTACGCAGCAGGTTTTGAGGATTTCAGGTTGGACACTGTTGAAAACTTCCCTGAAGTGGACTTCAACTCCATCAAGCTTAATTTGAATGCTGCTACTAGTTCTCTTCTTCAAACCAGCTTCGAGGACGTTAATGTGGAGGACGATGCTTCTACCCAACCGTCCAAGGAAGATCCCAAGGTGAATGCCCCCCCTGCTTGAGGACGAGTTTTTACTAAACTTTGTATTTTTCCTTTTTGTTTTTGTTTGGTCCTTAGTTCTGGGACCTTTTAATGTAACTCAAATACATTAGGCTCGTCCATGGTTTTAGGACGAGTTATTAAACTTGTATTTTCATAAGGGTGTTTGGATGTTGGTCGTCCGCCCTTAAAACAATTGAATGAATGCTGTTACTTTTCTTTTATATATGCATGGACGGAACTTTTTCTTTCCATATACAAGACTTCATGCTTAACTCGTCCGTATTTCATATATATACTTCTACCATTTTTATTGGAATTTCACCAAGTGTAATTCGTCTATGTGAAATGGTAATTATCAGCATTACCCGTCCTTAGACTTGGCTGATTTTCATGTTTAATGAGGATAAGACCCTGCATTTTGCTCGTCCATGTACTGGATTGTTTTAGTAGGTGCCTTAACAAGTTTAAAACACTCGTCTATGCATTTCCTCGTCCATGGTCTGGATATGCATTATGCTTTACTTCGTCCATTATATGGACGAGTATGCCTTGGGCTTACTATAATTTGCTTAAGGCATAGGCTTTACCTCGTCCTTCGCTTTGGACGAGCGTGCCTTGATTTTGCTTTACCCTTAGGAAAGCTTATTGACGTTACATCTCCGCGTCCAGAGATTTTTCTCGTCTTAAAATTTTTTTCCTTCTCGTTGGTTAATTTGAACAGAAGTAGTATGGAAATCACGAATTTACACAATATTATGTACATTCTACAAACATTGTTCACGGACGAGGCATGTGCTAAGAAGCCAATGCCTATTATGAAAAATAAATACAAACCATAACTTCGTCCATAATCACACCATAATAACAACGAAATACTATTAAAAACATGTAGACAAATAAATAGATGAGCGGGCTTCAGTCTTGTCCAGAACTACACTCGTTCAGGCTGGCATCTTACTGGTAGTACCTCCTCAGGTGTTCAACATTCCAAGAATGTTCCAATTTTCTCCCGTCCAAGGCCTCCAAGTAATAGGATCCTTGTCTTTTATAGTTGACAACTCTGTAGGGTCCTTCCCAATTAGGTTCCAATTTCCCATGAGCTGGGTTCTTGGTTGCCAAAGAAACCCTTTTCAGGACGAGATCTCCTATGTTGAATCGCCTTGGCTTCACCATTGCATCATATCGCCTAGCCATGAGATTTTTGTACCTTACCGTCCTTTGTTCCGCGTCCGTCCTTACCTCATCTACCAGATCGAGGTTCAAGCAGAGCTGCTCCTCGTTATCCTTGTCCTGATATGACATCACCCTATGGTTTGCCATGTGCACTTCCGCAGGTATGACTGCTTCGCTCCCATAGGCTAGCTTAAAAGGTGTTTCCCCTGTAGGGGTTCTCACTGTCGTCCTGTATGTCCATAGGACGCCAGGTAGCTCATCTGGCCATACTCCCTTTGCCCGCTCAAGCCGAGTCTTGATGATTTTCAATAAGGATCGGTTTGCAACTTCGGCCTGACCGTTTGCTTGAGGGTGGGCTAGGGGGGAATAATGATTTTAGATTCCAAAGTATTCACAGAAGTCCCTGAAAAAGGCATTGTCGAATTGTCGGCCGTTGTCGAATACTAGTACTTTGGGCAACCCAAACCTACGCACTATGTTCTTCCAGACGAAGTTCTTTACCTTCTGCTGCGTGATACTTGGCAAGGGTTCTGCTTCCACCCATTTGGTAAAATAGTCTATCCCCACTACTAAAAATTTCATCTGTCTAGTTCCGAGGGGAAAAGGACCCAAGATGTCTAGGACCCATTGAGCAAAGGGCCACAGGGCCATCATTGGGGTGAGATACTCTGATGGTTGTCTGGGGATATTACTAAATTGTTGGCATTGGTCACATACCTTGACATAAGCTTTTGCATCTGCTTGGACAATTGGCCAATAATACCCTGCACGGACGACCTTGTGGATGAGTGATCTGGCTCCCGAATGATTTCCACAGGCTCCTTCATGAACTTCCCTCAACACATAATTCGCCTCGTCTAGAGCCAGACACCTGAGATAAGGTTGAAAGAAGCCTCTCTTGTACAGAACTTCGTCCATAAGGACATACTTGGCTGCTCTAACCCTGAGTTTTCTGGCCTCATCCTTCCCTCCCAGAAGCCTTCCGTCCTTTAAGTACGATACTATTGGGGTTATCCAATTTTCTTCATTCTCTATTTGCTGCACTTCCGGGAGATCTATACTTGGGACGTATTGAACTTCATCGAACTCATCCATGGCTCCAATTGCTGAGGCTTCCTTCGCTAAAGTATCTGCTTCCACGTTCTCCTCCCTTGGGATTTGAACGAAGTTAGCTTCCTTGAATTTCTTCACAAGCCGCAACACTTTTTCTAAGTATTTTTTCATTTGTCCTTCCTTTGCCTCATATGTTCCATTTATTTGGCCTATGACCAACTGGGAATCTCCTAGGACGAGTATTGACTTTGCTTCCACAGACTTAGCCAGTTTCAATCCTTTAAGGAGGGCTTCATACTCAACTTCATTGTTGGTTGCTTGGTATTGCAGACGGATCTTATGCTTCAACTTATCTCCTTCAGGGGATTGCAAAACCACTCCTATTCCTCCTGCATGTTGTGTGGACGAGCCATCCACATGGACGACCCATTTCTTACTGTCTTCCATTCCTTCTACGTCATCGCAGCTTGGTGTGAACTTCGCAATAAAGTCTGCCAGGGCCTAAGCCTTTATAGCATGCCTTGGTTGGTATCGGATGTCAAACTCACTGAGTTCGACGGCCCACTGGATCAATCGTCCTACGGCTTCTAGCTTGTTCATGGCTTTCTTGAGTGGGTGGTCTGTCATAACATTAATTACATGGGCTTGGAAGTAGTGTCTCAGCTTCCTGGAAGCCGTGATAAATGTGAAAGCTAGCTTTTCTATTAGCGGATTTCGTCCTTTCGCTCCTCTCAATGCACAGCTAGTATAGTACACTAGTTTTTGTACTTTTCCTTCCTCTCTTATCAATGCTGAGCTCACGGCATGCGGGGTCACTGCCAGGTATAAAAACAACTCTTCTCCCATCACGGACGAACTCAGCAACGAAGCCGTAACGAGATACGTCTTCAAGTCTTGAAAGGCTCTTTGGCACTCATCCGTCCACTCAAATGCTTTCTTTAGAACCTTAAAAAATGGTAAACATTTGTCAGTGGCTTTAAAAACAAACCTGTTAAGGGCAGCAACTCGCCCAGTAAGAGACTGGACTTCTTTGATACTTTGCGGAGGCTTCATATCTAGAATTGCTTTAATATTTTTTGGGTTTGCCTCAATCCCTCTGTGTGAAACCATGAATCCAAGAAATTTTCCTGACGCTACTCCGAAAGCGCACTTGCTGGGATTCAACTTTATACTGTACCGCCTGAGTGTATTAAAGGTCTCTTGCAGGTCGTCCAGATGTTTTCCCTCATCCAGGCTTTTCACCAACATGTCATCCACATAGACTTCTACGTTTCGTCCAATCTGAGGACGGAACATGTGATTGACCAGTCGTTGGTATGTTGCTCCAGCGTTTTTCAAGCCAAAGGGCATTACTTCATAACAGAATAAGCCTTGACTAGTAACAAAGGATGTCCTCTCCTGGTCATCCTCGTCCATCCTTATTTGGTTGTATCCTGAGAAAGCATCCATAAAACTAAGTAATTTGTGGCTTGCAGTAGAATCCACCAATTGATCAATGCGCGGCAATGGATAGCTATCCTTAGGGCAAGCCTTGTTTAGATCAGTAAAATCTACACACATCCTCCACTTGCCGTTCGCCTTTTTGACCATTACTACATTGGCCAACCAATCTGGATAGTATACTTCTCGTATAAAATTCGCCGCCATCAACTTCTGAACTTCGTTTTTAATAACATTATCTCTCTCAAGGGCAAACACCCTTTTCTTTTGTCGCACTGGCTTAGAGGAAGGACATACGTTTAGACGATGGGTGATGACACTAGGATCTATACCCGACATATTCTCATGACTCCAAGCAAATACATCAGTGTTTCTCTTCAAAAACTGGACGAGGTCCTTCTTAATCTTTTCTTCTAAATCTACCCCAATCCTGGTACACCTCTCAGGGTTGTTCTCATCTAAGGAAATATCTTCTAATACTTCAGTGGGTTCTGCCACAACTCTCTTTTCTTCAATATTCATGGTCTGAACTTGCTCGTCCATGGCCAACATGGCCAGATAACATTCTCTTGCTGTTAATTGGTTTCATTGTACTTGTCCTACTCCATAATCTGTTGGAAACTTGACCTACAGGTGGTAGGTAGATGTAACGGCCTTCCAACTGTTTAAAGTTGGCCTTCCAATTATGGCATTGTAGGAGGATGAACAGTTTACCACAAGAAAATTCACGTCTTTGGTGATTTGCTGTGGATATGCCACCACTACGACTGGTAATGTAATAGTACCCACAGGCTGCACCTTCATTCCACCGAAACCTACCAAGGGGGAATTCACTGGACGAAGCCGGTCTCGTCCTAGCCTCATCTGCTGAAAAGCTGGAAAATACAAAATGTCCGCCGAGCTTCCATTATCCACCAGCACCCTTCTGGTCATGTAGTCAGCAATAAGCAAGGTAATGACGATAGCATCGTCGTGAGGATGGTGAATTCTTTCAGCGTCCTCCTCCGTGAATGTGATTGCTTGCTCGTCTGTGGTCCTTGCTCTAGGTGACTGTCCAGAGAGTTGGATGCTCTGCACTACCTTCAGGTATGCCTTCTTGGACTTGGACGACTGGCCTGTTAGACTTCCCCTTATAATAACTCTGATTTCTCCGAGTGGTGGTCATGACGACTCTTCTACTTTACCCTTCAATTTCTCGTCCTTGTGGTCTCGTCCAAGGAAACTCCTCAACTTTCTTTGCCTTATAAGATTCTCAATCTGTTGCTTCAGATCAAAACATTCATCCGTATCATGCCTATGGCTCTATGGAAGTGACAATACTTATTCCTATTGCGCTTATTAGGATCTCCCTTCATTTTCTCCGGCCACTTCAAGGAAGGATCATCCTTGATATGCATAAGGACTTGCTCGAGCGGCATGTTCAGTGGTGTGTACTGTTGACTTCGTGCTAAGGGGCCAGCCTTCTTGTCCCGATCCTTCTTGTCTTCCGTCCGTCCCTTCTTAGGACGAGGACCCTATTCTAAATGGCGCGTTGGATTGGCTTCCATTTTCTCAACTCTCTTCCTCTTCTTGGCTATGATAGCATCTTTTGCATTCATAAAGTTCTGGACTGAATGGACGAGTTCAGCCATGGTCTAAGGCTCTTGCTCATATAACTTGTGGATGAACAAGTCAGAATAAACCCCATTATGGAAAGATGCCAAAAGGAGCTTATCATCCATCTCGTCCACTGCCAAGGCTTCCCTGTTGAACCGCGTGATGAAGGACCGCAAACTTTCATTCTCTCCCTGCTCTATGGTTAGCAAACTGGATGAGGAACGCTTGTGCCTCTGCCCTCCGATAAAATTGTTGACAAATAACTTGCTTAACTCCTAGAAGGACATTACTGTGTTCGGAGGTATCTTGCTAAACCACACTTGTGCGAGTCCTTTGAGGGTAGTAGGGAAAGCTCTGCACATTATTTCATCCGAAACCCCTTGAAGGTGCATGGTAGTTTTGAAGGTAGCAATGTGGTCAAAGGGATCCCGCGTCCCATCATACGAATCTAAGGCATCTTGAACTTGGGTGGCAAAGGGTGAGCATTGATGGAAGCCGTAAAGGGGGAATCAATTCTGTGAACCAAATCTTCTACAGGATTCGTCCTCCTTATATTCTCCCTCATCTCATCCATAGCTCTTCTCATTTGGTCCATTTCCCTTTCCAAATGAGGCACCCTCTGTGAAGCGGTTCCCCTTGACTAGCTTTCAGGTTCAACATTCCTTCCATCTTCTTGACTCTGGGCCTGTCCTTCAGTGTTTCCTTCGTGACGCTGCCTCCTTAAAGTAAGTTCTCTGACCAACTCCTGGTTCTGGCGGGTTAACTCTGCCATAGCGACGGCCATGGATTGCACGTGTTGGATAGAAGATGGTGGCACGGCAGGCGCCGATTGACGGTCGCGATGAGGGTTACTGGAGGCGTCCCTGCTCTCTATTAATTTAGATATTTATAAGTAAACAATGAATGATTCATGAATAATCAAAAATATATCTATACATATTTATCTTATGAGGTTGTAACTTTACATATACTTTTGCATTTGTATATTTATCTACTTTAATTTAGATGTTTATAACTTAATAATGAAATCTATAAACAAGGTAATTAAAACAATCATATTTCTACAATTCAAAAAGTCACAATTTCTTTTTTCAAAAAAATGACTTTTACATTTCCTTGGAATTATTTTTAAATTTTTTTTATAAAACCTTTGACATACCACTAACCTAACACTTCATACGTTAAAAAATTTTAAGGCTCATTATTACTTCCGTTAATATATTATGGATATCTTAATTGATTGAGACCAAACTAGAGAAATATCTTTCATATTTCCTTGAAAATTCAGAAGGAAAAAAAAAAAAAAAAAAAAAAAAAAACCACTAACGTAACTACATCTATAACTATTTAAGCCATCCATGATATTTATTTCTTATAAAATTTACAACTAGCAAGGGAACATACAAAGTAATAAAGAATAAATGAAGGAAGAAAAAAAGAAATGAAATCAAACGTCAATTAATAACTATTATTTGGAAAATAAAAATGTTATAAAGAGGAGTAAGAAATAAAACAGAAATGGCTATACAGAGGATATTAAAAACTTTATAGTGCAATAAAATCAACAATTAAATATAATAATACAAAATTTAAACTTAAAACTAATCAAACTCTAACTAGGGAAATTATATATATATATATATATATATATATCTATATATATAAATCATAATCTTCATACACCATGACTTAAAAAAAATTATTGAATAATTCTACCTATCATTTAATGTCTATTTTATACAAATCATCAACCAATAAATATATGATAATGGTAAAAAATGTTATAGACAAGATTATGAAAAATATGATAAAACTTATAAAAAAAAAAAAAAAAAAAAAAAAAAAAAAACTCTTTATAAAGTCTAGGGACTAAAATAGTATTTTATCTAAAAAATTATCACGCGCAACGCGCGGGTATGCGACTAGTGACATTAATAATTGAAGTGTATTCCTCAAATATTATAATACATAATGACTTAATGAATATTATAAATTGGTTAAAAAAAATTTATAGCATATATACCCATCGCGCACAGGACATTGGCTAATCGAATTTAAAAGTTATAACACTAATAAAGAAGCCTTGGATCCCCTTGCCTTCAAATTTTCAGACTCTAATTGTTCTTTGTGCTAGAAACTCTCTGTTCAACTCACCTATCTTAAGCAATGTCCAAGTGAGGTCAAGGACTATATAGCTAAATTGGTACCTCTTCATGCACAAAGTGCTTGAGGGTTGAAGGGGAAAAGGATTTGAATTACGAGATTAGTAGCATATTATAATTATCTCCCGAAAAAAAAAATGTGAGGCCAAAATAATATATACTTATCGAAATAAGTTCTACCTCTATTGGTTCTTAAATGACCTCCATGAAAACTTTAAGCCAGCCCATACACAATTTTGCATTTGTTCCCCGCTAAGCTCACTTGACTTAGTGTTCATTTGGGAACAACTTACCTAGTTTATTGCTGAAATCTTTTTGATGAAAGTGTGCTAAAATACTTGTACCTTGAAAAAAATTGAAAAAGTGAGAAAAAGCAGGAAAAAAAAAATGAGGTTTTAAAAAGTTATACATAAAAGTTAAAAGCTTAAAATTGATGCCAAACTCGCTCTTAATCAAACTCAAAGCTTCTTTACATGCACGTTTGCACAACCTTCAGTTCCAAATCAATAGCTCAGTTTTGCCCACTCTTTTTGCTCCACCATGACAACAGGTGCTACGTACTCCTCTTTCTCATCCACTATTTTTATAAGGTTTATGAATTTGAAAATATAATATATTTTGTATTCAATAACAATACATAATAATGATTAATTTGAACATATCCAAGAATTTTTTTTTTTTAAAATGTACTCCTTCATTCTATGGAACACATGTAACTTGTTACATTAAGTTTAAATTATTATATAAGTTTAGAATTGTAGAAAAAAAAAAATTTCTTTCCAAATATAAGTATAATGCCTATACTATTGAAACTTGAATTTTATGATAATCTTTTAAATATATATCATTTTTATTGTTTTTTTAGGGCCTATATCTCTAATTTTTAATGTCAATTTTGCTTGTATTTTTAGTCCAAAACTAAAGAGGTTGGCCCAAGTAGAATTAAATTTCATACTTTTTTACCCAAAAATTAAGGAGAAAAAAAATGAATTTTTGTGCCCAAAACTGAAAAAATGAATCTTTGGTCCAAAAATGACTAAATTAGACTAAATAGACCAATGTGGACCGAAATGGACCAAATCAGACTGAAGTGGACATAAAGGGCTGATGTGGATGTGGATTGAAATGCTAGTTGATGTGGCTCTAAATGAGCATAGCAACAATAAATGTTATGCTTTAGCTTTTAGATATTACTAGTCACAGACCGGCGCAAATTATTTTTTAAGGTGGTCTCATTATTATTATTATTTTGTAATTTGAACTAATTTAATGAAAAGTAATGCATTTCTTTGTAAAAAAAAAAAAGTAATGCATTTAATAATCATATTTATCACAAGATAATTTTTTATTATTGTAGAATTGTTTTATTTAAAATTTGAAACCTTTATTCTACCATAGTCGATTGACTAATTTTTACATCTATAAGTCAATTAAACACATTTTCCATGCTACATGTAAACCTTTTTTCCCATAAGGGTTGAAATAATGTGGGTAATATTTTTTTCTATAGAAGTTAAAAAAAAATTAAAATTCACCTTGTCTTGATGTTTTCTAAAAATTAAATTTGGCGATTTTCTTTCAATAATTGTGAAAATTCCAATGAATAATTTAGAAGGTAATTCATGTTACATGTTCAGGCTCTGATTGTGTAATTTTATCATTGATTTGGGTTGTAATTTATAAGTTCAATATGGTGGTGTATATCTTTTTTTTATTTTAGAAAGTTTCAATCTATGGCATCCGCTCCTGATAATAGCTTGGTAGTGTATATCTAAAATGGTCTAACTCTGTAGTTTATGTAATTAAATATAGTGTTGTGTGTGATTTATAGAGTAGCGACGGTTGTAGTAATTAAAAATTGGTTTTTCATTGTCTTTTAAGTTAATAAAAACCTTACATATACTTTTTTTTTTTCAAAAAAAACCTTTAAATGTTTTTTTAATGTAAATCTTTACATATACCTTAATAAGTAAACTCTATACATTTCATTTTCTTAGATGCATAAAAAAAGACATTTATTCCATAATAATAGTGGCTAATTAGTTTTTTCATGATCTCAATTATAACGTTTCTTACTATTATCATATTCTACTGGCTGGTAATTTTCATAATAGAGGCATTAAATGAGATTTAAATTCTTAGAACCTTTCATTAGATTTTAAAAGTCGCCGTGTGTGAAGAATATAAGCATTTAAGGATGTTTTAATATTTTATTATTTATAAATATTGTTAAATGAAATGTCAAAAAAAGGATTTCAAAAATTTTCATCTTTATTTCTTATATATTTCTATTATTACTGAAGAACGTCTTCCTTTTAGTTTTGATAATAAATATGATTTTCTAGATTAGAGTTTGATTAGTTTCAAGTTTAAATTTTGTACGATTGTAATTAATTGTTGATTATATGATTTAATTAAGTGAATTTAACAATTTATTTATTTGCATTGTAAAGTTTTTAATAACATTCATAAGTTCATCTTTAATTAATTTTTTACTCCTTTAGCCGTTAGCCTCTTTGTTTTCCAATTAACAGTTACTAATTAATTTATTTAATTGACGTTTGATTTCTTTTACTAATCTCTTTCTCTCTCTCTCTTCGTCAACATCCTATTGTTCCCCAAATTTGATAATAATTCTAATGTACTAAATATGCATACTATAACATTTATTTTTATTTTTATTTTTATTTTATTCCATTTTGCTGCCATGAAGTTAGTATATCCATAACTATTAGTTTATTTTATGATATGTTTGGTTTGATATTATTATTATTATTATTATTATTATTATTATTATTATTATTGTGGGGGAGGATTTGTTCCAAGCCCGCAAGTAGTTTGTCCGCTTTGGGGCCGAAAGACCCTCATGGCTTTGTTCTTTGCAAGCGACGTGAGCAGTGTTTTAGACTTGCTCCCACATCGAAGAAAGATGCGCCCCACTCATGCCTTATAAGCCTTAGCTGAAGGCAAGAGTGTACCACTAAAATGCAAAGTATGGACTGGCAATTGCGTTGTTATGCGAATCAAATGATGAAGGAATGCGAATCAAATGATGAAGGAATACAACTACTATAATCAATTCTAAACCAACCAGATGGAAAACAATTGCTGCAAAACTATCGACAAATCCTTCGACATATAGTTTTGGGAACAAACATATTTCGCATCCCAAAAAACCAAGCATGCAAGAAAAATGGAGTGGGTCATTGGGATCGTGAATGCCCTTACACATATGGAAATGAAGAATTACATGTAACATGCAAAATGTGCTCAATTGACTTGGAAATGTACAAATTAGCCAACCGAGTTTGGTAGAAATTATGTTTCCAAAAAACATAATACAATAAAATTTCCTCATCCGATTTATAATACTAATCTCTATCTTTAAAGGAATAGATCTTTTTTTATTATTAATATTTATTTAAAAAGACTTGCAACAACTTAATTACAGTCCTCTAAAGTTTCCACCTAGCATGACGCTAACTTCAAATTTATAAAATCCTTTCTATCTAATTTCAAGTTAATTAAATTTTACTAACTCCGGAAGATGGTTGATCAGCTCTGGACTGACTACAAGGTCAAGTATAGTTGTATCCTTTCCACATCTAATTCCAAGACAATACCTTCTGATGGTGTTATAAAATAGACCAACTCCCAAACTCGTCCATATGGCTCGTCCTAAGGAAAGATCGAATGGCATGATGCATGTTCGTCCAAAGGATAAGCTCGTCCGTCCGTCTATCCAGACAGACGAGCGTCCTGAACATTTTCCTTAGAGCGGCCTCTGTTTTCCTGTCAGACTACAAACCGTTCCCCCAATAAACGGGTATGGAAAACAGACCCTAAATAATGTAACCTCCATGGAGGTTACAGAAGTTATCTCCGAACTCCATAATGGTAGGAGAAGTAACCGCCTCAGACAAACACTATATAAGGACTCTTCTAAGGGAAGGTAACGCATTTAGACACTTCCACAAAAATATATATACTTCCTTTTTACTTGAAATTACAAAATCCGCTGACTTTATCATCGGATGACCTTTGGCCGGCCTCCACCGGTCTCCTCTGACTTTGTGTTCATCTTTTCAGGATATTCCAAGTAACACAAATCATCAACATTCGAGACATTCAGCCTCACTGATTTCCTTGTAATCATCACCTTCTATCATCATGAATCCTACAATATATTGTTTATACATATATAATGTAGCTTAAGTAGTAATACATTAAAAAATATTTCAAATAATAACACAATCATAAAAAAATAAAAAATAAAAAATAAAAAAAATTACCAAGGATTAATCTAAATAATCTAAATCCTTGGTATGGGTTTGGGTTCTTCCATTTTGTTTTTAATTTTTAGTTTATATTTGTGGAAAATGTCTGAGGCACATATTGGGTACATACGCAGGCACAAAAAAATGGAAATTGTGGGTCCAATTTTCGAGATTACAAAAATGTTATATGCTCCAGTTTGCAAATGCTGCAAGCATTATATTGCAAAAAAGATAGTTGCTCATCCAATTGGCAAATACTGCAAGTATTATAAAGATGCTAATAAAGATAGGAGAATTCTCAGGGACAAATGGTGGGATTTAAAACATCAGAGGTCAGGCACAGTCTCAAGAATGAGAGCACAACGTCATCCAGGAAAGATACCAAAGCAAGAAGTTGAACGATGGATCCAAGATGTAGATATGATGAATGATGAAATAGAAGCCCTTGAACGTGAAGCTGGAGAAGGGAAGTGTTTCTCACGTGCACGCATAGGAAAACTTGCTTTTAAGAAGATACGAGAGGTGGAAGAACTTTATCAAATGGGTGCTTTCGCTGATAGTTTGGTCATTGATCCACACCTAAGCAACGGAGAAAAAATGTCAACACCAACATTGATTGGGGAAAGCACATCTGAAAGAATAAAGGAAGAAATTTGGTCATTCGTTTTGGACGATGATGTTAGAAAGATTGGCCTTTATGGAATGGGAGGTATAGGTAAATCGACTGTCATGAAGCACATCAATAATTGTCTATTAAAAGAGAAAAAAAAAATTTGACAGTGTCATTTGGGTCACTGTATCAAAGTCTTTAAATGTTATCCAACTACAACATGATATTGCACGCAAATTAGATTTAGATCTCACAAAAGTTGAGGATGTAGGAGCAAGGGCTGCCAAGTTAATGGCAAAATTGGAAGATAATGATAGATATGTGCTAATCTTAGATGATATGTGGGAAATATTTGCTCTTGAGGAAGTATGAATTCCAGAGCCTAATTCAGCAAATGGATGAAAATTAGTATTGATAACTCGTCTTCTTGACGTTTGTCGAGGAATGAGTTGTAAGAATATCAAAATGGAGCTTCTTTCAAAAGAGGAGGCACGGAAGTTGTTTTTGGATAAAATGGAGCGTGATGTTTTTAATATTCCAAATTTAAAGCCAATGGCAGAAGAGCCTCTTGAAAGATGTGCCCAGTTGCCTCTTGCAGTTGTTACAATAGTTGCAAATTTCAAACTTTTAATCGAAGATTTTGAGTGGAGAGATGCATTGAGAGAGTCGAGGGAATCAGTAATAAGGACCAACAATAGAGAGAAGCAGGTACTTGAGACGCTTAAATTTAATTATGTACGATTGAAAGATGAGAAACTAAAATAGTGTCTCTTGCATTGTGCACTATTCCCTAAAGACTTCAAGATTGACAAACAATAGTTGATAGAACATTTGATTGATGAGGGAATTATCGAAAGAATAAGAGTAGGCAAGCGGAGTTTGATAGGGGCTATTCAATATTGAGGAAACTTGAAAATGCTTGCTTATTGGAAGGTGGAAATGATTCTTACGTGGGAATGTTTGTGAAGATACATGATTTGGTAAGAGACATGGTCCTCGACATTGCAAGTCCTCAATTTATGGTAGAAGGTCGCTTGGGATTGGACGATTTTTTAGATGAAGGAAGATGGAGATAGGATCTTGTAAAGGCTTCTTTGATGTACAAGGACATATTAACAATCCCTCCTAATGTATCACCAAGGTATCCTAACCTTTCAACCTTGTTGCTGCAGGGTAACCGGTCATTAAAAAATGTCTCAAATTCTTTGTTTGAGCATTTGTATGGGCTCAAGGTTCTTGATCTATCATATAATGGTATTGAATCTTTGCCGAATTCAGTCTATAGCTTGGAGAAGCTTACTACATTAAGGCTTAGAGGGTGTAGAGAATTAAAACATGTGTCTTCATTAGCAAAGCTTACAACAGTGAGGAAGTTAGACCTTGGGCTAACAGGAATTACGGAAGTACCTGATGGTTTAGAAATGTTGGTTAACTTGAAATTCCTCGATCTGAACGCGCCTGAACTAAAAGTCATGCCACTTAGAATTTTACCGAAAATCTCTCATCTACAGTACCTCACAGTTGATTGGCATTCAGAGGCAACAGTAGTGAACGAAGAGGAGATAGCAAGCTTAAAGGAATTGGAAATTTTGTAGGCCATTTTGATGACGTGGACAAGTTCAGTATGTATATCAGATCCTCGGAGAACAGGTGACTTGCATGTTACCAAATTCGAGTGGGGATGTGGGGGGATGGCAGCGGACTTTTAACATATAGATTGGTTGGCAAAAGAGTAATTTCAAAAAACTGCAATTTAAGAAGAGGAGATGAGTCCTTAGTGCTACTGAATGACGTGCAATTCCTCAATATTAATAGATGTCACGATTTAAGAAGTTTATGTGATGTTCCATCTTTGAACCACACAAGTGATTTACAATGTGTAAGACTTAGTCAATGCGAAGGAATAGAGCACGTTCTTTCTTTTTCTTCTTCTTGTACCCTTCCTCTTCTTCAAACTGAGGAAATAGAGCTTTGGTGTTTGGATAACTTACGCATATTGTTTAGGAAAGAGAAAGCTGCATCGGCATGGGTCCCATCTGACACCTTTTCTCGTCTCAAAAAAAAAAAAATTTACTTGGGTGTTCTAACATAAAGAAGCTGTTTCCACCTGGGTTGCTGCTACACTTGTGCAACCTAGAAGAGATTAGAGTCATCGATTGTGAGCAAGTAGAGGAAATAATAGGAGAAGCTAGTGATGAAGAAGAAGTAGAGGAGAAAGGAATGGACACTACCAAAATTACTCTCCCCAAATTGAGGCTTTTGGAGTTGTGGAACCTACTGAAACTGAAGACAATCTGTAGTAACCGTAAAGTAATAATTTGTGATTCTCTTAAAAAGATTAATATACTCCGCTGTCCGAAGCTGAAGAGACTTCCTCTCTCTCTGCACCTTTTCAATGGACAACTATCTCCTCCCCCTTCTCTTCAAGAGATTGCAGCAGACAAGTCACAATGGTGGGAATCGCTGGAGTGGGACTGTCACAACACTAAGAATGTCCTTCAACCCTTCTTCACTGAGGTAGGTTTTCCTGACTTTGATTTATCTTTTATGGACTCATCAATCAATTTGTATTCTTTACCTACTTTTATCTGCTTATTTTTTCGCTAATGTCTTTTTTTTATAATTAAAATCCATTCAATACCCTGTTTTGGATATGACCAACCAGCTATTAATCAGTAACCACATCTTAAAATTGGGAATTGGATTAAGTAAGACCCCCCCCCCCCCCCCCCATGCTTTTATACTTCCTTATCAGTCTTCTTGTAAAATCGTTTTCCTGTTTTGGTCACATATAGGTTGACGTGTGATAGCTGACATGGAATGTTTCTGTGGTGTGTGCGAGTGCAAGTTGGGAGATCTTCAATCTCAAAAGTATTTCTGTGTGATTTTGTTCTTATTTACTAAATTATAAACTCTGGTGTGTTATGAAGGTGTGTTCCTCTTTGACTAACTGCCACAATCTTCTGTAATAATTGATCCTCTACCTAATTTGTTTTGATACTCACTTTTTTTTTTTGATAAGTTTGATACTTACTTTCTATTTCTGTTTTCAACAACGACTTTTATACTCTTCTTCAATAATAAGTCACAATATGAATGTTTGATTATTTCCGCAAATAATTTCATAACTAATTCAAGATTAAATCAACTCGACAAAGTTTAGTTACAAAATTGGTTGTACTTTAAAGTTATAATCTTACTCAATAAAATAAACATTACTACAAATTTTGAAAATCTAACCGTTAAATTGCATTTTCTTAACGCTCTTATTACACATATCAAATTTTGTGTCAATCGGATATTATTTATTATATGATCTATAAGCTTATATTTTGTGCATAATTTTAAACAATAAAAACTTGCAATTTAAAAAATTTATTAATGACATAGCTATTGATCTTTAATTTTTTAGAAATTTCGTAAACATGGTGGATATAAGAAGAATATGTAATCCAAGGGTAGATTTGTCAAAATTCACCTCCAATAAAAAAAATAGCTAGTCGTAGACTTACGCGATGCGCGGGAAAATTTAATATGAATATGTTTTATTGGATAATTGAAGCTCAAAGGCATGCATCCCTTGGAAGATGAGCACCCATACCCAAAGCCAAGTCCAATTAACATCCGCACTCTCCATGCTAGTATGAGTCACACCAAGAAGAGTACCAAGCAAGAAAGTCATGCTGCTCCAGGAAGTTCAAGCTTTACTTCCCATGCCTATGATGAACAACTAGACAATATCATGGCTGCACTTCAAGAGATTAATACCAAAATATCCGGATTAGCTACCATTATGCACTCCCAACACATTCGCTTCGACACAAAGTTCACATCTCTCCAGACTTAGTTAGACCAAATTCAAAGGAAGCTAGAAGAGCATGGGGACTAGCTAATTCCATGACAAAAAGGGGGAGATGGTGTCGTTGATAGGGGGAGTGTAGTGATAGGGGGAGGAAAAGCTAGAAGCTGCTGTCTGTTTATTTTTAATTGCTTTCTTTTAAAGCTTAAGTACTTTGAATTTATATTTCAGTTTATTATTCAGTACTTTGTGTTTATCTCAATGCTTTGTAGCATTTTTTTTTAAGTACTTTTAGATGTTGATATTATATCTCAAGTACCTCACACTTATACCCTAGTAGGATCTTGTATCCTAAATGCATATACTTCGTGTATTTTGCATTGGTTGTGTGTTGGACATGCAATTGATCATTGTGATTGGTCTTCATTGCATTGCATGTCCGGATGAGCATTTACTTACTAAATGTTCATTGTAGTCATTCTTTAATGACTGTCCTTGTTTGATCAAGATATGCTTATATGTTTTATAGTGTTTACAAACTTGATCGCACTTTACTTGCTCATGTAGATACCATGTATTCAACTTGTCATAAGCTTAATGAAAGTTTTGTTTGTGTGTGAGTGTTTCAGGTTACAGGTATATACGTGCAAGTGCTTCACAGCTTCTAGATTAGGTGTGAGTGAGTTTTGCCACTATTCCCAAACTCACGTTTAAGTCTAGAGTCTGTTTTAAGTGTTTTGTCACGGAATAGCCAAAGGGGGAGATTATAAAGTTGTAATTTACAACTATGTGTTTTGTTGGCTTTTATTCCGTGCCAAATTTGATTGTAATTTTATTCAATCTTTTGTACCCTGTATTTATTGTGGGATTTAATTGTAAGGGTTGTGTGTGAGAGAGAGAGTGTGTGAAGACTCAAGCAAATTGAAGACTGAAGAGTTTTCGCGGGTATCTCGCGACTAAGCATCCCGTGAAATGATGCATGTGCCCTGCACATGACTGGAATGCGAAGAGTCAGGACAGGATGGAGACAGCTGTGTTTTGCGAGTAGCTCGCAGGTAAGGCCTTCCCGCGAGACACTCACAAAATATTTTGTTTTACCTGATTGTCCTATCTGATACACACTTTCTGTACCCACACTATATATATATCCACATTACCCACAAATGTTGAGGAGTGCTTCTGAGAGAAAACTCTAACCACAAACCTTGAGAGTTAGAGATTGTTATACCCACAATTCTCTACACAATTGCTTATGGATTTTCCTCAACTCCTACCTCTCCATTTCCATACCATTGAGAGGTTGATAGCCCGAACACTTACCACACCCTTTTAAAGTGACAAGTGAGGATTTGGTATTGCTGGGAAGCATTGGAAGAAGCCAGACTTTGGCGGATGCAATCGAGCGTATTGCGGGATCTGAAGAGCTAGACAAGACACGGTTCCGAGAAGCCTTGTTGGAGTAAGAGCTTGGAGGGCTTAGGTACATCGGGTAGAATAGGCTTGGAGGGTCTCTTGCTAACCCATGTATCCCAACTGATTATCTAGTGGATCGATTACCGCTTGGAGGGCAGCGAAGAGGTTTTACGCCGAGTACTTCGGTTTCCTCTTCGATAACACATCGGCGTGTTATCTTGTGTTTGCATTCTTCTTCCCTACTCTTTTACCTTTCATTTTACTGTTGTGTTATAATGATTATGGGTTAGAGTAGCTTATTTGTTTGTACGCTCGCATTTACTCTTTTCCGTACTTTGTATAAGTTAGAGTAAAATCAATCAAGCCATAATCTTTAATTTGGGGGTCTAAACTGCTCTTGTGTTTTAACACATTTTAGAGCATTCAGAAGTTTTTACCAATCTTTGACTCAAGAAACCAACTAATAGAGGTAACATAATTTTATATATTATTTATTTTTCAGTTTATCTCCTCCAAATTGATTTAGCCACTTCGTATATGCTTACTGTTTTGTTAAATTTCATGTCTATAAGATAATTGAATACAAGCTAATTACTATTTTCTATCTTCAACAAGCTAATTACTTTTTGGTGTCTTTGTTATACTGCTTTGTTTTGTTTTATTCTATAAAGTATCTAAATGAAA
The DNA here is from genome assembly GCA_030021035.2 of Notholithocarpus densiflorus. Classification (NCBI taxonomy): domain Eukaryota; kingdom Viridiplantae; phylum Streptophyta; class Magnoliopsida; order Fagales; family Fagaceae; genus Notholithocarpus; species Notholithocarpus densiflorus. The sequence continues at coordinate 762,043 of JARYZH020000113.1, read as the reverse complement.
GTTTGAATTTTTTTAAACTTTCAAATTTATTAATCTAGACAGGTAGGGATCCAAGATGATGCAATATTCTCTCCTTAATCAGCTTTGTATAGACAAACACAAAGAAAATTGGAAAGTCAAGATTAGAATATCAAGGATGTGGAATGCAATCAACTCAAAAAATAATGATATTATTAGTTTAGATATGATTTTAATCGATGAGCAGGTTTGTTTTTCTTCTATAGCTTTTAATATTGTTCGATCATTATATAAACCATGAACTCTATCTATATAAAACTGATGCACTTTACTTGCAGAATAATGCAATACATGCAATCATTCGAAATAATATTGCCAAAAAGTTCAAGCCTCTTCTGCAAGAAGGAAAATTGTATGAACTCTCTTATTTTTAGGTGGTTGATGGCAATGCATTGTATAGACCAGTAGGCAATGACTTCAAGATCATGTTCACATTGAAATCTAGCATTAAGGAAATAAAGGAGACTGATGTTGATATACCGCGTCATAAATTTGAATTTGTTGACTTCAATAAAATACATGAACGCGTTAATAAACATGTCCAGCTATCAGGTATCTCTATATATATTATGCGTTATATTAAATTTTTTAATAATTATGCATTATATTATTGTTATATATGAAAATAATTACATACACATCTTTGTAATGCCTAAATATCATTGCAAATGTGATTGGTGTTGGACCAATTGAACAACCTTGCATCAAAGGATCAAATGTCTCGATGAGAAACATAAATGTCATGACTATAGAGTATGTCTTTTTTTTTTTTTTTTTAATTTATTTTCAATACATGTGCTTTTTTTTTTTTTTTTTTGGATAAGCCAATACATGCACTTATATTATATGAACTTACACTGTAACTTTGGAAAATTTGAACAGAGGAAATGAAATAAAGCTTACACTTTGGGGATCAGTTGCAAATCAAGTTGAGGAGAGCTTCTTTATTGAAAATCCAAGCCCTTTTATCATAATAGCTACATGTTTGACTGTCAAGACTTTTAAAGGCAAGTTCATTTCTCTTTTCTATTTCTCTTTATTTTGGTTAAATTATTATGTAAGCATCCAATTAAAAAGTTGTATAACTGGCTGGAAACTCAGATTTAGTTTGTTATTTTCTATTTGATTATTGAATGCCCTGTAGATTTTAGAATTTTGAATTTGGTTGGAAATTTTTATTATTATTTGTGAATTTGAAAATTTTGGAGTGGGAGCTGGTACAGGGCCTAGAACATAATCCTATTGAGGAAGAGATGATGAACATCAAACTTTTTATGGGTTAGCGTGGATGCCTCACTAAATTTTTACCATAAAGATAATTCAGGAATAGGAAAAAATTAAAAGATTACCTCCATGTCTTTAACTGTAGCATCATTTGCAGTGATTGATGATTCATTATTATTATTATTATTATTATTATTATTATTATTATTATTATTATAAATTTAGTGTTTCTATAGCATGTGTTTTGTATTCTCTTTTTCTATTGATGCATTGTAACGTTTTATGGGACTACTTTATAAGAAATTTTTTTATTCTATTTTTTTTAATTAAGTGTTTCTAAATTGATATTTGTTTTGTATTTCATTTTTCCATTGATGCATTTTAACATTTCATAGGAAGACTTTATAAGAACAATTTTTATTTATTGAATTTCAAAAATATATTATATGTTTAATTTTTTTTAAAAAAAAGAGACAGAATATAAATAATTATGATATGGAAGATGTTGCTAAAGTTAAATATTGAATAAAATAAGATGAGAAGAAAAATAGCAAAAATGAAATGTATAGCAATAAACACCATATTATTTTGGTTATGCTATGTAATAAAATAATATCATATTTTTATATACTATCTTTATAATGCAATAATATAACATTTAAAAACCAATGAGAATAAAAAAAATAACAACATAAAACACAAAACTAAATCGTATCAAGCTAGATTACCAGTCAATTCCAATTTTAGCAAACTAACCGACTTCTAGTAGTCTAAGACTGATTTCTGCGATGCATTTGGTGGAGCTTTTAATATTGCATCAGTATGTTTTGATGGTCAACCTGTAACACTAAAATAAAAAATATATATACCAAAAACTGAAGAAAAAATTATATGTATATATATATATAGAGAGAGAGAGAGAGAGAGAGAGAGAGGCTTTTGTGTGTGGAAAAATAGAAATTATGCATGGAATAAGAGAGGGAATGACAATTTTATAGTATGAGGATAAGAATAAAAAGAGTTAAAAATAAAGGAAGATAAAAAGATAGAATTATAGTAATATTGAGAGTAGTGGGGATATGAAATGTTAAAATGGAATGAGAAAGGTTGAATAATGTTAAGGTAGAGAGTAATGGGGATATGAAAAGTTAAAATGGAACTGAAAATTTAATAATAAATAAGAATAGTTAATAATAAGATAAATTAAATATGATATTTTGATTGTAATATAATAGAGTTTTTAATTCACTTTAAATGTTTAAAAATTGTATAAAAAATTGGAAAAAAAAATGATAATAACATGGCTACTGACGTGGCTTAATATCAACGTAGCAATATTAAATATTACGCTTCAGTTTTTAGTAATATATAGACATAGATCAGTCGCAACCCAACACAATGCATAAAAAAATGTAATATAATTATTTTATCCCCCAAACATTTTCAAAAGGGTCCCAATGTCTCCCATTGAAAAAAAAAAAAACCAAAATTTTATAACAAGTCTCAAAAGTAATAATAATTAATTTTTAAATGAAAATATATAAGTGAGTTTCTCTCTCCCACCCTAGAAGGGCAACCAAAATATTAGACTAATATAAATTCAACCCAATTGAAATCTTTAAATTGTTCAATAAAAAAAGTTAAAGCTCATTGAGTGGATTATCTATTATTAATAGTAAAAGAGATGTCTAATAAAACCTAAATACAAAATTCTAATTAGTGAGTTTGCATTTAAACAGAAGAAGAATATTTTCTTTTCCAAGTTACACAATAAAATAAGGTTGAATAAATACTTTTTATGGAATAAATTAATGTTATTTAAATAAATTCTACTTAAAATTATCGCATTCCGGCACTGTACGTATGATGATTTGGAAAAGAAAGCATTCAAATTTCAAAAAGAGAAGAATAATAGGGTCTTATTTTTCTAGTGTTTTTCCAAATAGAATGCGGAATAGTAATAATAAACCGACTAGCAATAAGGTTCAAAATATAAATTTCCCTACTTCTCCTAATTGTTGAAGGATAATATCAATGAATTGGGTCTATATATAATATATTTCTGAATTAAACCCACCAAAAAAAAAAAAAAAATTTTGGCCATTGTCTTTGGTTTCCAAATTACATTGTTACATAGAGCAGAGAAAACAATGGAAGACAAAGGCAGCAGCAACAATGGCAATCCTACTACTTCCTCTTTGTTTACCAACAAAGAGCTTGAGGTCTGTGAAATCTTGCTTCAACTTCCTTCGGTAATCTTGCAATCTAAGAAGTTTAGCCGCTACACATTCAAAGTCACCTGGGGTTGCACCAAACCAAGGTCCACTTTACCTTCAGTGCCAGCATGCATTGACAAGACTTCAAGAACTGAAAGTGAAAGCGAAAGTGAAACCCCAGTTTCTTATTGCTTGCCCCACAAGAAGCCAAAGAATTTGAAAAGGAAAAGAGATGACTTCTTGTTTGACATTATCAACCAGTTCACTAAACGTATAGAGTCGTTTAGGAAGGAGATAGCCAATGTGAAGACTCAAAATAATGAGAAGTTGAAAGAATTAAGAAAACAAGAAGAAGAATTGATGAGTTCTTGCATGGCTCCACTACTTGGTATCCCTGATCTCAATGTCCCTCTTGATCTCAATGTGGACAGTACTACTCTTGATGAGGATTGTGTAATTGTGAAGTCTGCCCCAGCGTTTGATCTCAATGAAACTCCTCTTGATGATATGACGATTGTGTAATTGTGGAGCCTGCCCTGCAAGTGTTTGATCATCTTGATGTGGCTAAGAAGCTTTTTGAGTGTTGACCAATGCAAAGGCTGCTGATGCTATAAAGATAAGGATATGAGGATCAATCAATGGATGATTGTGTTTTTTTGTGTTTCTGGTTGTTTGTTTCATTTTATATACACATTTTTTTTTTCACCTCTATCCAATGTATCTTGTTCTTTCTTTATACACCTTGTATATTGGATTTGGAATAGGCACCTAAATTTTGAAACAAAGAATTTCAAGATTGTCCAATATATCTAATCGGATTTTGATCAGTAATGTTGTACTTCCAAAGATGGTTCATGAACAGATGGTCCTTTTTTTTTCACCAACTTCTCGTTTGGGCTTTGTTATAAAATAAATAATAATTAAAAATTAATAAAATCATTTCAGTCTCAGACTCTCAGTAGGGCAATAGTTTTTTTTTTTCTTTTTTATCTGTTTTTTTTATAGTAAATGTTGAATTATACTTGTTTTTAATGGGTTGTTATTGTGAGTTTTAATGTGAAAAACCTGATGTATTAATTATTTGATTGGAGAGAAAAAATATATAGGACCTTTTACACTCATTTTTATCAAATTTGCACTTTTTTTTTTTAATTCCCTCATCTTCCACACTGCTAAAAAATGCAAATACTCTTTTCTCTCTTTCCTCTCTGACCAATCAAAGCCCTTGAAATATTTGCTTCAGAATAAATATATATATATATATATATATATAAAATTAAGAGAAATCAAATCTTGCGATTTGTGTAATCCCAACGTAGTTTCTGTCCATTAGAATGTGTATAAAAGATTGATAAATTAGTAGTCCAACAACGTTCTACCAAGGAATGAATCCCCAAAAGACGTTTACCAAAAAGAAAAAAAGAGTCCCACTTCACAGCCATGTCTAATAATTTATAATTTTTCCTAAAGCAAGGTAAAAATAAATAATGTTTATAGATAACATGTGGAGATGCCATGTTCCATTTATTCTTCTTCCACCCCCTAAATTGGTCCTTTTTTTTTTTTTTTTTTTTGCACAAAAGGGAAATATAAATAAAACCATCACTTATATACAGAGCAAACCATCACAAACAGCAGAAAGGGATGACAGCCTTACAACTATACTACTACCATATACAGACTAGTGTATTACAGACCACAAAACACAGGTAAATTACAAAACAGCATCTTCATTAGCGACATACACGGGCTGTGTCGAATCCCATCAAGTCCAAAAAAATACAGGTTAGCAAATATGTAGGGCATGTATCATAAAAGATCTCTCTATCCCTTTGAGAAGCTCCCTGTTTTGCCAATCTGTCTGTACAAAAATTTGCTTCTCGCCAGATGCGTCTTACATTCACTTGCCATGTTCTAGTTAGGAGAGACCTGCGATCCAAAATAACGATAGGTACTCAATGAAGATGCAAAGAGTTTACTTTTTGAAAAAAAGATGCGAAGACATTCCTACATTTCCTATAATAGGAAAATATACATTGGATCTCTTCTTTTTTTTGTTTCTTTTTTGGGTAAGAAAGAATTTAAGTTCCATTTGTATGCCTCCCCCTCTCACAAAAATGAGTTCTAACCTCTAAGTGGAGGATCGTCATGTGGAGTCCATCTTTATGTGAAAAGAAGGTATAACAGAAAACAACGAGTCTTAAGTCTACAAAAATGAAAACATGTTTCAGACTTTACCAACATATACATGCATCTATGGATTCTATTCAGATTGAAGATGGGATTAAGGGATTAGAAGAATTTATAAATTTTAGATCAGTGCGTTATTGACAATTTAACATATGGTACTTAGTCGACAATATATCATAAATAAGTATATAACTTAAAAAATATTCAATAACAAATTGTTGGGTGTAGAATGCAAATTATCGTTGAACAGATTTATAAGCAGAATTTTCCAAAATAAAAATAAAAATATCTCCCTTATATTTCTCTGTCTGTTGCAACAAATGTGTTTATGACTACTACATTGGACTGTCTATGCATCCTAGCTTTATTCTATGCAAATAAACATAACATTCCTTTTTTTTTCTTTTTTCTTTTTTGTAAGTCTCTAGCATGACTTTCTACTTTTTACTAAGCATTAGGAAAAAGAATAACCAAATAAGCTTGAATACAGTCCCCAAAGTTGTTGACAGCTAACGTGGAAAATGAAAAGAAAAAAGTTCCATCATTATACTAGTCACATACCTTCAAGAATTTAATACTTAATTTTCCAAATTAAGGACGAATGTGAAGCATCAACTGCATACTTTAGTTGAGAAGGCAGTGGCTCACTCGTATGTATTTTATGTGCCAACTCACACCTTAATGAAGATAGCAACTGTTTATGCCGTGATTCTTTTCTCTTCAGTACCTGGATATACGCATATAATCCAAGCCATCCAACTTCTTCTTCCTCCAACTCAAGTATAGGCCGGATATCAGAATTGCAGTATGCAGAACGCATCCGTTTCTTTATGAGCTTGTACATATACCTAACAAGACAATCAACAAAGCCAATGAACTGAAAAAAATAGTAGAAAAGAAGTATCATTAAATGTTGAAAATTAAATTTTATAGTTGTTAAATTAAAAGATTATGTGTCAAAGCATAGACAGCCATTCAATTACTTTACGTGGCCATTGCACATGGGGCTTCACAAATGCTAAAATATCAACTAAAATCAGCACAGGAAAACTGTATCTCAATAAACCAAGTTTAACAATCACATACACTATAAGATAAACAAGGATTACATCCATACCTCACAGATTTTTGAATCATTTTTAGATAGAATCCCTTGCGAAGTTTGCATATGTACGATAAGTCACGAACATAGCAATGAAATTTCATTGCACATACCAGAAAAGCCTGATATATATTTAATCTGACAACATCTGCAGAATTAATATTTGAACAGAAGAATATAGGATGGCATTTAGGTCTCATAAAGCCACATAGCTTTGTCTTCAGATGGTGACCTGGTTTACCTTGCCAGCTGACAGTAAGAGTCGAACTTAAATGGTTATTCAGATACCTGTTTAGTATAGGGAACAAGTTAGTTGAGGAAGAAATTGAACTTTCATAAAACTGAGATTCAAAGTTTACATTAGATAAACCAAAAAGCAAATCTAACTGCAACAAGTAGAGCTTCAATAACAAGACAATGAAATATCATTTTTTTTTTTTTTAAATGAGCCCAAAACTGTGAGGCAAACAATTAGACCTAGCTTCATTCTAAGATCCCAACCACAGACTTATCTTAAATGAATCCTTTAAAAAAAAAACCACAAAAGTACTTCAAAGAGGACTGGACACTACTTGACTACTGCTTGCAATTTAAACATTTAACTCACACAACATATTGAAGAAGTTGCTAAGGATGTGATATTGATAATTTGTGGCTGGAAATTTGATAAGAATTAGGTCCAATAATGATAAATAAAAAGAAATCAGGCAAAAGGAAACTCTCAAGCATAATTGTTTGGAAGAAAGAGATATAAAACCAATTAAGAATGCTATGTAACAATTTCGAGAGTATCAAATATACGCTTAATGGGTAGCATGACAATGATATGGAATGATTTCAAAGGTTCGAATGATTGGGTCCTAATCTTGACATCTGAAGCTAAAATCCAAAAGAGAACATTATAAGATACATCTAGCAAGTAGAATGACAAGAAGTAAAATTATATACGAAAATTAACTTTGAGTAGTCTGCCTGAACTTCTAAAGTGAAACAATTGATAAGCAATCCACTCCATCGAATAAATGAAAAACCATCTTCACCCACATAAACCCTGCTTGATGGAATCCCTGATAAGTCTCCAATATCAAAATTGATAGAAAATTTGTCATCATTCATGTAGCAGTTGTATGCATGAAATCCTCTTCGCAACCTGGAAAAGAAGCTAGCAGCCAGCTTCTTTGAGGTTGAAATGAGAAGGAAGTCATCAATGAATCTAAGAAGTATATATCCATCCCCACTACTTTCCTCTGCAGAAACATCATTAGAAATATGTCTTCTAGATATATCTTTAGCAGCAGCTTCACCAGCTTTCTCAAGATATGGAATGATCAAATTTCTTTCCAGATGTCCATAGTAAAATGAGCAAAGCAGAGATGACACAATACTTCCTTGAGGAATACCTACACCTAGAACGAAAAACTTCTTATCTAATTGCAGTACGTTGTACTTAACATGTTCCTTTAAATTGAAAAATAACTCTTCTTTTTTCACATGCCTGCTCCACTCCTGTAAGAATAAAAAATATTAAACAAAACTTAGCTTCCTCAAAAGAGATTATTTATTTACAAGTATGAAAAATTCAGAAAAGAGGCATTTCATTTTTTTACTTCAAAAGTCTCCTACCTAAGTGTGATTTCTTGGGAAAACCTAGGTGTGATTGCCTAATATTTTATTTTATTTTATTTTTTTATAAGAAATATAACTTCATTGAAAAAAGAAAACAATACAGGAAACCAAAGCACACAGGCAGTGTACTAAGGGAAAAAAAAAACCAGCAAAATTGCCTAATATTTTATCTTTCTTTATTTCATGCTCTTTTCATTGTTTTAATACCAAACAGCCGTCAACCATTCAAGATCTCATCAAGAATACAAATTAGTGATCCTACATCAGTTAGGATGAAAGCTTGATGATGGGAGTAACAAGGAAGAGGAAAGAGTCAAACCTATTCATCACAGCATTGACGCATTGATCATCCAAATATCTTATTACACCACACAGATACTCCACATGGGGCTAAAATTACTTTATTCTTCATCCCATGCAATGTACATCAATGGATATCTTGACATAGGCTGCATATGCTTGGTAAATGAGCACAGTAGGGGACCAAGGAAAATCTAAGACTAAATCTCAATGACCCAAATACATTTTTTAAAGACTAAAGTACACTTTTAGCCCTTAAATTTAGGGATTGTTTTCATTTTGGCCTTTATGTTTCAAATTTTTCATTTTGGCACTTCATTTTTAATTTTGTTTTCATATTGACCCTGTTGTCCATTTCCATTGGTAATGAGACCATCCATAATATGATTTTCTGCCAAAAAAATAAAATTCCTGAATTCTACAACATTTAAGAGCTAGTATTTGATGCAACAGTTAAAAATAAACGACACTAAACAATCATATTACTAAAGAAATGGATGGCAGGGCCAATATGAAAACTAAATTAAACATGTAAGGAAAAAATGAAAACAACCCAAACTTTAAGGGCCAAAAGTATACTTTAGTCTCTTTTTTTCTTTTTCGTTTTTCAATTATTGCTAAGTAACATATGTACCCCATGGATCTTGAACCCACGACCACACCCTCCACACCTTACAGTCACAAAGAAAGAGATGTCATTTGAGCTAGAGCTCATTGGCTACTTAAATACACTTATCTGAGTAGACAACTAAACAGAGTCCCTACCAACTAACCAGTTCCCAGGCCATAACAAAAATGACTAGAATACCCTTGTCATTTGGTACTAAAACCAAATGAGCACCCGCCAATCTTACCAAAATTACTCAATGGGTAGCACACTCAGCTGGGAAACACATAAAGATATCTCTGTAAGCACCAAATCTATTTTCTTTTAGTAGAGCTTTATTTGAACATCAAAACTTCTAGTACCCCAAACTAAAAGCCAGATTGATCAAGAAAAACAGGTAAACATTTCCGCTGATTTGCAAAACCAGTCACACAAGAAGGATATAAAAAATAAAGATCCAACTCAAAAAATTGCTTATGGTGCTTACAGGATTCTATAGACTATTTGTATTTTGCAGGTAACATATGACATACACAAGAATTATGCATGAAGGTAGTAGTTAGACAGGTAGTGAAAGCTGATACTAAGTTACTAATCTCATTAAAAAGAAAAGCAGTAATCATTAAAATATTCAATGGAAATAGGAAAGATCTATAAGAATAAATATCAACAACTTTCCTTGAAGAGTGACTTGAAATAGCTACCTGGTTAACGAAGACAGTATGCAGTGAACAAAAGGGAACAGAGGATGTGACTATCGCAGTGCTCATATTTTGATCCATCAATACAAGGTTCTTATGAACCCACAAAGATTTATCTGTGCAGACTACTTGATGGGACTGTTTAAGAAGATATTCATCTTTCTGTATGACATCTTTCATTACACTAAGAAGCTTATCCTGATCAATAGAATCAAATGCTTTCAGCACATCAGAAACAACAACAAATGCACCAGGCATGGTTACCAACCTATTTTTCAGACCAATTAGAAATGGACATAACTTTCTGTAGACATCATTGTAATCAAAAACTGATGCTCCCAGCTTCTCAGGTTCTTCCAACTGTATACCTTTTAAAACAGCATGTGTATCACGAAGAACAAGATTTACAGACTTGAAATAATTAAATTCAACTTTCTTGGAACAAAATTTTCCTTTTCCATGCATTCCACAAGATTTATCTTCAAAAGAGGACTTTCGTAATGGCATTCTTGATGATGCTTTTAGATTTGACAGCATCCTCATTCCATCTTCTTTTGGACGAAATCTTAGCTTCGAGAAACCAAATAATCTTTTTTTTATAATATGTCTAACAGCCACAGCATCCAAGTCATTATAGCCCTGATCTTTCAAGCAAGTGACGGACTTATTTATCAACTTCTCCCAAACTGATTTCCTATAATAATATAGATCTTGATTCCCATGCTCAATTTCAGTGACATAGAAGTTTGCTTGCACCAGTGGCACCACTAGAGATGAAAAGAGCCAAAAGATCCAGCTCTCCAGAAGTTTATGTCTCAAAACATGTGTGGCGTCGTCCAATATTCTGGATCCCTTATGCATGTCTATACTCTCCCCCGTTGTACATTTTAGCACTTGATTACTCAAGCAACATGAAAATTGTTCAGTTGATAGAAACGGGAAACTTGATGCTTTTAATTTATGCATGCATTGCTTTAATGAGAACTTCTCAAATCTTCGAAGTTTAATAAACTTGACAATATTCCTCCTAAACATTCTCCAGTTATGACAGGAACCTAGCAATTCTGTGGGAACTACACTCCTAATAACTGCCCATATAAATGACTCTACCTGACTTCTCAAGCAATAAGACTTATTTGCTTCAAACTGAGGTTCAATATCCACATAATACGAAGTATTAGATCCATGAGAGTTCTCAGGAACATTTTTCTCTGATTCATTCCCCTAAAATAACAATTTCGCAAGAATTATATTTTTCTTAGAGGAAGCAAGAAGTACTTAAATTAGTGAGATAGCTTAAGGGATGTACATTACACAGTGCAATTCTATAATGAGCTCTCCCATATAACAAATCCCCCCCCCCCCCCACCCCCCCACAAAAAAATAAAAATAAAAATAAAAACCACCCACCACTCAAAAAAAATCACATACATAATTTCAATTTGCACAACTATCAAGGTGTGCATACTATGCACCAATGCATTCAAAACGCATATGAAACTGAGCGAGGCGTAACCTCAGAATGTGAAATTGTGAATGCTAAATATGCCTTCACACAATTTACCTCAAAGTTAGTGCCAGATTTTACAGTAGCATCCAATGTTGGAACAGTGCAATGCTTATCCAATAATCTCAGACGTTGGCAACACTGTGCCTTGCGTATGAGCTTCTTAAGAAACTTAACAAGTGAGCGGTACCTTCAGAACCAAAAACAAGCAGTTAAAGCAGTGCCATCCAAATTAAATTAAATAAAATTAAAAACCTGATATATTGGCTATAACTGCAATTATTTATTGCCCTAATATTCTCATAAACGTGTCCCACATTTATACTTCAGAAAAAGTTTTCATGCATCTGTGCTCTAAGACACAGTACGGCTTCCATCCAAAGAAACTCATTGTAATGGTAATCATTATAGATTCCAGACCCTAGTCTAAAGAGCGAATTAGTTGACATTGGTTGTAAGATTTTAGCACAAAGAGACTTCACTGTGCCATTAGTGTCCCTTTTAACCTTAATCCATTCAAGAGCTTTTAAATTGCAATCCTGATACTGATTGAGGAACTCATTTTCATTATTTCATAACTTGAAGTTTGGAACAACATCATGCATAAATTTCCTGTTATATCCAGCAAAGGAGCTTTTCATGATTCCTTATGTAAAAGATTATAAGAACTATGGGATCAATATTCCACAGTAAGAAAAAATTTGGATTCTAGAAATCAAACTGAAATCAACATGCATGCCACATAAAAATAAAAATAAAACAATAATTTTGCCATGACAAATCAGAAAAGCCCTGTAAGGGTATCGTACAATTAAGAAGGTTCTGTAATCACAGTATTTGAATTTGCACTTACAGGCATGCTGATTTGCACAGCATTTCCTGAGTTGCATTTAAGCCAAAGATATCGCCAATAAGAAAATTTGCACCAGAAAAATTGGGCTTCAGAGAATTTAGTATATCTGAAGATTATTAAGGTACTGTGTTCTTTTACACCAAAGAAAAGGCATGACAGAAGCTCTTAACATCACAAATTTAAGCTCAAACTGTGTTTCTTTTCCAAAAATAAGAAAGCATAACTGCACAACATAAAAAGATAACATATTATCCGTTTGTCACTGATCATTCAGTCTATAAAGTTGGGTGAAAAAAATGGAAATACAAGCAATTTTATAACGAAGAGACAAATTACGTACATGTACGTTTAAAATTAAACTGAAGGATACGCTTTGCTGGAAAAACTGATGAAGAACATTCCCTGTTATAAAACATGAATTTCCTGTTAATATGAGCCCCTTTGGCAACTACCTGGGGCTTGGGAGCTTGTGATACTGAAAAACAAGGCATCTGCAGAATAGATCATATCCAAAAGGAAAAGGTTAAAAGTTAAAATAATAATAATAAACTGTAATAGCAGGGAGAAATGTCTTTTCATTTTCATTGCATTGGAAGAATCCAAATGTTCACTAGGAGGTGGCATTAAGTCATTCAATCTTCTTGATATGGGTATATATCAACCAAACATTAATCTTTCTAACCCTTTTGAGATTCAGGGTTCTTTTGTAATTGACAATCTTATCTATCTTAGAATCTCCATGCCAACAAACACTGTTCTAGCCATGTATGTGTTAATATTAATTAGGGTACTGATATCTCCTAATTGGTGTTTTACTTCCAACTTCTTTTACTTTCTTTAAGATTCTCATCTACCAGAAGAGTAAGCTGTGACATACTGCATCTTGTTCTCATGCTCAAGCAGGCACCATGAGTACAAAGCCACAACTACCTGCTGAGATTGTTTGGCTGTATGTCTTCTGTTCACTTGGAGATTACTATTTCTGCATCTAACCCCTTTATTCTGATAATAGGAAGGCAAACCACATCACTATTAATCCAGATGTTATGTCACTCACGCTCCAATAATCTTTAATTACAATAATAACAAAAGTTTGATGTTTAAAAGTATTCCATAATGTGTTGAAATAAAGGTACGAATTACTTATCAATTTATGTGGGGATAAATTAAATAAAACTGTATCCATGCTAAGGGTGGCACACACAGCATATGTCTTAAAGCCTTCTAGGTTAGGCAACAAATAGTAATTAGGTTTCATGTACTAAAAATCTTTTTTTTTTAATTCTATTGGTGAGTTACACACGCATTTAGTGAGTCTTGAACCCACAAACTCACCCTTCATCCCATTATTTTGGGAAAAATTGAAACCCTCCAATATATCAAACCAACGTTGAACTCGACTGAAGGATCCTTCATAGGAAATCAATCACCTTTTCAGAACTATTTAAGCTAGAATTTGCATCATGCTGAAGCCTCCCAGATATGCCATCTTTATCCATATGAATTGTTGCAAAAGAGCTGGTTTCTTCAAAATTTAAACGCCTTCTATTTCTGCGACGCTGCCAACCAAATGGCCTTGAACGCTTTCCAAACTTTGCAGCTGTGTGATTTGAGCTTTCTTGAAGTTTCTCATTTAAATCCCCTTCAGTATTATTGGTAACAGTTCCAGAAATTGGTATAGCTACTTCCGATGAACTCGCTTGAGAACGCTTGTTTCCATGAAGCCGACTAAATGATCTTGGACTTGAAGAACTCCTAACATTGGAGCCAACATGATCTAATGAAGCTGATGGATCATCAACACTAGAAGAATTACTGCATTTCTGTATCTCTAGCACTGGGTTAACATTGTCAACTAAAGCCCTCTTCTTTTTGGATCCTGAGAAAAGTTTGGACTAAATCATCATCTGGACTCCTCTTAATCTTTAAGAAATGATATGTTATATATGACTGAACAATCTAATGCAAACACAATAGCCACAAAGCAAAAGGAATTAAGGACAATAAGAAAATGGAAAGATCTATTAAAAAAGAACATCCACAAATAGATGGGAACAAGTCAGGTAAGAAAAGACCAAGAAAGAACTGGCCTAAAGTAAGAACAAGTCAGGTAAGAAAAGACCAAGAAAGAACCGGCCTAAGGTCAGAAAGAGACTACGGCAATTATGTTTTATCCCAAAAAACAGAGGTTGTTAAATATTAAAAAGAAAGGCAATATGTACCATCAGATTCTATTTATAATTTATTCAAATTGTAAAATTGATGTGGCTGTGTATAGTGATCTAATAGCATTAAAGTTTTAATGTCAAAATGGTTGCATTAATATATTATTTAAATCTAAAATAATTTTTATTCACCAATCATTCATTCTGAATAGAAAATTTCATTGAACTTAATTTTACGCATAAGGCTAAAATATTAACAATGAATTTTGCAAATTTATGGCCCTAATGCTGATTTGCGTGCCTGTGTCTGCATATGTGCACATTTACATACATACATACATACATACATACATATATATATGTATGTATGTATATAAGCTAATGCTGATATGTGTGCCTGTGTCTGCATTTGTACACATTTACGTATAGACATACATACAAAAAATAAAATAAATATTTATGTAACATTATTTTTCCTAGGTACCGTAAAAGGGGATTTTGATTCAACTGACAATGTTGACAGAACAACTACAAGTGTTTACAAAGTCTTCATTAGTCATTAGACTCATTACCACATTTATCAAGTGAAGTATGTTGATGCTGAGACTCCAATGTTCGCTTTTTTGACTGCTCGAGGCATAAATCACTTATAGGAGGACCTGTTACTTGTTGGTGCTTCTTAGAAGAAACTGGCAAAAATATTGATGTATACTTTAAAAGATAAACCATGACATCATCCCCAACCTGCATAAATGCAATTTTGACCTTAATTTTGGTGATGTAGTTCAAGAAACAACAGAGAAGAAGTTAGCAAACCATACCCTTTGTGAAAGAAGACACCAAGCTGAAGAAGATAGAAGTTCTACAATGGGACTTGCACGATTAATCTGTTACATATTGACGAATATTTTCAAACAAGATATAAGGCAAATATGAAATGTTAACAAACTACTCCTAGAAAAATAAATAAATGAGGATACCCAAAAAAACAAAACACTGCCAACCCCATTTCCAGAATGAAATGGACGATATTGACAATGTTGATAGCAACATTGAACATTGTATATGAAGTTTGAACAATAAATAAACAAACGAATGCTTGCCTTATCATAAGCCTGGCAAATTACATTGATAGAGTTGAATTGCTCATGCATCATGATTTCAATGGTCCTTTGCACAATCTGAAAACATAATGAGCAGTAGTTTACATATTAGATGTGCAATGTGATTCCCTTCTCAAGACTTTATTTAATCAATGAGAGTACGACACAACCGACCCAGAAATGGAAACACTACCTACAAAACATTCGATACCACCACCATCAATCCATATAATATATAAAGAGAAACTTAAAATATTTTAAGCTCACTCACTACCATGAACTTACACTAAGTATTACCATAATCCATAACTATATAGTTTGTCTACTTAGCGTTTTTGGTCTTTGATGTTCCAAGCGAGCGCTATTCGTCCCTAAAGTTTAAACTATATAGTTTACTTGCTTAGCGTTTTTAGTCCTTAAAGTTTAAAAAATAAGCGTTTTTTTGGTCCCCAAAGTTTCTCGTGAGCTAGGAGGCATGGACACTTCGTTTAGGGTGTCATACCATATTTGTGTCATACCTATGTTATACCAGCCACTTCATATTATAATTTTTCAAATATTACTCATGTTTCTGTGTCGTGCCTGTGTCCGTATCCGTGCTTCCTAGCGCTATTGGTGTTTAAAATTTCAAAAGCTCTATAATTTTTTAAACTTCAAGGACCAAAAGTTTAAAAAAATGAGCATTTTTTATCAAGTCTCAAATAAAATGAGTGTTTTTTTGTCACAAGTTTCTGGTGAGTGGTATTTGGTAACCTGAAGTTAAAAAAATTAGGAGAAGCTATGCGGTATCAAAATTCAATAAGTGTGACACATGTCAGCAAAAAATAACTAACCCGCTGACAACTTAAAGACATGTGATAGGTAGTTATTTTGCACAGATATCTCTCATTTATTGGAGCGACCGGTATCATGATATAAAATACTTTAAAAAAAAAAAAAGAGAGCTTTTGATATTTCAACTACTCGGACCAAATACGCTCAGTTTTTAAACCAAAAGCTCTCGTTTTTTAACTTCAAACACACACACACACATATAGGTGTATGTATATGCGTAAAAATGTACCTGAGACTGGGGCCAGCGAGAGTGAGATTGGAAACGAGAGAGAGGAGGAGCGTTTTCAGAGGCCACAACGAAGCACTTATTCAACAGCTTCACGTACTCTTGAGGATCCTCTTTTCTCACCAAAAACGACATCGCTTCGGAGCCACTACAGCTGAGGCATTGTGAACCTGTGCGCGAGCACGAGCACGAGGACGGCGGAGGAGGAGAAACGAGCGATACGATTGTGGAAGCGAGCGTCCGCGCGCGGTGGCGGAATAGTCGCCATAGTACCTCCGGAACCCGCCTTTTCTTCGGCATTTTTCTCGGGAAAGTGAGAAGTGACAAATGAGAAGATTTTTTTTTTTCCTTTCTTTTTTAGAAGAGAAAGTGTAATGTAGTATTTTTATTTTTCCTTTTTATTTTATTTTATTTTAATTTGATTTGGCGCCTGCAAATGTTAAAACTTTTTTTTTTTTTTTGGGTAAGAAAATGTTGTAACTTATAAAAACTACCCCACTAGAGGAGAGGAGTGAGAAAAGTGGGCAAAATTTGCCAAACAATACAATTTCCAAAATATTTCAGCCGGATAGCACGCGTTCAAACTTTTTTAGTAAGTTGGACTCTTTTTGGAAGTCAATTTTAGTAAACTCAACTTCTAGGCGAATTCAACCCCTCATCCAGCAAGTAAATAAGTCTGATTTGTACTGCACCTGGAAGTCGAGTTCAACATACTTGACTTTCAGTGGAAGTCGAGTTTGTTAAACTCAACTTTCAGGTGTTCTACACTTTTGCAAAACTGATTTTTTGTAGGAAGTCGAGTTTGTTAAAATCGACTTCCAAAAAGAGTCCAACTTACTAATTAAGTTTGAACGCATGCCATCCGCCTAATTTTTTCCCGAAAATATACTGTTTAGCAAATTTTGCCGTAGAAAGTGGGAGAGACCGTGAAGCAAGGGCAAAATTTGCCAAATAGTAACTTTTTAGAAAAAAAATTTGTGCATAGCATGCGAATGAAACATTTTAGTAAGTTGGACTGTTTTTGGAAATCGAGTTTAATAAACTCGAGTTCCAACCCAATTTCCTCTTGCTGAAGTCTGAGATGAACCAAAAAAAAAAAAAAAAAAGGTGGAAATCGAGTCTAAGAAACTCGAGTTCCATTTGTACAGGACTCGAGTTTCCTAAACTCGAGTTCCGTGTGAAAAATCTTGGAACTCGAGTTTCAGAGACTCGAATTCCTTTTTTTTTTTTTTTTTGAAAACAGTCTAACTAACTAAAATGTTTCACGCGCATACTATTCACCAAAAAATTTTCTAAAATCAATCTGAATGGCAAATTTTGCCGTGAAGCAAGTGGTTTTTTTTTTTTTTTTTTTTTTGATTTTGTGGTTATGGAGTTTTTAAAATTGCTGTGATAATAGTACGGATTGGGAAAAGAATGAATAGTTTTCTTTTACGAAGGAAAATAAAGTGGACAGGTGGTGATTTTTTAGTTGTTGGGAAAATTGTATGGATTGGGGGCATAGTTGTCAAATTGTGAATCGATTTTTTATTTTTCTGTATTGTATATCGCATCAAATCGTGTATTGTAAGATACACAAACACCTAATAAAATTATAAAATAATTATAGATATACATATATAAAAGGTTATGTCCAAAACAATTTTACAATACTTTCACAACAAATTTTAAGTAGCAGGTTGTTATTGGTTGTTACTGATAGACAAAAAAGTAATTTCAACAATGGATTCTGTGGGAGGACGAGAATCGGAGAATAGGGACAAGTGATAGGAGGCCAACGCCAAAAGAGCAAACCTCGGAAAGTACTGACAATGAACCCTCCAAGTGAATATAATAACTCACCACAAGCACGAGGAGACTATAATACCCAAGGACCTCGAGGATACCGACATGTCCTCGGGAGGGCCGAGGCTCAATTTTGAAGACTATCGGGCACAAACCGAGGAAGAGAAGGAAGATTTGTCATTAAGTAAGAAAAGGAGGAATGCAAATAAAGCATCCATCACCTCCGCATTCAATGCTTTGAACCCACTTAATTAGCCGCATTAATGTGGAAATGACACTTGAACAGTGTCATCGCAGCTTATAGCCTAGTATAGAAACCTTCTAGTAAGGCCCTAATGTGACAAGTATAAAGGAGAATGAACCCTAGCCCTCTAAATAGAAGGCCAAGATACAATTTGGGTGACTATATAAGGCAAAGAGGCCTCTGTGAAGAAAAAAAAAAAAAAAAAAAAAAAACGAAAGGAACATCATTGTAATCTAAGAACAAGTGTAAAATCTGTACCTTGAACCAAGCCCAAGGAACATAATACAAGCCATCCGAGACTATTGTTAATCAATTTCCTTGTCTCATTCTCATTCTTAGCACTTATCCTTTCATTTCAAGCTTAACACACTTAAACAAGGGTAATAAAGGTTGATTGGCATCCCATCTCTATAAATTAATTGTGTGAGGTAAAAAGTTCACATGGCTACTTTGCCCGCCATAAGTTCAAATTAAAACCAATAACAATTTACCACCTATAATTTGTTGTAAATGTAACAATTCTCAGTTTAAATTTTTATTTTATTTTATATAAGATAAAAACTATACTCTAGTATGATTTAAGTGTATATGTATGTTTTTTATTTTATACAAGATAAAAATTACACTCTAGTCTAATTTAAGTGTATATATGTGTAAAGCTCTTTCTTGAAAATTTAAATCTCGGCCCTTATCCTCCACGTCACACGAATTTTATACTTATAAAAATGACTATCATGCTAAGGGTATGTGGTGGTCAATTTGAAATTTTCTTAAATGGCCATGTAATTAAAAATTGAGTTAAATGCAACGGGGACCTCATAAATGCGTTGATGCAATAGTATTTTTTTTTTTTTAATGTTTCTTAAAAGACATATATCTTGGTTCATGTTTCAACTAAAAAAAAAAATCTTGAAAATGAGTGAATACAAAGAGGTTTTATTTTTTCTTTATCAGAATATACAAAATAGGTATTGACTGTAAAAAGAACATGTATATACAGAAATCCCAAGCATGGTTGGACTACAATGAATTTCCCTGTCTTGTTTTTCACTTTTTTCCCTTTTCTATCAACACAGTAAAATAAAAACTCATTCACATGATCTTTGGTATCCATCAATTTAGTGCTATTCTCTATATCAACTCATCAAGGGCCTTTTTGTTTTGGGCTGAGCTCTTATACAAATCAAGTTAAAACTTTAGAGCAGATCGTCCCCAAAGAGGTATAGAATTCTTTCAACAGCCCAGCTGGGCTGCTGGGATCTGCAGGATCCACAACTATTCAAGCTGTTCTGCAATTGTGAAGAAGTCAGTAAAGGGGCTCTACAAAGTGGACAAGTGGTCTGATTCTGATGATCATGATCTACCCATCTATCAATGCATTCCCTGTGGAACACATGGCAACAGTTCCTGAGCTCTCTTACCTCATCTTGCACTCTTAACTTGTTCAAGCACACAGCACAGGTGTCACAACTTTTACTCTCCTCTGCCAATCTCTCTGTGATATCACCAAAGGTGGTCAGTATGAGATTGTCTTTTATCATCTGAGAAGAAGCCTCTGCCTCTGCATCTGCCTCAGCCTCTTCAGAGGACCTGTTTCTGACTCTGAAAGCCCAACAGTACAAGAAGACCCATCTCACCACTGCAATTATAAGAGCTGCCTTGTATAGTAGATGAGTTACTAGCAAACCCGAGGACTCTTCCAAAAAGAAACCCATTTGAAACAGAGATTAAGCAAGCAAAAAAAATGCCAAAACAGGATTAATTTCAAGGAGAAGAAGACAGAAGAGAGAAGAAAGAAGAGGGGGAAGTTCACAAATGGCTTGAAGCTTCTTTATAAAGACGTATAAAGTTGATAGATTAGATAGGTACTGGTGTGGAGTGGAGTCATTTGCTTGCTTTTACATAGTTTTCTTCTCTTTTTCGTTTTCTATCTGCAAGGAACAAAGAATAAAGCGAAAGTGTCGCCGCCTAGTCATTGAGTCACTTCCGCGTGTATGCATTAGGTGTAATCCACAAGGGCGGTGGGTCTATCTTTGAAACTTTTTTGTTATCTTTATGATAATTTTTTTTTTTTAATATATGAATCTTTATGATAAATTATAGTTTAGGTTAAAGCTAAAGCAACTCTCCAACTTGAGGGGCCGACATATACGTTTGTTGTTCTCTTGTCGGTAGGATTCTCACTTTTCAGACACATGATTGAAGATTATACACCTATTAATTCCTGGAGATAATTCTCCAAGAGAGAGGATATGGGCAGGGAGCCCATCCAAGAATTTTTTTCTAGGTTTGTTATTTAAAAACTTAAATTATTCTCAATTTAATAAAAGTAGAATTTAAATGGGTCATGCTAACGGGTACTCTTAAGTCAATAATTAACAATTCATTTTAAGAAAATTTTGACACAATTTTTATGAAAAATAGAAAAAGCTGTCAAAATATATATATATTTTTTTTTTTTCATAAAAACTTTCTTTAAATGAATTATTAACAATTGACTTAAGAGCAAAGATGGAGCTAGAGCTTCAAGTTAAGGGGGCAAAATTCTTCTAAAATTGAAT
This sequence comes from Notholithocarpus densiflorus, assembly GCA_030021035.2. Classification (NCBI taxonomy): domain Eukaryota; kingdom Viridiplantae; phylum Streptophyta; class Magnoliopsida; order Fagales; family Fagaceae; genus Notholithocarpus; species Notholithocarpus densiflorus. Next base: position 740,781 of record JARYZH020000113.1, on the reverse strand, counting down.
CTCACAAAAGGACTAATTTTTGTTTTTTGTTTTAAGAACAAAAGGACTAATTATTATTACTAAATAAAGACAAATATAAGTGTGGGGACAAATAACCAAGAGTCACGCATCTTGGGCTGTGGGCTTGGTCCGAGGAGGTCTCATGGGCCGAGCAATGTGGCAGCTGTCAAAGCATTCTACTTTCGAAAGATTCGCACATAGGACCGGCGATTCTTCCATATTGGAGACATAAGCTACGCTACAGGTTTCTTAGTAGAATGGGACTTTTTCCTTGAGCTTATCAACCCAGTGGCCTCTCAAGTTGCTTACATGACCGCAATTGGAAACCATGAGAGGTAACCTTTTTGGCTATATATGCTTCAATTCTGTTCTAATAAATCATTTGGTTTGATTAATGTAAAATTAATATATGCAAAGATTAATAATGTGTTAACAATTTATCATTATTTTGAATTTTTTTGTATCATTATTTTGATTTAATTTTTTATGGTATTCTTCAACCTCTAAATGAAGCTCAAAGAATTCATTGAAGCACTTAAATTAGCTTGAGATCCATTTAATTGAGCAATCATTAAAACTTCTATTATGTTTTTTGTTACTTATTCACAACAAATGTAATTCTTGAAGAACACATTATTTAATCAGTGTTAGTTTCTAAATCTCAAATTGGTTGCTAGGCATATATATGTGACCGGAAAATACATATACATACAAACACATACATAATTGCTGCTGTTGTTATTATTACATATGGTAACCCTAAGAACAATTGGGATTGACTTAAATGTTTTTTTTTTTGGTTAGGGACTATGTAGACTCAGGATCAGTATATGTAACTCCTGATTCAGGTGGAGAATGTGGAGTTGCTTATGAGACTTATTTTCCAATGCCAACTTCGGCAAAGGATAAGCCTTGGTATTCCATTGAACAAGCTAGTGTTCACTTCACAATAATTTCAACTGAGCATGATTGGTCAGTGAATTCAGAGCAGGTAATTACAGAAAGATAATATCTTGTGTTATATTATCATTCATTTTTTTCAATGGAGTTCTCTATTATTTGATTTGATGTTGCCTTTTCTCTTACTCATCATTTCATGGACAAAATGTAATACAGTATCTATGGATGGAAGAGGACATGGGTTCAGTTAATCGATCAAAAACTCCATGGTTGATTTTTATGGGGTAGGTATATTTCACATACATTGAAAAAGAGAGGGAGGATGGGTGCTCAAAATTATTAATTTATCCTCAAATTATATAGTTTAAGTTCAATTTAATCACTCAACTATTAATTATGTCAATTTAGTCCTCCAGCTTTCAAAACTAAGTCAATTTCATCCTTAAATCTCCTATTTGTTTGATTTTGATGAAATTATATAGTTAATGTAGAAAATGGAGCACAAGTCAAAAACTTATTTTAGAATGTGTACAAAAGTTTATATTAAATTAATTTCAGCTATTAACTCTATTAAAATTTAAAAGGATAGGATCTACCGATTAATCAAAATTCACTTGATTTTGAAAGTTGTGAGACTAAATTGACATAGTTGATAGTTGGAGGATCAAAATTGAACTTTATCCAACAGTTGGATAACCAAATTAGTTAATTAACAAAGAAAAAAAAGAACCCTTCTACTTTATGAAAGTGCCATATAGGAGTGTATGTTAAAACAATTAGCCTGTGTGATAGCTTAATAAGTGAAGTGTAAAATTTGCCAATTGCAGGCACAGACCAATGTACACTTCTTCAAACGCTGACACTAGTGTTGATCCACAATTTGTTAATGCTGTGGAACCATTACTGCTCCAGTACAAGGTACATTCCTCGATCGAGCTTGTATGTTGAATGATCAAATTGGTCATTTTTTGTTTGTTGCCTTTCTCATATGTAATGTTGGGAATATGAACTAGGTCGACTTGGTCTTGTTCGGTCATGTTCATAATTATGAGAGAACTTGTGCTGTTTACCAAGGAGAATGCAAGGCCATGCCTACAAAAGATGCAAATGGGGTAGATACTTATAACAACAGCAATTACAGTGCCCCAGTGCAGGCAGTGATTGGTATGTCTGGTTTTTCCTTAGACAAATTCACAACTAATGTAAGTTGCTCTCTATCTTCACATGTATACATTGTTAAATTACCGATTCTTCCAAAAGCTTAAACTATTAGAATATGATATATTTAATCATTTAACCAATGCTTCTATCCTTCTAAAAAAAAAAAAAAAAAAAAAAAAAAAAAAAAAAAAAAAAAAAAACCAATACTTCTAACACTCCCTTCATGTGTGAGCTCAAATTCCGTTTTAATAGGTAAGGCTCAATACGTGGGATTTTAAATGAGAGGTAAGTGAAGTAGACAGAAATCGAATTTAGGATCTCCTACTTTAATACCATATTAAATTACCGATTTTCCCAGAAGTTATGTTAAATTACCGATTGTTACAAAAGTATAAACTATTAAAATATGATAAATTTAATCATTTAACCAATACTTTTAACATACGTATATTTGTGTATAATTGTATGTTTATGATGAATGAACTTGCAAATTACTTTGTTTATGCACAGTCAAATAGCTGGAGTTTATCTAGGATTTCAGAATTCGGTTATGTAAGAGGGAATGCAACAAAGGATGGGTTATATTTTGAGGTCAGTATGCTCAATTCAACTTTAGGATTTGACTATAGAATTTATAGACACATTTTTTTTGCTTGTATTTTATGTGTATATATGTTTGTGTCTTATCCTTGTCCTTTGTTTTGGCAGTTTGTGAACGCAAATACAAGGAATGTTGGTGATAGCTTTCGCATTATTAAATAGCAAGGTCCCTCATATAGTCATCATGTATAGAACCTTATCCATTACCCACATATATATGGACCTCCCAAGGTCTTTACTGTACATCAATTCTTTTCAAATAAAAACCCCCATGTCTTCGCAAAAAATACAATGAAATAAACTATTGTTTACAAATATATATAGGACTGGCTTTTATAACCAAATGGAAGAGATTATTTAGGGTTTGGGAATGGCTAGTTTATTATATAGATTGATGTGATTAATTTCTAATTCATTCTCTCTTTTCTATTTATTTATTTCTTGTATATAAGAGTAATGCTTTATTAAGATTCTATAGAAGAACTATTTCTGCATGTGTTGAAACAGTAGTTCTATGAATATATCTTTTATCAAATTCAAGCTATATTTTATTAATTAGCTAGAAGTATAGAAATATAACAAAACTTTTTTTTCTTTCTTTCTTTTTGAAATGTGTTAGATAGGGCAATACAATTGTGGCTGAAGCTAATCCTATAGATGGGGTTTCAAACTAAGGAGCATTAATCCTTAAAATATTTTAGAAGGAACATTTGTATGTGGCTTAGTAGTCAAGAGTTTGATTTTCCTACAATTGGTTCGTCTTAATGGGATAAAAAATGAAAGAGTATATTCCCAATCAAATATTAGTCAATATTGGAAAACTGTTTTTTTTTTTTTTTTTAACTAATCTTTCCAGTTTAAGGATTTCATCATAATCTCTTTTTATTCACATTTTGTTTATAGTTTGTGAAATATCTAAAGTTAAAGAGCTACATGGTGATAATATGCTTGATTTATTGCTTTCACATTTGATACGACGTTCAATTTTAGTTCTAATAAGTAGTAATATCAAATGAGCCACTCAAAGAATTTTGAGGATCAGCCATGTTATAGCTATTTTGTGTGTGAGCTTTGTTAAGTTAAGCCCAAGCGTAAAGACATTAATGGGCGGCACCAAATTGTTTTGTGCCTCCAAACCCAATGACGTTAATCAATGTGGCTTTGTTGGAACTCCGGGGACCAACAAACCGATTGAGGAAGGCTACTCAAAGCCCCACATTTACGTGGACTATTTTGAAGCCTATAATTTTCATCAGGAAGCCCTGACATTTTGTGCGCTAAATCTAAAAACAAATACAGGCAGAATCATCTTGAAGAAAGAAATAATCCTTGTGAGTCGTGCTCAATTGCAAACCTCTAATTTATTAGCCTGCTTGAGGTGTCATGGCCGTTATCGTTTTTATTTAAACTAGTCGCTGATACTACGTATTGCGCGTGATAATATTTTTAGAGTAGTCTCATTAAATTTTTTTATTTTTTTTAATTTTGGACTAATTTAATAAATAGTAATGTAATTCATAATCATATTTTCATTTATTATATAATTTTCTCAAGAATTCAAAAGGTAAATTATCAAAAATATTAATTTTGTAATAAAATTTATTTATAATATTTTGTGTATCATTAAAAAGTATATAAAATTTAGAAATGATTCTTTTAGTTTTAGACAAACTTTCTCAAACCCAATTTTTTCAACCATACAATCAAAAACACCGAGAAACTTATCTAAATATATATAAAACTCAACAAAACTACAATTCAAAATAAAAAATAAAAAAAGAAAGGGAAAATAAAAATATTGTAACTCTTTTTCCTTAAAAAAAAAAAAACGTTTTTGATCCTTACATTTTGGGCCGATTCCCATTTTGGTCCTTATGTTGATTTTACTACTATTCTAGTTCCAAAAACTAAAAAATCAATTCTATTTTTAGTTTTTGCAATCACAAAAAATACATATGTAGCAAACGAAGTGCTCTGTTGGCAGACTTTGCAATTAAAAACTAAATAATTGATCCTATGTGCCACTAGCCACACATCCATGTCATATCCACATCAGAAAAAAAATTAATTTGACATTTAAATAATGCTTTGTCAGCATTTTACTTATTTTTTTTATTAATTTTTTTTAAAAGCCAAAAAACAATTATTAAAAAAAAGCTAAAATTATTTTTCTTTAACCTCATCAAATTAAAACAAAACCCTCCGCCGTTTTTTTTTTTTTTTGAAATAAATATAAAAAAAATAAAAACCCTATACTCGGCTCTCTAGAAGTGCAAAAATAGCGATCAAGCGAAAATGGAGAAGTAGTCGGTGTTGGAAGCATTGTCGTTGGTGTTGGAGTGGGTGCAGAGGAGGTCAAACTGGAGGTCGGAGGTGGCAATGGCGTTGGAGAAGAGGTTGTAGCCGCGGGCTCTCAAGGCGGAAAGCTTCGACTCCATGTCGCCGCTAGAGATGTAGTGGATTGGTTTCACGCCGTCGGGAAGTGATAATAGCAGAATCACCATGCCTAGAGTCAGAGTCAGAGTCACGATCTTGATCGCCATTTTTGCACTTCTAGAGAGTCAAGAGTCACTATTTTGATTTTGCTGCTGGTTGCTAGGAAATTTTGGAAGACTTTGGAAGATTTGATTCGGTTTTGGTGCTTTGCTGGTTGCTGGGTTTCTATTTTTTTGCTTGAGTTTGATGTTCATGTTCTTTGTGGTGATTTTGGGGGTTTTTGTTTGTTTTTTCTGTGGGTTTTTTTGTGTTTGTTTGCCAAGAAAATTTATAGGTTTGAAGGTTAGGGTTTGCTTTGCTGGAGATATGGGTTTGGGGTTTGGTTGAGATCTAGGTTTGGGGTTTGGTTCTTTGCTGGAGATTGATTATGGGGGAAGAACACCCAAGAAGAACACAAAGAACGTGAACATGTTCTTCTGAAAAAATAATGAAATGAATAAAAAAAAATAAAAAAAAAGACAAGAAAGACATTTAATTAATTTATTTTATTTTGATGTCTTTGGTTATAAAGAAAGTATAAGAAAGACAAAGAAAATAATAAGAAAATAAATATTAATTTGCTAAGAATATGAATCATATCTAGGAAACACAAAGAACATGAATATGTTCTTCCAAAAAAAAAACAGATTAGAATAAAAAAAATTCATTTTAATTAAAAGAAAGTAAAATTTTAGTTTGAAAGAAAGTAAAAAAAGTTTTTTTTTTTTTTTTTTTTAATTAAAACTAAAATTAAATTTGAGGAATTAAATTTTTTTTAAATTTAAATTCTGACGTGGCATTTAAAAAATGCCAAATAAATTTTTTTAATAATATTTTTAATGTCCATGTTAGTGTCATGTCAACAAGCAGGACCCTCCATTTGCCATGTAAAACTTTCGGTTAGTGGGTTGACTACAGAGACCAAAATTGAATTGACTGGAATAATAGTAAAATCAAAATAGGAACTAAAATGAGAATCGGCCCAAAATGTAAGGATCAAAAGTGTATTTTTGAAAAAAAAAAAAAAACCCAGAATATAATTACAAAGGGGAAAAAAGTAGAGAATTTTTTTTTGAAAAAAGAAGAAGTATTGTGTTAATACTGTTATAATCTAATCTAACTTCTAATCCAACCTGTGAAAAATGAATAGATAAATAAGTAATTTTAAACTCAAAATTGAATTTGTTTTCCTAAAAATTTCAAAGAATATACCAATAAGATAAGGAAGATGAAGAACAATATAAAATATTCGTAAACGCTTAAAAAATTACTCAAGCATCTAACAAAGACATAACAATTTTTTACTAATTTGTGAAACAAAATATTTACAAATAGTGAAAGGAAAATGCACGAAAGCCATTGTTTTCAACTGCACTAGTTGTTCTTCATCAGCTTGTCCAGATTATCTTTTTATTTTCCAAATAAACTAAAATCTGACAACAACACAAAATATGACATATTATAATATGATTTTTCTCCAATTCAAATCAACAACAGACACCATTCATTAAAAGTATTTAGTATTGTAAATAAAATGAAAAAAAAAAAAAATACTTGCATCAAGGAACACATATGAATTAGTCAATAATAGGACAATAAGAGTACAAACCTCTAGTAGGAGATCCTCCTATAGGTAGTTATGAAGTTGTATCTTTTCTATCATCAATGATTAAGAAAAATGCCAACACCTATGAATACCGTTTTTATAAACAATTATTAAAAAGTAGAGTTCTAAAAAATACAATATTAATCAACATAAGGTAGAGATGCAGGAAGAATAAAAAAAATCTGACAAAAAATGAAATAAAAATTGAGAGAGAGAGAGAGAGATGCATAAAATGGGAGAAAGTGACAAATTTATAATAAGAGTATGAGAATAAGAAGAGCAAAAATAAAAGAAGATGAAAGGGCAAAATAATATGTAAAGTTAAAACCGCCGAAGATGAATTAATATATAAAAAGATAATAACTTTGTTTTGATTTTCCATTGATTTATTATTTAGTTATAACATAAAAATTAAAGTAAAGAAATATGTAAAGTTAAAACCGACTAAAATGAATTTTTAAAGCCATATTTATATATTTAATATTGTAAAAAAGTTAAAGGTAAAAAATAAATATGAAAAAAACTAATTACGTGGCCAATGACGTGGTGGTGAGGTGGCTCAACAGAAGTAAAGTACTAATAAATGCTACGCTTCAGTTTTTAAATATAAATAGATAGATTGCAAAAAAGGGGCGGAACAAGAAATTCATCTTTGGGGTTATAGTACAAACGTTACTTCTTTCATCATTTTGGAATGAAAATTTATAAAGAGTTCAATATTAAATTAATATGGAAAAAAAAAAAAAAGTAGCATCTATTTAATGTTAAAAAAATATATAAAAAACAAAAAGATACAAAGACCCTCAACTAAAGAAGAGTGAGAAAACTCTTCGAAGGTAAGAGAGGAGTTGATATGGGTGGAATCAGTGGGCGGGAGGTGCGTGCATCGCCACAATGGGTGGTTGACTGCCACGAGGCATCGATTGTAATTCATTAGCTTAAATAGTTTTTTTAATTTTGAAAGAATAACACCACAACCCGGGTTTTTTTTTTTAATTTATTTTTTATTTCATTTACATGTGGGGATTAGAAAAAAATCTATATTCTACCTTTCATTTGGTTTTTTCACTTATTATAATTTCTTTTTTTAATTTTATATTTCAAAACATATTTTGTAGCTCAAATTTCTTAAGTCCCCACATGTTGTCTTTTATGTGTATACCTTAGTACAAAAAAATGTGCATATGGAATGAATAAAAAAAAAAAAATTTTAAATTTATTTCCTTTGTTACAAGTTTATGTTTAACATGTTTATGTATAAATATATGTTTATAGAAGGATAGTTCATCACTTGTACAAACAAGAACAATCCATTCAAGAAGTATGAATCTTAACAAATTGCTCTTACATCACTAAAACATATCCAAAAATAATTAAAAAATAAATATGACTTAATTTAACTTAAACTAGCTAAGAAAGGTCTCAAGTGCTCTCCCCCATTTGAAACATCCTAAATTAATGTCTGAGCCCTAGAACCAGCCTTCTCTCCCCTCTTATAAGTCTTCAAACCAGGCTATCTTCAAGTCATTACATTTCTTACCAGTAATATGTATTCCTTGTGAAGATCTTTTTATAAACTTTTTTTTGGGACATCAAAGTACTAATATTAGTACTTCGATAAGGGAGAGCTCCAGTAAATTTTGGATGTTACGTACATATGGGAGAAGAGCTATTCCCCTGCAATCAATACCTTTAGCAAAATCAAGAGTCTCCATAAAATCACTATCAAAGGTAAGTTGGTTTTATATATGTAAAAATGATTAAATTTTCAAAATCTGTTATTCCTTTTAGACTTCTTTAATTACATTTACAAAATGATGTAGTATGTTTTTATGAACTCAACACCCAATTAGTTGTCCAGATGGAAAAAACTTGAAGTTTGTAGCCAACATCCTACATAAATTCTTCCAAAAATATCTCATAAATTTGGCATCTCGATTCGAAACATTAGTGTTAGGCAACCAATGTAAGCAAACAATTTAAAGGAATATTTTACCTATGTATAAAGCATTTGAACAAGTATATGGCTTATTCCATATAATAATAATAATAACGAACATTATTAACCATAATGTTAAAAGTCTTTGTAACCATGGTGTGTTAAGGTAAAAATCAACACCAAATATATATATATATGGAATGTATAAAATATATATATATATATTTTTTATTTCATTTGATACATGTTTATGTTTAGCATGTTTATGTATAAATATATGTTTATAAAAGGATAGTTCATCACTTGTACAGCCAAGAACAATCCATTCCAGAAGTCTGAAACTTAACAATTGCTCGCACATCACTAAAACCAATCCAACAACAATTAAAATATAAATAAGACTTAATTTAACTTATACTTACTAAGAAATTTCCCAAGTTCTCTTCCCCATATGAAACATCCTAAATTAATGCTTGAACCCTAGAACTAGCCTTCCTTTTCTTCTAATAAGTCTTCAAACTAGGCTATGCCCAAGTCATTGTATTTCATATTAGTACCTTGTATTCCTTGTGAAGATCTTAGTATGAAGATGCAATGCCACTAATACACAAAGGACTAACCATTCATTTCACGTGTCTAAAGCATTTATACATTATGTTTGTTTTGTTATTTGTTAAAATTTGATTTATTATATACGCTAAGTTTGATTCAATTGTTTCCCTAAATGAGAATGTAATGTACGTGGTTGTAGTTGTACCGTGTGTGGATTTTTGTATTGAATATATATTTATTTTGATGTTAGTGTTTTAAGAAATTGTGTTACTTCTCAGCAAATAAAAAAATAAAAATAAAATTGCATTACAATGGCACTGTCTTCTCAATCATTGTTGTGTTACTTTTATCAAGGCCGTTACAATTTTTATTTAAATTGCAAAAAAAAAAAGGGATGGAATAGGAAATTCATCTATGGGGTTATAGTAAAAATGATATTTCTATCATCATTTTGGAATGAAAATTTATAAAGAGATTCAATATTAAATTAATGTAGAAAAAAAAGTAGCACCTATTTAATGTTAACAAAATATAAATAAAACAAAAAGACACAAGGATTTGCAACTAGAGAAAAGGGAGAAGACTCTTTGAAGATGGATTCAATAGGTGAGAACTCAAGGAAGAGGTCGGGAAGTGGATTAACAATGAGGTCAGGAGTAGAAATATCTTGCGTTCCCATTATACCATACGACGGAAGATCCAAAGTCATGCAACTAGATCATAATAACATCTAGATCTTTTTTGTTAAATGTTATAGCCAAGGAAATGGTGTTTGAGGTGACAAAACAACTAAGAAATGGAAAAGGGTTTTTCTGGAGTCTAGGCTCTATTACTAGGGTAAAAGTCTATAAATTGAATTGTGTAAAATATTGTACAAGGTATTGCCTTTATAGAATAACATTTTAAGTTTTAACACAATTAATTAAGATAGTCTATAGAGAGAGCACAATTGGCTGAGTGCTATGTCCAATGAAATATAATCCATTAAAAGCAATATATATATAAATATATATATATATATATATAAAAGGAAAATGGTTAAGCGACAAACTATTTCACAAACTGTTAACATGGTGAATGGTTATGGGTAAGTACAAAATTGATGTTTAGTGGCAAGTCCAAATGAGAATTAATAAGAATCTGTCACACCAATAAAGTGTAAAAATGTCATAAAATAGTTTTTAACTATAGCATTACTCAATATTTTGACATAAATGCAATATTTGTTAAGGTGTAACACTAAATGAAGAGTATCAAAAAACTTGCTGCATGACAAAAACTTAGGTTATTTCCTTAATATTCTTCTACAAAAAAAGGTTTATTTCCCTAATATCATAATATGTGAATTTACTCAATTGGTGCATTCAAAGATCTAATACTATGATATAAATGCAAATTTTATTAAGGTTGAAGCTTAAATGAAGAGAGTATCAAGGAATGTTCCATATGGCATAACTTTATACTCTGTCACACGTGGCTGTGGCATTTTTCCAAAATATTAGTTTACTGAATGTTCTAATGATGTAAATGCACATATTAACTATCAATAGGTGTACATTAATTCCTATATTAAAAAAAAAAAGGTGTACATTAATTATTTATATAAAAATTGTTTGTGGTTAACTTTTTTTAAAAGAATTATGTAAGAAAGCATAATCTTATGTAGGAGATCATGAGGTTATGTCCTGTGATGGTTTGTTATAGTAATTTTTCATTTAGCTTTCCCCCATACATTCTAAAAAAAAAAAAAAAAAGTTAAGCTCCAATTAGTCTTACTTAAATTAGCTTTGATGAAAGACCATTAAGAAAGAAAAGTCCCACATCTAATCATCTTAGAGGTTATTTTCTTAACTCTAGTCTACGAATTGGGCTCCATTGACTTCATTTGTGTTGATGAGTTTCAAGTACAACACCATTATCCATTTCGTTCCCTTCATTTCCTTCTTTGACATTGGATATGCCAAGAGGTTAGAGCTTTAGTGTTAAGGGTTGTAAACTCTGGATATCCTATTTTTTTAGCATCAAACCACCAAATACATGCATTACCCGGTGTAGACATTGCATTTTTTACCCCTTACGACTCTGGCCCCCGTTCCCTAATCATGTAAGAATTCTAAAGCCCGAGGTTGGTTTAGGGCCCGATTAGATGAAATTTGACTTGAGGAAAGTATTTATGGAAAATATAACTATTTTTTGGACCATATAAACTATTTTGGGAAAAGAAAGGTCATGAAAAACCCTAGGGCATGCGTACACATACACGCGTATGCACATGCATGCTCAAGGTCTGTGTGCATATGCTTCATGCATGTGTACGCATACACCAGCATGCGTGCACATGCTAAGGTTCTAGAAAGGAAAGATTTTCTACATTAAAATTTGGTTTGGAATGAATCCCACATCGTCTGGGAGCTGTCCCAAACCCCTATTTTCAATTATATAAAGCCATACATGGTAGATTTTTAGAGGGGGAAGAACTCTAGTGGTAAAGCACATAAGATTCACTAGAAAATAGTGAATCAAAGAGAGAGTTTTTCACAAAACATCCTCAAGTCAAATTTTACTTGATTGAGACCTATTTTGGTCTTGATCTTTAAGTTCTAAGTTTACTAACTCGTTTTTGAATTGGTTGTGACTAGATTGACTGAGGGAAGTGGTCAAAATCAAGCTCTAGAGAGTTCTTGTGTGGGGGTAAAGGTTCTGTCTTTGGCTTTTCACTTTTCTTAGTTTTTCTGTAATTCTTTGGTTTGTTTATATGTTTTAATGCTCTAATATGTTTGTTTAGTCTAGGTTTGCTTTACTTTTATATTTTGAGCATGTTAGGTTGTTAGATTCTTTATTTTCGTGTTTCTGCTCTGTAGTTTTTTGAGTTAGGGTTCTTAGGGTGTGTATGCGTACGCATGTAGCTTGCATGCGTGCGCATACTCGTAGTATGCGTAAGCGTACAGTTGGGCTATGCATGCGTGCCCTATGTATGTATGCACACGCATACTCTTGCCCAGAATCCTAATTTCATCTTCTGTTTGTTTTCTTTTGTTTTTATTCACATGTTTAGCCTCTTTTAAGCCTAGTTTCACATCTGTACATATTTGTTTGCTCTGTTTTATCTTGTTTTGTTTTGTTTTGGCCTTTTAATTGTTTATTAGGGTTCTAGATTGTGTAAATACCATGAACATGTATTCACCATGAACATGCATTGGTTTGAATATAAGTTTGTTTTGATTAAATAATATGACTATGCTTGGGTTGAATGCCATGCCTTTGATGTTTGGATGTCATAAACATGCTTGTTTGATTCTGCCATGCGATGCTTCTGTCCTTGGATATGTTTACTCAATGCCATGATAGATGAATGATTAGGCTTGGGATGATTGATGCCATGTTGTATGTCTTAGATGCATGCTAGAGTGTGTGTGAGTTAGAATGACATATTAAACCTACCTTTATTGAGATTAAGATTTGGAACACAATGAGTGGAAGCCGACCAATGGGTTGAATGAGGTTAGGTGCCTAACACCTTCCCATCCCTATACCTAAACTCTGGACACGTGCTTTGGTAAAAGATCAGTCATTCCATGAAGGACGTTATATTTATGATTCCTAGACCTAATCTAAGTGGCGACTCCATTTTTCTCTACCATGGTCCACCCTAGGCCTAAACGTACTTCCCACAGATTTGGGGAAACCTAAATGCCACCCTATTTGATAAATTTTTTACAATCCTACTACAATACACTTCTAAATATCATTATTTTATTCTAACTCTCTCTTCTATCTATCTTTTCCTCACTCACTTCTCTTCTCCCTCTTCTCTCTGTTTCTCCCCTTCTCTCTGCCTGTCTTCTCTCTGTTTCTCTCTCTCTCTCTCTCTCTGGTTGTAGTCGTGGGTGGGTTTGCTGCCATGGGTCGGTTTTGGTCGTAGGTTGGTGGATTTTAGTCTTAGGTTTGCTACCATGGGTAATGGGTTTGCTGATCAGCGTGGTGAGGTGGGGATTAGCGTGGTGGCATGGTTGTTGGTGAGATTGTCGTGGTAGGTTTCTTGATCGGCGTGGTGGCGTGGTTGTCAGCGAGATTAACGTGATGGGTTTCTTTGTGTTTTTTTCTCTCTTGGTGGTTCTTGTGGTGGTTGTTTCTTGTGATTGTGGTTGTTGGTGGTGGTTTTTCACGGTTTCTTTGTGTTTTTTTTTTCCTCTTGGTGGTTCTTGTGGTGGTTGTTTCTTGTGATTGTTGTTGGTGGCAGTTTTGGTGGTTTTTTAAAATGGGTTTTGGTGATTGGCATGGTGGTGGCTATTGTGGTATTGTGGTGGTGGTTGCTGGCCGGTGGCATGGTGGGTTTGCTAAATGACAATGGTGGTTAGTTTTTTTTTCTACGTGGTGGCTGGATTTAAAAAAAAAAAAAAAAAAAATTTATGGTGGCGGTAATCTTTTAGACACAATGAAATGGAGAGGAAGAGTGGGTTAATGGTGGTGGTTTTGGTTGTGTTGATGGCGGTGGTGGTTATTTTTTTTTTCCCTGGTGGTGGTTGGGTTTTTTTAATTATTTTTTAAGAAGAGGAAGAGAGAGAAAGAGTTGGTGAAATTATTATTTTATTGAATAGATGAGATAAATAAGAAATGAGATGTTGGGTATATTGTAAAATGGTATGATATAATAGATAAAATAACTTTTAAAATGGTAAAATGAGATATGTTTTAGAGACCGAATGTTTTTTTTTTTTTTTTTTTTTTTTTTTGCTGAATGCCAAAGAGCTGTAATTGATGTCGCTATATATATCAAATGTTCCTGTCATGCACGTAATGGACAGTCTTGTAAATTTGGCTTGTGCATAGCTCATTGAGTATGCAAATATTGGTTGTCACATATTACAGATTTAAAAAGAAAAAATTAAATGAATGTCACATATTAGTATTACAATTAATCTTTTTATTATTTAATAATTCAATAGTTGGGAGAAATAAAATTTGAACAACAACAATATATAACTTTCGACACATATTACAGAGTTGGTATTATATTAGAATAATCGAATTGATATATTACTAAACAAAAATATATGTCTACAAATATATATTTATTCACACATAATTACATAAATTATTAAGTTGATAAGTTATTATTGGTGTGTAAAAAATTTGGGAAAATTTCATTTTAAATTCTTTAATTTAGGTATAGTCTAAATTAAACTTTATAGTCTTAAAATTAATGTACAAATTAAATCTTAAAATTTTGAAAGATAACAAATTAATTAAGGGTCATGTTAACGAGTGCCCTTAGGGTATTTGTTAATAGACCATTTAAAATTTTTTTTGATACCACTTATATGAGAAATATAAAAGATTGTAAAAAAATTAGTTATAAAAAATTTCAAAAACTATTTCCTAAACTAATGTCCTTAGAGTATTCGTTAACTTTTTTTCATTAATTAAACGTCCTAGATTGCACGCCAGCCACCCCTTGCCCACACTCCGTTGAATGCCGCAAGCTTCCATCCATCACACTCAATTAAGCAATTTTTTTTTTTAAAAAATTTTTTTCGTTCTTTAAAAAAATGGATTTTGGTATAATGTTGACTATAGGCATAATGTCTTCAAAGAGTAGGGCCTTTTGGTTTTATTTTTACTTCGTTGTTTGAAAAAGTGATCAACGAAGGTTGATTAAAGTTTTTACCTTACATCTCAAATTGAATTGAAACAGCCCTAACATTATTGGGTGCAAATGTTTATGAAAAATTCCACAATTGGCAATATTGCACATGAAATCCAAAGTAAAATGAATTTGGACTACCCTCTACAGCTAGTTCCTTCTGGGCGATATGTCCAGCTGCAGATGGGTTGCCCTACAATTGAAGGGCATACTAATTCTCTAAAGCCTTTGCAACAGTTCCTGTAATGTTGTTTTGACAAAGTTGAAGATGAAGCCTGGCACATTTTAGTCAGATTTCCAAGTTGATCAATGATAGAAAAAGTTCCTATCGTACTTTCCTAATTAACTTTAGCATGCCATACTACTGATTTGATCAATGAGGCAATCATGTTCCTATAAAAATCCACACCGACCTAACCTAAACATGCCTACTTATTTTTTTGGTGAACACGTGCCAAACTACTTCACCATTGAAAATGATACTCCTCCACAAGATCTTTCATGATAACAGGATAAGTAAATTATAGCTCTCTCTCTCTATTGGGTTTGTGTTTTTTGGAATTTATGTTTATCTTCTACTAATAAAAACGGGTTGTTCCCCTACATGCCCAAACATACATACAATTTTTCAATTAAAAAAAATGTTAATTGATAAATCATTATTCGGAGGTTAATCAATAGTGCTCTTTTTTAAAATTAAAAAATCACTCATTTGAAATCTCTCAAGTTAGAGATTTTTAATATTGTTGTTTAAGTATTGTGGAAATACGTATAAATTAAAAAATGTTATGAAAATATGTGTTTCAATGTTTAAACACTAAAAATGGTTGTTTAAACAACTATACTAAACACTCCCAACACGTTTAATACATAAACTTTAGTATCCATAAGTGTATTTATACATTTATAATAATCACCTCCAGTCCTGTTAAATACATAAACTTTAGTATCCATAAGTGTATTTATACATTTATAATAATCACCTCCAGTCCTTCACATAGATGAAAAAAAATACTTTTTTTTTTTTTTGGTTAAACCACCCGGTATCCGGAACCACAGGGGCTCCGACTAAATCCGGATTCGAGCCGGGTAGGACCACAAGGGCGGCAAAGCTCTCCCAACTGAGTTTTAACGCAGCTGCATGCCCAAGGCTCGAACACGAGACCTTGGTTAAGCTAGGACAACCCCTTACCAGTTGACCAATGCGCTCGGTGGTGAAAAAAAATATATATATATATATGTACTATCTGCTGGCATTTAAATAGTAATTTTCCATGTTTTATTATTGTTTTTCTCTTAAAACGACATGTCCATTTTTTCCAGCATGCACCAGTTCCTAGGTTTTGTCCTTGGAATATTCTTCCAGCAACAAGCATATCCTAGCGTGTGAAAATTTCTATGTAGCCGATTTTCCCGGTTCTTTTATGAAAGAGAGAGTGGCAGCAGCATCTTTTATGAAAGCCTGTCTATTGTCTTAACTCTTAACAAAGTTTTGAATGAGCTGTGTTTACATTGAAGGTTGGACTTTGGAGCTCGTATGGTCGCTTAATTTTGATACCCGAACCATCTTCCATTGAGTAGATCCCAATTAGGCATACAGCACATGAATGTATATTCTGTTTTCGAGTGTACACAACAGATAATTATACTCTACTCAAATTCAAATTTTTTGACAAGAAGAAAATAGTATTATATGGTGGCACTTTGATTGAGCCGATCCGTTTTTAGACGGTATAAAATGACCCTTCTTGACCTAAATCCAACCTGGTCCATTAGCAAAGTTCAAACTCTAAAGTATTTTGGAGAAAATTAAGAGAAGTTTTATGTCCATAATATTTTTACTACAAATCATAGATGATAAGCTATTATTAATTTTAATTTTAATCCATAACTTAAATTATTTTTTTACCTACCCATAACAACCAGAACAACCTGCCATTTAAAATTTGTTGTGAAAATGTTGTTGACATAGCATTTCTCGAAAATTAACTGCGATATGTACGTGAAATTAGCATTTTTCAGCAAAATTATAATAATAAAAAAAGTACTTGCAGATAGATATTAGCATTTAGAGTATAAAAGAACTTTTTTAACATTTCGGATGTTAATGCTCTAACTAGTGCAATTTCCGTACATTTGCTGGCTTCTCAATGCTATAAATTGATGACGAGTCTGATGTCTTTATCCATTCACCTTGATGACAAAAAAAAATGCTATAAACTGTATGCTTTAACTTGACGACACCTACCTAGATAACCACCAACTTAAATTCAAGGACCATTCTTTAAGAGGGTTAAAAGTTGTGTTTGGAACCAAAACTATTCAATTTAGCCACGAAATGTAAACGAAAAAAAGGAATATTAATTATGGTCTTATAATATATATTGATAGTAAGACCTAGAACCACAAGGAAGCATATGCCATTGGACAATAAGATCACAAGACTTTTTCAATGGATTTTAGCGTTTTAGTATCCAAAATCTTGCTTTTATCACAATTAATATTCTAATTAAAAAATTTTGTGTCAAGAGTTTAGTTATTTTAATTACTTTGGTTAAAATTCATAATCAAATCATCATTTGAAATTTCAAAAGGAGCTTTTGGATGTTTGATCTTTTAATTCTCAAAATAATTTTGTTCTTTTTTAAGATACTATAATGATCACTAACATACAGAATTTTAACTAAATCAGCGTAGAAATAAAAGAAAAATTCACCAAAATTTTGAAAAAATTTCCTTTTCATTAGTCACGGTGGACTCAAGTGAATTGAAGATAAGAGGGTGTGAAAAATACGATACATTTGTTTTGTGTGGGAGTAGAACTCATAAATAAAATGTGAAACACTCAAACACACAAAAGTCAATAAACTAAGTAAGGCCAAAAAATATGACAAAGACGAGTAATCAATAGAACCGACAATCTTATGTACGCAACTCTAACCCCACATTTAAAACTTTTTTTTTTGATAGAACACATTTAAAAGGAGGCCAAAGAAAAGATCTGGTGGGATAAATATCAAGGGGCACCTTAGATGAATGACAAGTGTAAAGATATGATGCTTAGAATATGATTATATAATGCCATTCCTCCTCCATTGGAGAGGGATCGGTCTTTGGAGAGGAAAAAGAGAGAAAGAAAAACAAAAGAAAAGGAAGAGTAGAACGTGAACAACATAAAAGGATTCCTCCTCGGACCTAAATAAAACAGAATTGTTCCAAGTTATTTCGGTGTACTTTGGGCCCTCTAATTTGCTTTTTAGTTCATTTTTAAGAATAGGTAAAGCGAAGCCCTCACCATTCAAATCTGATTCTTAAGCCCACTCTCTACAAATATATATTGCAGTGGACTTATTGGGCCCGGGTCTTGCGTGCTTTGGACTGGGGTGCACCAATTCGTTACGCTACAATAAGAATTTGGACAGTACGTATAAGAAATTAATTATAAATTTATTACTTATCAATTCATAATTTAGTTTTCAATTTATAAATTTATTAGCTTGTTATAGCTAATGCATTTCCCTCAACAACCCATTAGAGCATTTCCAGCAGATTAAACAAATTTTTGTACTGTTTGGAGAATGAATAGTAACTTTTACCTTTTAACTACCCACTTTTTCAAATACACTTTCCAACAGATTCTCTATCCCACTCTCTATCTCATTTAAATATTATTTCTTCATTCATTATTTATTCTTTTTTTCACAACTACACATCTTCCAACATTTTTTTATTCAATACCTTATTATTATAATAGAAAAAAAAATATTTGAAGAATGAACAGTAACTCATCAGACTTGATGAACTACTGTTCATGAGCCAAAAAAAACTTCGGGTATAAAGAGTCTGTTGGAGAGTCATTTTGTGGATTTACTCTCTATAATAGAGATCATTTTGTGTTTAGAGAGCCTATTGGAGATGCTCTTAGCCAACCAAATGTTTTTATTAACTATACAATTTTTTTTTTTCTTTAACTTTACTTTTTCTTTTTTATAAGTTTCTTTAACTTTACTAAGTAACTTTTTAGTAATTACTCACTCTATCAATTCTCTTTATAAGTTATAATAGGTTACACTCAACACTTCACAGTTTTGCAACATATTTCACAAAGAAAAATTATTAAAAAATAAATAAATAAAAACAACAACAACAACAATACAGTCACAAATAAAGACACAAATAACATAAATGGGTATGTTAGGCACTTTTTTTTTTTTTTAAGGGGCTAGGAATTAGGCATATATATATATTTTTAAAAGGGGCCCAGAGTTAGGAGATAGGGGGCAGGTTTAATTTTTCTTGGACCTAAATTGTAACTCAAGCCTATTGCATATATATAGTTGTTGGTCTTATTTTCAAAATCTCCGCCCGCGGGGGGGGGGGGGGGGGGGAATGGCCCCCCAATGACAAATTGTAGCTCTGTCTCTACCTAAGAGCATCTGTTAACATTTCCCAACTAAAATATATCAATATGAACAAAGTTTAGCTACAAAATTGGTTGTAGCCTTAGGCTACAACTTTACTCAATATTTTTTTTTGGAGATGAATTTTTACAAATCCACCATTGGATTACATCTTCTTCTTATATCCTTCATGCTTGTAAAATTTCAAGAAAATTAAAGATCAATAGCTATGTCATCAATAAATTTTTTAAATTCCAAGTTTTTGTAATTTAAAATTATGCATAAAATATAAGCTTATAAATCATATAGTAAATAATATTCAATTGACACAAAATTTGAAATGTGTATTAAGAGTGTAAAGAACATGCAATTCAACGGTTAGATTTTCAAAATATGTAGTAATATTTATTTTATTAAGTGAGTTTGTAGCCTAAGGCTACAACCAATTTTGTAGCCAAACTTTGTCCTAACAACATTAGCTTCTACACACGCGTGTTGTGTGTACTCAAAGGCTCTTCAATTTTTTTTTTTGTAGGACAAAATTTTTCACCAAAATTCTAGGGGAGTGATGAATGTTTAAAGAGTGAATAAAAAAAATATTTTCCTAAAAAAGGAGATGGTGTGAAGTAAGATAAAATTAGAGTGATTTTTGTTTTTGAAATACTGAGAGAGAGAGAGAGAGATATTTTTTTGTGGGTTTATTTGGTTTGTCGCGTTGATAAAGAGAGAGAGAGCATGAGAGAAGAGAGGTGTTAACATTAAGGTTAAGTGGGTTACCAGCAGTTTTCTTTAAGAAAAAGCTCTAGACATGTGTCTATCTTAGGTATTGACACGTGTGCATTTTGCAAGAGTTGCTACAACTTAGTTTGCAACAAATCCTTGCCCTATTGTAAAACCTAAGCCCACTTGAAAAAAAATACACACACACACTTAGTGAAATCTCAAGGGATTATGCAACATATGACACTGGTTGGAGCATCGCCATCTGGGTTGAATGCCTTAATTGCAAGGCCATTGACCCCACCTACCCCACTCCCCACAATCTTACAATGAGAAATATTACGTCCACAATATTTTTACAACACTTTCAAAACAAATTCTAAGTGGAAAGTTGTGACTGATTATATTGGTGGAAAAAAAAAGTAATTTTAGCATTAGATTCAAATTAGAACTGATAACAACTTACCATCTATGATTTGCTGTGAAAGTGTTGTGAAAACGTTGTAGACATATCACTTCTCATCTTAAAATGTCTCTCCCTCTCTCTCTTGGCCGGCCATAGGGTTCCTTCTTTTCTTTTTCATTCTCACATAAACAGAAACACACACACACACCTACTCTCTTTCTCTCCCTCTCACTCTCTCACTCTCCCACCAGTGCACCACTCCATCATCACCTTCACCATCATTATTTTGGCAAGTTTTATCAGAAAACTCCATGGGAACCTCTAAAGCTTCTTATCTCTTTTATTTAAGGTAAAAACTCTTATTATTTTGGTGAGTTTTCATATTGTGCTAATAGTTCTTCTAATCTAAACTTTTGAAGTGATACTCTTGTGATTAAGTATATGGGTTTTGATTTGGTGGACTTATGTGATGAGGGGTTTATGGTTTTTACAAATGAAGGCCATTTGAGATTTACTCATGGTGAAAATTTAGGGTTTTGGATTTCTAACATTAAATGATTGGTAAATCTAAATTTTATTTCTATTGAATTTATTTGGAGCTAGTGAAGAGTTTAGATTGGCTTTGTTTTGATGGATATTGTGATATATCTTATGTCTTGGGTCTCTCTTGAATATGTTGTATATGGGAGCAACTTATAAGGTGTTGGGATTTTATTTTAAATGAGTTTATAGGATGGAATTCCAAATTTTTAAATATATAGGCTTGCCTAAAATAGTTGTTTAATTAGTACTTTCTATTTAATAGCTAGACAGAGTTTCAAATTTGATACTTATCATGATAGGTTTGCTTGACATTATTTAGGTTCTAGTTGACCCCCTTTCTTTGGAAATAGACATTTTGTGGATTGCAAATTTAATGAGATTTTTTAAAATAGTCATATTGCATAAAACATTGTTTTTGGGTTATATACATTTTGAGAATTTTTTTAGGGAACAATATTTTCCTTAAAAGTGTTGTATTGTAATCTTAATGTATATGATTATTTTATAAAAAGTGCATCATGTTTTATATTGCATATGGAGAAGTGCATGAATTGTTGACATAGAAAATATAAGCATTGTTGATTTAATCCTTTGATGAAGTATTTCATGAAATTATTGCATTGTTGCAATTTCTAAAGATGTTTTTAACTTGACTAATGATATTTGGGACATTGATAGGAAACTTTATTGACAAGTAATGATTTTGAAAACCATGAGAACTTTGTAACAATTTTGGTTATTTAAGGTTTTTTTCAGAAACTAGATGGAATTGTGTTATGAAATTGAATATATGACATGTGAGTTCTTTATGTTGATTCTCTTGTGCCGTAACATGTGTAATTACCCAGCCAAATGTCACATTCTATGTAACATTGGTATCTTGGCACCCTAGAAAGTAAACTAGTAAACCAAGCCAAACTAAATTATATCAATTTAATATATATATTCTAAAGTAAATATTCATAAAGATGTCTGAGTTAAAGTGAAACACTGAACACCAAGTTTTCATATGTCAATTTTTACCTATTTTCTTTTTACATATATAATGGGAAAGATTTTGTGATTTACCATTTTATATATATAAGGGGGAAAAAGAGAAACATTATTTATTATCCCAATCACATCAAATAAAGAAATAAAGATATTTCAAAACATACCTAGCAAAAAAAAAGGTGAACAGGTTTCAAAAAAAGGATTCATAATTTCCAGAAATGAAAATTTATATATTTAAATTTTTTATGAAACAGTAAGATATTTATTAAAAAGAAACAGGCCATATAGCAAAACAGACAGGCCAAACAGGGCCAAACTACAGAACAGGACAAAAGGAGCCCAAAGTAGTCAATCAAACTATACAAGCCCAGACCACAACTCAAAGAAACAGAATCCTACAAAATTGAAAATTCAAGTCATGAAACAGAGAGAAACAGAGCACTGCTTGGTTAACATCCTGATTCAATAATAGACTTAAGGATTGAACTGTTAAACCTTTAAATGAAATATCAAATACAGATCTTGTTATCATTTTACACTCTAAAATACTAAAATGTTATCGTTCAAAATACTTATTGAGATGAATCAAAAACCAGGATTTACAATCTGTAAAAAACTTCAGCAAAGAACAAATATTGTTCATTAAGTTCAAAATCACAATTGCTGCAGGACTTGTTGGGAAGTAGAGAGGACCGATCACCGTTTTTTTTTTTGGGATCAATCAAAGTACACAACAGGCCAATACAGACCAAACACAGGAACAACAGGTAAAGAATCCAAACTAAACAACAGAGCTATTCAGCCCTGACACAGCAAAACAACTCCTGTACAGCCAAGCTTACTGATTGAAACAAAAAAGACAAACAAATGCCAATGACAAAGGCCATTACATCACTACAGAGCACCTACTGTAAACTAGAGCATTAGATGAGAGAGTCTTCTGGTCATCAATTACAGCAAACCATAGCATTCTACACTCCACTGTGAGGACCATTCACCTTCTCTTTTGCAAACTTCCAAACATTATCTTCAGCCAATGTAACTAGATATGGTGAAACAGTTTAGAAGCTATGTTTCACAAGCTGATGACTATGTAAATGGGTAATCATTAAAACTAAAAAACTTTTGTTCATGCTAAACATTCAAAGAGCCACTAAGTTGCTACTTGCTAGTAATCATTCATATGGCTTATTGGCTCATCGTCATCTGAAAGCTTCTGACACTTATTTTGGACAATATCAACTTTCTCTGTTTTCGGATCAACATTTGTCATGGACTCAGTTCTATCATTTCATTAGCATGAGATTTGGAACATGCCTTTTGAGTACGATTCTTCCTTGATATTACCTCCTTTCTCTTATAAAGCTTACACAAAATCCATTTATCAATCTGGAAGACACAAAAAATCGATGATAGTTAGATCTACAACAGATGACAACAATGATGTTTGGGGAAAAAAAATACAAAAATTCAAATAAGATTATAAAAAAATAAAAGCTAAAACAAAAGGATAAATCTACTTACCCTCTGGCCATTTTTAATTCTTGGATTTCTTTCTATAGGAGGATGAGTAATTCTATATTCTTTCATGATCCAATTTGTCTTGTCACCGCTTAGAGGATTTCCTCTATAGAAAACAAATTTCTTCTTATACCCAACTACAATTTCTTTGGATTTGATTTCCTTGTCATCTCCCATGGCCTTCCAATATCCATCACCAGATGCTAGAATTGGACGTTTTCCTTTTCGATACTGTTGTGTCCTTCGAGTAAAAAAGTACCATGCAGTTTCTCCATAATTGCTGTTGGCTTCTGTTAGATCATCCAGAATGTTAGATTTTACATGGTTTTTTATGTATGTAAAAAAATGTTAGAAAAGCAAGCTTAAGAAATTGCTCATGAAACTTGTATGAAAAATCTTTTTTTATACGCGATTTTATTTAAAATATAAGGTTGTAATGTGGGAAGGGATTATATTTATGAGAATTTTAAAAAAGAGATGGAATACACTGAAAATTAAAGGAGGTTCCAAGCAGGTATATAAATTAGGTAGTACATAATGTGGCAAGCCTATGATTCTTTCGTTCAGATTAATAAAAAATTTAACAAAAGTTACTTTAACATCACGTAAAAATATCAAACTGATCCATTCCACTGAAATGAAAAGAAACCCGGTAAAGCATCTAGGATGCATGGACATGGACACAGGTACGAGTACCACATGAATAATTTTTGAAAAATTATAACATGAAATGACAGATACAACACAGGTCCGACACTCTAAATGAAGTGTCCGTGCATCCTAGTAAAACATACATGCAAGTAGTTACTACATGAAACGTCCTGTCACTGATTCTTTCTTTCTTTCAGATTAAGTACAATTGGCAAAAGAAGCTAAAAACAATCAAAGAAAGTTAAAAACAAACCCAATAAAGCATGCATGTATGTAAGCTAAACAATTTATAGTGACTACGTAATATGGCTGCTTGCCAATGATTTAATATTCATATTAAAGAACCTGCAATCCTTTCAGGGGGGCGGCGATAGAGTAGTTCATATTCATCATCCACAACCCGATTACAAGGCAAGGGTTGATTCAAGATTCTCTTGATCAAATAATGCACGATGAGGTCGTAGTCAGTGGGGCGAAACTTATACCCGAAGTTGCAGTTCTGCTGCTTCTGTGCTGGTTCCTCATCCTCCTCATCCTCATCATCTTGCAGCTCCATCAGCAAATCATCGAGGAACTCTGCTAAATAATGTTGCTCTTCCAGATCTTCTTCTTCTTCTTCTTTTTCTCGCTCTTCTTGGTCTGCTTCTTTGTCCTCATCTTGATAAAATGAATTTGATGCGTACCCTTCTTGGTCTGCAGGTTCTTTTTCCTCATCATGATAAAATGGACTTGTTGCGTATGGAGGTGGTGGTGGCGGCGGCGGCAGCGGCAGCGGCGGTGGTGAATTATCAAAATCACCACTATTCTCGGGAGAAGAAAACATTGCCACAAAACGTAACTTTGAAACTTGATTATCAAAATGAGCAATCTGTGTACAGTACAATAAGAAGAGAAGATGAGCCTTTTCCTTTTATATACAAAGAAACAGAGTAAAGCGAAACTCCAAAGAGGCGGGAAAACTCTTAACTAACTAATTTTATAACCGATTTTGACAAATTTCTGTTAACGGTGGTGGCGTCTTGGATTAGTATGAAACGGCATCGTTCTCCAGTTGAGCGAGCATTAACACGCGGGTGTGTGTGTGTGTCTCTATCTAAGATGGTGTGACGTCGTTTTGGGGCTTGTATAAAATACTGTTGAGGCAACGACATCGTTTTGATCATTTTGTTATTGACCGTTACTATTCTCTCTCGCTCAGACGCTCTCTCTTTTTTCTTATCTCACTAGACTAGAATAAATGGGGTCTAAATAAAAATCTCACTATATTATGACGCCAATCATATAAAAGAAGTTTAGATATATTTATTAATTATGTTATTGAATTATTACCAATTATGTTTATTTTCAAGTCAATTTATAAGTATTTTGTAGTAAAATTATTGATAGTAATTAATTAGAGCATTTTCCCTTTAAAAAAAAAAATACACATTTTCTATAATTGAATGTATAATAATGAGTTAAACATTTCTCATATTACTGTTGTACAATAATATTTTAACTTGACTCAATGTCATTATATATAAGAATAAAATTATCAAAATCTATATAGTTAATTTGCTGACTTTTACGATTGTGAGTGATTGTCTAGAATTGGTGGGTTCATGCAAATAGGAGTGGATAGAAAATATCCATTAATAGTAGCACATAAGAATGCATAATTGGATGTGAGAATGAGCCTCCCCTGTAATTATTCTACATAATAAGCTAGGGAAAATAAAAATATAGTTATTTCTTTTTCTAAAAATAGGAACAAGATCTAGAAAAAAAATTTTAATGCCCCTTTTTGGTTTTTTAACAATTTAATATTGAAACATGTTGCCTATGATATTGTTAACAAATATGTTATATATATTTTGATGAATGAAAAAAGAGAGGAAGGTTTTCAGTGTGAATTCATTGATCCCACTCTTATTACAGTAAAGGTAATACCATGTGAACTATCAAGACCTTGATGATACTATCGTTGTGGGCACAAGACATTCGTTGAAGCACCACTACTTAACTCATGCCAAGCATCATGTGAAGTGATAAGAGAATTCTTACCCGTAGTTATAAAAAGTATAAAAACGACCAGTTAAACTGTGAAAACTGATAACCAAAAAATTATCCGGAATAGTTTGGTGTAAAATACCAAATATGCAATGACCCATTATCAAATTGGGTAAACTAACGGATTGCACGAATTAATCTTTTTAACATGCAAATAAAACTATAAAAAAAAAAAAAAAAAAAAACAGTGTGTATTTACTAAACCACTGAGGATTGAAAAGATAATCTGATAAAAACATAAAGTGATAAAGATTAAAGACTAAAGGACTAAAGAGATAAAGTAAGAGTTAAGTCATGAGATGAGATAAAGTAAGAGTTTAGTCATGAGATGAGAGTTGAGATTAAAGAGATTAAAAGATAGTGATGAGACCAAAAGAAATAAAGAGATAGTGATAAAATTATAGATGTAGGTGATAAAGTGATGAACTTAAAAAGAAAATAGAGACAAAAATGGAAGAACTTTTGCACTAACAAAGTCAAAATTTGTCATACTAAAAAGTTAGAAAGCAATCATACGACCTACTCCAACATCTCATAAATGTAAAATCTCTAGGATTTAATGATTAAACTAAAATTTTATTTTGAATTTCTATGAGATATGTTGTTTCAATACTTTGGGACTATATAACTTGGTTATTGGATGATTTATGTGAATGATGTGTTTATTTTTTTTTTCTAACTTTATGTCATATGATGTAATTATTATTATTATTATTATTATTTATTAATTTACCTAAATTGAGTGTTTTTATTTTATTTTAGTTGCTTTTTATAATTATAAAATATATTATTTAATTAATTAATAAACCTACCATTTAACCAATGAACCATTGGTTGAACTAATGAACCACTGGTTGAACTAATGAACCAGTGAACCAATTCTTCAATCGGGTCAACTTTTGGTACGGTTTTTATAACTATACTCTTACCATCAAGCCACCCCCCACGGTGGTATGCTAATTACAATAATGTAATAGTGGTGATGAATTGGTGATAGCATATTGGTGGGCCAAAATGTTACATGCATTTGGTAGAAGCAAACAACTTAAGCAACAAGAAACATTAAAGGAACCTAGAAGGAAATGCTCGACAGAAACCATACATGTCCAAAATCCCAACAATCCGTTTGGTTTCATAATCCCATCGCTATGCATTATATCCACTTAACAAAAATAAAAAATAAAAAATAAAATGACAACGACAATGTGTGATCCTGTCTAACCTTGTGAATAGATATAGCTCATAAGTTAGAAGTCATAACCATCCATGGCTTTCTACACAGCACAAGATCCAGGTTTTGAGAATCATCACTGGAGCTTCCTCCTACTTGTTGGTTGTTCTGAATCCTCACTCTAATCTACAACCATGATCAACCCAAGAAGGCTCGTCGCAATGGCAAAGAAGTGGTGAGGAATGGCTGACTAATAAGCGTAAGAGGGTTTCATGTCCAAGAAATGATGTGGTTTTGCAATCTTCTGTGGCGAACAAAGGCAATTTTGTTGTATACACTAGAGATAATAAACGTTCTAGTACACAACACATAGTGGTTAAATTGAAAAATCTTTTGTTCCTTCGTTACCAATCTTGTGAGACGTATTTTGATGCTTGGACCTCAACCACTGGGGAATGGGTCAACCTCTTCTTTTCTGTGCATCCAAGTGGGCCTTTGCATCCATCAAAAATAAAAAAAATGGGCCCTTGCAAACAGTAGCTGAATTTATAGTTTGGCTTAACAGAACTAGCAGGTAACCAAGCTGCTCCCATGTTATTCCTTAATCCACACTAAAATGTATTGGATGACCAGAAACAAGATGCATAATTTGGGTCAACCTCTTCTTAGTTCCATCTAATCTGTGCATCCACGCGGGCCTTTGCAAACAGGAGATGAATTTGTAGTTTGAACTCTAACCCATAAACATCAAACACCGTGGAAAGGAAATCTTATTAACATTCTTGAATTGTAGCCTTGATTGCCACCATTCATACAGTATATTTAGTACAAAACCATCGAGTAGTTATCAAATGTTTTCTTGAGTTACAGACAACTTGAACACAGCTTAAAGATAAAATGAATATATTACTCTGGAATGTGCTCATGCAGAGCCTCACCTTCTTCCAGCTTCTTTCGCATCTTGTGTTGCAAAGTAGCAGGAGCACAATCCAATGGTGTTTCTCCTGAAGAAGAAGCAGGCTGTTAGAATTGAAAACTAAGATTGGCTGCTAACAAAAATTTGTAACTAGCAGTATTCTTGGCTACATAATCATAAACATGATAATATCCACCCCCACATGGTGAAAAAGATAGAAAGGAACAACGCAAAGGAGAGCATTCTGTTATAAGTTATAACAGAATCATTATTATTATTATTTTTACACCAGATATGCACCTCATTCTGAAATGGGTGCACAAGGGACAAGCACCAATATGCAAGGTGAGCATGTAGGGTACAAGGTATATTTTTCTTGATATATGAAAACTAACCACCGACCCTTTTCTCTCTTCTTCCTCATTTTGGCAAATGTTTAGGAGAGGGTTTTATTGAAATGTACCAGACAAATTCAACAACACTGCCCTCCCAGATTGTTTTGACCCAGACAAACCCAAACACACTCAGAACTTTCAACACCTTTAAATCTTATTTGGCAATTCTATAATTAGCTTCATTTCACAGATGTACAGAAACTGTTTCATCTGAACAACCCAGGCAATGCCTTCAATATCTTTAGTACGCACTTCCACTAGCCAGTAAGTCAAACAAATTTTGTAAGTTGACCAAGGATTAATTACCCTGTGCATTCTTGTAATCCATGCTTGCTCCAGATTCCATGAGGATGAAGACTGTATCAGTTCGATTAAAGAGTGCTGCCTGCACTCAATAAATCCTGATGTTAGAATCAAACATCTTAAACAATGGTAATTTACTTATTTTGTGTGTATGTGTGTGTGTGTGTGAGAGAGAGAGAGAGATCAGTACCAAATGTAGCAAAGATAATCCTTGCTTATCGTGGTAATTTGCATCCACACCCTGCAAATGTGACAAAGCTTAAATCCATTTCAAATTTTAGCTCTGCATTAAAATGTTGAATACCTCACTCAGAAGTTTCTTGACTGCAGCAGTGTCACCATTCTTTATAGCTTCTCTTAAACCCTAACAACAGCTCATGCTGAATAAGTAAGTAATCCACAGCAACAACAACAACAACAACAACAACCAAAAAAAAAAAAAAAATCCTTCTGCATAGTTGGACTTTAAATAGATGATCCAGAATATATACCTCCCCATTGGGTTCATAATCCATCTGAGGCTTATTCAAAGTATCGCTGGTTGCTTGACCAAGATTAAAAACAGAACTGCAAAACAACTACCAATTAATATCATAAAATTTAGGAGAGAACAATGGCAATGTGTTAAAAAATCAGCAGTTTATCATCTACATATAATGAGAAACTGAGAAACATGATGGCTTCCTCAAAAGCATTTAGAAGTATCTAATATATAGATAAGAGAATAACAACTAAGTCTTAGTCCCATAAATATAAATAAGAGAAACAAATAATAAATACCTAACGGAGATGTGGTAAGTAGTTCTTGTACAATGGAACAGGCAATAGCAATACAGGAAAAGAATCAAAACATCCTCAATGCATATTGACATTTTTTTCCCTTATTTTAATTGTGATATCCAATTAGTCTTTCCAGCTCTAGCCAACTAGAAAGACATGCATGTTCCCACTAGAAGTTCACATTTTAATAAATTTGTATTAATTGAGGGTTGTAAAAATTCGGGAGAACTGAAGAGACAAGCTAAATAAAGGTTGTAAAGAGAAGATCCATTGATTGACAAAAAAGAAGAAAAACCATCATTCAGCACTTAAATTTAAACAAAATACATTTTGCAGAAAAAAAAAAGAAAAGAATTCATCATGTGACTATATTAAAGAAAACAAGTCACTTGAAACTAGAAAGGCATACGCTGTATTAAAGAGCTTTACATGTACAGACATTGAGTTCCTAAAACTAGATTGAATAAATTGGACTTCCACTAGTGTCAAAGTCAAAACAGACATGCAGCAGGAACGGTTTTTATACCCTACAGAGAAGGAAACTTTTTTTTTTTTTTTTTTAATTTTTAAATAAGTTACACAAGTATGATTTTGGCATGAAAAATGGCACTGAAACCATTCTTTAAGGGTTTGTATCCTGACCTGTATGCATGCTCAGTTGGCAAAGACTCCTCAGTTCACACAGTCTTGAATAGCCATTTAAATGGGGAGGAACAAAGTTGGAATGTGAGGTTTCATAGATGCTTTGATGATTGGGAATTATAATTAGTGAATTCCTTTCTGGATCTCCTATACCTAAACATCCTTAGGGAGGGGGGGGGGGGGGGGGTGAAGAAGGTGAGATGGAGATTGAATGGGAGTGGTATCTTTGACATTCGCTCTTACCATGATGTTATCCAAGGTACCAATGTTAATTGCTTCCCTTGGAAGAGTGTCTGGACAGCTACTTGGGGGAAGATTCTTACCTAAGATAATCTTATCAAGAGAGGTTTCTCTTAGTTGATTGTTGTTGTATGTGCCAATGGATCATTTGTTGTCCACTGTGATGTGGTATTTGTATTGTGGGAGGTAGTCTTTAGAGCGTTAGGGATTCAATGGATGTTGCCAAGGAGGGTAGCGGATCTCTTGTATAAGTGGAGGAATTGGTTAGGGAAGCACTCATGAGATATTTGGAACCTCGTTCTGTCGTGTTTGATGTGGATATTGTAGAGGGAATGGAGCAGTTGCACTTATGGAGATACTGAAAGATTAAAGGCTCAGTTGGAATCTTTGTTGATTCTAACTATGTTTGATTGGTATCGTGCATGGGGACTTACACATAACAGTTCCATGTTAGATTTCAAATAATCACTTAATTGTTTTGTATAATTCTTTGTAATTGTTTTAGTTACTTTGTGTTTATCATTGTGACCATTAATAAAAACCATTACTTATCAGAAAAGGTTACACATCCACACCGTTAGTTTTGAACCCTCACCATCCCATTATAACGGGAGGAGGAAGTGTCAGTTGAGCTATAGCTCATTGGTGCTTCAGAATTGAGACCTGAGTATCCAGAGCATACTAAACACCATCCAGCTGAGAGAACAATTAATATAAGAGTAATATTTCTCTTTTGGTGCTACATGGAACCTCACCAAGGCAGTCCATTGGACCCACCCCCTGGGGGGTAAACCACAGATAAAGTTTCCTGAACTGAAATTAGGTTTCAAACAACTCACACCTGAATACTATAGTAGCAATTAGAAAGGTTCAAGTCCAAACTCTGAACTGCAGAGGACAACTGCTACTTCATATCTTAAACTATTTACAGAGAGCTCATGCATAAAACCAAAGTTTAAAAGCATCCACTGTGTAAGGAAGAACAGAGATTGGATATTTAAACGTTAAGGCACATACCTCAACTTGTTATTAGATGTGGCGCCTTTATTTCTTGGAATAGAGTCCTGCTTCTTTGGTTTTGGATTTGTCTGAGTGAAGGTTGAAGTATTTTCTCTCTGCCACAAAAAGGAATCAAATTTGTGAGGTGCAAGGACAACATAGGAGATTGCATTTGAAGATTAAAGAATTTATACCTGAATAGGAAGTGCATCAGTGGAAGGGGCTGCTTCACAAATACATAGAGGCATTCCACACTTGCACTCTGGAATGACTGATACAGATTGATGCTCTGCAGTTGGTCCATCCTTCAAATCTACATCTGCATCTATGTCTAATTTAGAAACTTTATCTGTTACACGACCAATCCCATTTAAAGAAGCTTGTGGATCATCTTTCCCAGACCTGTGCCAAAATGAATGCCAAACTTAATTACATGCCCCTAGAAAATAAAACATAGAAGCTTTATGAGCTGTTATGCTGAGGCATATTCAAAGTATTAATCCCCTACATAAGCAAAAGACATATAGGGAGCATGAAGACAATTTTATTTTGATTTAAGTTTAGAAGGAAATTGTATATTTACTATTACTTTTTCGGATTTCATTTTACGTCCTATTAGCTAATTATGTTATTAGTAGTGTAGTTAATTTCCTAGAGTCAATGCTATTTTTTGTAATTCAATAATTGCGCTTTGACTGAAGTCAATTATTGAAAAAATAAATAATAGTACAGCAAAAAAACATTACCCTGGTACACAAGAAGTGTACAAGGGAAACAAAAAACTACCCAAAACTACATAAATCTAGAAAATCCAGCTAAGAAGGTATGGCAAGACCACTCAAAGCAGTCATCCAATCAAAAAAGGACAGAATGAAAATGTGCTTCAACTCAAAGATAGAATACTCCTTCCCTTCAAAACTTCAGTTGTTCTGCTTCCTCCAATCCACATAATCCATTGTGGAATGGAACCCCAAACAGAAGCTGCTCTGTTGCCCAACACCTCCATGCCAACAAGCTAGCAACCGAAGCAATTGTTTAGGCATAACCCAAGAAATACCAAAAAAACTAAACAAAAAAGACCACTAGTTAGAGGCATAAGAACATTGGAGGAGTAGGTGGTCCACTGATTCCCAATCATTCTTACACATGTAACCTGTTAACGACACAAATATTCCTCTTCCTCAAATTATCCAATGTGAGAATCTTCCCCTTCGCAGTTGTCCAAGTGAAAAAAAGCTACCTTAGAAGAAGCTTTCACCTTCCAAATGCCTTTCCAAGTGAAGGAATGACTACCTCTACTCAACAGAGTTGTATAATACAACTTAACTTCAAAAGAACCTCTCTGGGCAACTAACCACAGCACTTTATCTTCCTCATTACGACCCACCTCAGTAGAGCAGAGGAGCAAAAAAAGATTCCAAGCTCTCCAATTCCCAATCTTATATCAGTCTAACAAAAAGCACATTCCAATGAGCAATTTCCATTTTTCCAACACAAATGCTCAGCCACAGATGCATCCTTATTCCTTACAATGCGATATAGAAGCTAAAACGCTTCCTTAAGAGGTAGCTCCCCACACCACACATCGGTGTTGTCATATCTTGCAGCACATTTGGGTGAGTATGAATTGCATCTCCAAGTACTTGACAGGCATGGCACGTTTTGACTAGTTCCTCGAAGTCCTTTTTCATTGTTGGCCAATAGTACCCTAACAGTGGCAATTGCTTGTAGAGTCTTCTTTTCCCTGGGTGACTTCCATAGTCACCGGAATGGACTTCACTGACTACTTCTCTGGCTTTCCTTGGCCCTAGGCATCTTAGGGGATCCCCGCTGTACCCCCTTTTGAATAGGATTTCGTTTTGTAAGAAGTACCTGACTACAAGTTTCTTGAGCTGGCGGGCTAATGTCATGTCAATTGGTAGGATCCCTTAAGCCAAGTACTTTATGAATGGAGTTCTCCAATCTTCTGTAACAAATATGGCGTAGCTCTCTTCCTTGTCCATTGAAAGTTGACATTTTTGGCACTTCTCCTGCATAGTTGCTGCCTCTTTGTTCATATTTGGCAAGTAGTACCCCATGCGCTGCATCCTTCTGTATAGGCTGATCTTTTCTGCAACCCCACAGGCCTGGCTATGTAGTTCTTCTAATCTCAGCTTTCCTTCCTTCTCATTGACACACCTGGATAGGATCCCTCCAGGCAGCCTCCTATATAGTTCTCCTTCCATCAGAGTGTAGTCCCTCAGTTCCTTGATACTTCCTTTAGGTCCTGCCTCTTTCATTTTCTCCTTAACCTCACTCCTCCAATCCTGCTGCTTAGGTTCTTCAGGGAACATCCTTTTGAGGATCCTTATGATGGAATGTTCCTGCTTACCTATTCTTACTAGAGTGTCTTTCCCTTTGAATGGCACTTAGGATCCCAGGGTGGCTAGTGCATCAGCGAACTTGTTCTCACTCCTCTAGGTGTACTCCACACTAAAGGTCTGGAATTCCTGCTCCAAATAACACTAAAAGAAAATTACACAATCAACTTTTCATATATACATTACTAATTAAATTCACACACATGCTCAATGTTTCGGTATCATATTTCCCTAAACAATCAATGAGTAAAATAAGAAACATAGAAATATGATACACACCAACATTGATGTAATACACAAAAAAAAAGAAAGAACTAACATAGTGTTGGCAAAGCAAGAATACACAGAAGGTTCATTTCACTTATAAATGGCCTCACTGAATGGTCAACAACAGAAGAGAGATATGACGGAGAAAGCACAAAATTAAAGCTACTAAAAAAGAAAATGAGCATTTTGAACTTTCCAGTTACCAGTACCGCCCAAAAACAATGTAGAATATGAAAAATCAGCATATCCAAAGAGAATATATATATTAGAAATTTAATTGGATTAGGAATCTCTCCACTTATGACTGTCAACCTTAGCGTCAAAACTTCTCTCTTGTATCCATCTGGGTTGGAAGAAACACAATGAGAAAGAAACATAAATCTTGCGTACTTTCATGAGTTGGAGGACCCTAGAATTATCATTAACATAAATCACAAATTACAATAAGAAAGAAACATTGTTAAATCTACATTGAAAATTTAAACACTGCCAAAATTCAAACATTGTTTGAGGGCTGAGTTATTGTTTTTCATAATTATAGTCATCGGATGCTTTGGCTAGCCAATTTGACATATATTGATTTGAACTTAAAGCATCTCTTGAAATAGCCACCACTACAGAAGGATCTTATAAATTATAGAGAAACAAAGACTCTTTTTTTTTTTTTTTTCAATCAATAATAGAGAATTAAAATGTGATTCAATCTCTTTCTTTAATTCTCAAACTACAAATACTAACCCTTTTAAACAAATAAATGCATACCTAATAAAATCAATCTAAACCATCATATACGGTTGAGTATAAATGCCTCTCCCCATAAATTAAATGGGAGTTCTGCACTTAAGATCATGACATTTACCATGTCTACAAGAGTTCTATTTTTCCTTTCAGCCAAACCATTTTGTTGGGGTGTATAAGGGGTTGAACTTTGGTGTATTATACCATGTTCCTCACAAAATGTAGAAAAATCGTTAGGAAAATATTCACCACCTCTATCGCTTTGTAAGATCTTTATTTTCCTATCCTTTTGATTTTCTACTTCAGTTTTATAACGTTTGAACATGTCAAATGATTCATTTTTATTTCTCATTAAATACACATATGTAAATCTAGAGAAATCATCAATGCAGCCTTAGGGGTCCTGATGCCTTTGTCGTATTGAGAGAGCAGGACTAGCCACTATGCTATCCTTCCCGTCAGGAGGGGCTGATGTAAGAGTGCTTTTATGGGATGTGACTTAGTCACCAAAAGGATCTGGTGAGATGAGAAATATCGCTTCAGCCTTTGGGATGTGTAGATGACTACTAGGCAAGCTCTTTCTATCCTGGTGTACCTGGTCTCAATGTCCTTAAGTGTCCTGCTCACGTAGTAAATAGGTTGCTCATTCCCATTATCATCCTCTTGTGCTAGCAGGACTTCTATCGCCTGGGAGTTTAACGCTAAATATAGCAACAGGGGTCGCCCACGTACTGGTGCTTGGAGGGTGGGAAGATGATTCATGATCTGCTGGATCCTTTGAAAGGCTTCTTGCTGCTCAGTTTCCCAGGTGAACTTAGCCGCCTTTTTTCAATAGTTTGGATAAACCACTTGTGACTGAAGCCAATCCTAGCACAAACCTCCTAATGTAGGAGACCCTCCCTAGGAAGCTTTTGAGCTCCCTTACTGTTGTAGGCCTTTTCATTGTTGCAATGGCTGTGACTTTTGCTGGATCTACACTTATGCCTCTGTGATGTACTAGGAACCCAAGAAACTTTCCAGCAGACACCCTGAAGGCACACTTCATGGGGTTCATGCACAATTTGTATTTCTTGCACCTTTCAAAAACTTGTTCAAGTATCTGAAGGTGTCCTGCCCTAGTTTTTGATTTCACCACAATATCATCCACATAGTCTTCCATTTCTTTATGCATTATGTCATGGAAGATAGCAGTCATGGTTCGCTAGTATGTGGCCCCTGTATTTTTGAGGCCAAAGGGCATCACAGTGTAATAAAAATTCCCAATTAGAGTCCAGAATGCTGTCTTTTCTGCATCTTTGGCAGCCATGCGGATTTGGTTGTACCCATTATACCCATCCATAAATGAAAACATAGAACTTCCTATAGCTAAATCCACAATGAGGTCAATATTAGGCAGAGGGAACTCATCTTTTGGACATGCCTTGTTTAGATTGTAAAAGTCCATATAGCAACGGATTTGGCCATTCTTTTTCTTCACAGGTACTATGTTGGAAAGCCACTTAAGGTGCTGGATGGGCTTGATATAACCAGCTGCTAGCAGCTTCTTGAGTTATCTGAGCTTCCACATCGGTGTGAAAGACCCTGGCTGGCTAGATTACTAGCTTGACTCCCAGGTCTACGTTGAGAGAATGGACCACCAGTCCGGGATCTAGACCAGGCATCTTATCATAGGTCCATACGAACACATCCATGTATTTCTTGAGTAAGGCCACTAATTGCTCATATTCTTGTGCTGTCAACTGACTACTAATGAAAACAGGCTTCTGGGATCCTTCATAAACGATAAATCAACCTTCCTCTGGGTTTTCGTACCACTATACATTCCCGAGATCCTGAGGAGCTGGGCTCCCTCTTTTGCCTTTTTCTCTCCAAGAGGTTTCTTAGGTCACAGGTACTCCCTCCTTCTTCTTCTTCCAAGATAGGTGCTCCTAGTTTCCCCAGCGTGGGGCTCTCATCATCTGGTTTTAACTCATCATAGAACATTGTTTCCACAAAGTTTACATCTCCTTGGCGGAAAGGGTTATGGTTGGCAGGGATCCTTACGGGTCTTCCATTCAATCTCCCTTTAACACATTGATGGTACGTGGATGGAATAAGGTGGTGCTTATGGAGCCATGGGTGTCCCAACAGTACATGGTAGGAAACCTCTGAATTGATCACATGAAATCTTGTCAGGGCCACTATTGGTCCTACTCTTAAGGCCAGCTGCACACATCCTTCAGGAGATTCTGCTAATCCTCAAAATCCTGTTATCTCCATGGGAGTCCCCAGGATCCTCCTGCCAGTTAGGCCCACGACTTTTAGGGTACTCAGGGCTATGAGGTTGAGTGACGTCCCTTTGTCTACTAATGCTCTTCTGACTTGGACACCATTTATGGTGGCCATTAGATAAAGGGGTCTACGGTGGTCTGGATGCTCAACTTCGATGTTCTCATCGGTGAAGGTTATTGCATTGGTTTTCTCTAGGTAAGCTCGACTAGCATGGGATTCTGCTGTGAAACATTCCATTCCTGAATCTGTTGCTATACTCATGAGGGACTCTGTGGCCACCCTTCTTGCCTTTAGCCCAAATCCCAACTGGTTGAATAGCAACCTGAACTTAGGGTTCTTCTGGAGAGTCCTGACTGTGCTTGGGTGGAAGGATCCTTCAGATTCTTCTGCTTCTGCTGTGTTGGGAAATTTAGACTCAGGTTGATAGAATTAACAAGTTTTAAACCCAAGTTGTTAATTAGGTTTATTATGAATAAATCTAGTTAAAACAAACAAACATCAATATCATGTCAATAATTGAATGCAATGGAAAAGTAAATAAGACAAGATATGATGACCCAGGAAAACCAATGAAACAAACTAGTTTCACAGTAAAAAACCTGGGGGGAAACCTTCCCAAAAAGCAATCCACTATAATGAAAAGGAGTTTCAGATCTAGTACAAAACCTTTGTCCCTAGACTCTACAATCCTCGTAAATGAACTCACAGCAGAAACCTTCTACCGCTTCAGAACCTTTAAACTCTTCAGTATATGAACGCCACCCTTTGATGATGCACGAATCCCAGTACGTGACTAACCATTTGCGCGGATCCCAGTACGCGACTTAAGCACCAACTTGAAGAAGATGTTGGTTGCAAAGTTCTTCACTTCATCAACAATGAAGATCAAGAAGCACTTGGTTACAAAACCCTAAGGCGTAAAGACGCAGTAGCTTCTTTCAGAGATAATAAGGCATTGGTCACCTTTTGCATATGTTCTCCTTTTTATTCTCTTTGTATTCTCTTATGTGATGGGCCGAAAAGAAACCCTACACATACATGTCAGCATGAGCCAAAAATTTGATCTGGAAATCTGACTTTCGTAAGGCTCAGTAAATCTCGATTGATCAAGGAGGTGTCGAGCAGGTTTCAAGGGGACAGGAGATATCTCGATCGATCGACTAGCTGTCGAGAAGCTATCGAGATTGCGATAAGAAACAACTTAAGAGCTCGACAGATAGCCAAGTGTTGAGGAGGTGTCGAGCAGCTATCGAGCTTTAAAATTCAGCACTTTCTCACTTGATTCTTGGACAGACTTGCATGTCTTCAACACTTGATCTTGAAACACAGTTTCTTGAAGTATTAAACACATCCTAGATCTACCTAAATACAAGTAAAATGCGTTTTGTCAAAGGATAAGCCAATTACATAAAATAGTGACATATGTTCCTAACAAGTGAAACACATATGTCCTAACAATCTCCTTCTTTGGCAATTCGTGACAAAACCACAACAAACAAATGAACATATGAGAGAAGTCATAAATCACTCAACTCATATTCACTTGTTGAATACAATAAAATCTATCCTAACATAAACTCTTGAAAGACTTTGCAAGAAGAGAGTTTATGGCAAGTAGACTTTGACAACTTGTATTTCTGAAACACTTTAAACAAAACTCATCAAAGCATCTTTGTGTGAAACAGAAATATAAGATTGTATACAAGTAGAAACATGTGTATAAAGATAGAAAAGAAACAACACATGTAGAGGTAGGTGAAAGAAACATACATCAACATATAAAGAAGATAAGTAGAATGTATATAAACATGGTCACAAGACCGGTGTACAAGAACAAGGAAGTAAGCACTCCCCCTAACAAGATGAAACACATCTCCCCTTTACAGAGGCATGTATTTCTCCCCCTAACATGTAGAATCTTAAAATAAGAAACCACATCACAATTTCTCCCCCTTTTTGTCATGATTGACAAAGGGTACAAGAAACTGGAAAGCTTCACCCGAGAAACATAAAGATGACCAAGGATGATCAAGGGGGTACAAAGAATCCATAAAAATGCATGAATGTAATGAAACAAGATGCTATGGATGACAAGATAATAGAAGGATGCAAAACATGTGAAAAACAAATCTCTCAACAAGAAAAATGTGAAGCACATAGATCCCAAAACACACACACACTAAACAAGTCTAACCAATTTTATATTTCAAAAACAAGTCAAGACAGTTTAGTGAGCATACATTAACACATGTAAAACCTTGTGATGGCCAAATCACATTGTACCTGCACATGTATCAAGAGTAGCAAAGAATATTGCGTGTTGTGTGTGTAAAACATCACAAGATTGCAAATGTGTCAACATGTTATGACGATTTGAGATATGAGAAAATCACTTTAACTCACACAAAATCATAACTGTTTGATGGGGACTATCACTTTCGAGGTACATCCTATAACTCCCACATCTCCTAGAATACACGTTTGCAATCATATTTAAAAGCATTTTTGATCTTTTTGCTTTTGATTTTTCTTTGCATATTTTCTTTTTAAGCAAATCATGCATGGGCATATAAGAGATAGAAAAGAAATACCCAATTATGTTAAGCATTTGACATTCCAATTTTGCTATGCCGAAGCACACAAAAGTCATTCATGATTGGCGGGCAACAGTGGTGAGATGGTTATTTATGCATTTCTCTTAGGATTTTCTAATCCTTCTTGTCAAAAAGAGTGATACGAGTTTTAAGTACAAGAGACAACTTAATCTTACTCATCACAAACAAGAGCCACAAAGCTCACTTGCTTAGTTGTGCATAGAGATGCCCATCTAAACTACAAGAGATACAAAGTTTAGAAAACTTTGTTTCAATGGCCATCCAAGGTACACAAGTACCAATGTACACATATACACACAGTTTTTTGTATTTTTCTGATTTTTCAATTTTTTTAAAAAAACTAAACAACCAAACAAAAACAGACAAACAATATGAAAGCAGAAAGAAAGATGCATATGCAAGAAGGTATGATAGAAAGATGCAGATGCATGAAAGCATGATTTCAAAAGCAGATAAGAAATCAAGCAAAGAGCGTCCTACTTTAGATAGAAAGAATTAAAGTAGAGGACAAACAGAAAAGACAATTAAGTCTTAGGCTCCTTTCTCACCCACATAGCACGAGTCTTTGGCCGTGAAGATGAAAATGCACGTGTCCTAGTATGTCTACTAAAGGACATAAAAGAATTAGAATTCTCCTGAAATTGAGTTAAAAAACTCAAAACTTTTAATAACTCTCCAAACAAAGGTGTAGATCCTTGAGAGGAAACCTGTGACCGTTTGGACAATTGCTTATGAGGATACAACTTAAAGCAATTAGGACGAATGTGTCCAGAAATACTACAATGGTAACAAACATGAGGTCTAACAAAGGATTTAGAATTAGCCAAAATAGTTTTGGATTTCATACCTTTATTACCTTTCTCAAATTGAGGCACAAAGACAGTCCTTGATCTAGAATCCATGGAAGAGGGGCGGCCGGAGGAAACAGCATATCCTAATCCAGTCTTATCAAAACTAGGCTTTTGAGCACTAAAGACCTCATCAAGCTTTGCACTAGACATCCTCTCTATTTGAGTTCTAGCTTGACTAAGCTCAACTTCAAGATTCTTGACCTTCTCTTCTAATGAGGTGTTCTCCACAACAAGAGTCTCAACTAACCTTGTAGTCTCATCTAGTTTGACTAATAAATCAGCTTTTTCAGTTTTTACCTCATTAAGCTCTTTTCTACAAAGATGAGAAGTCTTTTCAGATTTTACCAACCACCTCTAATATACTTCCACAAAGAAATCACATGGGTTCCCCTCTCCCCCTCCCAAAAATCAAATCATACTTGTTAGCTATTACAATTCTCCACATAACATTCATCTCCACAGCAAACCACCATAACCACTTAGCCAATAATGCAGTGTTAAAATGAGTGAAACTCCCAATACCCAGCACCCTCCCCCTGGTAACAAAATGCCCTGCTGCAATTTTTCCGAATAGTGAGCCACACTACTGGAGATTGGGATTTAATGGAAATACGTTTATGATGAATAAATTTCTATTGGAATTTTTCCAATATCTTGGTGTTGATTCCAGGCAACCCTTGGTACCTATTCCTAGGTTTACTTTATATTTATATCTTTTTTTTATGCTCAATTCCCTGAGATTTCTGCACTGCATATATGGGACTAGGCTATACACCATTGTATTTGTAGAAAGTTGTACCCCTAGAGTAGGTTACATTAACCAAGTACATATCCTAAAGCACATTTCTCTTGAGATCAACATTTTGCCAAATGAGACATAAATTTCGGTGATAGAGGGGAATCCCATCGCTCCTGTTTTATGCTCTGATGAGACATAAATCCCACAAAAATGAGACACATTTCTCAACTTATCAAAAAAATCTCCAAAATTGAAGATGCAAAATCTGCATGCTATAACCACTATATATTGACCTCTCCACTCCGAAAGAAAACCTAGGATCAACATTTTGGCAAGCCGCAAATCAAAAGGATCCATGTGCATATAACAGAGATAAGAGTGTATAGAACAAATCCTCTTGCACACACAGCATCCCCTTTAAAAATAAAATACTATGGCAACTGCTCTCATTATGAATCTATAGGAACAAGGATAATGTTACCATCCTTGTTGGGATACAATTGATCTCCATTAGGCCCACAAACACAACAGTAAAATCTGCAATAACAGTCATACCCTAAGTAATTGCCCGCATAATAACCCAAAATCTTTGTGCTCAATCACCAGATCAAGAAAACTCCCATTGACAATAGATATTCATGAGGTGAACCTTAACTACGAATTCCATATTAGAGTTCTAGCAATCTTAACACTCTCCATAATACATCAGTGAGCTATTTCCTAACTCAAACGAGTACAATTGACTAGAAAGTACATATCGGCAAAAAATTTAAAAAAGAAAACATAGAAGAAAAGCTTGAAAGTAGTCACGTTGCGATGTGTTAGAATATTAATTAAATGATTGCATTCACAATTTTCTAAACGTTTAAGCCTTTGGGACAATCGGTATTTTATCACAGTGAATTTGCTAACACAACACGTCACAACTTACGCATCATTTTCCGTTTAAACATATGGTAATCAATTTCCACTCAAATTTCATTAGCGAAAATCAATAATTCAGTGATTTACCGAGAGCGGTCATTAAAACAGTCAGCGCAAACTCTAACAGGCGTGTAAATGCCAAATTGCGGTAATGCCTGCATTTGTTCAAAACAACAGTCAATCAATCTGCTATTGGTTAAATTTCTCCTTAAAACAATAACACTATCAGCACAGAACAAAACACCCAAAAAAAAAAAAAAAAAAATTCATACCAATTGATCTGACGAATGTTCATGACACAACGTCCTCCCACAACATCGGCAGTGATGCTGTCAAATGATATTTAAAACATAATTAGCATAGACAAGACAAGACATTAATCAGTTTTTGATGTAGGCGAGGATTGAAACTCCGATCTCTTATTCAACCATCAGAGACTTCACCAATTGAGCTAAATGAATCATTTTATCTATGTAATTCCCCATTTTCTCTTATTATACAGATGACATGGAACCTCACCAAGACTGGGCCCTTTAAGAATACAACCAATACACGACGTATCAGTTGTATTCTCCCCATGGAAACTCCTTATGGGGATCGAACCCGGGACGTCTGAGTCTACAGCTCATCCCAAGCCTCCATCCGCTAAACAATTACTATGCAAAAAAAGTAAATTCCTAATTCTAAATAGGATTAGAGATCGATGAATATTATAATAATGGATTACATGAATTGCATGCAAAATCAAAATCACAAAATCTAATAAAAAAGGGATTTACCCTTCGCCGGAAAGTGTTGAAGCTGCATTTGCAGACGTCGCAGCGCGCTGCTTCCTGGAAAGGGGGCGGCTCCAATGACATAATAGTGATGTTGAGATAGAAATCTTTGATTTCTTGATATTATTCTTAGTTTCAATTCCCAACCGATCTTTGTTTCGAAGTGTTTCAGAGATTCAGCTCCGACCTCATTTGTTATTCTTCTCCTCAAAGCTTGAAAAGCGATCCAGAATTCCAACTGTCCGATTAAGGAAAAAGTGGGAAAAATAAAAGTTACTAGTCGCGATCCTGACTTGTATAATGTACACTTTTTACTCTAAAATTTTAGGGGGTTTTTTTTTTTTTTTTTTTTTTTTTTGAGTTGTTATTTAGATAATGTTTGGTAGAAAGAATTTTGTTTTTTGTTTTTCAAATACTAAAAACAAAAATAATTGTTTGGAAGACCATTTCTATTTTTTAGATTTTTAAAAATATATATTTACAAAAAGTAACGTGTAAAATCTGTATATTACTTTTTTTGTGGATAATGATAAGAGAATAGAGCTTATCATGTTTTTTTATTTTATTTTTAATGATAAGTTTCAAATTTGAAATGTGAGAATTCTTTTTGTGATAAAAATAAATTCCTAAATTTAAGAGATAAAAGAGTTTGGACAAATATGTGGGGCCCACTGTTTTCAATTTATTTACAATTATGTCATTAAAAACATTTTCTGTATCCTAAAAACACCCCTTAAGCTGTTTTCAAAATCCTGTTTTAAATCAAAAAAATAGGATACAGTTTTTTGAAAACTGCATTTAGAAAATATTATCCAAACAATAAATTCAAGTGTGGGACCCACAATTTTATGAATTGCAAAATAAAAAATAAAAAAAACTATATTTAAATACTCTTACCAAACCGCCCCTAATTTTCCAAATTTTTATTTTTTCCCATCTCTATTATCCATTTCTGTTTCAATTTAGTAATCTAGGCATTTTGCATTAGGTATGCTAAAATAACATAAAACCCTAAAATATAGTTCATGAAGCCCAAAAATTAATGGATTATAAATTATTTATACAAGACAGGATTTTGCTACAAATCATGAATTGAGTCTTAATAGATAGTGATTGTTGTGTGTGAAGAAAAATAAATGATTAAAAAATAAATAAAGACTGACATTTTAGATGTAAAATAAAGATAATTAGATGCAAAAAATTTTAAAATTTGTTAGCTAAAAATAGAAAAAGTTCATTTTTATTTTAAAATAGACAATGACTTTTGCTT
The DNA here is from genome assembly GCA_030021035.2 of Notholithocarpus densiflorus. Classification (NCBI taxonomy): domain Eukaryota; kingdom Viridiplantae; phylum Streptophyta; class Magnoliopsida; order Fagales; family Fagaceae; genus Notholithocarpus; species Notholithocarpus densiflorus. The sequence continues at coordinate 696,364 of JARYZH020000113.1, read as the reverse complement.
AAGTTCATATGAATGCTCTAACAAACAAACAAACAAAAATATAGTGATGTGTAGGCTACATTTCTCTAACACAAAAGACAAAACTATTAATAGAATTAGTATGTAATCCATGCAAACGCATATATGCATCTAAAATTAAACACAATTTTTATTATAAAAATATAATTAATTAGTCAAATTATTTGAATAAAATAAGCACGCAACACATGAATACATATGGATACATTTAAAATTAAACACAATTTTTATCATAAAAATATAAATAATTAGTCAAATTTTTTTTTAAAAAAATAAACGTAATTAGTCACATTTAAAATTCTTACCTAAATTTAATACTACTTTTAATCATTTTTTTCTCTAATTTTCAATAAGATAGAACGTGTGGTAATCTTTATTGTGTGGTGATTTTTATTGAGTATATGTGATTGATTTTTTTTTTTTAATAAATTTTATAGTTCATTAATATTAGATTCTTAGTATTTTATACCTATTAACTCACTTGGCACAAAGATTAGGGCCCGTTTGGTAGTGGAGTTTGAGTAGTGTTGTTTGTAGTTTTTTGAAATACGTATGAGTGAAAAAGTGTACGAAAAAGTGTGTAATGTTATTTAAAAACTAAAAATTGGTGTTTGAAATATCCTACCAAACGGGCTCTTAGATGGATACATGACACAGATTATTATGATGTGGTCCCCATGTAAATTTAAACACATGATGCAAAATTGGATTTTAATTTCAAATTCTAATTGAACTTTCTCTGAACTTTGCCTATTAATATAAACTAGCTTGTAACTTCATACATATGCATGGATACACTTAAAGATATACAATAAAATGTATAATATAATTCCTATATATATAATTTAAATACTATTGATAGTCATTTTTATTGTGAAGCACTTTTTTAAAATTTTTTTTTTTACAATTCATTTATTCTAGACTCTTTGGTTGTTATACTTAATAACTCACTTGGATGAATATTTATGATATGGTCCCACATTTGATTCTAAAATTAAGAAATAAAAATCTTTAAGAATAAATAATTTAGGACACATGACGCAAAATTGGAATTTTAATTTGGAATTTTAATTTGAGTTTCTCTTAGTTTCACCTATTATTATATATATAGACTAGCTTATAACTCCATACATATATATGGATACACTTAAAGATATACAATAAGATGCATAATATAATTCTTATATATATAATTTAAATACTATTAATAGTCATTTTTATATTTTTTTAACTCTTTAAAAAATTTTGTAAGGATATTATTAGGTATAAAATGTAAATTGTCCATATTTTTTTTTAAAATTATTGTGAAGCACTTTTTTTTATAATTCATTTATTATAAACTCTTTGATTTTTGTACTTAATAACTTACTCGGATGAATATTTATGATGTAGTCCCACATTTGATTCTAAAATTAAGAAATAAAACTCTTTAAGAATAAATAATTTAAGACACATGACGCAAAATTAGAACTCTAATTTGGAATTCTAATTTGAGTTTCTCTCAGCTTCACCTATTATTATTATTATTATTATTATTATATATATATATATAGACTAATATATAACTCGTGCTTACGCATGAGAACGATGAATTGTAGTGGTGTTATTGATGTTAACTTGAGTTATAAAACATATAGAATATTAGTTCGACTGAGACATTTGGAGGTATTAAAATAGTTTTTCTTGCAATTTTCATGATATTGGCTGCGCCAAGTTTCTCATTACACTGCTATTATGTATATAATTTTTAAAATCAAGATTGGATACAATATATACAATATCAATTCACAATCACTGATCGTGAAATTTTACTAAACACAACACAAAAATAAAAGAATAAATTGATCCAATAATTAACTTATAAATTGAATGGGAATAGGTGCATAAGATCGTTCAGTTCAATTACAATTTGTTATGTTCAAGATCCTAGCATACAAAATATCTAAATAGAAACAGTATAAAAAATATGCACATTAGTTCAGAGAAAAAATAACAGTAGAAATCTAAATAATTTAATTTGTATGGAAAACTAACAAAAGAAAATTTTAATTTTGAATCTAATTAAATTTTCTCTAAGTATTGAATATATATATATATATTATTAGGTTTTTTATGGTTTATTTATATTGAACTCCTTGTTTTGTACATTGAATTAACTCACTTGGCATAAAAATTAAAAAACTTAAATTAGATGAGACACGTAGTGCAAAATTAAACTCTAATTGAATTCCAATTTTTAGACTGAATTAATTAACTTGGCATAAAAATTTAAAAACTTAGATTAGATGGGACATGTGGGTACTTGCCCCGCCATTAAGCAGTTTTTGTCCGCTTTAGGGAGCCAAGCCCTCACGGTTTTGTCACGAAGGGGTGGGAGCTACGGATCTTCACCCTTTGTGCTTTACACCGCAGTCCCACATCGCCTAAGTAACCCTCCCACTCATGCTTTATATGCCCTTGGAGCTTGCATGAGTGTACCACTACTCACATGCAAGCTCCAAGGGCATATAAAGCATGAGTGGGAGGGTTACTTAGGCGATGTGGGACTGCGGTGTAAAGCCCAAAGGGTGAAGATCCGTAGCTCCCACCCCTTCGTGACAAAACCGTGAGGGCTTGGCTCCCTAAAGCGGACAAAAACTGCTTAATGGCGGGGCAAGTACCCACAAGACACATGACGCAAAATTAAATTCTAATTTGAAATTTAATTGGATTTTCTCTCAACTTTACTTATTAACTTGTATTTTTTGCCACCTTAACAATTAATTCAACTTGGGATCATGATTGACATCACTTATAACGTGCACCAATCTGCCATCTCATTAGTTGAAAAATTTATTGTGTATTGAAACTTATTTCTTAAGAAATAATATATATATATATATATATATATATAAGTTAGTAGTAATATAAAAATGTTAATTATACTGTATCAAGTATCCTGCAACTAGTTTATAAATAAAAGAAAAAATGAAAAAGTGTGACTTGCAATTAATAGTGTGGAGTACCATGTCAACTATAATTGTAGAGAACCTAATAAATACTCAATTAGAATATAAAGCTTTTAATTGGCACTTATTGGTGTTTCTAATAGAGATGTTGATGTTCATGATATATAGATAATAAAGTTTTTTTTTTTTTTTTTGAAAGAGAGTTTCAACCTATGACGTTCGTTTCTGATGATATTTAGCTCTTTATCATCAAATCAAGACACCAATCAGTTTTCGATGTTGGCGGAAATTGAACTTTAGATCTCTTATTCAATTATCAGAGACTCTACCAATTGAACTAACTGGAACCCACTAATAAAATACTCTCATATTTACATATTTAGTCTTACTTTTATGTTATTTTGTGACTGATTATATATTATTTTTGTGTTACAGGTAATAAGGGAAGGCATGAAGTAAAAGGAAAAGAAAAGAATAAGAAAAAGCGACCTTGGAGACATGTGAAGTGAAAAAGAAAAGAAAAGAAATGAAATGAAAGGAAGTTTGCTTTGGCGGAGACATCTATTTGTGGGCTTAAGGTCTTGAATATCTTTTAGTGGGCTTAAATACAAATTAGAGTCTCTCAAAAAAAAAAAAAAAAAACAAATTAGAGAAGAAGAGAGAGACTTTTGGGCCATTCGGGTTTTGCTTATGAAATCTTGAAGTCAACGTGTGGCCTACATGTATTAAAATTTTAGTTCCACTTGTAGTAGGGGTGTCACTCTCAGGCGGTGTGTAGGTATATAAATAGAGAACAAACAGAAAAGTAACGGGGATTGGCTAGGGCAGAAGTTTAGAGAGGCTGAGGAGCTGCCGATGGCGGCTGCCTCTGTGGCTTTCCACCAAGACAGTTTTGTTTATTTAGTTTAATGTTTACTATTTTATTTTTATTCTTTTTTTCAATTACTATGAGTAGCTAAATTTTCAATTAAGATTGAGGATGAAATCTTGTTAAAGATTATCAGTAATATATATGTGATTTGATTTTTCTCACAATAGTTGTTCTTTAATGATTTAAATTGTTTTTGCTTCATATCAATTAACTAAGATAGAATTCTATATATGAGTTCAATTATGTTTTTCTCATGATTTAGCATTTGCCTTAATTAATTGAATGCTTGGTTTATTATTGATTGATTATAAAATTGGATATCTTTTGTAATTTGTTTGTTAATGGATACAATTGATGATTTGATTTTATACCTAGGAAGCGAAGAAGAGGATGCTTTAGATTTTTAAACATAAGTTTTAATGATAATATTTTCCATGATAATAAGATTGCTTTCTAGATTATCATGTAGTGGTTGGGAAAAATTAATGATCATAAATAATATGCTGATATGAATTGACAATGCGGATTCCAAAACCTTAATTCCTTTCTTCTTATTTTTTAATTTCTTTACTGCTTTATATTATATCTTAGCTTAGATCAATTTCTTATTTAGTTTATTTAATTTCAAAACAACCAATTTTTATTAAATAGATTAGGATTAATTTGGTTAAGATTTAATTAATTTTCCTACATTCATATAAGTCCCTGTAGGTTTGATCTTGTTTCTATCAAACTATACTTTAGTACGGTTTGTATACTTACGAGTACTTTAAAATTTCACAAGATGTCAAATTTTCAAATTCTATTTTGCAAACTGTCAATTTATCACCTCTATTTCTTTTATTAATTTTATTTATTATTTGAAACTTAGAAACACCACATTGTCAAGAAAAGAAAAGAAAAAATAAATTGAGCAATGACTCAAAACTTATTTAGATAAATATGAGGGCTCAAACTGTTGAAAGTTGAAACAAATGAGCCATTGATCATGTCAGAATTTTCTCTTTATTAATCTCTCACACAAGTGCTTATGTGGGTCCCTGCCCCACTTTAAGTGTGCTTTGTTTGTAAGGTTTGCTTGGATTTGGATCCAATGCAATACCTAGGGACCCTAAGTATTGCGCTGGATTAGGTATTACACTGGGTGCAATTACTCTAATCCCTCTCATATAAATTTGTACTATTTTTAACTTTTAACTTCAATTTTTTTAATGATTCTCAAAAAAAAAAAAAAAACTTTAATTTTTTAACTTCTTTTAACTATTTTTCAACTTTTTGTACTAAATGGTTGAAATTAAAAGTTGTTTTTTTCAACTTTTAATCTCAACCGGCCATTACTATTGCATCAGGTGCAATACCTTATTTATTGCACCTGTTCTCAATCTAGGTTTGCTTAGTTCTTTTGAACATATATTTTTTAATCAATTGATTCAATTCTCTCACTTTATCTCTCTACAAGAAAAAAGGTACTCTAGAAAGCAAATGAAGAGTATTTATTTTACAATGAAGATTTTAGTATTTCATGAATTTTAAGGTGATTAAGATGCTAATCATGCTATGTATTTAACATAATTATTATTATTTATTTGGTGAGATAAAATTTTATTTATGTGACATTGTGTACAACTTAAATAAGAGGAATAAGAAGATATTGATTTTAAAAGAACCTTGGAACAAAACATCTAATGTTCAAATCTTCTCTCCTGTTGTAATTATCAAATTATTAAAAAAAAGAAGAAGGAGGAAGCCAAAAAAACCAATCACCTCTATGATATAAATTTAAAATGAATAAGATTGTAATTTTGACGAATGGATTTTTTTTTTTTTTTTTTTTGGGATTATGACCAATGGATTAAAACGGTCATTAATTAGAGAAGTGTTGCAAAAGAATATTAGCCTATGGATTAAAACGATGATTAGTTAATGTTACTGGTATACTTACTATCGGCTAATCAGATAGATTGCTAGCTAAATGCCAAATGCATTCACGATGTGGGGTTTTGAACATAATTCACTCATTCCCATCAAACTCAAATGAAGCTAAAAATATTGTTTGATTGTCAAAACATTGGAAACGAGTTCATTTAAATAATATTGGATTGTGATTTAGAAGTGTGAATTATGATTTAAAATAAGTGGGGTGTCCCTATAGTCACGCACAGGTGGAAGACATCAACTCAAGTCGCTCCCTACTCATTTTTATTCAAAAAAAAAAAAATATTGATATAACTTGTATTTCTTTATTATAAGAACCAAGATTGGACTCATCAATACTCATCATTGTAACAATCAAATTATTAGAATATTAATCTCAAATGTGGAAAATTGAATTTGCAATCAAAATGAAAATTTAATTCAGTGTGAAAACATCGATAAGCCTGGTATCTTGGACCAATGCACCTAACAAAACCCAATAGTTCAATTTTTATTATCACTGTCATGTCGGCCATGGTCAATATAAAAATCACCGTTTCTAAGCCACCATGATCATGTTACACTGAGAGAAAAGAAATAATTTTGGACATCGATGTTGAAAGCATGGAATTCATTAGCAAATTTAGCCAAATTTAATTTTAAAATCTATAACCATACATTTATTTATAAGAATTACTTTTAAAGCACCGGATTTTTCTTTGAATTTACAAGAAATCAACTATAGTGTATAATCGAGTACTCAAACTTAATTAGAAATAACTACCAATAATAGGTTCAAATAATTCAGAAAAACAAAACAATAAATAGGTTTTGATGATACCGGAAATCGTCAGTAAGCCACACGATACTCACGTACTCGAAACGATACCTGCAAAACAACAACAAATAAAACCCTAGGAGAGTACCAGTGTGGTACCGGGCAAAGACCCTCCGAAGGTTAAATCAGAAAACCTTTCTACAACTCTAGAGTGTCAGAGCTGGGGTGAATTATGCGTACCTTGTTTTTTAAGAGCCTTTGGGTTTTTATAGTAGTGTAAAACCGACCTCCGTTTCTTGCGTAGGAATGTGTTTCCTTATGGAGAAGATCATTAATGGGCGTATATTAAAGAATCCTTCTCATGCTAGGATTCTTTCCATATTGGGACTCTATAGACTAGGGTTAGTCGTGGGACGCAAGTTGTTTCCACTTAGGACTCCTTGAAAGTCACTTAAACCATGTAGAAGCCACGTGGCCTTTGAGACCTATCCGCCTTGCACCCGTGCATCTTGGATCCGTCCACCAATGGGACCCGTCCACTATCAGTCCATTGATCTAATACAATCAGGTTCAGTTGGATGGATCCGTCATCATAATTTTACCCTCTTTAGTTGCCCCCTCACTCCATGGATCCGTCACCTCTTATGGACGGATCCGTGGAGTGACGGTATTAGATTTGTCTTCGGGGAAGCGTGCATAGATTGACAGGCTGGCCTAGGGTCATTTAATGCTTGTAGGGGCACGTGTCACTTTTTTAATGGCTGATCTCCCGGAACGATTTGTCCCTTCGTCTTCCGTGTCGTTCTCTCTATATAAACCAGCTTTTTTCCTTTTCATTCTTTACTTTCTTTAGCGAATTTGTGATTAGAGCACAACCGTCTCCCCTGATAAACGAGCATACCATCTACATAGCGCACCCGTCATCTACACATTTTCACCGCACCTTTTCAACTGGTAAGTACCTTTCTCCTTCCGTTAAATTTCTTTTAGACTTTGTACTCCTATCATCTATTAGATCTGTTAGTGTCTTAGGATTTACCGTCACGTGTAGGTGACAGATGTCTAGTGCGTCAAGTAACCAATCGTGTCTGACACTTCAAGTGAAGAGAGGGATCCATCGGCCTCCTCTCTTTCAAGGGATGAAGATTTGGAAATGGATAGGTCAGAGGGTGATTCTAGTGAAGGTATAGATGGTGTTGAACCCCCAATTCAGTTCGTCATAAGTCCTGATGGATTTAGGGAGTTCATAATGCTGCCCATATGGATGGTTAACGCTTTTGTCTCTACAATCAAAGAATCTCACTTCAAGACACTTAGGGAAAAGTTCCAGAAACCCGTCAACATACCTATCCGTCTACCCTATAAGTCAGAGAAATGTTACTATGAGGGTGTTGAGGGCGTCGGGGTCTATGAGCAGATGCTGAAGGCAGGGCTTAGATTCCCCCTAAGTTCTCTTCACCATCAGCTCCTACAATACCTAGGTGTGGCCGTCACCCAGATCTCCCCAAACGCCTAGAGGGTTTTCCTAGGTGTGGAGGTCTTGTATGAGGCCATGTCTAAAGGAGCGCGTAGGTTGACAGTAGAAGAATTTTTTAACTGTTACCGTTCGTCTGAGATTGCTTAGTCAAAAGGCATGTATAGCTTTGTGCCCAGAAGCCCATTGTTGAGGCTTGAGTGTGAAACCCCCGACTCTAACAGAAACTGGAAGAGTCGGTATTTTTTCTTGGAAGGTGATGAATGGATGTGTCGTCTCGGCGACCATGAGTATATGCCCGTCGACACAACATGGGGCATAATGCCCCCGTCCGATATGCATCCGTTTGCATTCAAGTTTTTATTGTTTGTTTTGGATGTTACTCTAACCGTCTTCATTCCTTCTTATAGTTTAGGACCGTCCACAAGTTTCACTTGAATAGTGGAGTTTTTTGGAGAAAATTTTCAACAAAACCAAGTTAGAGGAGAGGATGTGGGCTAAATTGGTCAATTTAGACACTCTATACTGGTATTGTGACGAACCAAAGCCTACTACAGCTGCCTGTCGATATGACGCTCAAGTTTGCCAACGTAATCCGTCACCCTGTACTTTGGTTTCTTTCTTTGTTTTTACTTTATTTCATTCTAAACATCCATTTACCTTTGTGCAGAGATGGATGCTGCCAGGAGAAGGGCCTACATCAAGCAGCAAGCTGCTGCGAAGAAACAACAAGAGGGGAGTCAACCCTCCAAGGGGACGAGTTTGGCCAATCTGTCTGCTAAAAGGAAGCAGCAAGAGAAATCTGACCATTTTCCTAAGAAGCCCAAGACTGTCCCCGAGCCCGTCGTGGGGTTGAAGGCTGAGACCAAGAAGACAGTCACCCCTCTTGGTCTAGGAAGGGGCAAGGGTCTCATGAAGGGCCTTACCCCCGTTGCTGAAAAACCACCCGTCCTCCTCCGTGAGGATTCTAAGTATGCGTTGGAGCAGCTCTCGTCTATTATCACATTCGACAACTATGAAGACTTGAGCAACCACGCTACAGAAGCCATGGGGGAGACGGGGATTTTTTACATTGCTCAGGTAGCTATGTCCGTCCACTTTCTCTTTTTCTTTCCTTCAGTTTGCCTTGTTACTAACCCCTCAGTGTTTCCAGGCAATGTTGATGATGAAGGGGTTAATGGGTCGTTGCCTAAACCACGAGACGACATTAGATCGTATTAGGGCAAAGGCGAATGCTACGGAGGACGAGTTGAACCAGTTACAGGCCTGGAAGGCGGTCCAGGAGAAGAAGCTTGCTTACTCCGAGCAAGTCAAGGGAGATCTTGAGAAGCAGATGGAGCTGCTGAAGCAAGTCTTGGAGGACAAGGAGAAGGAGATTCGAGACGCAAAGGACCAGCTCCGTCAGGCGAAGGAGGAGGCGATACATGAGTATCGCGACTCCGACACCCTCCTGGCAGAGCTCGAAGGCTCATTCGCAGACGGCTTTGACGAAACCCTTTGTCAAGTTAAGACTTCTTATCCCGACCTGGATGTATCTCATGTCTCTATTGATGCCCAAGCCCAGACTTCAGTTCATCCCATTCACTCTGAGAGCACGGACGAATTGTTCGGTGACGATGCCCTCATCGACGACCCTCGTCGTGATGGAGAGTCGGTTCCTATTGATATCCAAACTAAGCCCGTCGAGGATGGTGACCGTCAACCCGATGAAGTGATAGAAGAGAAGAATGAAAATACTCCCCTCTAATAGTAGTTTTTTTTTTAATAGGAAAATGTAAAAATATTGAAGAACAGTTTGTCTAATTTATCCGTCGTTTTTTGTATCCAGACTTCTTTGTGGTCTTCAGTAGTATTTTGATTATTTTGCATTATCCGTCTACTTTTATTCATGTAGATGAATCTGTTTAGTTTATTTGAATGGTCTTATTCATCCGTTTTTATGGATTTTGACGTTTTTATCTCGTGGATGAACTCGTCCTCTTACGGACTAGCAACTTCAAATTAATGTGTTTGTTGAACCCGTCCACCTTATGGACTTTATAATTTTTTGTTCATCCTATTGGATGAACCCGTCCACTTATGGACTCATGCATATACAAAACACCAAGAACCAATTTTGAAAGGAACATCATGTGAAAATCTATAATTTAGACTTATATACTTACATGAATTCACATATATATCACTAGACTAACATCTGTACATGTTCATCATTCAAGAATGAAAGCTATGTGAAATATATCCAACAAGCTATTCATTCATGCATGCACGTCTAGCAAAATCAAAAGCAACCGGCAATGTTCATTATTCAACTTTAACAAACATATAAACGAAAGCATGTTAATGGCATATTGAATACATGGGTCCACGATATACATTTGTACAACAACATATCATGCCAAGATATACATTAACGGCAACACTAATTATTGAATAAAAACAATAACTATGCCAAGTATATCCAACCGGTGCAAAACAAAGTGCACGCACATGACGGTTATACCAGTTACATTCATATTCTTAAACCTTAAGCCATAGCCTCAACTATTGAAACGGCCATTGCCTTTACGAATCAACAATCAAAATATCACATATATTAATCATGGCATCGGCAACGGTTATCAAATAAAACCATATCCAAGCAGTGCAAAACGAAATGCTCATGCTTGACCGATATTCCAGTTTCATTTAGAACTTTAAAACTAATGCCATGAAACTCTAAACATATCCACATCGTAGACCACAATAAGAACATAAATATGCAGAAATTTTACTGCAGTAAACTAGAACACCAAGAAAACGGTTTTTCTTTAATTATAAAACTCAATCACATGTTATACAAGCATGATATTGAAGACTGCTCTGATACCAATTGTTGGAAAAACTGGTTTTGTATCTCATACAAAACACACAGCGGAAGCAACAAACACGAATCTACTTCATTCATGATTGATAACATGCACTATGTAAATTTCAGAATTAAAGAACAAGAGAGCGTACCTTGGTGTGGTGAAATTCAAAACAAAAGATTAGAAGTACTTGGGAACACTTTTAATTTTCACTCCAATTCCACTTTACGCCCAAGAAGTGTGATCTCTCAATCAATTTCCAAGGGAGAATAATCGAGTGGCTTCACTCACACATACACACCATTTCACAATAAAGTATCATCTATAAAATTCTGTATGTTTCTCCTTTTATATCTAACTAATTATCTAATTGAGCTGGCCTATTGGGCCTTTCCAATTGAGCTTTAGTGTGTGGCTTGGAGTGGGACCAAAAGGGAACAAATAAGACTTTAGCTCCAATCGGCCTTGAGCTTTTCTGTCAACTCTTGACAAATCTAAAGTTACCATTAATTATATTTAATACCACTATATAAATATAATTGCACTCTAGACCTTATTAATAAATTATATTTCAAAACTTTATTATACATACAACCCCTTCATAAAATATTCGTAGTAATACAAAGTCATGAATGTAGACTGCCACTTTGAAGATTACTACATCTTAATTCTCGAGTACCCGGTTTAATCCTTTAAATTATTCATCATATATTTATGAAATCTAATTTCATAAATATATACTTTAGTAACTCCTTACTAAAGTGGTTAGGCCTAACACTCTGAATAACCAAACTCATTAAACTTATCTTAAGGGAATATTTTATATCTCTGTTAAGAGATTATGAATTCCATCTTGAGAATATATGTTCCATCAACACTAAATGTGGCTGCCCAACAGACTGAGGTTTTGATCGTGACTTTAGATCTCACTCCTGATATATCAAAGTAACCTACACCTCATAATCAGGTCCATTATTCTTTTAAAATTAAGAGTTCATGCAAATAGAAGTAGTGAGATTTATTATTCATTTGACAGTCGTTAGGAGAATAATAAATCTCACAACGGTCTAGTTCAATATGTTTTAACTTTTAAAACATATCAACATATCAACTAGAAGTCTCTACTTCCATGATCAAGACAAATCATCTTAGTTGATATGTTATAATTTTCGCAGATAAAATACCCAATTTCATTACCAACTACGAACTAAAATTCTGAATTTACAAAGAACTTGTGATCTATATCTTCTGTGACTAAATCACATAAATCACATACTATACTTCTCATGGACTATATGATAATGTCCAAATATTTATGTTACCATTATTTTAGATAATAATAAAACAACTTTATTAATCATAACATTAAATCATACATAATGTCAAACATAACATTATACAATAGGATTTAAGGGCACTAATGCTAACAGTTAGGCACCCAAACCCACCCAACAATAGGGTTGGCTTCCCATCATTGTGTCTTATGTCTTAACCTTATTAAACCAAAACCTACCATACATCTAATCATGCATATCAAACAACCTATCATTCATCTCATTATGGCATCAAAGCATTCATCATCTCACAAACCCTAATCATACATCTAAGCATGCTTCATCATAAACTCTATCATCATATCCAAGGTAGAAACATGTGAATCATTAAATCAAGAGTAGAAACAAAGCCAATCAAAACATGTCATCATCCAAGGCATCAAGATCACAATTATCATTAAACCTAAGCAAGATCACATCACAAATGTATGTTCAATACAAACGCATAACTTACCTTTTACTTACCTTGCAGCAACTCAGCACCTATGGCATCATGCATGGGCATGTGAATGCATGTTCATAGCATCAAAACAACAAAACACTAGATAAACCCTAATTCTAACATGTGATAGCAAACAAGCAAACAAACATGTGAAACAGAAGCTTTGAAAGCATGAAAATACGAGAAAGAGGCTATACAAAAGCATACATGTGAAAGTAGAAGCAAAAACAAATATAAAAAAAATTAGGATTTCTGAGCAAGTTCATGTGCAGGCAAGATTATGCGTGCGCAGGTTTCTGCCCAGAAACCCTAGAAACATAGCAGAACTTAAAACACTGAATCTAACATCCTAACATGCATTTTAAACATACAAAAACATAAACCTAAGCTAGATAAACATATTAAAGCATATTATAACAAGAAAATAAAGCAAACAGAAGGATTAAAGAGCAGAAAAGAAAAGAAAAGAAAGGTTTAAAACTTAATACCTCAAACAAAAACTCTTCAAGCTTGATTTTTGACCTTTCCCCACAGTCAAATCTATTCACAATTCAATAAAACAGTAATTAGTAATCTTAAACTCAAATATCAAGGCCAGAAAATGCCCTAATCAAAAGAAAATTGACTTGAGAATGTTTTATGAAAAACTCCCTCTTTGATTCACTATTTCTAATGAATCTTAGTGTTTTCCCGTGAGATTTCTATTTGTTTTGAAAATATACCATGTGAGGCTACTTATAGTGTGAAAAAAGGGATTTGGAACGACTCCCAAACGGTGTGGGATTTGTTCCAAACCTTAACATTAATGCAGAAAACTTGTCTTGTATAGGTTTCTAGAATTTGTTATGCGTGCACAAGATCGAGCTTGCGTACGCATGCAGAAAGCTGCATGCACAGGCCGATTCTTGCGTGCGCATAGCGAGGGTTTCCTTGGCTTTATTTTTCCGAAAATAGATTTATTTGCTCATTAAAATTTATATTTTTCATTTTAACATTTCTCAAGTCAATTTAACATTTAATTTTGCCCCAAAACCAACCTTGGGTCTTAGAATTCAACATTATTGGGGAACGGGGGCTCGAGTCGGAAGGAGTACAAAATGCGGTGTCTATAGTGGGTGTTTGTGGCAGTGGCAGTGGCTAGATGTGGCAGTGGCTGGATGTGGAAGTGGTGATTGGTTTTGATTGTGGGTGAAGAAAGAGAAAGGGTGAGGAAAAAAGAGAGAGATGGTGAGGAAGAGAGAGAAATAGAGAATGAAATGAATAAAAATTGAATAGTATTTGGGTGAGGTGTGAAAAATAAGAATTGGGATATTAGGTGGGTTGTAAAATGGTTTGTAAAATAGATAAAGTAGTTTTTAAGATGGTAAATTGAGATATTTTTTAGAATCCCGGATGCTAATGCTCTAAGGTCGTTTAATATCTCTTAAAGTTTATGTCAAATGTCAATATTATTACTATACAACTGTTCCCAAGTCAAACCGCTGAATTGTTCAAAGACTATTGCATGGTCAATCTTGAATTTCTGATCCAAGGACAAAGCGACAAGCAGAAGGCTTTTAAAAAAGAGTGCCTTTTATTTATTAAATCAAAAGAGGCCATTTTTCTAGCTATGAGCATAACAAATGAGGTTTGAGATTGATTTTTTTTATATTTAAATTTGTTAGTTTTAATTTTGCTTTTGGTTTTTGAGAGAGAGAGAGAGAAAGAAAGAAAGAAAAAAGATATTTTAGTTTATGAGTGTGGGAGATTATGAGTTCTCCAATCAAGAACTCTCAATCAAAACAAATGAACAGTCAATACAACCAATGAAGTGACATAAAGTTGTTTTTTGCTTTTTATATTGGAAAAATTATTTTTATATATTGGTTAATATATTGGGTCTAATTAAACTTTTACAAGTAAAGGGATAATTCTATTAGTTAAATATTTGGGGCTTTAGGTTGTCTTACTTGCCAAGTGCTAGAGAAACCCTTATTACATCGATATCATATCTCTTTAAAAAAAAAAAAAGCATCAATTAGAGCTCAAGTTCATACCAAAACCCAAACAATAAATTGGAATCGAACCCTTCAATACCAAATCGGAAATCCAAAAATTTAAACAAACATATGGTGTTCACTTGTATACCCCTATTTCACCCTTTAGTATGGTTGGGATAGATTTAAATTGCTATTATCATCATTATCTTTTATTTCTTCTCTTATTTGATGGACAGATGATAGGCTTATTATATTCCACAACAATGTACAGGATTCAAACAAACTATGGAATTATCATGGTTCGTTGACAATCCCTACTAGTAAGTATTTATTTTGGAATCAATGACCTTAGGTTAGTAGGCACCTCTTAGCTTCCTCCACGAGAATGCACAAGATTCAACTTCATCCCCAAGTTTAATGTAGCAAAAAAAAAAAAAAAAAAGTATTTATTTTTCAACTAAGGTATTTGTTGAAGTCTATGATAGGAAAATTATTCTCACCTCAGTTAAATGAAATATTATTAAGTTGTGAGAGACCAAAACATTTGGGATCTCTTAAAAAGAGATGGTATCGGCACCTCTCCTTTGGGAATTTTGTTTATTGTGGAGTCGCCACTTATTTTTTATAGACTACAAAGTTACATAAATAACATCAAGTTCTTATTTATTTGAACAATTACAATTGATAGAAAGAAACTTTACATGGCTTTGGTCCTAATTAGAATCTAAGTAAAAAATTACAAAGCTATTTGTCCTAGTTACAATCTATCAACAAAAAACTACTCTACGAATCTAAGATCTATGGTTTGGGGTCTAGGTTACAGGATGGGAAGGTGTTAGGCACCCATCCTACCAGGATAAAATCCGATCTTCTAGACTCTAATGATCATTTAAGTACCCATTAACATATAGTGATGAAATGCAACATGTGTTTAAATGATAAATCTAAGATTAAGTCAAGAAGTGGACTTTTATGAATCTACTCTTTTTAAAACAAGAGTAAATTTTGAAAAAGGTATTTTAGATTTGTTTTTTATTACAACATAAGAAATTAAGAAAATATTTTAAATATGTTTTTGTTAGTAAGAAAACGATGAGTTTTGGAGAGAAAAATCTAGATATGTTTTTACTTAGAAAGAAAAACAGTAGAGAAAAATCCAGATCTATTTTTATTTAGATAGAAAACATGAGATTTGAGAGAGAAATCTAGATCTGTTTTTATTTAGAAAGAAAAACAGTAGAGAAAAATCCAGATCTATTTTTATTTAGATAGAAAACATGAGATTTGAGAGAAATATCTAGATCTATTTTTATTGAAAAAAAAAAAAGAGATTTCAAGAAAGAGTTATAGATTCATAATAGAAACTTCATACATCATCTTGGATCTATTATGCATGAATCATGAGATTATCATATGAACAGATTGATTAAGAAAATATGAAAGCATGTTATGAATAAACTTTAAACAAGTATGCAAACAAACATGTGAATAAAAAAAAACTAATAAACAAATTACTTACTTGCATAAATTCTTTAAACAAATGGGGGAATTGCTTTAGAAGTCTGAGAGAAAGGATCTCTCTAAAATCTAAAGCATTAGCACTTAACAAAAAAGAAAATCTTAAAGTCAGACTTCCAGAGTTTCTTTTACGTTAAGGGGAGAGGAATGTTGAATTTTGGTTTTTCTCCTCTAGTTATAGAGGTGTATCTGCTTAAAAAATAAGTTAGGGTTGCTTTAGAAGTTAGAAGACACGAGTTAGGTCAGATATTATCTCAAAAAATTAAATTTGATGAGTTTTGACCTGAACAAAACGTATCTGGGCCCATTTTGCAATTTGTGCTAATCGACACTATTGAAGTGCTGGGTGGCACTTTCCAACTGCTGATTAGCACTCCTAACAGCTTCACCCGATTCTGTCTTCTTGCACATTTTGGACTCTTTTTTGGGCATTTTTCTGAGCTGGGAATTATACTTGGACGTGTCTTGGACTCACATTCCTGATAAAATTCACCTTAACTTGATAATTAAATGTTTAAAATAATTATCTCAAAGATAATCACCCTAAATCTTAATTATTAGTTTAATTTTTAACATTTTCAGATTATTTCTTTTATTCCCATGCAACCAAACTTATTTTAACAAAACTACTTAACCAATTACAAAAATTAATTTAATTAATTTTAATTATTAACCAATCAAAATTAATTTCAATAATCACATGTGATTAATTCCTTCCAAATAAATGCATGCATGCTGTTAAAATTTAATCTTATGATGTCTTTTGATTCGACCGCCCGATTCAGGAACCGAACGTATCGTTGTGATCGTTAGAATCTCAAAATCATTTTTATGATATGTGATGAATGACTTAATGAGTGAAATGCAATCATGATTTTTGAGTGCTTAGAATGATTATTTTGGTCATCTCTCAAGGTTAAATTATGGGTGTAAAATTGAATGTCTACATAAGTATTTCAAGAGTAAACAAGATGTAGTACTATAAAGTATAAACCAATAAAAGTTAATAGCAAATCTTGTAGTTTAACTAGTTCCTGGTTGGTGTGTCCATAACATTCAATGTTCAAATCTCTCATCCCACATTGTAAATTTGTAACTATCGAAATAAAAAAAGAAAAAGAAAAAAGTGGTAAGTCATCTAATACAAAAATTAATTTTCCAAATGACTTTTTGAATATATATTATTATTTTTAGTTGGCTTTATGTAGGAAATATGATTAGGATGCATAGGAAGAAGAGAAAAAAGAAAAGACAAATTTTTAATTTAGAACCATATTTCCATTTCCTTTTAGAAGAATTACTGGTTTAATACTTTTCTTAAAGTGATATTCCCACGTTGGGTGGTGGTTTTCAAAATGGAATTTGCTTAATATATGGGCTGTAATTTAAAGCACCCAATAGGCCTATACCTTTTATACCAAAACGAATGAAGTATCTTATATCTATATCTGAGATGCTTCTAACCAATTGGGTTTTTTTTTTTTTCTAAACAGAGCTTGAATACTTCATTTTTTTGGTCCAGTCGATCCAACCATAAATTAGTCTAAACCATTAATTATTATAAAAAGATAATTTTTTGTTCATCCTATTGGATGAACCCGTCCACTTATGGACTTGTAATTTCAGTTCAACGTGTTGGTTGAACCCATCCACTTTATGGACTTAATAATTTTCTGTTCATCCTATTGGATGAACCCGTCCATTTATGGACTTGTAATTGTTCAACGTGTTTGTTGAACCCGTCCACTTTATGGACTAAATAATTTTCTGTTCATCCTATTGGATGAACTCGTCCACTTATGGACTTGTAATTGTTCAACGTGTTTGTTGAACCCATCCACTTTATGGACTAAAACTATCCCTTTGGGGATGAATTCGCTCGTTTAGGACTTTTAGCAATTACGTAGACATGTAGATATTATTATTCACGATATTTCTGAATAACTCCTCTTATTATGTGGTAAACATGTATGTAGAAATTGTCCTTAAACCTGCCCTCTAGGCTTGGCAGAACTTAAATAATAAAAAGTTAACTAGAAAAAAATAAACTGGAAATGAGGTGTATTATATTGTTCATGTTGTCGCCTACTGGTAGTACTTATTCAGGTGCTCTGTGTTCCACCGATGATTCAACTTTCGCCCGTCCAGTGTCTCTAGGTGGTAGGTTCCCTTTCTATGCCATGACGCAATTCTGTATGGTACTTCCCAGTTAGGTCCTAGCTTCCCTTGGGAGGCGTCTCTTGTGGTGCCCATCACCTTTCTTAAGATGAGATCTCCAACCTAGAAGTCCTTGTGTCTGATTCGGGAGTTGTAATGCTTGGCCATAAGATTTTGGTACCGTGCCAACCTCTGCTCAACTACTATTCTGACTTCATCCACCAGATCAAGCTGCAGGCACATTGTTTCGTCTTTATTGCCTTCATCGTGGTTCTCTACTCTGTAGCTTGTAAGTCCTATTTCAGCCGGGATGACAGCCTCACTTCCGTATGCCAATCGAAACGGTGTTTCCCCTGTAGGTGTTCTTGTCGTCGTCCTATATGCCCATAAAACACTTGGTAGTTCGTCCGGCCATATACCCTTTGCCCCTTCGAGCCGAGTCTTGATTATTTTGAGTAAGGATCGGTTCGTGACCTCAACTTATCCATTGGCCTGAAGGTGAGCGGGCGATGAATAGTGGTTCTTGATCCCTAGCTGCTAGCAGAAGTCTCTGAATGCGTCGTTGTCAAATTGCTTTCCGTTGTCCGAGACAAGTACTCGAGGTATACCGTACCTATAGATAATGTTCTTCCATACAAAGTTACGCACATTTTTCTCCGTGATGGTGGCCAGGGCTTTTGCTTCCACCCATTTCGTGAAGTAGTCAATGTCGACCACCAAGAATTTCAATTACCTAGCTACTATTGGGAAGGGGCTCATGATATCCAACCCTCATTGAGCGAACGACCACGGGCTGTCATCAGGGTCAATTCTTCCGTCGGCTGTCTGATGATGTTGCTGAACTTTTGACATTTGTCACATGCTTTGACGTAAGTCTGGGCATCCTTCTGCATAGTAGGCCAGTAGTATCCAGCTCTAATCAGTTTATGTACCAATGACCGCGATCCTGAATGGTTGCTGCAGATCCCTTCATGTACTTCTCTCATGACATAATCCACATTTTCGGGACTTAAACATCTCAGGTATGGTCAAGAGAAGCCCCTCTTGTACAGGACGTCTTTTATCATGACAAACCGTGTTGCCCTTCAGCTTCCTTGCGGCCCCCTTTTTGTCGGGTAGTGTGCCATCTTTCAAATAGGAAACTATTGGTGTAGTCCAATTGTTTTCCAATTTTACTTCCTGCACGTCGACATCATCTATCAAAGGTGAAATTTGAACAAAGGAAAGTACTTTACCGGGGAGAAGCATGTATTCGACTGACGCAGCTTTGGCAAGGCGATTGGCTTGCTCGTTTTCTTCTTTTGGGATTTGGAAGAATTTAGCTTCCAGTTTGTTGACACTTATCCACACCTGATCCAGATACTTTTTCATCCTTTCTCCTTTGCACTCGTAGTCGCCATTTACCTGACTAGTGACTACCTGAGAGTCGCAGTATGCGATCACACTTGTTGCTCCTGCCGCTTTGACGAGGTCTAGTCCTGCCAATAATGCTTCATACTCTGCTTCATTGTTTGTTGTGGAGAAGTCGAGTCGAACCATGCATTCGATCTCGTCTCCCTCTGGGGAGCAGAGCACTACACCGATTCAGCCAGCGTGCTTGTTAGATGACCCATCCGTGTGAATGCTCCAGTGAGGAGGCTTTTCTGTCCCCTGGCCTTCCATATTAGTGAACTCCACAATGAAGTTGGCGACCTCTTGTCCTTTTATGGCAGTACGCGGGCAGTACTGCACATCCAATTCGCTTAGTTCTATTGCCCATAGCGCCATCCATCTGGCAGCTTCAGGACTACTCATTGCTCGTTGTAGAGGTTTGTCTGTCAGGATGACGATAGTGCGGGCCTGGAAGTATGGCTTGAGCTTTCGGGCTGCTGTAACCAAAGCAAAAATGAGCTTCTCCATTGGTTGGTATCTTCCCTCTACGCCTCGAAGCGCTCGACTTGTGTAGTACACGGGCTTCTGTACCCTGTCTTCTTCCCTGACTAAGGCTGCGCTGACGGCCGCTGAGGATACTGCTAAGTAGAGGAACAGTTCTTCTCCAGGCTAGGAAGGACTTAACAACGGAGGGGACGAGATGTAAGTCTTCCAGTCCTCGAATGCCTGCTGACACTCGGGCGTCCATTCAAAAGATTTCTTCAGCGTACGGAAGAAGGGTAGACACTTATCCGTCGCCCTTAACACGAACTTGTTCAGCGCTGCTACCTTGCCGTTGAGGCTTTGTACTTCCTTCACATTCCTTGGGAGTGTCATTTCTATTATAGCCCGGATCTTGTCTGGGTTGGTCTCGATACCTCTCTGAGACACCATGAATCCTAGGAATTTTCCTGTCGTCACTTTGAAGGCACACTTGCCCGAATTGAGCTTCATATTGTAGGAACGAAGGGTGTCGAATGTTTCTCTGAGATCCCCCAAATGATCTTCCTCTTTTCGGCTTTTCACCAGCATGTCATCTATATAGACCTGGACATTTCTCCCAATTTGCTGTGCGAATATCTTGTTCATGAGCCTCTGATATGTTGCGCCTGCATTTTTGAGGCCAAATGGCATTACTTTATAGCAGAAGAGTCCCTGGCTAGTGATGAATGAAGTATTCTCTTGATATGCTTCGTTCATTCTGATCTGGTTGTAGTCCGAAAAGGCGTCCATGAAGCTTAATAACTGGTGTTGAGCCGAAGAGTCAACTAGGATGTCGACCCACGGGAAGGGATAGCTGTCTTTGGGGCATGCCTTGTTCAGGTCGGTGAAGTCTACACACATCCTTCACTTCCCGCTGGCTTTCTTGACCATTACCACGTTCACCAGCCAGTCGGGGTAGTAAACCTCCCAAATGAAGTTCGCTTCCTGTAGCTTGTGAACTTCTTTTGCTATAGCTTGGTCTTGTTCTGGGGTGAATACCCGCTTCTTCTGACGGATGGGTGGAAAAGAAGGCGACACGTTCAATCTGTGCACTATGACCGAAGGGTCTATCCCCGACATGTTTTAATGGCTCCAGGAAAATACATCCTGGTTATCTTTGAGAAAAGTTGTAAGTGCTTGGCAGACCATCGGGCAGGCGAGGGTACAATCCTGGTCGTACGATTAGGCTTAGAGTCGTCGAGGAGTATCTCTTCAAGCCTTTCAACGGGTTCTGTCACCGTCTAGTGTTCTTCTATGTTCATGGCCTGGAGATGGTCGTCCATCTCCATCATGGCTTTGTAGCATTCGCGCACAGCCACCTGATTTCCTGGTAACTCCCCTTCTCCATAATTTGTAGGGAACTTGATCATTAAGTGGTAGGTTAAGGTTACAGCCTTCCATGAATTGAGGGTGGGTCATCCAAGAATGGCATTGTAAGCGGACGAGCAGTCGACCACAAGGAATGTTACGTCCTTAGTGATTTGCTGGGGGTAGTCGCCTACTGTCACGGACAATGTGACTGCGCCCATGGGGAATACCCTTGTCCCTCCAAAACCAAGGAGCGGAGCGTTCGTCGGAACCAGTCTCTTTCTGTCAATCCTCATCTGCTGGAATGCTGGGTAGTATAGGATGTCCGTTGAGCTGCCGTTGTCAACTAGAACCCCGTGCGTATTGTAGCCCCCTACCCATATGCTAACGACAAGTGCATCATCATGCGGGTGGTGAAGACGTCGAGCATCATCTTCCGAGAATTCAATAGTGGGGTTGTAGACCCGCGCCATTTTTGGTACCGAACCCGTCAGCTGGATGTTCTTGACCATTCTGAGGTAAGTCTTATGGGTCTTTTTGGACGACCCAGTAGTCGTTGTGCCCCCTACAATCATTCTTATATCTCCTATAAGCGGCCTAGGACGCTCGTTTTCCCTACGGGGAGCCTGCTCTTGAGGTGGATCCGTTCTCTCCTTGCTAACGAACCTTTGCAGCTTTCCTTACTTGATAAGAGCTTCAATTTGTTGTTTTAAGTCGTAGCAGTCGGCTGTGTCATGACCATGGTCACGGTGGAAGCTCCCTTTAGCTTCCGGGAAATGTCAAAGCTCTTTCGTCTTTGATTTGCATTAAGACTTGGTCGATTGGGGTAGTTAGCGGGGTGAAACTCGCGAATTTTCCCGTGGAGGGCTTGGAACGCCTGTCCTCCCGCCGTTCTCCGGTCCTAGCCATCTTCTGCCCCCTATCTTGCCGTACGTCCTCCTGTCTTTCCCTCTTCCTCGGCTTTTCTTCTTGGGCCAGCAACGCATCTTCTGCGTTCATGTACTTGGTTGCCTTGTACAGCACATCTGACATAGTTTTTGGGTCGTTCTTGTATAGGGAAAACAGGAACTTACACTTCTGTAGTTTGTTTGTGAAGGCAGCCACGAGTATCTTGTCGTCTACTTCATCGATCGAGAGAGCCTCTTTGTTAAAGCGGGTGATGTAAGACCTCAGTGTCTTGTCCTTCCACTGCTTAATGTTCATCAGGCATGTAGTGGACTTCTTATACCTATGCCCCCCGATGAAGTGTGAGGCGAATTGGGCACTTAACTCTTTGAAGGTACCAATGGAGTTGGGCGTCAGCCTGCTGAACCAGACCCTTGCGGATCCTTTCAGCGTGGTGGGGAAGGCTCTGTACATGATCTCGTCTGGCACCTCTTGAAGGTGCATCAGGGTCTTGAAAGACTCCAAGTGATCTAAGGGGTCCTTGGATCTGTCATAATTTTCCACCTGCGGCATACGAAACTTCGGTGGAAAGGGGAATGAAGTGACGGACGCTGTGAATGGTGAATCAGTTCAATGGACCAAGTCATTAAGGTCACTAGACACTCGTCCTCTAAGTGCATTCATCATAAAGTCCATCCGTTCCTTCATCATCTGCATCTTAGTGACTATATGAGGTGGAACCGTATTTGTGACGGATGGACGACTAGTGTCCTGTCGCTCTGGCCTGCTTGGGGCATTGCCACCTTCCGGTCCTTCTTGGTTCCTTCTTTCAGCGCTGGTGCCTTCTTGGTCTTCCTTTTGGGTATCAATCGCTGCGTTTTTCTGGCGCAGTTGTTCCTTTAAGTCATGATTCTGCTTGGTGAGACGTTCCACTGCTGCTGTGAGGGTTTGGAGTTGCCTCTCCAGGGTAGTGGGTCG
Source organism: Notholithocarpus densiflorus (assembly GCA_030021035.2). Classification (NCBI taxonomy): domain Eukaryota; kingdom Viridiplantae; phylum Streptophyta; class Magnoliopsida; order Fagales; family Fagaceae; genus Notholithocarpus; species Notholithocarpus densiflorus. Next base: position 673,018 of record JARYZH020000113.1, on the reverse strand, counting down.
CGGTTCGTCTCCCTGATTGTTGGTGGTGGTTGCCATCGAACGAGTAAGTACCATGCAACTTTCTGTTCGGGAAGCGATGAATATGGCTTATTTCCTGGTCACTTTCCCACAGACGGCGCCAACTGATGATACCGAAAATTGTCAGTAAGCCACACAATACTCATGTGCTCGAAACGATGCCTGCAAAACAACAACAGAGAAAACCTTAGGAGAGTACTGGTGTGGTACCTGCCAAAGACCTTCCGAAAGTTAAGTCAAAAAACCTTTCTACTCTAGAGTGCTAGAGTTGGAGTGAATTATGCGTACCTTGTTTTTTGAGAGCCTTTGGGTTTTTATAGTAGTGTAGAACCGACTTTTGTTTCTTGCATAGGAAGGCGTTTCCTTATGGAGAAGATCATTAATGGGCGTATATTAAAGAATCCTTCTCATGCTAGGATTCTTTCCATATTGGGACTTTATAGGGTTAGCCGTGGGATGCAAGTTGTTTCCACTTAGGACTCCTTGGAAGTCACTTAAACCATGTAAAAGCCACGTGGCCTTTGAGACCTGTCCGCCTTGCGCCCGTGCATCTTGGATCCGTCCACCAATGGGACCCATCCACTATCAGTCCATTGATCTAATACAATCAGGTTCAGTTGGATGGATCTGTCATCATAATTTTACCCTCTTCTAGTTTAAAGTTGGAAATAGACAAATAGTTAAATAATTGATCCATTACAGCATTCACATTCAGGGTGGTATAAAAGTTGTTATTTTACCATCTAAAAACCTACTTTATCTATTATACAAACCCAATTTACAATACACTTAACATTCCAATTTTTATTTTCACATTTAACCCGTTAAAATATTATAAAAATATAAAAAATATCTATCTCTCTTCTCTTTATAATTTTGGTCTCTCTTCCTATATATCTCTTAGCCACTCACTGCCACTGCCACCGCCGAGCAACCCAATCGCACCACCACCACCCACTACTTAGATACCTAATCGTACCACCCATCACCAAAGCCACCGATTCAAACTCAAACCCAAACCCAATACCTAAACAAAAGCCAATATCCAAACCCAAAACCCAAACAACCCACCACCACCACCCATCGTTGAGCAACCCAATTGCATCACCCACCACCACGACTGCCGATTCAAACCCAAATCCAAACAAAACCCAAATCCAAACAAAACCCAATACCTAAACTAAAACTCACCAAACACCCAAACAAAACCCAAAACCTAAACCACAAGGCACCACCATCACCACTGCGAACAAAACCCAACCACCACCGAAACTTAAACGTCGGAACCAAGCCTCGCAACCACTGCGACACAGATCGCAAACCCAAACCACAACCACCACAACCCAAACCCACCTAGCTCCACCATGAGGGACAACCAGACAAGAGAGAGAGAGAGAGAGAGGTTGAAAAATGAAAAAGAGATGATAGTGAACTGACTCAAAAAATAGGGAGGTGAGAGAATATTTTCAGATTAAAAAATTCTTTACAACCTGCTACCAGGGACATCTCAATGCTAAAGGTGAATGAGACGGTTGCCTATGGCTCCCAAGTAGTAAAAAGCTCCCAAATTTTAGCTAATAGAGTTATTTCTTTTATTGTAATTGCATTAATTAAACCAAAATATTAGACGATAAATAAAATAATATTTTTTATCAAATGTAAAACAAGAAAAAAGAGAGAGAAATTCTATGTCCATAATATTTTTCACAACAAATCTTAATTGTCAAGTTGTTATTGGCTATTATTGATTGGGTAAAAAAGTAATTTTAGTGGTAGGTTCAAATTAAAACTAGTAATAATTTAACACTTAAGATTTGTTGTGAAAATGTTGTGAATGTAGCACTTTAAAAAAAAGAAAAAAGAAAAGAGCAATACATAAAAAATTTCATAACATTTTTCACAATTGTTGAGTTGACAAACTTTACTATGGTAAACTATTACTGATTCTCTCATCTAAATCCACCAAAAAAGAGAAGAAGAAAAAATCACATTTTTTACTTACTACTATCAAGCTACCACATCAACAAATGTAAAAAGTTTGTCAAATTTTTTGTGTCAATAGACTTTCTTCCAAAAACTAATCCGTTTTCTTCTGCATATGTTTCAATACTGCCAAACGTCAAACACATTAACTAAAATACCACTCACATCCCGAGGAGGCCTATTTTCCTCCTTCTACAAGCATTTTGTCATCCAACACTGCCAAATGAATTTAGGAGAAAAACTTGATAGGAAGGCTTATTTACTCAATAACAATAAGCATAAACAAACAAAAAATAAAATAAAATAAAATTATCACAATGTTTTTCACAATTTTTGAGATAATATTTTGTAATTGATGCTAATAAAGGTTGTGTAAATAATAAGGCCATGTAAAAATGATATATTTTTTTTCAATCACAATTTAAAATGTCAACCGTTGTGATTCTTTTTTTTTTGTTGATAAACTACAATGTTCCAACTAAGATAATCTACCTACAGGTGGAGGCGAGAGCTCCTGGTAGATTGTATTTATTGAAGCAAAAAGATTTTTTTGGTGTTAAGGGAAAACTTTGCAGCTGCATGAGCAGCCATATTGCAAACCCTTTTAACCCATCTAAACAAACAACCTAAGAAATTAGCCTTAAGGCTTAAAATACTGCTAATAATGTTAATAATAGACCAGTCAGGGATAATGTCAACCGTTATGATAGAAATTGTAAAAAAACTTTGTGCAGCTAGCATTAATCCACTCATAAAAAGTCGTGCTAAATATTTTAAAAAAAACGAAAGTCATGTCCTTGTAATGAAAACTATAGACATGGTCAAGTTCCATCAATTATAATATTCGGAAGAATGAAAAAGAGTAGAAATTTTTTAAAGCTATATATATAATTGCTGAATAGAATTTAAAGCTAGTTGTATATGAAAACAACTTAATTTAATATGATCTTACAATAAAGTTCATTGAGAATATGAAATAGTTACGAGCATCATACCTAACAGAGTGGATACATTTTTTAATTTGCTCTTATAATGAAAGCAAAAAAGAAAATACAGATTTATTCCTGCCTGTATTGCTTTTCACACCTATCCTTAGTACCTCCGCCCCACATTCCTATGTGCTAGCATTCGATAGTATAGTTGCCCCCCAAGGTATAACTGTAGGTAGATTCTGAAAAAAATGTCATCAACATGTTTGTAATACAGTATCCTCCACCTCTTCCAAAAGATAAGCGGCCCAATAACCATCCCAAAGCCGGAAACAAATCCCAGTTCAGCACTCAAGTAATTCCAATTAATCAAAAGCCTAGATTTCAAGTGAATATCTTCAGATGGTGGCAAACTTGGCTCTGCAGATTCACATTTTGTCTTTAAAACACACCCACATAATCCTTTGTTCCTTTCATATGAAGCTTCCAAAAATGTACCAAATTGCTTGACACATGGAATTGGCCCAACCAATTGATTAAGCGAGAGGTTTAGGACTGATAAGAAGGTAAGACCATCTGCAAGTTGCACAGGGATCTCTCCACTAAGCTGATTGCTTGACAGGTCTAGTGACTCAAGTTGACTTAATTTTCCTAGAGATGGTGGAATTTGGCCTACGAAAGCATTGTGCGACAAATTAAGAATATACAAGGAATTGAGTATTCCTATATTGTCTGGTATTGGCCCATCAAGATAGTTGCATGAAAGGTCAAAGGAGGTGAAAACGGTTAATATCTTCCCCAACTCCATTTCTTGACCTTTCATGGTAACTGTTGTTACATCTAGATAACGATATTGAGTGACTCCTTGGGCATCAAATTCGAGGTGTTTGAGCTCTGATTGTGCCACATCTTCATTGTTTGTCATTGCCTTCCAGGTAGAGAGGGATTTTCTTGGAAGTGGACCAGTAAAATGGTTTGAAGCGAGGTCTAAAATTTGAAGCATTGGCCATGGAGCATTTGATCCTTCACAATGAATGGATCCATAAAATATGTTAGACCGCAAGACAAGAACACGCAACCTGGATATGCTCCTCAAGTGACATGGCAAGGTATCTTCGATGTAGTTGTTCCCAATGTCAAAGACCTCCAAACTTTTGCAATTGCCTAAAGACCTTGGTACTGTTCCGTCAAGTAGGTTTTTGTTGAGATTTAGCGTTTGTAAACCACAATTTCCTGAAAATGTATCACTTATTGTGCCATTGAGTTTGTTTCTCCTTACATCCAGCACCCTTAATTCGAAAGTCTCACTCATCTCGATTAAGCACTGGGGAATCATGCCATCCAGGGTATTATTAGACAGATCAAGAACTTGAAGATATGTAGCGTTGCACAATGATTGAGGGATACCCCCATGGAATTTATTGCATGAAAGAGAGAAGAAATAAGCTGAAGAAAGGGAGTCACCAACGCTAGCTGGTATGGCAGAGTTGAAATTATTCATCGAAAAATCCAAGTATGTGGCAAATGGTGGAAGATCCGGAAGTTCACCCTCAAGCTGGTTGGAGTGAAGGTCTAGGGCACTAATACGTGAAAGATTGAATAAAGCTACTTCCGGAGTCATCATCAGGTGGTTATAAGAAAGGTTTAAGGAAATGAGATCATAAAATTTCCAAATCCATTTAGGAATCTCTCCATGAATCTGGTTTTGTGAGAGGTCTAGAAAGGTTAATGTGGATTGTTTTGTCAAGAAATAAGGAAAAGTTTTCAAATTGCAAGAAGCCAATCTTAATGTAGTAATTTGGGGAAAGGAAGATGATGAAGAATTAGTTTCAATATATTCAATCGACAAGCTGTTGTATGAAAGATCAAGATTGGAAAGGTTTCTCAACTGCTGAAACTTATTAGCTGAAAGGGTCCACTAAAGTTATTAGAAGAAAGTGAGAGAAGCTTAAGACCTTTAAGTTGAAAGACAGATGTTGGTACTGGCCCTTCCAAGTTGTTGCTACTCAAATCAAGGGTGTTCAGTAGGGCAGAAGACACATTGAATTCAAGTCGACCAGAAAATTGGTTGTTGGAAAGTTTTAATATTTGCAATGATGGAAGGGAAAACAGGGAGTCTGGAATATTCCTTTCAAGTGAATTGTAACCCAAGTCAAGATTGACCAGTTTTAGAAGATCTTTCCAGATAAGGGAATGAATCTTACCTGTTAGATTATTATGGGAAAGGCTTATCTTTCTCAAATTCTTGGCCATGCTGAATGATGGAATTGGTCTGCTGAAGTTGTTGAATGACATGTCCAAATAAACCAATTGAGTAAGATTTCCCATAGAGTTCGGTATTGGTCCATTGAAATTGCAACTTGAAAGATCTATTCTTGACAACATTGCAAGGTTACCAATAGAATCTGGCAGTGCCCCTGAAAATTTTGTACCACTAAGCAGCAATGATCGAAGAGAACCATTTGCAAGAAATTCTGGCAAAGAACCTTGAAGTAGTTCATTATTTGACTAGTCAATTGTCTGCAGTGTTAGAATTCGGAAGACTTTTTCTGGAAATATTCCATTCAATCCACAAGAACTGAGACCCAAGGAAGTCAAATTTGCGAAATTTGCAAAAAAATATGGAACGGGGGCATTAAAGAGATTAAAATCGAGACGAATAATTGAGAGAGACTGAAGCTTCTGTAAGGAGGAATCAAAAGGCCCTGAAAGATAACAATCAGACATGCTCAACACCCTTAGATTTGGCACTGAAGAAGATAAGGCCTGACACCATTCGTTCTCTGGTGCTGGTATATTTACACCATCAAGATAAAGTTCCTTTAGCTCCCCAAAATTCTTTACTAGCGTAGCTAAATTTGGTTTCTTAATTTCCAGCATGGAATAACTCAGCAAAAGATAGGAAGACAAATCAAGGGTAACCAACCTTTTAAGGTTCGAAATCTCTGAAGGAATCTGCCCCGCAAAGCCAGAATTTGACAGGTTCAGATAAAACAAATTCGTCAGATTGCCGAATTGAGATGGAATTTGTGAAGAGTTCAACTTGTTGTAAGACAAATTCAGGGTCTGAAGATAATGGAGACTAAAAAGGGGACTTGAATTGTCAAGTCCACCCGTGATGGATTCGTTGAACAGGTCGAGATCAACAACACGTCCCTCCTTGCTGCAGTTTACACCTTTCCACATACAGCAATCAGGAAACTGAGTTTCATTCCAGTGCAACAGTTTTGTGGACAATGTACGGTTGAAGATGAGACTTTTCTTCAATCTGATCAACAAGTCTAGCTGATCGCTAAGACATGTTTGAGATTGAGACATCACAAAAATACCAGAGTTGAGGAAAAGTGAGGAAATGGGTACGAAGAAAAGCCATGAAAGGAGTGAAATTCTCATTGGGATCTGTAAGAAGAAAGACTCGTACAGTAAAAAATTGAAGAGAGAGGTGATGAAATGAATTGTGGGTTCAAGAGAGAAAAGGCCCATAGGACATGACCTTATTTTTGGCCTGTGGCTAGAGTGGTGGCCGACCAAAACCCACTTGGGTTTGGCACGGGACAGAAGCACTATTGAAAGTCGGTGGACTTTGGGGTATAAAAACAGAACTAGAGAACCAAAAGCCAAAAGGAGAGAGAGAGAGAGAGAGAGAGAGAGAGAGAGAGAGAGAGAGAGAGAGAGAGATTGTTTTTCTTAGGTGAGATTAATCATAGTGACGACTTTTCGAGCTTTTGTCATTTAAAAAAGGAGGTTGTATATCCTGGGTTTTGAAAATGGATTAATGATTAACTAGCCTTTCAGCACGCTCTCACGCGCATGCTTAGAGGCTCTTCTATTTTATTTTATATTTTATGTAAATGTTAATAATTTGAATCCATTATAATTTGGCATTACTATATTTTCCAATTACAAAAATACATCTTGGTGATAATGGGGAGATTTAAATTTATTGGGTAGAAGTTTGAAGTTGTTTGTGTGACTAAAATATGGGAGAAATTATATAATCCTCATGGTGGACCACGTCACTTGTCCACTATTCCACTAAAAGACTCTCACTTGTTTAAAATTGCTAGTCAGTAATCAGTTTCTGTTTTAAATAATTTTCTGACTCAGCAATTTTAAACAGGTGAGAGTTCTTTAGTGGAATGGTGGACCACGTCATTTGTCCACCACGAGAAATTTATAATTTCTCAAAATATGGGTGTACAGCAGGTTTTTTTTTTTTTTTTTTTTCTATAACGGTAGATGTGTTTTTTTTTAATCAATACGGCAGATGTGTTTTTATAAAGAGACGTGTGTTTGTTTTAATTTAATTTTTTTTATAAATAGATAAAGCAATTTGAAAATCTTTCGGAGAGTAGTCCTATTTTGTAGGCAACTTTTTAGTAGGAATTAAAGATATATCTACTTTTATATATATATATATATAAATATATCTATTTAGTTTAGTTTTTTTTAATAACTATTAAGTTTTTTTTTTTTTGATATTTAGATTTGTTTTTGGATAAACATGGGGGTGTTTAACTTATTTTTCTATTAAAAAAAAACAATAAACGTATAGTTGCTTTAAAGAAGTGGGTTAGTGGAAGAGTGTTCCTATTTTGTAGGCAATGTTTTAGTGCAAGTTAGACATGTATTTTTACCAGATTATCCCTTATTTTTGTCTCTACTTAAACCTAGGGGTGTAGGGGTATTTTGGAACCAAAAAAAAAAAAAAAATCTAAACTAAACAGGAGAAGCCCCTTAAATAGTAGTATAGATAATGAATATTGAATGGTAATGACATGGTCATGAGTTGTGCTAGGACCATCGAAAATAGCACAATTTTGTGCCACAACTCGCCACGTGGTGAGTTGTGATTGGTGAAGGTGTGTCCCCACATGGCCCACGAATGCACCTTCACCAATCACAGCTCGCCACGTGGCGAGTTGTGGCACAAAATTGTGCCATTTTCAGTGGTCTCAGCATTTTCTCATGGTCATTGATTATGCTTACATAATAATTTATTATAAAATTTATTATGTTTTAACTGTTAACATCTATAGTAATATTTTTTTTAATATCATCGTTGATAACTAAGACAAATTATCAAATAATTCAAGAGTACAACGATGTAATTCTTCACCATTCAAATCAATAAGTGCAAACTATTAAATACAAAAATATGATATAAGATGGGCTCAGTAGCGGCTCCAAGAATATTTTTTAGGGCGGTCATTCAAATTCATGTTGAAGAGGTTGACAAAGACCTCTTTGTAAATAGTTTTTTTTTTTTCATCTTGATCATTATGATAATATTGATGAGATCTTTCATAACCTATGATCTAAAGGAAGATTTTTTAAAATCAACACGAGTTCTTTTAGATAATAAATCTTAGGTAGGAGATAAATCTTGCAGTATATGTGACTTCCTTATCAAAAATTTATTCATAGTATTAGCTAGAGAATTAAAGATAAATTATAAGTTCATTGGGCATATATTTTCTTAGTATAATGAAGATATTAATTATTATTGCTAAGATTAAATCTTGTAAATTATCTATCCTCTATTACTATAATAAAGTTATTAATTATTACTGTTAAGTGAATTTTAATTATTATTACTTAGAATACTCTAATTCATTATTTATTAGTTTTTGTTTTTACTCTTTTCAATTCTTTTATTTAACAATTCAACTCAATTGTGACAACTTACAGGTCTTTGTGATTCATTAAGAAGAATTTTGTTGTGTTTTTTACATTACTCTATTAAGAATTCAACGCAACAATACAATTATTAAAAAAAAATTTCTTCATTCTCCACCGTCTCACTCTCCACTTCCACTACATCACACTTAATTTTCTTTTATTTTTTACACTTTACAGCTTATTTAATTGTCTTTTTTTGAGATTTAAGACCAACAAATTACTAGTTTTTGTTGTTGGACTTGCTATTTTTTTTCCTTAGATTTTTTTTTCAAATTGGTTTGATGTTGGGTTTTTTTCTTTTTGTTTAAGAAGGCCAAGATAAATTTTAGTATTGAATTGATTTGTTCTTTGGACTTATTTTAGGGGGTTCAAAATTTTATTTTAAGGTATTCAAAAAAAAAAAATTTTAAAATGTTATATGTAAAAAAAAAAAAAAACAAGTCCGGGGGTTCATTTGAACCCCCTGAACACCATGTGGTGCCGCCATTGGATGGGCTAAACTTAACGTGTAGAGTCTCATATTATTAGTTCCAATTTATAATAATAAACAAAAACTATCGAGTAAAGTCTATTGAACTTATCAAAAAAAAAAAAAAAAAAACGCAATCAATGTGAGTTCTGGTTAACTCAATAAGTAAAGTCTCTTATTTCATATTGAGACTAATTGCTTAAAGAATAATGTTTTAGCTAGTGAAGATTATAAGTCATGATAACCGTTGAAAATTATTAGGTAAAGTAGAAGTCCACATTATTCTACATATCTCACACCAATAAATACAAGTCATTTAGAAAAAAAAAATACTTGCTATTATTAATATGGAGTATGATGTCAACTATAATCACGTATAACTTTTTTTTTTAAAGATAATTACTCAATAAGGATATAACACTTTATTATCTTCTTTTCTTTTCTTTTTTTAAAGAAAGAAATAGACATTACAATTTTTTTTTTAGGTTGGTAAAGTTTAGGTTATGTTTGGTAATTTTTTTTACTTTCTATTTTCAAAAACTTGTTTTTAGGAATAAAAAGAAAAAAAAAACATTTTTCTTGTATTTTTGAAATAAAAAACATGTTTGGTTAGTTGAAATAAAAATAATAGTTTTTTGAAGAAAAAAAAAATACTGAAATATGTTGTTACTAGGATGGATTCATTAAATTAGACGTGTGTTTTCATTGGTTTTTAAAAACTAGAAACTGAAAACAACATTTTGCTTGTTTTTAATTTCCTTCTCAAATTGAGTTTTGAAAACAGGTTTTGTTTTCAGTCCATTTTGAGTTGCCCAACAGGTTTTTAAGTCTCAAAAATAAAAAATTGATTTGAAAACAAAAAATAAGAGGAAAAACAGTTACCAAACATACATTTAAGTTTTGCATGATCCTGCTTAATATAAAGTGATATCTCTTTAATAAACAAAAAAACGTCAAAATTAAATAAAATATGAATGGCTAATGTGAAAAAAAAGTCCCCAGTTCTAAGGGAAGAAGGCCGTAAGTGTGCTTTAATAAAGAAGCAAAAAATATAAACAAAATAAAGTAATATCTCCTTATCTCTCTCTTTTTTTGAGAGATAATTACAACATGCTGCTCGTTGGAAAAACACATGTTTGTATCGCATACAAAATATATGCAGCAGAAAATTAACAGATCTACTTCATTCACAATTGATAACATGTATTATGTAAGTTTCAGAATTTAAGAACAAGAGAGCGTACCTTGGTGCTATAAAATTCAAAACCAAAGATTAGAAGTACTTGTGAACACTTTTAATCTTCACTCAAATTCCACTTATGTTCAAGAAGTGTGGTCTCTCAATCAGTTCAAGGGAGAATAAGAGAGTGGCTTACGCTCACATACACACCATTTTTATACATGTCATGTATATTACAAATTTTTTTATGTTTATCTCCTTATACATAACTGATTATCTAATTAGGCTAGCCTTTTGGGCCATTCCAATTGAGTTTTAGTATGTGGCTTGGAGTGGGACAAAAAGGGACAAATAAGACACTAGCTCCAATAGGTTTTGGGCCTTTCTGTCAACTCTTGACAAGCCCAAAATTACCATTAATTATATTTAATACCACTATATAAATATAGTTGCACTCTAGGCCTTATTAATAAATTATATCCCAAGACTTTATTATATATTCAACCCATTCATTAAAATATTTGTAGTAATACAAAGTCATGATTGTTGACTGCCACTTTGAAGATTACTACATCTTAATCCTTGAGTACCCAGTTTAATCTTTTAAGTTATTCATCATATATTTATGAAGTCTAATTTCATAAATATATACTTTAGTAACTTCTAAAGTAGTTAGACCTAACATTCTGAATAACCAAACTCATTAAACTTATTTCAAGGGAATATTTTATATTTCCGTTAAGAAATTATGAATTTCATTTTAAGAATATATGTTCCCTTAACATTAATTGTGGCTGCCTAATATACCGAGGTTTTGATCATGATTTTAAATCTCACTCTTGATATATCAAAACAATCTACACTTCTTGATCAAGTTCATTATTCTCTTAGGATTAAGAGTTGATGTAAATAGAAGTCATGAGATATATTATTCATTTGACAGTCGTTAGTAGAATAATAAATCTCACAGCGGTCCAGTTCAATATGTTTTAACACTTAAAACATATCAACTAAAAGTCTCCACTTCCATGATTAAGACAAATCATCTTAGTTGATGTGTTATAGTTTTCGCAGATGAAATGCCCAATTTCATTACCGACTACGAACTAAAATTCTGAGTTTACAAAGAACTTGTGATTTACATCTTCTATGACTAAATCACATACTATGCATTTCATGGACTATATGATAATGTCCAAATATTCATGTTACCATTATTTTAGATAATAATAAAACAACTTTATTAATCACAACATAATATCATATATAATGTCATACATAGCATCATACAATAGAATTTAAATGGCACATATCCTAACATTGCTAATCCCGCAGCTCGAATCATTTTCCCCCCTAAACCCCCAAGCACTTTTAATGTCCTCTTAAGTCTTAACTATACCTTCCCTAACATATCCATTTAATAACGTTTAAGTGTCATGTCATAAACGTAATTGGAGACAAATCACAATTACCCTAAACTTAAAAGAGTAATTTGCACTATGATGAATCAAATTTAGGGTAAATTAAACCAAGCTTTCTTTAAATTTCATGACAATTACCCCTAAGTGTTTCACAAAATGACACAAAGCAATGGATGCGTACTTGCCTTCTCACACCGTGACTTCCCTAATGGAATATTATATATATTTTTAAAAATATTCAAATCAATCATAAAAATATTAGAGACAAACAAAAAATAGGCGGAAATCACATTTTCATCCCTACATTTTCAGGCGATTCCCACTTTGGTCCATAGATTTTATTTTTACTGCTTTTAGTCCTTATTTTGAAAAACACGTTCCGTTTTGGTCCTTACCGTTACTCATTTAACAGAAATATCCTACGTGGCAAACGGTCCAACAGTAAATGTTGATGTGTCCATTAAAATAATATTAAAAAAATATTTGCATTTTTGAAAAATGCCACATCAGCAATTTAATTTTAAAAAAAGCCACATCAGATAAAAATAATATAAAAATTTCTAACCTAATTATTTTTTTAAAAAAGAAAAGAAATCAGTTAAATTAATTAAATTTTTTTTTTTTGGAAGAACATGAAGAACTCAGAACTATGTGTTCTTCATTTTTCTTCCCCAACTAAGCTTGCCCAGAAAATTAAAAATTAAAAATTAACTTTTCTTTTCTTGCATTTTCTTAGCAACCAAAACCATAAAATCACTCAGATTTACAAAATAAAAAGACATGCCCATAAAAATTTACAAAACGCAAACATTCAACAAGATTTTCTTATGCTTTGAAACCAAACACAATAAACACAAAACTCAAACCCAGATTTTCGGCCTCCATGCACAACCAAACCACAAACAACCACACAACCTTAAATTCGACAACCCACACACCTTTAACCCCAGATCTGAAGCCACCGATTTAGTTAGCCTATGGGTTTTGAAAGAAAGCCATCGCTGGTTTCAGCCATCAATTTAGAGAGAGAGAACTGGGTTTTCACTTCAAACTCAACCCGATCCATGCAATCATCATCCTTATCCATTACTATAATGACAAGTAGCGAAGCCTGAATAAGATCTTTAGAGAAAGCGTACACCTGATTCCACTCCGGATTCAAAATCTTCTCCAAATGAGTAGTTGATTTGGATTTAGACAACATACACCACAAACCCATAAACCAATAAATCAACATACACCACAAACCCAGAAATCAACATCGGAATACAACATACACCACAAACCCACAAACCCAGAAATCAACATACACCACAAACCCACAAACCCAGACCAACAAAACTCACAACTCACAAACCCACCGTCGAAATACATATCTCCACCACGATCTACACCACTGAGCTGAGAAATAGAGAGATGAAAGAGAGAGACTTACCGATCTGGGATAGAGAGACAACGATCTGTGAGTTAGAGAGAGTTTGAGCCATTTGGGTCTGAGTTTGAGAGAATCGTGAGAGAGAGAGTAAGTCGTTCAGAGAAAGAAAAGAAGAGAACCACCGCCGGTTGTGGTGGTGGCGGTAGTGGCGATGAGTAGAGGAGGTCGGCCATGGAGTTTGAAAGAGTTGTGAGAGTTTTGGAATACGGGATAAGAATGAGTAGTTTTTACATGAGGTAGTAGGTTTGTTTTGGAAAGTAGTAATTTTGTATTTTTCTTTTATAAATGTATTTGAATTCAAACAGATAACAAATACAGATAGGTATCAAACATTTGATACAAATGAGGATAAATGTTTTTTTTTTTTCTCCTTTTGTACATGAGATAGTATTTCTCTTTTAACCTTTTTTTTTTTTGTAGGAAAAAAGATTAAATAAAGCGTATGTTATTTTAGAATTTGTATAAGGATATTTTGGTACGTCAAAAATTGAAGACGAAACAGAGGAATCCTCTTATTAGTAGTATAGAAGATTATATTTAAAAAAAAAAAAAAACATTCATAGTCATTCATAAAAACCTCAAAGGGGGAATTCCATTTGTCCCCTAAACCTTAAAGGAGAGTATTATCACTTATTTCATCTATAGTTTAGATAGGAATATTTTTCAAAACTGAAATATTCTTTTAAAAAAAATCTCAATGTTAGATGCATTAACTTGTCTATTACATTTCTACAAAGATAAATGAGATATTATCATTTGATAGAAATGTTTGGGAGCTAGTGTCATTTTATGAAACCTTGAAAGAGGTCGTATGAATTATCCTAATATTTATTTCTAAGGTGTAAATTGTTAGTACCTGTCAATCAAAGATTTTGTTGTTTTTTTTTTTTTTTTTTTTGATGGGAAAGATTTTTTTGTTAGTAAGGTGTATATTGCATTGGCTTCCTTTTGTTTTGTTCATGCAGTGCAGTGCCAATAAAGCCACCTGAGATTATTTGAAAAAATGGCTCCATTCAGGCTCATATCGCTTGTAGAGCCAATTCATTTTTAGATTTCTCTGTAGAGATTCAAATTGTAAAAGGTTTGTTCTGATGCTGAGTTCAGAACCCCACGAAACAGCTCCACCCACCGCATATGGCACAAGTGTCATCACACTGGATGCCATTCTTGACCAGAGTTTGAGTAAGGCCATATGAAACCTTACCAAGCTGGTTTTGTTGGATCTGTGTGGCCTGTTCTTGGTTGTACAAGAGAGAGATCACGTTAGTTCTCCAGACTTTAGAGCCTGTGGTTGGTGTCAATGAGGTTAGCCACCTTGTTAAAATGTCCCACAAGCTTAGTTCCATCATTGCTAACTCTGGGGAACTAGAGGAGGTGATCAAGTGGGATGTCCCTCCACTTAGCATGATAAATGGGCAAGTCTTTAAACTGTACTTATATTTCTCCAGACCCATGGCCATGATGCATTTGGTTTAGCCTTGTATGAGTGCAAATCTGTAAGAGGGAAGTATTTTTGTTTTAAGGTTTTGGAAATGAGGAGGTCTGCATCTTGGGCTATTATCCTGTACTGCTTTCCACCCTTCTGTTTTGCCTTTGATTTTGGACAAAGACTTCTTCAAAAACTGTTTTTTTAATCAGCCATTCTAATACACTAGTTGAATGCCTTATTACTTGGCTTTCGAGCTGCCTTCCTTGAGGATAAGAATCCTTGCCATGCTGGATTTTCAAATTTGCATCTATATTTGAACCAAAGAAAATAACAAATTTATAAAAGACCTAACAATGCTCCAGGATTTTAACACAGTAATTAGTTCTTTCTCTTTTGCATTAAGAGTATAATAAGAAGCTCATCGGCACACATAAGGTGTAATAGAGTTAGGGCTGCTCCCATTACTTTAACTACCTTTAAACTAAAGTAGTCAACACAATATCAGAGACAGTTTTGGTTTGATCAAGAGAACAAAAAATTCTAATACCAGTAATTACTAGTGTACTATTTCAAGGTTTTATATATATACTAAACTTATCACATGCACTTTGTGCGTGCAATAAGGCTCTTTTTTTATTTTTTATTTTACGTTTAGTGAAATAATGTTTAAAAGTGAGATAGAGATAATGTCTTAATTTTTAGGATTTTGATAAAAGTTTGAAAGTCTAAAAATTAGGAACTCTTTTAAAAATAGTAAATTACTCTTTTAACCAGTTTTTTGTTTTTAAATTTAAAATTATTTAACTAAAAGATAAGAGTATTTTAGAGAGTTTAAAAATATGTGTGATGATATTTTAGTACGCAAAATGTTGAAAACCAAATAGAGTCTTCTTATTAATAATATAGATATATATGAGAGAGAGAGAGAGAGAACACCGGTTGTATGTCTAAGTAATGCCTTTGAGCTGCCTTCCTCAAGGACAATAATCCTTGCCATGTTGGATTTTCAAATTTGCATCTATATTTTAACCGTAGAAGGATTCATTGAAAGACTTAACAAAGCTCCAATATTCTAACACTTAGTTCTTGCTCCTCTGCATAAAGAGGCAATAAGCACAACGACAAACAGAAGGTGTGATAGTGCTAGGGCGGACCTCTAACTACTAAACTTCCTTTAAACTAAAGCACTCAATACAGTACTAGAATTCGTTTCAGTGTGGTCAAGGGAACAAAATATTTTATCATAACACAATACCATTCCAAATAATTACATTTCAGTAAAAGTCAACATAATACCAAATGCAATTTCTTTAAAAACAAAAAACAAAAATGCATTCTATCATAACACATTATTAGAACGGGAATGCATTATGTGAGCAGAGTTATCAAAAGCTGCCTAAAAATCAAGGTCCAAACTTTATTTTGTCACGCCTAAAGATGATATCACACATCATAAAAAGATGAACAATGGTCCAAACAAAAACTTCAAACTGCTCTTATAGCACTGGTCTACATGTCAAACGACTGATCCTTCTTACCAAATGAGATATGTTGGAGATCTTGGTGACTACCATATAGCTTCAGGAATCTCATTCGTGTACATTTTAGTGTAGACTTCGCATAATTCCATGTAAGTAACCACCGGTCATAATAAGTGAAACTAAAGATACAACACCTGCTGGAAATATCTTCCCTGAATTCTTAAAACGAGAACCCATCACTCCCAGAAGAGCAGCAGAAATGCCTGCAAATTTGGAGAAAACCATAGAGATTAGCTTAAGCAAAAAGCAGATTGAAAATGAAGCAAAGTTCCCTTTCAGAAAAGCACTTCTGGTTAGGCCTCACATCAAGAAATAAAAAAGGTACAATTATATCATGGTGCAACCACAAATTTACTTCCTCTGCAATTTATCACTCTGTAGTTAACAAATTGCAATTCACCTACTATAAGTGCTCCATTGCCATTCAATTTCTAAAAAGGATTACTAATCCTAAATTTTTTGATAAATATATTTGATACTAAAAAATAAAAATCAACTCATGAATGTGACGTAGGAAAATTTGGGGAATTCATCTACGTGTGTTTGTGGTAGGGCTTAGGGGTTAGGAGAATTTGTGGATTTAGGCTTTAAAAAATTTAGAAAAAAGGGTTAGGATTAAAAGAACTAATAGAATTTTGGACGAGAAAAGACAAGGTAAAGATTTGATTTATGGTTATAAAAGATGTGAGAAGAGACCGAGATTGAATTTGTTCACAGGTTATGAGCAGTAGTGTAAGCAGCATACGTAAATACTGTGAACAATGCATATTAACAGTGATGTAAACAGTACAGTGAATAATGACAGAATGCCGAAGAAGAACAGGGTTTTTTTTTTTTGTTGGGGGGGGGGGGGGGGGGTTTAGAAAGGAAGAAAAGAACACAGTAAAGACAATATACCTCAATACTCAAAATGCTAAGATTTTCTATTAATCAACTCTTCGAATTTTTTGAGTGTTGAATATAAATATAAATACAGAACAACTCTTTGAGATTTATAATTTGACAAGTAAATTAAGGGTCTGTTTGGGATTCGCTTATTTTGCTAAAACTAAAATTTTTTTGCTGAAAGTACTGTAGATAAAAGTAAAAGTTAGCTGAAATAGTATAATGAGACCCATAAATAGTACCAAAAAGTGCAGTGGGGCCCATGAATAGTAGTAAAAATAAGCTGAATAGTAAAATAAACTGACTTTTTAATTTGCAGCCAAACGCACACTAAGCCTATGTTTGGCAACTCTACAAAAAAATGTACATTACTGTTTTTGAGGCATGAGAATGCATAGTGAATTTTTCCCCTTGTTTGTTAATTACACTTTGTACTAAATTCATCAAATAAGTTCTCCCTAACCTCTACAAATAAGCCAGGATTAGATAATTTTCAAATCTTTCATTCTCAATTAAAAAAAAAAAAAGCTTCTCATTCTTGTTAATTATTTTGTTCAACCTCTAGACCCACAAATTAAATTCCATGAGGTAAACCAATGACTCTTCTCCTCTTTCTTCTTTCCTTTTTCTTTCCCAAAGTTCCTCACCCATCTTCCTCTATCACAAATCTACCTATCTCAACCATTCTATCTCACCAAATGAAAGTCAATCAACACAATTGTATTTTAGTAGGAGTTGTGACATAATACCAAATGCTACTTCTCAAACTAACTCATTACGCTAAAATAATCTCTCTGGTTAGTAAAGTTAATAATTGCTAACTAAAGCCAAAGAACCTTGTAGCTCAACTAATTGGCACCTTTTGGTGTTTCCAATGGAGACATCGAGGATTCAAATCCCCCCTCCCCCGTTGTACTTGTAACTATTGAATTATCAAAAAATAAAAACAAATGCTTCCTCAAAGCCTAATACTGGAATAAAAAAAAACTAACTTGGAGTCTTGGACACATAGGAAGTCTTCTAGAAAATAATAGACTAACTCAATTCCCAAGATACCATTAGACCCTGTTTGTTTTGATGTAAAAACTTCAAGCACATTGGCATCGAAGAGACCCCTCCCCCACCCAAACAAAGATCTATCACTTTTTTGTCTATGGAAGAATGGGGTACAAATTACACAGATTAAATGTGCAAGGAGGGTGGTATTCTTACAATAGATAACATTATTAAGAAGAACTTGCCTCTTGTTAATTGGTGTTGCCTATGTTGGTGTGATGAGGAAATTGTGGATCATCTTTTAATCCATTGTAAGTTTGCTCATACTTTGTGGAGTGAGGTTTTTCTTATGTTTGGGGTTCAATGGGTGATGCCGAGTACAATTGTCTCTCTTCTTTTCGCTTCGAGGAATTAGTTCGCAAATTATTCTTCAAATGTTTGGAATATGGTACTAGCATGTCTTATGTGGTTAGTATGGAAGGAACATAGTGCCTGAACTTTTGAGGACATTGAGAGACCTATTGATCTGTTGAATACTTTGCTAGCTAGGACTTTATTTGAGTGGTCTCGTATTTGGGGTCTCACACATTGTATTTCTTTGTCTGATTTCATCATTTCTGTTAGATTTTCCTTTTGATTTGAATGTATTTTTTTCATTGCTCTGAGTTTACAATTGTAAACACATTGCAATTTTGCTATCAATAAAACTTTTATTACCTATCAAAAAAAAAGGAGGATGGGAAATCGATTTATTATTTGTTCCTACATTGCCTAATAGCTAATTTGTGATGGAGTATGGTCTTATGTTTGGTTGGAATTAATTTGGTGATGCCATGAATGGTGATTGAACTGCTGGCGCTTTGGAAAGGATGTTGGGGAATGCATCAAGATTTGTAAAGTCCAAAAGTTATTCATAAATGTTTGAAGTTGCATATTTGGAAAGAGAGAAATAGGTGTACCTTTGAGGAAAAGGAGACAACAATACAGAATTTGAAGCATCTGTCTTTAAGTGGATGCAGGCTGTGACCGACTGACCTCAGACTCTTCATCGAGTTTTCATGAATTTATAAATTTGTTAAATTTTTGGAAGTTTACATAGAATTTGAATTTTCAGTTTTATTTTAGTATTAATCCCATGTACTAGGGTAAAACCCTATGCTTTCTTGTTTTAACGGATTTGTTAATAAGTATATAAAATAATGGGGTACAATGCAATACAACAGTTTGTAAATTGGTATTGCTTTTGCTAATGAGCATTGGTAATGGGTTTTACACAGCCCTTGCATTAGCACTGCATATCTTGATAACTTGTTGCTTATTCAGTGTATGATGATGTGATGAAATTATACTCTGTTTGACTTTGGAGTCCTTCCTAAATGGGTTCTATAGCTATGTTGCTTGAGCTTGGATCATTAAATGAATGACCTATTGTTTGATGCATAAGGGGATTATAGGGATATGTGTGTACTGTGTAGTGGAGTTATTAATTTTTTTATACGTAACAAAATGTGTCTCTAGAAGATTGTACCGTATTTGTTAAATGGTAGTTTGCCCAAAAGTTCCATGCTTCTCTTGACATATTGAATATTTCAATTCAGAATGTGCCAATGGTCTTTGAACCAAATGGCATCTCTTCATGTATTTGCCTATATATTCACTAGCTTCTTGTCTTTTTAACATTTAAAATTTAGGTCCTTTTCTTTAATTTCTGTTTTTTAAGTGATCAGTTATTTAAGTATGCAGTTTCTTCAGGTCTAAATAAGGGAAATTAATGAATAACGATATTTTTTTTGCAAGACAAAAGCATTATTTACTTATAATTAATAAGATATTATAACAGATGTTTATAGGGACTAACAGAAACATTAAAAAGTAAAATAACCAATAATAGCCATTACACCTCTTTTTTTTTTTTTTTTTTGAAAGTGAATGCGTTGATATTTGTTCTCAAGAGTTTTACATCAAAATTCGAATCAAAGAGAAGTCACTAATTGTGCATTCTTTTTCCCCACAAGTAATAGTTAATTTATAGAACAGAGAAGGGGGTAAAGTTCTGGTACACTGGGGACTAATTGTGCATTATTTATAAGAAGATTAAAAGGAAAATGCTGGTGAAAAACACCAATAAGCAGGTCTTATCCATTAATTCATAGCATCATCTGTTGAACTATCAAATATAGAAAATTTAAGATAACTAAGAAGAGTATAATTGTGTCTTACCAAGCCCCACGGATGATGCAAGAACGGGTCTCACAGGAAGCTGAGAATAAACATAATATAGCAGTGAGGCAGATATTCCTCCTGCCAACAGTGACTTCTGGCTGCCACTCTTCAAATAGCCCATAACACCACCCACTGTCGAAATTTAAACCAAAATTCAATTACATGCACGTTTTTTTGATAAGTAATAAGAGTTTTGTTGAAAATGAAAAATACTTTATGGTCGCAATGGTGAACACAAAATATCTTACAGTAATAAATTGCACGGATATCAAATAGAAGATCTTAAAGGGTTTTAGAACTCAAGAATAGAAGAACAATGTGTAAAACCCCAAGCCTGAGACCAATCAAACAAAGTACCCATCAACAAGGACTTCAAGTGATCAAGAAATCTCTCAACATCCTTAAACATACGACTATTTTGCTCTCTCCATGCTATCCACCTCATGCATGCCAGCACCAAATTCCATACATCCAAAGAATGTTTCCCAAACCAATTTCTCCAACCAAATAATAGATTTGCAAAAGTCATCTGCATCAACCACTAAATCCAAAACATCCGAAACATTTCACTTCACAAAGCATTTGCCACATCACATTGAAGTAAAAGATGGTTCAACGTTTCCCCACTACACCGGCATATACAACACAAACTTACTAATGAGAAACGCTCTCCACAAGAAGAACAAGACTCTTTTGGGGCTTAACACACGAAATACTCTTACAGGGAAAAGAATGATTGCGGATGTGACGAATGATCTTGTAGCAAGACAGAACAGCAAAATTGCCACTCCCATTCAATATCCATGTCATTCTATCATCTCCTTCTTCCCTAGGCACCAGGGGAATTAATGTGATCAAGAAAGGAATATGCTGTCCTGATCATGAAAGTCACTATGGAACTGCAAATTCCAACTCCTAACCTCCTTGTTCAACAGAGAATCCAACACATCAGCAACTAAAGCTTCCTTGTCGACTGCACACTCAAACAGATCAGGGTATAAATCCTTTTGAAAAAGGTGTCCACTCCAAAGATCATACCAAAATATTATTTGATTTCCCTCGCCTGCCTTAAAAGCCATATGCCGGAAAAAAAACTATCCCACCATGCTCTGATACTCCACCATAAACTAAACCCATGCTCCCTCGACCAACTTTTGTACACCATCCACCCCTATCTTCCCCCATTCAATTACATGCACACACAATCTTTACTTTTTAAAATTTTATTTTTACCTCGATAGCTGAACATATAATCAAGGCAAACAGACTATAACGAAAGAGACATACAACTACATAAATTATTCCATAAGTGAGATATGCCTCAAAAATAATCTACAAAGGCCATGATGATCAACATCAATCTTGCATGGTGAGTTCCCCTTAGCTTGAATAAGGGACTCGGGTTCAAATCCCGCCCACGTCAAAAACCAATTGATGTCTTGCCCAAATAATAAAAGGTAACCATCATAGAGTAGATACCATAAGTTCAAATCCTATAGTATCTATCAAAAAGATCAACGATCGACCCAAGACCAAATTTGGCGGTCTGAAATGGTACAAAGCAGTATACCTTTATGCAATCAAGTAATCTAACAACTTTAGGAAACTAATTCCATTTCCAACTCAACCCTAACATAAACAGATATCTCATGTCTCAACTGTTAGGGAAATTTTGAAATACAAATACATAAAATTTTATTTGTACCTCCAACAAGTGCAGCATATGCGAGAGTTAATTTCTGAGACATGGACATGGACCCCATTTTCTTGCTGTTTTGTTCTTCGCCTTCGTCGTCGCCCTTGTTGTTGTCACCGTCGCTTCCACCACCGCCACCGCCTTCACCTTTGTCACCAGAACCGCCTCCGTCTCCTCCGCCACCACCGATGTCAGGTTGTATGGAGTCGACAGTAAAGACAGTGGACGCTTGAAGAGGGTCAGAAGAGACAGCCCCAGAAGCCAAAACGCAGTGTCGTTGAAGATCCAATCTGACACCACCAAATCCACAGGAAGATGGCGATTTCGAGAGCTGGGTTGGGGTTGAACAACGAATGGTACTTCTGCTAAGACTATTGTTGTGGGTTTTATGCAGTGATCGAAATCCAACCTTGGGTCGCACCACTAGTAAAGAAGACTGACTCTGACAAACACCCACTCCCAATAACACTTCCCCCATTTTCGTTTTTGTGTGTACGTGTGTGTCTCCTTCTTGGTTTCTTCGATTCTGAGACACGAACTAGTTGTCTTGTTGGACATGGGCCTCGGCCCGATGTGCCATCTATTGTCCTGTCCAAGTTGAAACTTAACTACAGCAGCCCACAAAAAAATTCTAGTAGCACAACAAAACCCATGACTTGCCGCAGCGAGTGATCAGAGTAAAAATAGTGAGCCTGTAATTTCACTGCTCACAACGGGTACAGTTTGTGAGTTTTGTTATCTTTATTTCTATATATTAAAAGAATTCAGAAAGTTGGTTATAATTTCAAAAAATATTAAAAAATACCTCTAATTTAATTAGTTAATCTTTATTCTTAAAAAAAAGGGTTAAAATTGTAATTCAACAAAATAAAAAAAAACTATCAGAGAAACATTAAAAAAAAAAAAAAAACAAAATTAGTATACTTTCTATTTAAACATATTTCACGTATGTTTGATACATTTTTTCCTCCTAAAAACTAGTACACACTAAATTCAGCAGTTTATCCTATTTCAAATATTAAATTTTAGTTTTATAAAAATCATTTCTTGTGTAATATTACTAACAATAGATAAATTTAAATTGAATAATTATATTAAATTAAAAAAAAAAGAAACAGTCTCATCACTTATGCAGAGTGCGTGTGATGAGGCTAGTGATCATTATTGGCATAGACCATGCTTAGCCTCCTTCCTTTTTTTTTTTTTTTTTTCCTAGGTTAAAAATACACTTTAGGCCCTATATCTTTGATCAAATATCATTTTATTAGTCCATTGTGTTTAAAAATTATCATTTTAGTTTATTAACTTTGATAAATTGTCATTTTAGTCCATTAACTTTTAACAACTATCATTTTAATTTGCTAAGTTTAAAAAATTGTCATTTTAGTCCATAGAATAACCTAATAAAATATTCTTTGAAATGATTTTTTATTGTTAACCGAATATTTTAATGGTAGTGGATCAAAGAACTAAAGTGACCGTGTTATCAAAGTTAATGGACTAAAATAACAATTCTTAAAATTGTAGATTAAAATGACTTGATCAAAGTTATAGGGTGTAAATGCATTTTTGAGAGTGGACAGGAGAGCTAGCCTAAAGACTCAACCAATTAATTTAGTGAAAACTTTATATATATATATATATATATATATTGTATTTCCCCCCTCTTTCTTCCATGCTATATGATATAAAACCCTTTTTTAATTAAAAAAGCAATATGACTAAAAAAATTATGAAATTAGCAAAAAGCTAAAGAAAATAAGGATTACCAATCTTAGTTATTTGCCCATCCGATGGTTGACTAAAAGTTAATAAAAGAAAAAAACTATAAAATAGACCTTCATTCTATACTAATTACTCTTTATCTTTAGAATAAGGCACTAATATTAATACTTTTCAGTTTTCCCCCCATAAACACAAAAGGGTGAAACCCTAAAACCTTGCACTAAATACAAAACCCTCAAATTCTACCTCAAATCTTAAATACAAAAATTAAGCCACAGTACCCAAAATTCTAAACACAAAAATGCAAAATTAAAAAATCCCTAACACAAAGACATTGAATCCAAAACCTCAAAATCAAACCTTAATATGAAAACATGAAACCCTAAAACCCAAATCCTGAACCCAAAAATGCAAAACCCAAAACTTGTTGAACCATAAGTGAAAATACAAGCACAAAACCCACAACCTTTAAAAAAAAAAAAAAAAAAAAAAACCCATAGAACCGTAAATCCCATACGTAAAATCATGAAACCACAAACTTGAAAAGCAAACATGTAAAACCCTAATCCTAAACCTTAAAATGGTAAACAAGATCTTAAGCCTCAGACCCTAAACTCTAAACATGAAACCCCAAACTCAAAAACCCCAGCAATTTTAATTAGTTGGTCACATGAAATTACTAGGATGCTGTTAATTAGATGATAAAATTTTATTTAAATTAAATTATTGTTAAATTTTATTCCTTAATCATGAGTTTTGTAGCTTAATAGCCTAACCAAATATTAATTTAATAAGATGCAACTTAAGGAAAAAAAAAGCATGGATTGTATGGCATTTAAGTTTAGAAATTTTTTAGCCTTCAAAAAAAGTTTAGAAATTTTTTATAATAGACTTTTGTTTGAATAGAATTTTTGTTTTAAATTATTATTAAATCATGCAACTTGAGGGAAAAAAAAAAACGTGGGTTGTGCGGGATTTAAATTAAGAAAATTTTGATAATAGACTTTTAGTTTGAATAAAATTTAAATTTGTTTTAAACTACTGTTAAATATTATCTCTTAGTCAAAACGTGGGTTTTTTTTTTATTTTTTTATTTATAAGATTAATATACTAATTAGTGAGAGTAGCGACTTGTCTCAATCATGCCTTCTAAACCCGTTATACTTGAGGAAATAAACAAAAACAAAAACAAAAACGTGGATTGTGTGGAATTTAAGTTTAGAAATTTTTAATAATAGACTTTTAGTTTAAATAGAATTTAAATTTGTTTTAAATTATTAAATCTTATTTCTTAGTCAAAATATGAGCTGTTTTTTATTTTTATTTTTATTTATGAAATTAATTTACTAATTAGTGAGAGTAGTTATTTGGCACAACTACGATTTAAGCTCAACTTTTATTATATAGTAAGTATATGATATGATATGATACGATATAATATACATATATATATATTTTTATTGAGAGAGTTCTAACTTATGAGAGATTTTACCAATTAAGCTAACTGAAACTTACTGATATAATATGATATGATATAATATAATATGATGTATAAGAGATGAGAAAAAAAGGGTAAAATAATTGAAACTAGAAGTCAACTCATATGCTTGTCTCTCATCAAAAAAAAAAAAAAAACTCGTATGCCTGTCCACCGCTTAAAGAAAGATCAAAGGTCCAAAAAAGCTGGATGATATCTGGTGATTATCGAAACACGTAGTTGACATCTTAAGTTAAAGTGCTCCCTAACCCATTCTAATACTTTCCCATCCCAAAGACTATAAATATGAAGTAATTTTCTTTGGGACTTGTGGTATTCAGTATTCTATATAAAAAAAGGAGGGCAACCGCACCGCCACACAAACCATTGAAAGACCAAGAAGAAGAAGAGAAGCAGAGAAAGACACGGAAAGGCAGTCGCACAGAGACTTTGAGAGAATAGCAAAGACTTGGTTGCTCGCAGCCGCAAGAAGAAAAGAACTCTAATAACTCAGAGAAACCCAGAAAAGAACTCTTCCTATTAGGCACAAGAGACCCTTCTCTTTTTTTTAAGAAGTAGAAGCTGTGAAACTGTCTTTTTTCTCTCTTTGGGTCTCTTTCTTTTTATTACTGACTCGTTTGTTTCACAAACATCCATATATACATATACTTATTTTTTGTGTTATATTACAAATATATAAACACTAGAAGAGGGAGAGTTGGAGGTCTTGGATTTGGCGCGTGTGATTGAGAAGGGTTCAAGATGATGACGAGGGTGCTGACTATCAAGAGGGTTCCAACAGTGGTTTCGAATTACCAGGAGGACAATAATAATGAAGATAATAATTCTGAGAGAGCCTTAGGGTGCACAAGGAATTGTTTGGGAAAGTGCTGCTTACCTGGTATGTATGCATAAAATAATGCATGATTGCATGTGCTTTTCAATTTTATTGTATAAGTTATTGATCTTTGATTGTTTTGGAGCAAAGTCACTTCCGGATTAAGTTATTTGTTTGCTGCCCTCAAAATAAGTTATTTGTTTAATTGTTAGTATTTTTTTTTTTTTTGTTTTAAAAAAATGAGTCTTGCTGTTAAAGAAAAGTCTAAGAGGAAGAGAAAACTTAGGTGGAGAAAGATTTATCATTTAATTGGATTTTAAGGATACTTTTAATTTTATTGTTAATTTTATTTTTTTATTATTGTAAAACTTTTATCATTACTATTATAATATAAAGTGCATTTGAAGGTTTTTATTTTTTGGAAAAATTATTATTGATTTGTTGAAAATGTTAAAGTATAGTTATATAGCTAATTAAGGAAAAAAATAACATTAACAAATAAACTAAAAAGTTAAAAGAAAATAAATCTATTACTAATTAAGCATTTACTTATTTTTCAAATTTGTCGTCAGCATGACAAAGAGACTTTTAGCTTAACTTATGTTTAAACTTCTTTCAGGAAAACCATATATTTGTACATAAACTAAGCTAAGAGTCTGTTTGGTTGTTTGGTATCTGAGGAACGAATTAGAAAAATAAAATTGAATTTAGTGATGTTATCCATTTAATTAAATTGGAAATTAATATGGAAGGGTTATTTCCAATAAATTTTTATTAGGCATAGTTATGAGGAGACGCTTGTTTTAAGAACATACCAAAACTATGAATAATAAAAATGATGAGCAAGCAAAAGAACATACTGAAAATGATTGATAAAGACATTTTTAAAATTACGTTTTTGGTGAAACAAGCATATACCGCATGTTCATTGTTATGTTAATTTTTTCTTAGCAAATTGTTTGTTTATTGGGTCTTAATTATTTCTGGTTTTCAGTCTCAAAGCTTCCTCTATATACATTCAAGATAGACAGAGAGCATCCTATTGAAGATGGAAATGTGAATGTGAATTCGTCTGAAGAACTACCTCAGGTATTTTTCCTTCACAACTTGTTGCTTGGACAGTGGGAGGATCGAATGAGGCGTGGCCTTTTTCGCTACGACGTAACCAATTGTGAGACAAAGGTTATCCCTGGGAAATACGGTTTTATTGCCCAGCTAAACGAAGGTCGCCACCTGAAGAAACGGCTCTCTGAATTTCGGGTCGATCAGGTTCTTCAACCCTTTGATGACAGTAAATTCAACTTCACCAAAGTTGGCCAAGAAGAAGTGCTGTTCAGGTTTGAACCAAGCAATGACAACAAGAGCCACTTCTTCCCTAGCGCAGATATAGCTTCAGATTTGAACTCTCCTAGCGTTATTGCCATCAATGTAAGCACAATGATGTATAACAAAAGTAGCTACTTTGTTCTTTTGTTAGATTATATATGACCTTATTTATATGCTTTTTAATGTTCTAATTGGATTTTTACTTTGTGTTTGAACGAATTCTTTTAGTACTTGTCTTGACTAACTGGGGTATGAACTTAATTCGTTTTTCAGGTGAGCCCTATTGAGTATGGACATGTTCTAATGATACCTCGGCTTCTCGACTACTTGCCACAGAGGATCGACCATAAGAGCTTCTTATTTGCAGTTCATATGGCTAGAGAAGCAGCAGATCCCTTGTTTAGAGTGGGTTACAACAGCTTGGGTGCTTTTGCCACTATTAACCACCTGCACTACCAAGTATATATCTATCTTTTCCTATCCAATTGGCCTATTTATTAATTTCTGATACAAGATCATATATATTCAAATTTTGTTCTTGTTCTACTTGTTTACAGGCATATTACTGGGCAGTGCCCTTACCAGTTGAGAAAGCTCCAAACCGAAGAGTAGGTGGGGAGAAGGGGCTGTGCGATAAAGGAGTGGTTGTTTCAGAGCTGTGGAATTATCCAACACGAGGTCTTGTTTTTGAGGGTGGAAATACGATAAGGGATTTATCTGATGTAGTTGCTAGCTCTTGCATTTGCCTGCAGAACAAAAATATCCCTTTTAATGTGCTCATCTCAGATTGTGGGAAAAGGATCTTTTTGTTTCCTCAGGTATTGTTATTTCTTATAACGACATTTGCTGACTTCGTGTATGTTCTTAGTGGCTTTGTGGGGTTTAAATTAGACTTCAGTTCAGGCTTCTCCTTTTATTGAAACACTCATTTGTGACTCATTAAAATTAGACTAACGTTAAGGATATAACATTTTTTCACAAATTTTGAAATAACTTGTTGTGATTGGAACAGCATTCCTTTTACTTGGTTTTATCACTGGTGCTGTTTTATTATGCACCAATCACAACATTTCATATTTAATCATTTTGAAAAACATTGTGTACCTAAATTTATTGTTAAAATTACTTGGTTTTTGTATGTTTTGTGCCACGACATGCCCAAAGGTGATACTTTGTTGAGTGTCTCTCAATAATATTTGTACTTTTGTCAAGACTCTTATAACTCTAGTGTCAATTTTTGGTCTTTTTTAAAAGGAGAAGCAGAATTTGAAATCTCCCTCCCCACTAGTTATAACAACTGAATTACATAATAATATTAATACTCGTGTTTTCCTTTTGGCGAAAGAACTGATATAGTTGCTTCACGTGTATGTTCAGTGTTTTGCTGAGAAACAAGCACTTGGAGAGGTAAGCCAGGAGATATTGGACACTCAAGTAAACCCAGCAGTATGGGAGATCAGCGGACACATGGTGTTGAAAAGAAGGAAGGATTTTGATGATGCATCAGAGGCGTATGCATGGAGACTTCTTGCTGAGGTTTCTTTATCAGAAGCAAGGTTTCAAGAGGTGAAGGATTATGTATTTGAAGCAGCAGGATTGCAGAAGGCAAATGTGGAAGAGAATAACATAAACGGAAAAGAGTCTCTTTACAAGCCACCTGCTCGTGGTCCAGCTGCCCCACATTTACCTCGAGACTGTTCAGTTCATCAATGACAGGTTCTTCTTTGGCAGGCTTGCTACAATAAAACGTTGCCTATTTTGCAAAGAAACTACAATAATTTGTTGTTGCTCGCAATTAGATGTCTAGTAGTTTTTTCATAGTTAGACACTGTTGCTATTGTACTTATATATACTGGACACTATATATTCAGCAAGAAATAGTGTTGACAACGTTGGGTTAATGGGGTTTCTGACAATTATTCAGAACTTTGTGTTGCCTTATGATCTTATTAGCGGTATAATATATTTTCCTCAAATGAATTTTTTATGCACATTGGACCTGTCAGTACACATTTTATATATTTCACGTTTTTTGTATTGCCTTTTAATCCACTTGATTGTGGCTTGAATCAAGACATATCAATCATTCTTGATTCAAACCTTACTAAGGATTCCATGGGTCAATTCTTTAATATAAAAAAATAATCCTACACCATACAAACAATACATTGAAAATATTAATGCATAGGTTTTATTCAGTACACATTTTTTATTTTTTCACGTTTTTTGTAGCTTCTAGTAGTCTTTTCGTCAGTTGTTCCAAATTCCTACACTCAGAGAATGCTTTGGTGTTTTTCTCTGCTCTACTCTAGCAACACACCAAACCTACTCAAGTCTCAAGGACCATTCCTGTACGTTTTTCAAGAAATCGGAAGCTCTTGCTTCAACAACCGCTCGCAGCTCCACTGCGAGATCTGAACCTTGAAGCTCTCAACGATCTGCCATTGATGGTGAAGCAAAGGAAAATTCGACGAACATGGACTTGGTGGACTCGACGAACATGGACTCGTCAAGGCATCCCCAAATGTTCTCCGGCGAGTCAACAAGGCACTTGACCTGACATGCGATGCCGTAGACTCAGGTTCGGGCTAGGTTAGGGTGGATGATGAGCTTGGGGGTTTCGGAGGAGGAGGAGAAAGCTTTTTTTTTTTTTTTTTTTTTTTTTTTTGTGTTGGTTTTCAGTTTGTAAATAATTGGAATCCAATTTTCAAAATTCATTTCCTTATTTTTCTAAATTTTCTCGGCAACCAAATGGTGGACATTCCTCTATTTTCCTGTCTCTGTGCTGTTATTGTATTTATGAGCATTTTGGTAATTTTGATATTTGGGTGGGTTGGTGTTTACCCATTATAATTGGGTTGGGTTGGGTTTGGGTTAGAAACAATTAGTTAAATAGGTTTTAATGGGTGAATGAGTTTTATATGCCCAACCCAATTATGCCCACCCCAAACCTGCCAAAACCCACCCATTTGACACCCCTAAATGAGATCGACCCTTTCCAGCACCTTACTCATCATAATTGATCAACTTTTGTCCAAATGGTAGATTGATCAATCAGCTCAAACCAGAGTCAATTTTGAGGATCTACCATTCTCACAACCCTTAAGAAGATTTTGCTTGTCGTCCCATGCCCCAACTTTAGTCACACACCACTCGTTAAGACACAACATTGCTCACTTGGGATCACTGGCTCAGCCACGTCAGCCATAATTGACACAAAAGTATCTACCAAATCAACTGCTACATCATTGCCATGCCAGCATCTGCACCTTCAATACTATCACATCAACACAAGCACGTTGTTGACATATAATTGCTATGTGCACGATCGGGCACCTCTATTTTGAGCTTATATATGATCTACGTTTCTTTCCTCCCACATCGATCTAATTCTTGCCCACAAAAATAGTGAAAAAAATTTCCTTTCACATTGCCCAATCCAATGATGTCACATATCCCATTATCATAATGGTCAAGGTTCTTATTATTGATATATGGTCAAGGTTCTTATTATAAATTGATTCAGCGAAGTTATTTATTTATTGTTGAAAAGCTAATTTTTATTTATTTATTTTAGTTGGCATGTTTGAAAAACAATTTTGAAAGTAAGACTTGGACTCAACTCATCAGTTCGACAAAAATAATGAATTGAGTTTTAAATTAGCCAAACCCAAGCAACTTGATTTGTTTATAGCTAAATAATATGAAAAAAAGGCATCTATGAGTTAAGAGTCATAAAATTTCAATAGTATTTTCAGCTTCTCCCAATGAATGAGTAGGGCCACATGTACATGTCAATGTCATCGTATCAAGGTCCAGATTTTCCTTATTTCTAAAAGGAAAATGCTAAATTTATTAATTTTACTTAGAATAGAAAAATAATTAAAAATTTATAATATAGAGAGATTATAAGACAATAAAAATAAAATTACTTGCAAGTCAAATCAGGGGCAAAGGTATATACAAGCCTGGGGGCTATGACCCCCCAAACTTTTCAAGAAATATTAATAAGAAAACATAATATTTCTATTTGTGGGTGCACAAAAAAATTTGCATAAGTAATTAAGAGATTTACAAGACTCATGAGAATCTTTACCATGCATCATTGTCCTTCTAGAGTATTCGTTAATTCATCATTTGATTCTGTTGGATTAGAAGAAGTTGCCTTGGATTGGTCTCTCCTTATGAAAAAGGCTGGTCCTTTGGGAGTTGGAAGGTTCACAGTTTCTATATCAAACATCTTGATAACCTTCATCATAGTAGGGCGATCACCTGGATTTTCTTGAACACATAATAGACCAATATTTACGCACTTTACAAATTGATTTGCAATACAAGTATCTTGTAGGGTCTCATCCATTAAATCCAAAACTTTTTTGT
Organism: Notholithocarpus densiflorus; assembly: GCA_030021035.2. Classification (NCBI taxonomy): domain Eukaryota; kingdom Viridiplantae; phylum Streptophyta; class Magnoliopsida; order Fagales; family Fagaceae; genus Notholithocarpus; species Notholithocarpus densiflorus. The sequence continues at coordinate 641,385 of JARYZH020000113.1, read as the reverse complement.
CTGTCAACAGTCTCCATGCCTGTGACAACAAAATTGGTATCAATAAAAAAATGACCAAAGCGTAGCTGGTACACAATCTAGCTAATATAATGAAGTGAAAAAAACATGATCCAATAATTAAGAAAAATTATGCACACTTACATAACCTAGAAGGCTCATTGCTTGTTTTGACCGATAAAAACTTGTGTTCTTTTTTCCACTTATAATCTCAAGTAGAACAACACCAAAACTATAAACATTAGATTTGACTGAAAAAAATCCTTCTAATGCATACTCCGGGGAGATATAGCCACTGCATTGCAACGATCATAATAAATTATAATATTAGCAAGGAAATTATGTGCATATTCTCTAAATAATGTTTTAGGACTTAAGATTTTCAAAATGCTTTTTTATAGATACGATATGTCATAATATGTAATAATATAAATGACAAACTACAATAATCATGTTGTTTGTAAGAAACATACTAAGTTCCAACTATTTTAGTTGTGTTTGCCTCAGTTTGTGTGCCACCAACAATCCTTGCCAATTCAAAGTCGGATATTTTGGGGTTCATTTCCTGATCTAGAAGAATGTTGCTGGTTTTCAAATCTCTATGAATGATCCTTAATCTAGAGTCCTGGTGAAGATAAAGAAGCCCTCGAGCGATTCCCCAAATGATATTGAAACGCATCTCCCAATCCAAAAGCACCCTTTGCTTTTGATCTTGCAAGTTTTCATTTCCATTTCAGAGAACAGGTTTAGCAACTATAATAAGCAACCGTTTACTAAAATAAGAAACAATGTGGCATAACATGGATAGTAAAATATTAGGGAATAGGTTTAAAAACTAACCAAATATGAAGAAGTCTAAACTGTTATTCGGCATGTACTCATAAAGTAAAATTTTTTCAGTACCTTTTATGCAATATCCATAGAGTCTAACAGGGTTTCGATATTGAAGCCTTGCAATCAATACCACTTCATTCTTAAATTCTTGTAAACCTTGACAAAGCCTCTTTACTGCAATTTCTTGACCATTTGGAAGTTTACACTGTGACCAAAATTCCAATTAACAATATTACCATTAACCAAAAACAATTTGCATGAAATGAACATTAATGACCAATAAATGTTGCCGAAGTTACCTTGTAAACAGGTCCATAACCTCCTTCCCCAAGCTTGTTTTCATTTGAGAAGTTATTTGTAGCAGTTAGTATGCTTTCCAAATAAAAAAAGGGCACATCTATGCCTTTTTCATCTTCTTCTTTGAACTCACTTAAGTCTATCAAGGCTTGGACATGTCTTTCACTGTTTAACATGCTATGTGCTCGATTTCTTTGATCAATTTTTCTATTTTCTAAATTCAAAAGATACTTCTATATCTTAGTTCACATCTTAATCACATGGAAGAACTTATAAATATTTGTATTCATATTCAAATTAACAAGAAACTATAAATTGTGCATAGCATGCCTTTTGTAAGGTAGTTACCTTGTCTCTTGGCTATATTTCTACGCCATTTAATTTGTAAATAGAGCTAATGGCACAGAGAATAATCACACTAGTGATTCCAATAATCAGAAGCAATGTCATCCACTTTTCTGATGACAAAGAATAGACAAGAAAGAAAAAAAAAAAAAACTTGTCATACTCTAATAAAATGAATGTGAACAAAAGCCTCTTAAGTCATATTGTGTTATCATGAACATGCGCAAATGATTGGTTTAAACCATAATAAGAAGGATTCAATTGATGTTGTTTTCATCAATTGCGTAATTATATTGTTATTGTTGTGCAAAATACAAAGTTTGCAGTGATGTAGCCAAAACTCTTTTTTATGAGGCCGAACTTTAGGACCAAAATGAAATTGTATGACACTCAAATCAGACGTATTGCTTGCGCGCACATACACACAATATATACTATCTTTCATATAAAATTGAATAAGTCATATAATATTGAGTAAGGAAAATTTTGTGAGTTTTATTTTAAAAAATTGATTTTAAATTGAGCATTTATATGATATTTGTAATGGAAAGACCAGTGAGTTTAATTTAATAATGTGTTATGAGATGATTTTTGCTTTATTGAAATTTTTAACTTCTTAAACATTTAAATTAAAATTTTTGAAAAATAATGATTTTTTATTATTCATAATACTAATAAACTTATGGAATACACTAGCTGCCTTGCATACATAAAAAGTATTTGACCCACAAATAACAAAGAATACATCAATTAAACATCATTTTAGGAAATACTAATATTCCAATCTCTCTCTCAAAAAACTCAATTTTCTTTTCAATTGACATGTCATGTAAGATTGCACTCTTTACTATCCCAAATTTCAACAAACTACATACTAGAAAAGAAAATAACAATAAATTAATTAAAAATTATTTTACTCAAGAAAATTATGTTAACTAAGTATGATAAACATGCAAACCAAAAAGTGCATTGTTGGAATTATTTGGTTAGAGCATTCCCATCAGGCATTGCAAAATTATGCCATTTTAACACATCAAAAAACCTATTTTATTATTTTACCATTCTTTGATTCTAAACATTAAAATAATATATATATATATAACACATTAAATAATATATTTACTCAAAACCTATCCAATATACAAACACACATCCCAGTGGCAGTCGCCACCAATCAAGAACCAACAACCACCGCTACAACCACTGCCACAACCAAGAGCTTCCTTTACCACCCAAAATACAACTCAAAGCAAACACAACCAAATACCCACAACAAACCGATTACTAAACCACCACCAATGGCAAATCAACCGCCACAAACTACAGCCACAACCAACGGATCCTCCAACAAATTCCAAATCCAAAAACCTCAAAAAAAAAAAAAAAAAAAAAAAAAAAAAACTCAAAATCTTCAACAAAACAAAGAAAAAAAACTCAACCTACTACAGCCACAAACACCGCCGGCCCAAAACTCAACCAACCACTGCCACAACCATGACACCACCACCGGCCCAAAACCCCAACCCAACAGATCTATCAATGACCAAACTCAACCAACTATAGGCCTAAAACCCCAGCCCAACTGATCCAAAACCTCAACCCACAATCCACACAATGCCGATCCAAAACCCATAACCCATCCCAAATATCACACCCACAACCCGATTGAGAGAGATCTGAAGGTGGGAGGTCGGAAGATGTAAGAAGTTTGTCAGCATGGCATGAGGGATGACACTTCGAGGTTGACAACAAGTTCTGGAGAATGAGGTGGCGAGAGCTGTGGAGGACGACGCAGCTTCAGATGGGCAAGCAAAGATTGGTGAGCTGGGAGGAGAGGGAAGAGATAGAGAGTGAGTGAGTGAGAGAGAGAAGAAATGAGAGATACCCTAGAGTGAATAAAGAAATGATAAAAAATTTTGCAACATGCTACAATGCGGTTTCATAGCATGTTGCAATTTTTTTTGAGATTTGAAACTCTTTGTTTTTAGACCCTTTAAAACACAATCAGATTAACCTATGTAATTAGCCAAGTGATTAACTTAGTCAAATTAACAAATCTAAATTAACACAGATATATCATATCATGCAAAGTAGCGGAAATATAAAAGACACAATGATATGATGACCCAGAAAACCACATGGTAAAAACCTGAGGAGGATTTGACCTAACTATCCTCAAGGTAAACCTGAATCCACTATGAAAGAATCGAAGTTTTACAATAGGACTTAGACCACTAACATCCTATTGCTACCCACCAGTAGAAACTTATTGACACGACCACGTGTAAACTCCGAGACCACGGACTCCTTCTTTCTTGGATTCTCCAGCAAGTACAAGCACACCCGCTTGTGTTTCTTTAAGTTCTTTAGTGCAGCAACTGAATGATCATCAAGTTCTTAAACGAATCTCCTATTGATAATCCTAAGCTTATGTAAAGGAAAGCTCCTCATAGATCTCACAAGAGATTCACACAAACCACAATCTGAGCAACCTCTAAAACGTGGCTAGGGTTTGCCTTATATACCTAGGGCAAAAACATAAAACCCTAAACGTTTTAAATGAGCTAGGGCTGAGTTGGAAATCTACAGAAAAAACATTTTGCTCGAGATTCGATCGATCGAGCCTGTTCTTCGATCGATCGAGCCAGGCCGAAAGTCACTAATACTTCTACAACCACTCGATTCCAACTTTACATTAACGCACACACTTTGAGCGAGTCTAAACAAGACTAACACTTGTTTTGATCATAGTTTGCCAACATTACACATTAGAGTTCTAAATACATTAGTTCTAAGTCTTTAGAACCTAACAGAAACATCTCATGAAGCATGAATATTGGTGTTTGGTGTGCCAAATGCCAAATATTTGACATTTGACACATTTGATGATAATGCTCTTACAAAACCTAAAACTTAGACAATATTTTATCACCTAAATCAAATAGGAATTTTATTTTAGAATTGGCATTGAAATTTCTTTAGCTAGTGCCTTAAGGAAAATTATATTAAAACCACTTAAGATTTGGTATGCATATTTTCATAAAAATAATGAATTTAAGGACTTTTATAAAATTTGTATAATTTACTTAGTAATCTTATTAATTTGTATGCGATATTGCAATTTCTTAACATTTTTTAATTCCCTTTAAAGACTGTTTTATTTTTCTTAGGTGGGGTGACTTCATATCTTTTTAGAGGCCGAACTCTTAAAAAAAAAAAAAAAAAAAAAAAAAAATCTAATTTTGATAAATAGCATGACACTGTAAATTATTATAAATTATTTATAAATAACATGATATATATATATATATATTAATATATATATATTTATATATATATATAAATTATTAAAATTATTGGGACTATGGGGCGCCCATTGCCCCTCTTAGTACCAATATAGTTCCATCCCTTACAAAACTATTATATATAATAACATATAACATTTATTACCTTGGTACAGGCAATTTTTTGAATTTTAGGAAAGACCTCCCAACTTCTAAGTTAGAATAAAAAGTGATTCCTGGTAAGTAATGAAAACTTAGGCAAAAAACAGGATTTATTCTTACATAAAAGATATTATATTCTTTTTATTTATTTATTTATTTTGGATACAAGATAAAATTTCTACTCTAGCCTAATGTAAGTGTATATGTGTGTGAATCTCCCTCCTGGAGACTTGAACCCCGACTCTTGTTCCTTACACTCTACAAGCATTTATATTTATGGAGTAACCATTACATCAAAGGTATGCGACGGTAAAAGATATTATATATTATATAGACAAAACCCTCCATCATTTGCGAATCCAGTTCCTCACTATTTAAAGGGTAGGATTTAAATGAAATATATCAAGGATTTAAAGGGTTGGCAGGGCCGGCTGAATGGTGGAGCAAGAAATGCCGTCGCCTAAGGCCCCAAGTAAAAAAGAAGGCCCCAAATTTTAACCAATAGGGTTATTTATAATCAATAAATAAAATAATATTTTTTTACTAGATGAAAAACAAATAATAAATAGAGAAAAATGTAACGTCTACAATATTTTTCACAACACTTTTATAACTAATGCTAAGTAGCAGGTTGTTACAATCTATTATTGGTGGCAAAAAAATAATTATAGTGATATTTTCAAATAGAAAACAAAAAGCAACTTAAAACCTAGGATTTGTTGTAAAAAAATATTGTGAATGTTGCACTTTTATAAAAAAATAAGAATAATAATAAGAGTTTAGTTAGCAAATTTTTACTAGTTCTCATCTAAATCTACCACTAACACCATTTTTTTACTTACCATTATCAATCTACCACATAAACAAATATGAAAAATTTTGTAAAATTTTTTCTGTCTATAAAATTTCTAAAAAAAGAAAAAAAATTCTACGTAGTACATGTTAATTAGTAGTAATTTTGCATCTAAAACAAGATCATAAATTTTCGCATTAGGCCCCCAAATGTATCAAGCCGCCCTTGAGGGTAGGGTCTATTTTTTGGTTCCTTTGATATCCGTGGATTTTTTTATAATTATTATAGTTAGATTTTGATGGAATGATATAGATTAAATGAGTTTTGTGTTGGTTCTTAAAGATTTCATGGTCAATTTGAGTTCACAATAATACTGTACGATATAAAATAGGGACTTGTACCACATATTTTATAGAATTTAATCTCTAAGTTAAATAGGCAAAGTCCTAACATTTTGGTAAAGAAACAAAGTATCCATTATCACAATTTAGAAATTAGAAATGCAAAGTAAAAAAATCACTGCTTCTGCAACAAGGCAAACGACATAGAATTCTAACCTTTTCTGCATTTTAACGTTGTGCCATCCCATCGATAGCTAAAGGTGCAAAGACACCTCCTCTTCCCATCTCTTGCGGATTTGCAAGTCGAATGTGACCAATCATTGCAATTTGCAGATGAATTACAAATAGGTTCCAGTGGTGGCTCCCAAGCAACCTCAACCTCATCTGTAACTTCAGATGAAAGTTCAGAACTAAAGTTTCTTGGACTAGTTAAATCAAATGGCAACGAATGGTTGAGCCGCAGATTTCCTTTGTCATTAACTTGGATTAAAGAGGTTCTTGTATATGGATCGATACTACTGACTCGATATGTGCCACTTGGTGCCATGAAACTAACCTGGCGTGAGGTAGTATTGCAGTTGAAACTGAAGTAATTAGGATCACCACAACTTGGTCCAGTGCTCAATGGATAGGGGATCATGTTTATGCCAAAAGGCTCACAACTTTGTACAGTCGATTCTACAAACGTATCAAGTGTCAACAGTCATTAAATACATACGAGTTATAATTAGCCCTATTTAACACGATGAACTTCAAAGTTCAAACTTATGACTTGTCTAGCTTTGTAGTACTCCTTTGAGCTTCCTGCATATCAAATCATAAATGTTTTTTATGTGACATGTCAAATCCATCTGTTGACACATTTGACAACCTATCAGCAGATGGGTGAGAAAGTATATTATGTTTTGGTAATACCAACTCAGCATTTATTTTGGTATTTCTTACCCAATAAATGAGGGACACATGTTTCAAAAAATCACATTAGACCACTCCAATAAATGATTCACAATCTTCTATACTATCGGAAAGATAAATTAATCATTTATTGGAGTAGTTTGATGTGGTTTTTTGAAACAGGTGTCACTCATTTATTAGGTAGGAAATACCAAAACAGATGCTGAGTTGGTATTACCGAAACATGGTATATTTTTTCAGAAATTAGAGTAGTTTTTAGATATTCTAGGAGCACGGAGAATAGTGTTTCCTTCTCTTATATTCATGGTGGAGTTCTCTTATTAAATTCATGGTGAGGTCCACCATAAATATGAGAGGAGGAGGTACCATTTCAATATACTCAAGCAAAAAATAAGAATTTTTCAAAAGATTATCATATAAAGATTATATTATTGTATTCAATTATCAACTCATCGTGACAAAATTTAGGTAGAAACAAGCTTTTGTAAAATTCATTATAAAGGTTGTTTTGCAGTCAGTACTACCATCGTTATTTCTTCAGGAACATCCATAGAGTGTGGCTGTCTCTTTAACAATTTGTCATTAGGCAAGGCCTGAAAAATAGTTGTCCAACTTTCTTTTATGGGGAAAAAAATACTCTCTCTTTTAGTTTGGTCTACTTCACAATTCCTTCTCTAAACTTTAAAATCAATCAATTTCTCCCTAAATTTTTGGAAATAAGATCCTCTATTGTTACTTTCTCACTTAAACCCTAACAAAGTCTTTTGATTCCTAAAAAGACAAAGTTTAGCTACAACTTCACTCAATATTATTTCTTATTGGATGTGAATTTTCACAAATTCACTATTGGATTACATTTCTTCTTATATCCTTCATGCTTGCAAAATTTACTAAAGATCTATGTCAACAATTAAATGTTTAAATTTTTAGTTTTTTTACTCTAAAATTGTGAATAAAAAATAAGTTTAGGATCAAATAGTAAATAAAATTTGATTAACAAAATTTTTTACTTGTGTTAAAAAAAAAATGCAATTATAATCCAATGGTTATATTTTCAAAATTAAGGACAAAGTTTAGCTATGAACTTGGTTTTAACTTAAGTCTACTACTTCACTTAATATCTTTTTTGGATGTGAATTTTGATACATCCATTAATGGATTATATTTTTTTATGATATTCTCCATGCTTGCAAATTTTTTTTAGAAGATTAAAGGTTAATAGCTATGTCATCAATTAATTGTTTAAATTACAAGCTTTTTACTCATGGTTTAAGAGCATGAAAAACATGCAATTCAATGATTACATTTTCAAAATATGTAGTTATATTAATTTTTTTAATGGAAATTACAGCCTTAGGTTTCAAATTGTAGCCAAATTTTGTCATTTTCAAAATATGTAGCCATGTTATTATTATTTTTTTTAGAGGTGTAGCCAAACTTTTCCATTCCTAAAATATTCCATTATGTAATTTCTAAATGACAAAATTTGATTACAAACTTGGTTGCAGCTAATGGCTACAACTCTATTTAGTATCTTTTTATTGTCTATGAATTTTGAAAAATATATTACTAGTTAATATTTTCTTCTTATATCCTCCATACTTGTAAAATTTCTAAAAAATCAAAGATTAATAGCTATACTAAAAAATAAATGTTTAAATTTTAAGTTTTTTAGTCCAAAGTTATGCATTAAAAATAAATTTATGGATTGAATAGTAAATAACATCTAATTGACACAAAATTTGACATGCATGCTTATTAAGAATATAAAGAACATGCAATTCAATGATTAAGATTTTCAAAATATGTAATTATATTAATTTTTTTTATTGAGTGTTGTAGTCATTGGCTTATGGCTACAGTCAAGTTTGTAGTTGAACTTTGTCCATATCTAAAATACACCAATCTATATCTATATCTACATATAATATATAAAATTCGAAGCGTAGTATTTAACGTTGTTAGGCTCCTATTACGCCAATTCATTTGCCACATAATCATTTTTTTCTTATTTATTTTTTACTCCTAATTTTGTTGACAATATTATATATATTCATATATAAATATATATATATATATATATATGAATATATTGATTTTACACATTCATCTTGGAGTGGTTTTAACTTTATATATAACCTTTTTATATATATATATATATATATTCACCTACTTTAATTTAGATGTTGATAACTTTCTCCAAAAAAATAAAAAAAGATGTTCATAACTAAAAAAATGAAATTAATGAAAAATCAAGATCAAAAAATTATCTATACATATCTATACTAGCAGGTGGTTGCAATTTTAAAAACTCAGTAAAAGCAAGCAAACTCATGTGAATAGGATTCGTACCTATATCAGATATTGCCACAAGGATGAAAGCGGTACGATAACCATCGGCATACTCTCGAAGATCAACTAGATCTTGCGTCAAAATATAGCAATCATTAGTGTCATTGTCATAGGAACAAGCCTTGCAATCGCAGCTTTTAAGACACTCCTTTTTGCAGGCCGATTCGTCTACGACCGAAACTGTCTTTAAGGTATTGTCCCCACTCAACATGTTTACGGGAAAAAAACACATCGTTTTCGCCACATAGCGTCGAGTTTCTGTCGCACCCATTTGAAAAATCTCCAGAATGCCACTTCTCTGGTGTATTGGGCTTGAACCCCGGCAAACACTTGCTCTCCAATTTATTGTTTGGATTACAAACACCATAGTTTCCACAATAATTATGCAAGCACATTTGTTACCAGGCTCTGCCATTATCAAGGACCAATTCATACCTTTCACATCCCATCTCCAATACTCAAGCTTCCCACTAAAACCCATCACAAACCTTGCACTAAAATCCCTTGAATGATTTCGTAATTTATTATCCATTTATAAAGTGATTACAGTAAATAGTATAATCGTTGTAAATGGTCCCGGAACCATCTGGACCTAGATAAAGCCTAAAGCCCCCTTTTGCAGGGTCATCAGGGCCTGTCCAAGAAGTCAAAACCATGTTTTCATTCACAACCATGCCTGGAAGAAGTGTATCAGTTGAAGTGTTAAAGCTCTCCCACAGAATATTCTTCGGCACTCCATAATCTCCGTAAACCAAGTTTCCCGAATTTGTGAGAGTCACGGTCCGGTTACAAGGACATAAGCTTCGAATATTCGTAGAAAAATATACCTTTCCAGTCGTATCCAATACCTTGAGCTCGCCATCTTCTGTAAGGTTGAAAACTCCATTGGCATTGATAATTGGTCTATCTCGGTTGGCAACCCATACAACTGTTCGGTTATCCCACTCGTGGTACCATATTCCAACATATCTTTTGTTGCCAGAGCTTCCAGTCGTAGGACTAAAGAATCCAAATTCAAACATCCCTCCAGCCGAAACCAGAGTTTCTCCATTGTCGCCAATCCACTCTCCTTGCCTCAGTGTGTCTCTAGCTTCGCAATATGCATAAAAGGAACACAACAGTGGCATGTACAAGATCAATACGGAAGACAGCATGCAGTTAGCGGACCATCTTCTACTATTGGGCGTTTCGCACATTGGATTATAAGTTATAAAGCATCCTGTAGAGCCTAGACCTAAGAGCACTCACAGCAGTGGAGCTAAATAGCTATATAGCTATTTTAGCTCCACCAAAACACAAGAAACTACACTACAGCAGTGGAGGTATAAGTAAAAAATTTTAGCTTCTTGCTACAGTGCACATTTATAAATAAATGTGCAATGTAGCAAGAAGCTAAAAAAAAAAAAAATTTTTATTACACTTCTAATTAAAATAATATTTCTTTTTTTTCTCTTTCCGTTTCACTTTCACAGCTCATCTCTCTCTCTCTCTCTCACGTTACTTCCCTCTCTGCTCTCTCAGACCACAACTCCTCTCTCATCCCTCTCTCTCATCTCACAGCTCATCCCTTGAATCCATCTCGCCCAGTCCTCCACGCCGCCAACCGAACCTCTCTCATCTGAAGCCGATCTGCACAAAACCCAAATGCAAAAACCATCGAATTATCGAAATTGGACAAAGACCCATTACTCAAAATTGAAAAACAAGAAATGGGTAAGCGTGAAATGAGATAAACTCACAGAGGATGGTTGTCTTTCCAGCATTGTCGAGGCCGAGAACGAGGATCCGAGCTTCTCTGTTTCTGAAGAGAGTAGAGAACATTTTCGTAAACACGATACCCATCTTGAGAGATTAACTCTCAGTGAATGAAAATTCAGAACAGATCAGAAAGGTTTTTTATTTGATTTTGGTTTGGTTCTTCTTTGAGATTTAAGATCTCAAAGCAGAAACGGAATCGCAATGGAAGATGCAGAGCATGGAAGAGGAAACCTGAGGTCACCACTCTCTCCGGTGCTGTAGATACAGTAGCCGCTTCTTCTTTTATTTATTTATTTATTTTTATTGTTTAATGCCTGTGGGTTCTATAATTCTTGCACCTTTGAACAGAAATGGTGATTTGTGTGGTGGTTTTTTGGTAGTGGTTGTGGGTGGTTGTTTTTAGTTGGCAGGGGTTGTGGATTGTGCGAATGGTTTGTGGTGTTTTTTTTTTTTTTTTTTGGTTGTGGGATGTATTATTTTATTATAGTAGATATATTATTATATTGTGATGTTTATATTATTTTATTGTGTTGAAAGCTAAAATAGATCTACTGCTGCAGAATGTTTTGTAAAATGGGTAGAGAAAATAGATAAAGTAACTTTTTGTGAAGTCAAATAGCTAAAAAAATAGCTCCACTACTGTGGATGCTCTAAGATGCCATTTGTCCTAAAAAATTGCCTAAACAAAAGTCCTCTCTAAATTTTAAAATAGTAATTGATTTTTTAAATGAAAAAAATATAGGTTGGTTTTGCCTTTTTTTTTTTTTTTTTTTTTTTTTTTTTCTATACCTCCAAGAAGACCCAAAATATTGAGCCAATAATAAAAATTCAACACAATTGAAACTATAACCTATTTTACCCCCAAAAAAAAAAAAAAAAAAATTATTATGAGTGTACCAAATAATTATTGACAAAATTTTCTTAACAACTTGTGAAAAAAAACTTAATTAAAAATTTTAAATCTCAAAAAACTTGAAGAACAGTTTTAAAATAGAAAAAAATGTATATAATATAGAAAATTGAATTTAATTGATATTTAAATATTAAAACAGCCCACTAAATAATAATTTAATTGAATTTATTGAGCCGCCCTGCCTATGTCCGTTAGCATTTTAGAACTTTGTGAGGACTTTGGGATCGATAAGGGTCAATAATATAAAACTAGCTATACGCGTTATTGGAATCTTATAATATACTAAGGGAAATGTTATCGGGTACCGTATGGTGTTGGTTAGGCTATAGAACAAACTAGTCGCTAACCCGTGCGATGCACGGGAAAGTTCATAGAAATGCTAAATATTTTTTTTAATCAAATTAAATGCATTTTTAGTCGGGTTGAGAGAAATTTAGTTAACTTAAATGAACCTTTTCGCTTTGGATTTTAAGGAATAACTCACACAAAAAGGAATATATAAATTTCATTAGGATTTGAGCTGGTCAACCAAGGTATGTGTGTGTGTGTGTGTCTATATATATATATATATTTCTTAATCTGCCAACAAAGCAAATTATTGCCCATTTGAAGCAATTTACAATGTTCATTCTAGGCAAAAGCTTACATACTTTTTGTTGTTGTGATTTACAAATTGAGTAAATGAAAAATAATATAATGTTCTATCACTGGTTATTGCCTTCACAACAAAAAGAGTAAAATTTCAAATCAAAAAATTACATATCACATTTAAAAGAAACACTAACAGAAAGTAAAATATATGACATGCACTAATAACAAATGATCATTGTAGGGACTGGATTTGGGCACTTCTACTGTTAGATGAGTGGACTTAGGCCTAATTAGCCCAATACAATAAATTTATAGAGAATGGGTTTAAGAACTAGGCCTTAGTGAGGGTTACAACAAATAGACATGGTTATGAGTGGATTGAATAACAAGTACGTGGATTAAAGTGTGAAATTCTGTCCTCGACCTTCATCTGAGGAGCTTGTTGTTCTTATTGTTTCTTCAGTGCTTGGTTACAAAGGTTTCCAAGATGATACAAACTGTTACCGTCTTCTCTCTTTCCAATTTTTGATCCTCCTTTCCTGGAGGGTTTCTTACATTATATATACCTTTTCAGTTGATCTTGGCCCTCCATTTGTTGATCATGCAGGTCGTTACTCAAGTACTTGTCCCATTTGCCGCCTTCTCAAACATTCTGTGAGTTGCAGCAACCAAGGCAACACTGCTCATGGGTCATTTCCTCATTAATGCAGCCAGATTGTTAGTTGTGGGCATTTAATGTGGAGGTGACAGTTTCTCCTGGAATTGCTCTTCCACCATGCTCCCATGGCTGACCCACTGTACTTATCCTTTTTCTTGGGATGCTCTGGGAGGCTGCCTTTGATGGTATGCCGCTCTTCCCTTCTATGATCTCGGTTTGCCGAGGACAGGATTGTCCTCGGCGATGTTTCTTGGCAATTTGGACTTTCTTCGTTCGTCCTCGGGCATTTCTTCCTCCTCAGCATAGGTCCTGGGCTTAGTATAAAGTGGGCTGGGGGCCAAATTCTTTGCCCCCACAATAGCCCCTCAAAATCCTGCTGTCCGGCTCCTCGGACGGAGAGGAGGACTTTGGTGTCCTCGGGCTTTTATCATGGCTTGTCAAGTCTTGTTCTCTATCAGTGCCAGAGCCTTTTCACTTGTCCAAGGCATGTTCCTGGTGATTCGGTATACGGAGCGCGCCCTCATTAAATTCTGGCGGCTCTGTGCTCCCCACGTTCAACAGTGTGATGGTAATCGAACGGTGGGGATTTCTTTAACTTTATGGGCGAGAAAACCCGCACGGTTATTTTTAATTGAAGGTATAAATATCCATTTGAACCGATTTGCCTCTTTACTTTTACATTCAAGAGTTCTTGCGCCCATATCTTGAGTTCGGTCAAATCTCCAGCCAAACTCGTGTTTCTTTTCAGCATAAAAAGCCTGTCCGAGGAGCTTTTCCTCATTTCTGTAAGTTTTCTTATCTTTCTAACTTGTGCTTTCTCTCTTCTAAGTTTCTTTTCCTCTTATTCCTCTCTTTCTTTCGTCCTTCCCTGAGTCTTTTAGCTGTTTCTAGAGATGGGTAAGTTAAAAAAGTTAGTTGAGTCCGAAGAGGCAATGGAGAAATTCGTTGCCAATTATAGGATACCTAGTAATGTAGGCTTGAGATACTGTGAAGAAGGGGAGTGGTATTTTAGGAGGCAAGAGGGTGAAGTAGTGATTCCCATAATTGCCTTCATTGAAGGTGGTATGAGAATCCCTATGGGGCCGGTGATGAGGGACTACGTTAGGTATTTTCGATTAGCTCCTACCCAGTGCGCCGCCAACATGTTTAGGATCCTGGGTTGTGTGGACACCTTAAACGAGAAAATGGGGTTGAGGTTAACCCATCACGATGTAAACTGGTGCTACAACCTCCAACACCTAAGGGGTAAATCCTATTATATGAAGACGAGGGATGATAAGGTTCGGCTTATTTAGTGCCTCCCCGAAACCAGCAAGGGATTAAATAAGGACTTTCTCATCGTGTCTGGGGAGTGGCATGACGGCCTTCATTGTCCGATAGTAGAGGGGGAACCAGGTGGGGTATTCAGAGTAGGAGAGGGTTAATCTTTTGTGCTATCATAGTTTGCATCGTTCGGTTGCTAACATGAATATGCTTTCTATTTTGCAGATCCCCACACCTTTGAAAGACATTTTCACTTGGTCAACCAGGAAGATTTGGGAACCATTCTTAAGGCGGAGGTCTTTGTGAACGAAGCTGACAACCAAGTTAGAGTCGCTTACAAGATCCTCGAGTACAATCCCATTCAGAAATCATTCTCGGCTCCGAAGTACGTGATCAGAGCTAAAGATCCTCGGCTTCACAGAATCACCGTAGCAGATCACAGGTTCTTGCTTCCCGAAGGATCTCCTGTCCCAGAAGGCATTCTATTGGTAGGCCCTTCTTCATTCCATCAAGCTGTAGAGGCCGAGGGAGGAAGAGTAGAAAGTGAAGAAGAGGTCGCTGATTTGGGTCCGTCTGAGGACGAATTTGGTGTATTCGACCAAGTTAGTCTATCCGAAGGTCCATCCGATGAATTGGGCGACCCTAGTTTGACTGAAGCGGATTTCATATTAGTAAGGACTTCTTCTTAGGCTGAAATGAGTTTTAAGAGAAAACCCCCAACCAACTTACTCGACCTAATTGAGGGCCAATCGAGGAAGGACGCGCCGGGGAAGCCACAGTCCAAGCTTCCTTCTCCTCCACCCAAGCCTCAGCCTGCTCAGACCAGGTCCTCTTCCACCCAATTACAACCATCATCTCCACGGTCCAAACTTCCTCCTCCTCCCCAGTCGACTCTACCTCCTTGGCCCGAGCCTGCCGATCTGAAAAGGAAAAGGGTTCCCAAAGGCAAAGAGCCCATGGATGGGGGGAGATCTCGCTCCTCTCGGGAGGAAGATGAAGCCTTACGAGTTTTAAAACAATTAAAAATCGAGCACCAAAGCCAAGAAAAAGAAGTTGCCACTCAGTCCGAGCCCCAGGCCTGGCTTCCTGCCCCAATGCTTCACGGGGAGCCTTTGATGGACAACGCATCCCTCAGGGACTTCCGGGGGGGTGAAGGCACCTATGTGGCCGATGTGTTGGAGAGGTCCCTGCTACTTCCCGCCGATATGGCCGAGTTGGGGAATTTGAGGAGGCAGGAGGTCTTCCTTAGCCCCAAGAGGTACTTGGGCATGGTAAGACTTCTAACACTTATGACTCTGTTGATTTTTTGTTCCTTGGTTTCCAACCAGGTGCTTGTTTCAATTGGCAGGCTGTCCAGGCCATTTATAGATTAGAAGAAGCAGCCAACGACTAGGGCAGGGCCCTGGAGCTCGAGCGTGACAAGCGCCTTGATGCTACGCGGACCCTTAAAACCTCCGAGGCCGATCTCTTGAAAGTGAGGGAGGATCTAGAGGAGATAACAAGGGCCAGAGATAGCACTAAGTCAGGCCTAGCTGGCGCTCAAAAACAGGCCGAGGACCAGACGAGGCACCTACTCAAAACTGATGATCAGCTGAAGATTGCCAAGGAGCAAATCACTAATCTAAAGAAGAAGCCGGCCGAGGCGGAGGGGGCCAAAAACATCGCAGAGTGGGCCAGGGATGAAGCTTGAGGGCTAAGGCGGAGGCGGAGTTTGCCAGGACAGAGGCCGAGAGCTCCAAGGAGAAAGCCGAGAAGGAGGCTTATGCCTTGGGAATGGCCGAGACCCAGGCCACTCTCAAGGCTTAAGTACTTGGGGTATGCAGGCTCTATTGTTCTCAGGTTTAGAATGAAGCCCTTAAACAAGTTGGGGTTGAGGCGTCATCCGATCTGTGGAAGGTGGAGAATGTATACTATCCTCTTGCCATCCGGGAAACTGCCGTTTCTGGCTCCGAGGTTGAGGTTGCTCCTAAGGAGGGTGAGACTGCTCGACCTAAAGCTGCTCTTATAACCGCTCCTGATAAGCCAGGCAGGGAGAGTGAGCTTTCTGGGGCAACAGAAACAAATGAAGGCCTGAACCCTGAAGGGCCCCGGAAGACTGCAAAGTCTATAGCTGATGCTCAGGCCCTTCATGCCGAGGAGTCAGCTCTCTCAGTTTAGCCCCTTTAGACTGTTCCCCCAAGGGAGGACTCCAAGGATCCTAAGGCCATTTCTACTCAGTTCTCCAAGGAAGGGACCAAGATAAAGCTGAAGAAATAAGCCATCTTGGCTAGCCTCTGTTTTAGTTTTGCCCCCTTTTTCTTTTCTTTTTTTGAACATTGGAATTATTGTAATGAGACCTTTAGATTGAATATGTGGAATTCCCTTTTTTTTTTTTCTTTTTTTTTTTTTCTTTTTTTTTTAACATTATGTGTTTGTTGTTATTGTTATTATTCCAAGGCACCGAGCGTATATTTAGGCTGTATTTGTACCTTGCATGAATGCTTGATCTTGCTAATTTCTTCAAAGGTTGTGGTTCGAGGATCCGCCCAACATTTGGATTCTACTCGCCACCTAAGCTCTTGCTGGAAGTAGTTAGTTTCCCCATAGGTTTGAGTCTGAGGACCATGCAAGACCTTGGTTCCGTCTAACACTTAGGTTTTTCTAGAAGTAACTAGTTTCCCCATAGGCTTGAGTCTGAGGACCATGCGAGACCTTGGTTCTGTCTAGTACTTAGATTTTTCTGGGAGTAACTAGTTTCCCCATAGGTTTGAGTCCGAGGACCATGCAAGACCTTGGTTCTGTCTAGTACTTAGATTTTTTGGGAGTAACTAGTTTCCCCATAGGTCCGAGGACCATGCAAGACCTTGGTTCTGTCTAGTACTTAGATTTTTTGGGAGTAACTAGTTTCCCCATAGGTTTGAGTCTGAGGATCATGTAAGACCTTGGTTCTGTCTAGTACTTAAATTTTTCTGGGAGTAACTAGTTTCCCCATAGGTTTGAGTCCGAGGACCATGCAAGACCTTGGTTTTGTCTAGTACTTAAATTTTTCTGGGACTAATTAGTTTCCCTATAGGTTTGAGTCTGAGGACCATGCAAGACCTTGGTTCTGTCTAGTTCTTAGATTTTTTGGGAGTAACTAGTTTCCCCATAGGTTTGAGTCCGAGGACCATGCAAGACCTTGGTTCTGTCTAGTACTTAAATTTTTCTAGGAGTAACTAGTTTCCCCATAGGTTTGAGTCTGAGGACCATGCAAGACCTTGGTTCTGTCTAGTACTTAGACTTTTTGGGAGTAACTAGTTTCCCCATAGGTTTGAGTCCGAGGACCATGCAAGACCTTGGTTCTGTCTAATACTTAAATTTTTATAGGAGTAACTAGTTTCTCCATAGGTTTGAGTTCGAGGACCATGCAAGAACTTGGTTCTGTCTAGTACTTAGATTTTTCTTGAAGTAACTAGTTTCCCCACAAGCTTGAGTCCGAGGACCATGCAAGACCTTGGTTCTGTCTATTACTTAGGTGGTTGCCAAAATACAAGACATGTAATCATAATAGACTTAAAATTCGAATTAGAGGAATGCTTTTGTTAATAATAATACCTTCTCAGGTTATTTACATTCCATGGACGAGGTACCGCTTTTCATCTAAGTCTTCTAAGTAATATGCACCTATTCCTGCTACTGAAGTAATTCGGTATGGTTCTTCCCAATTAGGTCCCAGCTTTCCCTAGGATGGGTTCTTGGCAGCATCCACAAATTTCCTCAACACTAAGTCCCCTGGAGCTAATGGTCTCAGCTTCACATTGGCATCATATCCCTGCTTGAGCTTCTGATGGTAATAGGCCGACTGGATCACTGCCTTTTCTCTTCGTTCATCGATCAGATCTAAGCTTTTCCCTAGTAGTTCGTCATTACTGCTTGGAGTGAAGAAGCTCGTCCTCAGCGTTGGGAAGCTTGCCTCTAGAGGGATAATAGCCTCGGCCCCATAGGTCATGGCAAAAGGTGTCTCCCCTGTTGACCGCCGTGGTGTAGTCCAGTAAGTCTATAAGACGTGTGGCAGCTCTTCTACCCATCTTCCCTTGGCGTCATCCAGTCTCTTCTTAAGCCCATTGACTATGACTTTGTTGACAGCCTCGGCTTGTCCATTTTCCTGAGGATAAGCTGGAGTTGAGTACCTGTTCGTGATCCCCAGTTCGCAACAGTATCTTCTGAAGGTTTTGTTGTCAAATTGGAGTCCATTATTTGAAATAAGGGTACGAGGAACCCCGAATCGTGTAACAATGTTTCTCTAGATGAATTTCTTAGCATCCACATCTCTGATGTTGGCCAATGGCTCAGCTTTGACCCATTTAGTGAAGTAATCTGTGCCGACCAACAGATATCTCTTATTTCCTGCTGCCTTGGGGAAAGGGCCTATAATATTTAGGCCTCATTGGGCGAACGGCCATGGACTGGACAAAGGGTTGAGGACCCCTCCTGGCTGATGGATATTCGGGGCAAACCTTTGGCATTTGTCACATTTCTTAACATATTCTAGGGCTTCCTTCTGCATGCTCGGCCACCAATATCCCTGGGTAATGGCTCGGTGCGACAGAGATCTTCCTCCTGTGTGACTCCTACAGATCCCTTCATGCAGCTCTTCAAGCAGTACTTCTGATGCTTCAGGGTGAATACACAGTAAATATGGCTTAGAATAAGAGCGCTTATACAATTTATAGTCCTCGGACAGCCAGAACTGAGGAGCTTTTCTTCGTATTTTTTCAGCCTCCGTCTTCTCCTCGGGCAGAATATCATCTTTGAGGAATCTCACTATAGGGTCCATCCAACTAGGACCCACTCTAACTTGATGGATATGAACCTTGCCTTTTGTAACTTCATTTGCTCTACCCAGATGCTCGACAAGAATAATTTGAGGTAGACCCCCTGCTGAAGAGGTAGTAATCATGGCCAATGAATCTACGTGGGTGTTTCCACTTCTGGAGACGTGTGACAAGCTGAAGAGATCGAAGTCTGACTGCAGGCGTTTGACCTGGCTTAAGTACTCTTGCATCCTCGCATCTCTGGCTTCCAACTCTCCCTTTACCTGGCCCACTACCAATCTCGAGCCTGAGAACATCTCTACTGCTTTTCCTCCCATTTTCTACACTATGGCCATTCCTTGTAACAAGGCTTCATACTCGGCTTCGTTATTTGTGGCCGAGAACCCAAGTCTCAGGGATTTCTCTATGATAGTCTTCTTAGGAGATACTAGGACTAGCCCCACTTCGAACCCCCTTTGATTTGCTGGGCCATCAACGTACACCTTCCAACATGGGGGTCCTGGCGTAGAGATTACCCCAACCGATTTTTCATCCATGTTTCACTGCTCTGCTACTATTTCTACTGGTGGTTTAGCAAATTCGGCCGCCAAGTCAGCTAGGATCTGGCCCTTTATAGAGGTCCGAGGCATGTACTTGATGTCAAAAGCTCCCAGAATTGTGCTCCATATGGCAATCCTTCCAGTGTAATCAGCAGTCTGAAGTACAGACTTCAAGGGTAGTTGAGTTAGAACAACCACTGTGTGGGCTTGGAAATAATGGGAAAGCTTTCGCGTAGCATGGACCACAGCTAGTATGGCTTTCTCCAAGGGTAAGTATCTGACCTCCACTTCATTTAGCGACTTGCTCACGTAATAGACTAGCTTTTGAAGGCCATTGTCATCCCGTACTAGCACCAACCTCACAGCATGAGGGGCCACATCAATATATGCGTATAGGACTTCATCAGCCTCAAGACTGGATATGATAGGTGGCCGAGATAGGTACTCCTTGAGTTGCTGGAAGGCCACGATACAGTCCTCGGACCACTCAAATCCTTTCCACTTGTTGATAAAGAGATAGAATGGTCTGCATCTATCTGCCGACCTGAAGATGAATCGATTTAGGGCTGCGATCATTCCAGTAAGCCTTTGGACCTCCTTGGCGTTTTGCGGTGGTTTTAGACCATTAATAGCCTTGATCTGGTCAGGGTTAACCTCTATTCCCTTATGAGTAACCATGTAGCCTAAAAACTTGCCTGATCCCACGCCAAATGAGCATTTGAAAGCGTTTAGGTGCAGCTTGTGCCTCCTTATGACATCAAAGGTGCTGCCGAGGTCTCCTTGATGCTCGGACACCACTTTACTCTTCACCACCATATCATTAACATAAATCTCGATGCTCTTGCCCAACTGCAGCTTGAACATTCTCGTGATAGGTGGACCCTGCGTTCTTCAGGCCGAACGGCATTACCTTGTAATGGTAGTTCCCAATAGGTGTCACGAAGGCTGTCTTCTCCTGATCCTCCAGGGCTAGTGGTATTTGATGATAGCCTTGGAAGGCATCTAAGAAGCTCATCCGAGGATGGCCCATTGTTGCATCCACCAGTTGGTCTATCTGAGGCATGGGGAACGGGTCTTTTGGGCATGCTTTATTTAGGTCCGTGAAGTCTACACAAACCCGCCATTTTCCACTTTTCTTCTTGACCACCATGGTGTTGGCCAACCATTTGGGGTAAAAAAACCCCTTTGATAGCCCTTGCAGGCTTAAGCTTCGCCACTTCGTCCCTAATCGCATTGGCGTGCTCTCTTGATGGGCGCTGAGGTGGCTGCTTCTTAGGAGTGACGGACGGGTTGACATTGAGATGGTGATAGATGAAGACTGGATCAATCCCTGGAGCATTGCAGGCATCCCATGCAAATACATTAATATTTCTTTTGAGAAACTCAATCAACTCCTCCTTCTCCTAAAGGGGCAGCTGAGCCCCTACTTGAAAGAACTTCTCTAGGTCACCACTAATGACCACCTTTTCTAGATCTTCGCATTTTGCCTCCTCGACAGCTGTATCAGGAGGCGACACCGGGGCCTTTGATTGCTATAAGTTCTTTTCAGCAGAGGCCGAGAACTCCGTATCGAGCCGATGTGAAATGGCAGCCACAACACACTGCCTTGCCGTGGAGTGGCAACCACGAATTTCGAGAACCTGGTCCCCTAACGGGAATTTCACCTTCTGATGCAAGAAGGAAGTAACAGCCCCCAAGGTATGGAGCCAGGGCCTACCGACGATGGTTGTCTATGGAGAGTAGATGTCCACTACGATAAAGTTCACCTTCACTATCTCTGGGCCGGTCTGGATGGGTAGCTTAATCATTCCTTTTGGAATAACAAGCTTCCCGTTGAAGCTCATTAAAGAAGAGTTATAGGGCATCAAATCTTCCGGTTTTAATCTCAGCCCCTTGTAGAGATCGGGGTACATAACTTCGGCAGCACTGCCACCATCCACTATCACTTTTTTCACATCGTAGTCCCCGATTCTGAGAGTGATCAACAGCGCATCATGGGGCTGGGTGGTTCCGATCTTGTCTTCTTCTGAAAAACTCAAGATTGGGTGAAAATTCATTCTGGCCCTCTTCGGCTCCAGCTGGAACTCCTCGGCAGGCAGTTGAGCCACTGATAACACTTGTGAAGGGCGCATGCGTTCTTCTTGGCGCGGCCAAGATTACATTGAACGTCCCTACGGGTGGCCTTAGGGCAGTATCCCTCTGGGGTTCTTGATGGGTCTGGCCTTGATGACCGATGGAATGATGCAAAAGGTGCTTCAGCTTTCCTTCTCGGACTAGCTGGTCCAGATAGTTCCAGAGGTTCCTGCAGTTCTCCATGGTATGTCCGTGGTCCTAGTGGTATTGGCAATAAAAGTTTTGATTGCGCCTTGTGGACTCTCCCGGCATCTTATTCGGCCACTTAAAGTATGGCTCGTTCTTGATTTTCTCCAATACCAGATGTATTGGTTCTCGGAATACAGTATTGATAGTCTGTGTGTTGGTTGCTCCAGATTGCCCTATGAAATCTCTCCTCGGGCAGTTGCTGTTATATCGGTCCGAGCTGAAATCCCTCCTATCCTGAGGGATAACCTTCTCTTTTCCCTTACCTTGCAGCTGGTCTTCCTCTACTCGTTTATACTTATCGATCCGATCCATCATTTGGCGCACACTGGTGGCAGGCTTGCCAGTCAGAGACTTCCTCAAGCCGTGCTCGGCTAGGAGACTATTTTTGAAGGTGCTGATGGCGACATCATCAAAATTGCCGTCCATTTCATTATACATCTCCCAATATCTGTCCGAGTAGGCTTTTAAAGTTTCTTTATCTTGCATGGATAACGACAATAACGCACTCAACGGCCGAGGGGCTCTGCTGTTTGTAACGAAACGGGAGCCAAAGGCTTGGGTTAGCTGCCTATACGAATCTATGGAATTCGTCTTTAAGCCGTTGAACCACCTCATCGCCATTAGTCCTAGGCTAGATGGGAAAACCTTCCACATTTGCGCCTCGTTTTTAGAATGGACAACCATCCTTTGGTTAAACTGACTCACATGCTCCACGGGGTCTGTCTTGCCATTATAAATGGTGAAGGTTGGCTGCTGGAATCGTCGAAGAAGCGTAGCCCTCTCTATGTGGCGTGTGAAAGGTGATTTGGAGAGTTGATCCAGTGCCCTGCTCATGGCATCGTTTCCCAAGCCCATAGGAGACGGGCTTTTACGTTTACGCCTTCGGTAGTGCTCTTCTTCGTGAGAGAAGGTCTCGCTTGGAGGAGTTCTCGATCTTTGCCTATAGTCATCATCGCTTTCATCACTGGAGGGCATGTCAGGGCTAGAATGGGATCACCTCCGTTGTGCATGGCGCAGCTTTCTCTTCAAGTCGTCTATCTCTTGCTACATGGCCTGCTTATCATTCTGTCTCTGAGATACGTGACTCCTAACTCCTTCCAGTTGCATGGCCCAGTTGTTATTTTGTCTCTGAAGCACGTGACTGCCCACCCGAGAGTGGCTTCTGCTGGTTTGAGTGGTGTGCACACTTCCCTCTCAAAACCTTCCATTCTCTTCATTTCGATCACGCTCAGGGTTGGGAAAGTTACCCTTTTGTTGGGATCTAGCCGGTTCAGGCTGATGGGAGCCTGCTTGATGAGGGCCTGATCCTACCATGCTTAATTGCTGCCCTTACTAACACCCAAGTTCTTTCCCACAGACGGCGCCAATTGTAGGGACTGAATTTGGGCACTTCTACTGTTAGATGAGTGGACTCAAGCCCAATTAGCCCAATACAATAAATTTATAGAGGATGAGTTTAAGAACTAGGCCTTAGTGAGGGTTACAACAAATAGACATAGTTATGAGTGGATTGAATAACAAGTACATGGATTAAAGTGTGAAATTCTGTCCTCGGCCTTCATACGAGGAGCTTGTTGTTTTTATTGTTTCTTCAGTGCTTGGTTACAAAGGTTTCCAAGATGATACAAACTGTTACCGTCTTCTCTCTTTCCAATTTTCAATCCTCCTTTCCTGGAGGGTTTCTTACATTATATATCCCTTTTCAGTTGATTTTGGCCCTCCATTTGTTGATCATGCAGGTCGTTACTCGAGTACTTGTCCCATTTGCCGCCTTCCCAAACCTTCTGTGAGTTGCAGCAACCAAGGCAGCACTGCTCAGGGGTCATTTCCTTATTAATGCAGCCAAATTGTAGTTGTGGGCATTTAATGCGGAGGTGACAGTTTCTCCTGGAATTGCTCCTCCACGATGCTCCCATGGCTGACCCACTGTACTTGTCCTTTTTCTTGGGATGCTCTGGGAGGCTGCCTTTGATGGTATGTCGCTCTTCCCTTCTATGATCTCGGTTTACCGAGGACAGGATTGTCCTTGGCGATGTTTCTTGGCAATTTGGACTTTCTTTGTTCGTCCTCGGGCATTTCTTCCTCCTCGGCATGAGTCCTGGGCTTAGTATAAAGTGGGCCAGAGGCCAAATTCTTTGCCCCCACAATCATAATATTCAAAGAGTTCTGTAAATCAACAACAAAATCTTATTAAATTGCTGGGGGTAGCTTCACTAACTATATTTTATCAATAAAAATAACCTTCTTCATAAGACTTGTTTAAGTTATCATATTAAATATGAGAAAACAGGTGCAAGCATATTGTTGTTGACTCTACACAGTATCAAAAAGAGTCTCTCTTGGATTGCTTCATTCTTCCCTCTGCTCTACAACTAAAGCCCCCTCATCATAAGCTTCCTGCCTTGCAAAACTATCAACCATCAATAACACACCCAAAATGATACAAATCTAAATAGATTAAAGTGTTAGATTGAGAAAGAACTTAACTGTTTATTTATAACTGCCAAAAATGTTTAAGGATTTCCAAAACTACTAAAGTTTGTCAGGGTTAACAAATTTTATACACCTATGGGAATCTAATTCTTTTCAATCTAGTCAAAGAATTAGATAAACAAACAAAAAGAATAGAAAGATATAATACTTGTTTTCAAAGTTTTCAAGGGCTTTAACTAATTCCTCATACTTATATTCCTTTATCTCCACCTCTACCTCTACTCTCCACCACTCCTGCACCTTTTAAAATGCCAAAATAACCCAACAACGTCGTTTAATGCAATATCTATTAAATCAAAGCATGGACACAATAAAAATGAGTGAAACAGATCATAAATTTATGTAAACATTCAAAAATTTGGGAATTTAGATTCAGATTCTGTAATAAGAACAAAACAGTCGGGTATATTATCTTAAAGGTGCTGTCTAACACAGAACAAATTGGGTTGCCGAGCTGTTTGGGTTTTCCTTTACAGATGATGTACGGTAGCTGTTTTTCCTTTCTTTCCCACTAACAAAAGTAGTATTGTTTATGAGAAAAGTTTGAGTTGAAGCCAAGAGAAGAATTTTTATAGATACAAAATATTCAAGGGCAGGTTGTATGATTGAAAACAAATATTTTACCTTCCATATTTTACCTTCCAACCATTTAAAAGAAATATTTTACCTTCTCACAATGAATTATTGGAAAAACAACTAAAAAAAATTATAATGAGTATAACAATCTCAATAAACAATATGTTCCAGCCGTTTAAAAGAATTATTTCTTTTATTTTGTATAACAACTCAGTTGGGTTAAATATACTTTTTAAAAATTTTTAAAATGAAAATAGTCTAAAAACAAAAGAGTCGTTTTTTTTTTTTTGGTTTCTCTTTTTTCTTTTATTTTGCAAGTAAACAGAATAATGAACAAATATAGATTCCATAAACAAAAATATCTACATCAGACAAATAGTGCAATAAGTGTATTAGTCGCAAAGCAATAAATGATCTGATTAATGGTTTTATATTGACTATTTATATATAACTTTTATGCAACAGGAACTTTTTAAAAATTTTTTTTTACAGAAATTGTTAACAAACCTTGAGTCGATGTAGTTAAGTATGTAGCTCTTTATCCAAAAATGAAAGTAGAACTTGCAAAATAAGTATTTTTTTAGTTTTTTTTTTAATTAAAATAATTTGTAAAAAACAGAATAACGAAGATCAATAATAGTGCAGTAAATGACCACCTAAATCAAGTTAATACCTACCCACAAAAACAACAGTGAGAGAATTAACTCCTACATCCTTTGCAACTTCAAGCACGCAAAAAAGAAAGTAACATAATATATATTTCTAAACCTAGACATGGATCAATGTATGTCTGTCTGTGTGTAGAACCAAAATGTTCAGTTTCTTAGAGAAAAGAATTACTGGCTTTGCAATCTTTAATAGTCGGAAACTGATTCACATGCTCAGATGCATTATGATTATAGAGGTACAGAACTACAGAGATTGCAATCAAATGTGCAAGATCTGGAAGACAGCATTGAAAACAGGTCATTCTAAGCTTTAGTAGTTGGAAACAGATTCACATGCTCAGTAGCTAATGTGATATTAGAACTAAAATCAAAAGTCATATCAATAGAGAAACAAAAAAGAAAAAAAAAAAAAACAGTTCTTAACAATATCTGAGGACCTTAAACAATCATATATTATGAACATTCTCTGTTAACAAAATGAATTTTTCTTTCAAAAAATCACATGCCCAAACATAAGCCTATATTTTTGATAAATCCAAACATAAGCCTAAATTAAAACAAATTCAAATAAAGAACGATATTAAAAACTCCAGCAACCCGAAATTGAAACAAACCCCAGCAGCAACACAAAACTAAAACAAACCCCCAACAACCGCAGGAACCAAGCCCAACAAATAGACATGCTAACTATAAACTATTGACTCCTTGAGAAATATGCCAGAGTTCCAAAGATTGGTCATTTAGTTGCATCAATGATTCAGATAAAAAAAAAAAAAAAGAACAAACAATCTATGGAAGAGTATAAAAGAGAAGAAAAAGAATCTGTCCAATACCAGAACAATCTCATAGACAAAACATTCGGCTCCATGCTTCATCTGGTTATGTCAGATCAGCAATTAATGCAGTAATCTCTTCATCAATATCAAAAGGGACTGATCTGACAGTAGTGAAGGGCCTCTCGTAGATCTCTCTCTCCAACTCTTTCTACACAACACATTCATTATAGGAAGAAAATGAAATCAAGAGGTAAACAAATCAACCGTGCCTAAAATTATTATTAAACCCCATAACTATCTGCAACACACAGCCCATACATATCACTGAATTAATTTTTCAGCCAAAATAAATTAATCATCAAGTCGACTCTTAGGCCTTTCAAAAACACAGAAAAAAAAAAAAAAAAACCATTAAATCGATACTATCTCCACTATGAAACCCATCGATATTTACAATATTTTCTTACAAAACCTGTAGAATTTGAAATCTCTAAATCGATAGAAAACCTAATTGAAGACATATAATTAAAACATAACTTTAAGGCTCTATTCCATTTAAACCAATTTCAATATGAGTTTTAGCCCATATCAATCAAATAAAATTGAAACTTGAAAAAGATCAGATTAGAATTCTTCATACCTGAAAAATCGTCCAACATCAGAAACGGAAAAGGATCCAAATTCTTCAAGTTAGTCCTGAAAATCAAATGCCCAGAAAAGGGGCCAAAAAATAATCAATGCCCAGATGATAAAAATTCAAGAACAAAATAACCATGAATCAAAATTGACATAAGCCAGAGGAGTTTTGGCTGAGAAAAGAAGGAGGGAGCTACATTGAATGAGAGAGTTAAAGAAGAAGAAGGAGATGGGAGTGAGTTTGAAATAGAGAGAGTTTGATCGACGGTTTTGTTAGGGCCGAGTTTGCGTTTGAGAGATAGTTTTGAGATAGCTGCGGCTGATTTATGCATTTAGGCTCCTCTTGTAGTTGGGTTTTAATAAGAAACGGGTTTGTAATCTGTATTTGATGGGGAAAAAAATATTTATTATTATTTCGGGTTTGTAATTTGTATTTCATGGAAAAAAAATATTTATTATTATTTATATAAGTATTGCTGACGTGAAAAATTGTGGGAGTTTCAAAAGTTTTGGTTTTATATATATATAAATGACCATTTTTTTCTATTGTTTGAGCACAAGGAGACGGAGCTAGAGCTTCGAGTTAAGAGGGGCAAAATTCTTCTAAGATTAAATCTCACAAAAGGGCTAATTTTTGTTTTTTTAAGATAAATATAAGAATTTGGATAGTATGCATAGAAAATTAATTATAAATTTATTACTTATCAATTCATAATTTAGTTTTCAATTTATAAATTTATTAGCTTGTTATAGCTAATGCATTTCCCTCAACAACCCATTATCCAACCAAATGTTTTTATTAACTGTACAATTATTTTTTTTCTTTAACTTTACCTCTTTTTTTTTTAAGTTTCTTTAACTTTACTGAGTAACTTTTTAGTAATTACTCACTCTATCTATTCTCTTTATAAGTTATAATAGGTTACACTCACACACACTCAACACTTCACAGTTTTGCAACATATTTCACAAAGAAAAACTATTTAAAAAAAAAAAAAAAAAACAACAACAACAACAATACCGTCACAAAAAGAGACACAAATAACATAAATGGGTATGTTAGGCACATTTTTTTTTTTTTTAAAGGGGCCAAGAGTTAGGCATATATTTTTTTTAAAAGGGGCCAAGAGTTTGAAGATAGGGGGGCAAGTTTAATTTTTCTTGGGCCTAAATTGTAACTCAAACCTATTGCATATATATAGCTGTTGGTTTTTTCAAAATCTAGGGTGGGGTGCCAAACTGTAGCTCCGTCCTTGGCACAATCGATAGGGATGTTTTCCTTAAAAAATAAAATAAAAAATAAAAAATTGATGGGTATGATTGTGAATTTAAAATTCAATGAATACACATAACTTATTAAGAAAAATAATGACGTCATTTATAGATGGTCACAGAAAACTTTCTTGTGCTCTATATTTGGCTTTTATTATTGTGAGAATAGAAATAGGATATGCATAACTCTTTGTTCGGTGATCCAGGAAAAGATAATTGGAAGGTAATTCAACTAAGCTTAATCTGGTTCTCAAAAAAAAAAAAAAAGGCTTAATTTCCTAAAATTGAATTTTATTGAAGATCTTTTGGAATTAGTCTCCATTAATGATGAATCAAGGACTCACATCTAAAACTGATGTAAAAAGTATCCTGAAAACTGTAGAGGATATATTCGAGATTGTCAACAACAAATTCCTGGAGTGAAATTCATCTTTTCTTGGTCTCCCATATCGGGTAATAATGCAGGTGGTGAGCTCATCGCATCATGGTGTCTCGCTCCTCCTAGTTTCTTTCAAGCTTTGAGGACTGACTTGCTGGCTCAGTAACGTTTTCAATGTCTTTTCTTTTGGTCTGTGTTAGTTTTCTGGTGTTCTTCTGTCTAGATGTTTTTGTTTTCTTCTGGTCAACTGTTTTTTAGATGTGTTTTTTTTATTTTCTTGTCTTTTTCTTTTTGGGTCTTCGTCTTTGTCTACTAGCCTAGCAAAGACAAAGAACTCGCATCTAGGAAAATCACAGATATTCAGTAATCCGGAGTACTGTTGTTTAGATGAGTTTTTTTTCTTGTCTTTTTCTATTTGGGTCTTCAGATATTCAGTAATCCGGAGTACTGTTGTTTAGATGAGTTTGTTTTCTTGGGGTTTTTCTTTTTGGGTCCTTGTCTCTGTCTACTAGCTTAGCAAAAATAACATCTAGGAAAATCACAAGTATTCAATAATCAGAGTGCAATGATTAAAAGATAAATGATTTTATATAGACCTTGCACAAATGATTAAAAAAATAAATTAGAAATAATAAGATTTGTTGTGTAGGGTTTGATTTGATCAAACATACAATTTATATATCTCATAGGAAATGAGAATGTTCCAAATTGGTAGATTGGTTGGTCAACTCAAACCAGATATCTGACCACAAAGGCCGCAACTCATTTGATTTTGAAGATTCACCATTCACATACCCCTATGAAATCCTACCAAAATGATACAAGGAAAGGGTGCTCAATTGTTTACATACATATGTTCAAGTTTGTACTCTTTTTGTGCTAAATATGTTTAAGTTTGCACTTATGTAATTTACACTTGGATCATAACATGATTCTTGCCCACAAAAACAGTGGAAAAAAAGAAGAAGTAATGCCACAGACACACTATTTTATACAATTTTTACAAACTAATGTTGTGGTCAACTTCTTACTCTAGATCCACCATTAACCTCATTTTTTCATTTACTAATAATCACTCACCACATTTACGGTTTGTAAATTTTTTTTGTAAAATAATTTGTAAATCTAGCATTACTAAAAAAAAATTTCCATGGCCAATCCAATTATGTAATCTATACCATTACCATAAACATTTTGGATAGGCTTAATCTTAATTTTTGGGCCCATGATGGTATTTCTCAAAGGTACGAAATTATGGCACTACGTTTCTGGTGAAATGTCCTAGCTTGTGTTGTTGTGTAGGCTGCTGAATTTAAGGATGTCTTTGCTACCCACTTTGAACATTGGGAAAGCACTTATTGCCAAAATTTGGGAATGCCAACACTTTTCACTTCCTTCTATAAATCTTAGGCATAAATGCACTTTTGGTTCTTACATTTTGACTCGATTTCTATTTTGATCCTTACTTTTTATTTTTCCCACATTTAATCCCTATTTAGAAAAATGCTATTCATTTTAGTCCTTTCTATCTGTGCCCTAACAGCAAAATCCTAGGTGGCAAATGGAACTACTAAAATACTAACAAAATATTTTATGTTACTATTAAAAAATGCCACGTTGGCCTCTAAACTAAAAAAATTAATTTATTAATTTTAACTAAATTAAAAACAGATTATTTAAAAAAGAAATTAAATTAATTAAATTAAAACTCTCAAAACTCTCAAAAATACTCGGCCAAACTCTCAAAACTCTCAGTTGAAAACCAAATTCCCCGGTGTTGAGGGCCATTTTGGAAGCCCAAGTGGGAAGAAGAAGCCCAGCAACACGGACAAAAAAGAGTTTGGCAAATATATAGAAAACCCATTAAGCCCAAGCGGCAGGAATAATGGATCACAGGCTCATGAGATAAACAAATGGGCCTTGAGGAGGTAAAAGGGCTTAAAGGAGCCCGGAAAGAGAGAAAAAGCAAACCATGGGCAATATATGATGTGGAAAAGCGAGAATGGGCCACGGTAGGACCAAAGTAATGAAAGCAAAGAAAGTAAGAGGTTGATGGCAAGCCCATGAGCCCCAACGATAAGGGATAATGTAATTGGGCTAGGGAAGCCCCAAGAATTTAGTAAAAGCCCATGAGAATGCAAAGTTAAGAAAAGGGCCGGGGAAGCCTAAGGAAAGCAAACGGGCCCGGGACGCCCAAGGGAAAACAAATGGGACACAGGAGCCCGCCAGTGATGTAATAAAAGAACCAATGGCCGTACTGGGCCGTTAGGAAAAGAATAAACGGCAGGCCCAAAGAGGTCCAGCAGGATTGAGGCAAACAACTTCACAGCAGGAATGATAGAGTAGTATGGCAGGAAAAAGGATGGGCTAAAGAAAAGCAAAGCCCACCGTCAAGTAAGGCCCAGTCCCTAAGTAGGGCAAGCTATAAAGGAAAGGGGAACCAGAAAATAGTCAAAAACGAATGGCAAACTGTGCAGGCCAACCACGGCAAACGTATGAGCAGCAGGCAGATTTTGGACATACGTGGAAGAAAGGCACGTGCAAAGCCCAGACCTTACCAGCCTGTACCCAGCCAATACAGGAGTCATGGGTCAGAGGTAAGAATGCATGGTTTGGCGGTGGGGAAAGGGGAAAGACCTATTTTGAGGTTCCTGCTCGGGCTCTTTTAGGGGAAGTGTCCTGCTGGGATGACATACCACCCAAAAGAAGCAAAGCTGAGTTGGAACCACTAGGTGAATGCCATGAGGGATAGGGAGAGAGAAGGCACCCAGACCATAGCAGGAAAGGGTGCCACGGCAGACAAACAAACAAAATAGTTTTCCTTTGTCTGGTGATGGGGAGTGGCACACAGACGGACCAGTGGTGGTCGGCAAGTACACCCAGACTAGACAAAGGTTGTTGAGGGCCAAAATAGTAAAATCCAGTCACAGCAGGCACTATAAAAGGAGTCATTTGCCGTGTACAAAAGGGAGGAGGGAAGTATCAAGAGATTAGGAATTTCAAAACCAGGAAATAGAAAACAAGTATTAAGAAAAAGAAACAGTGAGAAAAAAGATACAAAAGGGGAATTTTAGAAGAGAAGAAAAGAAAAAAGAAAAAAGATAGAGAGTGAGAGCGACAGACATGCACCAATAGGTTGATTCCCTCTCTCCTTCTCAAAGTCCTGCTCTCTGCCAGAAACAAAGGGTTCTCCTATGCACCAACCATTCAGGTCCGTTTCCCTCAAAGTGAGTAATTTCTATGGCAGGATCACCCTAGGAGATTATTCACTTTGAGAAGAGGCGTTCTTCCCTCTCTGGCTTTGGTCCTGCAGATCAGATTTAATCTGATTTCTTTCCCTCTTTCAGTCAACCCATATATTACCCACTTGTTTCCCTTATATTTCTTATAAAATAATTGTTGTTAATCTGTGATTATCTTTCCCTAAGTAAGGATTATTTTCTTACCTTAATAAAGATACCAAAGTACTTCATTTTATTTTATTATTATTATACTTGCCTGCCATAACTCATCTGAAGCAGTTCTGCCTACCGTAAGCGTGTTCCTGGCAGACGAGGCATAGTTTGTAAACAAGCCGGACCAAATTGAGTTGCAGTTGGACCGGTCTCAACTCCCTTACTCAGAATATTTGGGCCCAATACCATAGGTTGAAGCCCAGCCCGATTCAACCTAAAAAGGCTTACTACATTAGATTAACGACTCCGCTGGGGAGTTGAGAAGCAGATAGGGACAGAAGCCTTCGCAAACAAATGCCTCCAAAGTCCAGAACAACGCGAAATATGAGCGTCATGCCCTCACAAGTAAAGTCCAGGCCAACGATGCCCCACCAACAGTAGCCTAACCAGGCAGAAGGTGCCAACGGAGTTAAGGCTGGACCCTAGCCACAGTCAAGAATCCCTACTGACAATGCCAACATCTTCATTGAAGTTTTACAATCCCTGTAACACTCACAACAACAAATGATGGAAGAAATCCGCCAGTTGAAAATAGACAAAACAAAGGAAAAAGGAAGCCAGCATGACCCAGAACATGCGGCAGACAAAGAAGAGACACCAGCAGGAGGCATCCCACATAATGCGGAACAACGTTTCATCATTATGGTCGAAGTAGCGGCTCTCCTGGAACAAGAGAAAGCCAAAGCACCTAAGGAGAGATTCTATGCACGAAGACCTCCTTATCCACTAAGGCTACTCAGCAAACCGTATCCCGAGAGGTATGAGCCACAGGCCTTTGCATAGTATGATGGCAGGAAGGGAAGTGCAGTTGAGCACGTAAGCAAGTTCATTGATACTCTTGGCCTTTACGCCGCAGACGAAAACTTATATCTTCGAGAATTTTCCAAATCACCATGCGACCGGGCATACACCTGGTACATTGGCCTAAAGCCAGGATCAATCTCGACTTGGGATGACATGGTGGACGTATTTTGCACTAAGTACTTCCACGGAGAAGAAACAGTAACACTTGCAACCTTGCAAGCAACCAAGCAAAGGAATGGAGAAGATTTGATGGAATACATCAAAAGATTCAGGGACATAGCACTAGATTGCTATGATCATTGTGAAGAAAGAACGTCGGTGGAAATGTGTATGACAAACATGATCAGGGAGTACAGAGCAGTCTTGGAAAACTTAGAATTCTCCAAGTTTGCATAGTTGTTGCAAAAGGCCAGAAAAACTGCCTAGTCCGTGAAGCCAATGTCGAACAAAAGAAACGCTTCGCAAGCTATGGCAGTATCTACTGGCGAGCGGAGGAGGAAGACTGATGGGAGAGAATACGATACTCCCCCACCAATACCATGTACGCCAAAAGAATTAGATATGTTGCTAGATAAGTGGATAGCAGATGGAGTTTTCATTCCTAATCAAGTTTCTAGAGAACCCACAGAAGAGGAGCGGAAGGACCCGCGCTTTTGTCGTTTGCACAACTACGTGCAACATCCTACCGCAAAGTGTTAGGCGCTCCGCAGATTGGTGCACCGCAGGATCAAAGAAGGGACTCTAGAACTAGGGAGCAAGAGGTTCAAAGAAACCCACTCCCAAACCACAAAAGGAAGGGTGTAGCAGCGGTAGTGATTTGCGCAGATTCAGGGGAAGACAAAGAAGAAAATCTAGCCTTGCCTGCCGCAGCAATTACCACTTTACAGCGAAACTCCAAATTCAAAAATTTGTTTGACCAGCTGGGGCTCATAGCAAAGGAAAGAAAGATAGCTACAGAGGCCCTGGTGAGCATCGCCTCTAGGGCAGGAGTAGAATGCTTAACAGCAGAAATCCAGATAACAAAGCCCTCTTACAGGAGTCGACCGAAATCACTTTTAGTAATGAGGATATGGAGGTGGGATACCTAGATCATCGGAGGCCCCTCTACTTGGCAGCATCTATAAATCAAATCCCCATCAAGAGAGCCTTGGTAGATACATATGCTTCTGTAAATCTCATTCCATTGAGCACTTTACAAGCAGCAGGAATTTCGGAAAGGAAGATTCAGGGATGCCCAATGGAAGTAACAGGGTTTGGCGGAAGGGGCGAGTACACCGCAGGCCACATTTAGTATTGGTTGAAAGTAGGCCCTATAGCTTCTTTAGCTCTATTCCATGTGGTGAAAACAAAGGTCTTTTATCATGTGCTTTTGGGGAGGTCGTGGTTGCACAAACATCGATTGGTCTCGTCCACCTATCACCAGTGTGTGAAAGGAAGATTGAATGGCAGGATAATACGCATAGCAGCAAACCACTTGCCGTTCGAACAAGCGGAGGCTCATTTAGTAGAAACTATGTTCTACGACCAATGGGCTCCGTCTGGGGAAAGCTCAGTATCAAAGCCATGAGGTACCTTCGTGCCTAAGTGGGAAGACATCCAAGGTGACCTAGAGCCTGACCTAAGGGAGTTGCTAGCACTAAAAAAGAAAAGAAAAGAAGCACCCGCCGCAGAATCAGATGACACACCCCAATGTGTCAGGGTCCGAGGCCCTGACGGCAGAATTGTGTACAAATTATGAAGGTGCGCGGGGCCCACGAGCGAAATACAAGCGGGCCCCACTCAAGACTGGAAGCACAAGAGTTTGGCGTGTTGCGTGGCACAAGAAGGTTCAGGGGAAGAGAGTAATGAAGAAAAAGATGAAAAAATCGTGGCAGAAAAGGAGGTGCAAGTTGTAGCAGAAGAAGAGTTGGAGGAGGTTGACCTAGGGTTTGGTTCACAAGGACCAAGGCCTATCTCGATTAGTGCAGGTTTGATAGAAAGGGAAAAATCAAAGTTGATACTTCTGTTGAAAGAATTCAAAGACGTTTTCGCATAGGATTACAGTGAAATGCCAAGGTTAGACCTTGGGCTAGTGGTGCATACGTTAAATGTGGACCCAGAAGCCAAACCAGTAGCCCAGCTTGCCAGGATATTCCACACTGAAATAGAAAGGCAAATAGTCAAAGAAGTACAGAAATTGCTGGCCGCAGGATTTATCAAGCCTATTCAACACCCGCGCTGGCTATCCAACATAGTACCAGTAAAGAAGAAGAACGGACAGATAAGATGTTGTGTGGATTTCAAAAATCTCAACAGAGCCTGCCCGAAGGACGAGTTCCCGCTGGCAAACATGGATTTACTAATAGATTCTGTGGCAGGAAGCGCCATGTTTTCATTCATGGATGGTTTTAGTGGCTACAATCAGATTAGAATGGCACCAAGGGATGCGGAGAAAACTGCTTTTAGAACACCTATGAGCAACTTTTACTATACAGTGATGCCCTTCGGGTTAAAAAACGCAGGTGCAACTTATCAACGAGCAATGACGGCCATATTTCACGACATGATGCATCAGGAACTAGAGGACTACGTGGATGACATAGTGGTTAAATCAAGGAGGAGAGAAGAGCACTTCCACGTGTTGAAAAGGGTATTTGAAAGGTGTAGGGCATTCAAACTAAGAATGAACCCTCTCAAATGCGCATTTGGAGTATCCTCTAGGAAATTCCTAGGCTTTCTGGTTCACAACAGGGGAATTGATGTGGACCCGGCCAAAGCCACAGCTATAGCCACTATGAGACCATCGGCCACTGTAAAAGAGTTGAAAAGCTTCTTAGGGAAGGTTTCTTATATCCGGAGATTCATCCCTGGGTTGGCATCAATCACCTCTGCTTTCACCAAATTGCTCAGAAAATGGCAAAGCTTTGAATGGGGAGAAACGCAACAGACGGCCTTCAAGAGGCTACAACAGATCATGATGAACCTCCCAATGGTACAAGCCCCAATCCATAGAAAGCCATTGCTCCTCTACTTGGCCACCAACTCTTATGCCATTGGTGCATTAATCACCCAAGAGGATGGAGGTGGTGTTAAGCAACCAGTGTACTACATCAGCTGTGCCCTAAAAGATGCAGAAACTCGTTACCCAAGGGTAGAAAGGGCGTGTCTGGCTATTGTGTATGCTTCGCAGAGGTTACGCCATTATTTCTTGGCCTACGAAGTATGGCTGATGACCAAGTCCCACGCCATCAAGGCTCTGTTGCAGCAACCAATCCTCTCAGGCAGAATATCCCAGTGGTTGTTACAATTGTCACAGTATGACTTGAGAATGGGGACACCCAGGGCAGTGAAAAGCCAGGCAATAGCAGATCTATTAGCACAATTCCCAAGAGAAGAAGAATTTCCGCTGGATGATGAAGTTCCAGGGGAAGTAGCCATGGTAGAAGAGGTCAGAGAGCAATGGGTAATGAAATTTGATGGGTCTTTTACCGCCCAATCAGGGGGAGTGGGAGTAGTTTTGTACCATGAAGACGATGAGGCAGTAACGCTATCATTCAAACTGGAAATCCCCTGTTCAAACAACACGGCAGAATACGAAGCCTACCTAACTGGGTTGGCCACGGCTCTTGAAATGGGAGTCAAGCACTTAAAGGTGATGGGTGACTCAAACCTGGTGGTCTGCCAGGCCAAAGAGATCTTCTCCTTAAAAGAACCCAGCCTAGCCCCATACAAAGTAATGGCCCAGAAGATGGAGGAGAAATTTTCAACCTTCGAAATAGAATATGCTCCAAGGAACGAAAATCGGTTTGCGGATGCGTTGGCCGCACTAGGCTCACAAATAATGTTCGAAGGGGATAACACCAGGGTAGTGGTCAGCAAGAGGGAAGAATCCATTACTGAGGTGTTGAAGGAAAGATTCCTGGAGGAACGGTGCGAAGGGGATTGGCGGATCCCCATAAGGGAAGCCTTGATGAAAGGAGACAGCGTCGCAGAACTGAAGTTGTTAAAAGACTACGCCATGATGAGGGGAGAACTGTACCGCAGAATGCCTGGTGGGGTCTTATCCAGATGTGTAGGGCAAGACGAAGCCCACAAAAAGTTGAAAGAAGTACATGACAAGACTTGTGGATCCTGCGGGGAGGTCAGCCTTTACCGCAGACTTCAAAGAGCAGGTTTCTATTGGCCAAGCATGGGTAAAGACGCAGACCAAGTCCAAACCCAATGTGGGGCTTGCCAGCTTGTGGCAGACAGAGAAAAAAGTTACGTTGTGTTTATCAGCGAAGACTGGAGAAGTCCATTCATGCAGTACTTGGCAGAAGGCATCCTGCCACAAAGGCATAGTGAAAGATACAAGCTTAGGAGGTTGGCAACGCGTTACTTTTTGCATGATAAGGTCCTTTTCAAAAAAGGTACGATGGTCACCCCTTAAGATGTTTGGGTCCTGAAGAAGCGAGAGAAATGATAAAAGAAGTGCATTCGGGAGAGTGTGGGGACCACCAGGGAAAGAAAAATCTCTACAGACTACTACTAGCCTACCATGAAGAAAGATACGGCAGAATTTGTGAAAAAGTGCCACAGTTGCCAAGTGCAAGCCAACTTGATTCACACTCACCCGCAGAACTTACGTAGTATGGTCACCCCATGGCCCTTCCACACTTGGGGGCTTGATTTGGTAGGACCAATTAACCCACCATCGTGTGGATACATATGGATACTAGTAGCTACGGAATATTTCACTAAGTGGGCAGAGGCAGTGCCATTCCGGAAAGCCACAGGAGGAGCAGTGACAAACTTCATCAAGGAAAACATAATTGTGAGGTTTGGAGTACCCCACAGGATTATCAATGACAATGGCACACCTTTTGTCAACAGTGATGTAAGGAAGATGCTGGAGTTTTACCAAGTCAAGCACCATCGTTCATCGCCCTATTACCCTCAAGGAAATGGGCAAGCAGAGGCAACAAACAAGGTTCTCATAAAGATCATCAAAAAAATGAGCCAAGAGTACACAGGAGGATGGGCAACACACCTGTCAAACGCCCTTTGGACTTACAGAAAATCACCAAAGTCTGCCACATGATTTCACCCTTTTCCCTGGTATATGGGACAGAGGCAGTAAGCCCAGCAGAAGTGATGACTCCATCTTTGAGGGTTATGCAGATACAGGGGAAGGAAAAAGAGGAAGAAGCCTTTACGGCAGAAAGGTGTGAAGATCTAGAAGGACTTGATGAGAGAAGGGAGAAAGCCCAAGAGCGTAGCCGCAGATACGGACAAAGGATGACGGAAGCCTATGGCAGGATGACTAAAGAGAGGGTGTTCGCGGAAGGACAATTTGTGCTAAGAGTGGCAGACTATGTCAGGCGAGATATGACAGGACCATCTAAGTTTGCACCAAAATGGGAGGGACCGTTCGTGGTAAGAAAGGCACACCCAAGTGGGTATTATCGTCTAGCCCAGATGGATAGCAAGGACCTAATGGATCCCATCAATGGAAAATGGCTGAAACGTTATTATGCCTAAGTTAAGGTTATGTAATTGTCCCTTTCATTCAACAAGTTCAAGGTTTTCCTTTTGTTCTTTTTTTTTTTTTTTTCCTCTAAGTGACTGGGTCACAAGACAAGTTTTGTAACATGCTTTTATGAGTAAGACATGAAGTATTATAAAAAAGCATTCCATGGCATAAGTAATAGAATAAATAGCAATCAAGTGTAGCATCTTAAAAGTTACAAACCCAAACTGTGGCAACTATGTCAAATTAGCCAAATAAGGTGCTGTAAAAAAGAAGAAGAAAATATGAAGATGAAGTGTATTAGGCGGGGTAGTAAAAGAAGAAAAAAAGAAAAAAAGAAGAAGAAGAAATCAACGAAGCCCAGAGATAAGAGGCTAGTCTCCAAAACGGCTGGACCCACCAATGCTAGTAAGAAGACACTCACGACAGCCCTCCAAGTCTGCCATCTCTTTCTTCAAAGTTTCAATCTGTGTGTCAATAGTATCTACAACAGGCTGAACCTTTTTCATGAAAAAGGCTCGGGCAATCTCACGGAGATGGTCTAGGACGAACTCCACAGCAAAACCCACACTGATCAGCTCTTGAACCGCAGCCCTCCACTGCAGAATCCTCTCGGAGGAGACAGTATCAACGAAGTTATGTTCAATATCATTCATTACGCTTCCCAGCAGCTTCAAGAAATGCTCCCTGGCAGAACGACTAAGGCGAAATCCTTGCATAAAGTCCCCCCGGCTACTGAAAACTGCCTCTAAGTGAGAAGCGCAATCCTGGGGAACCCT
Source organism: Notholithocarpus densiflorus (assembly GCA_030021035.2). Classification (NCBI taxonomy): domain Eukaryota; kingdom Viridiplantae; phylum Streptophyta; class Magnoliopsida; order Fagales; family Fagaceae; genus Notholithocarpus; species Notholithocarpus densiflorus. The sequence continues at coordinate 601,902 of JARYZH020000113.1, read as the reverse complement.
AAAACCGTGAAAGTCCACATAAGGAGGGTCGGAACCCCAGAAGTCTGCAGGATCGAGGTCGTTAATCTCAGGTTGATCAAAATGTGCAAAAAAGGCTGTGGCCTCACCCACGGGGTCTGGAACCACGGCAGAACTACTGCCCACCTCAAACTGAGAAGTGACAGTAGGCAACGGACCTAACAAGGAGCATGAAACGTAACATGAGAAACCGTGAGCTAAGAGCAATAAACTTAAGAAAAAGAAATAAGGGAGGAGATGAGAAACTCACCAGGACCTGTGGGAATGGGGGCTATAGGTACGACAGAAACAGGTACAGAAGGTACGGCAGAAATAGGTACAGAAGGTACAGCAGAAATGGGCGCTGTGGGAATAGCAGAAACGGGTGCTATGGGTGTGGCAGGAGCAGCGGCTGAAGGCATACCAACATCTGCTGCGACCCCTGGCCCCTCAAAAGTCTCTGCAAAAAAACAAGGAAATAGGCATACAAATAAAGGGAGATTGCAGCAAAAGGGGAGACGCAAGTACATACGTGTAAGGAAGAAGATGATAAAAAAGGGGGAAGAATGAACTTGGCAAAAACAAAAAAGGAAGGGAGAAAGGCACATACCCATGAATCGGTGGGTGGGTCTCTCTCTCTTTATGCTGAAAACCCAAAGTCCTTTCTCTCTCACAGATCAGTGGGTCTCTCTCTCAAATCGATGGGTGGGTCTTTCTCTTTCATCTCTCAATCTCTCAGCTTGGTGGTAGAGATTGCGGTGGAGATAGGTGGTAGAACAGAGCTCAATGGTGGAGATAGCGGTGGAGACAAGTGGAAGATTTGTGGTGGAGATTGTAGTGGAGATTTATGGGTTTGTTTCTGGGTTTCTTGAATTTGTTGGTTAGTTTCACGAATTTTTATGGGTTTCTCGAATCTGTGGGTTAGTTTCTCGAATTTTTCTGGGTTTGATATTTGTGGGTTTGTTTCTGGGTTTCTTGAATTTGTGGGTTAGTTTCTCGAATTTTTCTGGGTTTGAAATTTATGGGTTTGTTTCTGGGTTTCTCGAATTTATAGGTTAGTTTCTCAAATTTTTCTGGGTTTAAAATTTTTGGGTTTGTTTATGGGTTTCTCGAATTTGTGGGTTAGTTTCTTGAATTTTTTTGGGTTTGAAATTTATGGGTTTGTTTCTCGGTTTGATATTTGTATTGAGGGTTTGATTTTTCATGTGATGTCTTGGGTTTGCTGGAGATTGATGGTTGGGTTTGGGTTTGTGTTCTTTGTATTTTGAATCTTTGAAGGTCTTTGTATTTTGTAGATTTGTGTCCTTTGATTTTACGTTTTCCATGTTGGTATGTTCTTGATTTTTTAATTTCCTCGGTAACCAAACATATAATTTGAGGAAGAACATGAACATGTTCTTCATGATGACTGGGAAGAACATAATGTAAAGAATTTTTTTATTTAATTTTTTTAAATAATCTGTTTTTAAATTTTTTTTATTTAATTAAAATTAATAAATTAAATTTTTTTTTAATTTAGAGGCTGACTGGAATTTTTTAATAGTAAAATAAAAAATTTTATTATTATTTTAATAGTTCCATTTGCCAACTAGGATTTTGCCGTTAGGGCACTTACGAAAATGACTAAAATGGATAGCATTTTTCTAAATAGGAACTAAATGTGGTAAAAATAAAAAGTAGGGACCAAAATAGAAATCGGATTAAAATGTAGGGACTAAAAGTGCATTTACGCCTAAAGCTTATTACCAAAATTTGGAAATGCCAACACTACTGAATTTCTCGCCAAAGGCTATAATTGCGCTCACAATGCATCAATAGAGTATCAAATCAAGACCATATTCTCTCTACCAAATGCGTTAAAAACAAAAGGCAATATATATCTAATATTTATTCTCCTGTGGTTGTATCTAAACTTGCCTCTAGGTGTATATATATCATCTTGTCTTAAAGTGTTGCAAGATGCAACTTTTTTTTTTTTTTTTTTTTTTGAGAATCTTGCAAGTTGCAACTTAAAAACTAGTTTTGGGCCCCTTCTCACCAAGCAAATATTGTTAGGACCTCAACTTCTGAGTCTTCTACTGATCTTCCTCCATAGGCTACTAAAGAGCCACATTTGATCAGCAGACCTTCAGTGAATTTGGTCGACTATAAGATTATACCATCAATATAATAAGTCGTCAATAGTACTGACGGCTGTTACACACATTAATGACTCGATCTTAAATCCTTTTCTTAACAAGCTCTGAACGTTACGGACTTCAGTAGATAGCCTTAGATAGCTAAGCTGACCGTTGTAAAAACGTTACAAGACTTTATACGAGGATATAATAGCATTCAACAGGATAATCAAAGCCTCCAACATCTGGCACAATAAATGCCCCGAGCATTTATTCACAGACATGCTATATAAAGGCAAACAACAACAAGTAAAAGGGGGGCACGCATACACTTACACACTATGCTCAGTCTGTCTCTTACATTACTCTATTTCTCAAGGAGATAAACTTACTTAAGCATCAGAGGCTCCCCCGGGACCCTAGGTGCCCTCTTACATTGTTTCTTTGAAACAGGCACTGACAGTCGTCCATACCAGTGACGAGAAACATACTGACGAGCTGCAGTTTTTTGCTTCATCAGCTACTACCCTTATTAGCTGACTTTGAGCATAGATTGACCAAAATTGGTCCATTCTTCTACTGCCTGTCCATTGCCATAAGTACAACCTTTTGGTTTTTTAACCAAGCACGTTGCAATTATATGAACCTATTTATTAATTTCAGACAAGTATTCATTAGCTTCCAATCTTTTAATTATATAAGCCACATAGGATTCATTTCCTCTTCACATTTATCTATCATGGTGACACATATCTTGTTTCAAAGCTCTCTTAATTTTCTTTCAATTAGGCAACTTTGTGAACTTGGTCTTGTGGTCCACTTTTATGAGATAAACTAGGATGTGGAAGATTCATGGATGTGCCAATTAATTGGGACAAGCTGTAAGGTAGAAGGTTTCCCCTCTGCTGGTCCCTTCCAATTTGTCTCTCCCTATTGTCGCTAGTCGGCAGTAGTACTAGGCTGTAAACAAACCAAGCCGATTGTGAACAACTCGGGCTCGGCTCGATAAAAAGCTCGTTCATGTTTGTTTGTTTATAAATAAGTCAAGCTTGAGCCTTAGTTTTTAGCTTGTTTGATAAACAAGCCGAGCCTGAGCAAAAAAATTTGTTCGTGAACAAGCTCGTGAACAATCGAGCTCGATACAACACAAGCCAAGCTTAAGCTCGTAATAGCTTAATAAAAGGCTTGATATATATTTGCTAAATAAACTAAATATTTTTACATTGCACATATTTTAATAATAAAATTTCCCACATGAGACAACTTTTCAGTACCCATTGCTTTAAGTTTTTTTCTTTGCTGGACTTCACTATCTTATCCTTTTGTTGTCTTTTCCTATTATTTTCGTGTGTTATAGTTTACTAGTTTAGTCATTTACTAAGTATCCTTTCCATCTGAATACACTATATCTTAATATAGTTTAGTTTCTTCTCAGTTCTCTCTAGTGAAACTTCACAATTTAGTTCTATCATTAAACAAAAAAAAAAAACCCAATTCAGTTTTATTCAAACTGAAATTCTCGGCTATCACTCAATGAGTCCATGTCTATCCTATGCAGTCTGTAGCCTAAATCTCTTAGGATCTCTTGGAAAGACTGAAGCTTCTTTGAGAAGCTTCAATCTTTCTCTCTTTTATCACCAGTTTCTTTCTTTTCCCCAAAATTTCACAAAGAATTGATTAGCTCTCTCTCTCTCTCTCGTGAGGCCAAGTAAATTCCACCAAATCTGCCCTATATCTCTTTGCAACAGATGAACAAGTCCTAGATTTGGAAGAGTTAGATGCTAGCAAAGAGGATTTAGAGTCCGGTGTTTACCGAATCACCATGTAATTTAAGGGTTCTAGTGGGTGTGCAAAGAGCTCCGACAACAGCTCTAAATCCGGTGTAGTATTTGGCATCACTACCATCTTCGCTCTCTACCTCCATCCTCCAAGACGTTCATAGCCTTCTCTCACCATAGGTAAATTTTCATGTTTAAAAATTTTCTATATATTTTTATAGTTGTTTGCACTGTAGTTTGTTTGATATTGCAAAATCGTTTTGATTTCCAAGTTATGGTTGTTTATGAAATTTCTATATAACTTAGAAAAATCTTGTTGGTTGAATTCGTTTGATAATAACTTAACTTTGTAATTAGTGGATTGTGGTTGTGGAGTCTGGTATGTAGTTTGGAATGGGTCTGTGCTTTTCTTTTCCTGAGGTGCAGAGTCCTCTGTGGTTAGCTACTAAAAATGTTATAGTTTCTTTGTACTTAGCTTTGTTTTGTGCTATGTGCTATGTGTTTTTGGATATCAAATTTGATTTCTTGTTTATTCATATATGTTTTGGAATGTTAATTTATTTAGATTTGTGAAGTGGAGAGTCAACAAATGGATGCTCATGCTACTGAAAATCTAGATGCAGTAATTAATATTGATGAGAATGAAGAATCTATAAAAAATAATGATGTCAAACTTGAAGAAAATCCATTTGAACAAAAGAAAAGGAAAAGGACTTCTGTGATTTGGAATGACTTTAATGAAATTATTCTTCCTGATGGAACAAAAAAGGTTCAATGTATTCACTGCCTTAAAAGACTTGCCTATAGTAATAATGGTGCAACAACACAATACCATAGGCACTTGAAAGGTTGTCTAAGTCGTAAACTAGCTTATAAGAAGCAAAAACAGTTAGCTGTAAATGAAGGTGGGGTGGAAAGTGAGGTGGCAATAGCAAACTTTAAGTATGACCATGCCAAGGTCAGGGAAAAGGATTCACATATGATCCTTGTGCATGAATACCTTTTAATATGATGGAGCATGAGGTTTTTAATGTTTTTATGAAAACTACTACTCCATATTACCAGAAAATTTCACGCAATACTGCAAGGAATGATTGCATTTCTACTTTTGAGTTGGAGAAGAAAAAATTGAAGACTATGCTTGGTAGTGTCAATAAAGTTAGCCTTACTGCAGATTTTTGGAAATCTGGAAAAAAAATTGGATATATGTGTCTCCCCTGTCATTTTGTTGACTCTAGTTGGAAATTACAAAAGCGAATTATAAATTTTTGTGATGTACCACCTCCATATTCCGGAGTTGTAATTTCTGATGCTATCTTTAAGTCTTTGCTTGATTGGGGGCTTGAAAACAAGGTGTGTACAATAACCTTGGACAATGCTAACAACAATGATGCAGCTGTAAGAATTTTGAAAGATGATATCAAAAGGAAACTCATGTTGGGTGGCAAGATCTTTCATGTACGTTGCTGTGCACATATCATTAATTTGTTGGTACAAGATGGGTTGAGTGAGATTGAAACAGTGATTGAAAATGTCCGTGAAAGTGTGAAGTATCTAATTGCATTAGAAGCTCGTCTTATAAAGTTTGGTGAGATTGCAAAGAAATTGCAATTACCGTCCAAGAAGTTGATCTTAGATTGTCCCACACGTTGGAATGCAACATATGCAATGTTGGCTGCTGCCTTGGAGTTTAGAGAGGTGTTCCCTAGGTACAAAGATAGAGATGCGGGGTATAATTGGCTGCCTAGTTATGAAGATTGGGATAGGACAGAACATGTGTGCAATTTTTTATCAGTTTTTGAAGAAGTCACAACTGTCATATCAGGAAGTGAATATCCAACTGCAAATATATTCCTTCCTGAGATTTGGAAGATAAAAGAAGTTTTAAATGAGAAGTCACTTGATGAAAATGATTACATTAGTGCTATGGCATGTAAGATGAAGTTAAAGTTTGACAAATATTGGGGTGAATGCAACTTTGTAATGGCCATAGCTGCTGTGTTAGATCCTCGGTTCAAAATGACTTTGATAAACTTTTCCTTTCCAAAGATCTATCAAGGGTTTGAAGTAGCTAGAAACATTGATTGTATTCATGATTCCTTATACGAACTTTATAATGAATATGTTGTAGATTATACTTCAAGCAATGCTGGACAAAGTGCATCTAAATCCATTGAAGGTAGTAGTAGTGTTGGTGGCAATAATTCAAAGTTTAAAACTAGAGGTAGAATGGAGTTTGATCAGTTTGTTAGAAATGCTGATAACATACTGATGTAGAACAGACAGCACATGCCTTCCTAGAGCAGCAGGGGCGCAGGAAGTCACAACGCAAGATCAAAGGGGGGTACTAGTAGGGGCCATCGGGGTAACAGTGTCGGAATTGCATGAAATTTGGTAGGTTGAAGGGAAACGGCGTTCTAATCCAGATTCATGTGCCATGATCATCGCCAAAATTTAGGCGAATTCCTTCATTAAGGCCCCGATAACAGTGTTTTTGCTATTTATAGTAATATTTGTTTTTCCTTAATAACTTTTAGTTTAAAAGTCAGAATAAGGTCCCGTCTGTTTTGGGACGACCTTTAAGGTCAGTGGTTTATGATTCTACATTTAACTCAATTTTGCCATTTTTGGTAAAATTTGGTATTTTTGTCACCTAATCGCGTAATTAATGCAAATTAGGGTTTTAGACGTTTTCCTTAGTATTTATATGTTTTGTAGCCGTCAGAGGCAGATTAGACTATTATCAATAAACACAGACGTTTTGTCAAATTTTCTTCTGGTGGATTCCAGTTTTATTCTCCTTGTGGATTCAGGGAAACCCCTTGTGGATTCGAGGTTTACTACCAGGAACTAACAGTTTAGTTTCTGTTCCATCAAGAGAGCATCGTGCGTGCTTTCTTTAGGCTTCTGCGACATCAGTTGGTATCAGAGCCTTGACTTACCCTGGTCTGATGGCTAATCGACGAGACGGTGACCACCACAACAATGACAGCAGTGATGACGTCAAAAACCCAGTCTTCACTAGGGCTGAGTTCCTTGATTTTCGTGATGAAAATCAACAATTTCGTGATGCAACCTAGAAGACTCTAGACCAGATTCAAGAAGCGCTTGCCACCTTGCTTAACCGAAACCCTAATCGTGATGACGAAGAGCGACGTGATAACCGAGCGCGTGGCCCTCCCCATCGTGGTCTAAACCGGAACAGGCAGCAAGATTACAATGAAGAGAACAGTGAGGATGAGGAGTATGCAGAGAGAGTCCTTGGGAATCATCGTGGTCCTGCGAGGGATAATGGCCGTGATTATCAGGAGCAGAGGGACTATTGAATGAAAGTAGAGTTACCATCCTTTAATGGTAATGTCTCTATTGAGGAGTATCTGGATTGGGTCAGTGAGGTGGAAAAGTTTTTCGATTATATGGGTACTGTAGATGACAAACAGGTGTGTTTGGTGGCCTACAAATTGAAGGGAGGAGCATCTGCCTGGTGGGATTGTGTTCAATTAAACTGTACCCGTGAACGAAAGCTTCCAATACGATCATGGAGGAGAATGAAGAGATTAATGGCAGATCGGTTCTTACCACCAGATTACCAGCAGGAGTTGTTCAGACAGTACCAGGATTGCAGGCAGGGTACTCGGACAGTTAATGAGTACATGGAGGAGTTTGACAGGCTGGCGAATCGTAATGATTTGGAGGAGACTGAAGATCAACGGATATCCAGATTTGTACACGGGTTGCGAGTTTCCATCCGAGATCAGGTATCCTTACAAACCCTATATACTTTGAATGAGGCTGTAACCCTATCCAAGAAAATAGAATATCAGCATCTCAGGGCAGGTTCGAAGTTTTCCAACCGTAATTCGGAGTCCTCTAGTTCCACTGCCAACAAAGGTAAACAGCCCATGTTTACACCATGATCACAACCCGTGGTTAGGGAGAATAGTGGTGTCAACCAATCCACAGTGGCAGTAGCAGGTTCCGCAGCCCAGCCGATAGCGAATGCCAACCCCTATGCTAGGCCAACTGGGAATAAGTGCTACAGGTGTGGAGAACTAAGACATCGATCTAGTACTTGCCCTAAGCGAGCCGCAGTGAATCTGGTGGTGGCAGAAGAGGGCGAGGTAGAAGGTGAACATGAGGGTGAAGAGGTGTATAATGATGCTGATCCGTATGCCTATGATCCCAATGAGGTCCAAGAGGACGAGGAAGGCGTGCCATTAGGGCGGTCTTTGGTGATTCAGAGGTTGTTGCTCACACCAAGGGTGGAATACGGTGATCAACGGAATGAGATCTTCCGAGCACGATGCACCATCAGTAAGAGGGTATGTGATCTGATCATTGACAGTGGCAGTGTAGAGAACATTGCGTCGAAGAGTTTGGTTACCAAGCTGGGACTGAAAACAGAAAAGCATCCCTCTCCATACAAGATAGGTTGGATCAAGAAAGGTACAGAAACTCTTGTTACTCAACAATGTTGTGTTACTTTTTCTATGGGTAAATGTTATGTAGATGAAGTAATTTGTGATGTTGTTGAAATGGATGCATGTCATTTAATATTGGGTAGACCTTGGCAGTATGATGTAGATGCTACTCATAGGTGTAAGGATAATGTGTATGTGTTTTTTAAGAATGGCAGAAAAATTGTTCTTGGTCCTATTAAGGAAGGCAGTATACCCAAAGCTTCTAAAGTGGAGGGGAAGCCAGCACTCCTCATAGTGAACAATGAAGATGAGTTTGACAGGGAGTGTAAGAAGTTGAAACAGGTAGATGCTGTAGTGGTGACGGATGGTGAGCCAAAGAAGGTTACTAAGATACCTGAGGCAATTAAACCATTGATCAAGGAGTTTGAAGAGCTTTTTCCAAAAGAGCTGCCTGCAGGTTTACCACCAATGCGCGACATCCAGCATTGCATTGATTTAGCTCCTGGAGCTAGTTTACCAAATCTGCCACATTACAAGATGAATCCTCAAGAGGGTCAGAGTCTACAGGGGCAGGTGGATGAGCTTTGAGCAAGGGGCAGATTAGGGAGAGTATGAGTCCATGTGCAGTACCGGCCTTGTTAACACCGAAGAAGGATGGGAGCTGGCGTATGTGTGTGGATAGTCGGGCCATCAACAAGATCACAGTCAGGTATCGATTTCCTATTCCCCGACTAGATGACATGTTTGATATGTTGAGTGGGTCCAAGTGTTACACCAAGCTGGATCTCAAGAGTGGGTATCACCAGATTCGGATCCGACCTAGAGATGAGTGGAAGACAGCTTTTAAGACAAATGAGGGGTTATATGAGTGGATGGTAATGCCTTTTGGATTGTCCAATGCTCCCAGCACTTTCATGAGACTTATGAATCAGGTATTGAAACCATTTATTGGAAAGTTTGTGGTAGTTTACTTTGACGATATCCTGATTTACAGTAAAACAGAAGCAGCCCACTATAATCATGTGCGAGAAGTATTAGCGGTGTTGCAGGCCAATGAGTTGTATATCAACTTGAAGAAGTGCAACTTCTTGATTGATAAGTTGCTGTTCTTAGGGTATGTGGTCAGTGCGGATGGGATTCATGTTGATGAGGACAAGGTCTGTGCAGTCAGAGAATGGCCAACCCCAAAGACAGTGAGTGATGTGCGAAGCTTCCACGGGCTAGCAACTTTCTATCGGAGATTTGTTCGAGATTTCAGTAGCATAGTAGCCCCTATCACTGAGTGTCTGAAGAAGGGGAGGTTCTCATGGGGAAAGGAGGCAGAACAAAGCTTTGCCTTGATCAAGGAAAAGCTGAGCACAGCCCCAGTTTTGGCATTACCCAACTTCGATAAGGTGTTTCAGGTGGAGTGTGATGCATCTGTGGTTGGGATAGGCGCTGTTCTTTCACAAGACAACAGACCAGTAGCATTCTTCAGTGAGAAAGTTTGTGAAGCTCGAAGTAAATGGTCGGCCTATGAGTTGGAGTTCTTTGCTGTAGTACGGACTCTTAAGCATTGGGAGCACTACCTGATTCAGAGGGAGTTTGTATTATATACGGATCATCAGGCATTGAAGCACATCAACAGTCAAGTTAGCATTAACAGGATGCATGCTCGGTGGGTAGCTTATATACAGCGCTTCCATTTCACATTGAAGCACAAGTCTAGTGTCACTAATAAGGTGGTTGACGCATTCAGCAGGCGAGCATCTTTGTTGACCACCCTACGTACTAAAGTTGTAGGGTTTGATTGCCTTAAGGAGATGTAAGAGAATGATGAAGATTTTGGTGATATTTGGGGTAAGTGTCAACAAACTCATACTGCTGTCAATAGTATGTACATCCAGGATGGTTTCCTTTTTCGGGGTAACCAATTATGCATCCCTAAAAGTTCATTGAGGGAGAAGATTATTAGGGAGCTGCATGGTGGAGGTTTGGGTGGACATATGGGCAGAGATAAGACTACAGCAACGGTGGAAGAGAGGTATTATTGGCCACAACTCAAAAGGGATGTCAGCAATCATGTGAGGAAGTGTCCAATCTACCAAATTGTTAAGGGTCAGTCTCAGAATACTGGTTTATACATGCCTTTGCCAGTTCCACAAGCACCATGGGAGGATCTGTCTATGGACTATATATTGGGTTTTCCTCGAACCCAGCGAGGTATGGATTCTGCTTTTGTTGTGGTTGACAGGTACTCGAAGATGTCCCATTTCATAGCATGCAAGAAGACTTCAGATTCTACTCGAGTGGCCAACCTGTTCTTTAAAGAAGTTGTGCGTTTGCATGGAGTGCCAAAGTCCATCACCTTTGACCGGGATACATAGTTCATTAGTCACTTCTGGCGGACTTTGTGGAAACGTTTTGACACTTCCTTGAATTACAGCAGCACTAGTCATCCACAGACTGATGGCCAGACAGAAGTGGTTAATCGCATTTTGGGGAATCTGATCCGGTGTATCTCAGGCAAGAAACCCAAGTAGTGGGATCTTGCATTGTCCCAAGCAGAGTTTGCATACAATAGCTCAATCAGTAGAAGCACTGGTAAATCTCCATTTGCCATCGTTTACTGCGTGCCCCCAAAACACGCTTTGGACTTGGTACCTTTACCAGAGCTTCCAGGAGTGAGTTAAGCAGCAGAGAATATGGCTGACCGTATTCAGGCCATGCAAGAGGAGGTGAGGCAGAAACTTGAAGCTACAAATGCCAAGTACAAGGAAGCTGCTGATAAGAAGAGGCGTGAGAAGATCTTCAATGTTGGGGATTTAGTGCTGGTCTATCTTAGAAAGGAGAGATTTTCTATTGGTACCTACAACAAATTGAAGGACAAGAAGTATGGGCCATTTCAGATTACTAAGAAGATCAACAACAATGCTTATGTGGTCGCTCTTCCTCCAGACATGAGCATTTCTTCTACCTTCAATGTTGCTGACTTGTATGATTATCATCCTCTTGATGAACCAAATAGTGGGAACTCGGGGTCGAGTTCTTTTCAAGTGGGGGGGACTGATGTAGAACAGATAGCACATGCCTTCCTAGAGCAGCAAGGGCGCAGGAAGTTACAACGCAAGATCAAAGGGGGGTACTAGTAGGGGCCATCGGGGTAACAGTGTCGGAATTGCATGAAATTTGGCAGGTTGAAGGGAAATGACGTTCTGATCCAGATTCATGACGTATGCCATGAACGTCGCCAAAATTTAGGCGAATTCCTTCATTAAGGCCTCGATAACAGTGTTTTTGCTATTTATAGTAATATTTGTTTTTCCTTAATAACTTTTAGTTTAAAAGTCAGAATAAGGTCCCGTCTGTTTTGGGACGACCCTTAAGGTCAGTAGTTTATGATTCTGCATTTAACTCAATTTTGCCATTTTTGGTAAAATTCGGTATTTTTGTCACCTAATCGTGTAATTAATGCGAATTAGGGTTTTAGACGTTTTCCTTAGTATTTATATGTTTTGTAGCCGTCAGAGGCAGATTAGACTATTATCAATAAACACAGACGTTTTGTCAAATTTTCTTCTGGTGGATTCCAGTTTTATTCTCCTTGTGGATTCAGGGAAACCCCTCATGGATTTGAGGTTTACTACCAGGAACTAATAGTTTAGTTTCTGTTCCATCAAGAGAGCATCATGCGTGCTTTCTTTAGGCTTCCGCGACATCACATACAACCAACAAAATCAGATTTGGATGTGTACTTGGAAGAAGGTGTCTTTTTATGCTCGGATGATTCAGACTTAGACTTTGATGCTTTGGAGTGGTGGAAGGCTAACAACCTAAAATTTCGCATTCTCTCAAAAATGGCATCTGACATACTTTCCATCCCAATCACCATAGTAGCTTCAGAATCTGCATTCTCTACAGGAGGTAGAGTAATTGATGTGTATCGAGCTTCTTTATCAACAAAAACTGTACAAGTTTTACTTTGTGGCGGTGATTGGTTTCGACCTCTTTACAAAACTAAGAAACCATCAAAAGTAAGCGTTCATCACATTTATTAATTCTATTCCGAAAAACAACTTATATTTATTTTAATTTTTGTCTATTGTAACAAAGACTTGGAATCTAAAGCTTCTAATTTTTTTTTTGTAGGTTGAACCGGGGTCTACTAGCATCACGGAGATAGCCATACCTTTTCCAAAATGATGCTATCTTAAGTGTATTGTTTAGTATGTGTGTGTGTCTTTTTTTTTTCATTAAATGTTTTTTTATACTTCTTCTTTTTTTTTTTTTTTTAATAATGATCTTGAAAGCTTATATTTGCTTTTACATGCAGTTGGAAGGATAATGAGTTGAAGGATTTTTTGTTGTGGATGTTAGTTTTTTGTGTTTGCAAGAGGGTGTAATTGGTATGTGCTTTGTTATTTGATAATGGTCTTTTATATCTATGATTTTCTTATACTTGCAAAGGGCATGTTATGTTGATATGGTGCATATTGATAATACAACTATAATAATGTAAAGTTGATTTTCTCTTAATTTACTGAATATTGACTATAATTATCATCTTCCCCTATAATTTCTAATGTCTTTTTATTATTTTTGGTTGTTTTGTATGCAGGTTGTTGGTTTTTTGATCTGGTGCATATTAAAGACCTTTCGGTGGAATATGTTCTGATCTCGTGCATAAAGACCTAGATTTGTGAATGATAGATGGTCTTTTGTTTAAAAAAAACTAAATATTCTTTTTGTTAATGGCATGGTGTTTAGCATATGATAACTTAGCATATGGTGATATGGATACTTTTGAAATGTCATGCCAAGAGGGTCTTTTTTTTTTTTTTTTGAAGATTATAGCTGCACAGATGAGAAATGTGGATTTAAGAATTGTATTTTGAACAAATATTAAAGCTAGAGACAAGGAAGTATGAATGGATAGATTTAATTATGTAAAGCTTTAATTTGAGAAATTGCTAATCACAGGTGGAGTTAGAAGCATGAACAAATGAGTATATTATTTTCTTATTTTTGTTTACTTGATTGTTGGAGATTTTAGCAGATTTGAGCACTTGATAATGCAATTTTGTTAGATCCCAAGCAAAAAAGCTTGACTTGAGCTTGAGTTTGAGCTTGATGTTAAGCTCGAGCTTGGCTTGATTAATTTATCAAGCCAAGCCAAGCTGAGCTCAAGCTTTTGGGTTTTCCCACGAGCTCGAGTTCAAACATTATATTTAGGCTTGTCTCGAGCTCAAGCCAAGCTTGAGAATTTGATTTTTACTGACGAGCCAAGCTCAAACAGGCACTACTCGCTTAAGCTTGGCTCATTTACAGCCCTAGTCGCTACCACCATCACACACCATACTTGTGACACTCTTATTCAGGTTATGCATCTTTGTTTCGTCTTCATTTATTAGCTTCTTAAGGATACTTAGATTTTATAAATTTTATAAATTTTGAATCTCTTGACGTCTTGAAAAAAAATAAAAATTTTTTTTTTTTGATATGATAAACACATTTAATTGTTAATAGTGAGTTCCAGTTAGCTCAACTGGTAAAGTCTTTTGTAGTTGAATAAAAAATCTGAGGTTCGATCCTCAGTTACACCAAAAAACCAATTTGTGTTTTGGTCTGATGATAAAAAAATAATAGCGTAACTAATTACACTTCACTCCCTTGAGGTTTGGGGTTGAGGTTTAATTTGGGGGAATAAGTAATGACACTCCACTCCAAATTTGAAGGGAAAAAACATTTACCTCCTTTGAGGTTTGAAAAGATTAACACTGCCCCCCTTTTGTTTATATTAGTGATTAAATATTCTAATTTTTTATAAGAATTTCTTTTCAAAAGTTTAACCATTATTAGTAAAAAAAAAAAAAAAAGCTAATGAATTAAGAATAAAAATGCAAAAATTTATCATAACCTGTTGAAATACACTTTATTTAAAAATTCACACTTACCTGTTGAAAAAAGAAAGAAAAAATTAAAATTCACACTTAATATTTTAAAATACACTTTATTTAAAAATTTAAAACAATAAATTTTAATTATGAAATAAAATAATTTTAGAAACTTGTGCTTAAGCAAAGGGTTGGTTAGTACGCAACATTTTTAATATTAATTTAATAAAGTTTTGCCAATTAAATGTCTAGGGGGAAATTGTTTTTTCCTTTCAAGTTTGAGGTGAAGTGTTATTTCCCCCAAATCTTAAGGGAGGAGAATATAATTACCCAAAAAATAATTATCAAGAGCGGACGCCACAGATTGAAACTAGGACTGTCTCTATGTTATGGCAAAAGGTCTCCTAATATAGAAAGGCCCAAAATATGGGGGCAATAACCGTTTTTATTTTTAATTTAAAAAAAAGTGAGTTAAGTATACATTTTTTCCCCACTCTAAAAAATTTCTAAAATATTAGAGTTATGCTAGTATATTAAAAGTTTTATTTAGAACTTTATTTTTTTGTTTTCTTATTATTTAAAAATGGTATTAGAATTGCGTTTCTGTTGCTTTTAGAAGTCCTCTTCGGTCATTGTGCCAAATTCCTACACTTGAGCATGCTTTGGTTGCTCTGCTCCAGCAACACTCGAAACCTACTCTGGAGTAAGGACCATTCCTGTACATTTTTCAATGAGATCGACCATTTGCAACCATAAATGATCAACTTTTGTCCAAATTGATCCCAAAATCAATTCCAAATGGTAGATTGATCGTTCAGCTCAAACCAGAGTTAGTTTTGAGGATCTACTATTCTCACAACCCTCTAGAAGATTCTGCTTGTCTTCCCACCCATTCGCCAACTTTAGTCACACACCCACCCATGCTGGTGATTCAAATAATAATTCATATAGCCACCACTCGTTAAGACACAACATTGCTCACTTGTTATCACTTGCTCAGCCACGTCAGCCATATTTGACACAAAAGTATCTAGGTCAACATTCTTGCCACATTAGTAGTATAATGTTAGCATTTTTGTCACTTTTATATCTACCAAATCCACGGCTAGTCATTGCTGATGAGTAGTGTAAAATGGTTGTACATAAAGTGACCGTCATTACTAAGGACGATCGTCATTATTAAGAACGATCGTAAGCACATATTAATACACAGATATAAATTCCTCACTTAAATGACACAAGTGTAACGGATGTACAGCCTTTCCAGCCACCAACTCACAGCTGTCACAGCTGATCATTACGTAGCCGTTACAAGACATTGAATGGGGAGGTTAAATGGCTATTAAATGAGTCATTTAACCCTCCAGCTCAACCATAACGCCTGAGAAGATAAATGCACAAAGCATTTGACGGATAGCGGTAAAATGCTCATCCATATTGCAAACTGTCCAAGTTAATGATGAGTAAAAGTATGGACGAGCGTAAGCGCATTTATTCCAGATAGCATTTAATGACCAAATGATGAATGAGCGCAGAGCCGTTACCATTGTCCAATGATGTGCATTTAATGGCCATTACGAACGTTAAAGGGCCGGGATTAAGTGGTCATTATTGAGTCATAAATCTTCTAGCTCAAGTACAATGTAATAGAGGCCAACAGATTGGACATTTACTCACACAAATGCTATATAAAGCTAGGAGAGACAAGTAAGTGATTGATATTGGACGCACACAAATTGCTCTACAGATTATAGATTTCTAAAGAGTTTAAGCTAATTTAAGTATCGGAGGGTCTTTGGCAAGCCCCAAACCAGTGTCATTATTTACTTAGTGTTTTCTCTCATACAGGATATAAAGGTCATCCATCGCACTAACGAGTAACATATTAACGAGGCGAAATCGCATTTTATCAATTGCCATGCTAGCATCTGCACCTTCAATACTATCAAATCAACACAAGCACGTTGTTGACATATAATTGCCATGCGCATGATGGGACACCTCTGATTTTGAGCTTATAGGTCAATTTGGATTCACGTCCACGTTTGCGTTTGGGGCGCTTTTTTTTTTTTTTTTTTAAACCAGCGTGTTATGCACTGTTCATTGGCCATGAACAGTGAATTTAGGCCAATGAACAATGCCAAACAATAATAAACAGAAAAAAAAAATTATTTTTTTTATTGTTTTCAGTTTTCAGCAAAATAAGTTGTATCCAAACGCATACTTTATATGATTTGCGTTTCTTTCCTCAAACCATGCGTTAACATTTTTCAAGTAAAGATGGTTAATAACAAAGAAAAAAAAAATTAAAAGATGCAGAAAAGAATTTCACCAATAAGATTAATAAAATTCAAATAAATGAATAAAATATTAAGAAAATAAATGTAAATCATTTGTTTGTTGTAAACAATTTTTGCTGTGAGCAATATGCATTAAAAGAAAAAAAAGGGGGGGGGGGGGGAAGCACCATAAGATACAAAATTTAATATGGTATGATAAATTTTATGACTATACATTCTTTTTGAAAATTTGATAATTGAAAGTGGCAAATTTGAACCTCTGTTGAGAACACCAAGAAGTGTCAGTTGAGCTACAAAACTCTTGGTTTCTATGACTATATTAACTAGCAACACAAATCAAAATCTACCATTAATAATATTGATTACAATACAAACTCTCACAAATATAAACTAAACCCTAATTCTGAAATACACCAAAAGTGCTCCAGACTAACACATTAGACAAAGTCTTGTCTTCTAATACTTCCACATGAATACATTTAGCCTTAAAAGAACTAGCAAACTACATATTCAAAAAAAAATTCATTTTGTTTTTTTCTAAGAGTTTTCTTCTCTTTAAAATCAAGAATACCTCGTGGGTCAAAAAAATCAAATCATTCATAGGACATTCCAACTCCTACTTCTTGATGGACAATGAACACTATGTTACCTCCTTGATAAGAGATAGACTTTCTTTCCATATTAGAAATACTTAAATTGCTAACTATGCCCAATTATGAATATGAGTTGATTTCCAACAAATCTCCACAACGAATCAACTAAACAAAACTTCGTATTCTACCTCTCACACACAAATATATTTCAACCCAAAGCAAACTACTAAACTCTTATAAGAGTCTTCTCGTCACCCCATGTAGGTCACAACCTATATATTTAATTTCAAACTCTATTTAACTTATACTTCAATTCCTCTTAGACAAGGAATACTAAAGTATTTATTTGATAAGCAACAATTTTTCCTTCTACACAAAATTTGAATCAACTTCAAAAAAATTTATTATTGATATATGGTCAAGGTTCTTATTATAAATTGATCAACCATGTTATTTATTTATTCACTTATTGTTGAAAAGCTAATTTTTATTTATTTATTTTAGTTGGCATGTTTAAAAACAATTTTGAAAGCAAGACTTAGTGAGCATTTGGATTCAGATTATTCTCCTACGTTTGCCTCTTTTTTTTTTTTTTTTTGAACCAGCGCCTCTTGCACTGTTCATGGGATATGAACAATGCATTTAGGCCAATGAACAGTAACCCGCGCCTCTACAGTAACTTTATTATTATTTTTTTTATTGTTTTCAGTTTTCAATTTTAGTTTTCAGCAAAATAAGCGGCATCCAAACGCACCCTTACACTCAACTCATCAATTCATTTTTTTTTTTTTTTTGAGAAACAAACACACATACAAGAGAAAAGGAAAGAGATTCTAACAAAAAATGCACATCACAACTCTACTTAAAAGCTATGATAACTTTTAAGGGAGGGTGTAGCAAGTTATACTACACACAAGTGTGCCTTGACACTTACCCACGTGAACAAAGTACTAACATTTCAAAGTTACAACTTCCAAAGAGCTATCTTTTTTTTTTTTTTAAGAACTCAAGTTTCAAAAAAATATAGTGCGAAACTACTTAATTTTTTTATATACATGTGATCTGCCAATGACTAGGGCTGTCCACACGGCCTGCCAACCTGCTCAACTCGGTTAACCCGCCCATGTCTGACCCGTCGTCACCCAATGCGACGACTTCGACGGTTAGACGTAGGTTCCGAACTCTCTAACCCAACCCCATGTGGGTCGGTTGTCGATTTTTGGTTTCAAAATCCGTGACACCCAACCCGAACCAAAAGCTTTATCCTTTCTAGCGAATATTACAAATTTCAGGCCAAATTCGGCGAGATCTCGTCGAGATCTGGTCCAGATCCTTCGAGATCCGGCGAGATCTTGTCGTTATCCGACGAAATCTAGGCCAGATCTCAACAGATCTAGCCAGATTTTTATCCGATCTCGACGAAGTCGACCAGATTTCGACCCCGGTAATAAAACCCGAGGCCAACCCAAATCGACCCGAAACCAACAAGACCCAAACCAAAAAATCCGACCAAATAAGCCAGGTTGATTTCGGGTAAAATTTCCATCCACCCGAATCATTCGGGTCGAGTCCGGGTTGGGCACAAACCTGACCCGGCCTGACCCATGGACAACCCTACCAGTAACTATCAAATCTACATCATCATCTTTTCTTTCTTTCTTCTTCTTCTTCTTCTTTTTTTTTTTTTTTTTTTTTTTTTTTTGTTGAGTTACATCATCATCATCTAAGTAGATTGCACATTATTTTAATTAACTAACATTTCAATTAGGGGTTAACATATTAAATGAGACAGATTTATAATTTTAAGTATTTTTAAGGAAATATATATTTTTTACTATTGAACATATAAATATTTATATTTATTAATTTTTACATATAATTATATCAAATTAGTGGTAATCCCGAAATGGTACACCGGTATCAAGCGATACCGAAATATTTCATTTTTCAGATCAAACTGAAACGGCTTCCAGTACGGTATTGACTCCCCTGATAAGACCACATGTACATGTCAATATCATTGTATCAAGGTCCATATTTTCCGTATTTCTAAAAGGAAAGTGCTAAATTTATTAGTTTTACTTAAAATAACAAAATAATTAAAAATTTATAATATAGAGAGATTATAAGATAATAAAAATAAAATTACTTACAAGTAAAAACAGGGGCAAAGGTATATACAAGCCTGGGGGCTATGACTCCCCCAAACTTTTCAAGAAATGTTAATAAGAAAACATTATATTTCTCCTTGTGGGTGCACAAAAAACATTGCATGAGTAATTAAGAGATACAAGACTCATGAGAATCTTTACCATGCATCATCGTCCTTCTAGAGTATTCGTTAATACATTATTTGATTCTGGTTGATCAGAAGAAATTTCCTTGGATTGGTCTCTCCCTATGAAAAAGGCAGGTCGTTTGGGAGTTGGAAGGTTCACAGTTTCAACATCAAACATCTTGATAACATTCATCATAGTAGGGCGATCACCTGGATTCTCTTGTACACATAATAGGCCAATATTTACACACTTCACAAATTGATTTGCAATACAAGTATCTTGTAGGGTCTCGTCCATTAAATCCAAAACCTTTTTGTCTGTCCACAGTCTCCATGCCTGTGACAATAAAATTGGTATGAATAAAAAAATGACCAAAGCGTAGAATGATCCTATAATTAAGAAAAGTCTGCACACTTACATAACCTAGAAGGCTCATTGCTTGTTCTGACTGATAAAAACTTGTGTTCTTTTTTCCACTTATAATCTCTAGTAGAACAACTCCAAAACTGAAAACATCAGATTTGACTGAAAAAATTCCATCTACTGCATATTCCGGAGAGATATAACCACTGCATTGCAATGGTCATAATAAACTATAATATTAGCAAGGAAATTATGGGCATATTCTCTAAATAATGTTTTAGGATTTAAGATTTTCAAAATGTTTTTTTGATAGATAAGATATGCCATAATATGTAATAACATAAACAACTGACTACAATAATCATGTTGTTTGTAAGAAACATACTGTGTTCCAACTATTTTAGTTGTGTTTGCCTCAGTTTGTGTGCCACCAACAATCCTCGCCAATCCAAAATCAGATATTTTGGGGTTCATTTTTTGATCTAGAAGAATGTTACTGGTTTTCAAATCTCTATGAATGACCCTTAATCTAGAGTCATGGTGAAGATAAAGAAGTCCTCGAGCAATTCCCCAAATGATGTTGAAGCGCATCTCCCAATCCAAAAGTACACTTTGCTTTTGATCTTGCAAGTTTTCATTTCCATTTCAAAGAACGGTTTTAGTAACTATAATAAGCAATCAATTACTAAAATAAGAAACAATGTGAACATAACATGGATAGTAAAATATTAGGGAGTAGGTTTAAAAACTAACCAAATATAAAGAAGTCTAAACTTTTATTCGGCATGTACTCATAAAGTAAAATTTTTTCAGTCCATTTTATGCAATATCCATAGAGTTTGACAAGGTTTCGATGTTGAAGTCTTGCAATCAATACCACTTCGTTCTTAAATTCTTGTAAACCTTGACTCGAGACCCTTGAAAGCCTCTTTACTGCAATTTCTTGACCATTTGGAAGTTTACCCTGAAACCAAAATTCCAATAAACAATATTACCATTAACCAAAAACTATTTGCATGGTATGAACATTAATGACAAATAAATGTTGCTGAAATTACCTTGTAAACAGGCCCATAGCCTCCTTCTCCAAGCTTGTTTTCATTTGAGAAGTTATTTGTAGCAATTAGTATGCTTTCCAAATCAAAAAAAGGAACATCTATGCCTTTTTCATCTTCTTCTTCGAACTCACTTAAGTCTATCAAAGCTTGGACATGTCTTTCACTGTTTAACAGCCTTTGTGCTCGATTTCTTTGATCAATTTTTCTATTTTCTAAATTCAAAAGATACTTCTATGTCTTAGTTCACATCTTAATCACATGGAAGAACTTATAAATATTTGTATTCATATTCAAATTGACAAAAACTATAAATTGTGCATAGCATGCGTTTTGAAAGGTAGTTACCTTGTCTCTTGGCTATGTTTCTATGCCATATGTAAACAGAGCTAATGGCACAGAGAATACTCACACTAGTTATTCCAATAATCAGAAGCAATGTCACCCACTTTTCTGATGGCAAAGAATAGACAGGAAAGAAAAAGTACTTGTCATACTTTAATAAAATGAATGTGAACAAAAGCATCTTAAATCATATTTTGTTATCATGAACATGCGCAAATGATTGGTTTAAACGATGATAATTAGCAGGATTCAATTGATGTTGTTTTCATCAATTGTGTAATTATAATGTTATTGTTGTGCAAAATACAAACTTTAGGACAAAAATGAAATTGTATATATGAAACTCAAATCAGATATAAATGTGTGCGCAAGCAAGTGTGCACACAATACATACTATTTTTCATATAAAATTGAATAAGTCATATTATTGAGTAATGGCAAAATCTGTGTTTTATTTTTAAAAATTGATTTTAAATTGAACATTTATATGATATTCGTAATGTTAAGATCAATGAGTTTAATTTAATAATGTGTTATGAGATGATTTTTGCTTTATTGAAACTTTTAATTTCTTGAACATTTAAATTGTTATTTTTTAAAAATAACGAACATTTATCATTCATAATACTAACAAACTTATGAAATACACTAGTTGCCTTGCATATATAAAAGTATTTGACCCACAAATAACAAAGAATACATCAATTAAAAATCATTTTAGGAAATACTATTATTCCAATCTATTTCTCGAAAAACTTAAATTTTCTTTTAAATTGACATGTCATGTAAGATTGCACTCTAACTCTTTACTATCCCAAATCTCAACAAACTATATACTAGAAAATAAGAAAAAAAAATAACAATAAATAAATTGAACAAAAAAATTATTTTATTCAAGAAAATTATGATAACTAAGTATGTTAAACACACAAACCAAAAAGTGCATTGTTGGAATTTGGTCACAAAACCTAAAACTCAGACAATATTTTTATCACTCAAATCAAATAGGAACTCTATTTTAGAATTGGCATTGAAATTTCTTTAGCTAGTGCCTTAAGGAAAATTATATTAAAACCACTGAAGATTTGTTATGCATATTTTCATAAAAACAATGAATTTAAGGACTTTTATAAAAAATTTATAATTTACTTGTAATCTTATTATTTTGTACGTGATATTACAATTTCTTAACATTTTTCAATTTCCTTAAAAGACTTTTTTGTTTTTATTAGGTGGGGTTCATATCTTTTTGGAGGCCAAACTCTGATAAATAGCATGACACTGTAAATTATTAAAAATAATTTATAAATAACGAGTTATATATATATATATATATATATATATATATATATATATATATATTATGGGGACTATGGGGCCATTGCCCCCCTTAGTACCAATATAGCTCCATTCCTTACAAAACTATTATATATAACATATAACATTTATTGCTTGGTATAAGCAATTTTTTTGTGATTACTATGGTTAGGTTTCGTTGGAATGATGTAGATTAAATGACTTTTGTATTGGGTCTTAAAGATTCCATGGTCAATTGAGTTCACAATATAATACTGTAGGATATAAAATAGGGACTTATACCACATATTTTATAGAATTTAATATCTAAGTTAAATAGGCAAAGTCCTAACATTGCGGTAAAGAAGCAAAGCATCCATTAACACAATTTAGAAAGAAGAAATGCAAAGTAAAAAAATCACTGCTTCGGAAACAAGGCAAACGACATATTCTAACCTTTTCTACATTTTAACATTGCGCCATCCCATCGATAGCTAAAGGTGCAAAGACACCTCCTCTTTCCATCTCTTGTGGATTTGCAAGTCGAATGTGACCAATCATTGCAATTTGCAGATGAATTACAAATAGGCTCCAGTGGTGGCTTCCAAACAATCTCAACCTCATCTGTAACTTCAGTTGAAATTTCAGAACTAAAGTTTCTTGGACCAGTTAAAACAAATGGCAACGAATGGTTGAGCGGCAGATTTCCTTTGTCATTAACTTGGATTAAAAAGCTTCGTGTATCTGGATCAATACTAGCGACTCGATATGTGCCACTTGGTGCCATGAAATTAACCTGGCCTGAGGTAGTATTGCAGTTGAAACTGAAGTAAATAGGATCACCACAACTTGGTCCAGTGCTCAATGGATAGGGGATCATGTTTATGCCGCAAGGCTCACAACTTTGTACAACCGATTCTACACATGTATCAAGTGTCAATAGCCATTAAATACATGAGTTATAATTAGCGCTATTTAACATGAACTTCAAAGTTCAAACTTGTGACTTGTCTATCTTTATAGTACTGCTTTGAGCTTCCTGCATGTCAAATCCATATATGTATTTTATGTGATATGTCAAATCCATCTGTTGACACCTTGACAACCTATTAGCGGATGGGTGAGAGATTATCATATAAAGACAAGATTATTGTATTCAATTATCGACTCATCTTGACAAAATTTAGGTAGAAACATGCTCTTGTCAAATTCATTATAAGGAATATTTTTCAGTCAGTACTACCATCATTATTTCTTTAGTATGTCCACAGAGTGTGGATGTCTTTTTAACATTTTGTCATTAGCCAAGGGCCGAAAAATAGGTTTCTAAGGGTTAATTTGTGATTGCAAAAATTGTGGTTTAAAAAGTACTTGAGCTAGTTTATTTCCTCCTCTAAACTTTAAAATCAAGCAATTTTTCCATAAATTTTTAGGAATTACCAAATATCCTTTATTGTTACTCTTTCACTTAAACCCTAACAAAGTCCTGTGATTGCTAAAAGGAAAATGTTTGGCTATAATTTCATTCAATATCTTTTTAATGGATGCAGATTTCACAAATCCACCATTGAATTACATTTTTTTTTATATCCTGCATGCTTGCAAAATTTCCTAAAGAGCTATGCTATTAATCAAATATTAAAATTTTAGTTTTACTTGTGTTGAATATATAAAGAACATGCAATTACAATCCAATGATTATATTTTCAAAAAAACAAAGTTTGGCTATAAACTTAGTTTTAGCCTAAGTCTACAACTTCACTTAATATCTTTTTTGGATGTGGATTTTGACAGCACCACTATTGGATTATATTTTCTTCTAATATCCTATATACTTGCAATTTTTTTTAGAAGATTAAAGATCAATAGATATGTCATCAATTAATTTTTTAAATTGCAAATTTTTTTACTCATGTGTTAAAAGCATAAAGAACATGCAATTCAAACTTTGTTATTTTCAAAATATGTAGCCATGTTAATTTTGTTTTTGAGAGGTGTAGACAAACTTTGTCCTTCCTAAAATATTCCATTATGTAATGTTTAAATGACAAAATTTGACCACAAACTTGGTTGTAGCCAATGACTACAACTCTATTTAGTATATTTTTATTGGATGTGAATTTTGAAAAATCTATTGTTGGTTATCATTTTTTTTTATATCCTTTATACTTGCAAAATTTCTATAAAATCAAAGATCAATAGTTATGCTATAAATCAAATGTTTAAATTTCAAGTTTTTTAGTCTAAAATTATGCATAAAAAAAAAAGTTTATGGATTAAATGGTAAATAACATCTAATTGACACAAAATTTGACATGTATACGTGTAATCAAGAAAATAAAGACCATGCAATTCAATAATTGAGATTTTCAAAATATGTAATCATGTTAATTATTTTAGTAAAAGTTGTAGTCATTGGTTTACGGGTACAACCAAGTTTGTAGTTAAACTTTGTCCATGTCTAAAATACACCAATTTATACTACATCTATATAAAATATAAAAGTCAAAGTGTAGTATTAAATGTTGCTAAACTCTTATTACGCCAATTCATTTGCCACATAATCATCTTTTTCTTATTTATTTTTTACTCCTAACTTTTTTTTACAATAATATATATATATTTATATATATGAATAGATTGATTTTACACATTCATCTTGGGGTGATTTTAAATTTAAATATAATTTTGCTTTTATATAGTCACATACTTTAATTTAGATGTTCATAACTTTCTTTAAAAAAAAATGGTCAAAACTAAACAATGAAATTAATAAAGAATCAAGATAAAAAACATTATCTAAAACTATATAAAATAATGGAAGCCTTGCAATAAATTTTACAAAACGCCTTTGTTGCACCATGTCATTAATATTTTTTCCTTTTTTTATTTTTAATTTTTTTGCAATTTTCACTTTGTTCAACCTTTAATCTTTTCCAACCATTGTCTTCTTTGTTCAATCTCTAATCTCCTCCAATCATTGCCTTCTTAAATTTTTCATCCAATTATCTTTATGGATTTTTAAATTTTCTCCATTGTATCTTCTTAAATTCTAATGTTTCACTTTGTTTAAGCTTTCATCTACTTCAACCTTTCCTCTTCTATCTTAGTTTTCATATAAATTTCTTTTGACTTCTCTGCCATATTCCTTCCAAGTTGTCCATGACAAAAAAGTCAATGCTCTTTCTCTCTTTCTTCGATTTGTTTCTTTTGGTGGAATCTTTATTGTTTCAATAATAATTTTTTTTTTTTTTTACCACTAATGGTTCTTTTTGTTATATTTGATTTAATTTTCAAATCACATTTAGGTGCATAGGATTTTATGCATATTTAGATGTTTTGTATTCCAATTTCTAATCACAGGTTCTTTCTCTTCATCCCATTGGTTTGATTTGATTTAAATTAATAATTACTTGTTTTGCAAGTTAAAATTTGAGTTTTTATAGTGATCCATTTAGATATTAAACTATGAGACTTATGTGTTGTTTATTTTTTAATCTTTTTGGGTGAACAAATTTATAGTTTTTGTAAATAAAGTACTTTCAATAGTTGTATTAGAAGTATTCTATAAGGCCACTTATTTAGACAAAAGCAAAGTCTAGTCAAACTAAAATAATTAGATAAGTGATATATTTTAGCTTTTGCAATTGTATTTTCATTATTATTTTTATTATTTTCACAATGATGTATATATAAACTTGATTATGAGATTTTGCTAATAATTGTTTATTTGATCATATTTTTGGGTGGACGACATAGCTTTTACCAAGAAAATAATCTTAATAGATTATCAATAACGAATTGTTTTCCTAATTGGTCCAGTTAATCATTGTTGGACAACAATTGATATGTCATTTTGTTTGTTTGCAAAGCATCTTCATATGGGTATGTTTTGATTTTGTGTGTGTATGTATATATATATAAATCAAGAAAATTCGCTCATAAAATAAGTAGATGTAAATTTTTATATAAAAAGAAAGTAATATATATATATATATATATATTTACAGAGAACACAAAGTTTCATTAGTTTTTTTAAAAAAGCAATATGAAATTATTAATTTATTTATTTCGGTTAAAAAAAAAAACCTTGCCCTTGGTGTAGACAAGATTATCACCAATTGGTTATGATAGCAATTGGTTATAATGATTATCACCAAAATAGCAATTAGTTTTTGGTGTAGACAAAAAATTTTTAACCCCAAATCTCTTGCTCGATGATAAGAAACTTTACCAATCGAATTAAATAGAACTAACGTATTTTTAGGATTTTACTTATTTAGTTAGGGTATTTTAGATATAACATAATAGAATATTCCACAAATTAAAAGATTCCATTGGGGTTCAAGTGAGAGAGTTGTAGGGGTAGTTATTGCTTACTTCCAAAACTTAAGGGGGAAATAGCCTGGTTTTAATGTTTAGGGGAGGAATTGTGAACTACCCCAAACATAAATGGGAAAATGTGATGTAGGAGCACAATCATAAATTATTTAAAAAATTTTATTTTGGATTTTCTTTGGATTATTCCACATTTTAAGTTTTTATTTATTTAGTTTGAGTTATGATAGGGATTAGTTTAGTATTTGGATTAGTAAAGATTAGTATTTAGTTCATTTAAGATTGGTTTCATAGATGCTATCTTTATCTCTTGATTTATTGGAAACTCTACAAAACCTGGGATGATTGAACTCGGACTATTTTTTTTAATTAATAAAATTCATTTTGAACAATTGTTTGTGTTTGGTGGTGATTTCAAACAATTTTGGCACTGTTCTAGTCCTCCATCCAAATGCTTTTTCTCCTTTTTATATTGAGGTCATCTTATATATTTCTAATGTCATTTCTACATCTACTTTAGTGAAAAATGGCTAATTGTTATTTCGCACTTCTAGATAATTATAAACTACTTCACAGATTATCAAGACTAGTAAATATTCATATTTTTCAAGAAAGTTAAATATTTTTTTACAATAATTCAATGCGGGAATATCGATATTTTAAAAATGTCTATATTTTATTACATAAAAGTGTACGTGAAAAAAGAGATAATGTAAGAAAATCTAAACCTGTTAAAGAATATCCATACTTTAACTATGATGTAAAAGAAGGTGGAAAGTATTGGACGTGAAACAATCAAAACCCTGCTGAAAAACAGCAGGTGGTTGCAATTTTAAAAATCAGTAAAAGCATGCAAACCCATGTGAAAAGGATTAGTACCTATATCAGATATCGCCACACGGACGGAAATGCTGCGGACGGAAAAGCTGTCGTAACCTTCGGCATACTCTCGAAGATCAACTTGATCTAGCGTCAAAATATAGCAAGTATTAGTGTCATTGTCATAGGAATAAGACCTGCAGTCGCAGCTTTTAAGACACTCCGTTTTGCAAGCCGATTCGTCTTTGAACGAAACTGTCTTTAAGTTACTATCGGTATCGTCCCAACTCATCGCGTATACGGGAAAAAACATATCGTTTTCGCCACATGACATCGAGTTTCTGGCGCACCCATTTGAAAAATCTCCAGAATGCCACTTCTCTGGTGCATTGGGCTTGAACCCCGGCAAACATTTGCACACCAAGTTATTGTCTGGATTACAAACACCATAGTTTCCGCAATAGTTATACACAGCACATTTGTTAGCCGGCTCTGCCATTATCAAGGACCAATTCATACCTTTCACATCCCATCTCCAATACTCCAACTTCCCACTAAAATCCAACACAATCCTTGCAGTAAAATCCCTTGAAAGATTTCGTAATTTAGCAGCCATTTGGTCTGAACTAAAGTGGTTACAGTAAGTTTTATATTCTTTGTAAATGGTATTTACGCTCCCGATATGATTAAACGTAAAGCTCCCTTTTCCAGGGTCATCAGAGCCGTTCCAAGAAGTCAAAGACAACATCGTGTCTTCATTCACATCCATGCCTGGAAGAAGTGTATCAGTTGAAGTGTCAAATCCATTAGTTGAAGCGTTAAAGCTCTCCCACAGAATATTATTCAGCACTCCATAATCTCGGTAAACCAAGTTTCCCGAATTTGTGAGAGTCACGGTCCGGTTACACGGACATGAGCTTCGAATATTCGTAGACCAATATACCTTTCCAGTCGTATCCAATACCTTGAGCTCGCCATCTTCTGTAAGGTTGAAAACTCCATTGGCATTGATAATTGGGCTATCTCGGTTGACAACCCATACAACTGTTCGGTTATCCCACTCGTGGTACCATATTCCAACATATCTTTTGTTGCCAGAGCTTCCAGTAGGACTAAAGAATCCAAATTCAAACCTCCCTCCAGCCGAAACCAGAGTTTTTCCGTTGTCGCTAATCCACTCTCCTTGCCTCAGTGTGTCTCTAGCTTCGCAATATGCATAAAAGGAACACAACAGTGGCATGTACAAGATCAACATGGAAGACAGCCTGCAGTTAGCAGACCATCTCCTAATATTGGCGCTGGTTCTCATTTTTTCCCTTTGGCTTACCATAAATATTAATGATTAAGAATATACAATATAAATAGAATTGTTTCTCTGTTGTCTGAATGTAAACGTAACATGAATGATAGATGAAGGTGCACAGTGGATTATAACGCCTCCTATGTTCGTTAGCATTTTAGAAGTTTGTGCGGACTTTGGCATATTCAGCCCATTTCATGTCGTTTGGGATGTAAACATTGTAATTTCCACGATTGCAATTTCCAGTTCCTAATCCTACAATATACAAAGGTCTGGTTGAGAACAGTTTATTTAGCTAAAATTGAAGATTTTTTGTTGAAAGAGTAAAAATAAAAATAAAAATAAAATAAAAACGTTAAAAGTTAGCTGAATAGTACAATGAAACTCATTAACAATACTAAAACATGCAACGGGACCTGTAAATAGTACAAAAAAGAAGCAAAAAACTAAAATAAACTGAAACTTTCATTAGCTTCCAAATGGAGTCTAATACAAAACTATAATATTGCCACTAAGCTATAGTACTAATGACCCTTTTCCGATTGAAAGAACACAATTTAAAGGTATGATTGGAATTTAAAGTTCATTGAATACATATAACTTCTTTATCTTTACCTCTATTAAAAAGAGGGAAGTATATATAGCTCTATTTTGTCAAGCACTTTGTTAAGTACCTTGTGCTCACCACTCGCCAGGAGTAAGCCGAACGCAAGTAAAAATGCCTTGATGACAAAAGGCCGAATAACGGGTCTTCAAACGAATGTACATTTTTGTCGCCTTTTAATTTTGTTTTGCGAAAACTATTTTTAAGTTTCACTAAATTTATTTCTGATAATAGCTTAATTTTGCATATTTATATCATTATTAGAAAACATTATCATATTTATTTTGAGTTAACTCATGCATTTTATAGTTGGTTTTGGAATAATGCTAAATAATTAATCTTGTGCTTAATTAAATTCTAATGCGTGAATTTATCTTTTGTAGAATAATAAAATTAAATAAGTAGATTTATGCATAGAAAAGAGCTAATAGACTTTACTTTTACAAGGGCCATGATGAAGTCAAAGAAGGTCAACCCAATTAAATTCAAGTCCAATTGGAGTAAGGAATCAAAGGAAATTTGCACCAAATCCAAGTCCAATTTAGATTAGAATTTCAGCTTGCGCACCAGTTAGTATTTGGAGCATAACTTTTGGCTCAGATGTCCAATTGAGATGATTTAAGTTGGGCTGGAAAGCTAACTTATAGAGTTACAACTTTGTAGTTTAGCAAAAGTTCGAATTCTGAAATTAAATGGGCCAAAAATGTCGGTTAAATGAAGTCTAAAAACTTGGGATTTTCTCCAAACCGGAATTCAACTTGTAATGGGATTTCTTGACCTATTTAAAGGCGCTTTAGGGCAAAATTTAGAGGAGAGCTACTGTAGAACATAATTTAGGTTTTCTTAAAGTTTCTTTACAATTTTTATAGTTTTATTTGTGTCATGGCTTGCTAGAAGCCTTGCTAAGGTAAGGGGTGAAACCTAACCGTTTATTGGTATGTTCTTAACAATTATTTATTGGTTTTAATGCTTATGTTTTTATGTTTTTGATTGTTTTACTCATCTAGAAAAGTGTTTAGTTCTGTATAATCCTTTGATTTATCGTAGACTCCGGGCACGTTAAATACTTAGTATTCCCTACGAACTAATTCACTAGTTTTGTTTGGCCTAAAATCAATCAATTTCAAAAAACTACCTTAGACAATTAATTCTTGAGTTTTTATTGTTAAATCATCTGACTAAGATCATCATTCGTATGAATTTTAGTTGAGTTATAAAATAAATATTGTTAAGACTACCAATAGATGTTTTGTGTGTAGATCCCTAAACCTTAGCGCCTTAATATATTGTTATTTTCACTCAACTTAAATTAACTTTACTAAACCATCAAAAATCTCTTCAATTAAACTTTATTATTTTAGTTTTATTCTCTTGTGGTTTGCTAATCAATTCTCTTTTCCCTGTGGATTCGACCTCGGACTTACCGAGTTATTACTTTGCGACAATCTTGCACTTGGGAGCATTATTTAAGTCGCAACAATTTCAGTCCTCTAACTTTGTTTTTATTCAATTGAATCATTTGAACTTCAAAATTAAGGCATTCAATTAGCATCTGTTGCATTTAGGGTTGTACGTGATTTGGTTTGGTCAGTTTTGAAGAGGTTTTTTGCACCACACCTATAAGGTGTGGTTTCCATAGTTTTAAAAACCGGACCGAACGGTTCAATCGGGAATCGGGAGCCAGTTCGGTCTGGTTAAAAGCCCCAAAACCGGTCAATAACCGAAAAACAAGTCAATAACCGGGCAAAAACCGGGGTTGAACCGAAAATTAAAAAAAAAAACGGTTCGATCCCCAGTTCGGTTTTTAAAACCATGGTGGTTTCACCCTATCCATGACCACAACTTAATTTTAGAGGGTAAAAACCGATCTACATAAGGTGCAGTTAATTCAAGGTAGTCAAAGCCAAAAGGTGACCTTAAGGTGCCAAGGCCTCATATCGCCTGAGGCGTCAAAAAGGCGCTAGCCCCAGTAAAGCAAGGCGCCAAATTCTTAATATAATTATTATACATGTAGAACTTAAATCATATGTACCTAGTGTATTATAATATTATAATGAATTGTTTTTAAATGTGTATCATGAATAAACTAGGTCTATCAAATTATTTCAAAATAGGATTAACATGGTTTAGGCTCTATTAGTTAGTTCTAACAATACGTTTTACAACAAGCTTCTATATAACAGTAAGTCTTACAAAACAAATTTGTAAATTAATTTAACTAACAAAAGGTTTTATAACATGCCTTTTGAAATTAATAATCTAAAAATAGGATTCACTACAAACTTCTATAAAAAGAAAAAAAAAATTTTTAAAAAAAACTTGAGTCTCTCGTCTTAGCGCCTTTTTCATGGCTTAAGGCGGTTGCCTTGCTCGCCTAGGCTTTAAAGGCAAGCACCTCACTAAAGGCACCTCGCCTTAGAGCTTTTAAGGAGCATTAGTGGTGCCTAGCCTCGCCCAAGCGCCTAGGCAAGCGCTTGGCTCACCTTTGACTACATTGGGTTAATTTCAGCGGTTCGGTGCGGTAAGTTCATTTATTTGGGCTAGGCTTTTAAAAATTATTATTCTAAGTTTTGGGCTTTTAGGCCTCTAAAGAATAGCATTTAAGCCCATTTTGACTTAATTACAACATATACACAGCCGTTCACCAAGTTCTATAACTATATGCAGATAATAATCATTCAAGCAGCTTTCTCAATGCTAAAATGACACATTAGCTTGGATAATAAAATAATAATATTAGCTTTTTCATTGCTAAAATCACAACAACAAGATAATCACCAAAAACCACAATAGCAGGACATTGCAGGACATAATCAACTAAAATCACAACAGAATAATGGAACAATAGGATAATCAAGAAAAAAAAAATTACACTCTTTGAGCCCTAGAAACAAAATTAAACAGCAAATCTACTCATCCAAAAAAAAAATCATTCAGCAATCCTACTTATAAATAAATAAAAAATCAAACAGCAAACCTTTCAACAACACTATAAGTCTATAATAGGCATGAGTGAACACGAAAAAAAAAAAAAAAAAACTCATAGAGACAAGATCAAACAGCATGAGTGAAGAAAAAAAAACCCTAGATGCAAAATCAAACACAAGCATGGTTAACTCAAAACAAAATAAAAACTAACCCTCAAAACAAATAAAAAATAGATTTAGAAAATACCCTAGAAGTCTTTGATACTTTCAGATTTAGTCCTTTATGAGGCTAAATCTCTTAAAACACCCCTGAAATTGCAAGAAAATAACCCAAAAAACAAAGATTAGAATCACCAAATAAGTTGATCGGTGAACTAAAAAAACCAAAAAAAAAAATAGGGATTAGGGTTTACCAAAGAAAGAGCTACATAACTCTGCGGTGGAGAACTGAGAGGAGAGAGAGAGAGAGAGAGACTGATTGGCTTAGGAAGTGTTAGACTGTGAGAAGATTTTTTTTTCAGAGGGTGAGAGAGAGTGAGACCGTAACTGTGAGAGTGAGTTCTGAGATGAGAGAGAGGAGAGGCCAAGTATAAGTATTTTAGAATTTTAGTGAAGGGCTTAGGTGAGAATCTGAAAATAAGAGGGAAAAATTACCGTTTGTTTGGCGGGATTGGGCTGTGTGGTTGAGGGAGTTCAATGTGTGTGGCTGAGAGCAAAAGAGATGAAAACCAAAATGTCACTACAACATTTAAGAGGGTTGAAAACCAAAATGTCACTACAACATTTTATGTAACGGCTCCTCAGGAAACGTTATCTAGTTTGATTTCAATGTACACCTTTGGTTTTCCTACAAATTACTGTTTACTGATTGTGTGAGTCTATATGGTAGCTGTAGGTGATAATATTTGTCTCTGCATTCCCATGAGTATTTCAAACTTGCCAGGAAACACACACACGAAAGAGGAGGCTGGGGAAGACTTAACTCAACATCGTGAGGCACGGGTCTTCGTAGTCCAGTCATTTTTCTCTGCTAAAGCACTACACCGAAATTTTTGAATCATAACGACCAAGACTATCTTCCTCTCAAGAAAATGAGTATCAAAGACTAGAAATGGCTTGATTCAATGTCAGGCTGACTAGGAAATCCTGATTGGTTTTGCTTGCAATCATGAATCACAAGGACCGAAACTTAAGCATCGGTTAAGTTACACTTGTGAATTCTCTCAATTTCATACTGCATATGTTAAAACCACTAATGCCAAGCCACTAAGTTTGACTATTCAAGCCATTCCAAAATATATATATATATATATATATATATATTTATATATTGGACTGTACAAGATTGAGTACTATTATCGCATTATTTTTTTTAGAGAGGTGCTACATCCACAATATTTTTATAATATTTTCACAACAAATCATAGATGATTAGTTGTATTAGTTCAAATTTGAACCTAACACCAAGATTACTTTTTTGCCCCAATAATAAAAACCAAAAACAACTTGCCACTTAAGGTTTTTTGTAAAAATATTGTGAAAATGTTATACACCTACCTTTGGTTTTCTTCTCCAAAGATTTTTCCTACAAATTACTATTTACTGAAGAGGGTCCCACATATTTGCAATTATTTATTCAAAATGTTACAAAACTCATTTATCAGAAAGTGAAAACAGCCTTTGAGGAGTTCTCATTTCTCATTCTCAAAACTCAAAATTTTGAGATATGAGATACAGAAACACAAACTCAAAACTGAACCAAATAACATTTCAGCTAGTGGTCCCACGAATTTTAAGTTTTGAGTTAAGGTTTTTGAGTTATGTAACTAAAAGCAGGCCAATCCAAACATCCTCTAAACTCTCTGTTACTTGAGTTTTAAAAAATCGAGTTTAATAAAAAACTGACACGTGCATTTATTGACCTGAATTATTTTAATTAAAAGATACAACGTGAAACTCGAGTTTTCCTGTAACGTGTAAAATGGAGGCTTTTCCGACAGACAAACGTGAAAGTTGAAACACCATAAAAAGATTTCAGAAAAAGTAGAGAAAGGTAAAGCTGAAAAGTGACTGCCACTCGTACTAATAAATTAATAATTCACCCCTCACCATTCTTCTTCATTTCCTAGCTAGTTCTTTCTCCCTTGTTCTTCGACCATGTCCCACCTATGGCCACCTATGGTCTTACTGACACAACTCATTCAGCTAAGAATTTCCCTACTGTAATGTAATTTTCTGACAACGCGCAATGGTATGAACTTAAAAGAAAACTGAAAATTAAAAATTAAAAATTAAAAATAATTAAAAAATAATTAAAAAATTACTATTTACATATGTGTTATTATTTATATGTCTTGATGTACTAGTCATGTCTTATGAACAGTGCGCTAAGCGTTGGTAAAAAAAAAAAAAAAAAAAAGGCTGAAATGCAAAATGCAGGGCTGTTAGACGCAATGTAAACTCTCACTTAGCGTCCGTTTGAATACAACTTATTTTGTTGAAAATTGAAAAGACTGTAGCAAAATAATTTTTAAATGTGTAAATAGTATCGTGGGACCTATTGTTAATATTTTTTTTTGAATAAAGTGGTTGTGGGTCTCGTGAACAGTGCATAAACGTGTGTGAACAGTGCATAGGTGGAAAAGTCAAAAATCAAGTTAAAAAAAAGAAGAAAGGGCAACGTAGACACAAAACGTGAGGAGAAAACGCAAATCCAAGCGCTCACTTAAACTTAATAAATTACAAATGGGTAATGTGTGGTCAAGTTTGCGTCTGTGAGTACTACCATGATACCATCCCATATATAGATATATTTTTGCTTTCTATTATTTGAAATAAAAAGTGCTTTTAAATAAATTATTGGCTTACTTTAAAAAAAAAAAGTTTATTTTGTTTATTTTTTTAAATTATTAAATGGTGAGATAAATAGATTTAAGCACATAAGCAAGGGAATAAAAAGAAATGCACTAGAGTTGTTATGAACTTAATTTGTTTATTGGTTGCTTCGAGAGAATTAAGATCCCCTAATTGATAAATTGACCGATTCAAAGCAGCCTAACTAACAATTTATCCTATCATTATCTAATTAACCAACTCCTAATAACAATAATAAAATCTTAAGTAATAAATTAAATAAAAACTAAGCACATAACAGAACTACATTAGCTTTAAGAGGTTTTTAAAACAACTTTAGAGGTTAAAAAAAATAATTACAGTTTTTGGTTCATCATTTTTTATACAAGATTACAGTAATTAAAGATTACAAAATATTTCACATTACTTTAATTTCATCACCTCATTAAATGATAGTAATCTTACATTACTTATTGATGAAGATATTATAATTTATATTAACAAAATTGTACATACTAATAAACCCGTGATTTCCATGAAGGTACTATACTGTACAGTAGCCTCCTCTAATAATTTTCTGACAACGCGCAATGGATTTTTATCAGTCATTATCAATTACCCATATATTCATTCACAATACATGCCTTCTTCTCTTGTTGACTGAGGATTAAGATTAAGAAGAGAGTGTGAACGCATTGAAGAAGAAGAGTTGTGGGTTGTCTCATGTCTGTGTGAGTACTACCATGATACCATCCCATATGTGTCGGTTGTCTCCTAACTTTCCTCTAATAATTTTCTGACAACGCGCAAGGGATCATAAACTTCTATGAATTATCAACAATACATGCCAGAAACTTTACCACTCTTTCCACAATACATGCCTTCTCTTTTT
Source organism: Notholithocarpus densiflorus (assembly GCA_030021035.2). Classification (NCBI taxonomy): domain Eukaryota; kingdom Viridiplantae; phylum Streptophyta; class Magnoliopsida; order Fagales; family Fagaceae; genus Notholithocarpus; species Notholithocarpus densiflorus. Next base: position 565,752 of record JARYZH020000113.1, on the reverse strand, counting down.
GACTGAAAATTAAGAACAGAGAGAGTGAACGCATTGAAAAAAATATATTGCAATCAATTGCATGCCATTTAAAAAAAATGGTAAGTCAAGTCAAGTAAATATTTTGATATTAGATTTCTACTTGTTGATTTTCTGACAACGCGCAAGGGATCATAAACTTCTATGAATTATCAACAATACATGCCAGAAACTTTACCACTCTTTTCCACAATACATGCCTTCTCTTTTTGACTGAAAATTAAGAACAGAGAGAGTGAACGCATTGAAAAAAATTATATTGCAATCAATTGCATGCCATTTAAAAAAAATGGTAAGTCAAGTCAAGCAAATATTTTGATATTAGATTTCTATTTGTTGGAGCTATCTAAATATAAACAAATGAAAAAAAAAAAAAAAAATTTGATGAAGAATTTTCTCCACAAATTGAAAATAAAGTCCAAGAACCTTCAAGTCAATTGTCATGAAATTTCCCAAGAGTCCAATACGGTGCTTATAAGTCATCATATGTTGAGAACACTTCTACATCCACAAAATACCAAATTGAAAAGAAAGTACCTTACTTTTACGAGTTGAAAATAAAAGTTTTGATAGCTATTACATAATAGAGCTTATAAGATAACACTTTCACAAAATACCAAATTTTGGGGCTTCATATGCATGCTGCATTCTCTTTGCCATCCTCACTTAATTTTTGATTATTATATATGCCTCCATGTCTATATGTTTTTGTAGATTCAAAGTAACATTAATGATAGGTGTAAACATTCCATTTCATTCTGACCTATGCTCGAGCCCCTCGGTGCCAATGACAAGAAATCAATCCGCTATTAAAATTATCAGCCTTGTGTGAGGAGCCTAATGAGCAAATTAACCCAAAAAGTGGCCTAATACAATCTAAACCCAAGCCCAACTAAGACCCAAGAACTAAGCACAAAAACCCATTTGGACAAGGCTTACAAAAGGTGCATATGCCGGGTATATGATGCGTATGCACCCAATCTATGGCGTACGCACCTTCTGTAATATTTATGGTCTAACAAAAAATATCTCTTATATAAATATATATATATATATATATATATATATTAATAGGTAAAGTTGAGTAAAAATCTAAGTAGATTTCAAATTGGAATTCAATTAGAGTTTAATTTTGCGCCACATGTCCCATTTAGTCTAAGTTTTTAAATTTTTCTGCCAAGTGAGTTAATTCGGTGTAAAAATTGGATTTCAATTAGAGTTTAATTTTGTTCCACGTGTCCCATCTAATCTAAGTTTTTTAATTTTTGTGCCAAGTGAATTAATTCAGTGTAGAAAAAGATGAGTTCAATATAAATAAATCATAAAAAACACTTAATCATATATTTAACTCTATATATAAAATTAGAGGAAAAAAGAGTTTGGATGATTTTATATTTATGGGCCATTTTTTTGTGTAACTAAAAATAATTCAAATTTATAAATTATTTGTGTAATATACCATGACTATGTACGGTCCATTACTAACTAGGTAATGTGTATATATATATTCAATTAGAATCAAAATTGGATTTCCTTTTTGTTAGCTTTCCATAAAAAGTAAATTGCTTAGATTTTTGATGATATTTTTTCTCTAAAGTAATGAGCATATTTTTTATACTATTTTTTATTCAGATATTTTGTATGCGAAGATCTTGAACCTAAAAAATTGTAATTAAACTGAACAATCTAATGCACTTATCTCCATTCAATTTAGGAGATACTATTGAACTAATCTATTCTTTTTTATTTTGTGTTGTATTTAGTAAAATTTCACGTACAATGATTATGAATTGATATTGTATATATAGTATCCAATAATGATTTTCAAAATTATATACGTAATAGTAATGTAACGAGAAACTTGGCATTACTAATATCACGAAAATTGTAAAGAAAAACCATTTTAGTACCTCTAAATGTCCTAGTCGAACTAATATCTTATATGTTTAATAACTCAAGCTAACATCAATAACCACTTCAATTTATCATTCTCGTGCGTAAGCACGGGTTACTTACTTACACACGGGTTACATACTAGTAAGTTATAAAAGATATACCAAATCAACCATGTTTTTCACTACCAACTCTTGTAGTCTCGCCTACAATACTAGTAACAATTCTTACAAGGAATACTTTTACTTTCTGTCTTTTCTTTCCATGGTTCATAGCATGGGACTTAAAAGTAAATTTTTTTCCCTTAAAAAAAAGTAATTTCTTTCTTAAATGATTGAATTGTTATTAAAACTGGAAAATGGAAGTTTGAACTTCGGTTCTTTCATAAGGAAATCAATAAATATCACTAAACTATAAAACTCTTAAAGTGGCAACTAAAAGTAAATTATTAATGTGACATAAATCAATATAATTTATGCCAACGATTACATTGTTATATAATAAATCAGTTGTGATGAGTGATGACTTTATTTTACGTCAATAGTTATCAACGAAGTGAATCATTAAAATTCTAATAGAGTATTTTTTTTAAATAAAAAAGTTCAAGCAGCTCTTATGATCTACCCACCAACAAATAGTCAAATTTATACTTACCCTTTTGTTGATTTCATGTTGAAATTAACAAGCTCATATATGAACTAAATAATTAAAACCTCAATGAGTTGTTATAATGGTTCTGAAAACATCACGAAATCCATGAGGTGTTGGGTTCAAAACCCCTAACCCTATCTCCTAAGGGATTCCTCCAATTAATTAAGCTAATTTATTCTAATTTAGATTGGGATAAGAATAAGATCAACTCCTATTTAAATATTCAACTTTCTTTCAATTTTTATCAATCACACAGGATTAAATAAATGTCAAGTGTCTTGCATTTGACTAAAAATTGGAGGAAATTGAAGAATTTAATGGAAGAGAATCTTATCCCAACATAATTTTTTAAAAAGAATTTCTAAACTTACTATCATTCATTCAAATACAAATTTCATTGATAAACTTATTAATAATACAATATTCCATTGAACCTTTTCAATGGATTTTTATAATGGAATCAATTTTAGTAACTTTTTTTTAAAAAATATAAACTTTATCAAAATCAATTGTATCATAATAACAAAATTTAATTTGTGAAGTAAAAACTAAGCATATTAATGGAGTAGTTCAATAAGCTACTTCTGCCTTCTTTTCCTTACCAAAAGGGAGTAATACATGATGAGCAATTTGCATACTCATTTAACTAGTATCCTTACAAGCAGTTTTTCATGAATTATAAAAAAATTAAAGCAAATTCTAATATAATGCCTAAAGTTCCCATAAATAATAATAATAATAATAATAATAGAAAAGATAATTCCTAAAGCCCTAAAGGTAAACATTCAATATTTTAAAAACACAATGTTAATTTAAACATATCAAGAATGAGTTTCCTATAATAAATAAGATACAAAATATTTGGATTTAAATATTAATTCTAAACACCCCATCACATCAAAAAAGGGGATCTGAAATAAACCAAAGGGAAATGATTTGTTGAAATACAAACATGACAAGTGGCCATTTGGTGAAAAATCCAATATTGATAAGGAAGTTTTCATTTTAATATAAGTCTAGACAAGTGTTTAATTGAAGCATTGACATGTGTGCCATTTTTGCAAGAATTGCTGCAACTTAATTTGCTGCAAATCCTTTCCCTAAATGAAAACAAAATTATTTTAAAAGAAAATAATATTACTTTAATAATTATCAGTAAAAAAATTCCATGCTATAAATTAATCAACTACATCAACAAATCTTGTGCACTTACAAATAACTATTTTTAGATTTGAAGTGTTGCAAACTCTTTTGAGATTCCTTCTCCAAAAAAAAAATCGTGGGTTCAATCCATGCCTATACCAAAATTGAACGATGGTCAATTTATTGAGATTTAAGAATGGAAATCTCAATTTTAAATCGTGGGTTCCAGTTAGATGGTAATGTCTCTGATAGTTGAATAAAAGATCTGAGGTTTGATCCCTACTTACACCAAAAACTAATTGCTTCCCTGTATCATAGCACGGGACTTAAAAGTAAATTATATTTTTTCCCTTAAAAAAGAAATTTCTTTCTTAAATAATTGAATTGTTACAAGAACTAGAAAATGGAAATTTGAACTTCGATTCTTTTCATAAGGAAATTAGTCAATATTACTAAACTATAAAGCTCTTCTCTTGAAGTGGCAACTAAAAAGTAAATTATTAATGTAACATAAATTGATATATTTTATGCCAATGACTATATTGTTACATAATAAATCAATTGTGATGAGTGATGGCTTTGTTTTACATCAATAGTTATTGACCAAGTGAATCTTTAAAATTCTAATTGAGTATTTCTTAAAGTTCAAGCAGCTCTCATGATCTACCTACCAACAAATAGTCAAATTTATACTTATCCATTTGTTGATTTCATATTGAAATTAACAAGCTCATATATATCCAAACTAAATAATTAAAACCTCAATGAGTTGGTATAATGGTTCTGACTTCTGAAAACATCATGAAATCCATGAGGTGTTGGGTTCAAAACCCCTAACCCCATCTCTTATGGAATTCCAATTAATTAATCTAGTTTATTCTAATTTAGATTGAGATAAGAATAAGATCCCCACCTATTTAAATATTAAATTTTCTTTCAATTTTCATCAATCACACAAAATGAAATAAATGTCAAGTATCTTGCATTTTACTAAAAATTGGAGGAAATTGAAGGATTTAATGGGAGGGAATATCCCAACATAATTTTTTTAAAGAATTTCTAAATTTCTTATCATTAATTCAAATACAAATTTCATTGAAAAACTTAATAATAATATTATATTCCATTGTACCTTTTCAATGGATTTTTATTATGGAATAATTTTAGTAATTTTTTAAAATTTTTTATTTATCAAAATCAATTATATCATAATATCTAAATTTGAATTGTGAAGTAAAAACTAAGCATATTAATGGAGTAGTTCAATAAAATAATTCTACCTTCTTTTTCTTATCAAAAGGGAATAATACATGATGAGCAATTTGCATACTCAGTTAATTGGTATCCTTACAAGGAGATTTTCATGAAGTGTAAAAAATTTAAAGATAATTCTAAGATAATGCCTAAAATTCCCATTAAAAAAAAAAAAAGATAATTCCTAAAGCCTAGACATTCCATATTTTAAAAACAAAATGTTAATTTAAACATATCTTGAAAATCTACTTTGTTTAATATATGAATGAATTTCATATAATAAATAAGGGCATGTTGGGTAGGAGGACTTTTGTTTTTGTTTTCAAAAAAGTAAGAAAATAATTTTCAAACAATTGAATGTGAAACTAGTTTTTAGAGAATAATTTTTACATTATATGTGTTTGTCTCTCACTTTTAAGAACAACTTTCAAAATATATTTTTTATAAAAAAAAGAAAAATGATGTTTGGGAGACCATTTTACTTTGAGATTTTTTTTTAAAAAATTTATAGAAAGTAGTGTGAGATTACTTTTTTATTTTTGGATAATTAATTATAAGCTTCGAAATTGAAGTGAGGGAGTAAAACAAATGTACCTTTTTTATTTATTTTTTTATATAAGGATAAACTTCAAATTTGTGATAAAGAGAAGCTTCTCAATTTATGATATAGAAGAGTTTTGGCAAATCTATGGAGTCCACTATTTATATTTTATTTACAGCTATGCCATTAAAAACATTTTATATATCTTGAAAAAATCCCCCTGATCATTTTCAAAATCTTGTTTTCAATAGGGAAAATAGGAAATAATTTTATGAAAATTGTATTTAGAAAACATTAGCTAAACAATAGATTCAAGTGTGGAATCCACCATTTTATGGTTTTTCAAAACAAAATTTTTTATTTAAATCCTCTTATTAAACAGACCGAAGATACAAAATATTTGGATTTAAATATTAATTCTAAAAACCACATCACATCACAAAACGGGTTCAGTTAATAAAATAAACCAAAAAAATTATTTAGAAAAAACATTTAAAATAACATTACTTTAATAAATAATAGTAAAAAAAAAATTCCATGTTATTAATTAATCAACTACTTCAACTAATCTTGTGCACTTAAAAATTATTTTTAAATTTTAAGGGTTCCAAACTCTTTTTTTAGATTCCTTCTAAAAAAAATAAAAAACTCCTTTGAGATTGTCTCATTAATTACAAAATAAGTTTTTATTTTTTATTTTTTTATTTTAAATTTTGTAATAAACTATAGTCGATTTATTGAGATTTGAGAATAAAAATCAAATTGTAAAAGGGATAGAATAAATAGAAATGGCAACGGGTCGAGTTCGGGCCGGGTTTTCCATACCCGGACCCGACCTGCGGGCCAAGACCCGCAGCCCGGACCCGGCTCGATTACTAAATGGATTTTTATTTCGGGCCTGGACCCGCCCCCGTCGGGCTTCACGGGCTCCACAGGCCCCGTTGGGCCGTGGTACTTCAGGGCCCATTCTGTGGCCCAATAAAAAAAAAATGTTTGCCTGATATTGATTTTTTCAGCAACCAAACAGGAGGGGAAAAAGAACACTCAAGAAAACCCATTATTTTCTCAGCAACCAATAGATCTGAACAATTGGAAACCAACAAAACCCATTATTTTCTCAACAACCAACAGATCGGAAACCCTTTTTTTTCATTACAATATTTTCCCACATCAAAAGTAAAAACAATAATTAACATACAAACCCTAGGTCTGAACAATTAGACCCTACAAAATCAAATCAAACAAGCCGATCCTATTCAACCAAAATAGCACTAAAACTAGAAATTACAAATTTGATTCTTTGAACAAAAAGAACGATTTTCATTGCAAAAGCTTGAGTTCACAACAAGGTGAGGGAGATGAGAGAGTTGCGGCCTTGTGAGGTGGAGGAGGGCCTGGCAAGGTGAGGGAGGAGCAGCGGCGTCTGCAGGCTGTGGCAAGGTGAAGGAGGCAGGGAGGAAAGACCAGCGAGGTGGAGAATGGAGCGGCGCCGGTGAGGTGAGGTATGCAAAGAGCAGCGGCGTCGGCGAAGTGAGCAGAAGCGGTCTTGCTCAAGTGAGAGTGAGGGTGAGGGAGAGAATGGGAGGCGGCTTGGGAGAGAATGAGAGGGTGAGAGAATGGGTCTGAGGGATTTAGGGTTGGAAAAGTGAGTATTTATACTTAGGGTTTTTTTTTTTTTTTTAATATTATATATACAGGTCGGGTTCAGGCCGGGTATGCCTAATACCCGGACCCGACCCTAATGTTAAACGGGTCAGGCCGGGTACCCGCGGGTCAGGTACATTTTGCCATCCCTAAGAATAAAAGGAGGACAATCCTCAAGCCAAACTTGGGAGCCCTATGTAGTCCTCATCTTGTAATGTACTTGCCAAAGCATGAGCAACTCTCTTACAATGCCCTATTAAATATAGGAAAAAGAAACAATTAATGATCCTCATAATAAAGTTTTCCAATGTATCGACTAACCACTTACGTTTATCTTAATACATACGTTCAATTCGTTTTTTTTATCTTTCCTTCTATGTTTTTAAGAATATTGCAATTAATCAATTAGTGTATTTTTTTTACTACCAAAAAATTTTGAAAGATAACATAAATTTCTATTAGGGTCTTGTGTTTTGGTATTGTCAAACCATGCCAAATAATGTGTTTTTATTGAGTTTTGATGTGTCTTAAAGCTGTAATTGAAGATCAAGTTGATGACACAAAGTTTGCTAAAGAAAAGTGCATTTTCAGCATGTACCTCGATAGCAATCGTGATACCTCTCGATACTACCTCAATACCTATCGATAGAAGCTCGAAACCTATTGCCTCCTCGATAGCAGTCTTGACACTACCTTGATAGCAGTCAGGATGACTCGGAGATTGTCATCAACTCTTTGAGGGAGGAGTCTACTTCTATGTCCTCTTTTGGTTATTTCATCCAAGATGCTAAGTTTACTGCAAATTCATAGCTTTCTTCTTAAAAAAACTAAAATAAAATACCACGTCAAGTTTTATAATTTTTTAAAGATAGTTTAATTTACGACGTCCACTTCTGATGATAACTCTTTATCACCAAACCAAGGTACCAATTGGTTTTTGGAGATTGTCATCGACTCTTTAAGAGAGGAGTCTACTTCTATGTCCTCTTTTGGTTATTTTATCCAAGATGCTAAGTTTACTGCAAATTCATAGCTTTCTTCTATTAAAAAAAAAAAAAAAACTACGCCAAGTTTTTTATTTTTTTAAATATAGTTTTAATTTATGACGTCCACTCCTGGTAATGAATCTTTATCATCAAACTAAGACACCAATTGGTTTTTGGTGTAAGCAAAGATTGAAAGCTAGCTAAATCATTTTTTTGACAATAAGAGACTTTACTAAGCTAACTGGAACTCACAAATACTACTCCAAGTTAAATTACAAGTCACACTGTATAGTATAAATTATTTTTTAGAACTATTAAAATGACATTAATTACTAACCTATATAATAAATAAATACGGAAATTATATTGAAAAAAAGAAACTAAAATAGTCAGACCAAAAGTAGAATAACCGAATCCCTTCCATCCAGCTAATATCCTAGGATTTTATCTCAAGTAAACTCTATAACATAATGAATTTAAATGGTTATAGAATATAAATTCTACGTTGATTTTTTTGGTTTGAGTTTTGGTCGTCCGCGTCGCCCAAAAAGTACAGGAAAGAACCAGGAAAGAAGGAAAATAAAAAATTAGATCTACAACATCAGTGGAAGTTAGAAACTATAGGCTGTGTTTATTTTATTTTATTTTTGGATAAGTAATCCTTACAGAAACATTGTTTTATTCAAAGAGTAACACATAAAAATAACAAATTTCACAATTTATTGGGATAATAATATTTATTTATTTTTTGATAAGTAATCCTTACATAAATACTATTGTTTTTGTTCAAAGAATAGTGGATAAACAACAAAATTTCACAATTTATTGGGATAATAATTAAGTTATGAGTGATACGTACACTATGTGGAGAGTTAATAACCATTTAGCCTAAATGATTTAGGTATATGTTTAGTGATTTAAAACATATGTAAGTGGTCATAGAGAGAGTTGAGAGAAATTTTCTCTGAATCGATTTAGAGGAGAATTTTGTCCATATAGATATGAAGCTAATTACCATTGCAAATATATATATATAAATAAATATATATATAACTTTTTTTTTTTGAGAAGAAGATATAAAGCTAATTTTATGCATTTTGTTTTTGCTTTTTAATAAGTAAATAGTGAGGAAGGGGGAGGTAAAATTCGAACTACTAACATGAGACACCATAAATGAGACCATTATTGTTAGACAATCACTTGAACCCAAACCCAATTATAATTTTAAATATGAATTAATGTGAGACTAATTGTATTGTTTATATTAATTTCTAGTTAATAAAAAATGGTGCCTTGGTTGGTGGTATTTTTTCCACCTTAAAACTGATATCATGAGTTCAAATTAATCTTTATCTTACTGATTCATTCATTGACATGAAGCTGGTTTGGATAATTAACTTGCTAGATTTATATAATTCATTACTCATTTTTTATTTCCGCATATTTTTAAGATATAAAGATATAGTTGTACAGAGAAAATGCTATGTAATATGGCCGAAGACCTTCACTGGGTTTAGGCAAATGTATAATCATGCAAGAATGTGCATCTTTGGAATCTATTAGTACAAATGAATTGGTACCAAAGAGTGTGGAATAAAGCCTTTCGTTGATTTGTACCGATAAAAAATTGGTTCCAAAAAGTGGAATAAAGCCTTTTATGGATTTGTACAGATAAATTGGTTCCAAAGAGTTGAATAAAGCCTTTTATAATTTAGGCAAATCAATTACTTTTAAAGTCAACTTTTAAACACAAAGCAAAGGAAAACGAAGGCCCGTTTGGTTAGAGATTTTCAGTATTGTTGTTTAAGTGTTGTGGAAAAATGTGTGAGTTAAAAATTGTTGTTTAAGTGCATGTACCAAACACCCCCGAAGTGATGGAAGTTGTTCCTGCTCTCAGTGCGAACATTTTACTCATCTGAGTGTCTTTTTCTTGCTATTTTTTTGTGGTTGGATTTCTCTAAATTAGGGTAAATTACAAGTTTAGTCTCAAATCTTTACATTGTTTTTCAATTTGGTCCCTAACGTTTTAAATGTTTTAATTCAGTCTCTAACCTTTTTGATATTGAGTCAAAATAGTCTTAGTCGTTAAATAGTGGATTGAAAAAACTGATGCGACTAACGGTGAGATTAAAATATTATTTTTATGCCACATAAGATGTCATGTGTCCTTAATTTAAAAATAAAATATTTAGAATTAGTTTATCTTCATATTTGAAAGTTTTCTTTTCTTTTCTTTTGCTGTCTTGTTAACCAAACAGGCTAAAAACCCAGAATTCAAAACCCAATTTCCATCCTTTTCCCACATTTTCCCAAGATTTTCATAATTTCTCTAGCATAAAAACTTTCGGTAGAGGAACAATAAACAATAAATGAATTTCTCTTATGTTTTTTCTCTCACCTCTTCTTCCTCTCACATGGATTTGGTGATGCCAAAGCTAAAGCGTATAATGGGAATGGGAAGACATGCCTAGTGGAAAGCTACGGTGGAGTACGTAGATGACATGCCTGGTTCGGCTTTCGTGCAATTTAGCTCTAAGAAGAAGTGTAAGGAAAGTATTGGAGGCAATGAGGGTATGAATTTGGGAGAGATTGCTTGGAATATGAGGGGTGTTGAGGGCAAATGGTTCATTGTCAAAGTTCATGAAGGAGGACATTCATGTGGTGATGATGTTTAGATGATTTTGCTTGGCATTTGGAGGATCATGATTTGTATCATTAGGCAACTTGAATTACTTGCATATTATGGGGAGATCAATCCTCTTGGTGACCTTTTGATGAGTGGGTGTGGGTCCTACTTAATTGGGCTTCCTCTATTTTTTCTAAGTTTATCATGTGTGTTTGTGTTTGGTTAATCATGCCAGCTTTTTCTATCCACTACTTAAAGGTATAGATTATTTTAACATGATACCATGAGGTTATGGATTAAATTGACATATTTGAAATTATAAAGACCAAATTGAAAAACAATGTAAAGGTTTGGGACCAAACTTGTACTTTACCCTATAAATTATTGTTTAGAATTAGTACTAAAATGACATTGATTACTAACATGTATAATAAATAAATATGAACATTTTTTTAGAGAGTTTCAACATATAGCGTCTACTATTGATGATAGTTTTTTATTATCAGACTAAGACATCAGTTGATTTTTGGTGTAGGCAGAGTTTGAACCTCAGATCTCTTAGTCAACTACAATATGAACATTTTATTTTAAAAAAAAAATTTAAATAGTCGTTGCTTTTGACCATAGGTTATAGTACTTGAACGTACAACATTGGTCATCAAAAAAATGATGACTTTGAATTGATGATAAGAGGGTAGAAATGAAAATTAAACCATCATCGTGGTTTTCACTACCATTTTTTAAAAAGAAGGGAACTCAATCTCTGAACCACATTTTCCCTTGGGAAACACAGGACATTCGATGAGGTTTGACCCAGAAGTATCCACACAGAGATAGATTTTGTAAAGCTGGTTGTTTCCAGATGCATCCACATTACACTCTATCCATGGAGTATAGCCAATTGCACATTTTATTGCATTTTTTATGTTTACTAATCTGTAAGAGTTTCCATTTGGATTTATTCCTATATTTATTTTCACATAAAGCATGAATTATTAAGGACTTTATAGGGAATCAAAACCTAAAATCTAGTAAACTAAGTGTTACTTAAAAAACAAGACACTAAAAAATTGAAAATTGAATTTACCTGCAGAGCTTTGAGGATCTTTGTCTTCCCTTTCAAACTGAGAGCTGTACGAAGTATCCATGTTGGCTAAGTACAGACTCTGAGCATGTCCCATGTTTCTCCCACTCATGTGTCTAAAATTGTATACTATTGCTACTAGGGCAAGCTAGTGATGGCCAATTTTTTTTGCATATTGCTTATGAGGTCTGATATCTATAGCCATGATAAACAAGAGGATAATCATAATTCAAACTAGAAAAAATTATAAAAATATTTAACTAATTTAATTGAAGCCTTCCCAAAATAAATAAATAATAGGGTAAACTACGTATTTGGTCCCTATCCTATACACTATATTTCAATTTAATCTCTAACATTTCAATTGTTAAATTTGTTCTCTAACCTTTCAATACCGTGCCAATTTAGTTCGTGTTGTTATCTTTTGGATAAAAATTAATAACGTGTCTAATAGCCAAAATAAAAAATTAGCTTTCGTTGATGTGAGAATAAACTAAAATTTTATTTTGGCCGTTTGTCATGTCAGTAATTTTCATACAAGATATAACGATAGAGACTAAATTGACACGACACTGAAAGGTTAGGGACCAAATTGACACAATTGAAATGTTAGAGACCAAATTAAAATATGGTGTAAAGAATAAGGACTAAATATGTAGTTTACCCTATATAATAATTGAAGCCTAAACTCCAAATGTTTTAAGAAGGATAAGGTTTGGGTTTAGCACTGCAGTGCGTTCTTTATATTAAACCCAATATGATATAGATAAGTGAGTCGTGGCATATAGGGACTCGTGGCAGCAACATATCGGGTTCGGTGCACAAAACACCAAGGGGGTGTCCTTTCAAGATACTACTAATTGTCGTGATTAAAAAACTATGCAGCTTTTACTCCTTTTTTTTTTTTTTTTTTTTTTTAGCCCAATGCAGTTTCTACTTTTTTTTTTTTTTTTTTTTTGAGAAGGAGATAACTTTCATAACATTAAACAAGGGGCTTAAAATCAGCCAAAAGAACAGCATCTAAATCTGGTGGAACAGACTCCATCCAAACTAGTACAAGAAAGGAAAGTCTTGCTCTCTGAGCTAAGGCATGTGCCACTGCATTGCCTTGCCTATTGACATGAGAGAAAAAATAACTTTTTAACAAACTAACATAAGACAAAGTGTCTTTTAAAATGTGACCAACAGCAGATTTTTCCATACCACTATCACGTAGAGACTTTACTACAACCTCCGAATCACCCTCAAAACAAGATTGCTGAAAACCTGTTTCAGAAACCAGGACTGCTGCCCTTCTTGCTGCCAATAGCTCCAAAGCCACAACTGAAGGTGGTTTCTTGATTTTTTCGGATAGAGCAACCATGACTTGGCCCTCAAAATTTCGGATGACTACACCTAGGCCGGCTTCATCTGATTCATCGAACATTGCCCCATCATAATTGGTCTTGAAACAGTCCTGAGGTGGAGGACGCCAATGCTTTTGAGAGGGATGTCTACTGCCCGTGGAGTGAATTTCATGAACTCCCTGAGTCTTGAAGCTACGAAGATATTCTTGTGCGAAACCTGCAATTTTAGCTAGCGGCAAAGAAGGTTCCTGGAGGCGAGATTTATTTCTGTGGTGCCATATAGACCACGCTGTGATGCTGAACAACGGAACTGTGTGAAGTTTTTCCTGAATCAACTGCACTAAATCAGAGAAAGAACCCGAGACAGCTTTGTTTTTGTCAACCCAGCCAAAGTCTGTTGCCCAAACCGTTTGCACTTTCTCACAGCCCCACAAAGCGTGGAGAACAGATTCATTCTCCCTTGAGCAGAGATGGCAGATGGGATCGATAGGAATGGCTCTTTTCTTCAGATTTTCTTTTGAGGGCAGAGAGTTTGTGCATGATCTCCATAAGAAATGCTTGATTTTCCCTGGTACATTCAGTTTCCAAATGCCCTTCCAAAAAGACTTCTGAGCGGCAGAAACAATTGGTCTGACAGTATCAAGGGTATCAATTTCCATGAGACTTTTGTACCCCGATTTCATGGAGTAAGTACCAGAGTTTTCTTTTGGCCAAATGAGGATGTCGGGTTGAGGAACGGTTCACAGAGGCAGGGACTTTATAAGTGCAGCTTCAGGCGGGTAGAAACAAAGATCAATGAGGTGAGTATTCCACCAACCTGTTTGGGCATCAATAAGTATGTCCACCGTGGAATCAGGTGCCAAAGAATTTTTAGGGGAAACCACTTTCCCATCTGGTGAATTCAATAACCATGAATCATGAAAAATCCTTATAGATTTTCCATCTCCAACCCTCCACCGAGCTTCCCTTTCAACAAGTTTTCTAGCAAACAAAATACTTTTCCAGGCAAAGGATCCCGATGCTAACTTTGCTTCAAAGATCGAGCTGTGGGGGAAATATTTAGCTTTGAAAACTTTATAAAATAGGGAATCTGTATCATGGATTAATCTCCACACTTGTTTGGCCAACATGGCTTCGTTGAACTTACATAAGTCCTTGAAACCTAGACCCCCTTCCGGCTTTGGTTGACACAAAACTTCCCACTTCTTCCAGTGAATCTTACGTCTATCACCCCTTTGATCCCACCAAAATTTCCGAATGAGCATCTCAATATCCTGACAAAGGCCTATAGGCAATCTGAAACAACTCATAGCAAAAGTAAGGATGGCTTGTACCACCTCCTTCAAAAGAACTTCCTTTCCAACCTGAGACAATAATTTTTCCTTCCAACCTTGCAATTTACACCACACTCTATCTTTTATATAATTTAGACAATAATGCAGTTTCTACTTAAAACTTAAAAGTGACATCTTTCGAAAATGTTTTACACTTTAGCGTTAAAAAGACGTGAAAGCTTTTATTTTGCGTTTTCAAATAGAAACGCATGTTAACTCATTAAACGTGTTACAATAAGCACGCCCATGATTCACAGAAATTATCCCTACGGACTTCGGCTCAAGTAGCTAGTTAATAAATAATAAGAATTTGTTTGTATTTTTTTTCTTCCCAAACAGTACTCTCTAATAATAATATTATTAGAGAAAAGTCAACAGACCAGTGGCGGCACCACGTTGAAAGCAGGGTGGTCACAGGACCACCCTGGCCTAGAAATTTTTTTTAAAAATTTTATATAATATATTTAAAATTTTATGATTTGTATACCTTAAAGAAAAAAAGTAACCACCCTGAAAAAGAAAAAAAAAATTGACCACCCTAAAAAAAAAAACCTTTAGATGAAATTTGGCCGACTTCTTCTTCAGTTCTTCATCGTCGTCTTCTTGCTTAGTTCTAGTGCTTTGTATTCTTCAATTCCTTCTTTTCTGTTTTTTTTTTTCTTCTTTTTTTGTCTCTCTTGCTACTGTCCGGCCCTTTACCCCACGTGAATGAAGTTATTAGAGTTTGAAATTTCAATAGATGGTAGACTACTAGATAGTAGACTACTATATATTAGAGAAGAAAAATTTTGGTGCCACAAATTAGTTATATTACTTATTGAATTATTGTGATATTCGCATCAACATACAATTTTTTTTTTACTATTTTAGCATAAGAATGTATCCTTTTTATTTTACACAATCATTTTTTCAAAATACCTTGTATCAAATTATTTATTTTATACTGCAATCATTGGGGTGAGGCAATGTTTTTACAGCTTTTACACATTGAATTGTTAATAGAGTAACACTAGTTACACAAACAAAATTAAAGTATTAAGAAAGATTTTGTAATGATATACATACAACAAAAATTAAAGTTGAGTTGAATTTTCATCTTAATTGAGTAATTCTACAAGCACAATATTGGATGAATAATTGCTTAGTTATGTATATTAATGAGATATAACTTATAGCATTGGTAATGAAACTATTATGTAATGAATTCAAAATATGAAAATTTGTAGAATGAAATTATAAAATTTTATGTATTTGCATGCATATTTTGTAATGTCAATATATTCAAGCTTTTTTATTAAATTTTTATAATTTAAATTTCTTAGTGATCACCCTAAAAAAAATTTCTGAAGCTGTCACTGCAATAGACGCTGGCATTAGTTTAGAATATATTTTTATGACATTTTTATAGAAAAAGAAAAAACAATTAGCTTTGTAACATTTTTATAGAAAAAGAAAAAACAATTAGCTTTGTAACGGCTTTTATAGTTTCCATGAAAATGGTAATAAAACTTTCATTAAAATGGCTGGATATCCTGGACCAATAATAATAGGCAAAGGATCATGAATTCGCATTCACCTAAAAAAAGGGAGGAAAAAAACTGAGATGGGAAAATTTATAAAAGTAAGAGAATAGTTTTCTCCTTGAGAATTGGCATTATTAGTTGGTCAATACATAGTAATAGTATACAGCTAATGCCTAATAGTCTAGTCATTTAAAAAAAAAAAACTGTCCAATTAATAAAGTTGCTGTTAATTACGTGGCCAGACTTGTAGAAATTGATGGAATTTCGTAGCTAAATTACAGTGTGTTATACTTGTGACTAGTCATCTAAGAACCTTGTTTCTTCTAATCCAATAGAAACAATTCACAAAAACATTAAGAACAAAATTTGATATAATTTTCATGCCAAAAGACAATGATATATGAAGAAAAGAAAAGAAAAAAGATTTCAAGTACCTTAGCCTGATTGAAGGAATTGTTAGGATCACAATTTGATGGGTAAGAACCATCCTTGTAATTAGGCCAAAGCCCATTAATGCCAAAATCTGCATTAGGCTTCCTAGCGTTTGGGTAGCAACAACTTTGCTTTGTGTCATAGTATGATCCAGGCTAGGATGCATGGACTCAGCTCCAGACCCATCACACCCGCGTCCGACGCAGCAGGACGCGGCGACGTGGGAGGGACGCCGCTGACCGTGCGTCGGTGCCGCGTCTTGCCACGTGGATTCCCCGACTCGTGCCGACGCGGCTCAAATCGGGCTGTATCGGCTGAAACCGACGAAATGGCCGGTTCAAGCTGAAACGGCCGAGTCAGGCCGAAATTCAAAAAAAAAAAAAAAAAAAAAGTGCAAAACGCACCGTTTGAACTTAACCTAAAACCCTAGGACTCTCTCATTATTGTTGTTTCTTTCATTAATTTTTGTTTTTTGGATTTGTTCTTTGTGCATAGGTTGGCTCTGCAAACGGATTCACTTTTCAGGAGGAACCAAACCCAACTTCTTTTGAAAGGTGAAACCCTTTGGGCCTTGAAACCCCAAGATCCAAAAAGCCTTATATCTAGCCACGGGACTTGGGCTTGAAAAGTCACAAAAAAAAGGCCCCCCACAAACATAAAACAATAAACAAAGTGACTATTTTAAAATCAGAATCAAATTAAATAGATCAAAACGAGAAATTTCAATCTTAAATAACCAACATAAAAAAATAACCCAAATTTTAAATTTCAAATTTGTAATTTCACTCTTTATAATAACGTGAAAAAAAAAAAATGAAGATTGTATATACAAATTGGGTAGGGAAAAACTCTCCCTACGATTCCACTTGCTCTGGTAACTACTAAGTCTTGTTGATTATCTTTTATTTTGTTTTAGTTTCAAACTTGTAAGTTGTATTCTAATTTCTGAACATCATGGAATGTTTTAGTTTCAATCTTGTGGGTTGTATTTAATTTATGATCATGTTTTAGTTATTATCTACTATTGCTCTTAAATTTGTTATATGTTTATATAATGTGAAAAAGTATGCTTAGCAATATATTAAAAATATAAATAAAAATATTTTTAATAATTTTTTAATTGTCGAGTCCCGCCACACCCACACCCACCTTTTTCAAAAATTGCCGAGTCTCACACCCGCACCCGCACCCGAGTCCCGAAACGCACCCGTGCTTCATACGATCCAGGCCACTACTGAAATAATTGAAGATTAAGAAATGAAAAAAAAAAAAAAAAAAAAAGTTACTCAAAGATTAATTTAGTAAAAACAATGCACAAAAGAATGATACGATAGAAGAAAAAAAATTGCTCACCTGTGACTGTGAAACACAAAGGAGTGAGAGACATTGTAGCATCAAAAGGCTTAGCAAGATTGAATATTTAGACTCCGTGACTCTTTCTCTTCTTCGTCTCTGTGGGGTTTGGAATTAGGAATTGAGATTAAAGATGAGATGGTATATAATGGTGCAAGGGATAACTGTATTTATAGAGAAAATGGAAGGTTTTGGGAAGAGAATATGCTTGGCAATCATATTCATTTATGACATTGTTTAAGAGTTTTTTTTTTTTTTGGGTGAAAAGGGAAATTCATTGAAACTAAACAGCCAAAACAGGCAAAGTACTGGCTGAGAGCCTTAAAGAGTACAAACCAGAAGCATCTGAGTCCAAAATACTACAAAGATTAACTAAAGGGGGATTATCTAAAACAACAAAAACTGTTGAACATGAATAGGCTTCTTTAGCAAGCAGATCCGCACATCTATCGCCTCCCGGTAGACGTGGTTGATCTTGTATCGCTGAAAGTGGCGCAACAGGTACCTGCAATCATTTAGGAGTGGCGTGTAAGCTCTGTTAGAGGTATTGTTGGAGAGCATGAGATCAACAATAACTTTTGCATCAAGTTCTATAATTAAATGTGTAATGCCCATTTGAGAAGCCAACAAGAGGCCATCTCTTAAAGCCCAAAATTCCGCAATGATACTCATGGCCACCCCAATATTCCTCATGTAACCTTTAACCCAATTTCCGCTATGGTCACAGATCAATCCACCTGCTCTTGCACTCCTCGGATTTCTTATGGAAGCACCATCCAAATTCAGCTTGAACCACCCTTCAGCTGGTTTATGCCATCGCACTGGAATGGCTGAATATTGCTTGGCTCGGAGTGGTTTCCCGACACAAAAGAAGTATTCCGCCGCTAGTTGGATGCAAGATTTACGGAGATTAGCATTTAGAGTAGTGTTATCAAACACCACTCTGTTCCTGTGCTTCCACAGACTCCACACAGCAAATAGGAATAGAGTGCTCCAAGGGAGACCGTTGGCTTGAAGTTGGCTACTGCACTGACAGTTTTGTTTCAGCCGCTCAGAGAGGTCAAGGTGGCTAAGGTTTGATAGAGCTTGAGGCACTTTGATTGACTTCCAAAAGGTAGCGGCAAAAGAGCAGTCCCTTAGCAAGTGGAGAATTGTCTCCTCATGAGTTCTGCATAATGGACATGCTGTGCTGCAATTGATACCTCTTGCTGCCATGACTTGTCTGACCAGGACACTGTTGTGATGACACAGCCACAGGAATGAGCTAATCTTAGGCCATATGTCGAGTTTCCAAACCCAATTACCCATAAAAGGTTGAGGATTAGTTTCTTGAGAGTTGGTCAGAGCATAAGCCGAAGCCATATTAAACTCTCCATCTTGTGAAAATTTCCACATTAGTGCATCCTTTTTCTCACCATACAGCTGCATAGGTATTGCACAAATCTCATCTTTGATTTGTCTTGGGAGCTCAAAAGAAATGATGTCCCAATTCCACTCCCCGTCTTGGAATGTTTCTCCAATTGTAAGATCTACCTCCCTTGGGGTTAGAGGACCTTCAACCATGTCTCTTAAAGAGTTTCCCTTGACCCAGTTGTCCATCCAAAACTTAAGATTTGAGTTTTTCCCCACACTCCAGCACATCCATTTAGCAAAGATGGGGAATCCCTTTTTAACAGCAGTCCAACAAGGGGAGCACGGCAACTTATCCGGATCTTTAGAAATTCTTCGCAATTGGGAGCAATATTTCTTCAAAATCACTTTTGCCCATAATGATTCTTTCTCTTGGTTGAGTCTCCAGTTTAGTTTAGCTAAGAGTGCAATGTTCTTAGCTTTTGCTGCTTGTATACCCAAACCCCCTTCCTCCTAAGATTTAATAATTTTGCTCCATCCCACAAGATGCATCTTTATTTTTTCCAGAGAGGATCCCTAAAGAAAATCTCTATTAATTTTGTCAAGTTTGTCACATAAATGTGTAGGAAGTGCTGCCCCTTGCAACACATAGTTTGGAATAGTAGCCATTATTGATTTAATAAGGATAGTCCACCCGGCAAAGGATAAGAACTTGGCTTTCCAGCCAGCAAGTTTGGTGAGAACTCTTTCCACAACAAAGTTAAACTGATTTCTAGGTGCCCCTTTATGCCTAATGGGGAATCCCAAGTATTTCCCCAAATTGTTGGTGGCTTGGATGTTCAAGTTTTCACAGATTTTATCTTTGAGAGGTGTTGGGACATTTTGTGAGAAGTAAATGCAAGATTTCTCATAGCTGATCCTCTACCCCGATTTCTCACAGAAAATATCCAAAACATCTTTGATGGCTTCACTACCTTTCTCACTCGCTTTGGCAAATAACATGAGGTCATTTGCGAAGAATAAGTGTGACACTTCCATATTTTCTCTAGAGGCTTTTAGTGGGGTCCACCTTTTAGCAGTGCATTCTCTTTCAATTAGGAACCCAAGGTATTCCATACATAATATGAAAGATTATGGGGAGAGGGGGTCTCCTTGACGGATCCCTCTTGAAGGCTTAAACGAGTCCATTTTGCCCCCATTGAAAAGAATAGAAATTCTTGTGGTGGAGACACAGCTTATGATCAAATCAATCATCATTTGTGGGAAGTGAAAAGCTTTGAGGACTTTGTGGATAAAGCTCCACTCAATGCGGTCATAGGCCTTAGCGAGGTCCACTTTAATTGCCATGAAACCGACCCTCCCTTTCTTATTGTCCAAGGAATGAACTAACTCTTAGGCGATAAGGATATTATCCAAACCCCTCCTCCCCAGGACAAAGGCAGATTGTACAGGGGAGACAAGTCTATCAAGAAATGGTCTGATGCAGCCAACTAGGATCTTAGTGACGAGTTTATAGATGGAATTACACAGGCTGATGGGTTTGTAATTACTGAGGCTTTCCGGGCTATGGCATTTCGGAATCAAGCAAATCAAGGTTTCATTCAAGTATTCTGGCATCTCCTTTGTTTCAAAGATATTAGTGACCTCTTGGCACACCAGCTCCTTCACATCAGCCTAAAAATATTGGTAAAACCCAGCGTGAAGGCCATCTATTCCTGGAGCTTTAAACGGTTTCAATTCCCAAAGCCCACACTTAATTTCTTCCTCCGATACTTGAGTAGAAAGACTTTCCCTTTCTTCCTCAGACAGAAAGCAACAAGAGAAATTCTCAACATTAGAGGAGCGATTGGAGAATAAGCAATCTATTTGGAATAGTTCTATGAACCCCCGTAAGATAATGTTCTTTACTTCCTCCTCCTCTGTGACCCACTCACCTAGGGAATATTTTATGCTTCTGATCCTGTTTCTATGCCTTCTAACTAATGTGGAGACATGGAAGAAGGCCGTGTTTCTATCTCCAGAGGCAGCCCAGTTGAGACGAGGCTTAAGAGCCTAGAATTCTTCTTCTTGGAGCATTATTTTCGAGTATTCTTTAATCAGACTTTTTTCTAATTGAACCAGAAACTAATTTGGCCCATTTGACAAGGCTTTTTAAGCCCCATTAAGTCTAGCAAGAACCCTTTTTTTCCTTGCAAATAAGTTACCGAACACTAATTTATTGCAATGGTTTGCTCTGTTGGTGAATAACTTAATGGTAGCGGGTAGGGCTGATTCATTTTCCCATGCCCCTCTGACCACATCAAGAAATTTGGGATGATGTAACCACATAGTCTGGAATCGAAAAGGTTTGTTTTGAGGAGCAGGGGGCTGTTTCGAGAGCTCCGAGAGCTTAGGGCAATGGTCAGAGAACACCCTGGGGAGGTGGGTAACCGATGCTTCAGGAAATAACAGCCTCCATGTCATATTTGCAAAACACCTATCTATTCTCTCCAAAATTAAATCCGACACTTGTCTAAGATTTGACCAGATAAATTTGGGTCCAGAAAATCCTAAATCAAGGAGGTTGCAAGAGTCTAAACACTCCTTAAAATCTAGGGCTTTGTTAAGATTTATGTGTCTTCCACCTAGCTTGTCTTCACTACTCAAGACCTCATTAAAATCTCCTAACAGCAACCAGGGGAGATTATGCAATTGGGCAACTTGGGAAAGGTTTGCCCATAAAATTTTTCTTTCCACCAACCTAGGACTAGCATAAATAGGAGAAATAAGCCAGGAAAGGTCAGAACCGCGTACCTTAACCGTGGCATGGATCTTTTATTCTGTGGAAGATAGAACAAAGACATCAACCTCATCTTTTTTCCAGAGGAGCCATAATCCGCCCGCATATCCTATGGTCTCTGTTGCAAAGAATCCATCAAAAGGAAGGTCTTCACAAATTTTTTCCGCCCTGTCGCCACCAACCATAGGTTTAAAAACCGGACCGGACCGGATCGGCAGGTCTGACCGGTTCAACTGGGAACCGGCCTTCAATCCGGTCCGGTTATGGTAAAAAACCGAAAATGAGCTTAAAACTGATAAACAGTAAAAACCGGCCGGTTCAACATGAGAATCAAAAACCCGCGTGGTCGAACCGATTAATGACCGGTTGGGGGGTTTTTTGACTTTTCCACTAAAACTACGTCGTTTTGGTCCTCAATAAAGTCCTAAAAACTAACCCTAAGCCTAATCACTCTCTTATCTCAGTCTCACGATCATCACGCCTCACTCTGCCTCACCCCTCATTCTCTCACTCACCTCAAGCTCTCAAGTCTCAAGAGTCAAGACTCTCAACTCAACTTAAGCTCTCTCTGCCTCATGGCCCTCACTCTGTTTTTTGCCTCACCCCTCACTCTCTCACTCACCTCTCTCTGGCTCTCTGCCTCACGCACAGCGGCATGCAGCCACGCACCTCTCTCTGCCTCACGCACAGTGGCCTGCAGCCACGCACCTCTCGGTTGGGTTTTTTTTTTTTTTTTTTTTGGTTGGTCTCGCCCTCGCCCTTTGAGCTCTGCTCTCTGCTAATCAGGTAATGTTCTTTTCTTTTTATTTTGATTTTGATTTTCTCGATTCTTTTTTTTTTTTTCTTTCAGCTTAATCAGGTAATAATTAATATTCTTTTCTTTTTTATGATTTTGATTACTTGATTTTGATCATTTTCTCGGTTCTTTTTTTATTTTTATTTTTTTCATTTCTCTCAGCTTCATCTCAGATTTTCAGTTCATGTTCTCGGCTTCATCTCAGGTTCTCCTTTCATGACTTCACTGGTAAGTGATAACTTCAATTATTAGTTTACAATAGCATTTTAGTTTATTTGTGATTTTGTGTATGTTGTGGAATTGATTTACAGAGCATTATTGTTTGTGAAATATAGTTTACAGAGTATTATACTATTGATTGTGTATGTTGTGTTGATGAATTTATTTGTTGATAAAATGGTTGCTACTTTTCCTCTTATGGGTTTCTCTTAATTTTCAATAACAAGTAACAAAAATCATTTCTTTGTAATTTCAAAAAAAAAAAAATTATGTCCTTGTTTGTGCGGCTAGTGATAATGGTTACCCTTTTCATAACTATAAACAAAAATTTTGATCTTGTTTTAGAACCTGTGTGTTTGAAAGAAAACCCAGTCACCGATTCAATATTGGAGCCTAGATCAGTGGTTCTCACACCTCTTTCTACCTCACTCAATATTGACCAGCGGCGAGCAGATCAAGAGGCTGATCTTCGAGGTTTTGATCATGGAGGCTGTAGGGTCTTGATGCCGTGAAAACAATGGGAAAAGGAAAAATTTGGAGGCTTGCATGTGGGTGTTGTGAACATGGATCAGTGGTTGGGTCCACTGATGATTTTGGCTTGGGTTGTGATCTGGGTTTCGTTTGTGTTTGATCTCTATTTGTGATCTGGGTCTGTGTTTGTGTTTGGTCTCTGTTTCTTTTCTTTTTTTTTTCATTTGTGTTGTTGTGATCTAGGTTTGAGTTTTTGGTTGCTGGATTTGTGTTCTTGGTTGTTGGGTTTGATCTGGGAAGAACACGAAGAACAAGTTGTAATGTTCTTGGTTGCTAGGTTTTTTTTTTTTTTTAATTAAAATTGAGTAATTAAATTTTTTTTTTTTTTAAATTTTGGCATTTAAAAAATGTGAAATAATTTTTTTAATAATATTTTAATGCCTCCGGCTGCCACCATAGCTATTTCCGTCGGTTGACTGACGGAAAGGACGAAAATAACACGCGTTAATTGGTTTAGGGACTAAAAGTGGTAAAATTAAAATGTAAAGACCAAAATGAAAAAAAGTCAAAATGTAGGGACTAAAAGTGCATTTACGCCTAAAAAAAACTCTTGCTTCTTAGTGATTGTGATGGGATCTCAAAACTAATGTACAATGGATGCTAAATTATTTTAGTATTTGTCCCCTTTTGACTGTGTAAGCCTAAGATCATAGAGATCATGATATACTTAAATTAATGAGATGTAGTATGGAAGTTTACGGGGCCTGGTCCTTTTTTTTTTTTTTTTAAATGGTTAGAAATCTCCTAAGCTACTACCCGAATCCCTCCGCTGCCCCTCAACCCCTAGGAAGTACCTAGAGTGGTTTCATTAGACCAATTGGGTCATTGGCTATTCTTTTTACAATGCTAATAGCGAGTATAGGACTTACATTACCCAAGAAAAGTCAATGCATGGAGAGCATAAGACATCATAAATCCCCACGACACACCACACCCAGGGTTGTGACATACTAATTGCAAGGAGTTCAAACATAGCAGACCCCAAACTTATCAACAACAAAAAAACTGAATGAGATTTTTTTATTTTATATATTTACATAAAAGGTGTTGTTGAGATAAAGAGGCGTGTGGCCCATGTACACAGGAAGTATTACAATGAGAAATTAAATCTAATAAATTTATAATTGAAAATAATTCTTACGCTGTCATCCATTCGGTCAAGGATCTGAAAAACAGCGATTTCAGCTTTAAAATGGTCCTTTCACATTGCTCAAGATATGATTGAGTTTAAGACTTGTTCTTATATCTTTTGATTGATGAACTCCTTCATGTTTGAGGATTATTCCTTGAGCCCCTTATGACATATTCAAAACTACAAGCAGTTCAAGTACTGGAAGCTTGCACCTGAACATACATTAGGGCCTTCTATTGGATCCTCAACTTTAATAAATGATTTGAAAATTTTGTCTTTTAACTTGCATAAGTTTGTCACATGTCTATTATTAAAAACATTAGGGCCTTTTTTTTTCTTTTTTCTTTTTTTGTGAATCCTATGCCACTAACTCTAAAACAAGCACAGCCACTGATTCTTCCTCTAATTCATGCCATGTTGATAGGATTTGCTAGCTAAACATAATTTGCTTTGCAGCTAGATGATTAAGAAATCCAAAGTCTTCTATTTTATGCCTATAATATTCCTTATATGCCTGTCCATTTGAAACAGAGTTAATCATAGTTGAGAAAAGTACCCAAAGGAAGTAGAATAAAAGAGATCCAAGAATTATTGGCTCATCCCACATACATGGAACATATCTTTTTTTATACCATTGCATTTTGACTGCTTAATATAAGGCAGCTATTTTTACCCTCCACTTTTGATACATCCTATTTCCTTCCTATCTTGTCAATGATTTTCCCTTTCATTCACAAAGTTGAACATGTAAAGCTTAAAAGCGGAGCATGGAGCCAATGACCTTTCTACCAGGTGACACTTCCCTCTCTAGTGGAGGGCCATGTCCAAGGGTCAGATTCCCTTGACAACTTTACCTAGGCCAAAAAAAAAGGTGGAGCATGTATTGTAAAGTTCACATGGCTCATCCCACATATTGGAAATTTTTAGCTTTATTGTTTCTCTGATTTCTATGTGTTACTTGTTTACCAAAGCTTATTGAGCTTGGTATAAAAAAATAATAATAATAAAAAAGGCTTATTGAGCTTATTTGGCTTATGTACATCTTTTTAAAACTTTAATTTTTCTAAATACATTTGTACTTTTACCGAGCTAATAGTTAAGCCCAACAAACCAATGAAAATAACCTTTATTCATTGTGCTGTGAATTTTTGTGCTATGCAGGTGACACTTCCCTCTCTCAAATCCTCCTCCTTTTTCACCGCACGGGACTATGATGGCCATGGCTCTCACACCTTATCAACAGTTGGTGGTAACTTTGTTCCTGGAGCTAGTTTTTTAGGATGGTACTAGCAGAGATGAAGAGGACAACTCAAACAATAACATAGAGGTTGAAAACAATTTTGAGGGTGACTGGGAGGAAGACTAATATAGATCTTGTCATAATTCTAGTTGTTTAAGTTTAAAACAAGGTTTAATTTCAGGATTTCTTTGTATATTTTATATTTTAAAGTTTGAACTTATATGAATTTTTATCTTTCGATGGATCAATTTTTAGTAATTATTGGACTATTGTATCAATTTTTAGTAATTATTGTACTATTGTAACATGATAGTTAAACAAAAATGATATAAAATAAATAAATAATAAAATATTTCAAAAATTATATAAAATATTACCACTGATGACATAAAAATTTGGTTATAAATAACTTTATAGTGATGACAAAGTCCCTCGCAATTATTCCTAACTAATTGCGTTGCGAGGGGGTTAAAATCCTTTGCAAATAAATTTTAGCGACGTCATTATTTGTCTCATCATTAATTTGAAATTTGCAAATAACTAATTGCGAGGGTATAAAAGTCCTCACAAATAGTTATTAACAACAATTGTTTCCCCTCACTAAAGATAAGTTGCGAGGGGTTAAAAGCCCTTACAAATAAATTTTAGCGATGCTATTATTTGTCACTAAAAAGTATGTCGTCAATTTGGAATTTGCAAATAACTAATTGTGAGGGTATAAAGGTCTTCACAAATAGTTGTTAACGACAACTGTTTCTCCTCGCTAAAAATAAGTCGTTGACTTTTCTCGTCATTTGGTAATATATTTGTGAGGGTGAATTTGTTCAATACCGATGATGGATTGCCCTCGTAAATTATTTATTTACGAAAGTATGGTCGCAAAATCTTTTTTAGCAACAAGAGCAAATACGATGGCCTTCGAGGGCCATATGCCCTCGCTAATAACCTTTTGCAACGATATTTAAATTTTTGCGAGAGTATTTTTATCCTCGCTAGTAGACTCTTTTCTTGTAGTGATAATTTACAAATTTTTATTGCAAAGACTCTTCAACATCCTCTGTTTTCGATTATCTAATAAATCAGTTCATGAAAGTATATTACCTTTCCATTTATTTCAAAACTTACACCATCCCAGTCTGAATCAAACATGAAGCTTTCAAATCATTTGCCTCTCACAACCAAATACTTCAATTATTTATGACAATTTCCCATTTTTAAAAATATAATGAACGTATCATCTCTTCTCCATAATATTCTAATATTCTTACAATTAAAATCATACAAATATTTTATTGTTATTAACTAAAATTATAAATCTATATTACGTCATCCTGTTTAAACATAATTTATATGAATCTATTAAAAAATGGTGGCAAGTATATCTTTCATTGTTGTGCGCGCCAAAAATGAGGCTACTAGGATGGACCTCACTTGGGCTCACAACTTACTTGTGAAGTGGGCTTAGGATTTCCTACTTTGGGTCGTTCTCGACACAGAGACTCAACGAAGTTTCCTCTCTCTCTAAACTACTTTACTCTCTTTACGCTACTACCCTGACTCCATGCTTTCCCTCTCTCTGTATTCTTAGCTTCCTTATCAACTTTTTCCTCCCTCATTCTCCTCTTATCTTCTCGTATTTATATCCTTATAATTAGTGGGGATTTATGATTACTCTTGTGGTTAGTGGTATAGGAGGTCCAATGTTATTATTGCAAAGTGGATGTTTTAGTTGGGAGTGGGGTGTGTTGAGAGTGGCATTGGAACTGGCTCCCCACTTCATGAGGGATGTTCGGCAGCGATATTCCTCAAGGCGGTGCCTGACAATCGGGGTACAACATTTCCGAGCAATCACGCTTCTGCCCGAGGTGTACTTTGCTGGACAATTCCCAAGCTATGAACGATGATGTACATGTACTATGATGGCTTGCTCAACGGGTTTTGGGCCGAGCATAATGACATGAGGCCTGGTCCCATGGCCTCATCCGATTCGGGGCTTAGCTTAAGACGAGAGGGTCGGGCCCATGGGCTGCGCTGTAAGGATGGAGTTCAAGGCCTAAGGCCCAAATGGGCCTAGGGAGCCCCATGCCGTACATTAGCCCCCCCTTGATTTGTTCCCGGCCCCTGGGAACAAATCAAGGAGGCCAAGGGACAATAACTACTCCTGGAAACTCAACGGATATGATACTGGACGGTCAAGAGTCCATGCGCCCTAAAAAGGCTCGTTGCACCAGATTGTTGGTTCAGCCGTCATCATTGTCTAACGATTCGCGAACCGAGGTAGCGTGCGTGTGGCAGTTGAGGTGGGGATTCGTAGGGTTTCCCGCTCCTTATTTATTAAATAGCATTTATTCCCTCCCCTCTGGCTCTTATAGATAGTTCATTCTGAATCATTCTTTCACTTTTACATTCTTCACTCTCTGAATTTCCTCTCTGCCGTGCATTCATCTGTGCGCTTATCCTTCAGCCCAGGATACCCCTCTTTCCTGGAGCCCAAAGTAAGTTCTCTACCTCTTTCTCTTATTTTAGTTTCTTCCTTCAAGTTTCTCCCTTCAATTCTTAAAGTTTAGGATGGGTTTCGCTCACCTTTTAAACACTGAGGCGTCCTTAGCCACCTTTAGGCGAACATTCAACATTCCTGAGGATGTGAATGTGGCGTACTGCCATGAGAGTGAAATTGCTCTCCCTAGAGGGTCTAGCACTGCTTTTTTCCCTTTGATGGCAATCTTGGAGGGTGGGGTTAGGTTTCCCGTGGATCCCCTTCTACTCAATACCCTTAGGTTTTATGGTTTGTGTCTGGACCAAATTCCTCCCAATTTTTACCGGGTAGTTAGTTGTGTCGGTAGGGTGAATCAGATATACGGGTTGCAATTGAACCATCACGATATAAACTACATGTATAGTCTATGTTGGAATAAGAAAACTAATTATTACTTGAAAGTCAGAGATATGCGGGTATGACTAATTTCATGCCTACCCGATTCTAATAGGAATTCCGCCGAGGAGTTTGTCCGTGTGAGCGACAACTAGTTTGCCGATGACATCCCTTGCTCCCTCTCGCGGCGCGAAGTTGGTTCGTACCGATCACTAACTTGCTTTTCTTTTTGCTTATGATTGTTTCGCTTATCTGAATGCTAACTCACTGTATTCCTTTGTTGCAGACGGTAGAGTATTTACCCCGGATCTTAGAGTAGTGCACATAAAGGACTTGAATTTTGTGCTCAAGTCTGAAATATTCGTTCATAGGAACGAGCAGCTCCGAGCATCGCACGTCATACTCAGTTGCACCCCCGTGTACAAGACTTGGCAACCCTTCAACCAAGCCCTTTCAGTAGACAGCCCGCTGCTGTCTTATATTGACGTCCGGCACGCCAATTTCCTCCCCCCTACACTGACCACCAGCGAAGCCCGAGACCCCGACCCTCGTTATACAACCGCAGAAGTTCTTGCCCCAGTCAGTGACGAGTCAGCCGAACGAGTTTCACGGGCTCTTAAGGAGCGGGAACATATTCCCGTTAAAGGGAACGTAGGTCAAGTGCAAGCAGCCAAGCGGGAAGTGGCTGAGGGCGAACATGAGGCAGAAATGGTGACTAAAAGGAAGTTGACTACTAACCGATTTTGTCCGGCTCCCGATCATCAGCTCAGCCTCAACAAGCCCGCGCTAAGGACCGTACTCCTCCTCCTCCTCCCCCATCCGGCCGGCAGAAAAAGAAACAGCGAGTAGACGACCAACCACCCAGAGTTGTAAGTGATGCACCCGTCAAAACACCTCCCCGTCCCACGGGCGGGATCGTGATTCGGGAACCGCCAAGCGGTCCCCAACCTGCAGTCTGAGGCAGCGCTGAAGTGGCCTCCTTCTCTCGGGCTACGCCTGACTAGCAGCCCACATTCATGCTCGGAGGCGAGCCCCTGCCAGCTACGGCGAGTGTCAGGATGTGGACTCAAGGTGAGGAAGGGAGAGTGGCACAAAGCCTGGTAAGCGGCCTGCTGTTGCCCGAGGATGTTAAGTTTTTCTCAGATGGCACCGAGGATTCTATTGTACGGCAGTTGCAATGGCACACCATCGCGGTAACCTTTTCTCACCCTACTTCTCGTTTACTTTGTGGTATGAACTATTTTCTTATCCTTTCTCTTTTCTTCACATTCCTCTGAGTTCAGTATTGTGGTGTTATCAAGCCGCGCAAGTCACTCATATGCTCGATGAGAGGATAGATGAGCTTGCTGAGGAGGCTGAACGGGAAAAGGCGCTGAAGGATGTTGCCGACACTACAGCCCGGGACAAGGGCAAGGTTGCTAAGGTTGCTGAAAAGAAGGCACAGTCCTTAGAGAAAGCTCGGCTGCTGGTGGAGGCGGAGGCAAAGCTGGGGGAAATTGAGCTTAAGCTAGCACAAGCAGAAAGCTTGAACCTGGTCCACGCCGAGGAGGTGGCAGAATTAAAGGCGGCCCTTGAGGCTTGTGAGGACAAGTGGTACAATAAAGGATTCGCGGATGCCGAGAACTCTATAGAGCCTATTGTCCACCAAGCTCGGGTCCGGGGATTCGATAAGGGGTGGCTAGTTGCCTTTCAGGTGTCGGGAGTGCCCGAGGATTCTCTGCTGAGGAACCCAAAGCAAATTCCCCGCCCAGTCCTTGCTACTCCCGTTCAGAGCCAAGTTGAGGCTGCCGATGATGAAGATACCCCCAGCATGATTAAGCTGGTGAAAGCAATCGATACCTATGTGGATCTAGAAGTTACCAGCAACCTCCATGCTCTTGGGAATGAGGGGACTCAGCAGCTACCTCCCGAGGATGTCCCAGATCAGCCTACCGATGATGTAGTCCAGTTTTTCCCGTCCGACCCAGCCACTTAATACTTTTAATCATTTTTCTAGTTTCCTTTCTTTTTTGCATTTACTTTTTATTTGTTTGGTTTGCCTAGTCACCGGGTTGTGGTGACCAAACAATTGTTCTATTTCCTTTTTAGGTTTATTTTCCCAACCTTTCATTATTCGGTTTGCCCGGTCATCGGGATGGGTGACAGAACACTTAACTTAATTTATGCTTTTTAATTTTGACTTTAAGTTTTACTTTCCTAAGGTTACCAGGCTGTGGTAACAAGACGCTTGTTTAATTTAATCGTTCTTTTACTTTAAATGCTTTATTACTCGGCTTTGGAGGCCGAACATCTTATGATCTATTGTTTTATCAGTGTGATGGTTTTTGTTTGCCCCTTACTTATTATTAAAACTAGCCAGGTAAGAAGAACCGAGTGTGAAGTTGACCGGGCATAAAACCTTCCACTGCGAGGAGTTTTGTAGGAGCATTGTTAAGAGCACTTAATTCAAGCCTTCACCTCCCCGGTGACGTAAGTCGAACTGGGAACAGGTCCTTAGATAATTTAAAATAAGGTTTCCACCTGTCCGGTGATGAAAATCGAACTAGGGACAAGTTTCCGTCCTTAGAGGGTTTTCATTAAGGTTTCCACCTGCCCGAAAATCGAACCGGGATAGGTTTCTGTCCTTAGAGGGTTTTAATTAAGGTTTCCACCTACCCGGTGATGAAAATTGAACCGGGGACGAGTTTCTATCCTTAGGTAATTCAGATTAAGGTTTCCACCTGTTCGGTGATGGGAATCGAACCGAAGACAAGTTTCCGTTCTTAAAATAGAACAAGCTGCCTTAGTCTCCTTAACTTTCTTCGTATTTGTTGGCCGGCGCTAATAAATTAACAATAATAGAGTTAAATGTACCTGCATGGATAAATACCATCATATTAATTAGTAAAACATATATACACGATTACATTTTATTTGCACCCCAGTGTACAACCGATTAGTGATAAAACTTCTTTAAGTTGTGGACATGCCATGGCCGAGGAAATGGCCTCTCATCCAAATCCTCCCAGTAGTACGCTTCAGCACCTGCAATGGAGGTTACTCTATAAGGCCCTTCCCAGGATGGGGCTAATTTCCCAACATTCGTATCCTGCATATTCCTTACCGCTTTTCGTAACACCAAGTCCCCAGCACTGAATTCCCTGGTCTTTACGTCTCTGTTATAGCGCCGAGCAAGTTTTTGTTGGTACTCGGCCAGCCGTATAATCGCCGCTTCTCGGTATTCTTCCAGCAAATCCAAACGCTTCACCAACAGTCTATCATTCTAGGTAGGGGCAAATTTCGCAACCCGCGCACTACATAAATTTACCTCGGCCGGTATTACAGCTTCTACCCCGTACATGAGAGAGAATGGAGTCTCCCCTGTAGACCTTCTAGGAGTCGTTCGGTACGCCCATAAAACGTTGGGCAGCTCCTCATCCCATCTCCCTTTTGCACCATCTAGCCTTTCCTTCAATCCATTCACGATTGCCTTGTTAGTGGCTTCAGCTTGGCCATTGCTCTGAGGATACGCTGGGGTGGAATACCTGTTCTTGATGCCGAGATCACTGCAAAACTCACGAAAGGCCTTACTCTCAAATTACAGTCCATTATCAGAGATAAGTGAGTCCGCACCTCGAATCTCGTGACTATGTTTCTCTACACAAACTTTTTAACGTCCACGTCCCGAATATTAGCTAAAGCTTCTGCCTCTGCCCACTTGGTGAAGTAATCAATAGCCACTAACACAAACCTTCGATTGCCTGTTGCCCAAGGAAATGGGCCGAGAATATCCAGCCCCCATTGTGCGAAGGGCCAGGGGCTGCTGACCGGATTCAGATGGCTTGCTGGCTAATGGATCAAGGGGGGCATGCTTTTGACACTGCTCACACTTACGCACATACTCGGCGGCATCCTTCTGCATCTGTGGCCACCAAAATCCCTGAGTCATTGCTCGGTGTGCCAATGAGCGTCCCCTACATGACTGCCACATACCCCATCATGCAACTCGGTCAAAAGTTCATTTACTTTCTCGGGATGCAAGCACAAAAGGTATAGCCCCCCAAAAGATCTCCGGTATAACTTGTGATCTGCCGACAACCAATACCGAGCAGCCACTCGGCGAATCCTGTTTGCCTCCTTTTCATCATCTGGAACTCAATCTTCGGCTAAGAAGTCAATGATTGGGTTCATCCAACATGGCCCCCTTGCCGAAATCATGGCAATATCAACTCCAGTAGCACCAACACCAATTGCCGCATTAATGCTCGGCTCCACTGTGAGCTCCACCTTGATTAACCAGGGCACCTCCTCCGTTATTAACAATGCCAACATAGCTAGGGAGTCAGCGTGTCTGCTCTGCACCCGGGCCACTTGGGCCACCTTTGCCATACAAAACTTATTCATGATTTGCTTTACCACCTGCAAGTACGCCTTCATCCCGGGATCCCAGGCTTCAAAACTGCCCTGCACCTGGCTAACAACCAGCCGAGAATTTGAATAAATCTCTACGTCCAAGGCACCCATACCCAAAACGGCTCTTAATTCGGCGAGTAAGGCCTTATACTCAGCCTCGTTATTAGAGGCCTTGAACCCCAACCTAAAAGAATGCTCCAACCGTATTCCTTCAGGAGTAATAATGACGATCCCGGCACCAGCCCCCATGGCACTTGACGCACCGTCCACATATACCTTCCACTGGAGACTCTTCACATGACAAACCATTTCTCTTTCTTTCTTAGGAGAGAACTCCGCAACAAAATCAATAAGGACTTGGCCCTTCACCGAACTTCATGGCCTGTACCGTATGTCAAAGGAACCTAACCGGGTCCCTCATTTAGCTATCTGACCCGTAAAGTCGGATCTAATTAACAACGACTGTAAAGGGTACTTGGTCAGGGCATAGACGGTATGAGCTTGGAAATAATGCCGTAACTTTCTCGTAGCGTGCACGAGTGCCAGCACCAACTTCTCCAAGGGTAAATATCTTGTCTCGGCATCAACCAAGGTCTTACTGATGTAATACACAGGTCGATGCACTTATTGATCCCTTAATAGCACGGCACTTACAGCATGATCAGACACTGAGAGGTACATGAATAAATCCTCCCCGAGTTCTAGGGCCGTTAACATGGGTGCTTACATCAAATATTCCTTCAAATCTCGAAAAGCTCCGTCACACTCCTCATTCCACTAGAATCCCTTCCACTTCTTCAAGAGTTGATAGAATCGTCGGCAGCGATCGGCAAACTTGGAGATGAATCGGTTAAGAGCAGCTAACATCCCAGTCAATACTTGCACTTCTTTCAGATTGCTCGGCAACTTGAGGCGCTTCACGGCTTCAATCTGGTCAAGATTGACCTCTATTCCCCGAATAGTGATCAGATATCCTAGGATTTTACTAGCCCCCACCCTAAAAACACACTTCTCCGCATTAAGGTGCAACTTATGTTGCCGAAGCACCTCAAACACCCCCTAAAGATCCTTTATATGCCGTACTTCTTGGTTACTTTTCACTACCATATCGTCAATATACACCTCAATTGTACGCCCTATTTTATCCCAGAACATTCTAGTCATTATTCATTGGTACGTGGCCCCAGCGTTTTTCAACCCAAAAGGCATCACAGTATAATGATAATTGGCGTCCGGGGAGATGAATGCTGTCTTTTCTCGGACCTCAGCTGCCAGGGCGATCTAATGATATCCCTGAAAGGCATCCAAAAAGCTCATCCTTGGGTGTCCATATGTGGCATCCACCAACTGATCAATCTTCAGCATAGGGAATGGATCATTTGGGCATGCTCGGTTCAAATCCGTGAAATCTACACAAACTCTCCACTTGCCATTCTTCTTCTTCACCACCACGGTATTTGCTAACCACTTCGGGAAGAAGATTTCTCTTATTGCCCCAACCTCCTTTAACCTCTTAACCTCCAACTTAACTACCTCGACGTGCTCCTTGGCCGACCTCCTTGGTTTCTGCTTCTTGGGAGGAAACGACGGGTCTACATTAAGCCTGTGGACTATGAATTCGGGGTCCACCCCGGGCACCTCATACGGGCTCCAAGCAAACACATCTACATTCTGTATAAGAAATAACAATGTTTCTACCTTATCCCCATTGCTCATACTTGCCCCTATCTGAAAATACCGGTCAACATCCGGTAGTATCTTTACTCAAATTAATTCCTCGGCACAACTAGCCCCCTGTCCTTCTCAGGCTCCTGTAATTGCTATAAAGAGACTCTCTCGGATTGAACCTTCTGTTCGGCTTGCTCATTCTTCCAATTCACTAGGCAACTAGGCATTGTTTTGCCATTTTCTGGCTTCCTCTTACTACAGCAATGCCCTGCTCGGTTGGAAATTTAACCTTCACATGCAGGGTGGAAGGGACTACTCCCATCGCGTGGATCCACGGCCTCCCCAGAATGGCCGTATAAGGAGAAAACGAAGTGACAACTATAAAATCCACTATTACTTCCTTTCCTCGAGAATCACTATCTGGCCATCAAACCCGATTAAGGGCGTATCGTATGTTAAGAGGTCCTCCTTCTTCAGTCCGAACCCCCTTAACAAATCCGGATACATCACATCGGCCCCACTTCCCTGGTCTACCATTACCCTCTTTACTATGAAACCGTTTATCCGGGCCGTCACCACCAACGCGTCATCATGCGGCTGAATTGTTCCTTCTAAGTCATCGTCATCAAAAGCGATGGGCTCCCGACCAATCTTTATCTTCTTCTCGGGGGGTTGCTCGCTCGAGCAATTTCCCACGAGTGCTACAGTCAACACTCCTCTCCTCCCAGCCACAGCAACACCCCTCGGGGTGGTATAGATGACCTCGATAACTCCCAATGGAGGCGGGTAAGGGTTCCCTCTTTGCTGGGTGCCTTGCCCGGCACCCTTGTTCCCTGAATCCACCACAAACTCCTTCAGATATCCCGCATTCACCAATTGCCCTAAGTGGTCCTTTAACACCCGACACTACTCGGTGGTATGCCCCTTATCCCTGTGATAGGTACAGTACAAATTCTGGTTTCTCCGAGACGGGTCACCTCCCCTAGTTGCAACTCTGGCTCTTGTATCCTCAAATCCTTTCGAGGTCTTGGCTGAAAACCGCCCTGCCGAGGACGATTCATTAAAGGGGCCTTACCCTTACTCCGCAGCTGATCATCCTCCAAGCGTTTATACTCCTCGATACGCCTCATGAGCTGCCTCATATCCTCAGGAGGCTTCCTTGTCAATGACTCCCGTAGTTCGGAGTCCTCAAGCAGCCCCATCCTAAAGGTGCTTGCTGCAATCTTCTCGTTGCCCCCACCGATCTCATTATAAAGCTCCCAATACCGACCGGCATAATTGCGAAGGGTTTCCCCAACCCTCATCTCTATAGATAATAATGCATCCACTAATTGTGGTACCCGACTACAAGTTACAAACCGGACACCGAACTCTTAGATCAACTCGGCAAAACTGTGAATGGAACCCTTCCGTAACCCGTTAAACCATCTCATAGCAGTGGGCCTAAGGCTTGAGGGAAATACCTTATACATCAGCGCGTCATTGTGAGTATGTAGAGACATCATCTAGATGTAATGGCTGACGTGTTCCACCGGGTCCGTCTTCCCATCGTAGGAGTTTAACAGTGGGCGCGTAAATCTGCTCGGCATTAGGGCCCGTTCGATGTCATCTGAGAATGGCGACCGAGCAGCTCTGCGTAAGGCGCGGCTTATAGCATCCATGGCGGCATTATGGGGCCGTCGCTATTCTGGGGAATCTGAACCCCGGTCTTCATACCCCCGTGAACGTGAACAGTCCCAACACTAACGGGACTCCCGTGAATGTGAACGGTCCTGGCATCGACGAGACTCCCATGAATGTGAACGATCCCGGCATCGACGGGAACCAGACTGACTGGACCCCATCCCATAACGATTTCCTCCACTATCAGATCTCCCTTCTCGGTTCTCTCAATCCCTTCTCTAGTGCCCACCCCTTGCTTCCAACTCCAAATCTCTCACCAGTTTGCGTAATCGCTCAAATTCTTCATCTCTCTCGTCAAATTGCCCATGCCCCGAGGCGCCAGACATTGTCCGGTGTGTTTGATACGACCCCACTCCTAGGCCGGACTATTCCTCCTCCCACTCACGTTCCCTATCTTCACGCCTTTTGTGCCTTCTCTCTCGCTAGGTAGATCCCCGAGAAGCCCCTATCGAACTGCTTTCAGCATAACTCTCCGAACGTCTTTCAGACATTTTCCCAGTCGTGAGTCTCAGTTGAACCACAGCTTTGTAGGAGATCCTCATAGACGACACCAATTGTGCGCGCCAAAAATAAGGCTACTGGGATGGACCTCACTTGGGCTCACAACTTACTTGTGAAGTGGGCTTAGGATTTACTTTAGGTCGTTCTCGACATAAGGACTCAACGAAGTTTCCTCTCTCTCTGAACTACTTTACTCTCTTTACGCTACTACCCTGACTCCATGCTTTCCCTCTCTCTGTATTCTTAGCTTCCTTATCAACTTTATCCTCCCCCATTCTCCTCTTAGCTTCTCGTATTTATAGCCTTATAATTAGTGGGGAGTTATGATTACTTTTGTGGTTAGAGGTATAGGATGTCTAATGTTATTATTGCAAACTGGATGTTTTAGTTGGGAGTGGGGTGTGGTGAGAATGGCATTGGAACTGGCTCCCCACTTCAGGAGAGATGTTCGGCAGTGATATTCCTCAAGGCGGTGCCGGACAACCGGGGTACAACGTTTCTGAGCAATCACACTTCCACCCGAGGTGTACTTTGCTGGACAATTCCCAGGCTATGAACGATGATGTACATGTACTATAACGGCTTGCTCAACGGGTTTTGGGTCGAGCATAATGATGATGGAAAAATACATGTTTGTTTTAGGATGTGGCTTGGAGTGGGACCAAAAGGGAACAAATAAGACACTAGCTCCAATGGGCCTTGGGCTTTTCTGTCAACTCTTGACAAGTCCAAAATTATCATTAATTATATTTAATATCACTATATAAATATAATTGCACTCTAGGCCTTATTAATAAATTATAGCTCAAGACTTTATTGTACATGCAACCCGTTCATAAAATATTCGTAGTAACACAAAGTTATGAATGTAGACTGCCACTTTGTAGAATACTACATCTTAATTCTTGAGTACCCGGTTTAATCCTTTAAGTTATTCATCATATATTTATGAAATCTAATTTCATAAATATATACTTTAGTAACTATTTACTAAAGTAGTTAGGCCTAACATTCTGAATAACAAACTCATTAAACTTATCTCAAGGGAATATTTTGTATCTCCGTTAAGGGACTATGAATTTCATCTTGAGAATATATGTTCCATCAACACTAAATGTGGCTGCCCAACATACTGAGGTTTTGACCGTTATTTTAGATCTCACTCCTGATATATCAAAGCAACCTACACTTCATGATCAGGTCCATTATTCTCTCAGGATTAAGAGTTCATGCAAACAGAAGTCGTAAGATTTATTATTCAATTGACAGTCGTTAGGAGAATAATAATCTCACAGCGGTCCAGTTCAATATGTTTTAACTCTTAAAACATATCAACATATCAACTAGAAGTCTCCACTTCCATGATCAAGACAAATCATCTTAGTTGATATGTTATAGTCTTTGCAGATGAAATGTCCAATTTCATCACCGACTACGAACTACAATTCTGATTTTACAAAAAACTTGTGATTTATATCTTCTGTGACTTTTCACAAAAATCACATACTATGCATCTCACGGACTATATGATAATGTCCGAATATTCATGTTACCATTATTTTAGATAATAATAAAATAACTTTATTAAACACAATATTAAGTCATACATAATGTCATACATAGCATCATATAATAGGATTTAAGGGCACTAATCCCAACAAATGGCATGAGGCCTGGTCCCATGGCCTCATCCGGTTCGGGGCCTAGCTTGAGACGAGAGGGTCGGGCCCATGGGCCGCGCTGTAAGGCTGGAGTTCAAGGCCTAAGGCCCAAATGGGCTTGGGGAGCCCCATGTCGTACAATTGTAAAAAGGCAAAGGTTGAAGAGGATGAATATTGAACAATTCAAATGACTCCTACACTAATGAACATCACTCAATTCAAGGTCTGTCTTCAAGTAGCCACGTGTTTATGTTATTACACCGTATCATGGGACAAGATATAAATCTAAAAAACAAACTGACAATCACCAAAATTAATAACTTTGTCTTAAGTAACTGATGTGGACATTAATCAATTTGCAGCTATTTATATGTATTTAATAATACATTTTTAGGTCCGTGCTGTATAGATATTGTCATAGGAATGTTATAGGTTGCGCTATTTAGCATATACTGATTATTAGGATAGGATACATATGTTAGTGTCTTTTGTCCTGTTCTGTAGAGATTTTGTTAAGTTATGATTTTTCTCATAACATTTGTATTGGCTTATTCCATGACAAAAAGTGTTGTAATTGCATAAATTTATTTCCTTGTATTTTTGTGGAATTTATTTGTATTGGGTTTAGTATTAAGCGGTGGAGATTTGATCAAGACAGCTAAAAGTCACATGAGAAGCACATGCCAGAAGCTGAAGAGTCAAGTGCCAGTAGTGGAAATTGAAGAGTCGTGCTAGCTGTGCTAGCTATAACTCGCGACTCAGGTGACCCGAGAAATTAACCCGCAAATTTTCCCTATTAGCATAAATGTGACTTTTCGTATTCCCTCTCCACTCATACTATATATACCCTTATTACCCATAGAAATGGTAAGGACCCTATTGAGAGAGAAAAAACTCTAAGAGAGGTTTCTACAACACACCCACCCTATTTGAGAGAGAGATACTCATTCTTAGAGAGAAATCTTTGTAGTCTCTTCTCCTTCCCTCTCCCATTGATATACCCATTGAAAGGAGATTTGTACCCAAACACAATCCACACCCATTTAGAGTGTTGAGGGTGTTTTTGGAGCTTGGGAAGCATTGGAAGATGCCAAGGATGGCGGACGCAATATGGAGCTTATTGCGGGATCCGGAAAGCTAGAGAAGACACGGTTAGGCTTAATCTTGTTGGAGCAAGAAGCTTGGAGGGCTTAGGTGCATCGGGTAGATTAGGCTTGGAAGGTCTATTGCTATTCATGTATCCCAACTTTATTTTCTAGTGGAACATTTTACCGCTTAGAGGGCGGCGGAGAGGTTTTTCGCCGAGTTTTTCGATTTCCTCTTTGATAACACGTGTTGGTGTTATCCTTGTATTTGCATCTCTTTTCCCTTGCTCTTTAACCATTAATTTCTACTGTGTTTGTGATTAATTATGTGTTAAAGTAGTTTGCCAAATTGGGTATTGTTTATATTTCATATTTTGCACATATATTGTTTGAATATAAGCTTGCATTGGTAATTTTGTAATTGGGGGTCTAAACATTCATTAGTGTTTTACACACTAATTGAACATTCAATTGGTATCAGAGCGGGTACACTTGTTTTGGTTTCATTACCTAAGTGTGATCCTTGACCCCTTGTGTTTATTTGCCATGGATAGTGCTTTGTATGCTTCTATGCATGTTTTGGATGTTGATGAATGTAACATGCCACGTGTTTGTGAAAATGCCTCTATGAGTGATAATCCTCATGATTGTGATGCTATGTTACATGAATCTTTGGGCGTTGTTGATATTCCTAACATCAAACTCTTGAAGAAAAATGCTAAGAAATTTCATAAGAATTTGAGCAAGTTATTTTGTGAAAAGGATGATTTGATTGCTAAGCTTAATGAATCCAACAAATTGGTTGAGAAATATAAGAAACTTGCTGAAAATTCTCTTGAAAAGCTGAAAGAGTTTGAATGTTTGAATATGTACTTGGATGCTAAATTTGTTTTGTCTAACAAACTTGTTGATGAGCTAAAATGTGAAAATGAATCTCTTAAGATGCATGCCAAATGTTTGATTGCTGAACCTATTGCTAAAAAGGATGAAAATATTTGTTGCAATCATGTTGTGGTACCCGATTTTGTGCCTATTGTGTGTTAGACCTCAAAGGATAAATCGGTGTACATTCCTCCACACAAAAGAAATCAAAAGGTGGAGAGAAAGGCTCTTAAGACAAAGCCTCTGTTTAGGTCTCAACCTAAGGTTTTGGATGGATCTAAGTTTGTTCCAATTTGTCACCACTGTGGTGTGATTAGTCATATAAGACCTCAATGTCATAAGTTGAAGAGAGAACATAACCATGTTGCTAGATTCTTTTCCAAAAAGCCTAGTGGAGCTATACACATTGTTTGTCACCATTGTGGTGCTTTTGGTCATCTTAGACCTCATTGCTCTAAGTTTCATGCTCTTAAAAGAATCAAAAGAAAAGAGAAACTTGAGCTTCTTGGAAGTTGTCCTAAAAAGAGTAAATCGGATTTGAGTGAAAATAGCATGTTGTTAAAGAAAGTGTTTAATGCTTTTAACTCATTATCTATGTGCATCTCCGGTTCTCATTCTTCCAACCCTCGTCTCTCTTCTCATGAGACACTCATTCCAAACAATTGTTCTGTTTGGATGAGGAAGGGTTCCTATGGTTGAGTTTTTGCTTTTTTGGTCATTAATCTAATTTTTTCGATCTTTGTAGGACCCTTCATGCATTAAATGTCATATCTTCATGCATTTTGTGCATCTTGCATTTCTTTATTTGCATTGTTTTTTTTTTTATCTTACTTTTATTTTTTAGTTTTGTGTGAGTAAAAATCCAAAACCACATAAAAAG
Source organism: Notholithocarpus densiflorus (assembly GCA_030021035.2). Classification (NCBI taxonomy): domain Eukaryota; kingdom Viridiplantae; phylum Streptophyta; class Magnoliopsida; order Fagales; family Fagaceae; genus Notholithocarpus; species Notholithocarpus densiflorus. Next base: position 524,253 of record JARYZH020000113.1, on the reverse strand, counting down.
TGAAAAATTCAAAAAGTTTAATTGTGTATGTTTGAGCACATATCACATGTGTGTTTGGCCTAGTACCTTCGTACTAATGCTTGGTGCATTTATGAGCTTAACTTGTTATGTATGCACATCTATCTTTGTGGGAAAAATCTTAACATCTATGTGTGATTGTTGTAAATTGATCTCTAAACTTGTCATGAATGATTAGTCAATAATCATGTTGGTTTTGATACATGCGTAGACTTGTGTCTATATCTCTTCCCACTCATTTTTTTTAGCTCAACTAATGTCAAATCTCAAAAAGAGATAATGAGTTGCAGAAGCCGCCGCACATACTAGTATTTGACTAGGAAAAAGGGAAAGCGACTTGTATTGAAAATGTATGGTGCCCAAAAGCCAAAGGCTTGTTCATCAAATTGAAATATCAAAAATTTCAAGCATCGATCTCAAAAAGAGATGTAAAGATAAAAAAAAATGATAAAATGTTATGAATTGTAAAGAAGCCAAATGAAAAGCTTCAAAGATATGTAATCATTTTCTTGTGGGAGGTCATATATGTTCATTTCTATAATTGAGATAGACCACTTGATTTAGTACTAGTTGTGTATGACTTGATTAAATTGATCATTGAAGTTTCACGCTAGACTAAGGACTATTCCACATTTGATACACACACACAACACACATGCCTAATGTTCAATGAATGCCTTATTCATTTGTTCGATTGTACTTGTTTAAATGTGATGTGTGTGTGCTTAACTATATATGGATCAAACCAAAAAGATTTTTGATCATTTTATATGTATTTGGAAGTGATTTTTATCACTCTTTGTGTTCATGTTTAATGCTTACCTTGTTTTTCATTGTTTTAAGCAAGTTTTGTGTTGAAAAACAGGTGTCAGAATTTTTGGCTACTCGTTCTGGCTACTCTCGCGAGCAGCGATTTTTGGCTACTTGTTTTGGCAACTCGCCCAGTCCGAAACACAAGTCGCGAGTTCATCCAGAAGCTTTCGTGACTCACTCGCGAGCCGCGAAAATCTTCACGACTTATCTCGCGACTCGCCAGTCGCGAAACGCCCAGAAACAGCTTTTTAAAGAGCTTTTCGTGGGAAACCTATTTTAAACCTCTCCCATCCTCTCTAAAACCCCTCTTTCAATATTCTTTTTATCAAAATCCAATCAATTTAAATGGTTTTTCATTCCATTAACATCTCTAAGGTATTTCTAAACTCTTTTCATTGATTTTGATCCTTAGATTATGTTTTGGAGAGTTTTTGTACTCTTAATTGGGATTTTCATCATAGGGATTGGGGAAACTTAATTTTTGTCAAATTTTTGTATGGGATTGGTTTCTTTTGATGATTTGCTTTGGATGTTGGCCCCTTGTGGCAAAAAGAACATGTATTTAGGGTGGATTTCATGATGTTCATGCATTTTTTTACATTGTTGTTCATAGTGTGCACACTAGGTGTTTGATAAAATGCCTCTTAGCCATTTTCTCACTTGTTTGGACTCCGATGAGTACCAATCTTTGGGGATTCTCATGTTTTCTCATGAGGAACATGTTTGGTTCATTGGTTGTGTGTTTAACACACCTTGCCCCACATGTGCATTTTCCATGCATTGGTCATGCATTGCACATAGTCACCTTTTGCGCACACCTTTGCTACCCTTGTCATGCATTGGTCTATACCTTGTTTTTTCATCTTAGCATGTCATGTTTACCTTATGCTTTGTAGCATTTTGTTTTGTCATTTGTTTAGGCTTCATTTCTCATTCATCTTGCACCCCTCATGCATCATTCTCCTTGTTCATACCTTCATTTCTTGCCCTCATTTCTCCTTGACCCTTTGTCTATTCATGTCAAAAAGGGGGAGAGTTTACTTTTGTCATTCTATATGACTCTTGTGCACATTCTTAGAGGAAGAAATTCTATTTCTTGTGCACATTTGTAGGGAGAGAGATATTCCATAGGAGAGATATTCCATAGGGGAGATGCATATACCAAGGGGGAGAAGACTTTGAGTTAATAAGAAAATTTTGTTTTGTTTTTTTTTTCTTTATGTTTGTTTTTCTTTATGTTTGTTTTCTTATTTACTTTATGGTGTTTTGAGTTATGTTTAGTATCTATGCTTTGTTGTTCTCATTGCATCATGTTTGTGTTGGACATGCATACATCCTTATGCTATTGTGCTTCATTGAATGCATATTCGGATGATCATTTGCTTTGCTATGTGATCATTGTAGTCATTTCTATTTGACTGTTTTGGTGTATGATCAAGTTGCTCACATGTTTCACATCATGTTTACTTGATCGCAATTTACTTGTTACATTATACTTGTCCTTTTATTACTTGCTTTACCTTGAGGGTCTAATATGTTTTGTGCAAGTGTTTCAGGTTACAGGTATATATGTTCCAAGTTCATCACAGCTTCTAGATTTAGGTGTGAGTGAGTTTTGCCACTATTCCCAAACTCACGTTTAAGTTTAGAGTTTGTTTTAGGGTGTTTTGTCACGGAATAGTCAAAGGGGGAGATTGTTAAGTTATGATTTTTCTCATAACATTTGTATTGGCTTATTTCATGACAAAAAATGTTGTAATTGCATAAATTTATTTCCTTATATTTTTGTGGGATTTATTTGTATTGGGTTTAGTATTAAGTGGTAGAGATTTGATCAAGACAGCTAAAAGTCACATGAGGAGCACCTGTCGGAAGCTGAAGAGTCAAGTGCCAGCTGTGGAAGTTGAAGAGTCATGTGCTAGTTGTGCCAGCTATAACTTGCGACTCAGGTGACCCGCGAAATTGACCCACGAATTTTCCCTGTCAGCAGAAATGTGACTTTTCATATCCCCTCTCCATTCATACTATATATACCCCTATTACCCACAGAAATGGTAAGGAGCCTATTGAGAGAGAAAAAAAACCCTAAGAGAGGTTTCTACAACACACCCACCCTATTTGAGAGAGAGCTACTCATTCTTAAAGAGAAATCTTTGTAGTCTCTTCTCCTTCCCTCTCCCATTGATATACCCATTGAGAGGAGATTTGTACTCAAACACAATCCACACCCATTTAGAGTGTTAAGAGTGTTTTTAGAGCTTGGGAAGCATTGAAAGATGCCAAGGATGGCGGATGCAATATGGAGCTTATTGCGGGATCTGGAAAGCTAGATAAGACACGGTTAGGCTTAATCTTGTTGGAGCAAGAAGCTTGGAGGGCTTAGGTGCATCGGGTAGATTAGGCTTGGAAGGTCTATTGCTATTCATGTATCCCAACTTTATTTTCTAGTGGATCATTTTACCGCTTAGAGGGCGGCGGAGAGGTTTTTTGCCGAGTTCTTTGATTTCCTCTTCGATAACATGTGCCGGTGTTCCTTGTGTTTGCATCTCTTTTCCCTTACTCTTTAACCATTAATTACTACTGTGTTTGTGATTAATTATGTGTTAAAGTAGTTTGCCAAATTGGGTATTGCTTATATTTCATATTTTGCACATATATTGTTTGAATATAAGCTTGCATTGGTAATTTTGTAATTGGGGGTCTAAACATTTATTAGTGTTTTACACACTAATTGAACATTCAGATTTCTTTTCCCTATCTCTGTTCGTTTGGATGCCTCTCTTTCAGTTACTTCTGCCAAAATTCAATACTTGTTCATCAATAGTGAAAGCTCGAAAATGTGTTAAGAAAACAAGAGCTTGTTTAGACCCCCAATTCAAAGTTACGGCTTGGTTGATTTTACACTAACTTAATACTAAGAGCAGAATAGTGTAAACACAAGCATACAAGCAAGAGAGCTACTCTAATCCATATTTAAAGCAACACAGTAGTAAAATAAAATGAACAAGAGTAGGGAAGAGAGATGCAAACACAAATAACACGCCGATGTGTTATTGAAGAGAAAACCGAAGAACTCGGCGAAAAACCTCTCCATAATCAGTTGGGATACATGGGTTAGCAAGAGACCCTCCAAGCCTAATCTACCCGCTGTACCTAAGCCCTCCAAGCTCCTACTCTAACAAGGCTTTTCGGAACCGTGTCTTGTCTAGCTCTCTAAATCCTGCAACAAGCTCCATGTTGCATCTGCCATCCTTGGCTTCTTCCAATACTTCCCAGCAGCACCAAATTATCACTTGACACTCTGAAAGAGTGTGGTAAGTGTTTGGGCTATCAACCTCTCAATGATATGGAAATGGAAAGGTAGGAGATGAGGAAATTCCACAAACAAATGTGTAGAGAATTGTTGGTATAACAATTTCTAACTCTCAAGTGTTTTGCTAGGGTTTTCTCTCAGAAGCTCCCTTTTTCATTTGTGGGTAATGTGGATATATATAGTGTGGGTGTAGAAAGTGTGTATTAGATAGTACAGTCTGGCAGAACAGAATGTCTCGCGGGTGTCTCGCGGAAAGGCCTTACCCGCGAGATACTCGCGAGACACAGCTGTCTCCATCTGTACTGACTCTTCGCATTCCAGTCATGTGCAGGGCATTATTCAATCACACAACCATGTGCAGGGCATTATTCTGTGCCAAATTTGATTATAATTTTATTCAATCTTATGTACCATGTATTTGTTGTGGGAATTTATTGTAAGGGTTGTGTGATAGTGAGAGAGAGTGTGAAGACTCAATGGGTATATCAATGAGAGAGGATTGGAAGCATTAGTCGCGATATACCCGCAAAAACCCTCCTTGCTTCAATTGCTTGAGTATTCACACTCTCTCTCACTATCACACAACCCTTACAATAAATTCCCACAACAAATACAGGGTACATAAGATTGAATAAAATTACAATCAAATTTGGCACGGAATAGAAGCCAACAAAATACATATTTGAAAATCACAACTTTACAAATAGATATCCAACGGTTGTAAGTGAACTTTTGTTGCTTGCTATTCTCCTTATTCAAACAGTCAAGAAAATGAATAAACTTCTCCCCTTCTCTACTCTGATTTAAAGAACAGAAAATCAACTCACAGGTGGCAGGGTAATACTTTCTTAGTTACTTCATGATTTGCCTAAATGAAGTTTCACATTTTTTCTAACTGGGAAGTAGTTGCTTTGTCATAATGGTATGAGCATACTATACTTTTTCAAACGGTAATTTAACTTAGTTGGTATTTTTGTTTTTTTCCTAAATTTTTAGTATTACATATACAAATTTTAGAAGTCATAATTTTTCTAGAATGAAATTTAACTTTTTAAATATAGGCATACAAAATAAATTGAACTTGAACCAAATTGTAGGCATGAAAAGTATGTTTAAAGGAAAATAAATGTTTCTCAATTTTATAATATAGTATTAAAATATGTATTTTTTTAGCACATTAATTTCTTAATATGTGTTCTTTGTTTTAAAAAACAGCTGCAAGCGATTCAATCGGCTAACCAAAAAAACAAAAGTTCTTCACCACATTAATCTGACTGGACTGCTTCAAAATCCTTTATTCCTTCGAAAAGATGAAGAAAAGCTCATTCATCGATGCTTTAGGGCTGGAAACAAAAAAGCACTATTTTGGATCAGAGCTCACAAATATTTTGTGCAAGATAAAACTAAAGCAGGAAAAGAAATCCTTCTTCAAGCCAACAAAGAAGGGGGGGGAAAATGCAAAAAATGGACTCGCAATTGCACTTTTATGTGAATCAAATGAGGTAGGAATCCAGCTACTATTATCAATTCTAAACCAACAAGATGGGAAACAATTGCTGCAAAACTATCAACAAATCCTTCGACATACAACTTTTGGAACAAACACATTTTGCATCCCAAAAAACCAAGCATGCAAGAAAAATGGAGTGGGTCATTGAGATCGTGATCGCCCTTATCCTTATGGAAACGAAAAATTACATGTAACATGCAAAATGTGCTCAATTGACTTGGAAATGTACAAATTAGTAAACTGAGTATGGTAGAAATTATGTTCCAAAAAATTAATTCAACAATAAAATTTCATCTTTCTATTTCAAATACTAATCTCTAATAATACAAAATAAATTCCATGACCAAAACATCCAATCACCATAAAAGAAATTATCACGCGCAACGCGCGGGTCTGCGACTAGTTCATTTTATAGCATAAGTCCTTTTGTGATTGTCTTCTCTCTTGTCCTATCAATTGAGTTCTTCTGTGGGTTCCAGTTAGCTCAACTAGTAAAATCTCTGATGGTTGTATAAGAGATCTGGGGTTCAATCCCCGCCTACACCAAAAACTGATTGGTGTCTTGGTCTGATGATAAAGAGCTATCATTAGGAGCGGACGGCAAATGTTAAAACTCTCTCAAAAAAAAAAAAAAAAAAACCGAGTTCTTCTATAATCTCTCTCTCTCTCTCTCTCTCTCTCTCTCTCTCTCTATATATATATATAATTTTTTTGGTGTGTGCTTACAACTTACAATTGAGAAATTTAGGATTTGAATTTTGGAACCTACGTTATCCTGAAGGAGAAAATAGGAGAGTGATATTAATTAAAGCAAAAGGCTCTTGGTTACCCAGGCCTGTATTTGCTTAATTGAGTTACAAGTTCTACACCTGAAAAATCTAGCCAAACTTTCAATCAAGCTGGAGCCTAACACCAAGGAGAGGTATGCAATTATTTGGATGAACTGAAGCGTATATATACCATTACATGAGTTGCATCACTATCAATTGGTCCGCCAAAAAAGTGTTCATAAATTGTGAAAAAGATGTGTTACATTCACAATATTTTCACAACAAATTATAGGTGGTTAGTTGTTATTGGTTTTAATTTGAACTTACCACTGAAATTACTTTTCTACCCCACCAATAACAACCTGCTACATAAGATTTGTTGTGAACATATCATTTCTCATTGTGAAATGCTCCAAATAAGCAACCAATCCTTATCTCCCTAAAGAAAATGAGAAAATAATTGTTATGAGGAAATTTAAATCCGGAAATTTCGATGAAATAAGTGTCGGGTTTTCCAACATAAGAAATACAATTCCTTGCTTCCCTTTGGCTAACTTATCAATTTTGTTTCTCATATTGTGCATTAGCTAGCATCATACTCTACAATTCAACCATTCAATTATGTCCTTCATAATAGCTCCACGTTCTGGTTCAAAGAGGAGATCATGTAAGAACCCATCAAACAATTTGATGGTTTTGTCAGTTGAGGAGGCTTCTGCATACAGTTTCTGAGAAGCTTCAGGGTCAGTTACAGTATCAGCAGTGCCATGGAGAACAAAAAAGGGAACTCTCAATTTTCTTAGATTCTGCTGCAAGTAGGATGTGATTCGGAGAATTTCATAGCCAGTCCTTACCCTGATGGATCCGGTATACACTAGTGGATCTGAATATTTGGCTATTAGTGCCTCTGGGTCCCGAGAAACTGGTGTGCCCTTCTTATTTGCAGCACTAATTTGGTATCTTGGCAACAAAAATGAGAAAATTGGAGCCAGTACCTGCAATGGGAACATGAGAAGATGAAGGATGACTCCACTTGCTCATTTATTTGCCTCTTCAATGGTGTGTATTTTGATAGGAAAATGGCACTTAATATAAATTTCTTAAGTCATTAGCATTTCCAAATTAGATATAAGAGAGATCTCACTAAAAGGATATTCTCACCACAAAAATTGGATGTGATGCTTGAACTCCAACTGCAGGTGATGTTAGTACTGCACCAACTACCCGGGCTTCAACCTTTGGGTCAAGCATTGCCTAAAATTATTCACATAAAACAATGAAAACCATGCATAAACTTGAGGTCCTTTAGGTCAGTAAAAATTGGGACTATAGTATATTATCATAATATGTGGAGATATCAAAAGTCAACCACAGTATTGCGAAAATTGCATCTTTCAACCAAACCTTACCTTCAGGACAATTGCTGCACCAGTTGAGTGTCCAAAACAGAAGCACGGAAGTCCAGGATTCTCAGCTAAAATCTTCTCAAGAAATGATTTCTGACAAAATAACAAGATAAATGCACAGAGTTAACTAAAACGATCTTTGTTTTTTTGGGCTAGCAATATAATCAACCAATGCCCCTATTCATCCCATAATATGCCTTGATGAATAACTCCCAAAAAAAAAAAAAAGAACATGCTATGATAGATTTGGCCACAAAAAATTTGTGGTGATTATTTGATTACAGTATCATCAGCCCCTTGTAAATGAACCTCAAACCATACCATATCATTAACAGCATCATCAAGAGAATGAACATATGCATGCAGCCCATCACTTCCACCATGACCTATATGAAAATAAATAAACAAACGGATAAGAAAAATTTAGTAATAAAAAACTACTAAAGTAGAAAATAGAGCGCCATGTAGCAGGGACGGCAAAAGTGAGCCATGCCCCCAAATTTTCTGGTTTAAGATATTTTAGATCCGTTCCTGCTGACAGCTCAAGTTGGTCTGGGGTCAAATTAGCAAAGATATCACAGATCCCAAATAAAATATTAGTATCAAAAGCCATTAAATGGAAGCAATTATTTAGGTCATCACAAGAAGATATAAAAAAGTATATTTAGAAAGCTAACAGCACAAAAGATAAATAAAAACAAAACAAAGGAGTAGAAAACCATTATCTTATATTATATTTGGCATATATTACAAGGCATTTAGCAAAAGATAATTTTCCCATTTAGCTTATATAACAAGGTTAGAAATTGAGTAAAACCCAGTTTAACAAACAGCACCTAGAGAATGTATCAAGCATAATGCCTTTAGATTGTCTCATGTTCACATGCTCACTGATCTAAGTTTGGTTTAAACAATGTTTGATGTTCTCCTAAATGTTGATTCAAGAAAAGCATCGCGTTCCATTCAAAATTTTATTGATTCAAAACACTTGCACCAATCAGAAGAAAGGAGAACTTTGAAAACAAATTTTGAATATAATTTTCTGTTTCTTCGGCTCCTATAAAACAGGGAGAAGGCTCCATTTAGTTTTCAGCCTTTGGCTTAATTTCCAAAACCCCTCCTTTTACCAATGTCAAAAATAGCAGGTAGACACAAACATGCAGATAATAAGCTTACTTATTAAGAGGAGCTTTCACATGTTTTTGGCACCAATGGGCAACCCAAATGAACTACTCAATCCCTGCAACATCCAAATATAGATGCATTGTTGAAGAATGGTGATCTCTAGACTATAAAATAGTAATTAAGTGGGGGAAAAGTATGACCTTTGTTTGAAAGATCAGCTCTTGGGAACAAGAATTAAGTGCAAGGTATAAAACTTGTTGAGAAAAAAATGATCACCATTTCTTTGTAGTGTGTAGATTCTACCATAGACACTGAAAGATGAAAGTAAACTCAGGTATGAATCTAAAACATATAAATTGGAGGGAGGGGTATTGATGGATTATATATATGATGTTGAGAGATTACGGGACCAAACAGGAGAGACCAGAGTATTAAAAAAGGGGGGGAGAGGGGGGGTGGTGTTGTGGGAGGTGGCTTCTTTAAATCTTCCCTGGGTATTGGGTAAAGTAACAATAGCAACTAAAAAGTAGAAACTCTGTTGAAATAACTGCATGGGTTCTCTTCTATCCCCCCACATCATATTTTACTTTTGGTCTCTCTTGGTTTTATGGCATTCCACAGTACCAGCATAAAAGAATTACCACTATAATAGAGATTGTATTAAGCATGGAGCATAAATAAAATTATGATGCTTGTGCTAGCATCGCACACATGTATAAACCAATGACTTCATTGTCCACCAAGACAGTAATTAGCATTTTTGCTAGTCACCAACTTCTTCAACAACAACAAAAAAATCAAAATCAAAATAAAAAACCACCAAGATGTTGCTTAAGAATCATCAATTAGTGCTCCAAATTATAGTCTAAGCATAAATTGTAATTAAACTATAACAGAGGAGTTAATTAAAGAGCATAATAAGTACATCACTCTAAATTTGTATACCACCATTCCCGGAGAGAGAGAGAGAGCAAACAAACATATAAGCTAAAGGAGAATTACATAACATCTAAATCCTTTCTCATTCACTTTTGAGCTTGTGCAGCTCATCTATTTGTGTGTTGGCATGATAGGGTTTAAGCACTGCTTTCCTTTTCCATTTACTCTGAGGTGCCTGTCACTTGCTATGAATCAGAATTACAGATTTATGCCTCAGAGGGAGGTATCAGATTAATGAAACTCTTAGTATTTTCACATGGAGGTATGGATTAAAATTACAAATGCATGCCTCAGATAGGTATCAGAGTAATAAGACTCTAAAAATTTTGCATATTTCAACAGAATTTCAACTTATCCAAACTTCCCCTACTTTAAATTTTTAACGTTTTTAACAAATTCAATAATGCATTATTGCAAACCTTAGAAATTTTCATTTTTCCTTTTCATTTTAAGAGCCTTTGAATACACGTGGAATGTGTGTGAAGAGGATAGTTAATAGAAATACCCATTAAACTATAAACACCATAACTCAAGAGTTAAAAATAAGATTGAAATAAACTGGACCAATGATTTATTATCAATGGCCAAGAACAGTACTTAGCATCTTCAAGCACACACATACAGATAATCTTGGCTTATATAGGGGGAGAAACTCAATGGTGAGCATGTAAAGATGGTTTTTAGACTTACCAATCCAATCCATTCCATAGACCTTGTAGCCATTGGCATTTAGCTGCTTTGCAAAATCATTGTATCTGCCACTGTTGTCAATAATATAAAATTCTTGAGAAATAGATCAAGCAATATAGTCCACGAAGATAATTTCTATACAGGCATGAGCATAAATCACAGACCTGTGCTCGTTCAGGCCATGCATAATAAGAACCAATCCCCTGCACAAAATAGATAGCAATCAGAACTTTATTCCATATAAAAGTTGAAAACAAACATGAAACTGCAGAAGTTAAGAACACGAAATCAAGGGGAATACTGCACAAACTTAGCATGGAATTGTATATTGTAACCAACAGAAAAAGCCTACTGGATTTAGTTAACAAAAAATAAATAAATATGAAAAAAATACTTTTGTATTGGAAAATCCCATATGAAAATGGGTTACAAAGACTGATGTAAGCCTGTTGTGTCCACCTAGGATAAATCTCCAAAGCAGTTCACCATGACTGTTAATTGGCTACTTGGTGTTATTGTACATTGATGACACACATTAGTGTAAGAAGTGACAAGTAGACTGATCTTACAATTTTGGACCCCATGACTTGTAAAACTTGCCAATTATGTCAATTTTTCAAGTCCAAAGTAACAAAAGACAATCCTGAATCATCTGATCTCCACAACTTCTCATCACATAAATTTTAGCATTGCATTTCAATCCTCTCTGTCAATAATATGCAATGATATGCTAATATGTTTATGAACACAAACAAGTTTTCTAAAAGATGCTGTGGTACCACCGTATTTTCTGAGCAAAACGAGAGCATTAAACAATAGTCTCTTTCAATAAGGCCTCTTATTGGTATGAGTACAAATACTACTGTTTAAATGCTTTCAATCCCACATGAATTTTTATTCTCATTGACCATTTAATTCCTTTTTGTGTGTGTGTGTGTATTAAGTTGGAGGGGGGGGGGGGGTGAAATGAGGAACCCCATAGAGTTCATATCCAGTGGCAAGTAGTTTAGACAAAGGCCTTAAAACTAGATACCAATTTGTCAGAGATTAAATCTCTATCACAGCACAAAATCTAACATATCAGTAACTGTAACTCCAACTGTCAAGAATTAAACCTTGCTAATGGTCAACAAATCTCTGGATATCTATAGGCAGATCTGAACTCATCAACATGCCTAGAAAAAACATGATGTTTAAAAATTTCATAACGCTCTTATACAAGGACAAAGTTTGGCTAACCTTACTCTTCAACTTCCTCTAAGAAGCTAACATGTGTGCAATGCACATAACAAGTGTTGGTCGGGTTAAGTGTGATTAAGTGAGACCACCGCGCACCCTTGACGTGAGGGTCATTTCATAAGTACAAAGTTCTTGTGAAGTGGGGGGCAACAGTTAGGATTCAAGTCTCCAGCAGAAACTTACGCATATGTACACTTAAATTAAACTTGAGATAGAATTTCTATCTTATAAAAAAAAAAAGTGCGGTTAAGTGAGTCGTGTGCAAACAAGCACACATGTCAGTTTCTTAAAGGATGTTGAAGCCTTAAGCCTAAGTGGTAACAGATAAAAATTAAAATTAAAAATTTAAAAAAAAAAAAAGAAAAAAAGAAAAGAAAATGAAAAGTAAAAGTGATAGATTACCGAATGTTGTTGCTGTTATTGGGGGTCCAGGACCGAGTGAAAATGGTATCACCTCTAGGCGTGAGGAAGAGGGAGTAGTCTCTTATCACTTCCTCATTCAACCCATCATCATCATCTTGTGCCACTCTCCTCATCGCCAGTGCTCTTCTCACTGCCACTTCTTGCTCCACCACCACCGACCCTCTCTTCCTCCACGTCACCATCTTCACTGGGACCATCACCTTCTTCTGGCTCTGGCTCCCACCTTCCTCATCCTTCCGCCTCCGTCGACGAAATGGGACCAGAAGGAGTATCACCAACGCGTTCATCACCATCACCAAGCTCCTCCACACGCGCACCGAGAACAGTGCCCTCACGCGCCCGCTCGCTCCTGACGTCAGCATGGTCGTCGTATGAGTATCAACGGTGGTGGTCGCCATTTGCGTTATCGTCTTCCTCGTTTTCAAAACTGACGAACACAAACACTTGGGTGGTTCCAATAATTTTCTCTTTCTGACATGTAATTCTGGAGTTTTGGCTTTGGCTACAACTACCAGAATTATTGAAGTTTCTATAGGGATTACAATAGGTGTACTCGTGTAACAGATCATAAAACCTATAGAATATGCCGAACAGACAAAAACAGATTTAAGGAGGAAGAAGAAAAAAACTTTCTTGTTTCTATTTCAACTAATAACGTTTGTGCTAAATTTAGTTGACCAGCCAAAGTTAGAGCAAAGGCCGAAATTAAGCTACCATCAAAACACAAGCTGGGTTTCCAAATTAACAATTATTGCTATTTGCTATTTGCTTTGTTTGGTGTCTAATCTTTTGTGTCTGAAGTCTGAAATATGAATGAGGTGTGAGGTGTGAATTTGTGTTTGAAGGAACATATACGGCATAGGTGCATAAGGCGTCACGGCTAACGCCACGTCCAAATTGTCCCTGCTTCTCATCTCCTACCGGATAGTCACTGAATGACACGTGTCACTCTAAATTATTAGTATTTAATATATTGATTGAAATGAGTTGCAAAAAAAGGAAAAGAAAAAGAAAAAGTCAACGTACAACACCGACTCAAGAAGATGAGGTTGGGCTTCGACTTGGACTGACCAGTAGTGCGTGACTTTGGGGATTGGGAGTTTGGGACGTGGACTTGTTGGAGTTGATCTTCTGATTAGATTCAGGTAGAGGCAGTTGGAACAAGCAATAATCTGGTTGAGATTTGACCATTTGGATTTGGGCCCGGTATTTTCATATCTGCTGATTTTTTTTTTTTTTTTTTTCTAAATAAAAAAATGCTACCACATATTTTTTTCACACTTACTTTGCCACAATTGTCCTAGATAAGACACTATGATTAATTTTCTGTCACTATTAAATAAACTTAATATTTTTTTTCTTTATCACTTCCAGTTTACCATGTAAGAGCATCAATATCCAACCTTCTAAAAGTCATAATATGCTATATTTTAGCATCAAAACACAAAAAAAATGCATTACTCGGTTTTGTAATTGTAAAATTTTTTACAATCTTGCTATAAAACCATCTTATATCTAAGATGGCACTGTAACAGAATTGTATAATTTTAAATTATATTTTATTCTCTCTTCCTCTCTCTCACATTTGTCTCTGTCTTCCTTCTCTTCTCTCTCACTCTTGTTCTTGTTTTGTTCTTTCCTCTCCTCAAACCCGAAACCCCCTTTTCTCAAATCCGAAACCTCGTGTGATGGTGGTACTAGCAGAGATAGGCGTGGGTGTGGGTTGTAATCAATGGCAGCGGTGTGGGTCTGGGTCAATGGTTTTGGGGTGGTCTGTGATGGTGGGGTTGATCTGGGTTTGTGGCGTGGCGAGATCGACGTTTTGATCCTATATCTTCGCCCTCTCTCTTCTATCTCTTCTCACTTTATTTGATTTTGTGTGCCTCATGGTGGTGGTGGTAAGTGTTGTGATGGTGGGTTTTGGTCCTGATGTGGTGGTGGGTTTTTTAGCGATGGTTGTAGTGGGTTTTGTTGATGGAGGTGGTTGTGGGTTTTATGGTTTTTGTTCCTGGTGGTGGGGTTAGGGTTTTTTCACGGCGATAATGGTGGGTTTTGTGGGTTTTGTTGGCAGAGGTGGTGCAGTGGGTTGTGTTTGGATTAGATGGTTGGGTTTTTTGACTGGTTGTATGAGTTTGAGAGGAAGAGAGAGGTGGGTGGTGGTGGCTGGGTTTTTATTATTATTTATTTATGGTGGTGGTGTTCTTTCAAACACAGAAATGGTGAGGAAGAGAGAACACAAAAATGGGTTTTGGGTTTGGTTGCTTGTAGGAAGAGGGAGAAAGAAAGGAAAAGGAAGAGAGAGAAAGAGAAATAGTAAAAAAAGAATATTAAAAAAAAGTGGAAAAAAATAGAGTTTGGGACGTTGGGTATGTTGTAATAGATAAGAGAAATGTTATGTTCACAACATTTTCACAACATTTTCACAACAAATCCTAAGTTGTGGGTTGTTATTGGTTATTATGGATGGGCAAAAAAGTAATTTAAGTTGTTGATTCAAATTAGAACCAATAACAACTTACCACCTATGATTTGTTGTGAAAATGTTGTAGACGTAACATAAACAACCGAATTTAGATTGGAGGATGAGGAAGACATAACATAAACAATTCCATACCCTTGGAATCACCTTCAAACATCACATAATTAAGGTAGTGATGAGCAACCATAGAGAGCCAACTTTGCAGCATTTGCTTCACCAAGTAGAGGATCAAAGGAAGGCATTAGTTTTGAATATGCAACGATAACTTCTTCTTTATCATTTCTACACACTACTGCACAAGTGGATCTATTTGGCTGAATAGCCTTAGCAACATCAAAATTTACTTTAAACCATCCTAGTTGTGGATGAGTCCAAGTTGTAGGAATAGTAATCTTTAAAGTATCAAGTGAGACTCCTTCAAAGATAGCTTGATTCCTAGACCACCAAATTATGTCAAACATTATTGCACAAGATGTAATACCTATGGATGACTGAGAGCAAATGTTAAAAAGGTAACTTTTCTCCTTAATCGACTAATCAGGGGAAAAAAGAGTCATGTTTAAGTTTTTATACAGTAAACTTTTGTCAAGGGCGGTTTTTTGCGCGTAGCCACGTGTCTCCTGCTGGAAGTGTGACTTTACTAAACCCGGATTTGTTTTAGGGAGTTCAACCCGGAACTCGACATTGGGCTGCATAGACCAATGGCTTCCGGTGTATTTTTAAGCCTACAAAATAGATGAAACCCAAAGTCTTAGAATCATGATAATGGTTTAAATAAATAAATAATATGCTTAGCATGATAACTTTGATTAAATGGTGAGTTGATACGTTATTATTATGCATATTAAGTGATGTCCAATATTAGAAAATAATTAATTAGGTATCAAATGTCCAATAATGGGATGAGTCCAATAGTCCATATCCAGCTGCAGTTCATGGTTCATGTTCAACATAATAAGGTATGTCTGGCAATGGTCCATGTCCAAATAATATGTGTCCAATGGTAGTTCATTTCCAAAAAATATGTGTCCAATGGTGATTCATGTCCAAGTAATATATGTGCGATGGTGGTAGATCGATTTATTAATATGTATGTTCATTAATCAAGTATTAGTGAGATCAGGTTTATTAAATAGTGAGATGATATTAAAGTAACTTGCATCCAGCAGTACATTAATAATGAATTAACATGTACTTAATAATGTAATTTCAAAGATGGAGAAAGATTGACTTATCTTCACAGTTTGTAGTTCCAGCTGTAGAATAGCAGTGGATTTATGACATTTCAGCAGTGTGATAAAACGAGTCCAGCAGTACAATATGATATTATGAGTCCTTCGATGGTGACTTTATGATTGAAGGGGAAAAATGGGTGCAACTGGAGGGAGAGAGAGTATGTACAGCCGTGTGCATAGGTTGGTTGAGTTTATCCCCTTTCATCATGCACTTAAATGACTTTCTCCATGTAATACTCTTTTAGTTTTTAGTCAAATATGAGTAATGTTGCCTTCCATGAGAATGACTTTTAGTAATAAGTTCTTGGAAGAGTGTTTGATATGTTTTAAGATGTGTGGAGATGGTAAGAAATATATATATATTTTATGAGATATGGTGTTTGTAATATGTATATGAATTATATGTAGATACTTTGTTGGACATGGATCTTGTATATGTATTCTTTGTGAGACATGGAGTTTAAAGATATATGAGAAGTATGTATGGGTATTTTGTGAGGAATGTGTTTGTAAAATATATGGAAGTGTGAGATAGATAATATGAAGGTTAAACATAGTAAATACATGAGATCATAGTTGCTACTGGAGTGGTTTTTTGTGTTATGTCATGGGTTATGTTGCTTTCTAAGAAGGGAGATTTTGTATGAGAAATAAAGAATGAGATGGAGATGTGTTTTTGGTCAACAAAATGATGAAGCTTCAGAATATTAAAGTGTGGGAGAGATGGATAGTGTGTAATAGTGTGGTGTCATAGGTGTAATGTAATGGTATTATCTAAGAAGAGATATCTTTGTAAGGGAGATGGAGAAGTATGGAGAAGTTTAGAGATATATGCAGCAAGGTAAATGAAGTTTCAGAATATTGAGGATGAGAGAGGGATGGATCCCCCTTTAGTGTGTAGCTTGGTCCTTTTTATATAGAACCAAGTATGTAACTATATTAGAATTAGTTGAAGGGAAATTTAGCAAATAAGGAAAAGTCTTTGACAAAGTAAGTGGTTTCATTAGTGGGATTTTGTTTTTTAACCAAAAGAAGCAAAGTTAGAGACTTAATGGTGTTGTCACAGCTGTTAGTTGTCAAATAATGCCATCTAAATGACATCTTTTGCTTGGAGGGAAAATATTTGGCATTAAATTCATGGTTTGGCTAAAAATGGTAAGATAATCTTTATGAGATCCTTCTATTTTTTGGGTATGACAGCAAGCTGCTGGGATTGGGCATTAATGAGTAAGTGATGTCATTTTAGGACATGTGTCAACCTGCTGGAGCTACTGTAGCTTTTGCTGGAGCTATTTGTGCAGGAGCTGTTTGCAGCTTCTACTAGAGCCGTTGTTGGTATTTTTGGCTAAATTTCCTCTTTTGGAAAATTATATGTTTAGTCCATATATAATTTTGGTAAGTGATAGACAAGTTGGTTGATATTTGATAAAGTTTTAGAGATGTAATTATGATCTTTTTGTATTTTAATCAAATCTTGGAGAGTAAGGAGAACATTTAACGCTAGATATGAGATACTAATATATATTTAGCCATGTGCTTGGAATTGATTTAGATGATAATAATATATTTTATATGAAATACTATAATTACATTTTTAAACTTATATTATATGGTGAATATTAATTTTTATGTAAAGAGCATGGGGAGTTTTATCATTTTAAGTGTTATGTGATATGAGAGGCTTACCAAATGTTACTTATTGCACACTGACCCGTCAAAGTTCAGGGAATTGGGGAAGACATGCGAAGCAACATGCTTTCTTTTATCAACTTTGAACCACTGGAGTTTTACTGAACATACTTCTTGGCCCTCCAAACCACGACTCCCAAAATTCCCCTAATGAGACTCATGAGCTTAGATCATGAGCCAAAAAATGAGATGATGTGCTATGAGCTTGAACCATGGGTTTTGACGCCTTTTTGTGTAAATATGGGCTCTTTTGGGATTTAGAAGAGATTTTCCTAAAATCTATGATAGTGTTGACGTGGTGCGGGTCGCCAATGAAATGAAGCCATGTGGTGTGAAAAATTTGTCCTCAACAACTTTTTAATTTTTTCTCACAACACTAGAATTTCAAAAAATAACGTGGACTATGTTGTGTAGAAAGGTTTACAAGTGTTGAAATAGTCATACTATTTCTGCCAATAGCTGCAATACTTTTCCTCCTTAATAACTGCATCGAAATTAATTTTCACAAAAAGGGAGATAGGGGGTTCCCCTGGAGGACTCCTCATCTACAATTTCCAAGACATTAAATGGTTAGAGTAAACTTTATTAACTTGATTAATAAAAAGTACATAATTAAATACTTCCCTTTCTAATTGCCTCATAATGTGGTTTCTTGTCATCATATCTTATTACAATTACAACAAATAGCTGTGAATAATATAAAATTTCTAGCCATTTCCTTCATGAGTTTTAACTTTTCTTTTGATTGAATCAAAAATCTAACATAGTCAATTATAAAATTGAATTAAATATCGAAGAATATAATAGATCATTGGAGATTTATCTAGATAATTTTTACTATTCTCATTCAATAAATAGATGTTCAAGCATTATTTCTTCCAACCTCACAAAGGATGTATATTTTTTTTTCTTCTATGTTGATTCTTCTTATCATCAGTTGTTAGGATTAGTGCCCTAAAATCCTATTGTATGCTATGTATGACATTATGTTCTATGTAATAAACTTGTTTTATTATTATCTAAAATAATGGTAGCATGAATATTTGGACATTATCATATAGTCTTTGAGATACATAGTATGTGATTTAGTCACAGAAGATATAAATCACAAGTTCTTTGTAAACTCAAAATCTTAGTTCGTAGTCGGTGATGAAATTGAGCATTTCATTTGCGAAGACTATAACATGTTGATTAAGATGATTTGTCTTGATCATGGAAGTGAAGACTTCTAGTTGATATGTTAACATGTTTTAAGTGTATAAGACATATTGAACTGGATCGCTGTGAGATTTATTATTCTATTAATGACTGTCAAATGAATAATAAATCTCACGACTTTCATTTACTTAAACTCTCAATCTTGAGGGAATAGTGAACCCAATCATGAAATATAGGTTGCTATAATATATCAGGAGTGAGATCTAGACAAACAGTCTAAACCTCAGTATTTTAGGCAACCACACGTAATGTTGAAGGAATACATATTCTCAAGATGGAATTCATAGTCTCTTTATAGATATATAAAATATTCCCTTGAGATAAGTTTAATAAGTTTGGTTGTTTAGAGTGTTAGGCCTAACCACTTTAGTAAAGAGTTACTAAAGTTTATATTTTATGAAATTAGATTTCATAAAATATTTATGAATAACTTAAAGGATTAAACCGGGTACTCAAGGATCAAGATGTAGTAATTTTCAAAGTGACAGTTACACATTATGACTTTGTATTACTACGAATATTTTCATGAAAGAGTTAAATGTTATATAAAGTTTTTGGATATAATTTATTAATAAAGCCTAGAGTGCAATTATATTTATGTAGTGGTATTAAATATAATTAATGGTAACTTTGAGCTTGTCAAGAGTTGACAGATAAGTCCAAAGGCCATTGGAGCTAGAGCTTTCTTCATCCCATTTGGTCCCACTCCAAGCCACACACCAAAGCCCAATTGGGATGGCCCAAAAGGTTAACCTAATTAGATAATCAGTTATTTATTTAATAAAAGTTATTAAATAAAGTAACTGCCTAAGTATAGAAATATACGTATGATTAAAAAAGAGAGATTTAAAGTTGTTTTTTAAGACACTTGGTTATTCTCTAGAACAAATACGTATAAAACTGATTGAGAGATCACACATCTTAGGCACATTGTGGAATTGGAGTGAAGATTGAAAGTCTTCCCAAGTTCAATCTTCATTTGTTTTGAATTTCGCTGCACCAAGGTACGCCTTCTTATTATTTGTTTCTAAAATTCAAATGTTACATATTATCTCACATGAATGAAGTAGATCCGTTTATATTCCGCTACGTGATTTTGTATGAGATACAAAATTGTATTTTTCATGTGTTTTCCTAACATCAGTAACCTAGTTGGGATAGTTTACCATGAAAACCTTATAAAAGCATTAGCATTGGGAGTTGTAAAACTCCTAATTTACCATTTTATAGCCTCAATCCCAAAAAACCATGATCCATCCAAAAGTGTATACCTAAAAAAATTTTGCTACTCAAGCTACAGTAATATCATAAAAGTAAGATGTTACTGTAGCAACTTCCTATATCTTTTAATCATTCTTTATTGTCTCTCTCCTCTCCCTTCTTCCCTTTTCCCTGACTCACTCCATCTCACAGTCTCTCTCTCTCTCTCTCTCTTGTTCCACTTCTCATCCCTTGCCATCGGCGTGGGTCATTTTGCATGGAGATTGAAGTGGGTCGTTTGTAGTTTGGCATGGGTCGTTCTATTAAGATTGGCTGAGGTTGTGGCTGGTGGCATAGTCATTTCATTGAGATCGGTTGAGGTTGTGGCTGGTTGCTAGGCTTTGGTCCAATGGTGGGTTGTGGTTTAGAGGTTGTGGGTTGTTGGGTTTTGTGTGTTGTGGGTTATGGTGCGGTGGTGTTGGTGTGGGTTGTGCTATAGTGGCAGTGTTGGTCTAGTGGTGGTGGCGTGGGTCTTTGAGATTGGTTTATTAGCGTTGGTTGGTTATGGCTTTTGTGGGTGCGGGGGTCGTTTTTAGGAGTTGTCACCTAATTTTTGCAATGGCCTAGGAACCACATATATAGCGTCCTTTCGAAGAAAGACCTTTTGATCTTACTACCAGAGATACAGGTTCGAAGTTAAGGTATGGTCATCAGAAGGTGTTAGTGTTGGAAAAACTGGCTCTATATCTCATACAAAACACACAGCGGAAGCAACAAACACGAATATACTTCATTCATAATTGATAACATGCACTATGTAAATTTCAAAATTAAAGAATAAGAGAGCATACCTTGGTGTGGTGAAATTCAAAACAAAATATTAGAAGTACTTAGGAACATTTTTAATCTTCACTCCAATTCCACTTTACGCCCAAGAAGTTGATGGAAATATACATGTACGCAGCAGAAAATTAACGGATCTACTTCATTCGATTGACAACATGCACTATGTAAATTTCAGAATACAATAACAAGAGAGTGTAACTTGGTGTAGTGAATTTCAAAACAAAGATTGTAAGCACTTGGGAATACTTTTAATCTTCACTCCAATTCCACTAACGCCCAAGATGTGTGGTCTCTCAATCAATTATATGAAATGTTCAAGAGAGAATTCAAGAGTGTCCAACACTCACATACACCATTTCATTTAAGTTGTTCTATCTAAAATTCTGTATGTTTCTCTCCTTATAACTGATTATCTAACTGGCTAGCCTTTTGGGCCTTTCCAATTAGGCTCTAGTATATGGCTTGGAGTGGGACCAATAAAACACTAGCTCCAATGGGCCTTGGGCTTTTCTGTTAACTCTTGATAAGTCCAAAGTTACCATTAACTATATTTAATACCACTATATAAATATAGTTGCACTCAGGCCTTATCTATAAATTATATCCCAACACTTTATTATACATGCAACCCTTTCATAAAATATTCGTAGTAACACAAAGTTATGAATGTAGACTGCCACTTTGTAGATTACTACATCTTAATCCTTGAGTACCCGGTTTAATCATTTTAAGTTATTCATCATATATTTATGAAATCCAATTTCATAAATATATACTTTAGTTTTATTAAAGTGGTTAGGTCTAACTCTCTAAATAACAAACCCATTAAACTTATCTCAAGGGAATATTTTGTATCTCCGCTAAGAGATTATAATTTTCATCTTGAGAATATATGTTCCATCAACACTAAATGTGACTACCCAACATACTGAGATTTTGACCGTTACTTTAGATCTCACTCTTGATATATCAAAGCAACCTACACTTCATGATTATGTCCATTATTCTCTTAGGATTAAGAATTCATGTAAATAGAAGTCGTGAGATTTATTATTCAATTGACAGTCGTTAGGAGAATAATAAATCTCACAGCGGTTCAGTTCAATATGTTTTAACTCTTAAAACATATCAACTAGAAGTCTCCACTTCCATGTTCAAGACAAATCATCTTAGTTAATATGTTATAGTTTTCGCAGATAAAATGCCCAATTTCATCACCAACTACGAACTACAATTCTAAGTTTACAAAGAACTTGAGACTTATATCTTCTGTGACTAAATCACATAAATCACATACTATGCATCTCATGGACTATATGATAATGTCCGAATATTCACGTTACCATTATTTCAGATAATAATAAAATAACTTTATTAAACACAATATTAAGTCATACATAATGTCATACTTAATATTATACATAGTATCATACAATAGGATTTAAGGGCACTTATCCTAACAATATCTCTCACTTGCCCTAAAGACTAATGTGCATTAATCTAACTCTCATTCCCTCCAAATGTGACTCGAAAGTCTTTTGAGACAAAGTTTTGGTAAACGGATCTGCTAGATTATTTGCACTTTCAATATTTGCTACCACCACATATTCACAAGCAACAATATCTCGAATGATATGGTACTTCCTCTCAATGTGCTTTCTTTTCTTATGATTTCTTGGATCTTTAGATTATGCAACTACTCCACTGTTGTCACAAAACAATGTGATTGGAACTTGCTCCATTCTCATTACACCAAGGTCAGAAAGTAATTTCTTGAGCCATACAGCTTCCTTTGCTGCCTCACAAGCAGCAACATATTCTGCCTCCATGGTGGAGTCTACAATACAAGATTGCTTAATACTCCGCCAACTAATGGCTCCACCTCCTAAGGTGAAAACGCATCCTAAAGTGGATTTTCTGAAATCTAGATCCGATTGAAAGTTTGAATCTGTATAGCCAACATGTATTAAATCCTCACAATGGTAAACAAGCATATAATCTCTCGTTCTCCGTAGATACTTAAGAATATGCTTTACTGCTTGCCAATATTTTGGTCCTGGATTTGATTGATATCGGACGACCATGCCAATTGAATAACAAATATCTGGTCTAGTACAAAGCATGGCATACATGAGACTTCCTACTGCTGAAGCATAAGGAACTTGTCTCATTATATCTACTTCCTCTTGAGTCTTAGGCCTTTGGTCATCAGACAAAGGAACTTCATGTCTGAAAGGAAGTAATCCTTTCTTGGAGTTTTACATGCTAAACCGTTCTAGAACCTTATCTATATATCCAGCTTGTGATAAGCCTAACATCTTATTCTTGCGATCTCGCTAAAACTTGATCCCTAGAATAAAGTTAGCCTCACCCGAGTCCTTTATATCAAATTGACTTGACAACCAAACCTTTATTGATGACATTACCCCTATATCATTTCCAATGAGTAGAATATAATCAACATAAAGCACTAGGAACATTACTACTTTATCTTGATGTCTTTTGTACACACATGGTTCATCAAAATTTTGTTCAAAACCAAATGACTTGATTGCTTAATCAGATCTGATGTTCCATGACCTAGATGCTTGCTTAAGTCCATAATGGACCTTTTCAATTTGCATACCATATGCTCTTGGTTCTTTGCTACGAAACCTTCCGGTTGCATCATATAGATTTCTTCTTCAAGATTGCCATTGAGAAAAGCAGTCTTGACATCCATTTGCAAAATCTCATAATCAAAATGAGTAGTAATAAATAAGAGAATTCTGATAGATTTAAGCATTGCTACTGGTGAAAAGGTTTCCTCATAATCAATACCTTTTTTTGTGTATACCCTTTCGCCACTAGCCTTGCTTTAAAGGTTTCAACATTTCTATCTATCCCTCTCTTCCTCTTGTAAACCCATTTGCAGCCAACAGGTTTAATGCCGTTAGGCGCCTCTACAAGATCCCAAACTTGATTGGAATACATGAAATCTAATTCAGATTTCATAGCTTGGATCCAATGATGTGCATCTATATCATTCATTGCTTCATCATAAGTGTAAGGATCCGATTTAGCCTCTTCTAAGATAGCTTCATAAGTTTCTCCCAAACCTATGAATCTTATAGGAGGCTGGACAATTCTCCCACTACGACGAGGCACCTGTGTACTAGACATCTCTTGAGTAATATCTTGTGGTGTATCTAATATAGCCACATCATCCCTAGTTTCATTCATTGGTTGTTCATTTACAGGTTCATTCATTTCAGCCAAAACAACTTTACTTCTAGGATTAAAATGTTGGGGTTTATGCCCTAAAAATTCAATTTATTGGCATGTCATAAATAATTAAATTGTTTAATTATATGAGACTATTTATGAACTAATGGGACATTATCTTAGTCCATGAGATGCATAGTATGTGATTTATGTGATTTAGTTACAGAAGATATAAATTACAAGTTATTTGTAAACTCAGAATTTTAGTTCGTAGTCGGTGATGAAATTGGGCATTTCATCTGCAAAGATTATAACATCTCAACTACGTCGATTTGTCTTGATCATGGAAGTGGAGACTTCTAATTGGTATGTTGACATGTTTTAAGAGTTAAAACATATTGAATTAGACCGCTGTGAAATTTATTATTCTCTTAACGACTGTGAAATGAATAATAAATCACACGACTTCTATTTACATAAACTCTAAATCATAAGAGAATAATGGACCTGATCATAAGGTGTAGGTTACTTTGATATATCAAGAGTGAGATCTATAAATTACGGTCAAAATTTTAGTATGTTGGGCAGCCACATTTAGTGTTGATGGAATATATATTCTCAAGATAGAATTCATAATCTCTTAACAGAGATATAAAATATTCCCTTGAGATAAGTTTAATGGGTTTAGTTATTCAGAGTGTTGGGCCCAACCACTTTAGTAAAGAGTTACTAAAGTATATATTTATGAAATTGGATTTCATAAATATATGATGAATAACGTAAAGGATTAAATCGGGTACTCAAGGATTAAGATGTAGTAATCTTCAAAGTGACAATCTTCATTCATGACTTTGTATTACTACAAATATTTTAATGAACGTGTTGCATGTATAATAAAGTTTTGGGATATAATTTATTATTAAGGCCTAGAGTGCAATTATATTCTTATAGTGGTATTGAATATAATTAATGGTAACTTTGGACTTGTCAAGAGTTGACAGAAAAGCTCAAGGCTCATTGGAGCTAGAGTCTTATTTGTTCCCTTTTGGTCCCACTCCAATCCACATACTAGAGCCTAATTGGAATGGCCCAAAAGGCCAGCCCAATTAGATAATCAGTTGTATATAAGGAGAGAAACATACAGAATTTTATAAAAGTACTTTCATTAAATTTTTCATAAGACTTTCATAAAGGGTCTTCATTAAGATCATATGAGAGAATGAAATGATGAAATGGATTGTATGTGAGTGTTGGACACTCTCCCATTCTCTCCTTGGAAACTGATTGAGAGACCACACATCTTGGGCATCAAGTGGAATTGGAGTGAAGATTAAAAGTGTTCCCAAGTACTTCTAATCTTTTGGTTTTGAATTTCACAGCACCAAGGTATGCTTTCTTGTTCTAAAATTTTGAAACTTACATAGTACATGTTATCTATTGCGAATGAAGTAAATTCATTAATTTTCTGCTGCGTATGTTTTGTATTCGTTACAAACATGTATTTTTCCAACATAAAATTATTTACATAATCATCTTCCAAAAATTTGGCATGGATGCTAATAAACACTTTGTTATCCTTATGATTATAGAATAAATAACCCTTTGTTTCCTTTGAATACCCTAAAAACATGCATACTTCCGTTTTAGTTTCCAACTTATCAGACTTCCCTTTCAACACATGTGCTGGACATCCCCAAATGTGAAGATATTTCATACTAGGCTTGCACCCACTCCACAATTCTATGGGTGTGTTAGGAATAGATTTTGATGAAACTAAATTTAAAATATGCATTGCAGTTTTTAGTGCATATCCCCAAAAAGAAACAGGCAAAGTTGAATAACTCATCATGGACTTAACCATTTCCAAAAGAGTCATATTCCTTCTTTCTGCTACACCATTTTGTTGGAGAGTTCCAGGTGCAGTCAATTAGGATACTATCCCATTTTGAATTAAGTAATCCTTGAAATCCCCAAGAAGGTATTCGCCACCTCGATTAAATCGAATGGCCTTTATGTGTTTACCTAATTGCTTCTCAACTTCAGCCCTAAACTCTTTGAACTTTTCAAAGGTCTCGGACTTTTGTCTCATTAGTTACACATAACCATATCTTGAGTAATCATCGGTAAAAGTGATGAAGTACTCATAACCTCCTTTTGCTTGGGTTGACATAGGACCACACACATCAGTATGCACTAGCTTCAGCAAATCTTGGGCTCTTCTACTTTTTGCATTAAAAGGTCGTTTGGTCATTTTACCTTCCAAACAAGATTCACAAACTGGAAATTCATCAAAGTCCATTGGCTCTAAGAGTCCATCTTTGATCAATCTTTGAATTCTGTTTAAATTAATATGACCTAAACGCAAGTGCCAAAGATATGCATCACTAGTAGAAGGAAACTTTCTCTTTAATGATTTTACATGAGAGTTATTATCTAATTCAGAATTATATAATTCATGCTTATCAGGAGTTAAAATATAAAGACCATCCACAATATTGCTAGAACAGATAAACATTTTACCCTTCTTTATTACAAAATTGTCTTTAAGGATAACACAATATCTATGTTTACCTAAGTAAGTAGTAGAAATTAAATTCCTATGAACATTAGGTACATACAAACAGTCTTCCAATGTTAAAACTCTAGATTCAAAACATAAATTATAAACACCAACAGCTACAATCGGAATCCTACTCCCATCAGCCAAAGTAAGAAACAACTCTCCTTCTTTAAGCTTTCTGGTCTCTTGGAACCCCTGCAAGGAATTGCAGATATGATTAGTACAACCTGAATCCACACACCAGGAATCCGTGGGATTCTACACCAAACATATTTCTAGAAGGAATGTATTTTTCATACCCTTATTCTTGGCAGCCTTGAATATTGGACAATTTCTCTTCCAATGTCCTTTCACACCACAATGGAAACACTTTCCTTTGAGCTTCTTTCCTTTGTCAGCAACCCCTAAGGCAATTTGTTTACCCTCTTGCTTGGTGAATTCCTTCTTCTTCTTCTTCTTACCCTTGTCTTTCGACTTAGGTTGAAAAGTAAAAACTTCACCAATATTGGCTTCAAAATTAGAAGTACCAAGGATGCCTTCCGCCGCTATCAACTCATTCATTAATTCAGACAATGTATAAATCTTTTTGTACATATTATAGTTAAGTTTGAATTCCTTGAATGATTTTGGTAGTGACTGGAGTATCATATCCACTTGGGATTCTCCATCAATATCAACACCTAAAACTTCCAATGTATTCAGATTAGAGATCATTGTAAGACAATGCTCCCTTACTGAACCACCTTCAGCCATTTTGGTATTATAAATTTGCCTCATGGTCTCTTGCCTTGCAGAACAGCCTTGCTCACCAAACATCTCCTTCAGACTTAGCATAAAGTCTAAAACTAGTTCTACATCCTGCATTTGATGCTGTAGAACATTTGAGATAGATGCTAGGATGTAGTACTTGGCCATCTCATTAGATTTCTACCAACGATCATATCGTTGTTTTTCCTATTGTTTGTGTATGTTGTGTTGATGAATTTATTTGTTGATAAAATAGTTGCTGCCAGTCTGAAATTGTTAAGTGAAATGGAGTCATGGGATCATGTAGCTGAAGAGTTAAAAGACGGAAAAAGTCGTTATAGATGTATACATTGTGGGAAAAGTTATAAAGGAGGGGGCATCAATAGGATGAAAAGACATCTAGTTGGAATTAAAGGTGATGTGGCTGCATGTATGGGTGTACCTTATGATGTTAGGTTTCAAATGGTTGAGAATTTGAAGGAAATTTCAAAATCTAAAGAACAAACAAAAAAGGATCAAGAAGCATCTAATTATTCGCCATTAGAGGACTCACCAGAATTTGAAGATGTCCAAGAAATTACTCCTAGAGGTAGGGGGTTAGGTAGGGGAAATAGAAGTGGTCCTAGTAGTTTTCCACCAAGATCCAATCTTGGCAAGAGAAAAGTTGGTGACATTGGTAATTACTTCGCTCCTAGAACAACACCGGGGGCTCAAACTTCTATTAAAAGTGTGCTTGCTGGCAAAGAAAAGAAGTGGAGGGTTGATATGGCTATAGCTAGATGGATGTATGATGCTTGCATTCCAATTAATGTTGTGAATTCTAGTTATTATCAACCTATGTTCAATGCTGTAGCTTCTTATGGTCCTGGATATAGAGGCCCAAATTATCATGCCCTTCGAGTGCCTTTGTTGAGAGATGCAAAAAGAGAAGTCCAATTGATTGTTGATTCTCATCGTTCATATTGGGCTGACACTGGTTGTACAATAATGACTGATGGGTGGACTGATACTAGGCATAGAACATTGATTAATTTCCTTGTCTATTGTCCTAAAGGAATTATTTTAATACGTTCTGTTAATGCTTCTGACTTGGTTAAGGATGCTATTAATTTGATTAACTTGTTTGATGAAATTGTTAATTGAGTTGGTCCTACAAATATAGTACATTTGATCACTGACAATGCTGCAAATTATGTAGCTACTGGAAGAATTTTGTGTGGAAAATATAGGAACATTAGTTGGTCACCTTGTGCAGCACATTGCCTAAACCTAATTTTTAAGGAGATTGGGAAGATGGATCATGTAGCCAAACTTGCAAAGCATGCATCCAAGATCACAGTGTTCATCTATAACCATATGGCTTTGCAAGCTTGGTTGAGGACTAGAAAAAATTGGACGGAAATTGTGCGTCCAGGGCCAACTAGGTTTGCTACTACTTTCCTTGCCTTAGGGAGTCTTAAGGAACATAAGCATGACTTACAAGCATTGGTGACTAGCAAATTTTATGTTGAATCAAGATATGCAAAAGATAAGAAAGCAAAGGCAGTGGTGAAAATCATTCTTGACAATCAATTTTGGAATGATTGTCATCTAATTGTGCATATTATGTCACCATTGATTCGTTTATTACGCATTGTTGATTCTGATGAAAAACCAGCTATGGGTTATGTATATGATGGCATGTATAGAGTAATTGATGGAATCAAAAAAAAATTTAAGGACAAGAAGAGACTATGGGAGCCTTATGTTAATATTATCAAGGATCGTTGAGATAATCAATTCTATAGAGATATTTATGCTGCTACTTATTAGTTGAATCCTGCATTCCAATATGACTCATCCACTCTTAATAAGAGGCTAGAGACATAATCTGCTATGACAGATGTTATTGAATCAAAAGTTTCAGTTGGTGGAGGAATTAAGGCTATTTCGAGAGCGTGAACAAAATTTTGGAACCCAACTTGCTCAAGAATCAGCCAAGACATCTCAGCCGGGTAAGATATTGTTTACTTTAGCTAATAATAAAATGAAAATATGTTTTAAAGATCATAACTCTTTTTTATATTTTTGGATAAGTATAGCTGTGTTTATTGATTCATTGTATCTTTGTTTTGTGTTGTATATGGAACTTAAATGAGTGGTGGAAGTTGTTTGGATCTTGTGCTCCAACCTTATAAAAGTTTGCAATCGAATCCTTAGCCAAACAGCTGCCTCTTCGGGATGTGAGCGGAATTGGAGTGTTTTTGAACAAATACATACCAAAAGAAGAAATAGATTGAAGCATCAATGACTTGATGATCTTGTGTTTGTTCATTATAACTACCGATTGAAAGAAAGGTATATATTATATAATCTCTTTGTTTCAATGTTTTTGTGGGGAAATATGAGTGATTCACTGATTTGGTCAAGTATTTGTATAGATATGGACAATGAAGTGATTGAGGATGATGATGACATCAATTTGGAATCATTTGGTGATGAAGATGATGCTCCTCCTGGATTTAGAGATAAAAATCATCCTATACATGTTGAAGATGAAGAAGATGAGGATGATGATGATGATGATGATGATGATGATAATGATGCTAGTGGTGGAGCATTTGGTTCACATGATGATATTGATTTCAATTTTCTTCATAACAAATGAGGCTTGGGTCTTAAAACTTAGTAGTTGTTTGTTTGAAACTTTAAAACTTATTTGCTATTTGGATGTAATGAACTTATTTGTTATTTGCCATTTGGATGTAAATGTAATGACTAATGAACTTATTTATTTGGTTTTGTTGAAAGTTTATTATGTTAAGGATGATTGTTTTGTAATGTTGTTATGTTAAATTCTTTAAAAAGATGTTATATACTTATATACTTGTATTTTTTTAAAGGAAACATATTTATTATTATTGGTTTGTTAGTTTTAGTATATTAAAAAATTATTAATTATTTATATAATTTAAATAAATAATAATTAAATTATTTATGAGTCACCGATTCGACCATTGGTCAGACCCCCGTTCGACCATCGGTCGAACCTCAATCCGACCATAAAACCGGTAATTAACTCATTTTTCAGTTCTTTTACCGTACCGGTTTTTAAAACCATGCCACCAACTCTAGTTTCAGTGATGACCATAATTGACGGAAAGTGGTTCACAGCCATTTCTATCAATCTTCTTTTGAAATCCAAATTCAGGGCACCTCTGCAATTCCAAAGCAGAATATTCATTTGTGCAGCGTGGGTGGTGGAAATTTCCATCGGATTAGACCTGTCATTGACGTTGCAATCATACTCCATCCCATCCTTTGTAACAGATCCTTGGACGCTACCCAATTTGGCTTCCATACTGTCATATAGTTCAGTATCCCCTGAATCTCCTCTCTGCAGCAAATCAGAAGATCGCATTTGGAGACTGTTTTGAGAAACAGGAACAACTTCATCGTCGAAAAATTCCCCAGGTGAGTTGACACTAATCCCCTGGAATCGATTACCTTCCTCTCCTGAACCAGCCATCCCGATTCGTCCAAGTGCGGCATCACTAATGGCCTTCTCAGCTTGTTGAACTCCTCCGATTCTACTTCCGAAATTAGTGGCATGTCTGTGAGGAATTTCCACCACGGATTTGGTGTTGTTCCCCACGCCGGATGGTCCAGAGCCAAGTTCCCGGTTCTCACACTGGTCGGAGTGATTGGGAAGAGATGCTTCCACGCCGCACAGAGACCCTCCTTTACCCATCCCACTGTGTCCGTGGGCGCTACTCTGATCTGGGCGATCACCTCGTCTGGTATAGGTATGGCTCTGTTCCTGTGCCATATTGCCCAGCTCGAGAGGGGAAGGGGTGGAGAGAGTTGGTTGTGGCGTTCCATGAGGGGGAAAGGGGTTAACTTCAGGTAGAAGAGGAGAGGTAAGAGTGTTTTGTTTACTACCTGAGATAGAACGGGATCTCTTTAAGATTTTAGCTCCTTTGCAACTTGCATTTTTCTTATCCCGAGGTGATCTCAGAAGTTTTGATTTTTTCATCTCTATCCCGCTCGTTGGGTCTTCCTGGCACTCCAGCTCACTGCTCAATGGGGTTTTAAGCTTTTCAAATTTGTACTTGTAGATCCCCATTAGATCTTTATGCGTATTTGGAACATTACCCTCTCGTGCCTCATTCATTTTTCCAACTGCTAGATCAGCTTTTTGGGAGCTTCCTGACTTAAAAGGAAAAGTCTTTTTTGTGATAGCACGTGTCAAATTAGTGCTTGGGCCCTCAGTGGAGTCCTTAGTTCCCTTATTTCCTGACTCTATTTGCTGACTAGTACATTTGGGTGTAACAACTCGTTCGTTTCTAACTGAACGCTTTTTCCTAGTCACCAACATCCAATCCCTAAAGCTTGGGTTTGGTTGCTGATCTGCCTTTTTCCCTGGCTGCGTGGGAGTTGGTTTAGGCTCCACATGATCGTCCTTTGGCTGCTCACGGTAACTGTGAGCTTCTTGTTTGCGCCCAACTCTACCACACCCAAAGCATAAGGAAGATAAGCCTTCATACAAGACTTTTTGGTACAGTTGGCCCACTTTAATGGTGTTAATCAGTGGTTTCATTAAGTCAATTTGAATACACAGGCGTGCGTAACTACCTCTTGAGCCCGATGCAGTATAGGAATCAATCCTCATCACCGGCCCAATGGCTTTGCCGATTTTTAAGAGGACCGACCTGTCGTAGAACTCAATGGGCAGCTCTGGAAATCTAACCCAGACTGCCACTGATGAGAAGCTAGCCTCAGAAGCTTTAAAGTAAGGTTCCCAAGGTTTAATGGCAAGGAAATGCTCTCCAATAAACCATGGACCACCTCGCAAAACTTTATCATAGTCCGCATCGTCGCTGAACTTAATCAGGAACAAATCTTTGCTTAGGTCTACACAATCCATCCTAGCAGCTGGTTTCCACAGAGCATTGATCTTGAAAGTGAGGTAGTTATAGCCAACAGTTCTACCGAAAACTTTCACTATCAAAGCTTTGGTCCAGGGAGCTCTGATACGCGCCTTGGTTTCCTTTGAGAGTTTAACCTCTGCTAAGCCTTCTGAGATCTCCTCAAGTTTTGAATCAGATTCAACATCATCTAGTTCCTTTTTGTCAAAACTAAACGCTTGAGCGTAGGCACCTGAAATATCACCAATCAGGCTGTCTTTGTAGCTCACTTGCCTACGAGGTTGTACAAAAGGCTTGTCTCCACTACTATCCTTAAATTTTTTCACACTTCTGTCAAGCTCTTCTTCTTCTTCTTTGGTTCTCTGGTGCGCGTTTTGAAACTCTGGTTCCATCAGGCTGAGAGCATAAAAGTTGATGAGCTCTTTCTGTTTCTATAAAGAATAGGTCACAAACAGCGTTTAAGCTCTTGAGCTTGTTTAAGGCTCCGTTTGGGAGTTCATAAGAGAATGGAATGGAATTGAATGATCATAAGGGAATGGAAAGGAATGGAATGTATTTAAGTAAGGGAAAGGAATGAAAAAGAATGGAATGGAATGGAATTAAGGCCTCATTTGGGAGGAAGGAATGGAATGGAATGGAAATGAATGAAAAGAATAATTTTAGAATTTTCTTCCCTTCCCTTGTTTGGGAGTTTTAATGGAGGGAATGGAAAGCCTATTTCCTTGTTTGGGAGTTTAAGTGGGAGGGAATGGAATGGGTAGGAGGGAACACTCATTCCTCTCTATTCCCTTAAAACCTCAAATTTTCATCCCCCCAAAATTGGGAGGAATGGAAGGGAATGAAATTAGATTTAATGATTTTTTTTACTTAAACTCCCAAAATACCCCTATATATTCAACTCTTTATTTTAAAATAGGGGTCTAATAGTAATATTATCATAAAATGATTTCATTCCATTCCTTCCATGTTGCTCCCAAACAAGATTACTTACATTCCATTCATTTTCATTCATTTATTTTAAAACATCCAATCAAGGTTACTTAATTACATTCCATTCCATTTTTTTCCATTCCTTTCCCTTACTTAAATACATTCCATTCTATTCCATTCCTTTCCATTCCCTTATGATCATTCCATTCCATTCTGTTCCATTCCCTTTAAGTAAAGGAAATGAATGGAAAAGAATGGAATGGAATGGAATTAAGTAACCTTAATTGGATGTTTTAAAATAAAGAAATGGAAAGTGATAGGCCAAAAACAAATTGACCCCTTGTGATTAATTAACCAATTAATTTAGCCAAGTGAATTAATTAAGTTAATTAACATGCAAATGCGTAGTAGCACAAACAAATCACCAATTTAACTAAGTATGCAGCGGAAAGTAAATAACACGGTAATTTGTTTACGAATGGGGAAACCTAACGGCAAAAACCCCACCGGGTGATTTTCAGGTCACCACTCCCGAAATTCCACTATTATCACAACAATCGGTTATAAGTAAAGGAATCCTAGTACCTTATACCAACCTACAGTTGAACCTTTATCCCAATACCCAATTAGACTTGTTCTGTAGTGACAATTTCCCCTTTTGATGCACGGCTCCCAAGTATGTGACTAACCAATTGTGCGGATCCCAGTACTCCACTTCAATTACCAACTAGAGAAGGTTGTTGGCTGCAAAGTTCTTCAGTTCATCCCAAAGATGAAGATCAAGAAGATGCTTGGTTACAAAACCTTATGGTGCACATACATAGCAACTTCTTCAAGAATGATGAACTAGGGAAAAACTTTGTCTCCGGTTACAAATTGCTTGAACAACTTTGCTCAACACTTGTGCAACTTGTATATCCTTTTACGGCCTTTAAAATAATCATTTTATATGTCTAGGGTTAGAAGAAAAGAAAGCCCAAACACATAATCCTGGATTAGAGTCAAAACAGAACTGAAATTCTGTTTTTCATAAAGCTTGACAGATACCTGTCTATCGAGGTGCTGTCGAGCCACAGGGCTGAAACAGCTTCTTAAGCTTGATGGATAGCTAGCTGTCGAGATTTAATGAACAGCACTTCTTCAGCTTGAATCTTGGACATACTTGCATGTCTTCAACACTTGATCTTGAAACACAGTTTCTTGAAGTATTAAACACATCCTAGATCTACCCAAATACAAGTAAAGTGCATTTTGTCAAAGGATAAGCTAATTACATAAAACAGTGACATATGTTCCTAACAATTGAATCACATATGTCCTAACAATCTCCCCCTTTGGCAATCCGTGACAAAACCACAACAAACAAATGAGATATGAGAGAAGTCATAAATCACTCAACTCATATTCACTTGTTGAATACAATAAAATCTATCCTAACACAAACTCTTGAAAAACTTTGCAAGAAGAGAGTTTATGGCAAGTAGACTTTGACAACCTGTATTTCTGAAACACTTTAAACAAAACTCATCACGGCATCTTAGTGTGAAACAGAAATAATAGATTGCATACAATAATAAGAAGCATGTACATAAAGAGATAAAAGAAACAACACATGTAAGGGTAGGTGAAAAAACCATACATCAACATATAAAGAAGATAAGTACAATGTATGTCAATAATGGTCACAAGACCTATGTACAAGAACAATGTATCTCAAATAGACAGAAAAGAAAAGATACATGTAATCCTCACTGCATCCCTCAAAGATATCAACACTCCCCCTAACAAAATGTCTTATACTAACTCTCCCCCTAAGAATGACTACTCTTATATCAAAAACTACTCCCCCTTTTTGTTATGAGTGACAAAGGGTAAGAGTGTCAAGTAGACATCTCATCGGTAGAGCTAGCATCTCCATCATCATTATCAAAAGCATCATCGTCATCACCATCATCATCATCCTCATCCTCAGAAGTAGAAGCTATTGGAGGAGGCGGTGGAGGAGAAACCTTAGAAGCATAACCACTCATGGTCGCCTGTCGTCGTGCAATACGACTGACACGAACGTTCACCTGATACAACTCCGTAGAAAGTGTATCAAGGCGAGCATCCATATACTGCAGCTGCGCCATGATGTCTCCGAGTGACACATCGCTCGTAGAAGAGGAAGGAGTGGATGTGGATGGAGCAGATCGAGATGGAGCGGAATGGGAGGGAGGAGCTGCTGAATCCAACTGCCGAGACCGAAATTGCGCTCGCTACGTTTAACGGTAGCGTATTTTATGGCACACATGACAGAAAAATGGTAGGAAGAGGGAAAAGGAACAGAAAAATGGCATAGAATCCGCGTGATAGCTGAAGGGAAAATGAGCTTATCGCGAGTAGCCGTACATGGTGTAAAGGCCTTACATGGTGTAAACACCAATTTAACTAAGTATGCAGCGGAAAGTAAATAACACTATGATTTGTTTACGAATGGGGAAAACCTAACGGCAAAAACCCCACCGGGTGATTTTCAAGTTACCACTCCCGAAATTCCACTATTATCACAATAAGCGGTTATAAGTAAAGAAATCTTAGTACCTTATACCAACCTATAGTTGAACCCTTATCCCAATACCCAATTGGACTTGTTCTGTAGTGATAATTTCCTTTTTTGATGCACGGCTCCCAAGTACATGACTAACCAATTGCGCGGATCCTAGTACACGACTTCAATCACCAACTAGAGAAGGTTGTTGGCTGCAAAGTTCTTCAGTTCATCCCAACGATGAAAATCAAGAAGATGCTTGGTTACAAAACCCTATGGTGCACATACACAGCAACTTCTTCAAGAATGATGAACTAGGGCAAAACTTTGTCTTCGGTTACAAATTGCTTGAACAACTTTGCTCAACACTTGTGCAACTTGTATATCCTTTTACGGCCCTTAAAATAATCCTTTTATATGTCTAGGGTTAGATGAAAAGAAAGCCCAAACACATAATCCCGGATTAGAGTCAGAATAGAATTAGAATTCTGTTTTTCATAAAGCTCGACAGATACCTGTCTGTCGAGGTGCTGTCGAGCAGCTGTCGAGCCACGGGGCTGAAACAGCTTCTTAAGCTCGATGGATAGCTAGCTGTTCCCAAACAATGGAATGAGCTTTCCATTCCCTCCATTAAAACTCCCAAACAAGGGAATGGAAGAATATTCTAAAATTATTATTTTCATTCCTTTCCATTCCATTTCATTCCCTCCTCCCAAATGAGGTCTAAGAGTTTTTGTGTGTAACGGTTGAGAGTAATGATTGGTATATGTCAGCTAACCTTTCTACTTGTTGTATAAAATTTTGTGTACTTTTTCCTTATTTGCCTCCTTTCCCTAAAATTATAGTGCCAAAACCCAAAAGCCATTAAAGGGAATCATGTCAACTAAAATAAGGAAAAATTAACAGGTAAACTTGTTTTTGTTCTAAATGGGATAGAGAGATTTGACTCTCAAAATCTTGATTCTTTTTATTTAAAAAAAAAAAAAACTATCTCCACAACATTATCACAACACTATCACAATAAATTTTAAGTGACAGATTGTTACTAGCCATTACAAATAGGCAAAAAAGTAATTTCAGTAATGGGTTCAAGTTAAAACCAATAACAACTTACCACCTAGGATTTGTTGTAAAAATATTGTAAATGTAGCACATCCTTTCACAGGACCAGAGTGTAACGCAAGACTTTTTGGCTTTTGCCTCTTTTTTTTTTTCCTTCTTAACCTTTCTACTTTGATCTTGATTGTGAGATGTTCAAAGAAACTATAATTAAGGATTTTGTAATTAACTGATTAGAGTCCAAAAAGGAATGGTGAGGGAGTCAAAGCTGTCAGACTTGTCTTGCTAGGATTAACATAAAAAAAGCCTAATACAACAATTTATGCTTTCATATTTGGGACAACTAAGATTGGCACTGGACCACTGGTAAGATTAGGATAAGATAACGTGTTGTAAGTGAATATGTTCATGGCACTTGGCTTGTCCAGGATAAAGACATGCACAGCCCACACACCGAATATAAAATTGATAGGATTTTGGTAGGCAGTCTTGTTTTGATTGGTTTGAGAACCAAGAACTTTTTTTATTTATGTTTTTGGGTTATAGAAACACATTTTTCTTTCATCAATTATATCTCAAAATGTGGGTTTCAGTTAGCTCAACTGGTAAAGTCTCTGATGGTTGAATAAGAGATTTGGGGTTCAATCCCTGCCTACACCAAAAACTGATTGGTGTCTTGGTCTGATAATAAAGAGCTATCATCAGGAGTGGGCGCCATAGATTGAAACTCTCTCAAAGAAAAAAGAAAAAGAAAAATCTCAAAATGCCTTCACATTTAAAACATATTTAGCCACACTGATAAATGATAAGTCCTACGTACACACCATGGACAGCTCATTGCAATGGAATATTCTTAGAGTCAAAGATTATTCTTTTGAAAATTGCCCTTGAAATGTGATAGCCCACAACCTAACATTGTGTTCATGTTCAGTCTAGTGTGAATGCCACAATGAGAGTCCAATTTATGGTACATCTCTTTGTGGATGGAGAGAAGAGAACTGAGATTGGGGGATAATAATTAGGGTTATAATATTCAAAGCTTTGGTAAAAGAAAAGTAAAGAAGCTAATAGTCTAACTCAATAACATTATTTGATTTTTTTTTCAATTTTTTTTTGAATAGGGAGTACTTAGATTTGAATCCCCCACCATACTTAGAAGAAAAATAATATTGTATTACACTAAGTTCATATGTGAATGTTTGTTAAAGGAATTTTATTTGGAGAGATTTTGTTGGATTGAATAAAGTGAGAATCAAACACTAGGAAGAGAGAGAAGAATGTTAGGCTAATGGAAGAATTTATTTTTCTATTTTTGGTGAAACACCCAAAAATTGCCAGTGTGACCTTATATTTTATATGATGATACATTTTAGAGGAGTAGCAACTTATTTGATGGCCAATACAATATATATTGCTAGTACAGATGGTATCGGTACGATATTGACTTATTTGGTATTAGGTTTGTTCTTTGCTTTCGTTAATTTGGGATTAGAATTAATATGAGGATTAGGTTTTGCTATACTTTTTGGTGCTGGGAACTAAATTTAAACTATGTGATTCCTAATTTGCTTTTGATTGCTAAGAAGGGAGATACTTTTGCGTTCTGTAATCTTGCCTTGATTCTAAAGAGTTGTTAGACTTTTTTTTTTTTTGGGAGCAAAAAAGAGTTGTTAGACTTAGACTACGCGTTTGGAATCTCAAGTTTATTTGAACCTTTTATGATTGGGAGTTAGAACTTGTTGATTTTCATATAATCATATGTATTATTATACCCTGTTGCTAGTGAAATTGATTGTATGAGATGGTAGCTAGGTAGTAATGGATAATTTAGAGAAGAACATGACGGTAGTATAATAAATAAGAGGGAAATAGAACAAAAGTAAAATTGGTGTCTATGAAGTAGATGCATGAAGCTAGTGGTCCAAATATTCACTTTGATTTGAAAACAATATTTAAAACTCATGGTACCTAAAATTGGACTTGGCTTGGTCTAATGTTTTGGATCGTCAAGATCATGACATGTGGTTAAAAGTGGACACATGTCATAATTCTGACGGTTTCATTACACAAAGCATTAGATCCAATCTTTGTCCTCTAATTTTAATTTACTATGGATGATACACTTGGTAATATTAACTTTTATAGGTACATATCGTTTTTCTCAATTATTATTATTATTATTTTTTTAATAAATTTTTGTGCCA
The DNA here is from genome assembly GCA_030021035.2 of Notholithocarpus densiflorus. Classification (NCBI taxonomy): domain Eukaryota; kingdom Viridiplantae; phylum Streptophyta; class Magnoliopsida; order Fagales; family Fagaceae; genus Notholithocarpus; species Notholithocarpus densiflorus. The sequence continues at coordinate 485,199 of JARYZH020000113.1, read as the reverse complement.
ACACTTGAGAGATGTGAAGGTTACATTTTAGGTAGGTTAAGTTCTACGAATGTTAGTTTCTCTGCTGCCCGAGAGTTTAGTGTGTATCTCTGAACTCTCTTGCACTGTAGAATTGGTTGGTCCCTTCATCTGAAGGTGGTGTTAGGTCCCTAGGAATACCAAGTGTATTGCTAGGCTTGTGGGTTTTTCTTCAAAGGGTTTGGGAAACAGATTTCAAGGTAGTGTTTTGGACTCTCGGGCAATCTCAATGGAGTTTGGTCCCAATTTACGTGCGCCTCCATTTGTGGTTTCGAAGAAGAAATCAATTACGGTGCCAGGATTCTTTTCTACAAGAAAGATGAACAACAAAGCCGGACAAGCTTCTCAGTCAAGGGAAGAGGAGCCACCGACTTAGCAGAACCAAACTAAGAAGCTTTCCGAGCTGGTGCATGAGCCAACCGGTGAGCCAATCGGAGCTGAACGTTACAGGCAGGGAGGGGACAAGCATTCAATGAGTAACGGTTGGAGTGATACGAATCTCACTAATCATGGTAGCCCGAAATTTTCGCTGCCATTATCTCCCACAATTAATGGGATTTTAAGCTGTCCTAAGGGCATTGATACGAAGTTAAATGCGGGGAATGATGACAGCTCACCAATTATTGCTCCTATTAACTCTAATTCCCAGCAATCCCAACAACAAGTGTTTAATATGGTCAATATTCCAGACAAGGAAAAAAGCGCAACAACAACAATGAAGGGTAATGAGCCAGATCAGTCCAATCAGCCTCCACACCGTGCCATTTGGAAACCACCTCCATGGCCGATCCTAAAGGTGAACTCTGATGATGCGATTTTCTGGGAACAAAATTCTGTGGATGTTGTTTTGGATATGGGAGGTGGATTAGTGTTGTTTTGGAGATCGACTATTGATGTAATTGTGGAGGGTTCGGGCACAAATTATATCGATACAATGTTTCAAGAAGAAGATAGGGCAGGGATTGGAGTGATCATCCGAGAATGCCAAGGAAAAGGCTTGGCACACATGGTTGGAATCATCCCTCTCCCCCTAACTGTCATAGAGCTTGAAACTTTGGCTATATCGAAGGCTTTACAGTTTGATGCTAATTTGAGTTTGGAAGATGTCACCCCAGAGGGAGTTTCAGAGATTGCAATGAACGCTTTGAATGCAGATTCGCAGTCTTTAGAATCCTTGGGTTTACTTAGTCATGATGTTAAATGTTTTGCAAGTTTATTTCATTGTATTAGGTTTTCACATGTTCGTAGAGAAGGATTGTTGTATTCTCACATTAAGAGAAACGACAATAGGGTTGCTCATAGTCTGGCTAAAAATGCATTATGCATACCAGATTTTCAAGTATGGATGGAAGATATCCCATCTCATGTTGGTTCGATTTTACAATTGGATGTAGTTGAATTTTATTAATAAAATCCATCAGTTTCTTTCTCAAAAAAAAAAAAAAAAAAAAAACAACAATAACAACAACAACACTTGAGAGATGTGTGATAAATTACTTATTAGTTCGTCCGTCTTCAATTTAAGTTCAAATGAATCAAATCTCTCCTCTAACCAAAAGCTTTGTAGTTCAGTGGTATTGAATGATCTCCTTTATGAGGAGAACCATAATTCAAATCCTCATTCCCTTACATGTTGTAAAGATTTATTAAAAAATATCCTCTCCTCCACTTGGTAACAATTGAATTATTATAAAAATAATTCAAAAAAAAATAATTTTGTCCATTTTTTCCTCCAAGCACAATCTTCTATCCACCATTTTACTTTCCTTTTCCCTTCCTTATTATTATTATTTTAAAACAAACAATAAATTGTTGTTAAAAATCAATAACAATGAACAAAGGAATTTCAATTTATTAAAAATCAATAACAATGAGCAAAGGAATTTCTCAAGTATTTTCACTATTCGAAAGCACTTATTTCTCGGTAAATGCCTATGCACCTAGGCTATTCATAGAAGTCTGACTAAGGGTCTGTTTGGATACCGCTTATTTTACTGAAAACTGAAAACACTGTAGCAAAATAATTTTTAAATGTGTGAATAGAATTGTGGGACCTAGTTTTTTTTTTTTGAATAAAGTACTTGTGGGTCCCGTGAACAGTGCACAAGACTTATTGAACAATGCATAATCCCACTTGTGGCGCTCTTCTCAAAAAAAGAAAAAAAGAAAAAAAAAAGCCAAAATGCAAACGCTTCAGTTTTCTTCGGTATCCAAATGGATACTAAGTGAATAGGCTTCAAATGTTCTTTAAGATGACAACCTTATTCCAATCAGCTACTATATACAAATCCAATTGAGCCTACCTTCTTAACTTCTTAACTCTGTGTGGGCAATTATCACCTTACAGAAAGTGTTTCCAACATGTGTAGAAGTCACATTATTGTTTATGATAATTGTTTTCTACTCAATTATCTCAACTAGAGATCACTTTCTAGTGATTACTACATGAACATGCATTTATTCCCTTAAAACAAAGAAAATGTGCAAACAAAGAGTTCATTTATAATCGTTCCTTCCAATAAAATTAAAGCATATTTTAACAGCTCACTATTAGTGACAATGTCTTTGTTGCCTCCTATTAATGCAAAACCTAAAGATAGTGGTCACATTAGTCCAAGGAACAAGAAACTCGAGACCAATATTGAGTTGACTAAGCAGCAGAGATCATGAGTGTCTAGTTAGACTTGTAATTGAGAACAGAAGGGAGAAACGCTAAGAAAAGCAGCAGAACAATAAGAGGAGATGCTATTCTAGCACATGCTTGCCTTTCTCTTTAAGCATGGAGAGGTTTCGCTTATTTCTTTTTCTACCGTGAGCTGTCAAATGAAGGATGAGACCCCAATTGTCAGACAATGAGGCCAAGTCGTGCCTTGTAGTTTGCTTAAACTCTTCCGCATCATGCGGATGTACAAGACAGAGTCCACACTTCACCACTGTCAAGTATGGGCAATCGCTAACAATTGAAGCCTCAATGTGATTACATTGATTCAACCAATCTGGAAATGAGCTATGTGGTATATAGGATAGCCACATGAATCCACCTAGATGTAACAACATGACATCGTCTTTAGTAAGGCAATAGGCATGGAGAGGTTCCAAAGAACCAACATTGCTTTCCAAATGACAATAAAGATGATGAGCATTTTCTGAATTAAGAATGTCTAGGATGGCAGTAGGATCCTTGATGTTGACTGAGAAAGAAACACATAGAGCGAGTCCCCTCCAAGTACTATCATCATATAAATTTGGAGGTAGATGGATTGTCACTGGTGGCTCGCCACTACGATGGTTGAAGAATTTCACTTAGGAAAACAAGAATTATATACCAAACGTCGATCAAATTCCTGTAAAATAGGAACACGATGTTCAATGAGAGAGAATTTTTCCAACAATTCAAAATTGTTAAAATCAGTAAAAGAGGGGGTGATTCAACTATGGCTCTCCCTATAAGGGGGATCAGACAATGCCACTGATGACTGAACTAGAAGGGAGCTTGATAGTAATTTGAAAGGAAATACACATTAATTTGTTACCTATAAATCACTTTTGCTGAGTTGATTATCAAGGTGTTGATCTTCAAGATAGATGCTATCTCTACTGCTTTGCTCCGGGTAAATGGGTCTTCTCAACCTTCCAAGTTTTGGATCCTCATAAGAAGAACCAACTTCATTCTTTGGCTTATCATTTGGAGAATCACTAGCTACTGATTGATGGATGAGTTCCATATTGTAAAAAGGCACAGTAGAGCACTTAATGATCGTTTGCTCAAACTCTTCCACATCTCGATGGTATAAGAAACGTTGCCCACACTTCTTCACCATCAAACCTGGGAAGTCGCTTCCAATTGAAACCTCAATCTGACTGCTCTGATTAAAAAAATCTGGCAATGACCCACGAGGTATGTAGTATAGCCAAATGAATCCCTGTATATTTAACCACGTGAAGTTCTCTTCAGTGATTTGATAGAGAAGGGGAGATTCTAGGCTACCTTTCTCAGCATCCAAATGACAAATAAGGTGGTGGGAAATGATTGAATCCAGATTATCACTTGTGATAGTTGGATGCTCATGGACTGAAAATGAAGCACATAAAACTAGACCTATCCAAGTACTAGCATTACTAAAATTTGAAGGTAGCTGGATAGAGTGAGAAGGGACTGTACTTTGATGCCTAAACCATTCCGGAATTTCACTTTGAGGAAAACATTTATTCATAGAGAATGTTTGATTAGAGGATGCTTTTGAGGATGATTTTAATGGTCGGTGTTCCACTAAATCTTCACGAATGATGTCCCAATTGTCATAAAGTGAAGCCCTCAAGTGGAATCGAATTTGCCAAACCTCTTGTTCATCTTGTAGGTACACAAGACGAAGTCCACACTTCTGTACAATCCAGCCTGGCTAGTCGCTTGCAATTGAGACCTCTATGTGGTTGCATTGATTTATCTTATCTGAAAGCCACCAATATGGTATATAGGATAGCCAAATGAATCCATGTAGATGTAACCACTTGAGTTCTTCTTTAAAGGTGCTATATACATGGAGAGGTACCAAACCACCTATATCCATATCAAACAGACAACTAAGGTGGTGGGGAATTTCAGTTTCCAGATTGTCAAGAAACTCAGTTGGATACTCTTGGACTGAAAATGCAGCACATATAGCAAATCCCAGCCAATTAGAATCATTATGCAAATTTGAAGGTAACTGGATTGTCATTGAGGATCCAGAAGTGTAATGGCTGAATAACTCTGCAATCTTAGTTGGATCGAAATCAACGATCATTTGGATAGTGTAAATGAAATTCCTGTAAAATAGATATATTAATAACTATTCAGTAACACATACAATGTTGGGAAAATTTCAACAAAATATAAATTTGATAATTATAGACTTATAGTAGTCAATATTTGATAAGCGTTTATCAATTGATGGGATAAATATAAGAGGTTTTATAAAGAATTTTTATAAAATTTAAACTCAATTAAAAAGTACATATTAGAATAATGACGTGGAAATATGAACTTTCAAAACGCAAAACCTTTTGTAAAAAAATTTGGACTTTCAAAAATTTATGGGATTATATCAGAATTATAATAAAAAAGCTCTTCACAAGTGCAACATGTGTATTCAAAAGTTAGATGTTTGAAGTTCATTATTTTTTATTTGATCTTATTGGTTTAAGTTTTTTAAACTTATTATAATTAATGTATAAGAGTATTTTGGATCATTTAAAAAATAGACACCAAAAAAGTTGTGCTCTCTTTAACAATGGTATAGAAGGTTATAGATGGTGGTGTAACGTGTAAATGAAAGTCTTGTAAACTAGACATATAAAGGTCATGAGAGAAACAGAGAGGTACCTCAGAGCGTTCTCGACGATGACAATAATGGGTTGGCCACCTGGCATCAATGAATTTTTGATAGCAAGTTGCACAAACATTTTCCTGATAATGTGGCACTCTCAATGTCCCATTAGATCAGCCAGTTCCGCTGGTTTCTCCCTCATCTTCATCATCATTATCATCAGGGCTCTGCTGCTTTATTTTTTCCTGAAGCCCTCTCAATGTCCCATTAGATCCACCAGTTCCATTGGTTTCGCCCTCAACATTATCATCATTATGGCTCTGCTGCTTTGTTTTAGATTGATGAGCAGTAAATTGATGGATGAGATCGGAATTATCAGAAAACATGGTTGAGCATTGGATTAATGTTTGCACCAACTCTCCCACATTTTGCTGGTACACAAGACCGTAACCACAGTTCTGCACCATCAAGTCTTGGCTATCACTACCAAATAAAGCTGTTAAGAGATTGCTACAATTCAACTTATCTGAAAATCGAGCATGAGGTACATGCATGATCCAAATGAATTTACGTTGCTTTAACCAAATAAATTTGTTGTATTCAGACTCAGTTATGTAATGTTTATTTGACACCGTCCAGCTGCCCCTGTCACTTCTCAAAGAACAAGAAAAGCCATGAGAAATTTCTATAGCCGAATTGTCAAGAATGAGAGTTGGATGCTTGTGCACTGTGAATGTAGCAAATAGAGCAATTCCTACCCAGTCAGAATTAGTATAAAGATTTGGAAGTAGCTGGATTCTCAATAAAGAACAATGGCAAAACCACTCTGGAATTTCACATTTAGGAAAACAATCATTATAACTATAGCGTTGACTAGAGTAGCCCTGTAAAATAGAAAATATGGAGTTTCATGAGAGAGTGAGAAAGAGACAGTGAGAGTGTGAGTGTCAAAGAGAGAGACCTGAAAGTTGCTTTGAAACCAATGCTCAAGGCCTCTATTGATACAATTATTGAGTTCATTCTCATCCAATATGCTTAACAGGATAGAACTGAAGTTTGAATCTCTTGTAGCACCCCCGATACCTGAGTCTATTCCAAGTAAAGCACAAACCCTCCTTGTTCTCATCAAATATGCTGTTTATGCAGAAAGTTGAATTGAGGCAAGTTCTTAAATGGACAAATGTCTATGGATATTATTTACCTGAGGACAAGCATGCCAAGAGGCAATTCTTTGAGTACTTGAAAGGTTTGTCATTTCCTCCAACTTGAAGGAAACAATGTGTCTTATCCTGTATTTGTAATGCAGGGTTAAGCCGAGTCTGGGTCTAAGTGACTTCATCAATGTGCAGAGAAGGCGCTTCAAGTTTACCTCAGTGTAAGCAGCTCATCAAAGGATTTTTTTTTTTTTTAAAGGTTCCACACAAAATTTGCTTGATTGCCCTTGTCCTCAGTTCACAGTATGCCACGAACTTTGAGATGCTTATAGCTCATAACCTTCTGCAGAATTCAGAACTGGGTCAACCTGTTAAATGCTGATTTTCATTTTCCAACTATCTTTCTACTTGCATAAGACTGACTTGAAATTGAAGCTTTCCCGTTAATTGCTTGTCTTGTATTCTAATGGCAATAGGGTAACTCGAACTACTTTGAAAATTTAGTTTGACCTTTAGAGAATTGGCTATAAAATGTGGATAGAGGATCCTAAAGGATAGAAAGATCATTTTAAATGCAAAAACTTAAAGGAATAAAAGAGTTATAACAGCCGCTACTGTTGCTATGCCAACAATAAAGAAATTGTGGCCCTGTGGTCCTCACTATATCAAATATTCCTAATTAATAGAGAGAAAACAAAAAATATCAAAGACCTATGCTTTTAGATAATATCTTTGAAAATCAACTCTTCAACCAGTTAAATATGAACTATATTCTTTCAGAGACCCAGCCAAAGACATTAAAATGCACAGCCTTTCTAATTTTTGGTTAGCATGTCTTAAATGACCAGCTAACCTAGTAAATTATTATAGACCATTCAGGTGTGATGCTGTAATGCAAATCATTTACGATTTATCTCAAACAATCTTGTACACAACCAACAAATTTGATGTAGCTTCTAAAATTCAAAATCATACACATTTTCTACAAAATTCAAGATTCTAAGTGACTGGTGTACATAATTTTTTAAATCAAGAAACCAATTAAGTCCAAACGAATGAATAAAACTAGGAAACAATTGCAAGATCTTTCCTCACCATGGTAAGGCCACATGGTAAGCTAAGCAGAAATTATGCATCTCAATTTGAAAAATCAGATAAAAAAAACACAAAATCATACCAGACTGAGCTCACATCTCAGGCAAAAGGAAATCTGGGGCCTAGTAGTGACTTCAACCGCAACCATCGCAATCAACTGCATTAACAAAAAAAAAAAAAAAAAGACCAATTAACTGAAATGAAATAATTATTTTATAAATAACAATTTTTATGTTCAGAAACTTATTCAGTTCCCAATTTTTTTTTTTTTTTTTTATTATAGAAACACAATAAATACTTATAGGAGCATCCACATCAGTAGGTGCAAAGTTTTGCAAAATGCAAAAAATTCTAGATTTTACACATTTTGACCAAAAAAACACCCACGTCAGTGGGTGTAAAAATGTGCATAAATGCACAATTGCTACAGTAACCGTGCATATATATACTGTAGCACTTGTATTTAATACTTTAGTAATTTTTTCTCTTTCTTTGTCTGTGTTGCTCTCGCTCTCACCTCACTCTCCCTCTCACCTCAATCTCCGTGATCCACATCAAACCACTGCTGCACGAAGAACTCGCCTGATCAACATCAAACCGGCGACAGAGAATGACGATAACTGGAAAAACAAAACATTAAGGCAAGTTGGGTCAACTTCTTCCTTGGTCTTAGATTCTGTTCTGGTTCTCAAATCTCAATCCTTCAAAATGGTCCAGTTTCGCATCCCAGAACGATGAGCGTGTCATTGGCCTGATGGTGTGTCGAGGTCGTCGTCTGCAGTGGCGATGGTGAGTTGTTGGGGGAAGCAAGTGACGCGGGGCATGAAGAAGGTGCATGTGCCGCAGAGGAAAGATATAAAGCAAAGCAAAGTGACCATGGTGAGGTAATAAAGGTTGGATCTCTTGGTATTGAAAGGCAACAAATAGTACAGAGGATTTGGCCAAGCCATTGAAACCAAACTCTAATTATTCCAGTTATCGTCATTCGGGTTGGGTGGGTGATGATTTGGCTTTCGGATTGAGTGGGTTTCGGCTTGAATGGGTTTCTAATCTTGGGTTGGTTTGATCTTGAATGGTTCACCGATCGGGTAGTGATGATGATGGTGGTTGTGTCTGAGATGGAGAGAGAGGCAGTGAAGAAAATAAGCGAAGAAAATAATAAAAATTGGTAAAAGATTGAATATTTTATTGAATAAAGGTGTAGAATAGATACACTGATACGATTTGAATGTTTTGTAAAATTAGATGTGTAAAATAGAAAAAATAAATTTTATTTTTGTGCAAAATAGAAGGAAAATTTGCACCCACTGTGGTCGCTCTAAGTTGGGTAAAAGTCACAAATGAAACAGTGCTGCCAAAAAGGGAGGAAAATTCTTAGGTACTCTCGGAGCACGGAGAAATTGTGCTTCCTCCTCTCACATTCATGATGGACCCCACCATAAATTTAATGAGCGGATCCCACCATAAATGTGAGAGGAGGGAGCATCATTCTCTATACTATGAGAGTACCTAAGAATTACTCAAAAAGGAAAACATACCTTGGAATCAAATGCAAAAAGAAACCGGACAGAAACGACAGAGGAGAAACAGTTTCAATGGGGGGAATGTGCAAAATAGGCAAGTAAAAGGGAAGTATATGGTTAGTTAGGCAACGTTTGAAACAATTATGGAAAGTAGCATCTCGAGTTTTAGAAACTCGAGATCCATATTACTGAAAATATCACATAAATCTCGAGTCTTTAAAACTCGAGTTCCATGCAAAAAAAATTTCCTCTATAGTGGCGTTTTTAAGCCTTACAGTGACATTTTAAAGCCCTATAGCGGCGTTTTTATGCAAAAAAAAAAAATTTATAAGTGATCACCCCATATCAGGTTTAAGGAGCCCTATAGTGGCGTTTTTAAGCCCTATAGTGACGTTTTAAAGCCCTATAGCGGCGTTTTTCTGCAATTTATGGAACTCGAGTCTTTAAAACTCGATTTTCATGTGGATTTTTTTCCAAATCAACCCATTCTCTTACAAATCGAGACTTAAAAACTCGATTTTTATCTTGGAACTCGAGTTTTAGACACTCGAGATGCTAGTTTTCAATATTGTTTTGATCCGTGACAATTAACTAAATTTTTTTATATTTGTTGTTATTTGGAAAGGGAGTTCAGTTTCAATGTAATTTTTTGATTGAGGCATATTTCTTCAGAGTTCATCAAAGTGTCCTCTGTTTCTTCGAAGTTGGCTAGTACTCAACAATATCATCTACTTGGACCCCCCAACCATTTTATAGAATACCAAATAGGTGCAATAGCAGATTCTTGAGGAGGACAGGTGCATTCTACGTGGACCCCCCCACCTTTTTATAGAATACCATTATGATGGGTGATATATGTAATTGAAACCTCAACAAGATTCTGGTCAGTTGGATTTGATTCATTCAAATGTCTCTGCAGAGACCGTTGAGTTGGAGAAAATAAATGTATATTATTTCCTCCAAATGTAGATAAACATCCAAAATACTGATCTAATTTTTTATAACCATTAATGGAAATGCGAACAGAGACAGAAACAAACTCTCGTCCAGGAACAATACAGACAGCCAATTTTGGAAATTTGCGACCAACAAAGAAAAATATGGAATTATCAACACTTTGAATATTAGGGCCCGTTTGGTATGTGTGTTTAAACAACAGTTTTCAGTTTTTTTGAAAATACGTGTGGGTGAAAAAGTGTGTAAAAATACATGTAATGTTGTTTAAAAACTGAAAACATGTGTTTAAGATCATGTACCAAACAGGCCCTAAACCATTTTGGCATCTCAGTTCCCCAAAAACTAATAGTACGAAACCCAACACAATTACTTTAGATTCGATTAACAGAATTTGTCAAAATCAGTTATAAAATTAGTTAGTTAAGGCTCATCTTTTGTTCTTATTGTACTGTACACAAATTGCTCATTTTGATAATCGAGTTTCAAAGTTACGTTTTGTGGCAATGTTTTCTTCTCCCAAGAATAGTGGTGATTTTGATAATTCACCACCACCGCCACCTCCGTATGCAACAAGTTCATTTTATCATGATGATCATGATGAGGAAAAAGAACCTGCAGACCAAGAAGAGTACGCATCAAGCTCATTTTATCGTGTTGAGGAAAAAGAAGCAGACCAAGAAGAGTGCGCATCAAGTTCATTTTATCAAGATGAGGACAAAGAAGCAGACCAAGAAGAAGAAGAAGATCCGGAAGAGCAATATTATTTAGCAGAGTTCCTCGATGATTTGCTGATGGAGCTGCAAGATGATGAGGATGAGGAGGATGAGGATGAGGAACCATCACACAAGCAGCAGAACTGCAACTTCGGGTATAAGTTTCACCCCACTGACTATGACCTCATCGTGCATTATTTGATCAAGAAGATCTTGAATCAACCCTTGCCTTGTAATCGGGTTGTGGATGATGAAGATGAACTACTCTATCGCCGCCCCCCCGAAAGGATTGCAGGTTCTTCTTCTTCTTCTTATGTAGTCACTATGTATAGTTTAGTTTACATACATGCATGCTTTATTGGGTTTGTTTTTAACTTTCTTTGATTGTTTTTAGCTTCTTTTGCTAATTGTAATTAATTTGAAAGAAAGAAAGAATTGATGACAGGACATTTCATGTAGTAACTAGTTTACCTGCACGTATGTTTTACTAGGATGCACGGACACTTTAGTTAGGGTACCATACTCATGTTGTACTTGTTGTTTCATGTTATAATTTTTCAAAAATTGCTTGTGTTGTACCTGTACCCGTGTCTGTGTCTATGCATCCTTGATGTTTTACAGGGTTTCTTTTCATTAATCTTTGATTGTTTTCAGTGGAATGGATCAGTTTGATATTTTTACGCGATGTTAAAGTAACTTTTGTTAAATTATATTATTTTGAACAAAGAATCATGGGCTTGCCACATTATGTACTTACTAATTTATATACGTGCTTGGAAGTTGGAACCTCCTTTAATTTTCAGTGTACCATCTCTTTTTTAAATTTCTCTTAAAATCGCGTATAAAAAAGATTTTTCATACAAGTTTCATGAGCAATTTCTTAAGCTTGCTTTTCTAACCTTTTTTTTTACATATATAAAAAACTAAGTAAAATCTAACATTCTGGATGATCTAACAGAAAACAACAGCAATTATGGAGAAACTGCATGGTACCTTTTTGCTCGAAGGACACAACAGTATCAAAAAGGAAAACGTCCAATTCTAGCATCTGGTAATGGATATTGGAAGGCCATGGGAGATGACGAGGAAATCAATTCCAAAGAAATTGTAGTTGGGTATAAGAAGAAATTTGTTTTCCATAGAGGAAATCCTGTAAGCGGTGACAAGACAAATTGGATCATGAAAGAATATAGAATTACTCATCCTCCTATAGAAATAAATCCAAGAATTAAAAATGGTGAGAGGGTAAGTAGATTTATCCTTTTGTTTTAGCTTTTATTTTTTTATAATCTTATTTGAATTTCTGTATTTTTTTCCCCAAACATCATTGTTGTCATCTGTTGTAGATCTAACTATTTTTGATTTTTTGTTCTTCCAGATTGATAAATGGATTTTGTGTAAGCTTTATAAGAGAAAGGAGGGAATATCAAGGAAGAATCGTACTCAAAAGGCATGTTCCAAATCTCATGCTAATGAAATGATAGAACTGAGTCCATGACAAATGTTGATCCGAAAACAGAGAAAGTTGATATTGTCCAAAATAAGTGTCAGAAGCTTTCAGATGACGATGAGCCAATAAGCCATATGAATGATTACTAGCAAGTAGCAACTTAGTGGCTCTTTGAATGTTTAGCATGAACCAAAGTTTTTTAGTTTTAATGATTACCCATTTACTTAGTCATCAACTTGTGAAACATAGCTTCTAAATTGTTTCACCATATCTAGTTACATTGGCTGAAGATACTGTTTGGAAGTTTGCAAAAGAGAAGGTGAATGGTCCTCACAGTGGAGTGTAGAATGCTATTGTTTGCTGTAATTGATGACCAGAAGACTCTCTCATCTAGTGCTCTAGTTTACAGTAGGTGCTCTGTAGTGATGTAATGGCCTCTGTCATTGGCATTTGTTTGTCTTTTTTGTTTCAATCAGTAAGCTTGGCTGTACAGGAGTTGTTTTGCTGTGTCAGGGCTGAATAGCTCTGTTGTTTAGTTTGGATTCTTTACCTGTTGTTCCTGTGTTTGTTCTGTTGTGTACTTTTGCTGTAATTGATCCCAAAAAAATAAAATAAAATGGTGATTGGTCCTCTCTACTTCCCAACAAGTCCTGCAGCAATTGTGATTTTGAACTTAATGAACAATATTTGTTCTTTGCTGAAGATTTTTACAGATTGTAAATCCTGGTTTTTGATTCATCTCAATAAGTATTTTGAACGATAACATTTTAGTAATTGAGAGTTTAAAATGCTAACAAGATCTGCATTTGATATTTCATTTAAGGTTTAACAGTTCAATCCTTAAGTCTATTATTGAATCAGGATGTTAACCAAGCAATGCTCTGTTTCTCTCTGTTTCATGACTAGAATTTTCAATTTTGTAGGATTCTGTTTCTTTGAGTTGTGGTCTGGGCTTGTATAGTTTGATTGACCATTTTGGGTTCCTTTTATCCTGTTCTGTAATTTGGCCCTGTTTTGGCCTGTTTCTTTTAATAAATATCTTACTATTTCATCCAAAATTTAAAGATATACATAAATTTTCATTTCTGGAAATTATGTATCCTATTTTTGAAATCTGTTCACCTTTTTTTTTGCTAGGTATGTTTTGAAATATCTTTATTTCTTTATTTGATGTGTGATTGGGATAATAAAATAATGTTTCTCTTTTTCCCCCTTATATATAAAATGTTAAATCACAAAATCTTTGCCATTATATATGTAAAAAGAAAATAGGTAAAAACTGACATATGATATCATTAAATAAAAGGGAAGAACACTTGGTGTTCAGTGTTTCACTTTAGCTCAGACATCTTTATGAATATTTACTTTAGAATATATATAAACCAAATTGATGTAATTTAGTTTGGTTTGGCTTACTAGTTTACTTTCTAGGGTGCAAAGATATCAATGTCACAAAGACAGTGACATCTGGCTGTGTAATAACACGTCACAGCACAAGAGTAAAACCATCATAAAGAACTCACAGGTCAATATATTCAATTTCATAACACAATTCCATGTAGATTCAGAAAAACCATAAATAACCAAAATTGTTACAAAGTTCTCAAGGTTTTCAAAATCTTTACTTGTCAATAAGGATTTCTGTCGATGTCCCAAATATCACTAGTCAAGTTAAAAACATCTTTAGAAATTGCAACAATACAATAATTTCATGAAATCCATTATCAAAGGATTAAATCGACAATGCTTATATTTCCTATGCCAACAATTCATGCACTCCCCACATCTATATATTACTAAAAGCTGAAGCGTAGCATTTAATGTTGCTATGCTCACATTAAGCCACGTCAGCAGCCATGTCATTCCCAACCTCTTTTCTGAATTTTTCATTCAATTTTAAAATAGTTTTTACCAATTTTAAAATACTAATAAAACTAAAATTATTTCCAGCCCTATTTCCACTTTAAAGTTCACTTCTTATACATTTAATTCCACTATAAAGCCCAAGCCCAAATCCAAAGCCTTTTCAACTAAATCCCTTTGTCAAACCTGATGTTTTTTCACGGTTACAACATAAACCCAAGCCTGACTTTTGTGTTTCATAGTTTCAAATTTAATCGGCAAAGCTTACTGTCTTCCCACCTTTTGGTCTACTGTGTTTCATGGTTTGAGAAAAACAACCCTTCATCAGTGTTTCAATTTTCCAACATTTACAATTCTTCAATGGTAACCTTCAGCTTGCTAGCGCAAGCCTATAACAGCAGTCTCTCTGTCTTCCCTCCTTCTTCTTTTCCTCTCCTCAGAGTATATTAATACTGGGATGATTTAGTTCAGGTATTTCTAAATCCCAACTTCTCTTGTAGCAACCGAGTTGTTAATTGAGCATTTATGATGTAGTTGGAGCATGAAAAAGAACAAGTTGAATCTGAATACAAAGAAAGAGAAGTGAATGAGAAGAGGGAGATGAAGCAGAAGCTAACAAAGGAGATAAGGAGATGGAACTATTAGAAGAAGAGTATAAGCATCTTCAGCACCGGGTATGACTCTTTTATTGGTTACCACATTAGTTATGCACTTGTGTAAAAACATAGAAACATTGATTTTAGTTGCTGGGCATATTTTATATGATTTTGATATCTTGGTGAATGTGTCCCCAGTTAATTTTGTTAGCAATGGGAAGCAGTGTATCCCCTGATTATGGTTGAGACAAAATTTTGTTTATACAAACCCGTGTGTTTGTACAAAGACATAAAAATCTTGCATTGAACACATTCATGACAACTGCAAAAGCACTGTTGGCTGAGTTCATCATGTATAAAGCCAGCTGCATATCACACGAACTAACTCTATTGTTTTCATTGTTGCATGTGTGAGGGCAGAGTCCCTGTTGTACTTGCTGCGTCTCTCTATAATCTTGATTTGATTTGATTGAGTTTTGGATAGATTTTTCATTCTTTGATGATGGACTTTTATTTGTTTAAGTCTATCTACTTCTCTAATTAAAGAATGAATTGCTGATGGAATTTTATTTGTAAGCATATTCTCATAGCTTCCCTTCTTTCTTTTTTTTCAAATTTATGCTTTGTTCAGTTTTGATATGCTTGCATTCTATTGTCTAAATTTTAGGATAGGAGAAGGCTTCGAAGTCTTGGTGTTGCAAGTGAGTTGAAACATCTCTTTTTTGAACATTTAGATTTTTCCCTCTTTCTTTCTATCCTTATTGAGTGGTTTTCAATGTTTTTCATTCAGATTGGTATTCTTCTTTTTTCTTTGTGAAGGAACTTGAGCATGCAAAAAAGAGAGGTGCAAATCTATGCAAAGATTCATGTCTACGGGATGTCAGGTCATTTATCATGGACATAATAACTATTAAATCTCTCATTATAATGCTTTTATGGATTATTGGTTTCTGAAGATTATAATGTATTTTAGGTGATGCATATCACATTACTCAACCTCACACTGATGGAAGAGGTGCCATTTTGGCCATGAAGCATGCCTTAAGTCAGGTAACAATCTAATTGATTGCATTGAACCTTTTATGTAATGTACACTCACTGTTGGCATGCATGTGTATTCTTGTATATGCATATATTATCATTAGCTAATTGTGCAAATGATATATGTAGATCAATATATGTTGTACCTGATCAACCAATTCCATTTTCATTTTGGTACTCTTTTGTGGTGGCAGCACATATCTAGGGTGTTGCAGACTATTAGTGGATATGTATTCAAATCTAACAAATTGTTATGTGCCTACAATTGATTTAAATGATTGTTTTAACCATTCAAATCTCATGCGATCAGTTTCACATGAGAACACAGAAAAATTGGTGGATGTATGGTCGTAATGGGTGCAGGGCTAATTGTCTTGGTGACTAACTTCATTGATGTTTCACTCTTTTCATTTGCCATCTTAGTATGACCCTTAAAAATAGTTCTTTTGTAGGATTGATCTAATAGTTTCCTCACCAAAATGCTTCTGATTAAGTTAAATTTTATGCCAATATGCATTAAAGGATAACTGGGGTTTGTTATAATATGCTCACTTTTTGGGTAAATCATATGGACCTTCACAACTTGCTACATTCTAATTCCATAAAGCTGGCTTATAATGTTATTTGCTCAAACTGATGCATGTGGCCCTGTCTTTGAATCCTTTTTTCAGGTGATCCAATAGAAGCCAATGCTATCAAAAATGTATTCTCTGAACATACAATGTCAGGTGCTTTGGCCCTATCCTCCACAAAGGTAATTTTTGGTACTTCAAACAGGTTGATAACCTATACATGATATCCATCCATTTTATCTCTATATATATATATATAACCAAAGCCTCTGAAGCTCTCACAATTTTCTACGTCAGCACAATATTTAAATAAAATTATCATTTTATTTAAATAATTTTTTTTTTAGTTCAAACTTAACCAGGAGTGAAACTCTATCTCTCTAATAAGTCCAACTTAAACTCAAACTCATCATTATCATTTTTTTTAAATAAAATTATTTTTGTTTAATCGAAACTTAATTAACAAGGAATGAAACTCTATCTCTCTAACAAGTCCAACTTAAACTCAAACTCAAACGTTGATAATCTATATAAAAACAAAAATTATGATAGGACTCAAAAAAAAAAAAAGACTAACGTTGAAAATAAAAAGACTCATGTTGATAATCGTGGGTTTGGTTTTTGGGTTGAAATTTTTACTAATTATTTTTTTATATTGTACATGGCAGATAAAGTATCTCTATTTTTTTGGAGAAAAATCAAAGATGCAACCTATGTCTTCCAGCCTAGAGAACGATAAATTTTTATTTGGTATGTTATATATAAATTTGTTGAATTTTGTTTGGTTTTGAAGTAGAATTTGGGAATTCTATAAATTTTGAAGTTTTAAGTCTTGGGGTTTTTGGTATTTGCGTCTCAGTAGGTTGATTTAATTCTTCACCTCAAATGCTTTTTATTTAGGTTCACGTGATTTTTTGTTTTGTTATTAAAAGCTATATTTTTGGTTGATTAACTATTTGTTTGTATTAATTTCAATTAATTTTTTTTTTCAGAATATCTATTTACTCATTGTTGAATTTTTTTCCGAAGTCAATAGTTTTTCCGTGCATCGCACGGGTTAGCGACTAGTGCAATATAAAACATGATGCACTTTTTATAAATAATCATATAAATTAAGATTACAACACAATACTTTTTAGGAAAATATTGTTTCCCTAAAAAATTTCTCAAAATGTATTTAAACCAAAAACAATGTTTTATGCAATATGACTATTTTCAAAAATCCTATTAAATAGCTATTTACCCTGCAATCCACAAAAAGCATAGCTTCCAAAGCTCCAAAGGGGGTCAACTAAAACCTAAATAATGTCAAGCAAACCTATCATGATAAGTATCAAGTTTAAAATTGTGTCTAGCTATTAAATAGAAAGTGCTAATTAAGCAACTATTTTAGGCAAGCCTATATATTTAAAAATTTGGGATACCATCCTATAAACTCATTTAAAATAAAGTCCCAACACCTTATAAGTTGCTCCCATATACAACATATTCAAGAGAGACCCAAGACATAAGATATATCACAATATCCACCAAAATAAAAGCCAATCTAAACTCTTCACTAGCTCCAACAATAGAAATAAATTTTAGATTTACCAATCATTTAATGTTAGAAATCCAAAACCATAAGTAAATCTCAAATGGCCTCCATTTGTAAAAACCATAAACCACTTATCACATAAGTCCATCAAATCAAAACCCATATACTTAATCACAAGAGTGTCACTTCAAAAGTTTAGATTAGAAGAACCTTTAGCACAATATGAAAACCCACCAATATAATAAGAGTTTTTACCTTAAATAAAAGAGATAAATAAGCTTTAGAGGTTCCCATGGAGTTTTCCAATAAAACTTGCCAAAATAATGATGGTGAAGGTGATGATGGAGTGGTGCATTGGTGGGAGAGAGAGAGAGTAAGGAGGAGTGTGTGTGTGTGTGTGTGTGTGTGTGTGTTTCTGTTTGTGTGAGAATGAAAAAGAAAAGAAAAAGCCTTATGACCGGCCAAGAGAGAGAGGGAGAGACATTTTAAGATGAGAAGTGATATGTCAACAACGTTTTTGTAACACTTTTACAGCAAATCATAGGTGGTAAGTTGTTATTGGTTCTAATTTGAATCTAGCACTAAAATTATTGTTTTTTTTTTTCTTTTAACTTAGTATTTATTGGAAAAATGTTGTGGAATAGCATTTCTCATTGTAAGATTAGGGGCTATGAGGCATCAAACTTTTCAAGAAATGTTAATAAGAAAACATTATATTTCTCCTTGTGGGTACACAGAAAACTTTGCATAAGTAATTAAGAGACTAACAAGACTCATGAGAACCTTTACCATGCACCATAAGACAACTTGTCGATTTGATGAAGTTGTCTTGGATTGGTCTCCCCTTATGAAAAAGGCTGGTCGTTTGGGAGTTGGAAGGTTCACAGTTTCAGTATCAAACATCTTGATAACATTCATCATGGTAGGACAATCACTTGGATTGTCTTGTACACATAATCGACCAATATTTATGCACTTCACAAATTGATTTGCAATACAAGTATCTTGTAAAGTTGTGATTTACAACTATGTGTTTTGTTGGCTATAATTTCGTGCCAAATTTGATTGTAATTCTATTTCAATCTTGTGTACCCTATATTTATTGTGGGATTTAATTGTAAGGGTTGTGTGATAGAGAGAGAGTGTGTGAAGACTTAAGCAATTGAAGACTGAAGAGCTCTTGCGGGTATCTCGCGACTAATCATCCTGCGAAGTGACTCATGTGACTTGCACATGCTGGAATGCGAAGAGTCAAGACAGGATGGAGACAGCTGTGTCTTGCGAGTATCTTGTGGGTAAGGCCTTCCCGCGAGACACCCACGAAACATTTTGTTCTGCCAGACTGTACTATCTGATACACACTTTCTCTACACAATAGAGATTGTTATACCCACAATCCTCTACACAATAGCTTGTGGTTTTTGCTCAACTCCTACCTCTCCATTTCCATACCATTGAGAGGTTGATAGCCCAAACACTTACCACACCCTTTCAGAGTGTCAAGTGATAGTTTGGAGCTACTGAGAAGCATTGGAAGAAGTCAAAGATGGCAGATGCAACATGGAGCCTGTTGCGGGATCCGGAGAGCTAGACAAGACACTATTCCGAGAAGCCTTGTTGGAGTAGGAGCTTGGAGGGCTTAGGTACATCGGGTAGATTAGGCTTGGAGGGTCTCTTACTAACCCATGTATCCCAACTGATTGTCTAGTGGTCAATTACCGCTTGGAGGGCGGCGGAGAGGTTTTACGCCAAGTACTTCGGTTTCCTCTTCGATAACGTATCGGCGTGTTATCTTGTGTTTGCATCTTTCTTCCCTACTCTTTTATATTTCCATTTTACTGCTGTGTTGCTTTTTATATGGATTAGAGTAACTTGTTTGTTTATCCGTTCGCATTTACACTATTCCGCACTTGGTATTAAGTTAATGTAAAATCTATCGAGCCGTAACTTTAATTTGGGGGTCTAAACAGCTCTTGTGTTTTCAACACATTTTCGAGCTTTCAAAAATGTAGGATTTAAATGAAATATTTCAAGGATTTAAAGGGTAGGGTCTATTTTTTGTGATGTAGATTTTGATGGAATGATGTAGATTAAATGACTTTTGTATTCGATCTTAAAGATTTCATGGTTAATTGAGTTCAAAATAATACTGTAGAGTGTAGGCTATAAAATAGGGACTTATACCACATATTTTATAGAATTTAATCTCTAAGTTAAATAGGCAAAGTCCTAACATTGTGGTTAAAGAAACAAAAGCATCCATTATCACAATTTAGAAAGAAGAAATGCACAGTAAAAAAATCACAGCTTCGGCAACAAGGCAAACGACATAGGATTCTAACCTTTTATACATTTTAACATTGCGCCATCCCATCGATAGCTAAAGATGCAAAGACATCTCCTCTTCCCATCTCTTGCCAATTTGCAAGTCGAATGTGACCAATCAATGCAATTTGCAGATGAATTACAAATAGGCTCCAGTGGTGCAGTGGCGACACCATGTGCAACTCAGGGTGTTCCCAGGAACACCTTGACTTGAAAAAAAAAAAAATTTACATATAATAATTAAAATTTTTTCTATTTAATTTGTATTAGGAACACCCTCAATCACAAAATTAGGAACACCCTGAAATTAAAAAAAAAATTTATTTGTTCTACTTTCAAGCAAAAAAAAAAAAAATATTTGAACTAAAATCTGAAAAAAAAAAAAAAAAAAAATTGTAACAGAGCCAAGCCCACGACAAGCCCATGGAAAGCCCAACAGATTACAGAGGTATCAAACCCACGGATTCTCCAAAAAAAAAAACAAAAAAACAAAACAAAACCAAAAGAGCAAATCACTAAATCAGACAGAAATCAAACCCACGATCACGTCGCTCGCAGAGCAAACCAAACCCCAATACTGGCAATACAGAGCAAAAGCAAACCAAACCCCAACTGGTTAAATGCCTTCTCAACGAAGTCCAACTGGTTAAATGCACCCCTGTCCTCGCAGCTCGCTCGTCGTTGTTGTCCTCGCCCCACGTCGTCGTCGCTCGTCGCTCGCCCCTCATCGTAGACGGCAGATCACC
Organism: Notholithocarpus densiflorus; assembly: GCA_030021035.2. Lineage (NCBI taxonomy): Eukaryota > Viridiplantae > Streptophyta > Magnoliopsida > Fagales > Fagaceae > Notholithocarpus > Notholithocarpus densiflorus. The sequence goes on along the minus strand of JARYZH020000113.1, from coordinate 464,303 downwards.
GATCGCTCGGCTGCGGGCTGCTCCGCCACTCCGGTGCTCCCTCCCTCAAGGTATTTCTCTCTCTTTTTCTCTCTGACTCTTAGAGTCTCTCTCAGTCTCTCACTATCTCTCTCTCTCTCTCTCTCTCTCTCTCACTGAAATGAAAACTATGAAATGTTTAACCAAAAAAAAAAAGAAATTAATGAATGAGAGTCTCTCTCTCTCTTTATTCTTTAAGAGTCTAACTCAGTAACTCTCTCTCTCTCTTTTGAACTGTGAGTCTATGATTGGCTCTTTACTCTTTAGCTTTATTAATATTTTTCTTTTTACCTGTTTTTTTTGACTTTTTGAATGCTTTATCTTATCCGTTGGTGTTGGTCAGTGTGTGTTGGTGTTGGTGTTGGTGTTTGTGAGATATTGATTGTCTTTTAGTGTAATGTGTATTGTGATTTGTGATTGTGAAATTTTCTGATTGGCAGCTGGCTATTGTGATTGGGGGCATCAGGCATGAGGCTTGTGCTTGTTTGTTGAGTGGGGTGGGGGTAGATGGGCACATGGGGCCGAGTAAACAATAATTAAAAATTAAAGCAGTATAATTAATGACAAACAAATTAAAGCAATATAGTTTATTGTTGCGCTAAACAACAATAATTAATGCAGTATAATTAACCAATACATTATAAAAGACAAACGAATTAAATTATGTTAGGCTAAACAACAATTAATAATTTTATAATTAATGAAACAATAATATAACAAATTATAGTTTATAAAAGACAAACAAATTAAAACAACAATAATTAATAATTTTATTAATATTTCAAATGAACTTATAGTTTATTGTACATATACCTTTGTTCATTTCTTTTCTTTTCAATTTTTTTTCCTTTTGATGTTTTTCGGTGTACAAAATGCAAATTTGTTTTGGTTTTAAGAACAATTTTTTTTTTTAAGCACAAACTTCATGCTGGCCAAAACTTGAATTTCGGCCGGTATTTACCGAAACGTCCCGAAACACCCGAAATAGACCGAAATGACCCAAAATTTTTTCAAAGTGGAATAGGAACACCCTGGACAAAATTCCTGGAGTCACCACTGCAGTGGTGGCTCCCAAACAATCTCAACTTCAGCTGAAATTTCATAACTAAAGTTTCTTGGACTAGTTAAGTGTGCGTTTGTTTCCACGTTTTCAGTCCAAAAAGCGCGTTTTGAAGAAAGCAAAGTGAAAATGTGCGTTTGGTAAACTTGAAACGCAACTTTTAGCAAAAAGTTACGTTTTGTAATTGTGAAGAGAACGCGTAAGGAATAAAAGCTAGCTCAGCCCAGCATTTTGGAAAAAGCCACTGCGCGTTGTCAACTATCCGTTGGAACATCTTGAGCAATTACCAAATTACCCTTCAATATTTTGACCATCTTCTCTCTACTCTGCCCTCTCCGTGGTAAAAGTCTCTCTTGCCTTTTGTCAAAAGGACCCAAAACTCTTCTAAAAAAAGCAATAATATCATGGTAGAAGACTCATAAAACCACATTAAACTACACAAAAAAGTAAGAGTTGAAGAAAAGCACACACCTTGTGAGGTTAGTTGAGAAAACAAGGAAGACCCAGTTCTTGATTCAGCTAAAGAAATAGACCCAGATGAAGAAAACTTATGGAAGTGAGTGAAAACTTAGATGGGTTTTCTTCTTGGGGTTGAGAGCTTAACACAGTGTCAGCTAAGAAAGCAGAGCAAACCAAAAAAAAACACAGAGGTGGCTTTGTGGTTTTGGGTGGACAAAGAAGTGTTATTTTATTGTTTTAATAGGGTCAAAGAAAGTGGTTTGTGGCTGATAAGTGAGGCTGAGAATTAGTGGCTGAGAGATCTCCATCTAAAAAAAAAAAAAAAAGGAAATACGGATGAAAAGAAAAAAAAAGGAAAAAAATAAAATAAAGAATAAGAAATTAAAATTGAGAAATGTTATCACAATATTTTTACAATACTTTCACAATAAATCTTAAGTAGTAGGTTATTATTAGCTAATATTGGTGAGAAAAAAATAATTTTTTTAGAAAGAGAAAAAAATAATTGTAATAGTATGTTCAAATTAAAATCAGTATCAATTATCACAATAATTTCACAATAAATCTTAAGTGGTAGGTTATTATTAGCTAATATTGGTGAGAAAAAAATAATTTCACAATATTGATTTAAGTATGAAATAAACTCTCTTATATATACATTGTCCTTTTTGGTAATTTATCCCTCAAACTGCCACTTTTATAAGTGTTAGCCAAACATTCAGCTTTTTTAAAAAGTATTTTTTAACAGTTTTTACCAAACACTCAGCTTTTTGAAAAAACACTTTTTCATTATGCACTTTTTGAAAACTCAACTTTTTCAAAAAGCCCAACTTCAAAAAGCTGAACCAAACTCACCCTAAATCAAATGGCAACGAATGGTTGAGCCGCAAATTTCTTTTGTCATTAACTTGGATTAAAAAGGTTCGTGTATCTGGATCAATACTAGCGACTCGATATGTGCCACTTGGTGCCATGAAACTAACCTGGCCTGAGGTAGTATTGCAGTTGAAACTGAAGTAAATAGGATCACCACAACTTGGTCCAGTGCTCAATGGATAGGGGATCATGTTTATGCCGCAAGGCTCACAACTTTGTACAACCGATTTCACACACGTATCAAGTGTCAATAGCCATTAAATACATGAGTTATAATTAGCGCTATTTAACATGAACTTCAAAGTTCAAACTTGTGACTTGTCTAGCTTTGTAGTACTGCTTTGAGCTTCCTGCATGTCAAATCCATAAATGTATTTTATGTGATATGTCAAATCCATCTGTTGACACCTTGACAACCTATTAGCGGATGGGTGAGAGATTATCATATAAAGACAAGATTATTGTATTCAATTATCGACTCATCTTGACAAAATTTAGTTAGAAACATGCTCTTGTCAAATTCATTATAAAGAATATTTTTCAGTTAGTACTACCATCATTATTTCTTTAGTATGTCCACAGAGTGTGGATGTCTTTTTAACATTTTGTCATTAGGCAAGGCCCGAAAAATAGGTTTCTAAGGGTCAATTTGTGATTGCAAAATTTGTGGTTTAAAAGTACTTGAGCTAGTTTATTTCCTCCTCTAAACTTTAAAATAAAGCATTTTTTTCATAAATTTTTAGGAATTACCAAATATCCTTTATTGTCACTCTTTCACTTAAATCCTAACAAAGTCCTGTGATTGCTAAAAGGAAAATGTTTGGCTATAACTTCATTTAATATCTTTTTATTGGATGCAGATTTCACAAATCCACCATTGAATTACATTTCTTCTTATATCCTCCATGCTTGCGAAATTTCCTAAAGAGCTAATGTTATTAAACAAATGTTTAAATTTTTAGTTTAGGATCAAATGGCAAATAAACTTTGATTGACACAAAATTTAACTCGTGTTGAAAATATAAAGAACATGCAATTACAATCCAATGGTTAGATTTTCAAAAAAACAAAGTTTGGCTATAAACTTAATTTTAGCCTAAGTTTACAACTTCACTTAATATCTTTTTTGGATGTGGATTTTGACAGCGCCACCATTGGATTATATTTTCTTCTAATATCCTCCATACATGAAATTTTTTTTAGAAGATTAAAGATCAATAGTTATGTCATCAATTAATTTTTTTAAATTGCAAATTTTTTTACTTATGTGTTAAGAGCATAAAGAACATGCAATTAAATAGTTATATTTTCAAAATATGTAGTCATGTTAATTTTTTTAATGGAACTTATAGCCTTAGGTTACAAATTGTAGCCAAACTTTATTATTTTCAAAATATGTAGCCATGTTAATTTTGTTTTTGAGAGGTGTAGACAAACTTTGTCATTCCTAAAATATTCCATTATGTAATGTACGTCTAAATGACAAAGTTTGACCACAAACTTGGTTGTAGCTAATGACTACAACTCTATTTAGTATATTTTTATTGGATGTGAATTTTGAAAAATCTATTGTTGGTTAACATTTTTTTTTTTTTTATATCCTTCATATTTGCAAAATTTCTATAAAATCAAAGATCAATAGTTATGCCATAAATCAAATGTTTAAATTTCAAGTTTTTTAGTCTAAAATTATGCATAAAAAAATAAGTTCATGGATTGAATGGTAAATAACATCTAATTTGCACAAAATTTGACATGCATACGTGTAATCAAGAAAATAAAGAGCATGCAATTCAATGATTAAGATTTTCAAAATATGTAATAATGTTAATTATTTTAGTATGAGTTGTAGTCATTGGTTTACGGGTACAACCAAGTTTGTAGTTAAACTTTGTCTATGTCTAAAATACACCAATTTATACTACATCTATATAAAATATAAAAGTCAAAGCATAGCATTAAATGTTGCTAAGCTCTTATTACGCCAATTCGTTTACCACATAATCATCTTTTTCTTATTTATTTTTTACTCCTAACTTTTTTTTACAATAACACACACACACACACACACACATATATATATGAATAGATTGATTTTTCAAATTCATCTTGGGGTGATTTTAAATTTATATATAATTTTTCTTTTATATATTCACATAATTTAGATGTTCATAACTTTCTTAAAAAAAAATGGTCATAACTAAACAATGAAATTAATAAAGAATCAAGATAAAAAACATTATCTAAACTATATAAAATAATGGAAGCCTTGCAATAAATTTTACAAAATGCCTTTGTTGCACCATGTCATTAATAATTTTTCTTTTTTCTTTTTTGCAATTTTCACTTTGTTCAACCTTTAATCTTTTCCAACCATTGTCTTCTTTGTTCAATCTCTAATCTCCTCCAATCATTGCCTTCTTAAATTTTTCATCCAATTATATTTATGGATTTTTAAATTTTCTCCATTGTATCTTCTTAAATTCTAATGTTTCACTTTATTTAAACTTTCATCTACTTCAACCTTTCCTCTTCTATCTTAATTTTCATATAAATTTCTTTTTACTTCTTTCGACTTCTCTTCCATATTCCTTCCAAGTTGTCCATGACAAAAAAGTCAATGCTCTTTCTCTCTTTCTTTGATTTGTTTCTTTTGGTGGATTCTTTATTGTTTCAATAAATTTTTTTTTACCACTAATGGTTCTTTTTGTTATTCTTGATTTAATTTTTTCAAATCACATTTAGGTGCATAGGCTTTTATGCATATTTAGGTGTTTTGGTATTCCAATTTCTAATCACGGGTTCTTTCTCTTCATCCCATTGGTTTGATTTGATTTAAATTAATAATTACATGTTTTGAAAGTTAGAATTTGAGTTTTTTTAGTGATCCATTTAGATATTAAACTATGAGACTTTACTATGTGTTGTTTATTTTTTAATCTTTTTGGGTGAACAAATTTATAGTTTTTGTAAATAAAGTACTTTCAGTAGTTGTATTAGAAGTATTCTATAAGACCACTTATTTAGACAAAAGCAAAGTCTAGTCAAACTAAAATAATTAGATAAGTGATATATTTTAGCTTTTGCAATTGTATTTTCATTTTTATTTTTATTATTTTCACAATGATGTATATATAAACTTAATTATGAGATTTTGCTAATAATTGTTTATTTGATAATATTTTTGGGTGGACGATGTAGCTTTTGCTGAGAAAATAATCTTAATAGATTATTAATAATAAATTGTTTTCCTAATTGGTCCAGTTAATCATTGTTCGACTACAATTGATATGTCATTTAGTTTGTTTGCAAAGCATCTTCATATGGTTATGTTTTGATTTTGTGTGTGTGTCTATATATATATATATATATATAAATATATATATATCAAGAAAATTCACTCATAAAACAAGTAGATCAAAATTTTAATATAAAAAGAAAGTAATATATATATTTTATTTATTTACAGAGAACACAAAGTTTCATTAGTTTTTTTTTAAAAAAAGCAATATGAAATTATTAATTTATTTATTTTGGTTAAAAAAAAATCCTTGCCCTTGGTGTAGACAAGATTATCACCAAAATAGCAATTAGTTTTTGGTGTAGACAAATTTTTTTAACCCCAAATCTCTTGCTCGATGATAAGAAACTTTACCAGTCGAATTAAATAGAACTAACGTATTTTTAGGATTTTACTTATTTAGTTAGGGTATTTTAGATATTACATAATAGAATATTCCACAAATTAAAAGATTCCGTTGGGGTTCAAGTGAGAGAGTTGTAGGGGTAGTTATTGCTCACTTCCAAAACTTAAGGGGGAAATAGCCTGGCTTTAATGTTTAGGGGAGGAATTGTGAACTACCCTAAACATAAAGGGAAAAATGTGATGTAGGAGCACAATCATAAATTATTTAAAAAAATTTATTTTGGATTTTCTTTGGATTATTCCACATTTTAAGTTTTTATTTATTTAGTTTGAGTTATGATAGGGATTAGTTTAGTATTTGGATTAGTAAAGATTAGTATTTGAGTTCATTTAAGATTGGTTTCATAGATGCTATCTTTATCTCTTGATTTATTGGAAACTCTACAAAACCTTGGATGATTGAACTCAGACTATTTTTTTTATTAATAAAATTCATTTTGAACAATTGTTTGTGTTTGGTGGTGATTTCAAACAATTTTGGCACTGTTCTAGTCCTCCATCCAAATGCTTTTTCCCCTTTTTATATTGAGGTCATCTTATATATTTCTAATGTCATTTCTACATCTACTTTAGTGAAAAATGGCTAATTATTATTTCGCACTTCTAGATAATTATAAACTACTTCACAGATTATAAAGACTAGTAAATATTCATATTTTTCAAGAAAGTTAAATATTTTTTTTACAATAATTCAATGCGGGAATATCGATATTTTAAAAATGTCTATATTTTATTACATAAAAGTGTACATGAAAAAAGAGATAATGTAAGAAAATCTAATCCTGTTAAAGAATATCCATACTTTAACTATGATGTAAAAGAAGGTGGAAAGTATTGGACGTGAAACAATCAAAACCCTGCTGAAAAACTCCAGAATGCCACTTCTCCAGAATCCCAACATATCTTTTGTTGCCAGAGCTTCCAGTAGGACTAAAGAATCCAAATTCAAACTTCCCTCCAGCCGAAACCAGAGTTTCTCCATTGTCGATAATCCACTCTCCGGCCTCATTGTGTCTCTAGCTTCGCAATATGCATAAAAGGAACACAACAGTAGCACGTACAAGATCAACATGGAAGACAGCCTGCAGTTACCAGACCATCGCCTAATATTGGTGCTTGTTCTCATTTTTTCCCTCTTGCTGACCATAATTAATGATTAAGAATATATAATATAAATAGAATTGTTTCTCTATTGTCTGAATATAACGTAACAAGAATGATAGATGAAGGTGCACATTGGATTCTCAGCCAAAAAAAAAAAAAAAAAAAGGTGCACACTGGATTATAACGCCTCCTATGTTCATTAGCATTTTAGAACTTTGTGCGGACTTTGGTATATTCAGCCCATTTCATGTCCTTTGGGATGTAAACATTGTGCGAGACTGCAATTTTCAGTTCCTAATCCTACAATTTACTAATGGTTCATCTGAGAACAACTTATTTAGCTGAAATTGAAAATTTGTTGTTAAAAGTGTAAAAAAAGAAAAGTTAAAAGCTAGCTAAATAGTACAATGGAACTAATAAATAGTACCAAAAAAATGCAACAAGACCCATGAAAACTACAAGAAAGAAACTAAAAACCAAAATAAATTGAAACTTTCATCAGCTTCCAAACGGATTCTAATACAAAACTATAATATCGCCACTAAGCTATAGTACAAATGACCCTTTTTCCGATTGAAAGATCACAATTTAAAGGTATGAATGGAATTTAAAGTTCATTGAATACCTATAAGTTCTTTATCTTTACCTCTATTAAAAAGAGAGAATTAGCTCTATTTTGTTGAGCACTTTGTTGAGTACCCTGTGCTCACCACCCACCAGGAGTAAGCCAAACTCAAGTAAAAATGCCTTGATGACAAAATGCCGAACAATGGTTCTTCAATGATTGTACATTTTTGTCCCCTTATAATTTTGTTTTGAGAAAACTATTTTTTAAGTTTCATTAAATTTATTTCAGTCCTCTAATTTTGCTTTTATTCAATTGAATCATTTGAACTTCAAAATTGATCAATTAAGGCTTTAAATTAGCATCTGTTTCATTCCTCAGTTAAAAACAACCAAAACAGCAATGTTTTGGTTTTTCACTTATATTATTTAATGAAATAATATGTTATTATTTTTTCAAAATAATAAAGCCGTTAGTAAAAGGGGGGAAAAAAACCAGAAAATAGAAATGCCGTAGTATGCTTGAGTGCCTAACCCACCAAATCCCTAACCCAACGGCACCAACACCGATTTGGATTTTTTGAGAATGATTTCCGCTGTGTGGTGTTAGCAATGGGCTGAAGTGTCAGGTGGCTTTTCTTATATATAAAGGCTTTAGATTAGTTTGTTAATAGGAAGAAAAAGAAGAGAAGGAGAGAGAGAGAGGCAGAGGAAAGAGCAGCCAATGGTGGCTGCATCTGTGCTTCCATGAAATCACAGTGACTATTATTTTTTTCTCTATTTTATTTTATTTGTTTAATATTTTATTTGAATGAAATTGAATAGCTAATTTTCTAATTAAGGTGAGGATGAAACCGTGTTGAGAATTACCAATATTTATTTATGAGATTTAATTTTTCCCATAATAATTGTTCATTAGTAGTTTTAATTGTTCTTGCTTTATATCAGTTGATAAAGATAGTATTCTGAATATGAGTTCAATAATGTTTTTCTTATTATTTTGGGTGATTATAATAAATTGAATGCTTGGTTTATTATTCTTAATTTTAAAATTGGATTCCTCTTATGATTTGTTTGTCAACGGGGAAACAATTGATGATTTGATTTTAAAATTGGATATATCTTTTGAGTTATTTGTCAATTGATACAATTGATGGCTTGATTTTATATTTAGGAAGCGAAGAAGAGCATACTTTAGATTTTAAAACAGAGATTTTAATGAGAATATTGATGACAAGATTGATGTTTAGATAATCATGCAGTAGTTTGGGAAAGTTCAATGATCATAAAGATATGCTGATGTGAATTACAAGGCGGACTTCAAAACCTTAATCATTTTCTCTTAGTTGTTTACATCTTTTTACTGCCTTTAATAATCTCTTTGCTTAATTTAATCGTCTGCTAGTTTTATTTAATTTTTAAAATAATTAATTTTTACTGAACTAGATTAAGATTTATTTGGTTAAGGATTGATTAATTTTCTTACGTTCATATAAGTCTCTCTAGGTTTGACCTCGTGCTTGCCAAACTATATTTTGATACGATTCGTATGCTTACAAGTAGGGATGGACCTAGGATTTCAAGCTACGGGATTGGATTATAAGCAAAAAATAAAAATAAAAACTCTAAATAAGCATCCATATCAAATTTTTGGATACTAGAACCAAATATTTTGCTACTAGTGTGTACTACTATACCGTTTTAGAATAATGCATCGGATTTATATATATATGTAGGGTAACGAATTGGTGCACCCCAGTCCAAAGCATGCAAGACCCGGGCCCAATAAGTCCACTGCAATATGTATTTGTAGAGAGTGGGCTTAAGTATCAGATTTGAATGGTGAGGGCTTCGTTTTACCTATTCTTAAAAATGAACTAAAAAGCAGATTAGAAGGCCCAAAGCACACCGAGATAACTTGGAATAATTCTCTTTTATTTAGGTCCGAGGAGGAATCCTTTTCTTGTTGTTCACGTTCTAGCTCTTCCTTTTCAAAAGACCGACCTCCTTCCAATGGAGGAGGAATGACATTTTATAATCATATTCTAAGTATCCTATCCTTACACTTGTCATTCATCTAAGGTGCCCCTTGATACTTATCCCATCAGATCTTTTCTTTGGCCTTCCTGTGAGAGGTCATAGTCTTGGTAGCACTGTTCAGAGGTCTTCTCCACATAAATGCGGCCAGAAAAGTAGTTGCAGGGTATTTAATGTGGTGGTAGCAGCTTTTCTTCAGATATTTTCGGGGATCTTTTCCTTCCCAGTAAGCTCACCGAGTTTGTTTCTGTCATTGGGGATTCCAGGAGGATTACTTCAGCCACTGGGATTCTTCCTTGAACCGAAAACTTTATATCCGAGGACTATACCCTCCTCGGACAGAATCGCCGGTCCTATGTGCGAATCTTTTGAAAGTAAAATGCTTTGATAGCTGCCACATTGCTCGGCCCATGAGTCCTCCTCGGACCAAGCCCACGGCCCAAGATGCATGACTCTTGGTTATTTGTCCCCACAATAGCCCCTCAAAACTTCAATTTTCCCCTCCCATCCGAGGAGAAAAAGTGAGGTTTTGACTTTCAAGAGATAAAGACGGAACATTTAATTCGCACGTGCGGGGATGCGCCTTAATTGCGTTTCGTGATAACTTCTGACGCTTCGCAATCCCCGAAGCAGTTATTAATTACTCCAGGAGGCGTCTTGTCTCCCACATCCAACGGTTGATGCGCAGATCCAACGACTGGTATTTCCCTTGAATTTATGAGCGGGATAATTTCCCTCTCCCTCTCTGTTAATATAAAGCCTTGAGAAATCATTTACTTTCTTCTCCAAAGAAATTTCAAGTGCTCCAGAGAACTCTAACGCCCCTGTCTTTCTAAAAAACACCAACTTTCAAATCTCTGTCGTTCTTTCTCGTAAGAGGTCCTCGAAGGTCTTCTCAGTAAGCTCTCAGATATTAGCATTTGTAATCCCGTAAGTTTATTTAGTTTTTGTATTAGATTTTGCTCGTCGGTCTGTCTCCTCGGCTACCTTATTAGTTTCCTTACTCTCTAAAATCGTCCATTCTGCCTTTAGGTTGTGAAATATGGGTAGATTTGAGCGTCTAGTAGATTCCACAGCCAAAATAGAGGCCTTTAAGCAGAAATACAATATACCTCAGGAGGTTGGCCTGCGGTATTGCTCCTCAGAAGAGGTCGTTATACCTAGAGAGGCCAGAGAGGTGGTCATTCCTATAATAGCCTTTATAGAAGGGGGAATGACCTTTCCAATGGGTAGGATAACCCGAGAGTACCTTATAAATCATAGGTTGTGCCCTCACCAATGAGCACCCAACATGTTTAGGATTCTCGGGTGTATCAATGCTCTGGAACAGCATCTTCGTCTGGGCCTCACCTAGCATGATGTGGTTCACCTGTACGAGTGCCACTCACAAGTCGACGGAGGCTTTTATCTCAAGTCCAGGTCGTCCGTGGTGAGGCTCATTTCGTGTCTCCCCAAGTCCAATAAAGGGATGAAAGATGACTACCTCATCGCCTCGGGGGCATGGCACGATGGTCGACCCTGCCCAACTCGGGAGAGAGAGACAGGTGGGGTACCCTAGAGTTAGACCCTTTAACATAGGGTTTAGTCTTTATCCTCCATCCATGTTTCCCCATTGCAATCTCTTTTGATAATGGAGTTCCGTTGTTCAATCGTACCTGACCTTTTGGTTACTTTTGCAGATAGGACACTCGTTGCTCCTCGGCTGAGTCACACCAACGTGGTTGCTCTCAACTATCTTCTCAGGTCGGAGATTTTTGTGAGCGAAGATCGACAACTACGAGCTGTCCACCTCATCCTAGATTTCGAACCCATCTCGAGGATTTTCCAGGAGGTTGGAAACGCTATCAGAGCTGGTGATCGTCGGATCAATCGTATTGACGTGTCAAAACCAGACTTTCTGTCTCGAGACGACCTCCCTCCTGTCGTTCTACCTGTCTCTCAGATCCCTCCCCCACTTGTGCTTCCACTACAACAGGTCCCTCTCGGAGTTGAAGTAGCCGAAGAAGAAGAAATTGCTTCTTCGCGGGCATCCTTAGACGAAGAGATAGATAAGTTCTACTTCGAAGGAGAAGAGGGTAGGCCAGAGAAGCCGGTGCAGGTCTCGGACTCGGAGGACGACGCAGACAGGCTCTCCGTAGCCATCTAGCCAGCATTAATCATTTCCCGAGTAGATTCAAGTTCAGAAGAACACGGAGAAATGAGTCCGAAGGAGAGGTCATCGTTAAAGGGTTTGGTGGCCAACAGAGGCAAGAAAGGAGTCACGAAGGGTCCATCCCAGGCCTCGGTTCCTACCAACCTACCCCCTCCACCTCCTCTTCCTGCTGATCTAGCACTTCGCGCCATTCCTGACTTGAAAAAGAAGAGGCCAGTGCAGGAGATCGAAGAAGGCGAGGTGATTCCTCCGAGAGGCTCTAAACAACAGAAGATTAAAGACCCGAAGGATAATAGGGCAAGTTCTGTTGATAGCAGAGAGGAGGCTGAGGTGCGTAGACAACAGCGATTCTGGGCCCCTCGGATTGAATTGGATGGGGCTCAAATTCCATGGGATGCCACAATCCGGGAGGCCCAGAGAGGTCACTCAGCACATCTGGCTCAGGCTTTAGAGCAACCCCTCTTGCTCCCACGAGATATGGAGGCCCTTCGGCGCACTAGGCAGCCCGATCTCTTCATGTCCTTGAAGAAGGATCTTGCCTTGGTAAGCTAGATATATGTAATGATTTAAACCTTATAAAGTTATGTATCTTATTAGTATTATTACACCTGTCTTTACATATATGTCCTCCTCGCTACTGTTATGCAAGTCACTCAACAAGTCTACGTGGCCGAAGAGTGGGTTCGGAATGCTCAGAATAGATGCGAGGCTGAGTCTCACTCTCGCTGTGAAGTTGAGAAGAACTTAGGGAGCCTGAAAGAGGAGAAGTTGCAGCTGGCCGAGAAGCTGAAACTTGCAGAGCGAGAATGCGCAAGCGCCAAGGCTGGGTTGAAAAACGTCGAGGCCCAGGCCGAGGACCAGAGAAAACAACTCTATACGACCCAGCTGAATCTGGCTACTGAGAAAGCAGCAGTGCTAGCCCTGAAAGCTGAACTGCAGAAGGCTAAGGAGGCAGCACAAAAAGCGACAGAAGCTGCTAAGTCCGCGGAGGAGGCGGCCTAAGAACGCGGGGTAAGGGAAATGGAGGAGAGGTTGGCTGAGGAGGTGGCTGAGTTGTGCAGGGAGTACTGCACGGAGACCTGGATGGAGGCACTTAATCGTGCAGGGGTCCCTGTAGATTCAGAGCTAAGGATATCCGAGAACGTGTTTTTCCCTGAACCCATCAGGGAACTTCCGACCAGTCCTCCGATGGCGATTAGTCTTCCTCTCCCTCCTCCAGAGCAGATAGCTACTGCCAGTGCCCCTATCGGAGCTGTTGAGGCCTCCAAGGGAGTTATTAAAGATAAATCTGCGGAGGATTCCCTTACCATCAAGGACGTGGTTTCTCAAGCCAAGGCAACTGAGAAGAAGTCTAATGCTGAGGGTGTCAAGGCCAAAGCTATATGTCCCGAGAAGGATTCTCAGCCTTTGAAAGAATAGCTGTAGAAATTTCTTTTCTTTTCTCTTTTTTTATTTTTTGTTTAAGTGTAGCCACCCCTTTTTTGTTGAAGTGTAGCTTCTGTATACACTTATGATGTATTTATTCTTCTGTTGACTAAAGAATAGACTTATCTTTCTTACCTTTTGCATTTATATTTTTGTCACTTGCTTTTGTTAAGGTTTGAGATAACTTTTATTCACACACTAAGGCTTTTGTTAATGAATACATTATAACTTATATTCATACACTAAGCCTTTTGTTAATACACTTGTTATAACTTAAATTCCAATGAATACATTATATGAAGAAGACACTAGGAAATTAATTGGGTTGTGCATGGTCAGAGGGTTTTGCAATAACTTAAGTTTTATTGGATCATGCAAATGGAATGTCATTGCCTAATAACCCATAAGTGTGTTAACTTTCGGTTTAAACACTTTTATAAAAAGCATAAGTGTAGTAATTTCCCCAAAGCATCTGGTCCGAGGACATCAGGCATGACTAAGGTTCTGTTTAAACACTTTTATAAAAGGCATAAGTGTAGTGATTTTCCCAAAGCATCTGGTCCGAGGACATCAGGCATGGCTAAGGTTCTGTTTAAACACTTTTATAAAAGGCATAAGTGTAGTGATTTCCCCAAAGCATCTGGTCCGAGGACATCAGGCATGGCTAAGGTTCTGTTTAAACACTTTTATAAAAAGCATAAGTGTAGTAATTTTCCCAAAGCATCTGGTCCGAGGACATCAGGCATGGCTAAGGTTCTGTTTAAACACTTTTATAAAAAACATAAGTGTAATAATTTCCCCAAAGCATCTGGTCCGAGGACATCAGGCATGGCTAAGGTTCTGTTTAAACACTTTTATAAAAAGCATAAGTGTAGTAATTTCCCCAAAGCATCTGGTCCGAGGACATCAGGCATGGCTAAGGTTCTGTTTAAACATTTTTATAGTAAACGTAAGTTATTTCGTCACACAACACATGAATTTAATGACAAAGAAAATTCTTATTAGTAATAATACCTTTTCAGGTTGTTTACATTCCAAGGACGAGGTATTACATGTTCGTCTAAGTCTTCTAAGAAATATGCCTCTATTCCTGCTTCCGAGGTGATGCGATATGGTCCCTCCCAGTTGGGCCCAAGCTTTCCCCATGCTGGGTTTTTTGCAGTGCCCAGAACTTTCCTCAAAACCAAGTCACCAGGTGCTAGTGGCCTTAGCTTTACTTTAGCATTGTATCCTTGCTTAAGTTTGTGTTGGTAATACGCCAATTGAACCAGTGCATTCTCCCTCCTCTCTTCAGCGAGATCTAAACTTTTTTCCAGAAGATTATCATTATTATTCGAACTGAACGAACTGCTTCTTAGCGTTGGGAACCCAGTTTCCAAAGGAATGACAGCTTCGACACCATAAGTCATCGAAAATGGGGTTTCTCCCGTTGATCGACGCGGCGTGGTTCGATAGGCCCACAGGACATGCGGCAGTTCTTCCACCCATCTTCCTTTCGCATCATCTAACCTCTTCTTCAGTCCGTTTACTATGACTTTATTAACGGCCTCGGCTTGTCCGTTCCCCTAGGGGTAAGCTGGGGTGGAATATCTATTCGTTATTCCTAATTCGCCGCAGTATCCCCTGAAGGCCTTACTGTCGAACTGAAGACCATTGTCCGAGATAATAGTACGAGGGACCCCGAACCGAGTAACGATGTTCCGCCAAATAAACCTCTTAGCGTCCACATCCCTGATGTTTGATAAAGGTTCAGCTTCGACCCATTTTGTAAAGTAGTCAGTGCCGACCAGCAAATACCTCTTGTTTCCAGCAGCTTTGGGGAAAGGCCCGACAATATCCAGGCCCCATTGAGCAAATGGCCAGGGACTGGTTATCGGATTAAGGATCCCCCCTGGTTGGTGTATGTTAGGTGCGAATCACTGGCACTGGTCGCACTTCTTTACGTACTCGTGAGCTTCTCTTTGCATGTTTGGCCACCAGTAGCCTTGTGTGACAGCTCTAAGAGATAGAGATCGGCCTCCAGTGTGGCTCCCACAAATCCCCTCGTGCAGCTCTTCTAGGATGACCTCTGTCGCTTCAGGATGGATACATAATAGATATGGTCCCGCAAAAGAGCGCTTGTATAACTTTTGGTCTTCGGACAACCAGAAACGAGGTGCCTTTCTTCGTATTTTTTCTGCCTCCAATTTATTTTCTGGCAGGAGGTCCTCCATTAAAAATGATATGATTGGATCCATCCAGCTAGGTTCCACTCGGACATGACAAACCTGGGTTAATTTTCCCCCTGCATCCGTGGGCTTGTACAAGTCTTCTACAAGGATAATTCGAGGTAGGTTCTGCGCCGAGGAGGTTGCGAGTGTAGCTAGAGAATCTGCATGTGAATTGCTGCTTCTTGGGATGTGCAGCAGACTGAATGACTCAAATTTTAATCGCAACTGTGTAACTGACTTAAATACTTCTGCATTCTTTCATCCCTTGCCTCCAGTTCGCCCATCACTTGACCAACGACTAACTTGGAGTCTGAAAACATTTTTACTTCTTTTCCCCCCAGCCTTTGAACCATATTCATTCCTTCCAACAAAGCTTCGTACTCGGCCTCATTATTGGTGGCAAAGAAATCCAACCTCAGCGATTTCTCTAT
Organism: Notholithocarpus densiflorus; assembly: GCA_030021035.2. Taxonomy (NCBI): domain Eukaryota; kingdom Viridiplantae; phylum Streptophyta; class Magnoliopsida; order Fagales; family Fagaceae; genus Notholithocarpus; species Notholithocarpus densiflorus. Next base: position 448,261 of record JARYZH020000113.1, on the reverse strand, counting down.
TGTTAGTTGCTCAGGAGAGATTAGAACCAATCCCAACCCAGAACCTCTTTGGTTTGCTGCACCGTCAACATAGACTTTCCAGCATAGGGATTCCTGGAGCGAGATCACGCCAACCGATTTTTCATCCATGTGCTGCGATGCTGGAACATTTTCTAACGAGGCTTCAGCGAATTCAGCCACCAGGTCTGCTAGGATCTGGCCTTTGACAGAAGTGCGAGGCATGTACTTGATGTCAAAAGCCCCTAGAATGGTACCCCATTTAGCTATCCTGCCTGTATAGTCGGCACTTCGGAGTACAGCCCTAATTGGGAGTTGAGTTAAGACGATGACAGAGTGTGCCTGAAAATAGTGGGGGAGTTTCCGCGTACCATGGACTACAGCCAGGATGGCCTTCTCCAATGGTAAGTAGCGCACCTCGGCTTCATGCAACGATTTGCTAACGTAATAAACCGGCCGTTGCACACCACTGTCAACTCGAATCAACACCAGACTCACAGCATGGGGAGCAACGGCTATGTAGGCGAATAAGACCTCATCCTCCTGAGGACTGGACATGATCGGAGGCCGAGAAAGATATTCCTTAAGCTGCTGGAAAGCCTTAGAGCACTCCTCGGACCACTCAAATCTCTTCCACTTTCTCATCAAGAGGAAGAAGGGCCGGCACCTATCTGCTGAACGAGAGATAAAACGATTCAAAGCGGCAATCATTCCAGTAAGTTTCTGAACCTCTTTGGGATTACGAGGCGGGTGTAAGTTGTTAATCGCCTTAATTTGATCGGGATTGATTTCGATTCCTCTGTGTGTTACCATGTACCCCAGGAATTTGCCCGATCCCACACCAAACGTGCACTTGGACGCATTTAGGCGCAGCTTGTGCTTCCTCAAGATTTCGAAGATGCTTCCGAGATCATCAACATGCTTGGACACCACCTTGCTTTTGACCACCATATCGTCTATGTAGACCTCAATGCTCTTCCCTAATTGAGGCTCGAACATTCTCGTCATCATCCTTTGATAGGTTGATCCTGCGTTTTTTAGATCGAAAGGCATCACCTTGTAATGGTAGTTTCCGATGGGGGTGACAAATGCAGTCCTCTCCTGGTCTTCCAAGGCTAAAGGTATTTGGTGATATCCTTGGAAGGCGTCCAAGAAGCTCATCCGAGGGTGTCCCACCGTCGCGTCCACCAGCTGATCTATTCGTGGCATGGAGAATGGATCCTTTGGACAAGCCTTATTTAGATCGGTAAAATCTACGCACACTCGCCACTTGCCACTCTTTTTCTTTACCACCACCGTGTTGGCCAGCCATTCAGGGTAGAACACTTCCTTGATAGCTCCTGCTTGCTTAAGCTTGCTCACCTCTTCTTTAACGGCATCGGCATGCTCCTTGGACGGACGTCGAGGTGGTTGCTTTTTCGGGGTAATGGATGGATTAACATTCAAATGGTGACATATAAAGGTGGGGTCCACCCCCGGTGCCTCGTAAGCGCTCCAGGCGAATACATCGAAGTTCCTCTTAAGGAATTCTATTAACTCTTCTCTCTCGCGAGGCGGCAACTGGGACCCCACTTGGAAATACTTCTCCAGATCATCCCCTATAATGATCCTCTCTAAATCATCACATTTAACCTCCTCGGAGTTCTCCTCGATAGGCGACTCGAGAGATTTTAACTGCTATGAACTTGCCTCCGCGGCCATCAGCGATTCAGCTTCAGGTTGATGTGATATGGCCGCTACCAGGCATTGTCTAGCCATGGACTGGTTTCCAACGATCTCTTTGACCTGACCCTCGGAAGGGTATTTCACCTTTTGATGCAAAGTGGAGGAGACAGCCCCCAGTGTGTGAAGCCAAGGTCTAGCCACGATAGCGGTATATGGAGAATAAACATCCACCACGATAAAGTCGACCTCTACTACCTCAAGACCGGTTCGCACAGGTAGCCTGATCTGACCCTTTGGCATAACGGTTCTTCCCTCGAAGCTGACCAGAGGGGAGTCATAGGCAGTTAGGTCCTCGGACCTTAACCCCAAACCTCTAAACAGGTCAGGATACATTACCTCCACGGCACTCCCTTGGTCCACCAGCACCCTCTTCACATCATACCCACCTATCCTAAGCGTAATCACCAAGGCATCATCGTGGGGTTGGATAGTTCCGACCTTGTCTTCGTCTGAAAAACCCAGAACTGGTTGGGTTTCCATCTTGATTCTTTTTGGTTCGAGCTTACTGTCCTCGGCGAACGACCGAGCCACAGACATCACTCTGTACGGACAGGACCCTGTTCTTCCAGGGGCAGCGAAAATGACGTTTATCGTTCCCAGGGGTGGGCCCGAGGACGCCCCTTTTCTGGAATCGAACCCAGTCTGTCCTGCTTGACTACTGGAATGCAACAGGTCCTTCAATCTTCCTTCTCGGACCAGCTGATCTAAGTTGTCCCATAAGTTCCTGCAGTCCTCGGTTGTATGTCCTTGATCCTGATGATATTGACAATAAAGGCTTTGGTTGCGCCTCATCGCGTTCCCCGCCATTTTGTTCGGCCATTTAAAGAATGGCTCGTTCTTAATTTTTTCCAAGACCTTACTGACTGGCTCTCGGAATACCGCGTTGACAGCTTGGACGTTGGAGGAATCTGACTGCCCGACAAAGTCTCTCCGTGGCCGATTGTTACTAAATCGGTCCGACCTGAAATCCCTACGCTCCTGAGGGTTAATCTTTGTTTTACCCTTTCCTTGCTGCTGGTCCTCTTCGACCCTTTTGTATTTGCTTATTCGATCCATAAGCTGACGCACGCTGGTGACCGGTTTACCAGTGAGAGACTTCCTTAATCCATGCTCGGTAGGCAAGCCGCCCTTAAAAGTACTGATGGCCACGTCCTCAAAATCACCATCTATTTCGTTATACGTCTCCCAATATCTGTCCGAGTACGTTTTCAGGGTTTCCCTCTCCCGCATGGACAAAGACAATAAAGAATCCAAAGGGCGAGGCACCCTACTGCATGTGATAAAACGAGAACCAAAAGCCTGCGTAAGCTCCTTAAAGGAACTTATGGAGTTAAGTTTCAACCCATCGAACCACCTCATGGCCACGGGCCCCAAACTGGAAGGAAAGACTTTACACATCAAGGCCTCGTCCCTAGAATAGACGGCCATCTTCTGGTTAAATTGGCTTACATGCTCTACTGGATCCGTTCGGCCGTAATAAGTGGTGAAAGTGGGCTGATGGAATCGCCGAGGAAGCTCTGCCCTTTCGATGCGATGCGTAAAGGGGGACCTAGAAATTTGATTCAACGCCTTGCTCATGGCATCATTTTCCAGCCCCTTCAGAGGTGGACTCTTACGTTTTCGCTTATGAACATTTTCCTCGTGATAGGAAAAAGGCTCGCTCGACGGTGTCCTAGGGTCGCGTTTATACGTAACATCATCTTCGTCATTTGAGGAAACACCAGAACTAGAAGGGGCTCGTCGTCGATGCGCATGGCGTAGCTCCCGCTTTAAATCATCGATCTCCCTTTGCATGGCTATGTTACTTCGCTCCTGAGGAAAGTGATTCCCCATTTGCGGGTGACTTCCGCTAGTCTGTGTGGTATGTGGGCTACCCTCCCTATCCCTCCTACGCTCAAGATTATGGAAGGCGTCTTGTTGATGGGAGCCCCTGGATTCTTGTTGGTGGGGACCTGATCCTACCATGGTGAAACGTCGCGCTCACAATTATACAAATTCTCCCCACAGACGGCGCCAATTGTAGGGTAACGAATTGGTGCACCCCAGTCCAAAGCATGCAAGACCCGGGCCCAATAAGTCCACTGCAATATGTATTTGTAGAGAGTGGGCTTAAGAATCAGATTTGAATGGTGAGGGCTTCGTTTTACCTATTCTTAAAAATGAACTAAAAAGCAGATTAGAAGGCCCAAAGCACACCGAGATAACTTGGAATAATTCTCTTTTATTTAGGTCCGAGGAGGAATCCTTTTCTTGTTGTTCACGTTCTAGCTCTTCCTTTTCAAAAGACCGACCTCCTTCCAATAGAGGAGGAATGACATTTTATAATCATATTCGAAGCATCCTATCCTTACACTTGTCATTCATCTAAGGTGCCCCTTGATACTTATCCCATCAGATCTTTTCTTTGGCCTCCCTATGAGAGGTCATAGTCTTGGTAGCACTGTTCAGAGGTCTTCTCCACATAAATGCGGCCAGAAAAGTAGTTGCAGGGTATTTAATGTGGTGGTAGCAGCTTTTCTTCAGATATTTTCGGGGATCTTTTCCTTCCCAGTAAGCTCATCGAGTTTGTTTCTGTCATTGGGGATTCCAGGAGGATTACTTCAGCCACTGGGATTCTTCCTTGAACCGAAAACTTTATATCCGAGGACTATACCCTCCTCGGACAGAATCGCTGGTCCTATGTGCGAATCTTTTGAAAGTAGAATGCTTTGATAGCTGCCACATTGCTCGGCCCATGAGTCCTCCTCGGACCAAGCCCACGGCCCAAGATGCATGACTCTTGGTTATTTGTCCCCACAATATATATATATATATATATATATATTTATATATATATATATTTTTTTTTGTTTTTGTGGGACTTATTATTATTGTTAAACTAAAATTTTAAAATTGATTATCAAATGAAATATTTCAAAGAACTAATGAATTGAAGTAATGGTATTTTTGTAAATAGAGAAACAATGTAATGGCAATTGTAAAAGGAAGCACCTTCCTAGAAGCTTCCAATCTACCCTCCCATATTTTATTATCACCACCTATTTAGGGTGAGTTAATATAAGTGGGTGGAAAACAGTATTTTGAGTATAAAATGAGCATTTGTAAAAAAGTTATGAGGAGTTATGGTTGCAAAACAAAATTTTGAGTTTTGAAAACGCTCTTTTAAGCTCTCAAAACGCCTAACAAAATGGACCCTTAATCTCTTTTTTTTTTTTTATCTCTCTCACCATTCCTATTCTCAAAGTCCTCCCATCCCTCATCTTCTTCTCCAAGTTTGTAACTCCCTCATTCAGACCTCTCATCCTTTTCTTTTATTTTTTATTTTTCTTTTTCCTTTTTACTGTCATTCTTGATCGGTTCATCTTCTTTCTACATCTTTGATTTTTTTTTCCTTGTCCTTTTCTAATTCAGTTTGTCTCTTCCATGGCTTTCCCCACCATCACATCCAAAAGTTTCTCTTTCTTTTTTTAGTTTGGTTTTTATTTTTTGTTATAAAAAAAAAAATTGTGTAAATTGAAAATTGCACTCCTAAAATTTGGGGTATTGGTATTTTACACTTTGAAGTTTGGTGGTGTTTGGATTTTAAACCCTAACGTTTCAAAATTAGAATTTTACCTCTAAAGTTTAAGGATGTTTAAATTTTATATTCCCAAATTCTGAAACTTCAAGAATAAAATTTGTGTGGTCTCTATCTATGTTTTTTGGCGTGCAGGAACTACTATTAACTTTTCATGTCGAAAATCTGGCAGGGCTTTACCTTCTTGATTTTCACAGCGAAAATTCGACAAAATTTCGTGTGTGGTGTGCATTTGGCACACCAGCAGGGTCTTGCTCTCAAAGACAAAGAGATAAAATAGTTTTGATATAGATAGAGACACTCACACATACAAGCTAAATACAGCGGGCATGCACCTAGTGCGAACATATGGACCGTTAGGCTTTTTCCATGTCCCATGTACGTGCACAGATAACTCTACCCAATAGGATTTCTTCTGTCTTGGATGATCTCTCATACCAAAACATACTTGACATGACTCAGATATGATGCATCGGAAATTTTTTTTTTTGACACAAGATGCATCGGAATTTAATATAGGCATAAGCCTGAATTTAAATACAGAAACCAAACACTTAAATTTAACAAGGTTAATGAGGCTATCCTGGACCAGGGTTCCGAAGTGAAATCATTAGTGATAAATATCCATGTAGTTTATTTCTTAGCAATCATGCAAAATAAACACAGAGATGGGTTAAATCCAAGCATTTTAATTCAGCACATTCTTGGTCCATGAGCGGTGAGGCCAATAGACATGGGTCATGGCCTAAGAAAATAAACTTGATGGATGAGGTACTCAAGGTAGGCTCTCATTTCTATGTAACAAAATGGGTCGTAACCCTCACAAAAACCCTAAAATAAGTCCAAAAAGAGTTTGTTTATTTTTTTGGGTTTAACACAAGCAAAATATTCAAGAAGCGCTACGATCGACAATATTTTTCAGAAAAATTATAGGTGATTAGTTGTTATAGATTTTAATTTGAACCTATAATTGAAATTACTTATTTTTCCCACCAATAATAGTTTATAACAACCTTTCACTTAGAAATTATTATGAAAGTGCTGTGAAAATGTTGTGTATATAGGATTTCTCAAAAAATATATATTACACTATGCATGTGTGTGTGTCACGACATGTTATTTAAATGCCTGAATGTAGAGAAAGATCATGTCAGGTCCATGGAAAATGGCCTAAGCCTACATGGAAAAACTCTCCATAGGGTTGAAAAGAAAAATGACTTTATTTAAAATAAAAAAATGTAAATAACAATCCCATCTTCTTCTCTTTTTTTTTTTCTTTTTTTTTTTTTTTTTTTTTCGGCTGAATAAATAACAATCCTATCGGGTCCACAGAAAAATGGCCTGAGCCCATATGGAAATTCCTTGCTCAAGATTAAAGGAAAAATAACACTATTTAAATGACAATGTAAACAATAATTTTGTCGGGCCCATGGAAAAATGGCCTAAGCCCACATGAAAAAACCTTCATCAGGATTTAAAGAAAATTAACGTTATTAAATGACAGAATGTAAATAATAATCTTGTCGGGCCCATTAAAAAAACATCATCAGGATTAAAAGAGAAACAAACGCACAAATAAAAGATGAGCAAACAAGCCCAACGATCACAAGAACAATCAAGCAAATATTCATAGATCCACAATTCCACATTAACAGAAATATAGTGATACTATTTAAAATATGCCAACGCACCCTTAAATGTAGCGGATAATAGCGGGGTTTGACAATTAATGTGTATTCAAATAATAAGAGCCAGTAATTGAAGGTATGCTCATATTAGTGATGTTATTGTTGTTGTAATCAAGGAAGCAATACCAAATACGCCGCAAAAAAAATCCGAAGTGATCATAGTTGTAATTGTACATACTTGCAAAGAACTCAAACGTGATAATATATATATTTTTTAGGCAAAAATCCAAAACTAACCCTCTAACTTTCAGCATTTTTCATTTTAGTCCTCTAACTTTCAGTTTTGTCATTTCAATCTTCTAACTTTCAATTGTTGTCAATTCGGTATTCTGTTAACAATCTGTTAACTGTCTTCGCTAAATGAGCAAAATGACATTGTTTTGGCTCTCTTCTTTTTTTCCTTTTTTCTTTTTTCTTTTCGTAATTAAAAGAAATTAAAAAACTGTTATTAAAAAAAGAAAAAAAAAGGGGAACGACGTTGTTCCCTTACCTGAAATCAAAACACAAATCGTGTAAAGTTTCTCACAGCCCTAAAGTTTCTCACATCAGATTGGTACTTCTTTATGGTAGCTTCAGCTGGAAAAGAAATTAAGCCAAGAAATCCAATGAAAAGAAAAGTGAACAGAGACTTCTTCATACACACCAAGAGAGAGAGAGCGTGAGAGAGAGGCTTTAGAGATCTCAGCTTGTTATTGGAAAAGGTTACTTTCAGGTTCCACCAGTACCAAGTTGTTGGGCGTGCTTTGCCCACTAAATCCAATGAGCACCCTAAGTTTTACTGCATGAAGCTTTGGGCCACGAACGAGGTTCGCGCCAAGTCCAAGTTCTGGTATTTTCTAAGGAAGTTGAAGAAGGTAAAGAAGAGCAATGGGCAAATGCTTGCTATTAATGAGATCTTTGAGAAGAACCCAACCAAGAAAAGTGAACAGAGATAAGACTCTAGCCATTTTCCCAGTCAAAAAAAGCTTCTAATGTAGTGTTTGTATGGATGAGACATTGAGGTGTAATGATTTGAGGTGTATATATGTATGTATAGAGGTAATGGTTGGATATCAATTTGTTAGAGGAGAAGCAGTTGTGGATGATTAGGTAGGAATTGTGAAGGTGTTGTACATCAAAGCTTATAAGCAAGATACTGATAAAGACTTCACAGGCCACTAACTGACATAGAGGCTGATATTTCTAAACCAAGAAGAAGATTTTAGGACTTGGTCTCTCTCTTAAACTTGGCCTCAATCTCGGTTTCACCTCATTACTGCTACCGACCTAAACGTCCCCTCTCCCTTCTTCTCCCAAAATTCGCAGTTTAGGGCTGTGAGAAACTTTACATGATTTGTGTTTTGATTTCAGGTAAGGGGAATGACGTCGTTCCCCTAAATGTTTGTTTGTTTTTTTTTTTTTTTTTTTTTTTTTTTTTTTTTTTTTAATTACGAATTTTTTTTTTTTTTTAAAAAAGAGCCAAAACGGTGTCGTTTTGCTCATTTAACAGAGACAGTTAATAGATGGTTAACAGAATACCGAATTGACAACAATTGAAAGTTAGAGGACTGAAATGATAAAACTAAAAGTTAGAGGACTGAAATGAAAAATGCTGAAAGTTAGAGGGCCAGTTTTGGACTTTTGCCATTTTTTTATTATCAAACATAGCTTGGGCATATGCTGCATATTTGTTGGTATTTCAAGTTGTCTGTCGGACATATTTCTAACATAAGTTGTCTTCATGCTTTAAGACTAGTTTCTGATACCACCCCTTTTCTTTTGTACACAGTACTTGTCATATCATCTACTAACAGTGCTGCCACCTCCATGATCATTGAGATCAACTCACATATTGGCACTGCTGCATAACTACATCTACTCAATTGTCATCACCATTGTCTATATAAGTATTCTTGTGAAGACAACCATTTTATTGAAGTACACCAACAAGCTGGTAATTTGAAACGGTTTTGAAGAAGAAGGGATAGAGAGGACAACAAATTCTACATGGCACACAGCAGGAAGCAATCTCAATTAATATTTAAGCCCTCCATTTTTTATGTATTTGTATATAGGGTCCTTTTAACGGTGCCATTAATTCAGGCATTTCTTAATGAGCTATTTTAGGAAAGTTTTTATACCATTTTTATGAAAAATAGAAAAAATTATCAAAAAGTCAATTGCTTATTTCTTTTTTCATAAAAACTTTCCTAAAATGGTTTATTAATAAATACACTTAAGGCATTCGTTAACAAAATCCATGTATATATTTCGGTCTTCCTTACTCCAAGCCCCTTTAAGGTATTTTGGTTTACAAATAGTGTCTCAATAAATCATATACCAACTTTCTAACAGTAGATTTTGTCCCCACCAAAATTGACACATAATAGAATCAATTTTTTTTTTTTTTTTTTTTTTTTACAAAGGTTAATGTTTATTACGCATATCAGTACATAGTTTTGGAAATTGTGGGTTTAAAACACAATTTCAGTTATGATTCTGAAATGGTGATATTGTGTCTTGAAAACACAATTTTATAATTTAATTAAAATCATGTTTTCAACCGATATGGCCCACACATACCTTACACACCAGTGGGTAAATAATAGCCCTCACAAATGGCAGCTGGAGCCTGGAGGGGAAAGGGCCACTTGCTCACTTATAATCTATGCCCGTTCCCATTAACAACAAATGTTTAGTTTAAGTAGTTGTTCTTCTCAAGGATAGGGCCACTTGCTTACTTATAATCTATGCACGTTCCCATTAACAACCAATGTTTAGTTTAAGTAGTTGTTCATCTCAAAAAAGAAAGAAAGTATAAAGTAGTTGTTGGACCAGGAAGGTACCTGGAAGAAGAGGAGCGCTACTTGCACACCAACTTTAATAAAAAATGAATTGTTTATTTGTGAAGGTCGGAGCCTCTGTCTAATAGTGCCCATTAGCAATATACCTGCAATTTTCCTAAATCTGCAATTTCAACAATAGAAACTAGAAGTCTCTTTTTGTTGTTCCTAATCATATATTTCTACGAGTCTGCAACTGCAACACTCTCTGGTATATTGTTTTACAAGCTAGTATATTTCCGATTGCTTCCATGACCACGCCAACAGCCTCTTCGTCTTCTTGGAAATTTGATGTCTTCCTTAGTTTTTGCGGTGTTGACACCCGCAAAAATTTCACAGACCATCTCTATACTGCTTTGAAACAAAAAGGCATCATCACCTTCAGGGATGATGAGAAACTTGAGAGAGGAAAATATATTTCTCAGGAGCTCTTGAAAGCAATAGAAGGGTCCAAGTATGCAATCATCGTTTTCTCAAAAAACTATGCTTCTTCAAGGTGGTGCTTGATTGAACTAGCAAAGATTGTTGAATGCATGAAGGAGACCAGGTTAACAGTTTTGCCCGTCTTTTACCATGTGGATCCCTCTCATGTACGGAACCAGACGGGGACTCTTCTTGAAGCCTTTGCTAAACATCAAAAAGATCCCAGGGTTAACACAGAGGATGTGCAAGAGTGGAAAGCTGCTTTGAAAGAAGTGGGAAATATCTCTGGATGGCATGTTAATGATAGGTATCATTTGTCTTTTGCAGAGTAATTTTGTTCAAATTAATAATTTTATCCTTTTTTTTTTCCAGTTGTTTGCTATTGTTTTCTTAGAGAGAGAGAGAGAGAGAGAGAGAGAGAGAGAGAGAGAGAGAGGGGGGGGGGGGGGGTGTGTTAAATATATCTTCATGATTAATCAATTATTGCATCCTCCTCCTGAAAGATTAGATTTTGTAGAAGAAAAACTACCTTAAAAAATGAAGATCTGAAGTGTTAAAATATAAAGACATATGGTAAAGCTAGAAATAACATAACTAGATTCAAATCTGATTGTATCTATTTTTCGTTTTTCTTTAAAAGAAACACAACAAGGTAGTGTTAGAAGTTAGAGCCCAGAATTTAGTAAGTATTTATAAGAAATCAAGAATCATGTAAAAATTAAGCAGTGGTCAAATTTCATTATGAAAATAAATAATTGGTAAGCATTTTAAAGCTGTAAAATTGCTTTGATGAGCAAGTTTGTTTGTAATGTCTTGGACACGTGGTTAGGCTAGAAGCAGAAGTATATTGTAAGTGGTTCAAATTTTCTTTCGTTATTTTATTTTATTTTGTAGATGACAGAAAATGAAAAGGAGTATGAAAATTGAAATCCAAGAAACGTACAACAAAGGACTTAATTAATTAAATTAGGCACACTCCCAACTCATTGAACTGTTATAGTCATAACAGTGCTATTTTATATACTTTCAAATTCCCCTTTTGCTACTGAATGAAGCTAAGATTGTGTTTATTCTGAATGTTTTGTCTCCTTAACGTTGTTTTAGCTCTATCTCATCAAAATAATTTTTATGCTATCTTCTTTGCAGCCATGAATCATTAGATATCCAACAAATACTTAAGAAGATATTTAGCGAATTGAATTGTAAATTCTCAAATATTGTTTCCAAGGACCTCGTTGGAATAGACTCTTGTGTGAAAGAAGTGTTGGATTTATATTTGGATGAAGGATTGGGTGGCGTACGCTTTGTAGGGATTTGTGGGATGGGTGGAATGGGCAAAACAACTCTTGCACAAGAAATTTACAAAAGAATTTTTGTTAACTTTGAAGCTAGCAGCTTTATTGATAATGTAAGAAAAGAAACTAGAAATCGAGGTCTAGTTTCTTTACAAAAACAACTTATTTCCAAGATCCTTATGGAAAGCGAAATAAATATATGGAAAATTTCTGAGGGAATCAATGTTATAAGGAATATAGTACGTAATAAAAAGGTTCTTATTGTTCTTGATGATGTGGATGGAGAAGAACAACTAGAAGCATTAGCAGGGAACCACGATTGGTTTGGTCCAGGGAGTAGAATCATTGTAACAAGCAGAGATAGCCATGTATTGAGAAGATGTGACATGAATTTTATATATACAGTCAATGGGTTGAATGACGATGATGCTTTGGAGCTTTTTAGTTGGAGTGCTTTCAAGAAACTCCATCCTGAAGAAAATTATGTGGATTTGTCTAAGGACTTTGTAAATTATGCTAATGGTCTTCCTTTGGCTCTTAAAGTTTTAGGTTCTTTGTTGTTTGATAAAGAAATAGATGAATGGAAAAGTGCTCGTGATAAACTAAAAGCAGAGCCAGATAGAAAGATTTTAGATATTCTTAAAATAAGTTATGATGGGCTAATGAATACGCAGAGAGACTTATTTTTGGATATTGCATGTTTTTTCAAAGGAAAGAACAAAGATTGCATAAGAGATATAATAACAAGTTTTGGTTACTATCCAGAATACAATATCGGTGTTCTTATAGACAAATCTCTCATAACCATTAATGAAGAGGGAAACATATGGATGCATGATTTGCTACAAGAAATGGGTCAAGAAATTGTTCGTCAAGAATCCCCTAAAGAGCCTGGTGGACGTAGTAGGTTGTGGCTTTATAAAGACGTGCTTTATGTATTAAAGAATAATACTGTAAGTTGACTAGTCTATACCTAAACTTACATAACTATATACATTCTTACAAGTTCTTCTAAAGATTTGCCAATTACTCTAATTTTGTTATTTTTCATTATTAGGGAACAGAGGCGATTGAAGGCATAATGCTGAACACACCTATTGAAATAGAAGAACACCTGAGTGCTGAAGCTTTCTTAAAGATGAAAAAATTGAGATTGCTTAAAATTGGCATTGTGCAACCTCCACAAGACCTCATTAGAGGTCCAATCCAACTTCCACAAGGCCTCAATTATCTTTCTAATGAGTTATGCACAATAGATTGGCATGGATATCCTTTAAAATCCATGCCGACTAGTTTCCAACCAAATAAACTTGTTGAACTGAGAATGCATTGCAGTGGCATCAAACAACTATGGAAAGGAATTATGGTAAGATTTTCACTTATACAAATGTGTATTTCCTTCATTTTCATTAAGGCTTGAGTTTATCTAATTATTTATTGGTTTATCACAGATTTTAAACGAGTTAAAAGTCATTGACTTGAGTGGCTCTCAAAACTTAATTGAGATCCCAGATCTTAGTGGAGCCTTAAATCTCAAGCAATTAATTCTTAAATCTTGTACAAGACTATATAAGATTCATGCATCTCTTGGGGATCTCAAAAGACTTATTCGATTGGATCTAAATGGTTGCAAATGTCTTGAAAGCCTTCCTTACAAGATCAGCTTTGAAGCTCTTGAAACTTTCGATCTTGGGGGTTGTTCAAGATTAAAGAAGTTTCCAAAGATTGTGGAAAATATGTCACATTTGTCAGTACTTTGTTTGAGTGAGACTGCTATAAAAGATTTATCATTATTAGTGGAACATTCAACTAGCCTTATAAATTTGGATCTAAGACATTGCAAAAATCTTTCAAGTCTTCCTAAAGCCATTTGTAGTTTGTTGTCTCTAAAAACTCTCATTTTATCTGGCTGCTCAAGACTTGACAGATTACCAGAGAACTTAGGAAATATTGAAGGTCTAGAGGTGCTAGATCTAAGTGGAACAGCTATAAGAGGACTACCTTCATCCATGGTTCTCTTAAAAAATCTCAAAGTACTCTCTCTTCGTGGATGTTATTTTCTATCATCTAAGCCATCGAATAAACTCCTCAATTTTCCTTTATTGCAAAGAAGAAGTCCGGATCCCTTGGGCATGTTAGAGTGGTCTTTATCAGGCTTATGTTCCTTGACAGATCTAGATTTAAGTTATTGCAATATTCTGGCAATCCCTGATGCTATTGGCTGTTTATCCTCTTTAAAAAATTTAAATCTAAGGGGAAATAATGTTGTTTGCCTCCCTAAAAATATCATTAGACTATCTAAATTGGGCTATCTTTATTTGAGTGGTTGCACTGATCTTCGACTGTTGCCTGAGCTCCCATTAAATATTACATGGATTGATGCACAAGGCTGTACCTCACTGGAAACGTTACCAATAAGACAAGAAGATAATTTTCTCCCTAGTCTCCATCTTCTTAACTGTGTCAAATTGATCGACAATCAAGGTTACGGTGACATGTTCTTAACAATGCTAAGTCATCACATTCGATTTCAGCTCTCTCTCTCTCTCTCTCTCTCTCTCTCTCTCACTCTCTCTCTCAGTTCTAAACATCTTGATTTATATGTTTCAGGGATCATATTCATTGCAATTTCATTTTCTTATTCCTGAAAGTGAAATTCCGAAATGGTTTAGCCATCAAAGTGAGGGGACATCACTGAATCTGCAAGGGCCTTCAGACTTTATGGGAATGGCTATGTGTGCTGTTTTTGTACTCCGCCAGCATCGTTCACCTCAATATCATCGTATTTATTTTTACTGTGATGTCAACGGAACTAAAATTTCAGAAAACTTAAACATTGGTTTTTCTGAAGAATTTGGTAAGATTGATTCATATCACCTTTGGATAAAATATTTTCCTTTCAAAGGGAAATGGGAAAAGGAATTGAGTGAAATTGATGCTAATGGATCGAGTCAGATTGTTGTTAAATTTGAAACCTTCGGTCCAGGCTTGGAGGTGATGAAATGCGGGGCCCGTTTAGTATACAAGCAAGACATTGAAGATCTCAAACAAACTATGGCTTGGAGCAGCAAGTGCAGCATCACTCCTTATGAGGATGATTTAGACGATTCAGCAAAAGATACCAAAATTAAGCGAAGTCGTGATGACTCAAATGGGGACGGGGCGGGACCTAGTGGAGAAGGTACCTTTCATGAAGTAGACGAACCACACCCAAAGTGGATACAACACCCTAATCTAATTGAAAATTGGATTGGGAATTTATGCACACAAGGACAAGGTAACACTAATTGTGAGGAAGAGGAATCCCGGTGACAATATTGGTAGCATTGATAACTCTTCAAGGCTGATAAACCTTCTGTCTTTGATTTTTTGTAAGTCACCATCTTTCTCTCTTGTACGGATCTTGTTTGTTTGTAGTTGTATATCTATTCATTTATTTATTAATTTTTAGATTCATTGGCATATGCTTAAATTTCCTTTTCTTTTTAATCTGTTACAACACCATATGATTTTAAGTAATTTGTGATTCCTATATCTACTAGTTGCCTCATACTGGCTACGAAGAAGTTATTGGACTTTGTTGGAAAGGAAAAACTGTCACATTGCTAGCTGATGAGAAAACTTGTGCAACTGATTGTATGGTAGTCATTTTTGTTCAATTGTGGTATTAAATTCGGCACTCTTGTTGCTCTCTTTTTTATAGTATTTACTAACAACTTTCCACATGAGAATGCAATAGATGCATGCCACTCCACTGTTGTAAAATCAAATGGAAAGAAAAAAATTTGGGCCCTGTTTCGAAATTAGTCTCAAGAGAGTATTCCTTTCGCTTCTTTTAATTAATTTTATACCACTAGGTGGGGGCTTTGGGGGTTTACAAGTGAAGTTAAATTTCAACGAAGGTGATCACATTATTTGCCAACTTTTCTTGTTGAGTAAAACAGAACTAATGCAACTTGGTCGCTTATGTTTAGAGATCTAAACTTTTTATATCATTTCAAAGTAGGACAACTATTTTAAAACATAAAGGACCCTTCTTTTTTCTCCTTTATTTTATTTTGTTTTTATAAAATTTTGACCACACACCACCCATTGTTTGGTTGATTAGAAACCTGTGGAAATTTTGCCTTCTTGGTATTTGGATTTTGTGCTCAGTTTGCCATGGAATTAGACCTGAAACAGTTGAATTAGGTTCCATCTGAGTCCTGATTTGTTTTTCTGGGTCCCAATATTTATAAGCAACTTACAAAAAATGTCATTATTCCGTGTTTTCATTGGAACAATTTATTTAAGGACGAAATTTTGTCTAGAACTCCTGATGTGTGTGTATGTCTGACAAGTTAGCTTGGTTGGTTTAAAGAGTAAAGCTATAATATTGATTCCTTTCTTTGGAACTATAATATTGTTTTTTTTGCAAGCACCATCTTTTTCCCTCTAAAGGATTCTGTTTGTTTGTAGCTGCATATTTATTTATTTATTCTTTTTAAATTCATTGGCATATGCTTGAATTTGTTTCTCTTTTTAATCTGTGACAAGGGCTATTTCAGTTCAGTAATTTGTGTTTCGTATTTCTCCTAGTTGCCCCATGCTGAATGTGTAGACGTTTTGAACGTTGTTGGCAAAGACAATTTTTCGCACTGTTAGCAGACAAGAAGAGAGGTGCAACTGATTGTGTGCTCATCATTTTTGTTCAATTATGTTGGAGGGTAAAATACGCACTCTCATTGCTCTCTCTCTCTCTCTCTCTCTCTCTCTCTCTCTGTGTATATATATATAGTATTTAGTACAATTTTCCATTGGAAAATGCAAAAGGAGCATGCAATCTTAGTGTTATAAAATCAAATGAAAAGAAGGAATTTGCAATAATCTGCACTTTTATTGCTCTCGTTGTGCATTATTAATTTCTTTCTGTAAAATATTTGTAGTTGATGGATTATCTGCTATCAATTGAAGATCAGTAACCGTGTTATTGCTGATCAGAATCATCTTTATTGAGGGTTCATTCAACTGCTAGAAATTGGCCAAGCTCGACAGTGCAGAAGTGTGGATTAGTCTTGTAATTTCTAACATGCTGATATGTAGAGACAGTAGAGTAACGCAAACAATTAAGAATCGTGTGGCCTCTTTTATTTTATAATTGCGACCCTTTTATCAATTGATGATTGAAAATAGCCAAAGAAAATTGCAAAACTGAAATTATGAGGCAATAACTAGTAGAACTAGAAGCTCTGGTGAGGAATTTCACCTTGAGAGATTGAGACAACCCCTTGATGCCATTCTCAAAGGCAAGGGAAAGCTAGTTATAGAATAACCTATCGTACAGCTGCTTTCTTTAGTCTTCTCTGCTGTCGTATAATAATATAAAAGACCTCATTTATTTCTTCTTTTCTTTGTGATCTGGTGAGATAAATGTTTTCCATGGATAACTTTGAATCGCATTGTTTTTAATATTTATGAAATTTATGCATTTGCTCTTTTTAATTGTCCTGTCAATCAATTTTTCCAAAGTTGAATACTGTCCTAAATAATATGTCAACTTATTGTTTGATTTCCTATGGCTATCAATTTATTTAACATTTCTGTCTGAATCCATATGTACTTGAATTCTAGATCAATCTATAAACATGAGGTTTATTTAGATGAAATCCATTCCTAGAAACTGTTTTGTTTGTTAAATTATGTTATTTCTCTCCACTCGAACTCTGCATCTCTGGTGAAGAATATCCCGAATCCACTATTGCGCTACCGACCCACCACCTCTGCGGCTTCTCTCCATAACGATCCTATGTGCTCTTTCTCAATCTCAATTTAGCTGTTGCTGACTGCACTTCCCAGTAAGTTCTTTCTCATTTTTTTTTTAAATGATCTCTGTTTGGTAGCTGGGAAAACGAAGGAAAATAAACTCTGTTTTGTGGGATTTACAGGTTGTTTTGATCTGGGCCTTGTATTGTTGTAAAGTTATGTGTGTGGTTTTTTTTTTTCCATGATTGTGATTTGTTACCTTATACTATAAATATTTGTTGCCATAAAACCACATGCAGTGCTGGAAAGAATGACAATTGTAACTTGGTAGTCATTATATGTGAAAGTATGATAAACATGGTATGTGTGTCATGACAAAAAGTCATTTGTTGTCAAGAATTTGAACACTTGTCAAGAAAATGACAAATTAAAAGATGTAAAGTTTTTAGACCCCTTAAAACACAATTGGATTAACCTAGTTAACAAGCCAAGTTATTACTTAGTCCAAATTTCAGATCTAGGTTATCACAATCAAACAATCATATCATGCAAAGCAGCGGAAAGATAAATAACACAATGATATGATCACCCAAGAAACCAAACCGGTAAAAACCTGGGGAGGATTTAACCTAGCTATTCTCAAGGTAAACCTAAATCCACTAACTTGAAAGAATCGAAGTTCATACAATAAGACTTACAAGCCTCCACGCTCAACTTCTTATTGCTACCCACCAGTAGAACTTACTGACACGACCACGTGCAAGCTCTGAGACCACAGACTCCTTCTTTCTTGGATTCACCACCAGATACAAGCACCCACGCTTGTTTTTCTTTAGGCTTCAATGGCAGCAACTGAGTTGATCATCAAAGTGTAGATAACATCTCCTCCTTGAAAACCCTAAACTTGTGTGAAGGAAAGCTTTTCAAGGATCTCACAAGAGATTCACACAAACAGCAATATGAGCAACCTCTAAAACGTGGCTAGGGTTTGCCTTATATACCTAGACAAAACATAAAACCCTAAAACGTTTTAATGAGCTAGGGCTGAGTTGGAATTCTGCAAAAAAACGCATCAGACCCAAAATTTGATCGATCGAGCCAGGCTGAGATGCATAGTAACTTCTGCATCAGCTCAATTCCAACTTTACAAAAACGACACAACTTTGAGCAAGTCTAAACAAGACTAAACAACTTGTTTTGATCATGGTTTGCCAACAATACACATTAGAGTTCTAAATACATTAATTCCTAAATCTTTAGAACCTAACAAACTCCCCCTTTGGCAATCCGTGACAAAACACACTTAAAAACTCAAAGTTTACAAAGAAAAGCCCTTTACAAAAAAATGCTCAGTACAACAAATTCAATCCTAACTACTATCCATCAGTTGCAAGTGTAGACAGCAGTTCAATTGAATCAACCTGTATTTTTCCTAAAACACTAAACAAAATGCATAAACGCATGTGTGACAGAAAAACAAACAGTAAATCAACAAATATGCAAACTAACTCTCCCCCTAAGTTAGATACATCAAAAACAATGTTAACTCCCTCTAAACAGAACATTCTTGTATTTTCCACACATATTCCCACATTTCATCTAAATCTCCCCCTTTTTGTCACGCATTGACAAAGATAACTCAAACAAAGAGTAACAAAGGTCAAGAGAAAATAGACAAGCAAGGGAACACAAAACAAATCAACTCTATAGAAAATAGAGACAACTCCCCCTATGAACAACAAAGGTTAAAAACAAGCTTCTCCCCCTATAAAAATAGGAAACACAAAACATGTGTTGGGAAAAACAGTTTTGGGGAAAATTTAGGAGGTGGGGATAAATAAAAACACACAAACCTAACTTAAAAAAAATTAAGTTGAGGATACACATGAAGAAAAATATTCTCTCTTTCAATAAATGGAAACTTGACATTATGTGACCCATAAACAATTGCATGAGTAAAGAAAATATTTGTACATTGATTATCCATCATATCTCTGAAGAAAAATATTTTCTGCAGTTCACACATAAAAATAGCATATACTAAAAAGTACATAACTCAAAAATTAATCAATCAATTTTTAAATCAAGTTGAGTACCCAATTTAGCAAAGTGTATGCATGTTACGTGTGAAAACAATGAGAGATATGATTGCAAAACTGCAAGATGGATACACAACCAATGCAATGCATGTGAATCCTAAACATAAATGATGCATGAAAAAAAAATTTGGTCAAATACTTAAAAACTGAAATTTTTCAGTTTCGATCGATCGAGCATCAATCGAATGCCAATCGAGTCAGGCAGATTCAAACCAAAATTTTTAATCGCAATTTCGATCGGTCGAAAAACAGGTTCGATCGATCTAAAATCTGGAAAAATAAGTTTTTGAAAAACATAGTATTTTAATGCAAAAACTCCTCAAAGCACATTGTATTATGAATAAAATGCATGAGTATGAGATGAAAAGTTTTTCAAAAACACTTGGATTCAACCTAGATCTTCCAAAAACAAGATTTTCGATCAATTTGTCCTCAAAGCTCAAACATTAAACACATTTTGCATCAAAATCAAGGAACATAATCTTGGATGGCCACAACAAAATCACACACAATATAATGTACCAAGTTTAGCAGAGAGTAACTTGTATAGTGTGTGCAACTAGCAAAAGCTTGAGATACATGTGGGGTGATATGTAAATAGAAATCAATCACAATTTCTACAAAATTCATCATATAGAATTTGAAAGAGACTATCACCTAAAGAGTTACATCCTATAACTCCCACATCTCCTAGAAAACAAGCTTGCAATCATGTAAGTTTCTTGATTTGCCTCACAATATATACACACCAATTTTAATTTATTCAGAAACTTATTAAAAAGCCAGGATAATGTACACACCAATTTTAATTATGTGATTTGGCATCAAGCCTAATAGTATATACCAATTTTAAGCATTAAGCAATTAAACCGAGGCTACACCTTATGTTCTTTTTGTGCATGTGCTACACTTTTTCGAGCACAAAATCTTATAATATGCACTAAGGTGTTCATGATAGGCTAGTAAACAGTGGTGAGATGGTTATTTATGCCTTTCTCCAAAGGTTCAAGTCCGACAGTCAAAGACATGTGACTTCAAGATCAAGACAAAGTGATCAAAAACTATAAACATCTCCCACACAACATGCACTACAAAGCTCAAACTAGTAAAGTGCAATAAAATAAGCTCATCCAAGCTAAACAAGGTACATAAACATGTTATGTAAAAATAATATGGCCAATTCTTGATTATAAATCCAATATGTGAAATACAAAACACAAAAATCTTTTTGGTTTTAAAAAATTTATGACCAAAAACAAATAGCACACATTATGCTAAATGATTAAAAATGCAAATGCAAATGCAATGCATGACAGTGCTTAACTAAGCTATAGATGGTACACAAATAAGAAATATCAATTTCTTAATTAACCCTTGAGTACATGTACAAATTAGTACATACTCACACAAAATCATAAATAGCTTAGGACATATGTAACACATACTAATCAAGTTTCTCCACAATGTCAAGCATGTTCTAAATCAAGAAAGAGATATCATAATTCATGTAATCCTCAACAAAACATGTCCACAAACAATTGTAAGAATTAAATCAGGGACAAGTCAGCAACACTCATCTTAGAGAATCTTTTCTCACCCATATAGCACGAGTCTTCGGCTTTGTAGGTGAAAATTCATGAGAAGCAGAGTGTATTTGAGGGATTACACCAATCTTCTGAGAAAGACTGAAATCCTGCAAATCCCTTTCACAAGCCAACAAGCTCAAATTTTTCAAAAGAATATGAAACAATTTATATGGACTTATGGCAGGAGAAATATCATCACATATCCTAGATTGAAACATAGAACGCTTAAATTTTAGTTTATGACAATTAGGACGAATGTGACCAGAGACACCACAAAAGTGACAAACAGGAACAAATTTAGGAACATCAGTATTCCTAACAACAAATCTAGTCTCAGATTTTGGTTTTTGCCTCAACAAAGAACAATTTGGTCTAATATGACCAACAACACCACAACAGTGACAAGCAGGCACAAAAACAAATTTATTATGCTCTCTAACAGTAGGTTTAGACATAGGTTTAGAAACTTCAGCATCTACATCAAAACTTTTACCTTTGTCTAACCTAGCAAAATAAGTCTTTTCATTATTATTCCTCTTAAAAGGAGGGATATAAACTTTCTCAGTTTTAGGCTTAAGAAAAACAGAAACACTTCTGTTATCAACAGTAGGCTTGGTATTAGTCAAATTTTCAATTTTAGCTTTAGATTCAACTAACTCTTGTTCCAAGCTTTTCATCTTCTCATCTTGAGAGAAAATTTGATTTCTCAAAAATTCATTCTTTTTATTATATCCATCTAATCTAACAATCAATTCCTCTTTTTCAAAATTAGCCAATTTTAACTCTTCTTTAAATTTCTTAGCAATTTTCAAAGATTTAGATAATTCCTTACGAAGAGTTTCACAGACATCAATAAAATCAACAGAAACATGAGCAGAAACATGATCAGAAAGACACTTCAAATTGTCCATGACAACAGGGGTCAAGGATCAGCTCTTAGATCAAAAGATCTAAAACAAAAAGAGCTACCCGCTCTGATACCACTTGTAAAGTTTTTAGACCCCTTAAAACACAATTGGATTAACCTAGTTAACAAGCCAAGTTATTACTTAGTCCAAATTTCAGATCTAAGTTATCACAATCAAACAATCATATCATGCAAAGCAGCGGAAAGATAAATAACACAATGATATGATCACCCAGGAAACCAAACCGGTAAAAACCTGGGGAGGATTTAACCTAGCTATCCTCAAGGTAAACCTGAATCCACTAACTTGAAAGAATCGAAGTTCATACAATAAGACTTACAAGACCCCACGCTCGACTTCTTATTGCTACCCACTAGTAGAACTTACTGACACGACCACGTGCAAGCTCCGAGACCACGGACTCCTTCTTTCTTGGATTTACCACCAGATACAAGCACCCACGCTTGTTTTTCTTTAGGCTTCAATAGCAGCAACTGAGTTGATCATCAAGGTGTAGATAACATCTCCTCCTTGAAAACCCTAAGCTTGTGTGAAGGAAAGCTCCTCAAGGATCTCACAAGAGATTCACACAAACAGCAATATGAGCAACCTCTAAAACGTGGCTAGGGTTTGCCTTATATACTTAGACAAAACATAAAACCCTAAAACGTTTTAATGAGCTAGGGCTAAGTTGGAATTCTGCAGAAAAACGCATCAGACCCGAAATTCGATCGATCTAGCCTAAGCTTCGATCGATCGAGCCAGGCTGAGATGCATAGTAACTTCTGCATCAGCTCGATTCCAACTTTACAAAAACGACACAACTTTGAGCAAGTCTAAACAAGACTAAACAACTTGTTTTGATCATGGTTTGCCAACAATACACATTAGAGTTCTAAATACATTAGTTCCTAAATCTTTAGAACCTAACAAAAGACACTTAACCACCTCCACCCTTGCTTTGTAGGATAGTTATGGGCTAGAAATAACAACCAAGCACATCAAAGAGAACTTCTTCAAGGCAACATGCATTGGACATAGGGTAGTTCTTTTAGTAGGATTAGTTTAAGAGAAATCTTCATGTATGCAATTTAGTGATCTTCAACATTTATATTCAAAGTGGTTTTCAATTAGCTTTAACAAACCTTTTATAAGAATTGTGTTCTGCAATTTAGTTCAAGTAAATTTAATCAAGCCTTAGTTGTTAGCAGTATAACTTAGGCCATAGTCTAAGGCCCCCTACTAAAGAAAGGCCCTAAAATGTTGGGCTAATAAGGAGCAATGCTACGTACAAAAAGTAGTACACAAAACATTTTACAACAATTGAGTTGACAAGTTTTTACGAGTTCTCATTTAGGTCCACTGCTGATATCACTTTTTAAAATTTGTTGTTAATTTTTTTGTGTCTATAAACTTTCTCAGGTAATAAGTGATTTTTTGTATTTTTTTTAAAAAAATGTATTTTGTATATATTTTCTTTTACTCTTAAGAAGGCCCAAAAAAAGTTTGAGTAATACTAGAAGTATTACAGATTTTACTACATAAATCTTACAAATCGATGCGTCACCAATGACAAGATATAATCCAAATATCCATTTATTATCTTGTTGAAATGCCACCAATCACATTCATTGCCTAGAGCCAACAATCATATTTATTGCCACATCAATTTATAAATATTTTGTAGGAGCTTTAGTAATCTTTTTTGGTTATGTTTTCTGTTGGAAATAAAGGAGAGATAATACCTGAATTTTCCTTGGAAATTACACAATTTGATTTTACCAAAAAGAGGTGGTAGAGATGAGGAATGGACCAACTCACTGTCTTGAGACAAATCGTGCCGTCTACGGTATATCCGATGTAGTTAGACAAATAATTTCTGCGCGTTGTTCCCAGGATACAACAGCCCAGTCACCTTTACTGATTATCCTTGCGAGCCTACACTGCTCGTAGGATATAAGCTCTCTATAGTACTTTTTTTTCCTAGAAAATTTAGTAAAGGTAAAATATTTTTGTGAATGGTAAGAATCAGTAGATGGTAAGTGTTTAGAATAATTTTTTTTTTTTTGAAAGTCTGTAGCTTTGTAATTCAAAAATAATGTGTGTCTATCAATTTTTATTTCTTTCCATATATATATAAAGCCAGACCCGTTGCTTGTCCTTAGCCACTTTAAATGATCATAAAATTATTGAAATCAATGTGTGATCAATAGCTTTCTTTATATATATATATATATATATATATATATATATTATAAACCGGTCAAAACCTTTTTTACGTTGAGAACAAAAAATAAAAGAATCATAATGCCAAGCATTTAATGGCCCATTATTACAATACCTTTTTAAAAGTTTTCTTTCTGAATATGTGTTACAAAAAATTGCTAACTGTTTGACCACTGTCCATTAAACCAAATAGTAAGCATTTGTGTATATATGGTAACATAAAATAATTCAGCAATAGCTGTACATTTAAGTGCTGAAATTCTTCCATATATGACATTATTATGTCATATTCAAATAAGAACGTTTGAACACAAAACGTTTAGAATGAAAAGTATATATTTGTAATAAAACCAAATATGCTGGCAATTATGGTATTAATATCACGTTAATATTCATAAATTTCCTGATTAAAACCATTGACAAAAGCTATTCAAATTTTGAATTATATTTGAATTTCAAAATTTAGCAATCAACGTATCTGACATTAAGGGATAATTGATACACATAAATGAGTATTAAAATAAATATAATATTTTTTAATAAAAATATCCAACATTTTCTCACTCTGTTTCTTGCTTCTCAAATTGGTAGTATATGCACACTTCATCAACTTCTTTATTTGTCTCCAGCACCATTGCCTTCTGTTATATATTTTTGGTCATTAATGACTCTCTCCCTAAAACTGTGTCAACAACGAGAAATTATAGAGTTCTTTGGTGGACCACGTCATTTGTCCACCATTCCACTAAAAAACTTCCACTTGTTTAAAATTGCTAAGTCAGTAATTAATTTCTGTTTAAAAAAATTTTCTAACTAACAATTTTAAACATGTGGAAGTTTTTTAGTGAAATGGTGGACCACATCACTTGTCCACCATGTGAATTTTATAATTTCTCGTCAACAACAGCATATAGGGGACCTTGTGGAAGCACGTGCTCCAATTAAACCAATGAACCGTGTGATAATACAAAGAAAACAGTTCGAAGGTTTTGAGAGTAAAAAGTAAAAACTAGAGTGAATTACCTTGGCAAGTCAATACAAACTCAAGGAGAGATTGATGCAGAGGAAATCATGAAAGGATCATTTAACTAATGTGCATATTCGGTTCAGAACTCATCTATATGTTGGATTGGGTCAGAGCAACTTTATTGGGTGGGCCGGATCATTGGATTTTTTACTATGTGATGCGTATCAAAATTTTACAATATACCTAATGATCATTATGATGATTTAGAGTAACTTCATATAGCTCTTAAAATCCTATTGATTGATTTTGAAAAGGATATTGTCACATCCTCAACAATTTAATTAAAATACCATAAAATAATCCTAGGTAAATATTTAAATTTTGACAAGTCATAAATTCAATGATGTGTCCTTCAAAATAAAGTTGCTTAGGTCTGCCCCAACATACTCTTTTAGACATGAAATCTTCAGAAAGAGACTGAGCTATTGAAAAAGGGAAAGTTAAATCCCTTTTACCAAAAATATTGTTCTACTTTATTTAGGCTATTAATTTAATTAAATGCTCTCCAAAAAGTAAAAATTTTTAAGGGTAAGGATTTGTTACAAACTAAGTTGCAGCAATTCCTACAAAATACACATGTGCCAAGTGGTCATTTGGTGAAAAATTCAATCTTGACATGGAAGATTTCATCTATATCTATATATTTCTAAAAGCTGAAGCGTAGTATTTATTATTACTATGCTCTAGTTGAGCTACATCAGTGTCCATGTCATTATCTTTTTTTTTCCAATTTTCCTATAATTGTTTTTAACATTTAATTTTTTAATATTTACACTTCTCCAACCTTTCTCCCTCTCTTACCTTTTCATCTCCCCACTACTTTTCCAACCTTTCTCCCTTCTTTACCTTTTCATCTCCCCATTACTCTCTAAATTAATATCATTCTTCCTCTTTCCCTTCATCTTCCTTTATTTTTGTCTTTTCTTATTCACACCATCTAACTATAAATTTGTTGATATCTCTTGCATTCTATGCATAGTTTTCCCTCACAACAAAAAGGTTGTTTCTCTCTCTCTCTCTCTCTCTCTCTCTCTCTCTCTCTCTCTCTCTCTCTCAAATTTTTGGTGGATTTTATTTTTTTATTTTTCTTGCATATCTGCTTTAGGTTGATAATTTTTTACACTCTTTAAAACTCTACTTTGGATTAATGCAATTTAGTTTTGTTTTTTAATTTTCTTTTTTTGTTCTCTTTGATTGTTAAATGTTATCCTATTGCGTTATAAAGAATTAAATATAGCATATAAAAATATAATATTATTCTATTACATAGCATGAATTAGATAATTTGGTATTTATTGTAAATTGATATTTCTTCTATTATATAGCATGATTCTTTATAGGAAAAATTATTAGGTACTCCCAGAATACCATAAATGCGTAGTCCCCCCTCTCACATGAATGATAGGTCCCATCATGAATTTAATTAGTGGGACTCACAATTCATATGAGAGGAGGGAGTACGCATTTATGGTACTCCAGGAGTACACAATAATTTCTCTCTTTATAGTGCTCAATTTAGATGTTAACTATGAGACTTTACTAATTTTTATTTATTCTTTAATCCTTTGTGGTGGACAAAGTACTCTTAATAATTGTATTAGAAGTACACTATAATGCCATTTATTTAAAGA
This sequence comes from Notholithocarpus densiflorus, assembly GCA_030021035.2. Taxonomy (NCBI): domain Eukaryota; kingdom Viridiplantae; phylum Streptophyta; class Magnoliopsida; order Fagales; family Fagaceae; genus Notholithocarpus; species Notholithocarpus densiflorus. The sequence goes on along the minus strand of JARYZH020000113.1, from coordinate 421,515 downwards.
AAAGCAAAGGTTAACCAAACGAAAATAATCTGATGGGTGACAAATTTATGCTTTGGCAATTTATTATTATTATTATTATTATTATTATTATTATTATTATTATTATTGATGGTGAACCAAAAATTGAATCATCTCCAGTTCGTCCATAATGTCGTCCAAGTCCAGAAAGGTCGTCTAACATAAGAAGGTCGTCCAAAGGGAAAAATGTCGTCTAGCATGGAAGTACCTGGACGACCCTCCTAACACTTAGAAATTTTCAAAATAAATTTATGTTCAAGAACTTATAATTCGGACCACGATCTACTATTCCGAAGTATGAGCAAAATCCTTGTTCATCGCCATAACTTCCCACTAAGTTCTTAACTTCTATAGCAGTTGTGGAAGATAAGTCTGAGCCTTCTAACTTTCATAGCAATTGTGGAAGTTAAGTTTGAGCCTTCTAACTTCCATCCATGTTGAGAAAGTTATTAAACAAGTAACCACTCCAAAGCTCACCATATAAGGACTCATCCACATCAAATGAAGGTAAGTTTCCACTACCACTAAAGTTGGAATTCTTGAGTTCTAGAAAGAAAACTAACTTAAGCATCGGAAGGTTCTTGGCCGGTTCACCCCGATCACCTTTGATCTTGTGTTTCTTTCTTTTCAGGCGCTCCAAGCAACCACTAGCCCATTGAAGCCCGGAGCATTCAACCTACTGATTTTCTATGCATCATCAATTATTATTATTATTATTATTATTATTATTATTATTATTATTATTATTATTATTATTATATATAGAAATTTAAGTCTTAGATTTTGCTAATAATTGTTTATTTGATAATATGTTTTGGGTGGATGAAATTACAACAAACTGTTTTTCTAATTGGTTCAATTAATCATTATTAAGTTTTATTAATTTTCTTAGTTAGAGTTTTTGGTGTTTTGGATAGTAGGCAGAAAAAATAAGGTTTGAGAAAGTTTGTTTAAAACTAAAAGAATAATTTCCAAATTTTATATACTTTTTAATGATTCACAAAATGTTATAAATAACTTTTATTAAAAAAAATGAATATTTTCGTTAACTTGCCTTTTGAATTTTTGAGAAAAATTGTATTGTTTTCATTTTGGCACGACAAAATTTATATTTATGATTGTTCCTATATTACATTTATGATTGTTCCTATAATAAATAAATAAATAAATGATTAGGAAATACATTAATCTTTATTAAATTAGTTTAAATTGTAAAAAAAATTAATAAAACCACCATAAGATAATTATCACGCACAACGCGCGGGTTCGCGGCTAGTTTAAATATAAGCTTGGACAGATGTTTATCTGAGGCATTGACACATGTTCATTTTTGCAAGAGTTGCTGTAACTTAGTTTGTAGCAAATCCTTGCCCAACTTTTAAAGGGCACTAGGATTACTTAAGCATTTCCATCATTCAATGACTTTTTATTTCCAAATTGGACGGAAAGCATATATCATAGATAGTTTTAGTCCCAAATTTTTTGGGGTAAGCTATTGACTCTTAGTAAAATTAGTTAGGGCCAGTCACATATATTATAGGAAATGCCCAACGAATATTTGTATTGGATCCCTTCATAATAAAGTGACCAAATTTTATGTTGACCGTCAACCAACCGCAATGCTCCTCCTTTTCTGGGCTTGGGACCAACAGTGAATAAAATATATGACACTAAGTATAGAAAAATGCATAATTAAATTAGGTAAAAAGCATAAAGTGGAAAAAAAGGTGAGCCCTTTAAAAAAACTTTCTTAAATTTTCTCCAATTTTTCTTCTCTCCTCATTTTCATTCTCAGGAAAATATATCACTCTAAATAACTATGCCACATTAGATGTTAAAATAATAATAATTATTATTATTATAATATAATCATCAATATATATATATATAAAAGCAGAGACCTCATGTGAGAGAGCATGAGGTCCTATCAAGTGGCGCCCTTCTTTGATAACTTAGCAATCTTTATTTATTTTTTAATAGTTACACCTTATCGTTTAACACTACTCCTCTCTCTCTCTCTCTCTCTCTCTCTCTCTCTCTCTCTCTCTCTCTCTCTCTCTCTCTCAACTCTTCCACTTTCCCCATCAATTCAATTGGCTATTCAAAATTTCAGAACCTTCAATTGCCCCCCATCAATTCAATTGGCTATTCAGAATTTCAGACCCTTCAATTGCCCTCCCCTTTCAAGTTCCTTCTCTTTTCTTCTTTACACAACTATATCTTAGCGTACTTCCAACCTAGACTAAATCACTATTATAAATGCTCACAATTTTCAAAGTGACTCTTTATCAGTATAAATGATCTCACTAATTAAGCAGAAAATACATCAAAGGATCAGCCATCTCAAACAGGATGCAAAGCTTGCTGTATCAGATTTACGAGCATGGAAATATGATCACGTCAAGCTCAGGTTAACAAGGCTACCAACCAATTAGCTAACAAGGCTACATTGTTTCTAGATAATCTTTCCATTTAGTTTAAGGAAGTGTCTAATTGTATTGCTAACATTGCTAAGGCTTAGTCTAATGGCCATCTGTAATTCTCTCTTTTCTTTAATGCAATGAATTTCTTCTCAAATTATAAATAAATAAAAAAAAGACTAAATCACAGTTATAGTATGCCCTCTTACCATCACTTTTTTTTTTCTTTTTAAGTTTCTCCTTTTTATGTTTCTTTTCTTTTCCTTTTTAAAATTTTAAACTTGTCAATATGATTTTTAGCTTTGCATGATTAATCACAAGCAATGACAAGGGCAATGGCAATTGCAAAGAATCCAAGCATATCCAATTTTTCTTTCTCCTTTCCTTTGCAAAAATCACCAATGTATCAGCATAATGGAAATTTCCCCTTGAGATGCCAATTTTTCCTTTTATTTCTTTCATTTTTACATTATTCTTCAACTATTCCAAGTCAATGTTGATGGCTTGTGACTAATATATTTTTGGTGGGTTGGTTAGGATTTGGTTTGCCTGTGATGAGAATGGGTGTTTGGCATATAAAAATCTCTACAAGTTTCAATTTTTCAATTGCTAGGCATATTCTTCATTCATGTTTTACAATTTTTATTTTGTAATTGTGTTTTATCCCTTCATTTTATTTACATCTTACATTTTTAAGATAACTATGTAAAAAATGAAAAAGATGAGATTTGATGTATTTATTTATTCATTATAAACATAGTGGGTAATGGGTTGGATTGTAATGAATAGATATATATTCTTTCTAATTAATAAACATCATGGACGGTGGTACTTCTTTTCTTTTATGGTGATGTCTATAATTTCTCAAACATTGTAAATGTATTTGTCTCCATCCCTTCTTACACTATATAACAAAGCATACCCAGTTTTGGAATTGAAAATATGACTAGAGACTATGGTTTACTTTAAATTTAGTTTTATTGGCAAACTTCGTCGATTACTTGTGACTATAGTAACGAAAAATAATAGTATTGATGAACCCAATGAGTTAAAGATAATTTCTCACAAAATTTTTGAAAATACAACGCGCATCGTGCGGGATATCAGCTAGTAATAAATAATAAGGTGAAATCTGAACTGCATATAAGAACGTGAGCTAATTCCATGCTTCAAGTCTCATAATTCACATAGCTTAGATTTCTAAACTGTTATAAAAAAATAGGATTCCAGTTACAGTCATGGTCACAGCTACATCACGAGTACTACATGTAGTGATATTTCCTCTCATGGCTCAAAGCCACACCATCCCCTTACTAGACATATCAACAACTTCCTCAAACAGTGGCCTAAAAGTCACAATTATCACCACTCCATCAAATGCACCATTCATCTCTTCCAAAAATAATAAGCACTAAAACATCTCTTTCTCAATAATCACATTTCCAGGGGCTGAAGACTTGCGACAAGATTGTGAGAACACTGCTGACCTTCCTTCAATGGCCCTATTGGTTCCTTTTATAGAAGCCACCAAAAAAATGAAACAACCTTTTGAGGATGTTCTTAGAGACAAGATTGATGATGGGTGTCCTCCAATTTGTGCCCTATTGGTTCCTTTCGTAGGTTGGACACATGAGTCACGTCATTTATTCGGTATTTCATGTGTTGTTTCTCATGGGATGGGAGTGCTTTTTATGCCTGTTTCCAAATCTCCTTCTTTGAATGTTCCAAGTGTTACAGATTTGTCACCTTTGGATCCTGTAGATTTTTTAGAGCTGAATTTTCCATTCACTTTGAACAAAGGTGACATCCTTGATGTGCTTTTAAATGGTGATCCAAATTCTAGTAGAGCTTATAGATACTAAAGTAAATAGTTGGGGTGTTATATTTAACTAGAAGGATCATTATTCTTGAGGCCAAGCATAACAATATCAATTTTGTCAAGATTTTTAGTCTTCTTTGTAATGGAAGCAAGATGGAGCTTGTAGGCTGTGCAGTATTTGTCCACATTGGTACAGTTTGAAAGATTTTTGGCCAAGTTTGCAAGCTTCAATGCTACTTCTACTTTGCCAGCATCAAACTTCTCTTCGGCTAGACCAAGCAAAGTGATTTCTGTCATGCTTGAACTTGAATGTAAGAAGAAAATGAAGTTGGAATTAAGAACATATGTCAGTTGTGGGTTATATTGGAATTAAGAACGCATTTCCATCACATTGAATCTTTATTCTTCATTTTTATTTGAAATATCATTTCGATGGAAGCTTTTGGGTATTGCTTAAAAACACAATCACAATCACGAAGTATATTATCATCATTTGTTTAATCTTTTTTTTTTTTTTAACTCAAAACAAGATTAATTTTCTTTCAATAATTAAAGATACATCAGCCAACAATTGGAAGTTTAGGGTGTTCATTAGTTTTTACTTTATGTTGACTTTTATTGTTATGTTATTTATGATTATGTTAATGTGTATGTGTATTGTTATTAGTAACATGTTGCCCCCCCTCCCCCCACCCGTCCCCTAAAAAGCACTCATTGGTGATAAACATCATTGAAAGCAATAGATCTAACCGTAAGAAAAATCCTTATCTCAACAAAAGATATTTAATATTCGGCTAGAGTTTGTCCAAGTATAAGTAAAAGAAAACAATTCATTTAATTCATAGAAAGGTAATAAAACATAAAAAAAATGCAAGGGTGGGAGTTTATGAGGGGGGCCATCTATGGAGATGCATTGGCCTTATTAATATTACTAATTGGATGGCCCCCCAAATCCATTACCCTCCTCTCGGCAGCCTTCATATCGAAGAAGTCACCATAGGTGAATCAAACAGATGCCAAGGTGATTCACTATTTCCTATTCATTTTGGCAATTCTTACTACGTTTTTATCTTTGAAATTAAAACATCATTTAAAGTAGTCACAATTGCTGCCTCCATGATTTGTTTGGGTTCTACCCATATTTAGTAACTTTTTGTGCATCTATTGTAATAATTTTTTTGCTCATTAGTGACGTGCCACTAAATCATAAATTCCTCATTATATCTCTCTTAGCAATTTCCATATGCAAAACCCTTGTGGCTTTGGCCCTAATATACGTGGGTTCTCTCTATGAAATAGCCTCGGAGCATGTTTTTCTGTAGGGTAATCTCGCTTCATCTTCATCAAACCTTTTTCGTGCATTGGTTTGGATTGTATGCTTGTTTGCTTTCTATCATTTAATTAGATCCAGTATGTGGATGCTGAGCTACCATTATCAAACCTAAAGAACAAGGTATTTAAGGACAACAACACAAAGCTAAATTCTTCAGTTTTGCTCATATTTCAAAGCTTCTTCCTCTTGAGCCGCAGAAATCAACTCGTCAAACTGAATAATAAAGTGTAGTTTGGTGAGGTCTAACTATTTTGTAATTTTTTGTGTTCAAAAGTTTGTAATAAAAGGTTGTTTGGTGTCCTCCAGTTTGTGTTATCTCTAACTTTTATCTGGCTTGGACACTTGTCATGTCATTTATTTGGTATTCCACGTGTTGTTTCTCAAGGGATGGAAGTGTTCTCTATGGTTGTTTCTAAATCTCCTTCTTTGAATGTTCCAGGTATTACGGATTTGTCACCTTTGGATCCTATAGAGTTTTCTGTGCTAAAAATTCCATTCACTTTGAACATAGGTGACATCCCTGATGTGCTTTTAAATGGTGATCCAAATTCTAATGGAGCTTATAGAAGCAGAAGTGAATAGTTGGGGTGTTATAGTTTAATCTCTTTTTTTTAACTCAAAATAAGATTTTCTTTCAATAATCAAAGATTCATCAGCCAGAAATTGAAGGTTTTGGGTGATCATTAGATTTTTTGTTATGTGATTTTTATTGTTATGTTATTTATGTTTATGTGTATTGTTATTGATGTCACGTTGCCCCCTAAAAAGCACTCGTTGGTGATACATGTCATTGTTTGGTTGATTAGAAAGCTGTGGAAATTTTGCCTTCTTGGTATGTGGATTTTGTGCTGAGTTTGCCATGGAATTAGACCTGAAAGAGTTGAATTAGGTTCTGTCTGAGTCCTGACTGGTTTTTCTGGGTCCCAATATATATAAGAAACTTACAAAAAATGTTATTATTCTCTGTTTTCATTGGAGCAATTTATTTAAGGATGAAATTTTGTCTAGAACTCCTGATGTAAACATGTCTGACAAGTTAGCTTGGTTGATTTAAAGAGTAAAGCTATAATATTGATTCCTTTCTTTAGAACTATAATATTGATTTTTGCAAGCACCATTTTTTTCCCTCTAAAGGATTTTGTTTGTTTGTAGCTGCATATTTATTTACTTTTTCTTCTTAAATTCATTGGCATATGCTTGCATTTGTTTCACTTTTTAATCTGTGACATGGGCTATTTTAGTTCAGTAATTTTTGTTTCTTATTTCTCCTAGTTGCCCCATGCTGAATGTGTAGAAGTTTTGGACGTTGTTGGCGAGGACAAATTTTTGCACTGCAATAGGAGCATGCAATCCTAGTTTTGTAAAATTAAATGAAAAGAAGAAATTTGCAATAATCTGCACTTTTATTGCTCTCGTTGTGTATTATAAATTTCTTTCTGTAAAATATTTGTAGTTGATGGATTATCTGCTATCAATTGAAGATCTGTAAACGTGTTATTGCTGATCAGAATTATCTTTATTGAGGGTTCATTCAACTGCTAGAAATTGGCCAAACTCGACAGTGCAGAAGTGTGGATTAGTCCTGTAATTTCTAACATGCTGATATGTAGAGTTTCCGCAAACAATTAGGAACTGTGTGGCCTCTTTATCTTATAATTGGGATCCATTTATCATTTGATGATTGATAATAGCCAAAGAATATTGCAAAACTGAAATTATGAGGCAATAACTATTAGAACTAGAAGCTTTGATGAGGAATTTCACCTTGAGAGATTGAGACAACCCCTTGATGCCATTCTTAAAGACAAGAGAAAACAAGTTTTAGAATAACCTATCCACTACTTGTACAGCTGCTTTCTTTAGTCTTCTCTTCTGTCGTATAATTAGGACAGAGCAAGGGACCCAACCCACCCGACAACCCGGCGACCCAACCCGACCCGAGAGGTTTTGGGCGGGTCTGAAAATATTCGGGTCGGGTTTCGGGTCTAAATTTCGGGTTATTTTCAGTTTCGGGTCGGCGTCGGGTGTCTTATATATGCAAATTCTGAACCCGATTTTTTTTTTGAAAAAAACCCTACTCTTAGTTGGTCTCTCTCCGCCTCCCTTAGCTACTCTCCCAGTTCTATCTCTACTTCTGAATCTGTTTGAAGTTCTCATATATATTATTACAACAGTATGTGTGGTATGTTTTCTTAAATAAATAGAGCTGTGTTTCTTTAACTAAAGAGCAGTGTTTTTTTAAGGACTTATTTCGATTTTGTTCAGGTTTTTGTATTTCAAAGTTCCTGAAAGTGTTGGTAGTAAGAGGCTTGAGTCTGTAAATGAGAGAGAGAGAGAGAGAGAGAGAGAGAGAGAGGGGTTAATTTTATTAGTACACAAAAAAAAAATATTGAGTCTGTAAATGAGAGAGAGAGAGAGAGAGAGAGAGAGAGAGAGAGAGGAACTAACAGCTTCTGGTCATCGTCGATTTCGAGCTTCTTTTGGCACTCAGTAGTTGGGTTTGTGATGTTGAACTGCAAAATGAAAGAGAACAGAACCTTCGTGTTGGATGTGAGAGAATGGGGCGGAGTGGAGCAGATGCGACTGCAAATGAAGATGACACAAAAAGAAGAAGCAAAGCTTGTGCTTTCTTTAGGGTTTTGTATGATGCGCTTCGGAGAGGTACTATCTGGTTTTTTTTTTTTTTTTTTTTTTTTTGGGTTTTGGGTTTTTTCCCAAACCTTAACAAATGGAGTCTGGCTCTTAGAGAGATCAGACATCAATAGTGGACTTGGCAGTAGCAAGCCCATTTGGGTGATCCCATGCCATTATTATTTTTAAAAAGTCCAACCCGAGACCCGAAAAACCGATCCGATTACAGACCCGATTTTTCGGGTCGGATCGGGTTTCAGGCAGCCAAACCCGATTTCTATCGGGTTGGGTTTCGGGTCACAATAAACCCGACCCAACGTGACCCAATATTAGTCCTACGTATAATAATATAAAAGACCTCATTTATTTCTTCTTTTCTTTGTGATCTGGTGAGATAAATATTTTCCATGGATAACTTTGAATCGCATTGTTTTTAATATTTATGAAATTTATGCATTTGCTCTTTTTAATTGTCCTGTCAATCAATTTTTCCAAAGTTGAATACTGGCCTACTTGATATGTCAACTTATTGTTTGATATCCTATGGCTATCAATTTATTTAACATTTCTGTCCGAATCCATATGTATTTGAATTCTAGATCAATCTATAAACATGAGGTTTATTTAGATGAAATCCATTCCTAGAAACTGTTTTGTTTGTTAAATTATGTTATTTCTCTCCTCTCGAACTCTGCATCTCTAGTGAAGAATATCTCGAATCCACTATTGCGCTACCGACCCACCACCTCTGCGGCTTCTCTCCATAACGATCCTATGTGCTCTTTCTCAACCTCGATTTAGCTGTTGCTGACTGCAGTTCCCAATAAGTTCTTTCTCATTTTTTTTTTTTTTAATGATCTCTGTTTGGTAGCTGGGAAAACGAAGGAAAATAAACTCTGTTTTGTAGGATTTACAGGTTGTTTTGATCTGGGCCTTGTATTGTTGTAAAGCTATGTGTGTGGTTTTTTTTTTTTCCATGATTGTGATTTGTTACCTTATGCTATAAATATTTGTTGCCATAAAACCACATGCAGTGCTGGAAAGAATGACAATTGTAACTTTTTTTTTTTTTGACAATTGTAACTTGGTAGTCATTATATGTGAAAGTTTGATAAACATGGTATATGTGTCATGACAAAAAGTCATTTGTTGTCAAGAATTTGAACACTTGTCAAGAAGATGACAAATTAAAAGACACTTAACCACCTCCATCCTTGCTTTGTGGGATAGTTAATTATGGGCTAGGAATAACAACCAAGCACATTAAAGAGAACTTCTTCAAGGCAACATGCATTAGACATAGGGTGGTTCTTTTACTAGGATTGGTTTAAGAGAAATCTTCTTGTATGCAATTTAGTGATCTTCAACATTTATATTCAAAGTGGTTTTCAATTAGCTTTAACAAAGCTTTTATAAGAATTGTGTTCTTCGATTTAGTTCAAGTAAATTTAATCAAGCCTTAGTTGTTAGCAGCATAACTTAGGCCATAGTCTAGGGCCCCCTATTAAAGAAATGCCCTCAAATGTTGGGGCAATAAGGAGCAATGCTACGTACAAAAAGTAGTACAAAAAACATTTCATAACAATTGAGTTGACAAGTTTTTACAGGTTCTTATCTAGTCCCAATACTGATATCACTTTTTAAAATTTGTTGTCAATTTTTTTGTGTCTATAAAGTTTCTCAGGTAATAAGTGATTTTTTGTATTTTATAAAAAAATTTAATTTGTATATCTTTTCTTTTACTCTTAAGAAGGCCCAAAAAAGAAATTGAGTAATACTAGAAATATTACAAATTTTACCACATAAATCTTACAAATTGATGTATCACCAATCACAAGATATAATCCAGATATCCATTTATTATCTTGTTGAAATGTCATCAATCACATTCATTTTCAAGAGCCAACAATCATATTTATTATCACATCAATTTGTAAATATTTTGTAATAAAATTTGTAGTAGCTTTAACAATCTTTTTAGGTTATGTTTTCTCACTCTGTTTCTTGCTTTTCAAATTGGTAAAATATGCACACTTCATCAACTTCTTTATTTGTCTCCAGCACCATTGCCTTCGGGTATATATTTTTGGTCATTAATGACTCTGTCCCTAAAACTGTGTCAACAACAGCATATAAGGGGACCTTGTGGAAGCACGTGCTCCAATTAAACCAATGTACCGTGTGATAATACAAAGAAAACATTTCGAAGATTTTGAGACTAAAAAGTAAAAACTTGAGTGAATTACCTTGGCAAATGGCAAGTCAGTACAAACTCAAGGAGAGATTGATGCAGAGGAAATCATGAAAAGAGCATTTAACTAATGTTCATATTCGGTTCAGATCTCATTTATATGTTGGATTGGGCCAGAGCAACTTTATTTGCTGAGACGGATCATTGGATTTTTTAGTATGTGATGCTTATCAAAATTTTACAATATACCTAATGATCATTATGATGATTTAGAGTAACTTAATATAGCTCTTAAAATCCTATTGATTGATTTTGAAAAGGATACTGTCACATCATCAACCATTTAATTAAAATGCCATAAAATGATCCTAGGTAAATATTTAAATTTTGACAAGTCATAAATCCAATGATGTGTCCTACAAAATAAAGTTGCTTAGACCTGCTCCAATATATTCTTTCTATTTTCGTTTCTATAATTATTATTCTAAACTGTTAGAGACATGAAATCTTCAGAAAGAGACTGAGCTATTGAAAAAGGGAAAAGTAAATCCCTTTTACCAAAAATATTGTTCTTCTTTATTTTGGCTATTAATTTAATTAAATGCTTTCCAAAAAGTAAAAACTTAATTTTAAGGGTAAGGATTTGCTGCAAACTAAGTTGCAGTAACTCCTACAAAATGCACATGTGTCAAGTGGCCATTCGGTGAAAAATTCAATCTTGACATAGAAGATTTCATTTAAATATAAGCCTGGACAGGTGTCTATCTGAGGTATTGACACATGTGCATTTTTGCAGGAGTTGCTGCAACTTAGTTTGCAACAAATCCTTGCCCAACTTTTAAAGGGCACTAGGATTACTTAAGCATTTCCATCATTCCATGACTTTTTATTTCCAATTGGACGGAAAGCATACAGCATAGACAGTTTTAGTCCTAAATTTTTTGGGATAAGCTATTGACTTTTAGTAAAATTAGTTAGGGTCAGTCACATGTATTATAGGAAATGCCCAACGAATATTTGTATTGGATCCCTTCATAATAAAGTGACTAAATTTTATGTTGACTGTCAACCAACCACAATGCTCCTCCTTTTCCTGGGCTTAGGACCAACAGTGAACAAAATATATGACACTAGGTACTAGAAAAATGCATAATTAAATTGGGCAAAAAGCATAAAGTGAAAAACTGGTGAGCACCGTAAAAAAAATTTCTCCAATTTTTCTTCTCTCCTCTTATTCATTCTAAAAAAGGAAAATATATCACTCTAAATAACTATGCCACATTAGATGTTAAAATAATAATAATAATAATTAATTGACATATATGTGAGGTTTTTGAGTTATTTATTTCAGTTTTCAAACAAGAATTGAAATCAAGGCTCCAAGCTGATCTCTAGAGCATCTTTTAATTGTTTCTTGATGAAAGATATCTCTTAAACAAAGGTGAAATCATTTCATCAAAATAATAATAATAATAATAAGGTGAAATCTGAACTGCATATAAGAACGTGAGTTAATTCCATGCTTCAAGTCTCACAATTCACATAGCTTAGATTTCTAAACTGTTATAAAAAAACAGGATTCCAATTACAGTCGTGGTCATAGGCTACATCACGAGTACTACATGTAGTGATATTTCCTCTCATGGCTCAAGGCCACACCATCCCCTTACTAGACATATCAACAGCCTTCTCAAACTGTGGCCTAAAAGTCACAATTATCACCACCCCATCAAATGCACCATTCATCTCTTCCAAAAATAATAAGCACTAAAACATCTCTTTCTCAATAATCACATTTCCAGGGGCTGAAGACTTGCCACAAGATTGTGATAACATTGCTGACCTTCCTTCAATGGCCCTATTGGTTCCTTTTATAGAAGCCACCAAAAAAATGAAACAACCTTTTGAGGATGTTCTTAGAGACAAGATTGATGATGGGCGTCCTCCAATTTGTGTTATCTCTGAATTTTTCCTAGGTTGGACACTTGAGTCATGTCATTTATTTGCTATTTCACGTGTTGTTTCTCATAAGATGGGAGTGTGTTCTATGGCTGTTTCCAAATCTCCTTCTTTGAATTTTCCAAGTGTTACAGACAACCTTTGAATCCTATAGATTTTTTAAAGCTGAATTTTCCATTCACTTTGAGCAAAGGTGACATCCTTGATGTGCTTTTAAATGGTGATCCAAATTCTAATAGAGCTTATAGAAGCAGAAGTAAATAGTTGGGGTGTTATATTTAACTAGAAGGATCATTATTCTTGAGGCCAAGCATAACAATATCAATTTCGTCAAGATTGTTAGTCTTCTTTGTAATGGAAGCAAGATGGAGCTTGTAGGCTACGTAGTACTTGTCCACATTGGTACAGTTTGAAAGATTTTTGGTCAAGTTTGCAAGTTTGCAAGCTTCAATGCTACTTCTACTTTGCCAACATCAAACTTCTCTTCGGCTAGACCGAGCGGAGTGATTATGCTTGAACTTGAAAGTAAGAAGAAATTGAAGTTGGAATTAAGAACATATGTTAGTTGTGGGTTATATTGGAATTAAGAACGCATTTCCATCACATTGAATCTTTATAATTCATTTTTATTTGAAATATCATTTCGATGGAAACTTCTAGGTATTGCTTAAAAACACAATCAAAATCACGAAGTATATTATCATCATTTGTTTAATCATTTTTTTAAGTCAAAACTAGATTTTCTCCCAATAATCAAAGATACATCAGCCAGCAATTGGAAGTTTAGGGTGATCATTAGTTTTTACTTTATGTTGATTTATATTGATATGTTATTATGATTATGTTTATGTGTATGTGTATTGTTATTGGTAACAAGTTGCCCCCCTAAAAAGCACTCATTGGTGATATACATCATTGAAAACAACAGACCTAACCATAAGAAAAATCCTTATCTCAACAAAAGATATTTAATGTTCAGCTAGAGTTCATCCAAGCAGAAGTAGAAGAAAAGAATTCAATTTAATTCATAGAAAGGTAATAAAAATAAATAAAGAATGCAAGGGTGGGGATTTATTTCGGGGGGGGGGGGGGGGGGGCATCTTTGGAGATGCATTGGCCTCATTAATATTACTAATTGGATGGCCCCCAGAAGCCATTAGCCTCCTCTCGGCAGCCTTCATATCGAAGAAGTCACAATAGGTGAATCAGACAAATGCTAAGGTGTTTCATCATTTCCTATTCATTTTGGCAATTCTTACTACGATTTTATCCTTGAAATTAAAACATCATTTAAAGAAGTCACAATTGCTGCCTCCATGATTTGTTTGGGATCTACCCATATTTAGTAACTTTTGTGCATCTCTCGTAATCATTTTTTTGCTCATTAGTGGTGTGCCACTAAATTATAAATTCGTCTATATATCTTTCTTGGCAATTTCCATATGCACAACCCTTGTGGCTTTGGCCCTGATGTATGTGGGTTCCCTCTATGAAATAACCCTGAAGCACGTATTCTTGAAAGGGTACTCTAACATAATCAAACCTTTCTAACATAATCAAACCTTTCATACATTAGTTTGAATTATTAATTTGGTTGTTTTCTATCACTTAGTTAGATCACAGTATGGATGCTATGCTACTATTATTAAACCTTAAGAACAAGGTATTTAAGGACAACAGCACAAAGCTAAATTCTTCAGTTTTGCTTGTATTTCAAAGCCTCTTCCTCTTGAGCCGCAGCCATCAACTCATCAAATTGAATAATAAAGTGTAGTTTGGTGAGGTTTAACTGCTTTTCAAAAGTTTGTAATAAAAGGTTGTTTGGTGTCCTCCAGTTTATGTTATCTCTAACTTTTTTCAAGCTTGGACATTATGAGTCATGTCATTTATTTGGTATTCCACGTGTTGTTTCTCATGCGATTGAAGTGTTTTTTATGGTTGTTTCTAAATCTCCTTCTTTGAATGTTCCAAGTGTTACAGATTTGTCACCTTTGGATCCTATAGAGTTTTCTTAGCTAAAAATTCCATTCACTTTGAACATAGGTGACATCCCTGATGTGCTTTTAAATGGTGATCCAAATTCTAATGGATCTTATAGAAGCGGAAGTGAATAGTTGGGGTGTTATAGTTTAATCTCTTTTTTTTAACTCAAAATAAGATTTTCTTTCAATAATCAAAGATTCGTTAGCCAGAAATTGGGAGTTTAGGGTGTTCATTAGATATTATCTTATGTTTATGTTTATGGTTATGTTATTTATGTTTATGCGTATTGTTATTGATATCACGTTGCTCCCTAAAAAGCACTCATTGGTGATATATGTCACTGAAAACAACAGACCTAACTGTAAGAAAAATCCTCATCTCAAAGAAAGATATATAATGGTCGGATAGAGTTTGTCCAAGTATGAGTAGAAGAAAAGAATTCAATGTAATTCATAGAAAGGTAATATAAAATAAAAAAATAAAAATTGCAAGGGTGGGGGTTTATGAGGGGGGCCATATATGGAGATGCATCAACCTCATTAATATAATTAATTGGATGGCCCTCAAGAGCCATTACCCTCCTCTCAACAGCCGTCATATCGTAGAAGTCACAAAAGGTGAAGTAGACAGATGCCAAGGTGTTTCATAATTTCCTCTTCATTTTGGCAATTCTTACTATAATTCTATCGTTGAAATTAAAACATCATTTAAAGTATCCACAATTGTGGCCTCCATGATTTGTTTGGGATCTACCCATATTGAAGGAGTTTTTTTTTTTTTTTTTTTTGAGTTGGGGGAAGGTATTATTACAATGGCAGTATGATGAATTATAAGTACCACCAATAGACTAAGAACTACATTAGCAATGATTAGTGTAACCATGGAGGCCAAATTCAATTTGCCCCATGACATTAAAAGATATTCTATTGATAAAAATAATATTTTTATTCTCCATTATAAATAACTAGATGATATCCCGCGCGATGCATGGGCTACTTTACAATTTCATTTGAAATCATTTTTATGTATATTAAAATCTACATATAATACTTAATACTTATTTTTTTTGTATAAGATTTATGTTTGTCTACAACATTGTTAATTTTGAAACTTGATTTTCTTAATTCATATTTTCTTTAAAAAAATTGTATTACACTGTAAGATTATAATATATTATAATATTTACTATTAAAAGTAGATTTTATTTTTCAAATTGATTAAATGATTTTGAAATCTACAAATAAGAATTTAAAGTATATAATACTTTTATATCCTAAAATTACATAAATTTCAGCAACCTACAAACACTTTCTCAACCACTCTATTCTCACAACCAAATATGGAGACCTTAATCACAAACACCTAATTAATTATCTCAATGAAATTAAAGAAATCATTTGTAAGTACCAACATAAAGAGAATGTAATTAAACAAAGAGAAATTTGCTAAAAACACATTCATTTATCAAAATTCAATTGTGTTAGTTGGGCTTTCGTAACTTAAAAAAAAAAAAGTGAAAAACACTTTCAAATCACCATCGATTTTTGTTTTTATCACTATGGCTCATACCGCACAAAAATAGCAGTAAAATAAACTTACAAATTATGAATTCTAACACAATTTTTTTTTTTTTTTTAAATAGCTAACTTCATAAATAATCAATTAGAATTTTTCTTTTTCTTTTTCTTTAGTTCTAAAAAAATACATTTATAATTTTCCCACACCAAAATCTCAAACACCCGAAGACTCCAAGCAAATCATAATCTTCACAAAATCTACAATGTCTGACTTCAACATCAAAACCGTAAGCTACCGTCACTGAATAAAAAACGCAAGCTCCCTTCCGTAGTCATAGCCTACTCATACTGGTTATGATCAAATGATACTACAACGTTGGAGTTATGTAGGTGTCATTGAAGGGTTGAAAGTAAATGACTTTTGTCTAACTATATTTAAGATGGGATGGTATGAAAGGCTATGGACATGTGTATATAAAGGAGTAGAAGCGAAAAGAGTGAATGGAAATACAAAGAGTTTTTTGTGTGTGTGAGAGATGAAAAATCTTGAAACATTGAACCAAATGAAAGAAATAGTAGTCTTAAAACATTGAATAAATAATGTAACAAAAATAGTCTTGAAACATTGAACCAAAGAAAATGAAGAGTCTTTACTTTTAAATTTGTTCTTATCTCTAATGTGGCTTAAGGGTATTTCAATTCTCTTCATAAAGTGCGCCACATGGCAGAAACTCATGCTCTTGCGCATGAGGTCTCTGCTTTTATATATATATTGATGGGATTGCAATATTTACTTTATCTTTTTAAAATTCAATAATTTGGCGATTTACAAAAGAATCTCTTGAAAATCATCATGTTTTCAGCAGCCATCAAATTCATAAAACTGTCTCAAAAGCCAATACTTTGAAATCTCCTTTTTAATTGTACATGGTGTATTATTTCTCAAATACAAATGCAACAGAAATTGTTGTCAACCAATCCATTCAATTTGCCACTACCAAATAGATTGGTTGGGACCATTTCAAGTCCAAATTATTAAAGCCAGAAATGCATGACGAAAGAATAATTAATTGTCAACGCTTTGCGGCCGCTCGATCACCCATCACGGCGACGCTCGCATGCTTTCTCTCAGTGCGAGAAATGATATGGAGGTGTGTTGTACCTCGGGTGTGTGACTAGAATATGAGTCAATTTTAAGGAAATTACCAAGGGTAAGTGAAATCGCCACCAATCATTGGGTTTTTCTAAGGTGTAATTGGTCACCTGTCTCTATTTGATTTTATTACCAATCCTAGGTTAAGAAAAATGACATTTTTCCTAATCTAATTTGGATGGATAAAAATCTTGATTCTTGAGTTCGGAAGTCTAGTTACATGTGGGGAAGGTGTTAGGCACCCCACAACACCTGTCCAAGGACAGTCTTTTGTTTTGGTAAAATCGTAATTTTCAGACATTGGCAATTGAAAACAAGCTATTGGCATTAGCTTACGGGGCTTTAAACGTGTTGGGCTTTGAGGTTTGATTTTGGAAAGGGTATGGTCCCAATTGATGCTTTCTCAGTGCGTTTGGAATCGATGCCGAATTTCCATGGCGAAAATTTGACAGCATTTCGCCTTATTTTCGTGGTGAAAATCTGGCAGCGCTTTGCCTCAAGTGCATCATAGCACACAAAATGCTATTCTCACCAAGCTTTCGCTATGAGAATATGGCAACAGGGTGCCTCATTTTCACAGTGAAAATCCAGCAGAGTTTCGCGTTAGCACACCAGCAGGGTTTCACATCTGTGTATATGGCGCGTATTGACATGCTCGTACTAAGACGAGCCGAAGCCCTTCAAAGTGTCAAGTGTGTTAATGCGTGTCGCATACATAAGGAAACTAGTGTTACTGGGTGACATGGATCAGGACAATCACACCGCGATGATCATGCAGACTGTAAGGTTGAATTTATTCAACCATATGTTGGCTTGACAAATTTGCTTGTAATTTTAGCAATTAGATACTCTGTATTTAGGTGAGAATAATGTAAGGGTTGTGTGTGAAAGAGTGTGAAGAAATTCAAGTGTGTGTGCATTCAAGAGGAGCCTCGCGACTAGATCTCACGACTGACTCGTGACTGGCAAGTCGCCAAAGCGCCACACGTGTGAAGCATGCAGGAAGCTGAAGGGTCACGACAGCTGGAGCAGTACAGGACAAAAAGTACAGTCTAGCCTGGCAATTATCTCGCGACTCAAACTCGCAACTTGTTCCAGTCGCGAGAATGAGTCGCTCGAATGCCCTATTTTGCAAAAAAATAACTTTTCACATTCCTCACGTACCCTACTATAAATACCCTTATACCCACGAAATGTAGAGAGCTTCCAGAGAGAATTTTGAGAGAGAAACCTTAAAGAAAACCAAGATTGACTCATCCACAATCTTAGACTTTTGATTCTCCAAATTTCTCTACTCTCACCCTCTCCATTGACATGCCCTTGAGAGGTTTATTAGCCATATCCTTATCTCACCATACCCATATCAGTGAGGAGGTATTTTGGTACTTGGGAAGCAGTTCAGAGATGACCAATTCACTTGGTTGATGCAATGGGCTTATTGGGAGATCCAGAAAGCTAGAGAAGACACGGTTAGGCTTAACCAGTTGGTAGCAGGAGCTTGGAGGGCTCAAGTACATTGGGTAGACTAGGCTTGGAGGTCTTTGTTATTTGGGTACTCCAACTTTATTCTCTAGTGGATCATTTTACTGCTTGGAGGGCGGCGGTGAGGTTTTTCGCCGAGTTCTTCAGTTTCTTCTTCGATAACATGTGCCGATGTTATCTTTGTGTTTGCATCTCTCTAACCCTTACTCTTACCTTTTAATTGCTGTTGTGTTATGATTAATTATGGTGTAGAGTTGTTTATTTAATTGGCGTTTAGCTTGTACTTATCATTCTGCGCATATATTGTTTGAGTATAAGCTTGTGTTGGTTAATTTGAAATTAGGGGTCTAAACATTCATTAGTGTTTTACACACTAATTGAACTTTTACACACAATATAGCATGAATATGCATCTACAGCAATCGCCTTGAGCACATACCCACGCTACAAGGTCAAGACTCTCACAACAAGATAAGGTCACTCATGTAGTCACGAAAGTCCATCAACAAAGTGCACAATCACCCATAGACAAGCAGATATAGATATACATATATCATGCACAATGCAACCACACAGAGCAAGAAAGTAAATTAGACATTGCTAATGTTCCAAGGGTATGGCCCAACAAAGTACAGGAAATGTAAAACAGACATTGCCATACCTAGGGAACGCAGCCCAAGCGAAGAGCAGGAAAAGTAAAGAGGGTACATGGAGGGGGCCCTAATACATTCTCTAGAGAAGAGGCTAAAGGAGGGAGATAGAAGGACATAACCACTCAGGGAGGTTAGGCCTCTAATCTACTGAACATTGCCTTTTTTGGGATTGCGTCTTCTTGCCTACATCATTGCCCTTTTTGCCCGCGCATAGGAGGTCATGCCCTCTTTCCAAGCGTCCTCGCTCCATGCGTGTACATGCAACAAACAAGGAGACAAGCCAGGAGACAAGCCAGCAAACAAGCAAAGAAAGAAACAAAGGAGATAGGGAGAGCATGCAAAGAACATACTAACAAAGGGAGCCAAATGGGGGCAAACAAGGCATGCTAAGCATATGAAAGGGTATGCAAGCATGTTATCAAACAAAAGAGGGTGTCCTAAGAGGACAAATGTAGGTTTGGATCGAATGCCCATAGTTCCATTAGATTAGAGTATGGACGACACACAGACTTGTGCATGAACATGTAGGCAAGCGAGCAAAGAGAAAGCATAGAAGCAAAGAAATCCAAACGGGTGGCACAAAGCAAGCAACATTGCATGGGGCGGAGAAAGGGTATGCATCAAGCAAACTGGCATCACGGGGATGCATCTCACAAATGGTTACACCCCAATAGGCCACGAGGGAGATGGATGTAACCACACAAGAACAAGCCCACAGGGGACACAAAACATGGCAAAGCCTAGATCTTGAGAGGCAAGCATAGACATAAAGCATAGAAGCAAGCAAACATACACATGCATATAAGGAAATGATCCAAACCCTTTAATATAGGCCTAGGTATATGGATGTAGACCTAGACCACGGGATCTAAATCTACACCCCACCAATAAGGGCCAAAACACAAGAAAAAGAGACATCAACAAAAAAAAGGGCTATAGAAGCACATAGCATAGAAACCAACATATAGATCTAAGCACACAAGCATGGCGTGGAGCACATAAACACATAGATCTAACCATAAGCATGACACGGGGCCCATAGAGGCATAGATCTAAACATAGGCACGTAAATCTAAGCATAAACATGGCAAAGAAAGCATAGGCATGTAGATTTAAGCTCAAGCATGGAATTTAGACATATCCTAGCCCAAGAAGGCTAGGTCAATAACATCAAGAGATAAATCATGGAAAAAGTAAGGGAACATGCTATAAAAACCATAAAACATGCTAGGAAGCAAAATAAAGAAAGAACATGCTAGGAAAAGCAATAAAGCATATTATTGAACAAGAAAAAGCTAGAAAAAGCTATGAAAAGAAAAGGGTGTAAATTGTAGCTAAAAAGCCACATCCACACCTCTAATCCTTAAATCCAAGGTATGGAACCAAGGAAAGGAAGATTGGATGCAAGAACATTACCTTGTGATTGTGGAGAAAAGAGAAGAATCAAAGGTGTTTGGATGTGTTTGGGAGAGAAATTAGAGAAAAAAGAGAGAGGATCTGCCTAGAAAACTGCCCAAAATCTTCTTTTTTTCTGCAAAATAAGGGGTCTGGAAGCATTTATGGCTAAAATATGACCCTTCAACTTCCGTCAGCCCTTGAGTGGCCGTCGGCCACCACCGATGGCCACACAAGGGCCGCCGAAACTACTGATGTCAGCTCTGTTGACATCAGCAATTCTAGCTTTTTCGGGTCCAACTTTGGACGCGTAAGATTAAGCTGATATTGGTGTCCCTGGAAAGCTCTGGATGTCTAGTTTCCATAACACTAAAGAAATTGGAAATCTGACAGTCGGATTAAAAGTTATGGCCTCGAGAAGCATGCTGATGCGCTTTGCACAATTTTCTAGATATCTCATCTGTTTTAACTCCGATTTCGACCCACGAATAGCCATTGGAAATGGAATTTGATAATATCACAATGGCACTAGTCCCAACCCGTTCTGATGGTTGGATCAAAATTAGGGTTTCTAGTGCCCCCGAGAGTTACCATTGGGTCAAATTAGGTCAAAGTTGACAAAAATCTCCGAGTGGCTCAGGTTTGATGTAAAAGCATGAAAAATGTCGTTTCAAGAGGACTTTGACCTCGTTTGACTTTCGGTCCACCCAGGGTTGACTAGGGGCATTTTAGTCAATTTGACCAGAAAAGGCACTTCGAGTACTCCAATGCTCGAACAGTTTGCGCCATGTCAATTTAGATGTCTCCGCATCCCCTTGGAGAAAAGATAATATTTTGGAATTTTCAGGGTCCAGCACGCAAATCGAGAGTGGACAAAATATGGTATCTACATTAATTATCCATATTTCAATGCACAGCCTTGTCAACTTATAATTATTGGTTAAAAATAAACAATGAAGGCTTAAGGTTAAGGGTATTTCTTTGAAACCAAAATCATAGTTAAGAAGTATTATTATTTTTAATATTATGTTGAAGTTTATTGTTCTTTTGTTTATGATTATGTGTATTGTTATTAATAGTAAGTAGTCACAAACATGCGCAATGCACATGAAAGTTTAATACAAAAATGGTAAAACAAATTCTGTAGTACCAAAATTAATATATATACACACACACAATATTTCTCAAGAATGCAAAGGTAAGTTAAGAAAATAGTCATTTCTTAATAATAATTATTTGGTGAAAATGCACTTTTGGTCCTTACATTTTGGGCCGATTCTCGATTTGGTCCCTAAATTGATTTCGCTCCTAAGTCAATCCTTGATTTTAGAAAATAGATTTTATTTTAGTCCCTGCCGTCAACCCAGTAACAGAAAAATCTGAGGTGGCAAACGGAATGCACTGTATACACAGTAAATGCTGACGTGACTAATAAAATAATATTGAAAAATTTTATTTGGCATTTATTAAATGCCACGTCAACATTTAAAATGCCACATCAGCATTTAAATTAATTAAAAAAAAACTAGGTCAAAAAATTTTAAAAAAATTAATCTAATTAAAATAAATAATTTAATAATATTTAAAAAAAAAAACAACAACAACGTTGAATTATTTTCTTTTTTTTCTTTTCATTATTTTCAGAAGAATAAGGGTAACATGTTCTTCATGTTCTTTGGGTTGCCTAGAAAATTAAAAAAATCTAAGATTTTCTTTTCTTTTCTTGTATTTTCTTAGCAAAAAAAGATGCAAAAATTCATACCAAATCCCTACCCTCCACCAAATCCTCCACCATCAAACCCACATGAAAAAACCAACCCAGAAAAATCATCAAACCTCCAACCCAGAAAAATCATCAAACCCACATGTAAAAACCAAACCCAAAAATTTAAAACAAACCAACACCTATAGGGAAAAAACAAACCCAGGTCAAAGAGAGAGTTCTCTGGACTGGAGTCAATAAGGATATGCACAACGACATGAAGAGAGTCCCTAAGGAATTCATGGACTCGATCAGGAAGAACAAGGCGAGTTTCTGGGTAGATCGAAGAAAGAGTTTTGTTTTATTTGGCCATGGGTGTCTGGGTTTGGAGCTTGGTGTCTTTTGCCATGGATCAAAGAGGTCTGAGAACCATTGATCTGGGCTTTAATACCAAATCGGTGACATTCGGTGCCTTAGGAGGAAGAGCTTGTGAGCGAGCACGAGGTGTGGTTGTTGAGTTCCCTCCTTGCTATCCATGGCAGCTGTCAACTTGATGGCTGACTCACTGAGTCTTGAACGAGATGGGTTTTCTTTCTTTTTGGCCTTTTTGATTTCTCTCTGCCTCTCTGTGTAGGGATTTTGGAATGGTTCTTATTCTGATCTTACACTAGGGAAGGGAAATTAAGAAATATATAATAAAGTAAAAATAAATATTAAATTGAAGTTTTTTTTTTTTTTTTTTTGTTTAAATTGTTTGACATGGAATTTTAAATTAATTAGATTTAAGGTTTTTCTTTAAATTTAAATTTTAAAAAAAAAATTTCCGAAGTGGCTTTTTTTTTTAAATTAAAATGTTGACGTGGCATTTAATAAATGCCAAATAATTTTTTTTAATATTATTTTATTAGTCACGTTAGCATTTACTGTGCACACAATGCATTCTGCTTGCCACCTCAGATTTTTTTGTTACTGGTTTGACGACAGGGACCAAAATAAAATCAATTTTCTAAAATCAAGGATTGACCTAGGAGCAAAATCAATTTAGGGACCAAATCGAGAATCGACCCAAAATGTAGGGATCAAAATTGCATTTTCGCCTAATTATTTATAACATTTTGTACATCGTTAAAAGGCATGTTAGTAATTGAAAATTATTCTTTTAGTTTTAAACTAACTTTGTCAAACCCAAATTATTTTTCTTCCTACAATCCAAATCTCCCGAAACGTATCTCAAAAAATAATAAAACACAAAAAAACTACGATTCAAAACCAAAATACAAAAAGATTTACTTCAACACCACTTATATGAAATTAAATCAAAGTTGGAATAAGTGGTGAGAAGAAAGAATTGTGGGAAAAAAATTTAGTATATTATGGGATCCTTATTCTTTTTCTCACCAAGAATATATCATTAGGAAATATAATTTATGTTGTGTGCAAAATTGCAAGAATGCATAACTAAATTCAAAATTTTTAATAACACTTTGAAGTAATGCAATAGAAATATGTGGCTGATCCCAAGGAGAAGTGTTGGTTGTAGCCTTATATATGACAATTGTAACACTTTTTCCTTAAATAAAAAAATATTATAAAAAAATCCTAGAGTACAAATCAGAAGGGGAAAAAAGGTAGAGGAAAGTTTTTGAAAAAAAAATTGTGTAAATAATGTCATAAACTAATCCAACATGTGAATAATCGTACTTAGAGATCTAGGAACGTCGTATAATAAAGACATAACAATTTGTTGCTAATTTGTCAAACAAGATAT
This sequence comes from Notholithocarpus densiflorus, assembly GCA_030021035.2. Classification (NCBI taxonomy): domain Eukaryota; kingdom Viridiplantae; phylum Streptophyta; class Magnoliopsida; order Fagales; family Fagaceae; genus Notholithocarpus; species Notholithocarpus densiflorus. Next base: position 397,491 of record JARYZH020000113.1, on the reverse strand, counting down.
TTAAAAAAGGTGAAAGGAAACAACATAAAATTAATTTGGGTAGACCATCTTCTTCAATTGCAAAAATTGTTACTCACCATTGTATTGTTTTCCAAATAAACTAAGACCTAACAAGAAGAAGAAGTAAGATATATTATAATTTGATTTTTCCCCTCAACTTAGGTCAACAATAAACACCATTAATTAAAAGCATTCAATATTGTAAATAAAATGCCAAAACAAATACTTGCATGATGGATCATATAAAAAATTAAGTAAGGATAGGATAATGAGGATACAAACCTCTTGTAGATCTACAACATGCTTGATTTGAGCTCATCCTACAAGGCAATTGTCAAGTTATATCATTTCCATCATCAAAGATTAAACAAGATTAGTGAATACCTTTTTATATACATTATTTATATATATATATATATATTTGTTGAGAATATAGACATTATTTATATTGATTTCACTGTTCAGTTATAAACAACATAAATCAAGGTAGATGAATATGTAAAGGCAAAGTTTTTTTTTTTCACTAATTTCAATGTTTAGTTACAAACATTCAAATTAAAATAGATGAATGTGTAAAGGTAAATTTATATGTATAATTAAAACCACCAAAGAAGAATGTGTAAAGTCAATAAATTCATATTGTAAGAAGAAAAAAAATTTTAACTAAAAAATTGTACATTACACTAGCTTTTTTTTTGAGGGCCTACATTACACTAGCTAGTGAAAGAAAAGTGTGCTGACTTGGTTACATCTGGGCCGTACTCGCGGACAAATTGTGAGATAAAAGAAGAGGGATGTTGGTGAGGGGAGCTCCACCTTTGGCTTGTGCCAATAGCGTGATCACCATTGGGGGAAGAGAAATGCACAATTTGGCATGGACACCGGCACTACCATGAAAGGGAATTCAATCTCTATTGATCAGAGGTTGTAAAACACCCCACATTGGTTAGTACCAAGCTGGATTACTACCAGAGATACGTACAACGCCCTCAGGGTCCATGCAGTCCCTTTCCTTGTTGATGTTTGTCCCTCACAATGTAATATTAGAGCTGCCTTTCATCCCAATATCCTGGCAGAAGCATTTTTTCTCTCTCCTCCAGCCATGATATAGTATAGTAGCTGTATTAGCATTTGTGGGGGAGAAATGAGAGTGAGACAACTGTTACTATACACCCAGCAGCATTCCTCGTACTGTAAGAGGAGAATGTTGCTAAGCAAAGATGGTGGAGAGGTAGGAAATCTTGGTAGGAAAGAGAGGCAAAATGATAGGTTTTTGGGAAGAACAACACCTTGTGTAACCTTAAACTTTCCATATTATTACATATCTTTCAAGAGTGAAGGATACTTTGTCCTTCACTCACAGTGGTTTTTCATTCCTTACACAGGGTTTTCCACATATATCCTTCTTGTTCTTTACTTTCTTTATTCTACCATTGTCTTCCTTTTCATGTTTTGGTGTTAAAGTTTACATTTTTATTGTTCACCAAGTTTGACACCAAAATGTACTGTTAGGCTTTAGGTCACACTCATTCGAGTTGTCTTAAGATCTAACCTGCACATGCTACTTGTCAAAAAAATTAAGGTTAAAATGCAAATTGCATCCTTTAAGTTTGACTAAAATTCATTTCAGTCATCTTACTTCACTTTCGTTAAATTGGATCTTTTAAATTTCAAAGTTATTCAATTCAAGCCTTTTGTTCAATTTCATTAAAATTTTTCCATTTAAAAAAAGTTTTTTACATGAAAAAAAGAATCTATAAAATTAATAAAAATATTTTTTAGATTTTTTATGTGAGAAATTTAAAAAAAAAAAAATCATTAGTTAATTGCATACTTAACCTCATTTTTTAAATATAATTAGAAGGAATACCTGAATTGAATAAATTTGAGACTTAAATGACTCAATTAATCGAAAGTTAGGTTAGAGGGCTAAAATGAATTTCAGTCAAACATTAATGGTACATTTTGCATTTTAGCCTAAAATTAACTTTTCCATTCTACACCATTTTATCTCATCCATTCAAATATTTGGGGTTTTTCTTTGGTCCCACTAAGGGGTATCACATTATTTTATCATTTATGTTAATGATTTTTTTTTTTTTTTTAGAGTTTTAACCTATAGCGTCTACTCATGTTGATAACTCTTTATCATCAAAGAACCCACGGTTAATGATTATTCTTGTTACACACACACACATATATATACTCTCTTAACACATTTAAATTCAATCAAATTTATCGTATATTTCATAAAATGGTCCAAACACAGCTATTGTGTATCATTAAAATTTTTCGTTCAATGCCCAAAAATACAATAATAAATTCTTCATCAATTTGTTAAAAAAATTTCTCTATGATATAATTAAAATTTTGGAAAAAAAAAAAATTCATGCTTAAGAAATGCCTATATAATCTATTTTAATATTATGATATTTTGACTTGAAATATGATACTTTGCGATTATGCTGTTAATTTTAGACTTTGATCATTTATAGGGATAGATAATCAACTGTTCGGCACTGATGTCAAGAGCGGTTCATCCCATTCCTATTCTTTTTAGGTAGAGATTTAGCACTCTTAGGGAAAATTTGATATATGCAGATTTTTGGAATAATTTTGTGCAAGTTTTGACATGATAGTTTCCACTTATGTACTTAAGTCAATAGAAGTATGGGTTTAGGTCGTGACAAACCATCCAGCTAGTTCAATTAATTAATGGCCTGTTTGGATGGAGGAGGGAAAGAGGGAGAGTAGAGCAGTGTTAGCTAAAAATAAGCTAATTTTGTGCTAAATCTACTCTACTCTACTCTACTCTCCCTCCCTCCTTCTCAATCCAAACGGACCATAAGATTCGATACTTGAACCTAAAAAATTGGCAAACATTGGACTAACGTGTTGCTAACCAAAATCACCACTAGCTACAATGTCAACCCAACTGTGACTAGCACTGTAGCTTAGTAAAATAACTTTTCTTTGGAAATCTATCCTTACGTGAGAAATTGGTTACATATGCCCAATACAGGTTTTCTCGATGAACTTTTCTTTGGAAATCTATCCTTATGTGAGAGGTTGGTTACATATGCCCAATACAGGTTTTTTCGAGATTCAGGGGTTAGCGACTATTCGTTGTAACAATGGCTTAAGGGAATGGAAAGACGAGGTAAGGAGCCGTGGGATTGTGAAAATTGAACCGTTGCTGTCAAGACTTAGGATCAATAATGGAGATGCAAGGATTTACCAATGGTTTAGAGAACACAATGAAAAAGTTTTGTTTGAGTGTTAGCGAAGGTCTTGGATTGACACTTGATTTGGACCCAAGGGAACCATTAGGACGGGTTGGAGGTTTAATTTTATCTTTTGCATCATTAAATCAAGTTTTCAACTAGAATTTGGATAAAAAATTTTAAATAAGCTGATATGAATGTTCTAATGTCGTTTTTAACCTTTACATTTCCACAAAACAAGGATTTCACCTAACTTGAGAGTGTAGCAAAAGGGGGTAGAGAACATAAGAAAGGACTCCCAAGTTAAAAACGATCCAAATCTATCACTTAGAAATAAACCAAGTCTATGTTATGGAGTAATAATCCATTACAAATTTATTTTTTTAATGTCAAGTTTTAATAAATAATGGTAGCTAAACTAACAAACTACATAATGTAAATCCGAAGAAAGACATCTACTATTCCTTTGCCCTGGGGAACGTTGAATTTCACCAATAAGATTAATAAAATTCAAATAAATGAATAAAATATTATGAAGGCTATGTTTGAATCAATTGAAAATATTTTACAGCCTAACATGTGTTTGGGTCAACTAAAAAATCCGATCAACCTAAAATCATTTTCCCTTTAACTGTAAAATAGGGCCGGTTTTGGTGTGAAATGAAATACACTTTTGGCTATGTTTGGTTCAACGTAAAATGTTTTCCGAGTGCAAAATATTTTTCAGAAAAGAAAATCTTTTTAGGTGTCTAGTTGCATTCCGAAAAATGCTTTGGAAATTATTTTCAGGTGTTTGGTTGTGTTCCTAAAAATGCTCTAAAAAATACATATGTTCTATTAGTTTCTCACATTTCCCAGCTTCCGCGAGAGGTTCATGGGTCGATGGTTCGATCTGGAGGCAACAGCATCGATGAGTTTCAGGTGGCGACAATAAGATCAGTTGTTTGATATAGAGGCGGGGGTGATCCAATTGATCGAACCACCATGACTACCCAACCACTAATGACAGCCTCCATGACCACCCACCCAACAAGATCTCATTGTCACCAATAAGATTTATAACATTCAAATAAATGAATAAATATTATGAAAATAAATGTAAATCATTTGTATTGTAAAATTTTTTTGCTTTGAGCAATTAAAAAAAAAGGGCAAGCACCCACAAGACACAAAATTGAGCATGGTTTGATGATTTCTATGACTATATTCTTTTTTATCTAGTGGGCTACAAAGTTCTTCAATTCTGTTCACGTGCAATGCAAATCAAAATCCGCTATCAACAATATTGATTACAATCACTCTTATAAACTCTCACAAATATAAACTAACCCTAATCCTGAATACACCAAAAGTGCTCTACACTAATTCATTAGAAAAGATTTTTTCTTCTAATGTATATTTTAACCCCAAAAGAACTAGTAAAATATAAAACCCAAAAGAACTAGCAAACTACTATATATCTAAAGAAACTTATTCTATTTTCTTCTAAGAGTCTTCTTCTCTCTATAAATGAGAGGACGTTTTGGGTCAAAACCATCGAATCATTTACTAGATTATTATAGTCCAATTCCTACTCCTTGTAGACAATAAATACTATATTACTTCCTTAATAATGAATAAACTTTCTTTCCATATTAAAAATGTTTAAATAGGTAACCATGCCCCAAAAAAAAAATTTGAGTTAATTTCTTACACCTTGATTGAACTAGACAAAAATTTGTCTTCTAATTCTCGCATAAGAGTATATTCCAACCTCAACTACCAAACTCTTATGAGAGTGTTTGTCTCCTCATATAGGACATATTTGGTAAAAACCTATATATTCAGTTTATACTCCTATTCTTGGCGGAAAAAGAAAATATTAAAATATGTTTATTTGATAAGCAATAAATTGTCCTTCCACACAAAACTAGAATCAACTTCAAACAGCTTTATTATTATTAAATAGTCAAGGTTTTTCTAAATCTATTTAGTCAGGTTAATTTTTATTTAAGTTGGCATGTTTGAAAAACAATTTCGAAAGTAAGACTTGGACTCAAATAATGATCAATAAACATAATGAAATGATTTTAAACGAGCTAAACTCAGTCAACTCGATTTGTTTATAGCTAAGTAACACCAAAGAATACATCTATGAGTTAAAGAATCTTGGTATATGCCAACCCCTTATTGTAAGAAGTAAGAAAGAACTAAGGATGTTATAAAAAAAAAAAAAAAAAAAAAAGAACTGAGGACCAAAAGAAACAAGAGGTAAGTGACCAAAAAGTTTTAAGCGGGGCCGGGCCCATGTATATGTGACTCAGGCCAAAAAATTTGAACTCCAAACAGTGCCCTTAATTATAAATTATATTATATCATAATTACTGGCACAAAGAAACTAGAACTTCACTTTTTTTCGAAAATACTAATTATTTTAACACACATAGGAAGAGTAGAAAAAATCTTAAAGAAACTAATAATAATGTATATTCAAAAAGACTTAACTCATAAATGCACAGTACATAATACAAAAAGACGAAGGGTAATAGAAGACCTTTAAAACAATATGTTAAATAGCAATAAAGCCTTCATAAATTAAATACAATAAAATAAGTATATAAATATTGGTTTAGTATAAATAAAGAATAGTAGTGAAATTATTCATCTATAATATCTTTAAAAATAATTACAATTTTTATTTTAATAATCAAGTCATAAGATAATTATTAATTTTAAATCATGGGCAAAATCTAGTTTGTTAAAACATAACTAACTACCAAATATTAACTAAAGAGGTATAATTTTATCTTCTTTATCATCCAATCAAGTTTCTTCTTCAACCCTCCCTGAGTCCCTAATTATTGAGTCTTTAGAGATACCTTCTACAAAATATACACTTTACTCAACTTAACTCATTTAAATAAACAAGTTCTCAATTCAAACTCTTAGCTAGGCTCAGCTCATTTTATAACCATGCCTTAGCTTTTTCAAACTAAATAACAAAAAGAAAAACATAAAGATGCATATAAGAGAGATAATTACAACATGCTGCTAACCTTGCAGCTCGAACCCTTTTCCCCCCTAAACCCTCAAACACTTTGTACATGGGGAAGTGTCAATATAGCTACAAGGCCCTTGGCAATTATCTCTAAAGATTAATAAAGTCTAAAAAAATAAATAAAATATTACGTAAATAAATGTAAACCATTTGTATGTTGTAAACAATTTTTGTTGTGAGCAATGTGCAAAACAAAAGAGACAAGTATATCAAGACACAAAATTTAACATGGTTAAACAAATTCTGTGACTGTTCAGGTGCAATGCAAAATCAAATTCCACTAGTAATAATATTGATCATAATCACTCTCACAAATATAAACTAAGCTTAATCCTTAATATACCGAAAGTGTTCCACAGTAACAAATTAGAAGGAATAAAAAAAACTATATTTTAACCCCCATAAGAACTAGCAAACTAATATGTATTAAAAAAAGTTCATTCTATGTTCTTCTAAAAGTCTTGTCATCTTTGCAAATGAGAGGACCTCTGGGTCAAAATTATTAAACTCTTTTTTCCTGATGTTTCTATTGTAAGCATCCAAAGTTCAAATCTCCTATCTCTCTCAAAAAAAAAAGAAAAAAAAAGGTTCAAATCTCCCCCTTCATTGAAACTACTTAACTCACTCCTAAATCTCCCCCTTTTATAGGACTACCTATATATTTAACTCACTCCTTTATCTTGGTAAAAGAAGAAGAATAAAGTATTTATTTGACAAAGAATCAATTTTCATTCAAAACAAAAAATAATTAAATAAAATTGGAAGCTCAAATAGAAATTTGAATCAATTTCAAACAATTTCGTTATTAATATATAGTCAAGGTTCTTATAAATCTATTCGTTTATTTTGTTGAAACTGAAAAAAATTTGAATAGTATCAAAATGTGCAGTGAGACTCATGAATAATAGCAAAAATAAGCTGAATAATAAAATAAATTGGCAAAAATAATTTTTGTTAAAGGAAAACTTAGACTCAACTTATTACATCAGTTCAATAAACACAATCAATTAAAGTTTTAAACTAACCAAACTCAATCAACTCAATTTGTTTTTAGCTAAGTAATACCCAAAAAAATGCATCTATGAGTTAAAGAATCTTGGTATTTTCTGATTCTCCCCATCAATAATGCCAATCCCCAATAGTAAGAACTAGGGAATATAAAAAAAAAAAAAAAAAAATGAAAGAGTTAAGGGATAAGTGACCAAAAAAGTCTTAAGCAGGCCCACATGTACATGTGACTGGGGCCATAAATTTTGAACTCCCAACGGCACCCTTAATTATGGATTATATTATCCACATTATTAAGGCCCATATCTTTTTTCTAATCTCTATTTATAGTAAAGTATTACTAACTTTTAATAATGAATTTAGTATTAAAAGTCAAAGAAAGCAATAGAAATATTGGAAAAGAATAAACTTGGAAAGAAATCAAGAATCCGTAAAAGAAAAGAAAAAAAGATAGCCTGGCGCAAGGAGCAAGCAAAGTAAACCGCGTTGAGCTCAGCATTAGCAAATGCATTATTATTATGGCGTGTACTGTGGCGATGTACTTTTCGTGTCAATAACTCTCACGCGGTATCCCCAATAAAAAAGACCTTTAGACTGACTGTACCACCGTGGACCACCAATCATCGGTTATAACACCACGACCTAATCCAACTAATATTTGTATGTTTCTCATTGGCCAGTCAAACACCCAAAATCAGTGGTGGAACCTCGCAACTACCAAAACACAACAGTCTATAATCAAAACCAAATTTAAATTCCCAATTGAATCCAAATTTATGATTAGTTTAATATAATTTTCATGAAACCAAACTTTGTAATCTAAGTATTTGAATTTAATTTTAAAAAATTAAATAATTATAATCATATGATTGAATTTAATTACGAAACTGAAAACGAGTTAAAGATTCAAATTTCATGGCTCCCAATAGAAATTATACCATAAAATCTCCTATATTAAAAAATAATGTCAAAATTTAAGCTAAAAAGCATTGTAACTAACAACTAAAAACTCACGTGAAAAAAAAAAAAAAAAAAAAAAAAAAAAAAACACATAACATCAAAACATTCACGAGATTTTCATGAAACCATTATTAAGCAATAAAATCCAAGCGAACCTAATCCAAATTCCAATCCTATTTTTCAGAGAGGGACAAACACGAAGATTAAAGATGGAAAGAAGAGAAAGGAGTTAACACTTGAAACCGTATATGTACAAGTTCAATTAAACTAGGTCAATGCATTAACTAAAATCTCCGATTCCAAACGTTAGGACTTAGGATAATGAAGATTCAGAAATCTAAACTATCAGAGAGGCCTCTCTAACCTTGTTTCATCATATTCTTGAACTCTTCGAAATTGACATGTCCATCACCGTCCTTATCGACCGAACTAATCATCTTCGAACACTCGACGAGCGTACACTTCTCTCCCAACCGCCTCAGAACCTCGTGTAACTCGTTAGCGGAGATCAACCCGTTCTTGTCGAGGTCATACAAATCGAAAGCGTCACGAAGCTCCTTCGTAGATGACTCCGACGATGATCCTCCCATGTGAAACTCGGCGAACTCGTCTAGACTGATAAAACCGTCGCCGTCCTTGTCAATCTCTGACATTATGCGACTCACCTCGTCGGAAGTCGTTCGAGAACCCAACGCATGAAGAATATCCTTCAACTCGTCGCGCGAGATCTTGCCGTCTCCGTTTTTGTCGAACTTGTTGAAGATCTTCTTCACTTCGTCCGTGGTACCCAGAGAACTGCTGCTACTACGCTTGGAGTTTTTCGCAGCCATGGGAGAGACAAAAGAAAGAGATTTTTTTCTCTCTAGGGTTTCTTTTGTGTTTTTTCTCTTTCGCAAACCCAAGAGTTTTTATAGTGTCGTTTACAGTGTGTGGCTTATGGTTTTTATATATCTTTCACGCGGTTTAGTAAAACGCGTTTGAAGGTAGGGTACCGAATTAATAACTAATTAATGGTTTTACTTTTTGCACTAAAGGACCGATCACATGTGTTCCAGGTAGTTAGCGTGGGTTTTTTTTTTTAATTAAAAAATTAATTAGTTGGGGAGACAATGGGATGTGAACACGTGTTCTTATTAAGTGCACAAAAAATTTCACATGTGCCAAGTTATAAATACCAGATTTCGTTTGTAAAAAATTAAATAAATTATAGATTTTTTTTTTTTATGAAAAAATTTTGGTTTGTTGAGTCATGACTATTATGACTATTAATAGAGTTGTTTGGTAAAGAGTAGTGACAAGCTGTCTTATGTACGTTCATCGTTAACAGCACTTTTTACTTATTATTATTATTATTATTATTATTATCACTTGCACAGTGCAAACACGCTGAATGCACCGTGCAAACACGCTGAATGCACGGTACCAAAGCACTGTAGCGGCATTGCGGCTTTTATATATAAGAAAAAGGGCTATTGGTCAGTGGTTGTTGGTGACAAATAAGAGGTTGATGAGTTTTGAGGATTAGAATCTGGTGGGTATTGTACCGGCTGCAATAGCAATGAATGATTGAGATTGAAAGTTACAAAAAGTAACTTTCAATCTTAATTATTAAATAAAAAATTATTTTTAAAAAATTAAAAATTAAAAATGTAAAAATAATTTGTGAAAAAAGTGGTGTAATTGCATGGTACAATTGCTTGCTTTGCACCTGACCTCAATTCGAGTTGAGTAAGAATGAGCTGGGCTCAGTGGGCTGCAGTCTGCAGACATTTATTATGTTTTGTTCGGGGTTGTAAGTTGTAACAAGTTACAAGGACTGAGGTTTTTTTTGTTTGTTTGTTTGTTTGAAAGAATACAAGGACTGACTTTATGATAGGAAGTTAATTGCAAATATAATTGAAACTTTATGATTGGATCTCTCTCAATTCTCACCTGTTTTTACGCGTTAATAATCCTTCCAAGCAAAGTGAACATTACTAGCTCCCACTTTTTGCCTTTTTGGTATGGACTTTTTTTTTTTTAATTTATGGTTAGTTTAGTGCAATATTTTTGAGTAACCGCGTACGCAGGGGATAGGACGGAAATATATCGTTGGAAAAAACTGTTGGATTATATTTAAATTTTTAGAAACTTCATCTTAATTTCATCGTCTTCATAAATAATGTAATGTTGTATTTTTATATTAATATTCAATTAATGTAAGATTACAATAACGTAATATTACGACGTAATGTAGCATCACGGTGAACCAAACGCCCTCTTAGAGTATTCGCATTAAGTGTGCTATAAGAAATGGCATGGTAGAATAGTAAATTGTCACTATACGGATACAAATGCTAAAAAAAATAGTTTTTTATTATTTTTCTCTCTCATCTCTTGGAACTTTTTTTCTCTCACACATTCTTTCTTCTAGTTTCTTCATTCACTGTTTCTCTATTCAAGCTTCTCCGTTACTCCCTATATTGTGTTTTGATGTTGTCAAACAGTTACGTGAGGAAGTGCTTTGTTTGATGTTGTCAAACTGAATTATTATTATTATTATTATTATTATGAGGGACGGAGCCAGGACTTGGAACATGAGGAGGCAACTTTGCTGCTGACTGCGTGTAGAGCTTTAGCTTTTGGCACTGCTAATGGGTTTTATTTATTTATTTTTGTGTGTTTTTGATGTGTGCCTTACTTCTAAGTAAGGACAAAATTATTTCATTTAAATTTTTTTAAAGGATCGGGCTATTTGTTATGAGTAAAATTGTTGATTAAGCTTAATTGTTTTTAGCTTTACTATTAGTAATTTTTTTGGGCTTGTATATTATGTTTAGATTTTAGATCAAGTTTTTTTTTTTTTTTTTTTTTTTTTTTTGGCCTTTAAAAGGAGGAAAATGCTAGAACTACAAACTTTTTTTTACAAATTGCTGATTATTGGTAAGTTAAAAAGTGATGTAAGTGATAAGCCTAGATGCGAACCAACAAGAATTTACTATCTCAGTAGTTTGTAAAAATGTTGTAGAAAATTTTGTGACTATAGCATTACTCGTAAGAGAATTAATGATATTGTTAAGGGGGGCAAAGTGTAATTTTATAGAATAAAATTGCTAAAATTAGTACCTATATAATACTATTTTAAAAAAATATTAGGTTGGTCCAACTATGCCTCTGTCCCTAATTATTATTATTATTATTATTATTATTGTATGGACACGATTTGGTTCTTAAGCCCAAAAGATATAAGGATTTAGGCCCAAAGAGCTCAATACAATGAATTTGTAGAGAGTGGGTTGGAAAACTAGGCTCTAATGAGTTGGGTAGCAATTATAGTGAATTCAAATGACAATAGAGTAAAGATAGACTGGTTTTTTCTAAGAAAAATCGTCCTCGGCACAATCCGAGGAGATCAATTCTTGTATATAATTCTTGAATTTGATTACAAGTACAGTTCTTATTGCTACAATATTCTTCTCTCAATTCTCTGATCTCCTTCCCTCAGGGTCCTCCTTCTGTTTTATACTATCTTCGTCTTTTATCTCTACCATCCACGTGTAGATTAGATTGCTAGTGTTGATCCTTGTTCCATCAGCATCTTCCTAAAGTCTTTGGGAGTAGCTGTAAGACTGAAAACTACTGTTCAGTTATCACTTCTACATTAATGCGGCCAGAGAGTTAACTGCAGAGCATTCAATGCGGTGGTAGCAGCTTTCTCTTGGATATTTCATGGTCCTCCTTTGTCCCGTACCCTCTGGATGTGTATCATTACCAATAGAATCTCCTGGAATGTTGCCCTGGAAGGCAGATCATAGCCTCGGACCTCAGCTTTGATCAACCGAGGAGGCATTCCACCTCGGATCACTTTCTTGGACTCTTATGACCATACCTCACCTCTTCACTCACCAACACGGACTCCCATGACAGTGTTTATCCGTCCTCGGACTACTTAATATTCTCGGATTGGGCCCCCGGCCCAATATATACATAGATACATACTACTGGGCCTATCACTCCTACAATTATTATTATTATTATTATTATTATTATTATTATATGGTGCATAAGTCGAACATGTATACATGCATTTGCATTTTCTTGGGTAAGAATCAAAAATTTTATCCAAGCTTGAGTTTTTTTTTTTTCTTCTTTTACCTTTGTGTGTAATATGGTGCCAACTTGCCTCTTTGTATTGTGGAATGTTTTCAAAGTCTCTTCACCCATTGTGGTACAGCTTTTATTAGGAAATGTTGGAACAAACCAAAATTTTGAGATGACAAAACTACCTAAAACATGAATTGGTTTAGTTCAAAGATAAAAAAAACATAAATTAGTTAATATTTAATTATTAGTACATGAAGTGGTTTATATACACTTCAACATTTTTGGAATTTTATTTTTTGTAGGTATTAATTACTGGGATGTAGTTGTTGGAAAACGATATAAACTTCAATATTTTTTTAAGATTTTTCTCTTAACAAGGCATCTTATACTATTATGTTTGAGGAAGTCACAACATCAATTCAGATAATAGCAAAATTCAAACAGCAGAAGAAGTCCAAGCTATGTTGCAACTTAAAAGGACAAAGATTTTGAGTTGATTACATTTGAAGTTTGAAGTTGATTTGAAGTTTAAATAAATGATGATGCAATTGAAGATTTGAGTAAAGATATAGTAGAAACAGCGTCTTAGGATTAGGATTTCTTTTAAATTCGAATTATACTGAGTTAGTTGTTATTTAGTTTATATAGAAGTTGTTCCTATTTTGTAGGATTTTATTGTGTAGAAGATTATCCCCTTTTGGGTATTTCTATACTAACAAATGAATGAAAAGGAAAGATAAAATTGACCCAATTGAATTCTATATATGCACTTGTTATAGTTTGGAAGGTCATTTGTTGTGTCTAATTTAATAATATGATGATGAAAAATCATCTCCACATACTAATATTGTTTAATTATTTTGATATCTAGGTTTAAACCTTCGTGCAAATTAAGTTCACTACTTTCCCAAAGAATTCAGAGACACCTATCTCTCTAACCTTGTTTCATCATGTTCTTGAACTCCTCGAAATTAACATGTCCATCACCATCAGTATCAAACGAGCAAATCATCTTCAAACACTCAACAAGCGTACACTTCTCACCCAACTGCCTTAGCACCTCTTGAAGCTCATTTGCAGAGATCAATCCATTCTTGTCGAGATCATACAAATCAAACGCACCACGAAGCTCCTTGGTCGATGACTCAGGTGTTGTCGATCCATCCATATAAAACTTAGTGAACTTGCCAAGGCTTGTGAAGCCATCACCGTCCTTGTCAATCTCTGACATTATGCAACTCACCTCATCCGACGTCATTTGAGACCCTAATGCATGGAGGACATCATTCAACTCATCGTGTGAGATCTTTCCGTCTTCATTCTTGTCGAACTTGTTGAAGATCTTCTCAACTTTGTTTGTTGTCCCTAGAGAACTACTACGCTTCGAGCTTCTACTAGCCATTGGAATACACAACAAGAAAGAGATTTTAGGGTTTCTTTTGTGTTTTTGTATTTTTCTTCCACAAACCGATGAGATTCTTGTGTTATAGTGTGTGGTTTTATACTATTTGGAGGGAGAATCTGCGCAAATCAATCACAAATTAATGGCTTAATTTTTTTTTTTTTTTTTGAGAAAGAGTTTCAACCTATGGCGTAAGCTCCTGATGATAGCTCTTTATCATCAGACCAAGACACCAATCAGTTTTTGGTGTAGGCGGGGATTGAACCCCAGATCTCTTATACAACCATCAGAGACTTTACCAGTTGAGCTAACTGGAACCCACAATGGCTTAATTTTGTTAGTTGGTGTGGTTTATAAATCAATAAGTGCAATGTATCCAAAAATAATAATAATAAGTGCAGAAAATATTTCACACATGTCTCAGTTATAAATGACATATTTATTATTTATTTATTTATTTATTTAGTAAAAGGTTACATATGAATGGTAGATAGTAAAGTGATATTAGTGATAGATTTGTGACTACCAATAAAAACTAATCAATAACTATTGTAATAATTTTTGTATAAAGAGTAGTGCTACCACATTAACAATACTCACCAAAAAAAAACATAAGTTGCAAGTTCTTAGTGGTTTTCATCTATGTTTACAATTGACATCACTTTGTACTTACCATTAATAGCTTACAATATAGGATTTGTTGTTAAATTGTTGTACTCTTATCTGCCTTAAACTCCATATTTCACTTTATGCTTCACCCAGTGCTAGCTCAAGTTCTAGGCCAAGGAGTCCTAGGCCTTAGCCCCAAATTGTAAAATGATAGCTAGAAATTCAACACCCAAAATATATATTGAGCTAATAGAAATTCAACACAATTGAATGCCTAAATTGTTTCAAAAAAAAAAAATGTTACGGGTTTGTTAAAAAAATGTTAAATAATCATTGAAAATCAATTTTCCTAACTACTTGTAAAGGAGATTTAATTAAATATAAATACAAAACTATGTTAGCAATTTTGTATCTGAAAAGCAAGAAGAACAATATTTAAACAAGATAAATATAAAAATTAATATTTAACTATAAAAAATTACCAAAATTTATCCCTTTAAGTTCCAAAATGTATAGAGTGTTATCTTGGCAACCACAGCTATTCATATAATTGACACAGTATAATTAAAGTGGAATACCAAAATAGGATAAAGGAATTTAATTTTTGTTGTTGAGACTTGAAAAAGTATTTGGTCAGTGGTTGGTGACCAATTAGAACTTGACACGTTTTGACTCTTTTGAGTACAAATGAAATGGTATGCAGACAATAAGGCCCTGTTTGATATACCTACTTAAACACATGTTTTCAGTTTTTAAAAAACATTATACGTATTTTCACACATTTTTTCACCCACACGTATTTCCACACATATTTTCAAACACATGTTTTCAGTTTTTAAGTGCATATACCAAACATACTCTTACTTTGATAAAGAAGTAGCTTATATTATTATTTAGAAAAATGTTAACAAATGACCTAAAGACATTAAACCATTAGCATCCGGGGATGCAAAAAAAAAAAAAAAGCTTTTATTTTGCATCCTTACAACCCACTTTATCTATTTTACCATCTCATTTTACAACCCACCCAACATCCTAATTTCTATTTTTAGGTACAACCTAATAAAATAATAACCTAATAAAATAATATAAAATAAGTAATAAAATAAACATAAAACTATCTACCCTTTCTCCTCTCCCATGTCATTTCTCTCTCTTTCTCAAATCTCAACCACAGTAGCTCTCTCTTCCTTTCATGGTCGAATCTTCATGGCCGGAGCTTATAAGCTCTACTACTTTCCACCATGTGGATCTCTACCCCCCTCTCTCTACACAAAACACAAAAACTGAAACCCACACAATTCAAAACGCAACAACTGAAACCCACGCAAAACGCAACCACCCAATCTGATCTCCACGGCTCCACCATTCTCCACATTGATTCAAACAAGCTCCAGCCACTAATTCAAACCGCAATAACTGAAACCCACAATGATTCAAAATGCAAAACTCAACAACTGAAACCCATGCAAAACGCAACCACCAATCTGATCTCCCTGGCTCCCCCTCTCTCATCGATTCAAACAAGCTCCAGCTACCGAAACTGATTCAAAAACCCACCACCGATTCAGCAACCCACACTGATTCAAAAACCCACGCCAATTCAAACCCACGAGGCCAATTCAACAACACACGCTAATTCAACCCACCTCTGAAACCCAGTCACCGATTCAACTTCAATACTGGAACTGAATCCCAGCCAACACCCAAATGACCACCACTGAAACCCACCACCAATCTGAACCCAACAAACACTGAAACAACCCTCTACTTTAAACCCAGTGACTACCGATTCAACCCAACCAAAAACAGCCGAGTGAAGAGAAAAGGAAGAGACAGAGAAATAGAGAGATAGACAGAGAATAATAGGGTGTAGATGTAAGAACTTACTGTTCACAGATAGCATAATTTTTTACATCTTCCAACCCGAATGGAGCATGTTTTTAGTTGTTTTGGTTGTAAAATAGCATGCTAGTGCTCTTAGTTTAGGAACTATATTTATAAGAAATTTTTTATGTGAAAAGAAAAAAAAAATTAATTGTTTTGACGACTTTTTATATTTCTCATGAAAGTGCTTTCAAAATTTTCTTAAAATAATTTATTAACAATTATCTTATAGGCATCTATTAACAAAACTCTATTACTAGTTAACTTTATCAAATATGGCTTGTTCAAAATTAGACACATCTTCAGTGCAAAGAGACATTGTACACAAATTTCACCCAACTTTATTTTGATAGCCATAGGAGGCTATTTGTTTTTGAAAGTTCACTTGGTTTGTAAAAACATTAGTGAATGTTTAGACTCCCAATTTCAAAAATACCAACACAAGCTTATACTCAAATAATAAATATGTAGAATGATAAGTACAAGCAAAACCCAAATAAACAAACTACTCTAAACCATAATTAATTACAACCACAGCAGTAATTAAAAGGCAAGAGTAAGGGTTAGAGAGATGCAAACACAAAGATAACACCGGCACGTGTTATCGAAGAGGAAACCAAAGAACTCGACGAAAAACCTCTTCGTCGCCCTCTAAGCGATAAAATGATCTACTAGAAAATAAGTTGGGATACATAAATAGTAATAGACCCTCCAAGCCTAATCTACCCGATGCACCTAAGCCCTCCAAGCTTCTTACTCCAACAAGGTTAAGCCTAACCGTATCTTTTCTAGCTTTCTGGATCCCGCAATGAGCTCATTGCATCAATCAAATGAATTGGTCTTCTCTGAACTGCTTCCCAAGTACCAAATAACATTTTCACTGATATGGGTATGGTGAGATAAGGATTTGACAAAAGATCCTCTCAAGAGTATGTCAATGGAGAGGGTGAGAGTAGAGGAATTTAAGAATCAAAGGTATAAGATTGTTGATGAATTAATCTTGTTGTTCTCTAGGGTTTATCTCTCAAAATTCTCTCTAGAAGCACTCTACATTTCGTGGGTATAAGGGTATGTGAGGAATGTAAAAAGTCATTTTTTTGCAAAACAGAGGATTCTGGCGACTCACTTGCAACTGGGACAAGTCGCGAGTTCTAGTCACTAAATAACTAACTGGCCAGACTGTCCTTTTTCTCCTGTAGTGCTCTAGCTGTCATGACCCTTTAACTTCCTACATGCTTCACACGTGTGGCACTTTGGCGAGTCATTAGTCGCGAGTCACCCGCGAGTTCCAGTCGCGAGAATCCTCTTGATTGCACACACACTTGAATTCTTCACACTCTCTCACACACAATCCTTACAGTTTTGGAAATATATAATTGAAGCTTATGATTGGAGCTCTTAGGATGCATTTGAGATTTGAGAAAAAATTAGTTTATTTTTGCCCCTAAAGTGACTCCTATTGCACTATTAAATAGGTCCCATCACTCTAAAATTTAGTTTTTAGTTTTTTTTTTAGTATACTTTCAGTAAAATATTTTCAATTTAGTAAATTAAGGACCCGTTTGGTACTATAACTTAAATAACAGTTTTCAATTTTTAAACAACATTACACATATTTTTACATACACTTTTTCACCCACACATATTTTAAAAAAAACTAAAATTATTGTTTAAGTGCATATACTAAACACTCTAAGCGTTTCAAACGGATTTCTAGGGTCCGTTTGGATACAACTTATTTTTGCTGAAACTAAAAACTGAAAACTGAAAACACTATAGTAAAATAATTTTTAAATATGTGAATAGTGTCGTGGGTCCCATTTTTAATATTTTTTTCTAAATAAAGTGGCTGTAGGTCTCAAGAACAGTACGTAAACAGTATTGTAAACAGTAATAAAGAGTACATAAACAGTAAAATTTGTCTCTAAAATCTGAATGCGTGAAAAAAAAAAAAAAAAAAAAAAAAAAAAAAAAAAACCACGCCAGACTCAATATAATTTCTAACCAAACATTCAGCTAGTCTCACCTGATAACGCGTTTTCAGTTTTTATTCTTTTCGAGCAAAGTGGGACCCTTGACAACGACCTATATCCCACTTTTGAGGAAGCGCGTACGTACGTAGTAGATGGGAATTTAAGGCAGCTTGTGGTTTGGAGCAACCAATTAAAAAGTACTATATATATTATAGAGTATAGACTGGAAAGTTTGCTAACGCGTAATTCTTTAGACCTACTTTATAAAAATCAATCCTTGGAAGTTAATTAGGGCCCCACTTAAATCTCGTTGGAAAAAATTGTTGGACGAAGACTTATTTCTTATTTTTAAAGACTAAACACTGTAGAAACACTTCACAGTCCTCTTTACACTATCACGGAACACAACCAGATTCAGACCTCAATTATTGGCTTTTCAATTATGAGGAGTCTTTTGGCCAAATATTACTGAATTTGGAGTTTTTGTGTGATATGGGCACTGTTCCAACTTAATTAGGGGATTGAGGAGAGAGAGTGAATTTCGGCAATACCGTTGCCGAAATTTCAACAAAAATATGAGAGAGAAAGAGAAAAAGTAAGAGAGAGAAAATTTGGAATTTCGGCAATGGCATTACCGAAATTTCTTTTGCCCAAAAAACTGACCGAAACTAATTGTGGCAATGGCATTGCCGAAATAGGGGACCAAAAAAAAATTTGTGGCAATGCTATTGCCGAAAATGGGAGAGGAAAAAAAAAAGTGGTTGCCGAAATCTGGGAGGAATTAAAATAAAAAAAAGTGCTACGTACACAATATTTTTACAATATTTTTACAACAAATCACATGTGATTAGTTGTTATTAGTTCAAATTTGAATTTAATACTGAGATTACTTTTTTAATCCAACAATAACAATCAATAACAACCTGCCACTTAGAATTTGTTGTAAAAATTGTGTGCACTTATCATTTCTCCAAAAAAAAAAAAAAAAGTGTAATGGATTTGTGGCAATGGCATTGCCGAAATAGGAAAAAAAAAAATTTGTGGCAATTGTGGCAATGCCATTACCGAAAATGGGAGGAAAAAAGAAATGTTGTAATTGGTAGTCACCACTATAACTACGTGATTCATGTACTGGATGAAAATCCTTTACTTGACCAAACAGGCGGTTAAAAGAAAGTAAGACCATTATCTGTAAGAGGTTAGAATTGACCATTTATTAAAAGTTAAGGACAAAATGTGATATAAACTAAACTGAACAAAAGCCTCCACTTTTAAAAGAAAAAAAATTTGTGGCAATTGTGACAATGACATTACCGAAAATGGGAAGAAAAAAAAATGTTGTAATTGGTTTGTGGCAATGGCATTGCCACAATTGCCACAATTTTTTTTTTTTTTTCCTATTTAGGCAATACCATTGCCACAAATCCATTACACTTTTTTTTGAAGAAATGATAAGTGCACACAATTTTTACAACATTTTTACAACAAATTCTAAGTGGCAGGTTGTTACTGATTGTTATTGTTAGATTAAAAAAGTAATCTCAGTGTTAAATTCAAATTTGAACTAATAACAACTAATCACATGTGATTTGTTGTGAAAATATTGTAAAAATATTGTGTACGTAGCACTTTTTTTATTTTAATTCCTCCCAGATTTCGGCACCCACTTTTTTTTTTCCTCTCCCATTTTCGGCAATAGCATTGGCATAATTGCCACAAATTTTTTTTTTCCCTATTTCGGCAATGCCATTGCCACAATTAGCTTCGGTCAGTTTTTTGGGCAACAGGAATTTCGGTAATGCCATTGCCGAAATTCCAAATTTTCTCTCTCCTACTTTTTTTCTTTCTCTCTCATACTTTTGTTGGAATTTCGGCAACGGTGTTGCCAAAATTCACTCTCTCTCCTCAATCCCCTAATTAAGTTGGAACAGTGCCCATATCGCAAAAAAACTCCAAATTCAGCAATATTTGGCCAAAAGACTCAATTATGAGGGCTCAAAACAAACAAAGAAATACTAGTGTCAGGTGGCGAGTTGTGAATAATGAAGAGAAAAATAGTAAGTTTATAAGATCCATATCTCCACCGCTCACAACTCATCATGCGATGAATTGTGAATAAAAGTTGTGATATTTTTTATAGTATTAGCATTTTTCAAATAATAAATTATGTTACACACTCTTTATTGTATTTTCTCGTGCACGCTCTGAACTTGTGTTTTAAAAACATAATTTCAATTATAATTGTAATTTTTTTTTTTTTTTTACAATTTTAACGGAAATCGTATTTTGACGGTTAATATGTCATTGCATGTCACGTAACTATCATTGCACTAAGGCCAAATTAAAAGAAAAACAACACCACATGTCTTGGTACAAATGCAAAAAAAAGCCGCAATTTTTCCATGCCAGAGGAGATGAGCTTCACAAAGCAGTTGGCCAGCCTGGAGCCAAACAAATGTAAGCTCGTTTGGGGCTGCTTGCAAGTTTCTTGGATGCAATATTGGGGCCACATGTTGGCAACTTTGAGTTATACTTGGTACACGATGCTCCAGCCAAGATCCATGAGAATGTGGGACCACATAGTCGGAAGCTTTTGCAGTAAGTACTTCCATGGAGACGAGAAAATCATTGCCATTAGGCATTAGCTTGCACAATAATAAGCAAAAAAAAAAGGGCATACGTCGTCTTTGGGGGAAACCACCTTGAATGTCAGTTACGCACAGTATGAAGAACATGAGTTGGTTGAAATTTGCCATGAATAAACCAGATGCTTAAGGGCATCTGGAAAATCTTGATATCACTCAGTTTGCCCAACTTCTCCAGAAAGCAAGAAAGGGAGTAGTGTTTGTGAAGCCAACTAGAAAAACCTATGAGTGATAAGAAGAATATACTTTGTAATTAGCAATTTGTCAAAAACAAAAAAGAAAAAGAGGCAAGGACAAGAAATGTGAAGAATATCCACTTGCACCTTACATAATTGTTAATTAGCAAGGAGTTGACCAAGGAAAATAAGAAGCACCCTTTTATGTTTTTTTAGTTCCATCAATACATCCATCATGATACTACAGAATGTCATTCCATCCAACGTGCAATTCATCAAAGTCAAAAGGATCAAAGATGGAACGTTAAGTTTGACTTCCTAAGCACAGGTAAGTCAGGAGTGCATAGCAAAATCCTCTTCCTTATGATGACAAAGGGAAGTGCACTGCCTAGATTCTACCGCAAAGGTTGTCATTAATAAGTTCTGAATGTTAAAATAGTGTATAAAACACCTTGATCGTTTAGACCTCCAAATTATAAATTACCAATTCAAGCTTATTATCAAACAATGTATGTGCGGAATATGAACATAAGCTTAAAACTGAATTGATAAAATAATCTAAACCAAATAAAATCACAATCACAGCAAAAATTAAATGGCAAAGATTAAAGGAAGAGAGATGCAAACACAAAGACAACACAGCAATGTGTTATCGAAGAGGAAACCGAAGTCCTCGATGTAAAACCTCTCCGCCGCCCTCCAAGCGGTCAATAATCCACTAAAGAATGAAGTTGAGATACATGAACAGCAGAAGACCCTCCAAGCCTAATCTACCCAATGTACCTAAGCCTTCCAAGCTTCTTGCTCCAACGAGGTTACGCCGAACCTTTGTCTTCTTTAGCTTACCGGATTCCACTATAGCTCATAGCATCAACCAATATCAATTGGTCTCTTCCTAACTGCTTCCCAAGCACCAAATAGCCTTCTCACAGATATGGGTATGGTGAGAAAAGGTTTTGGTTAATGTATCTCTCAAGGATGTATCAATGGAGAGGGTGAGAATAGAAGAATTTGGAGAAACAAAGTTGAAGATTGTGGATGAGTCAACCTTGTTTTTCTCTAGGGTTTTTCTCTCAAAATTCTCTCTCGAAACTCTCTACAATACGTAAGTATAAGGGGTATTTATACTGGTGTGTGTTTGGAATGCGAAATGTCAGTTTTTCCCAAACAGAGTGTTCTGGCGACTTAGCCTCGCGACTGGATTGAGTGGCGAGTTCAAGTCACGAGCTAACTGTCTGGCCAGCTTGAGACTTTTGTCCTGTAGTACAACAGCTGGCGTGACTCTTCAATTCCTCTGCATGTTTCACATGTGTGCCTTTTTTGGCGACTTACCAGCCACGAGCCAGCCGCGAGATCCATTCGCGAGTCCCTGCAGAATGCACACTTCTGAGCTTTTCTTCACACTCTCTCACACACTACCCTTACATGATTCCCACCTAAATACAGGGTTTTTAAATGCTGAATTACAAGCAAATTTGGCACGGAATAAAGCCAACAGAATGGTTGATTAAATTCAACCTTACAATCTCCCCCTTTGGCTATTCCGTGACAAAACCTTAAAACAAACTCTAAACTTAACATGTGAGTTGGGAACAGTTGAACAAAACTCACTCACACCTAACTCTAGAATCTGTGTACCTCTTGAACCATAAGTACAAGTATCTCCTAAAAAACAACACAATATGATCATTGTATGCAAAAAACTTGTAATGCATATGGAGCAAGCACAATGCGATCAAGCAAAATGGAATTAAGCAATAAACCATGGTTTAACCAAAAACGAACAATCACTATAAATAGTGACCACAATGCTCATTCACACAAGGAATGAACATCCGGACATGCAAGCTAATAAGCTCAATGCAATTTATCATTTGCATGTCCAGCACTCAACCAATGCAACAACTCAAGGTAATTGCATTAAGGATATAAAATCCAACAAAGGGCACAAGAGTGAAAGTACTTAAAGAAATCCATAACATTAACAACAAGTACTAGGCTACAAAGCATGGGTACAACACAAAGTAAACTTAAACTGAATATATCATCTTATATATATATATATACCACAGTACCAACAGCATTAATCAAAGTATTAAAACCATATCCTTGAGTTTAAACCAAATGTATTTAGCAAACCCATAATAACAATTATCCAAAACATAACACCAAAACACATAAATAACATAAAATAAACACTACTAAAATTAAGTTTTTAGTATGCTCCCCCTAAAGAGCTACCATCCAAAATTCACCCCCTTTTTGATCGGAATGGCCAAAGGGCTACTGCTGGGTGGTGAAACTATCAAACTTTGCTGAAAGTAAGTTCATCTGATCTTGGAGTGCAGCTAGCCTGTCAAATTGCTCATCTGGACATCTCGGAGCCCATCAATTCTCTCAAGGATGATCTGGAATGCATCAGAAGGTACAACAGATGAAGATGAAGTTCTGCTCTTCTTGCCACAGCCTCTTGAGCTTGAGGGTTGTCCTTCAGCCTCTGTCTCAGTCTCCATTGGTTCACCTTCTTCTTGATCACCCTCCTCTTCATCACTCGGAAGACGAACTCTTATCCTTGTAATGGTTAGAGTATTAATGGCTGAGGGAGTAGTCATGAGACTGATGTCTTGAGGGATTTCCACACCCTTTGCTCTAAAAAGCCTCATAAGTAGACTAGGGAAGATCAGTTTTGCCCTTGAAGTTGTTCTGGTCTCATCAGCAATAATGAAAAAGATATGAGCACTTATATCAATGTAGGTGTTCTCCTTGAGCTCCATGAGGAAAATGGCTCTAGCATTGTTGATTGTGGTCATCTTCTTCATTGGGTATAGGTTGAATATCATGATCACAGTGAGGCATCTCATATCAGCTGCAAAGGTAGTGGTGTTGAGGCATCTCCCCTCTCTAACTCCACTAATATGAGTTTGGACAGTTTCTATAGATAGCATCCTGTCCTTGTAGTGTGTGAAATCATGCTCCAAGTCCTCAAACCCCAGCACCTCATCAATATCATTTATATCTATGTTGAATTCATGTCCTCGTATCCAACAGTTGATCTCATCCTCTCTTAAAATAGCATTAGCATAGAATTCTCTAATCAGAGGATCACATACCCCAAGCAGATTACTTAGTAGCTTATCCCACCCTCTGTCATGAAAACACCTGGGAATGAATGTGTCCCTCAAATCAACCTGAAAGTTCAAATAGTGTATAATACACTATGAACGTTTAGACCCCCAATTTACAAATTATCAATTCGAGCTTATAATCAAACAATTAATGTGCGGAATATGAACATAAGCATATAACATACTTGATAAACAATCTTAACCAAATAAAATCACATCCACAGCAGAAATTAAATGGCAAAGATTAAGGGAAGAGAGATGCAAATACAAGGACAACACATGATGTGTTATCGAAGAGGAAACTGAAGTCCTCGGCATAAAACCTCTCCGCCGCCTTCCAAGCGGTCAATAATCCACTAGAAAATGTAGTTAGGATACATGAACAGCAATAGACCCTCCAAGCCTAATCTACCTAGTGTACCTAAGCCCTCCAAGCTTCTTGTTCCAACGAGGTTGCGCCGAACCTTTGTCTTTTCTAGCTTACCGGATTCCGCTATAGCCCATAGCATCAACCAATAACCATTGGTCCCTTCCTAACTGCTTCCCAAAGCACCAAAAGACATTCTCACAGATATGGGTATAGTGAGAAAAGGTTTTGGTAATGTACCTCTCAAGGATGTAACAATGGAGAGGAAGAGTGTAAAGGAATTTGAAGAGTCTCTATGTGAAGATTGTGGATGAATCAATCTTGTTTTTCTCTAGGGTTTCTCTCTCAAAATTCTCTCTAGAAGCTCTCTACATTTCTTGGGTATAAGGGGTATTTATACTAGGGTGAGAATGGAATGCTAAGAGTCAGGTTTTTCAAAACAGGGCTGGCTGGCGACTTGACTGAGTCACGAGTTCAAGTTACGAGCTAATGGTCTGGCCAGTCTGGACTTTTTGTCCTGTAGTGCTCCAGCTGGCGTGACTATTTATCTTCCTGCGCGCTTCACTCGTGTGCTGCAGTTGGCGGCTTACCAGGCGCTAGTCACCCGCGAGTCCCAGCCGCGAGTCTCTGCTTCTTTGCACAATCTCGAGCATTTCTTCACACTCTCTCACACACTACCCTTACATGAATCCCACCTAAATACAGGGTTACTAATGGCTAAAATACAAGCAAATTAGCACTGAATAAAGCCAACAAGATGGTTGATTAAATTCAACCTTACAATCTCTCCCTTTAGCTATTCCGTGACAAAACCCTAAAACAAACTTAGACTTAACATGTGAGTAGGGAACAGTTGAACATAACTCACTCATACCTAACTCTAGAATCTGTGTAGCTCTTGAAACATATGAACAAGTAACTTCTGAAACACAACAACACAATATGATCATTGTATGCAGAAAAACTTGTAATGCATATGAGGCAAGCACAATACGATCAAGCAAAATGGAGTGTAAGAAACACACCATGGCTTGACCAAACAAGCAATCACTATAAGATAGTGACCACAATGCTTATTCACACTTGGAATGAACATCCGGACATGCAAGCTAATGAGCTCAATGCAAAGTATCATTTGCATGTCCAACACTCAACCAATGCACAATACATGAAGTATATGCATCTAGGAATAAAATCCTACAAAGGGAACAAGAGTGATATACTTAAAGAAAAATGCATGACATTTAGCAGAACGTACTTAAGCTACAAAGCATGAGTTCAAAAAATAAAGGCTGCATAAGCATGCATGGTACAAACCATAAAAGCCTACAAATTAAACCCTAAAAGCTTACAAAAGCAACATGGGCACAAATGTACCAAATACAAAACTAAGACATATGATAACAATAAGCAAAACATTAAACATAGGCAGCTCCTGCTTTTCAACATCAATACTCCCCCTTTGATGAAGCTCTTCCTCCTATCATGAGTAATATGAGCTGTGATGAATTTGGAACATATATACTTGTAACCTAAAACACTTGCACAAAACATATTAGACCCTCAAGGTAAAGCAAGTAATAAAAGGACAAGTATAATGTAACAAGTAAATTGCGATCAAGTAAACATGATGTGAAACATGTGAGCAACTTGATCATACACCAAAACAGTCATATAAAAATGACTACAATGATCACATAGCAAAGCAATTGATCATCCGAACATGCATTCAATGAAGCATAAAAGCATAAGGATGTATGCATGTCCAAAACACAAACATGATGCGATGAGAACAACAAATCATAACTCAAAGCACCATAAAGCCAACAAGAAAACAAATAGAACAGAGTTTTCTTATTAACACAATGTCTTCTCCCCCTTTGGTATATGCATCTCTAATATGGAATAACTTTCCCCCTACAAATGTGCACGAGAAATAAAATTTCTCCCCCTAAGAATGTGTACAAGAGTCATATAGAAATGACAAAAGCTCTCCGGTATACTCTCTAGAGTATACTCTCCCCCTTTTTGTCAAGAATAGACAAAGGGTCAAGGAGAAATGAGGGTAAGAGATGAAGGTATGAACAATGATAATGATGCATGGGGGGTGCCAGATGAATGAGAAAATGAAGCTTAAACCTAAGACAAAGTAAAATGCTACAAAGCATAAGGTAAACATGACATGCTAGGATGAAGAAGCAAGGTATAGACCAATGCATGACAAAAGTAGCAAAGGTGTGTGCAAGAGGTGGCAAGTGCAATGCATGAACAAAGCATGAAAAATGCACATGTGGGGCAAGGTGTGTTAAATACACAACCAATGATCCAAATATGTTCCTAATGAGGAAACATGAGAAACCCCAAGGTTTGGTACTCACCGGAGTCCAAACAAGTAAGAAAATACCTAAGAGGTATTTTATCAAACACTTAACGTGCACACTATGAACAACAATGTAAAACAATGCATGAACATCATGAAATCCACCCTTAATACATGCTCTTTTTGCCACATGGGGCCAACATCCAAAGCAAAGCATCAAAAGAAACCAATCCCATACAAAAAATTGACAAAAATTAAGTTTCTCCAACCCCTATGATGAAAAATCCTAACCAAGAGCACAAAACTCTCCAAAACATAATCTAAGGTTCCAAATCAATGAAAAGAGTTTAAAATTATCTTAGAGATGTTAATGAAATGAAAAACCATTCAAATTGATTGGGTTTTGATGTAAAAATATTGAAAGAGGGGTTTAAAAGAGGATATGAGAGGTTTAAAACAAGTTTCCCTTGAAAAAGCTCTTTAAAAAGCTAATTCTGGGCGTTTCACGATTGGCGAGTCGCGAGATGAGTCACGAGTGAGTCGCGAAACCCTTCTGTGTGAACTCGCAACTGGAACTCACAGCTTGCAAGTCGCCAAAATGAGTCGCCAAAACTCGTGACTGGGTCTCGCGGCTTGCAAGTCGCCAAAACGAGTAGCCAAAAATTCTGACACTTGTTTTTTCAACACAAAACATGCTTAAACAATGAAAAACAAAGTAAGCATATGACATGAACACAAAGAGTGATAAAAATCACTTCCAAATACATATAAAATGATCAATTTTTTTTTTGATTTGATCCATATAAAGATGAGCATACACACATCACATTTAAACAAGTACAATTGAACAAATGAATAAGGCATTCATTGAACATTAGGCATGTGTGTTGTGTGTGTGTATCAAGTGTGGAATAGTCCTTAGTCTAGAATGAAACTTCAATGATCAATTCAATCAAGTCATACACAACTAGTACTAAGTCAAGTGGTCTATCTCAATTATAGAAATATGCATATATGACCTCCCACAAAACTTGATAACATAAATTTGAAGCTTTTCATTTGGCTCCATACACATCATATCATTTGATCATTTTGAATCAATACATCTCATTTTGAAATCGATGCCTGAAATTTTTGATATTTCAATTTGATGAACAAGCTTTTGGCTTTTAGGCATCATACATTTTCAATACAAGTCGCTTTCCCTTTTTCCTAGTCAAATACTAGTATGTGCGACAGCTTTTGCAGCTCATTATCTCTTTTCATTTTGAGATTTACATTCGGTGAGTTCTATAGCAAAAACATAAAAATAAAGGTGGGAAGATATATAGGCACAAGTCTATGTATGTCTCAAGATCAAACAAGACTATTGACTAATCATTCATGACAAGCTTGAAGATCGATTTACAACAATCACACATAGATGTCAAGATTTTTCCCACAAAGATATAAGTGCATAAAGAACAAGCTAAGCTCGTAAATGCACAAAGCCATAAGTACAAAGGTACAAGGCAAAAATCACATGTGAAATGTGCTCAAACATATACGATCAAACTTTTTGAATTTTTCACTTTTTATGTGGTTTTGGATTTTTTACTCACACAAAACTGAAATATAAAAGTAAGATCAAAAACAAAACAATGCATACAAATAAATGCAAGATGCACAAAATGCATGAAGATATGACATTTAATGCATGAAGGGTCCTACAAAGATCGAAAGAATTAGATCAAGGACCAAAATAGCAAAAGCTCAACCATAGGAACCCTTCCTCATCCAAATGGAACGATTGTTTGGAATGAGTGTCTCAAAAGAAGTGAGACGAGGGTTGGAAGAATGAGAACCGGAGATGCACATAGTCAAGGAGTTAAGAGCATTAAACATTTTCTTTAACAACATGCTATTTTCACTCAAATCCGGTTTACCCTTTTTAGCACAACTTCCATGAAGCTCAAGTTTCTCTTTTCTTTTGATTCTTTTAAGAGCATGAAACTTAGAGCACTGAGGTCTTAAATGACCAAAGGCACCACAATGGTGACATACAATGTGTTTAGGTCCACTAGGCTTTTTGGGAAGGGATCTAACAACATGTTTTTGTTCTCTCTTCAACTTATGACATTGAGGTCTTATATGACCAATCACACCACAATGGTGGCAAGTTGGAACAAACTTAGATCCATCCAAAACCTTAGATTGAGGCCTAAATGGAGGCTTTGACTTAACAGCCTTTCTCTCCACCTTTTGATTTCTTTTATGTGGAGGAATGTACACTGATTTGTCCTTTGAGGTAGAACACACAATAGGCACAAAATCGGGTACCACAACATGATTGCAACATATATTTTCATCCTTTTTAGTAATAGGTTCAGCAATCAAACACTTGGCATGCATTTTCAGAGATTCATTCTCACATTTTAGCTCATCAACAAGTTTGTTAGACAAAACAAGTTTAGCATCCAAGTCCATATTCAAACATTCAAACTCTTTTAGCTTTTCAAGAGAATTTTCAGCAAGTTTCTTATATTTTTCAACCAATTTGTTGGATTCATTGAGCTTAGCAATCAAACCATCATTTTCACAAAATAACTTGCTCAAATCCTTATTAAACTTCTTAGCCTTTTTCTTCAAGAGTTTGATGTTAGGAATATCAACAACATCCAAAGATTCATGTAACATAGCATCACAATTATGATAATTATCACTCATAGAGGCATTTTCACAAACACGTGGCATGTTACATTCATCATCAACCAAATCATACAAAGAGACATACAAAGCACTATTCATGACAAATAAACACAAGGGGTCAAGGATCACACTTAGGTATTTAAACCAAAATAAGTGTACCCGCTTTGATACCAATTGAAAGTTCAAATAGCGTATAATACACTATGAACGTTTAGACCCCCAATTTACAAATTATCAATTCAAGCTTATAATCAAACAATTAATGTGCGGAATATGAATATAAGCATATAACAGAATTGATAAACAATCTTAACCAAATAAAATCACATCCATAGCAGAAATTAAATGGCAAAGATTAAGGGAAGAGAGATGCAAACACAAGGACAACACACGATATGTTATCGAAGAGGAAACCGAAGTCCTCGGCGTAAAACCTCTCCGCCGCCCTCCAAGCGGTCAATAATCCACTAGAAAATGTAGTTAGGATATATGAACAACAATAGACCCTCCAAGCCTAATCTACCCAGTGTACCTAAGCCCTCCAAGCTTCTTGCTCCAACGAGGTTGCACTGAACCTTTGTCTTTTCTAGCTTACCGGATTCCGCTATAGCACATAGCATCAACCAATAACCATTGGTCCCTTCCTAACTGCTTCCCAAAGCACTAAAAGACATTCTCACAGATATGGGTATAGTGAGGAAAGGTTTTGGTAATGTACCTCTCAAGGATGTAACAATGGAGAGGAAGAGAGTAGAGGAATTTGAAGAGTCTCTATGTGAAGATTGTGGATGAGTCAATCTTGTTTTTCTCTAGGGTTTCTCTCTCAAAATTCTCTCTAAAAGCTCTCTATATTTCGTGGGTATAAGGGGTATTTATACTAGGGTGAAAATGGAATGCGAAGAGTCAGGTTTTTCAAAACAAGGCTGGCTGGCGGCTTGACCTCGCAACTTGACTGAGTCGCGAGTTCAAGTCGTGAGCTAACGATCTGGCCAGTCTGGACTTTTTGTCCTGTAGTGCTCCAGCTGGAGTGACTGTTCATCTTCCTGCACACTTCACTCGTGTGTTGCAGTTGGCGGCTTGCCAGTCGCAAGTCACTCGCGAGTCCCAGCCGCGAGTCTTTGCTTCTTTGCACAATCTCGAGCATTTCTTCACATTCTCTCATACACTACCCTTACATAAATCCCACGTAAATACAGGGTTACTAATTGCTAAAATACAAGCAAATTTGGCACGGAATAAAGCCAACAAGATGGTTGATTAAATTCAACCTTACACAACCAAATCCACAAAACGTTCTTGGATGATAGGTGCCTTCAAGTAGAACTGAGTGTATCTCTCAAAATGTTGAGAAGACCTGAACTTTGTATTATCCATCTTCAACCTCTTGTCACCCTTCTTGGCAGTAGTCTTCTTCTTTGCAGGAGTCATCTGCAAAAC
Source organism: Notholithocarpus densiflorus (assembly GCA_030021035.2). Taxonomy (NCBI): domain Eukaryota; kingdom Viridiplantae; phylum Streptophyta; class Magnoliopsida; order Fagales; family Fagaceae; genus Notholithocarpus; species Notholithocarpus densiflorus. The sequence goes on along the minus strand of JARYZH020000113.1, from coordinate 366,550 downwards.
CACTGCAGCAAATCCCACAAAAACAAAGCACAATAGATGGAAACTCAAAAGTTAGTAACAGGTTAGTAGCACTGAAAAGAACAGAGAATAATATCAAACAATCAGTCTATATTTAGTTCAGAATCAACATGACATGAGATAACCCAAAACAGAAGAACACTGTACAGTTTTATCACCAACTCTTAAGCATAACACAGTATGACAGTGTGCACAGAAACACAACATGAACAACCTAGGGTACACAGCCAAACACATAAACTAATATGCACTAAGCAGACATTGTGAACCAAAGACACTCACAAACAGTGTGAATCACAAAAACCCTAAAATTTAAGCACATGTCTATAAGACATATCGCAATGAGTATGATATGCTCAACACAAGACAGATCAGTAGACTTACTCAAGGATGAAAAACAATCATGATAACAAGAATATCTAGCATCCTAAAATCAAAATCAACAAAACCCAAACATCCAAACTCAATAAACACGAACCCAACCCATATCTGAATCATCATATATCACAAATCTCAACAATAACTCAAAAATCCAAGAAATCAAGGTTATAATCATGAAAAATTTAGAGAAAATAAGAAAACCCATATCTTTTCTTGAAGATTGAAGTTAAGAAGATGATAAAAATGGTGGTTTTTGTGTGAAACACAGTGAGTTTGTGAGAGAGAAGAACGAACAAGACAATGACTAGTCAAAATGTTTGAGAGAAAACTGAAAAGTTTTAAAATAAAAACTGTCCTTAAAGCGCAAAACACACGTTTTTCGCAACTGAACCAAGTCGCGTGCAAGTCGCCAGGACAAGTCGTCAAACACCTTAGAGACAAAATTTTGAAAAATTTGTCTAAGTGTTTCCTCGCGAGTGGACCTTCCAGTCGCGAAGGGAGCCGCAAAAACTTTTGTATAACCTCGCGACTGGAGCTTCCACTCGCGAACAAGTCGCCAAACCGAGTCACGAGAACTTCCAAAAACCAGATTTTTGAAAATTTTCTAAGTATTTTTCGCGACTTGGACATTGACCCGCCAATGAGTCGCGAAAAACTTCTGTGTAAGATCGCAACTGGCTTGACCCGCGACCAAGTCTCCAGAATAGGGCAACACTGTTTTTGAAATTTTTTATATTTTTGCAAAAAAAAAAACAAAAGACTTTCCAAAAACAATTAAAACACTCAAAAATCTTTTTGTGTTTGATCAACAAAAATTGAGCATGTGAAACACATTTAAACAAGTACAATCACACAAATGAATAAGGCATTCATGAGCATAAACATGTGTGATGTGTGTGGGTACCAAAATTGAGATAGTCCTTAGTCTAATGTGAAGTTTCAATGATCAATTCAACCAAGTCATACACAATTAGCACGAGGAAAAGTGATCTATCTCAATTATAGAAATATGCATATATGACCTCCCATAAAACTTGATAACAAAACTTTGAAGCTTTTCAATTGGCTCCATATACATCATATCATTTAATCATTTTGAACCATTACATCTCATTTTGAGATCGATGCCTGAAATTTTTAATATTTCAATTTGATGAGCAAGCCTTTGGCTTTTTGAGCATCATACATTTTATTTTAAGTCGCTTTCTCTTTTTCCTAGTTAAATACTAGTATGTGCGACGGCTTTTACAGCTCATTATCTCTTTTCATTTGGAGATTTACATTTGTTGAGCTCTTTAAACAAAAATAATAAAATAAAAGAGTGGGAAGATATATAAGCACAAGTCTATGCATGTTTCAAGATCAACAAAACCATTGACTTACCATTCATGACAAGTTTGAAGATCTATTTACAACAATCACATAGATGTCAAGATTTCTTCCACAATGATATGAGTGCATAGGGAACAAGTTACGCTCGTAAATGCACAAAACCATTAGTACAAAGGTACAAGGAAAAATATGCTTGTGACAAAACACAATAATGTCGATCAAACTTTTGGATTTTCTACTTTTTATGTGTTTTTGGATTTTTGACATAAAAGCAAGAAAAGATTGATAAAAAACAACAATGTAAAAACATTTAAAGCAAATGCAAACAAACAAACACAAAATTTCAAATCAAGCTAGCAACACAACAAAAAGCACAAAACCAAGCAAAGTCCCAAAACATAGGAAGTATTAATGCATGGACATGTTGTAATGCTTATGCATGAGTACCCCTCTTCACCCACACGTCACGTGCGTTTGGGGTGATAACCCTATAGGATTGGGTACGAGTGTTATGGTTTTCAAACCTTCTGTTGAAGCTTGCCAAACAGGTGGTAAATGCATCAATCATTCTCATCACATCCCTCACTTCGAGATCACCTTCTTGACCTTTTGATTGTTCAGCATTCCAATTCCCTTTGTCATGTCTTGGTCCTCTCGACCTTTGAGCACCGGAATTCTTTAATGCTTGCAGCTTATAACAATTGGTATGTTTGAGGAATTAGCATTGAGCTTATTTCTGATTAATAAGGTATGCTTGCTCAATGACAACAGAGCTAGAATTCTTTTCCATATGCTGCTCATGCACTTGAAGAGATCCCATTAATTCCTCAATTGAGAATCTCCAAATCTTTGGACTCTTCAATAGCCACCACAACATGCTCAAATTTATTTGCAAGAGATTTTAATATTTTCTCCACCACACGAACATCTTCAATACTCTCTCCATTACTTTTCAAACCATTAACAATTACAAGTAATCGTGAAAAATAATTAGAAATAGTCTCACCATCTTTCATGTGAGCAACTTCAAACTCAGCATGAAGAGTTTGCAAACGAACTCTTTTCACACGATCAACACCCTTGAAGAAAATGCCAAGAATCTCCCATACTTTTTTACTCGACTTTGCTTTGGAAATTTTCTCAAAAGTTGACTCATTCACTCCTTGATAGAGTAGAAACAGTGCCTTCTTGTCTTTCTTCCTTTGATCCTTGAGCAAATTTTTTTGTTTTGCGCTGTAGGTGGCTTCTTGCTCACTTGTGGGTTCTACATACCCATCAGTGACAAGCTCCCATAGCTCTTATGATCCAAACAACTCTTTCATTTGAATCTGCCTGCTTTCATAATTTTCTTTCATAAATCTAGGAATTTGTGGTTGCACCATGTTAGAAGACATCTTCACTAATGGTGTAGACAAAGACTCTAGGCTCTAAGAACTTGGCTCTGATACCACTTTGTTGGCTTTACAAAGCCTTGACTTAAATTTTAACAAAATACTCACAAGAAAGAGGGAATAAAAATTTTATTAGACTACTTCAAACTCACAAACAAAGAGATCAGGCTACTGCCTTAAGAGCTCATTACAACTTTTTCTCTCACACACTTTCACATTATACATCTATCCCCTTTTATAGGGTGAAGTTACAAGAGCTGTCATTATTGTCATGACTCTTTGCTTCATAACAGAAAATTCTAGAATGTGGAAGACTCAAAGACACAAATGTTATGGAATGACAATAGACACAAACAGTTATGGAAAAACAAAAGACACAAACTATTATGAAACATCAATAGGCACCTTTTGGTTTACCACTCCAACAGTTTTTGCGAGGAGATAATGAAGTTCCCAAGGACCTCTCAAACTTGTCAAATTGCATTTGACTAGGATGCTTCCATTTTTATTCTCTTTCTCTAAATTTTCCAGAAGCTGTAGTTTTATGGGGAATGCTCATTGTTCTTTACATCTTTCATTTGAAACTTTACTGGATTCAAGATTAGAAATACTTGTTTAATAGTGAAATTCTCTACATTGATAACATGGTAAAAACTTTACTATTTGATGATTTCCATGGTCCTTCTCCCTTGGTGGAACCTTATCACTGTTCTTTGATGAATCCTTCTTCCTTGGCCAAGTATTATTGCTGTTCTTCCTGGAAATCAGTAGCTTAAACTTTCAATTTATGAATTCTTCAAGAAACTTTAGTGCAAGGCAGCATGCTAACAGATTTTGGGATTTCAGATTTGGGTAAATGGTGATGCCATGGTTTGATTCTTCCCTCGTTTTGTCTATCTCTTGTTAGAAGATTAAATTCCCTTCTATTGCTGAGTATTCATTAATTCTTTAATTTAGTAATAGAAATCTTAGTTTCTAAAGCCCTAAAGTACTCTTTGACAGCATATGTTTCAAACCTGAATTTGATTTTGAACTCATTTTTTATTTTTGTCTGGGATTTTGGGTAGGTAATTCTCTGCATGGTTCATTCTTTTCAGCCTTGATATTTGGATTGTTCAGCTATTAAGTTGTTTATTTTAAAGATTTCAATTCATTTACATGGTGTTCTCACTCTTGTCTCCTTTATTTTTTTGCGCAAATGATAACTAGTTAGCTTGATTGTCCTCTTAAAGCTCTCTTGTCTGTGTATCTTTCTTGTAATCATTGGTGCAGCAATTTGACCTTTTGCTCTTGATCCTATTGAGTTTCTTGAGATGTGATAAAGTAAATTTCAGCTTTAGTACAAGCAAATGTCTCCGTTGGACATGATAGTGCATAAGTTATATTGGACATAACACTAGTGTCTTACTTGCATTATTGTGTTATGGCATCAATCATGTTATCACTTCACATTAAACCATTTTTGCGCCTAAATATGCTACTGTTCGCCTGGTGTCTGCCCTAAATTGTGCCTGTACCTTAAGCTCCATGATTCAGTGCAAGTACCCTTCAGTGACTATCTTACAATTCACTTGTAATCCTTGATCTTAGTTGCTGTTTTCTGACTGTTTTGTTAATGTCCTGTTTCTGTCTAGCCCTTAAATTCCCTAATTTGAATATGCTGATGTAAGTATGAAACTCAATTAAGAGGCTCCTTATGGCTATGTTAATTTGTCTCTGACAAAACCTCAATTTGGGTATAATTTGTTTAAGCATGCTTTTCGTAGAAACGTTGTAAATCATAATGGACTTGGAACCCTTGAACTTGACTTGAGTATTCTCTATAGTGCCTTGCCTGTTTATTAGAACCTTCCTTTGCTCCCTAAGTTCCAAAGTTGTATGACATATTTTGTTAAGCCCTAGAAACTTTGCTATTTTCTTGATAAACTTTGTGGTTGTGAATGCCAATTGTACTCTTTAGAAGCCTTTGACAATTATATATGGAAGTCATTAAGTTGTATGTTACTTTCTGCTCATGTACTGCTGATTCCAATCATGAAGATTCATTCCTACTTGATTCGTATCTATGTCTTTGGTCCATGTTTGTCTTTGACAATTATATATGGAAGACATTAAGTTGTATGTTACTTTCTGCTCATGTACTGTTGATTCCAATCTTGAAGATTCATTGCTACTTGATTCATATCTATGTCTTTGGTCTATGTTTGTTGTTACGACCTTTGTAATCTGAGCATCTTGGGAATGAAATTTGGCTCCGCTTATGATATGAAAATGAACCTGAGCCTCAACCTAAATGATGGTGAGGTTTATGTTTGATATACTCTGGCTAGGCTCAGCATGGACCAGACCTGACTGACCAAACCTCCCAACCTGACCCGACCTAAAGGGTTTCAGGCTGGTTGAATGGTTGTTCGGGTCAGTTCTGGGTCAAATACTTGGGTTTGGAGTCTAACCCGACCCGTCCAATCTAAAAAAAAAAAAAAAAAAAAAAAAAGGAGTTACCACGTTTTCTCAGTCTTGAAGCTCTTTTGCTTGCCATCTTCATCTTTTTTCTTTTTTTTTTTTCTCATGTGGGAAAGCATGAGGTTTCGCTAAGTGGCATATTCTATACGAAGAGAATTGAAATAATATTCTCAAATGCCACATCATAGATAAGAACAAATTAAATATTAACTTTTTGTTTCATTTGGGTCAATATTTCAAGACTTTTCTAATTAAACAATAAATATTCTTTGTATCATTTGGTTTAATGTTTCAAGACTTTTCATCCCTTACACATACACACAAAACTATTTGCATTTTAATTCATCATTTTCACCTCTTGCACTATTACCCATTTTTATATACCTACACACAGCCTTTCATGCCATCTCATATCAAATACATACAAACAAAAAACGATGTCATTTACCTTCAATCTTTTAACGACACCTGCCTAGCTCTAACATTGTGTCTCATCTAATTCTAACCTGTATGAATTGGCTACAACCAAGGAAGGAGGGCTTGCATTTTATATTGAGTGATAATGGCAATTACGATTTTGATGTTAAGGTCAGACGTTGTGGATTTGTGGGTTTTGTAAATGATGTAATTGACTGTGGATGTTTGAGATGTGTATTTTGTTTTAGAATTAAGGAGAAAGAAAAAAGATATATTCTATATCAACTTTTATTCTATACTAATATTCCTCCAAAGTTGTTTTTTATTATTTTTTATTTCTCATTACTTCAATTGAATAATTATAATAGATATGTGTGTGCAATTTAGAATTGTTGTTTTTTATAATAAACTCGTTACTAATAAAGTATTATAACAATTATGTTAGAATACATATACAACATTCTCCAAAACCATCTTACATAAAATATTACAACATTATCCGTGTATCACACGGGTAACTTACTAGTTAATGTAAAAGAAGAAGAGGAGAAGAGGTGGGCCTTTTTTTTCTTTTTTTTTTTAAAACAAAAAGATGTAGATGTGGGTTTTGAAAGCTTGGGAAGTAAAGGGCAAGACTTAGGTACAGTACTTAAGTGTTGTTCCTTAAGTTCCCTTTTAAAGATTTTGCCATGTGGATTTTTCCTCATGGGATAGAAGTGTATTTTTTTGTTAAGTAGCTACTTGGCTCAATCTTAAATGGAAAACCTAAGGAACAACACCTAAAATATTGTACCTAAGTTTTGTCCGGGAAGTAAATATATCTAAGAATTTATACTTATCAATAAGGATGTAATTGTATATGGTAATTCTTTTTTTTTTTTTTTTTTTTTTTTTTTTGCTTTTACCGAAATTGAAATTTTCCTAATGCAAATTTGTCATTTAAAAAGTTAAGTTTCCTTTCGAGTTATGTCTTCACATGTGAAATATCTAATTAAGTTTCATTTTAAATTATGGAAATAATTTATGAATCCCAAAATATAAAGTGCTCAATTTTAGGCAAATCCCAATTGCTTGTACGATACATGCATATTTATTAGAGACAATAGTAGGAATAAATATATATATATATATATATATATATATATAGGCTAATAAAAAATAGTTTATTCTATTTTATTTATGAAAAAAAATTAACTATTCACCATAAACGTATAAACTCAAAATCCCATTGATATTTTATTGATGCAAATTTAGAATTGAAGGAGGAAAGAGATGGACAGGCTAAGAGGAAGAGAGGGTTAGTGCGAACTTTGATAGGCTAAAAGAGACAAACCTGAACACCATGGTGGCGTTGTGGGAGGATTTCCCAAATTCCTCGATTAGTGAGGGGATTTGAAATAAATAGATTTGGACCTTGAAATCCAGGATGGATTTGGGTCAAATTCAAATTCTTCTCTTTTTAAGTTACCCACCCAAACAAAGAATTTGGATTTGGACCCTCAAATCCAAATCCTAACCCAAATCTCGTGCCATCAAAACAGACCAGAAGAAGATTGAGGACTCCTCCCCACCCACCCCATACACAATACCCACAAGAAACTAATAAAGAAAAAGTGAAACAAAACAATAGCATTGAAATTAGGGTTTTATCGTTTTGATACTTCCCCTTAACAATATCAAAACAATTATGATCCTTTAAAAGACCTTCACATTTTTTTTAGAAACAAAGAAACCTTCACCTGAGAACGCAAGAGGAAGTGAAGAATGCTAGAGAGGAAGAAGAATCGAAGAACGCGTGAGAAAAAAAACTAAGAGAGATGCCATCAGTTTTTTTTAGTTTATATATACTGACTTGCTTTGCCAGTATCTGGTATTTACTAAAATTAAATTAACAGCCAAGATCATAACAACACAAAATTAATGGCTCAAATTTAGGTGGGTACGGTAGGGTGTACCGTAGAATGACCCATTGTCCCTTGGGTTGAGTAATGGATTGTTGGTTTGGACAAAGTTTTGCTATAAAATTGGTTGTAGCCTAAGGTATTCTCTTTTTATTGGAAATGAATTTTGACAAATCTATCATTAGATTACATCTTCTTCTTATATCTACCATACTTACAAAATTCCTAAAAAAATTAAAGATTAATAACTATGTCATCAATAAATTTTTTAAATTGCAATTTTTTGTAGTTTAAAATTAAGCACAAAATATAAGCTTTTATAGATCATATGGTAAATAATATCCGATTGACACAAAATTTGACATGTGTAATAAAAGTGTTAAGAACAAGCAATTTAACAGTTAGATTTTGTAGTAATATTTATTTTATTAAATAAGATTGTAGCCTTAAGCTACAACTAATTTTGTAACTAAACTTTGTCGGGTTGATTTAATCTTAAATTGGTTATGAAATTATTTATGGAAATAATAAAACATTCATATTGTGACTTATTATTGAAGAAGAGTATAAAAGTCGTTGAAAACAGAAATAGAAAGTATCAAACTTAACCCCAAAAAAAAAAAAAAAAAAGGTGAGTATCAAAAGAAATTAGGTAGAGGATCAATTATTACAAAAGATTGTGGCAGTTAGTCAAAGAGGAACACACCTTCATAACACACCAGAGTTTATAATTTAGTAAATAAGAACAAAATCACACAGAAATACTTTTGAGATTGAAGATCTCCCAGCTCGCACTCGCACACACCACAGAAACATTCCATGTCAGCTATCACTCATCAAGATATCCTAAATGTGACCAAAACAGGAAAACAATTTTACAAGAAGACTGATAAGGAAGTAAAAAAGCATATATATATATGGAACCATGGTGGAGCTGTGGTTGTGGCTGGGTAATTGTGGTTTTGTTCTTAGGTCACGGTGGTTGCAGTGATAATGGGTTTGCTGGGCTTTGTTCTTGGTTGGGTTAGTGGTGGTTGTAGCGGAAACAATGGGTTTTGGTGTGGTAGTTTGTGGTCAAGCCAAGGAGGTCGTGGGTTGTGGTCAAGGTGGCGTTTGTGGTGGAAGTTGGGGGTTGTGGTTCGTGGTTGTGGTTGGGCCATGGTGGTTTTGTTCTTGGCATGGTGGTTGCGTTTTGTTCTTAGGTCGTGGTGGTTGATGTGATGGTGGGTTTGCTGCTTTGATCCTGGTTGGGTTGGTGGTGGTTGTGGTGGTTAAACAATGGGTTTTGGTGTGGTGGTGCCTCATATTGTTGGTGGTGGTGTGGTTGAGAGAGAGGGAGAGAGAGAGAGAGACAGAGACAGAGAGGCAGTGACAGAAATTAGAGAGAAGAGAGATAGATAGTTTTATATTATTTAATTGTATAATTTATATTATTTTAATGTGTTATATGTTAAAATAAAATTTGAGATGTTGGGTGTATTGTAAAATGATATTGTATAATAGATAAAATAGCTTTTTACATGGTAAAATAGAAACTTTTATGCAATTCCGGATGCTAATGCTCTTATAGACTTATAGTTTAATATATTTTACTTTATTAAATCCTAAAATTAAATAAAAACAAAACAACAACAACAACAACAACAATAATATTGGGTCCATTGTTGAGGTCCAAAAAATCACAATGTTATACCAAGGCCCAAAACAAAGCAAAGGATTGAAACCTAGGAAAAATAAAGCATTTAGGCTTCCAATAAGAAAGAAGAGAGGTCCAAACCCATTAAGGGTCCATAAAGAGGAACCTAAATCCATGAATGGGCAAGTCTCAGGCCCCATAAAATAAAGGAAGGAAAAAAGCCCAGCATAGCCCTTAAAGGTCAGAAAATCGCTGGGGAGCCCGGGAAAATAACTGGGCCAGGATACCTGGGGATTCCCAGGAGCCAGGGATCCTTGGGACATGCAGCAAAGCTAGGTTGGGATTAAGACAGTTTAGAGTGTGTACCAAGAAACACAAGGAAATAGAATAGATATGTCTCTATCAGCCACTCAATGATGCAGAAAGGGGGTCAGAAGGCTTAAGAACCAACAACCCATGAGTAAAGGCCTAGTACCTCGGGGAACCCAGGAAGAAGAACCATAAGGGAATGTGGCTGGGGATCTTTCAGCCTGGCAGGAAGGAATCAACTCACTTGGTAAAAATGATAAAGGGAAAAGCAACCAAAAGTTGGGTCTGAAAAGGTGGAATCTAGAAGCCTTAAAAGAAGAAAGACCAAAGGTCAGCCCTTTAAGACACCCCAGTACGGGAAGGTTAGCTGGGGTCTTTCGAAGATGAAATCTCAAAAAAGGGAAATAATAAAGAATAAGGAAGGGACCAGCCACTAATGTTGCTGACACAACATTGGTTCTGGTACCCAGAAGAACAAATAGAGGGAATCAGTGGTACCCCGGAAACCCTAGGATGGCACTATAAAAGGGGAAGCAACCAACAGTGAAAGACATTCAACAATAGTGAATTAGAGTAAAAATCATTAAGAAAACTCTGTTAGAATTCAAAAAAAAAAAAAAAAAAAAAAAAAAAAGAGAAAAAGGAGGGAAATATTGTTCGGTATCCTCAAATAGCCACTAGAGAACACACTTAGATTCAAAGAGATTCAAACTTTGCAAGTCTTAGAGGCCTGAAGAGCCATCTAAGTCTGTGATTTTGAACTTATTTGGACCTTGTAACCCGTCCTAGTGAGCATAGTGTATTACACAATCAAGAAAGTAATAAAATATTTTGCATTATTTTAAGATCCCTAATGCTTTATTTTATGTTCCTTCTTGATCAATTTCGTTCCTTTGCTATTCCTTGCTGTTCAGTGCATATATTTCTTGTCTGTTAGCATGTATGTGTTGTAGGATTCATGCTTTGTGCACTACTTGGTTCGAAATCAGCCCAATTTAGCTGCGGTGAACCAAGCCCAATCCCTTAAAACAATAAGTATTGGGTCCAGGATCCTTGTTTCTACTTGGGCCTGTGTGCTAAAAAAAAAAAGAACCCACACATTAGGGCGACTCCACTAGGGACTAGGTAAAGGAAAGGGAAGAAGCAGTCCCTTCGCAGAGCATGGCTCCAAGACCAAGGAACAGTAAAGGTACCAATGTACTACCTGCGACATTTGAGCTCGTAGGAGAAAATGAGGTAACTTCAAGGCAGAGGAATGAAGTACCTCTGGTGGAGCAGGAGGTCGTCTTAGGACAGAGGTGTGGGGTGTAGGAACTAGAGCCCATGGCTCAGATGGCAGAAATGATGAAAGACTTACAACAGGAGATCCGTATCCTCAAAGAGGGAAGGACTCAAGAAATCAGAGATAACGCTCCCCCTGTGGCCAACCAAGAAAGAGCCCAACCAAAAGGAGGGTCAGTAGTAGGAGGGGGAGTTAACCCCTAGTATCTCACACTAGCGGATGTCAACGCCCTTTTGGAACAAGAAAGGGAAAAGCTCTCGGGGATCCCCAAGCAATTCTCTCGGGATCCCTCATTCCCACCAAAACTCCTTGGCAAGCCCTATCCCAAGGGATATGAACCCCCAAAGTTTCACCCTTTTGATGGAAGGAACGGAAGTGCTGTGGAGCACGTGAGTAGGTTCATTCACACCATGGGTCTTTACGCAGGAGACAAGGAGCTGTGTCTAAGAGAGTTTGCTAAGTCCCTATTGGACAGAGCATACACATGGTACACTACCTTGAGGCCGGGGTCCATTAAGACCTGGAATGAGATGATGGAGAGGTTTTGCTCAAAGTATTATCCAGGTGAAGACAAGGCCACCTTCCAAAGCCTTCAGATGGTAAGGCAAAGGCTCGGAAAAGACCCTATCCAGTTCATCAAAAGATTTGAGGATGTTTCTTTGGACTGCTATGGGGATCACGAAGAAAGGGAGTGTTAGGACATATGTGTTTCACATGTTAAGAACATATATCATGATTTTATGTAATTGGCTAATCCTTTGACAAAATGCACTTTACTTGTATTTGGGTAGATTTAGGATGTGTTTAAATACTTCAAGAAATCATGTTTCAAGATCAAGTGTTGAAGCCTTCAAGTCTGTCCAAGAAAACAAGCTGAAAGTGCAGAGTTATTAAAACTTGACAGCTAGCATGTGTCGAGGTTTAAGAAGTTGTTTTAGCCCCGTGGCTCGACAGCTAGCTCGACAGATGCTTGACAGCTTCTATCTGTCGAGGTTTATGAAAACAGAATTTCTGTTCTATTTTTCTTGAGATCCATGGATGTGTCTTTGGGCTTTCTTTTCTCCTAACCCTAGACATATAAAAGGATTGTTTTAAGAGCTGTCAAAGTACACAAGTTGCACAAGCATTGAGCAAACTCTGTTCAAGCAATTTGTAACCAAAGACGAAGTTCTTGCCCTAGTTTATCTCTTTCTCTTGAAGAAGTTGCTGTGTATGTGCACCATAGGGTTTTGTAACCAAGCATCTTCTTGATCTTCATCATGTGGATGAATTAAAGAACTTTGCAGTCAATAACCTTCATAGTTGGTTATTGAAGTTGCGTACTGGGATTCGCGCATTGGTTAGTCACGTACTTGGGAGCCGTGCATCAAAAGGGGGAACTGTCATTACAGAACAAGTCCAATTGGGTATTGGGGTAAGGGTTCAACTGTAGGTTGGTAAGGTACTTGGGATTCCTTTACTTGTAACCGCTTGTTGTGATAATAGTGGAGTTTCAGGAGTGGTGACACTCGGTGGAGTTTTTGCCGTTAGGTTTTCTCCATTCGTAAACAAATTACCGTGTTATTTATTTTCCGCCTGCATAATTAGTTTATTGGTGATTTGTTTGTGCTACCACGTGTTTTGCATGATAAATTGATTAATTAATAATTTGGCTAATTAATTAATTAATTTCAATCACAAGGGGTCAATTTCTTTGTGGCCTATCAAGTGGTATCAGAGCCAAGGTCATAGGTTTGAGTCGTTGGAGCCGCATTGTGAGGGAGGGATTGTGAGGGATTTCACAATTTGCTCCAATACCAATGGGCTTGGTCTACGATCGAATGCTATAAAAGATTTGTGCCCCCTCATCCTTCACCAATTGGTGGTTGGATGGATTGGTGAGGCACACGGTTCGATAGGGAGCTCATGGAGACTTGCATATCTAACATGCTCTTTGATTACAGGCTTAATCTCGAAAATCTATGCATAACCCAATTTGCTGACCTGCTACAGAGAACTAGGAGGACAGTGTTGACCATGAGAACAAAGAGGGTGCCAGTACCTTAGGCCATGACAGCTTTGGTAGGAGAAAAGAGGAAGAGAATTAAAGGAGAAATGGCCGAGGAACCACCTGTGATCCCATGTACTGCGGAAGAATTGAATCATGTTCTGGATAAATGGATTGGAGACGGAATTGTTAGGTCATTCACTGTGTCCATTCCACCTATTGAGGAAGAAAGGAAGAATCCTTTGTTTTGCATGATTCATAACTATGTCAAGCACTCCACCAAGGATTGTTGGACCCTTCGGAGGCTTTTTCACAAAAAAGTTTAGGGAGAGGACCCTGGAGCTCACCCAAAAGGAGCCCGAGGTGTAGAGGAACCCTTTACCCAACCATAAAGGGAAAGGAGTGGTGGCTGTAGTAATCCATGGAAGCTCGGCAGAAGTAGAGGAACCTGAAGGATCCTTTCACCCTAGCACAGTCAAGACCCTTCAGAAGAGCCCTAAGTTCAGATCATTATTCAATCAATTGGGATTTGGGCTAGAAGTAAGAAGGATGGCCATAGAATCCCTCATGAGTATAGCAGCTGATTCAGGGGTGGAATGTTTCACAGTAGAATCCCATGCCAACCGAGCTTACTTGGAGACAACCAATGCAATAACCTTCACGGATGAAGACATGGAAGTTGAACATCCAGACCATTGCAGACCCTTTTATCTGATGGCCACCATAAACGGTGTCCAAATCAGGAGAGCACTGATAGACATAGGGGCATCATTCAACCTCATAGCCCTAAGTACCTTAGAGGCTGTGGGCTTGATTGGTAGGAGGATCCTGGGGGCTCCTATGGAGATAATAGGATTTGGAGGAGTAGCAGAATCGACTGAGGGATATGTGCAGCTGGCCTTAAAGGTGGGCCTAATAGTAGCCCTGACCATATTCCATTTGATTAACTCAGAAGTTTCTTACCATGTTCTGTTGGGACGCCCCTGGCTCCATAAGCATCGCCTCATTCCCTCCATGTACCATCAATGTGTTAAAGGAAGATTGAATGGGAAGCCCATAAGAATCCCTGCCAATCCAATCCCTTTCAGCCAAGAAGAAGTGAACTTTATAGAAACAATGTTTTATGAAGAATTGGAACTAGATGATGAGAGTCCCACACTAGGGACACTAGGAGCACTTGTCTTGGAAGAAGAAGAAAGAGGAGGTACCCACGACCTAAGGAACCTCTTGGACAGAAAAAGGCAAAAGAAGGAGACTAGCTCCTCAGGATCCTGGGAATGTGTAGTGGTGCGGGAGCCCGGAGGAAGGCTAATATATCGTTTATAAAGGTACGCGGGGCTTGAATGCATTATGCAGGAGGGTCCCGAACTGCCAGATTGTATGATGGTTCAAGAAGAAATCCTAGAGGATCTAGACAAGGAAGCTCAAATCCAGTCTGAAGAGGAATTGGAAGAAGTAAACTTGGGGGCTGGTCTAGGATCCCTGAAACCTGTCTTCATTAGCAGTCAGTTAACAACACAAGAAAAAGAACAATTAGTAGCATTACTCAGGAGGTATGTGGATGTATTCGCATGGACATACAATGCGATGCCTGGCTTGGACCTAGGACTAGTAGTCCATTCTCTCAACATGAACCCAGGAGTTAAGCCAGTAGTTCAACCAGCCAAGGTCTTTCACACTGACATAGAGGCTCAAATAACTCAGGAAGTCAAGAAGCTACTGGCAGCTGGGTTCATCAAGCCAATCCAGCATCCTAAATGGCTCTCCAACATAGTACCTATGAAGAAAAAGAATGGCCAAATCCGGTGTTGTGTGGATTTTCACAATCTGAACAAGGCATGTCCAAAAGATGAATTCCCCCTGCCTAATATTGATCTCCTTGTAGATTCAGCTGCGGGAAACTCTATGTTTTTATTTATAGATGGATATAGTGGGTATAACCAAATTCGCATGGCTGCTAGAGATGTAGATAAGACAGCATTCAGGACC
Source organism: Notholithocarpus densiflorus (assembly GCA_030021035.2). Taxonomy (NCBI): domain Eukaryota; kingdom Viridiplantae; phylum Streptophyta; class Magnoliopsida; order Fagales; family Fagaceae; genus Notholithocarpus; species Notholithocarpus densiflorus. The sequence continues at coordinate 351,444 of JARYZH020000113.1, read as the reverse complement.
CCGATCAGGAATTTCTATTACATTGTGATGCCCTTTGGCCTTAAGAATGCGGGAGCCATGTACCAACAAACCATGATAGCCATCTTCCATGATATGATGCTTAGGGAAATGGACGATTATGTGGATGACATCGTGGTAAAGTCTAAGACTAGGGCAGGACACTTCTAGGTGCTTGAACAAGTTTTTGAAAGGTACAGGAAGTACAAACTACGCATGAACCCCATGAAGTGTGCCTTTGGAGTGTCTGCTGGAAAATTTCTTGGGTTCCTAATACATCGCAAAGGCATAAGTGTGGATCCAGCCAAGGCCACAACAATTGCAACAATGAGGAGGCCAAAAACGGTTAAAGCTCAAAAGTTTCCTGGGGAGGGTCTCTTACATCAGGAGGTTTGTGCCAGGACTGGCTTCGGTCACAAGTGAATTATCCAAATAGCTGAAAAAGAGGGTTGAGTTCACTTGGGGAACTGAACAGCAGAAAGCCTTTTAGAGGATCTAGCAGATTATGAACCATCTGCCTACCTTACAAGCACCAGTACGTGGGCGACCCTTGTTACTATATTTAGCATCAAATTCCCAAGCTATAGGAGCCCTGCTAGCATAGGAAGATGATGATGGGAATGAGCAACCCATTTATTATGTGAGCAGGACACTAAAAGATACAAAGACCAGGTACCCCAGGATAGAAAGGGCATGTCTGGTGGTTATGTATGGATCCCAAAGGCTAAAACGGTACTTCTCAGCCCACCAGATCCTCCTAGTGACCAAGTCTCATCCCATAAAAGCACTCCTTCACCAGCCTCTCCTAAAGGGAAGAATAGCACAGTGGCTGGTTTTGCTCTCTCAATATGACATCGGTCTGAGGACCCCCAAGGCTGTCAAAAGCCAAGCCATAGCAAATCTGCTAGCCCAGTTCCTAGGGGAAGAAGAGTGATCACTAAGCAAGGAGATCCCCGGAGAGGTGGAAGTAGTAGAACTCTCAGGAAAAAAATGGACCATGAGATTTGACGGGTCAGCAACGACAACTTCAAATGGCTTGGGAATTGTGTTAAGTTGCGAAGATGGGGATACCATGCCATTATCCTTCAAGCTTGAGTTTCTCTGTTCAAATAATGCTGCTAAGTACGAGGCATACCTTGACTGGACTGGACATAGCACTCAGCATAGGGGTAAAACATATGAAGGTTTTGGGAGACTCCAACCTCGTAGTCTCCCAAGTAAAGGGTGACTTTGCACTAAGAGAACAAAGTTTGGCAGCCTACAGAACTTGGGCACAGAAGTTGGAGCAAAAAATTCCAAACCTTCAGTGTGGAATACACCCAAAGAAGCGAAAACAAGTTTGCTGATGCACTAGCCACCCTAGGATCCCAGATACCATTTAAAGGAAAAAGTACTTTGATAAAGGTAAGCAAGCAGGAACATTCCATCATAGGGATCCTCAAAAGGATGTTCCTTGAAGAATCAAAACAGAAAGATTGGAGAGATGAGGTAAAAGGAAAGATAGGAAAGTTGGGGCATGAAGGAAGTATCAAGGAACTAAAAGATTACCCTTTGATAGAAGGAGAGTTGTACAGGAGGCTGCCCGGAGGGATCCTGTCCAAATGTATCAATGAAAAAGAAGGGAAGCTGAGATTAGAAGAACTGTACAGCCAGGTTTGTGGGATTGCAGAAAAAATCAGCCTATACAAAAGGATGCAGCGCATGGGGTATTACTGGCCAAATATGAACAAAGAGGCTACAATTGTACAGGAGGAATGTCAAAAGTGTCGACTTTCAATGGACAAAGAAGAAAGTTATGCCGTATTCGTGACAGAAGATTGGAGGACCCCATTTATGGAATACTTGGCTCAAGGGATCCTACCAACTGACAGGACACTGGCTCACTAGCTCAAGAAACTTGCCTTTAGATACTTCTTGCAAAATGGAATCTTGTTTAAAAAGGGGTACGGCGGGGATCCCCTAAGATGCCTGGGGCCTTGGGAGGCCAGAGAAGCAGTCAGAGAAGTCCACTCCGGTGATTGTAGAAGTTACCCAGGGAAAAGAAGGCTTTACAGGCAGTTGTTGTAGTTGGGGCACTATTGGCCTACAATGAAAAAGAACTCCAAGAAGCTGGTTAAAATGTGTCATGCATGCCAAGTACTTAGAGATGCAATACATACTCACCCAGATGTGCTGCAAGATATGACCACACCATGGCCTTTCCATACTTGGGGGCTCGATCTTATAGGACCCATAAATCCCCATTCTAATGGCCATATATGGATCTTAGCAACCACCAAATATTTTACAAAATGGGTAGAAGCCATCCCTTTGAAGAAGGCCACCGGAACAGCCGTGGCAAACTTCATCCGAGAACATATCATTACACGCTTTAGGATCCCAAGGAGACTGATCAGTGACAATGGTACACCATTCATAAATAAGCATATGAGGGACCTGACCGAGGCGTATCACATCAAGCATGGGAGGTCCACACCATATTATCCACAAGGAAATGGCTAGGCCGAGGCTACCAAAAGGGTGATATTGAAAATCCTCAAGAAAATGAAACATGAGTATGGGGGAAAATGGAGTGCCCACCTGACAGATGTACTCTGGGTGATACTGAAAATCCTCACTCTCTGTGTTTTGCCATGTTGTTTTTTGCAAAGAACTTTATGTAGTCATCTTTTTTTAGAATCCATGATAGAAGGACACTCTAAGATCCTTACTATCTTTTTGACAATTATCCTATGTTCCTTATCTTAGTAACTGTGATGGAATCTTTTCAAAAAAAAATGGAGCTTCAAGTAAGATGTATGATTGCATAATATTACATGGCTCAGCCCAAATGTGGCCAACTCTAGGAGAGGTACCTGGGTTAGCGCAAAAAAAAAAAAAAAAAAAAAAGGAAGAAGGATGAAATCTTAACGCATGACCTAGGACTCACACCACAATCAGTCCAAGTACATGGTCTGGGACTTCGAGCAAGAATGAGTGCCCCGGGGTACCCAGCCTAGTACTTCCCCTAAAATAGGTCCTCCTGGTTCATGACCTAGGACTTGGAAAAAAAAAAGAATAATACAGCATCCAATGTACCTAGCTTAGTACCTGCGCAGGAACACAACCACAAGGGTACCTATTCCAAGACCTACCACAAGAATTTGTAGGAGCCATGGTCCAAGACTCAATACAAAAAAAAAACAAGAGAGAGAGAGAGAGAGAGAGAGAGAAAACAGAAAGAAAAAAAAATGCATAAAGCACAGATCCATATATATCATAAAGAAAGCAGTCAGAAGTAGCTACTTTAAAAAAAAAAATTTAAACACCTCGAATTGTCTGAAAAAAACAAAACAATGGAGGAAATAAACTTATACACCCTGAGTTATTCAAAGAAAGAAAAAGAAAGAGGAACTAAGGAATAAGGTCGGTCAGCAAAGAGCCTCCTGAGGAAATTGCAGGAACAGTTGATGAAGAAAGAACTAGCTACTTCTTAACTTTCAGATCTTGCAATGCCTTGTGAGCACGAGCCAGGGCCTCCTCAGCAGCAGCAATCTCAATGTCAAGGTCCTTAGAAACCTTCCTCTAGAACAGCATGTAAGCTAAGGACCACAGGTAATCCAGCAAAAAAGACAAATTGAACTTGACTTCCATAAGATCCTGCACCACTCATCTCCACTCCAAAAGTCTCTCCTCGGAGAGGGAATCAGGAGAGGAGTCCCTCAGAGAAATCAGCACGGCGCACAAGAGCTCCATCAGGATGTTGCCCAAGAATACGATTCCCCTGAACCCACTGGTGAAGTCCCCATGGGCTTTGAGTAGCCCCTCCAAGAGTGGCAAGCCCTCAACAGGCACAGAGAAGTGCATGAAGCTACCAAAGGGAGGCCCAAAGCGATGGAAGTGGCTTGTAGGAAGACTGTTGAACTCTAGAGAATCAAAGTGGGCCAGAAAAGCAAGGAGCCTTGAGCTAGGATTTGAGATAGCCATCTCGGGGGCCTCCTTTATTGTTGTGTCTCCACCTTTAGGAGCTGGAGGACTTCCAACCCTTTGAATAGTCTGGGGAATCCCTGTCTGAGCTTCAACAACCTAGACAGTGGGAACAGGTTCCTTAGCTTCTTTAGTAACTGCAGGCTTAGGATCCTTAGCACCTGTGTCAGCACCTGTGAAAGCAAACAGAGTCAAAAAAAGGGGGAGAGAGAAAGGAAGGAGTAAAGATAGAAGGAAAAAAAAAAACCAGTACCATTCCCCTGTGGTAGAGCTTCCTTTTGAGCTTAGGCAGCCACTTCAACCATCAACGAAAGCTCCTCCTCCCGCCTTTCTGACCTTTCAGAAGACTCTGTGAAAGGGCATAAAGTACGTTGAAAGAAAGGTGAAGAAACCTTGGCAAAAGTGCTAAAGGAAGGGAGGGACACCGGGGGACTCGCCATAAAAGAAGTATAGAAAGAAAGAAAAAAAAAAGAACTGAAAAGGGGAGAAGAATAATGATGGCGGGTAGTACACACCTTCAGAAGCCTCTGACTCCAAGGAAGGAGCAGCTTCAAGGGCAGATTGGGCGCTGGTTTGACCTAAAAGAAACAAAGGGGAAAAGGAACAAGAACCTTTAGGAAGAAAGGATAAGGGAAATAAGAATAGGTGCTAATAAAGAATGGATGAGGCTTACCTGCTCGAGTAGATAAGGACGCACCTCCTAAAGACTCCTTGCCCAACGCAAACTTAGTAGTGGGCTCAAGTGTCACAGTTTTAGTTGGACTAGGGGTTTGCACGGGCTTAGGCTCTTAGGGGACAGGAGGCTGAAAAGTTTCAGGGTCTTAGACGGCCAAGAAAGCAGAAGGTGAAATGGGCTAGGCATCCTTCACTACCTGCCTAGCTTCCTCAACTATGCCACCACTAGGGGGCTCCTTATCCACACTTAAGGCAGCAGCAGGCTGAGCTACCATAACTTCTTTCACTAAGGCACCACCAGCTGCAGGAGGAGGCACCTTGACCTGCAAAAGAAAAGAGGAGCAAGAAGGAGTATGTGGCAGACATAAAATAAATAAATAAATAAATATATGTACGCAGCACTAGAAAAGGGAAAGAAAGCAAACAATAAAAGGGCACAAGTGAAAGAGGGTCATACCACATCATCACCAGAGGATTGGCTTTTACCTCCATTGGGGTTTGATTTGCGCTTAGACTACAAAAAAAAAGGAGTGACCATTCATCAGTTAAAGAAAAGAGAAAAGTGAGACACAACAAGAACAGCAAGCCAAGATGGCCAGATGCAAAAAAAAGAAAGAGAGAAGAAGGAAAGAGGCCTTGCCCTTCTCTCTCTCTCTACAGATTCTTTAATAGTCTTTTGTCTACTACGGGTACGCCCAAAGGGTCTTAAGGGAGACGAGTGTGATGTCAAACCCCGAAGAACCATGGGCTGAGGAACTCACAGGAACCTGAAAGATAGAAGACTCTACCTTAGTTTTCACTCTGTTCTTTGGGATTAAAGGATGGCCAACTTCCTTTCCAACTGTAGAGGGGTCCACTCTCTTAAGCTCCTCAAAAATAACTAGCTGCTTGCGAGACTTAGTAGTTTTCCTCTTCTTAGTCTCAGGGCCAGCCTCAGTACCCTCAACGCTTTCCTCAATCTTAGCTCTTTTGACAACTTCCTATTTGATTTTCTTCTCCCTACCTTTGCCCACAGGAGTGGCAGCACCAATTACCTCTACCACCCCTCTCTTGATTGGCACACCAGAAGAAGCACCCACAATAAGGTCACACCCTGACTAAGCATCAGGAAAATCATTCGTATGACATACCCAACCACCCCTAGAGGCATGCCACTCCACAAATCCTGTTTTGCTACTTATGGCAGCAGACACAATGCCAGCAGTGGGGAGTGCCAAACGCTTGTTAAAGGTATGAGTAGAGAAAAGAGTAGGATCAAGAGTCCTCCCAATCTTACCGAAACCAACAAAATTTAAGAAGGACTTCTGAACTCTTCTCCAATAACCAGCAAAGCTACTGGAAGCAAAGACTCCTCGCTGGGAGTTTGGCACCACAAATTGAGGGCTCCTCCGTGACCAGTAAGAAAAAGCCTAGGACCTTAGAAACGGATCCAGGGAAGGGAGAGAAGGCACTACCTCCTTGAATACCGGCGGGATGTCCTGATCAAAACCAAATTGTCTAAGTACCAAGTGTGCTGAATAGTGAGTGAACGTTGGACCACTTGATGAAGGTACTGGAAGCCACGAGGGGCTGATGTAAGCTAAGTATGCCAAACTGCCCTCATCTCCCCGACGCAAATCAAAGGTATTCCTTGGGGAGTTAAGGAAAGAAGCCAACATAGAATCACAGGCGAACCCAGGACTGAACTCTCGGGGAGAATGCCAACTTAAATGCCTTGCTTGATCAAACAATTCCACCAAATTGAGGTTGCCCCCCTTCAAATTAGACCAGCGAAAAATGATAGGATGACTGTCAGTAGAATTGCCACACAGCCCTTTGATCACGTCTGGGTATCCCTGGAACTTATCCTTCATATACTTTAAATTCCTACACTTAGCCAAAGTGACGGAAGACCAATCCCACATGAACCCCTGAAGGATAGCACAGTGGAAGGAAGAAGTGATAGTATAGCAGGAGTTGCCCTCAACCTCATCCCCATGAAGCAGATCCAATTGAGACTAAACATGGCCTAAGAACATGGGGGCTAAAGGATACTGAGCACCCCGGGCCAACTTGATTGCCAGAGGAAAGAAAATAGACTTAATCCCGTATCTAGGGAACTCACTGAATAAAAACTTATTGAGCCAGAGTGTCAGGAACCTACCTTGCCTAACTGCCTTGTTTTTCTCTCCAGAAAGGTTCAAGACCCACTTACCCATTTTGGCCGGTTTCCCCCCGGGAGAGGCCGTACGCCCGCCGAAGTGACTAAAAAGCTTGTCTTCAACCTCGAGATCCTCACTGAAAAGGCTGATATCAAAGGGATTCTCATCACCAAACACTGGGAGGAGAAAATTATTAACCACATTCTCCAAAGTGATGGTGAGCTTACCAACAAAAAAGAAGAAAGTGTGGAGAGAAGGACACCAGCGGCGCATTAAGTGTCTAAGGCCCTTGGCGTCCTTAAAAGCTTCAAGATTCTTGGAAATTGCTACTGATTTCAGGATCCCTGCGCGCCCCAAGCAACTGACAAATTTACCATCAGAAAGCTCTGTCTCCACCCAACTGGACTAACTAGTAATCTTCCCCGGGACGAAGTCGAAAAAGATGGGAACCGCCTCGTGGGATCCTCGCCTAATCTGAAGGTCTAAAATTTCCCTCGGATCTGGAGCCTAGGTAGAACTAGCAAACCCAGACTGGCTAAAAAACACCCAGGTATAAGGGTGTGAGGGTCCCTTTTTGGACAGTGCCTAGGCCCAAGCTGAAGCAAGGACCTTAGGCCTTGTTGTTGTAGTTTGAAGGGACTGGGCTTGGTTTATTGCAGCAAAATGGGCTGTTTTTCAAACCAAGTGGCGCACAGAGCAAGGATCCTACAATACGTACATACTAGCAAGCAAGAATATAGGTATATGAATAGCAAGAAACAGTAAAGGAAGACAATGTAATAAAGAAACACACAAAATAATTGTTAAAGATCCTCAAATTAGTATAAAATATTTCATTATTTTTCTTAATTGTGAATTACAATGTGCTCACTAAGATGTGTTACAAGGTCCAAATAAGCTCAAAAATTACAGACTTAGATGCCTATCTAAGCCTTTAAGACTTGCAAAGTTTGAATCCGTCTGAATCCAAGTATATTCTATAGTGGATGTTCTGGGATACCGGGCGCTGTTTTTCTACTTTCTTTGAGTTTTAGACAATGTTTTCTCAATGATTCTGTTATGATTTCTTATTGCTGAATGTCCCTCCAATGTTGGCTGCTTCCCTTCTTTTATAGTGTCATTCTAGGGTTCGGGGTACCATTGATTCTCCCCCTTGGCTCCCTGGGTACCAGAGCCCCTGTTATGCCAGCCATTTTGATGGTTGGTTCTTTCCCTATTTCTCATAGTTTTCCTCTTTTGGTGTTGTTTCCCTAAAAGCCACTTGCTGACTTTCCATTTCGGGGTGTCCTTGGGGAGCTGACCTTCAATCTCTCTTCTTTCAAGGCTTCTTACCTTTTAGACTCAGCTTTTGGCTGTCCTTCCCTTTTTGTTATTTTTCCTAAGTGAGCTGAATCCATCCCTGCCAAGTTGAAGGTTTTCCCAGCTACTTCCCTTTATGGTTCTTCTTCCTGGGTTCCCCGAGGTACTAGCCTTTTGTTCACAAGTTGTTGCTTTCCAAGCCTTCTGGTTCTTTGCTACATCACTGGGTGCTTGAGAAGTACATATCTGCCCTTCGTTTCTTGTGTTTCGTGGCACCCATTTTGAGTTGTCTTAATCCCACTTCAACTGTGTTGCGCGTCCTGAGGATCCTGATCTTGGCGGGATGGGCCTTTTTCTTTCTTCCCTTTGTTTCATGGGCTCTAAGGCTTGTCCCTTCATGGATTTTAGGCTTCAAGTCTTTTGGGCTTGCCATGGGATTGGCCCATTGTGCTATTTCTCTAGGCCTTGGTGTTATGATTTTTTAGACCTCAACATTTAGCCCCCCGAGCTCGTGGGTTGCCTGCAGCCCACGCGTGAGTAATTTAGAATTTTAGTTTTTGTAGGACTTCCCTCTTCACTATTTTAATTATCCTCGGGGTTCCCCTTTACCTTCCTTCAAGATCCTAACTTTCCCATTGCTTTTGGGTATCCTGGTCTTCTTTGCATGTTGCGCTCCCTTCTTTTGTAACTCCTTTTTGCACGGGACGTGACAGTTGAATTTTGGAGTGAAAACTTCCTCTACCCACTTTTTACGTTTCCCGTAACTCCCAGTAATAACTGCTAATAACTCTCTTCTTTGAAATTAAATTTTGGCAACTGGCGCGTCTTTCCATACATCGTCTTCTCCAACCGGTTTTGGTGCCATTATTGCAATCATTTCATATTTTTTCTTTTACTTCCCAGAGTCTTCCATTCTCAAGCTTATCTCCTTCCTCTCGGTTAATTTGCTTCTTTGTTTTCCATTCCCAGGTTCTTTATTCTCTCAACTTTCCTATTTCTAGTGTACTTGCTGCTCTATGGCTTCCTCTTCCTCTCGAAAAAGGAGGGAGCATACTCCTAGCCCCTTTGAGGGCGAGAGTTCTTCTGGTTCTGCACAAGGTGAGTCACAGGGGGTCATGGAGATGAGATATTCTTCATTAGCAACTATCCTGGATATCAACTTTTATTGTCTATCCCAGAGAATTCTAGTTAAAATACTAAGTTCCTTTAAGAATGAAGTATTTAATGATATGGAAAGATAATTGAATTTTGTTTTGATATTTGTATTTTGGTATAATATAGATTTTGTAATATGTGGTTCTTTAAAGTTTATGCGCATGATTGGGGTTTTTTTTTTTTTTTTTTTTTTTTTTTTTTTTAAGAGAAAAACCTTATTTTTAGGGGTTAGGAGACCCTCAAAAAATAAAACATTTGTTTTAAGGGTTATGTAGGCCATCAAAATTTCTATTTCAAGGGTCTTATAGGCTGCCGAAATTTTTGTTTTGAGGGCATTTGTTTTAAAGTTCATCAAGGGTCACCTAGACCCTCAAACTAATATTTTTTGAGAGCTTTTTATACTTTTTTTCGAAGGTTTTGACCCTTGAAAAAAAACCAACTTTGTTGTATATGTCCATGTTAGTCCTTTGAAAAGACTAATTTGACCATATAGTCTTATTCCTTACTAGTCATGTAGCATGACATGTGGGGAATAAGACTAATTTAATTTTTTATGAATTATATGAGATGCCTATCAAAAAAATGAATTATATGAGATGCAAAACCAAAAATAAATGCTGAAATTTATTCTATTGATGTACAAACATGATTGTAAGATCATATGTATTTGGCAAAAAGTTAAAATACTTTTAAATTTTTGGCTCAACTTTTTTACAAATAAGCTAACTTTTAGATTTTTTTTGAAAATAAACTAGCTTTTAACTTTTGTCACATATTTAATATAAGCTATCAAAACTATGTCTTTTGATAAAATTTATATATATATATGTATATATACAATAAGCTATCAGAAACTATGGAAAACCAAACAGACGTATGATGTATGCAATCTTATCTATATGATGTATCTAAATTATGTAATTGACCTAAATATATTAGTTTACACATCGAAACAATGCATGCATAAATGACATTTAAATCAAAATAAGTATACAACAAAATATAACAAATTAATGACAAAAGAAAAATTTATAAGTTCCACCAAAACTTTTAGGGCGGGAAAAGCAAGTAGAATGATTATATAAAATTTTTATCGTCATTTTGGTCTTGCAAATAAATGTTTTAAGGGGTATTTTGGTCATTTTTTAAATTTCAAGGGTTTTTTAGTCATTTTTTAGGTTCTAAGAGTATTTTGGTCATTTTTTTAGATTTTAAGACCATTTCGGTCATTTGCTAGGTTCTAAGGGTATTTTGGTAAATTTATAGGTTTCAAGTGTATTAAAGTCATTTTTTAGGTCCTAAGGGTATTTCTCTCAACTTTGGTTATTACTTTTTTTTTTTTTTGAGAGGAACTTTGGTTATTACTATTATATAGACTTTTGCAGGGTATATATTTGTCCAAAGTCCAAACAATAGACTTTGGTTTCAACAAGTATTTTGGCTTACGGTTGCGCATATTTGTGCTTCTTCTTTTTTCTAATGCGTTGGTTTGACTCTCTCTCTCTCTATTTCCCTCGAATGCAAATCAATATGACCACTACCATGTTATAAACACATGGAACGAGCCTGAGGTAATGCATTTTATTTAGGCTTTTGCAGAGTTCTGACGTTGTACAAGTTCATTCATAGAAATTTGATCATGAAAGTTCAACTTTATATTCTTGTTACCAAATCACAGAAAATTATAGGAATTCTTCTTTATATATATATATATATATAGAAAGTGGGGCATAGTATCTATTGTTACTATACTCATGTTGTGCCACCTCATCTACCACGTCATTAACCATATAATTTTTCATTTTTTAATTTATTTTTTATTTCTAAATTTTGTTGACAATATTAAATATATAAATAGATTGACTTTACACATTTATCTGAGGTGGTTTTAACTTTACATATAATTTTGTATTTACATATTCATCTACTTTAATTTAGATGTTTATAATAACTAAAAAGATAAAATCAATGAATAATCAAAAACAAAAAACAATAATTATACATATCTATCTATAGTATAAATATATATATGGAAGTTTTGCAATAAATTTTACAAAAAATGTCAATACTCTCTCTCTCTCTCTCTAGGGCATAGTATCTATTGTTACTATACTCATGTTGTGCCACATCATCTACCACGTCATTAACCATATAATTTTTCATTTTTTCATTTATTTTTTATTTCTAAATTTTGTTGGCAATATTAAATATATAAATAGATTGACTTTACACATTTATCTTAGGTGGTTTTAACTTTACATATAATTTTGTATTTACATATTCATCTACTTTAATTTAGATGTTTATAACTAAAAAGATAAAATCAATGAATAATCAAAAACAAAAAACAATAATTATACATATCTATCTATAGTATAAATAAATATATATATATATATAATATGGAAGTTTTGCAATAAATTTTACAAAAAATGTCAATACTCTCTCTCTCTCTCTCTCTCTCTCTCTCTCTCTCTCTCTCTCTCCAATTTGTTTCTCTTTTGGTGGATTCTTTTATTGTTTCAACTTTTTTTTCCTATGATAAGCCAAAAACGTATTGACCCCTTATGATAAATTAATTGATTAATTAGCCAAGTTTATTAATTAATCAAATTAACATGCAAAGCGCGTGGTAGCACAAACAAATCACCAATAAAACTAAGTATGCAGCAGAAAATAAATTTACACGGTGATTTGTTTACGAATGGGGAAAACCTACACGGCAAAAACTCCACCGGGTGATTTTAAAATCACTACTCCCGAAAATCCACTATTATCAAAACAAGCGGTTACAAGTAAACGAATCACAGTACCTTATACCAACCTACAGTTGAACCCTTACCCCAATACCCAATTGGACTTGTTCTGTTGTGACAATCTCTCTTTTTCAATGCACTGCTCCCAGTACATGACTAACTAATTGCACGGATCCCAGTACGTGACTTCAATCACCAACTAGAGAAGGTTGTTGGCTGCAAAGTTCTTCTATTCATCACTCGATGAAAATCATGAAATTGCTTGGTCACAAAACCCTAAGGTGTACAAAACACAGCAGCTTCTTGAAGAGAATGAAGAACTAAGGTAAACTAGGTTTCCGGTTACACTTTTCTTCACACTTGTGCAATTGTGCTCTTGTGCAACTTGTCTAACCTTTTACGGCCCTTAAAATAATCTTTATATATGTTTAGGGTTGTGAGAAAAGAAAGCTCAAACATATACCCACGGATTGGATGAAAAACAGAACAGAAAATCTAAATTTCATAAACCTCGATAGATAGCCATCTATCGAGCTAACTGTCGAGGCACGGGCTTCACAGCTTTTTAAACCTCGATAGATGCTAGCTGTCGAGCTCTAATGAACAGCACTTTCTGACTTGATTCTTGGACAGACTTGCATGGCTTTAACACTTGAACTTGAAACCTTGTTTCTTGAAGTATTAAACACATCTGAGATCTACCCAATTACAAGGAAAGTGCGTTTCGTCAAAAGATTAGCCAATTATATAAAATAGTGACATATGTTCCTAACACTTTAATCACATATGTCCTAACATCCTGCTAATTGTGTTTTTTGTTATTATTGAATTGATTGTCAAATCACATTTGTTTCTCTTTTTGACAAATTTGTGTTGACTTTTTTGCATATTTATGTATTTTGGTATTCCAATTTCTGATCACAAGTTCTTTTTCTTTATCCCATTAGTTTGATTCAAGGGTGGACCTAGGATTTCAAGTTAGGGGGGCCGAAGTATAAGAAGAAGAAAAAAAATCCAAATAGGTATCTATATGGTACTAACAAACTATCAACCAAGATCAGTACACAAAATCATTGTTTCTTAATACATTAAGATGCAATCATCTACTAATAAAGACAAAAAAACACAAAATAATATTATTTCTTAAGAGCATCAATTGTTGCAAAAAATATATATATTTTTTCACAAACCAAAACTTACTTTTGCTACTTTAATATAATATTTAAAATGCTCGTACAGTAGTGTTTTTGGTATTTAGTGTTCTAAATACTAAATATTTAGTATTTAAAACACCTAATGCTAGTACTTTAATACTGGGTTGACTAGGATTTTTTATTTTTTATTTTAAAATTTTGTTTTTGTTAAGTTTTTGAGTTGGGTAGTTTCTAGTTGGGCTAGGCTAATTAAAAGAGGGGAGGTCTAAGTTTTTGGAAGAGTGAGGCTAGAAATAAAAATAATATAACCATTAAAACAAATTTCCTTTTTTTTTTCTTTGGGCTAGGGGAGCCTAATTACTTTTATCCTTTTTTTTTTTGGGCCAGGAGGGCCCGAGCCACCTTGGCCCCCCTATAGGTCCATCCCTGGTTTGATTTGATTTGGATTAATAATTAGTTGTTTTGCAAGTTAGAATTGATTTTTTTAATAATCTATTTAAAATCTTAGATGCTAAACTATGAGACTTTACTGAGTTTTGTGTATTTTTTTAATCCTTTTGGGTTGACAGATTTGTAGTTTTGTAGTATTTACTATTGCTATACTCATGTTGTGCCACCTCATCTACTACGTCATTAGCCATATAATTATTCATTTTCTAATTTATTTTTTATTCCTAAATTTTCTTGACACTATTAAATATATAAATAGATTGACTTTACACATTCATCTTGGACGGTTTTAAATTTACATATAATTTTGTCTTTACATATTTATCTACTTTAATTTAGATGTTTATAACTAAAAAATAAAATCAATGAAAGGAGAGAAAGACAGCTCTATTTGTGCTGCCACACACACAAACGCCCCTCTAAATAAGTTGTTTTTAATAAGAAGTGTGTGAGAAAAATAAATATGATTGGTAGGGTACTAGGGTTAGATTGGTTGTTATTTAATGCTTTGGTTTAATTTGGTCAAAGCATTAGAGAGGTTTTCAATATTGAACATTGTAGCAATCTGGTTTAATGCCAAATCAGGGTAATCTAGATTGCTAAACCAGCTTTGTTATGCTATATTGGAACTTGGAAGAAATGTCCCCACAAAAACCTACTACATTTGAGGGATTTAGTCAATTAACACTAAATGAGGTCAAAGGCTTATTCATGGTTTGAGGTAATTAGGCCGAAATTAAAGATCATACAATAGATATTGGGCCATTATTTCTTGGGCTTGTAGCTTGCATGTGGTCCTGCTCATATGCTCATGGATTTTGCAAAAACCGCTCCAAGCCTACTTTGCAAAATCATTCTCTTGGATTCATGAGTACGAACAACTTTTTTTTTTTTTTGGGTGAAACGAACAACTTATTTTGATATTTCTAGAAATGGTCTTGGCTTTTTCTCCAAAAAAAGCAAGCGTTTAAGGCCGTTGGTAGAAAACTTGTGAAGCAGACAAATTGGCTTTCCTGATAGCCACAAATCCCAATTATTTACGCATTTTTGTTTGATTTGCGGATAGTGATTTTAGTTTTAGGCTTTTAGCTAAGTGGATTTGACAGTGCCGAAAAGACTATGTTCGTTTCTCTTTTTCACGTGCTTCCATGGTTTAGGGCCTGTTTAGTACGTGTGTTTAAATAACTGTTTTTAATTTTTTTGAAAATACGTGTAGATAAAAAGTGTGTAAAAATGCGTGTAATGTTACTTAAAAACTGAGAACATGTATTTAAACAAGTTTACCAAACACCCCTTTAACTGTTAAAACTTACTATATTAATGCATCTATATAAACAAGGTACTCAAAAATACAAATAAATCAGTCAAGGGCTTTGTAGCTGAAGTGACATCTCTCTATATACTAAGTACATGAGGATTTAAGAGAGAAAGAGTTCGAATTGTGAGATTAGCTGCATAATGTAATTATTTTTAAAAAGAAAAACACAAATAAACCAAAAGAGAACAAAGGTTAATTTCCTGTTATTTTTTCTTCTTGGTCATGATGTTAGGCATGCATTGTAAAAAGTAGAGAAGCCAAACTTTTAAACGGAATTTATGGCCTTTTCAAATGTAACATGCTTTTCTTGGGGTGGCTTCTTAGAATCACGTTGACGGCAGGTGGTCACGGGAACACCTTAACCTGGGAAAAAAAATTATGTATAAGTTTTATGATTTGTCTACTTTTAAAAAAAATTGCGACCGCCCTAAATTTTTCTAGGTCCAATAAAATTTAACTTTGGTCTATTTAACAATACATTAGATCTTTTCAAACAAAAAGAAAATCATCTACTTTAATTTAGATGTTTATAACTAAAAAATAAAATCAATGGATAATTAAAAGCCAAAAACAATGTTTATACACATCTATCTATAGTATATATAAAATGGAAGTTTTGCAATAAATTTTTCAAATTTCTTTTTGCACCACGTCATTAACATCTTACCTTTTTATTTTTTGTAATTTGTACTTTATTCAACTTTTCATCTTCTTCAACCATTGTTTTCTTAGTTCAATTTTTTATCTCTTCCAATCATTGTTTTTTTAAAAAAATTTCATTTGATTCCTTTATATATTTTTAAATTTTCTCCATTTTCTTAAATTCTACCGTTTCTAAATTTTCTCAATCAATTTGATTTGATTGATTTGAATTGATTTGGATTAATAATTAGTTGTTTTGCAAGTTAGAATTGATTTTTTTTAATAATCCATTTAGAATCTTAGATGCTAAACTATGAGCATTTACTAAGTTTTGTTTATCTTTTAATCCTTTTGAGTGGACAAATTTGTAGTTTTGTAGAGAAAATACTCTTAATAGTTGTATTAGTACCCTATATTGCCACTTATTTAGACAAAAGCAAATATTAGTCAAACAAAAATAATTGGATGAGTGACATATTTTAACTTTTGCAATTGTATTATTATTATTATTATTATTATTATTATTATTATTATTATTATTATTATTATTATTATATAAGGATGCATATAGAAACTTAATTAGTAGATTTTGCAAATAATTTTTTATTTTGTAATATAATCTCAATAGATTATGAGCGAAAATTTGTTTTCCTTATTAGTCTAATTAATCATTGTTAAGCGACGATTGATATGACATTTTCTTTGCATGCATAGCATTTTTATATGGGTATGTTTTTATTTGAATATATTTATAATTGTATTGAGATAAGCATTGTATTTAAAAAGAGAGAGATCATGATCTTACTTTGTATACTTCAAAAAAAATATATTAGTTTGGGATTAAAGATCAATTAAAAAATTTTAATGGTGGGAAACTTTACTTTTATCATTCATTTCTGACTATCATTATTGGAAAAACTTAAATCCCCCTCGGTATTCTATCACTAGCAAATTATCTTATAATATGAGTAAATGAAAATTTTAATATAAAAATAAAGTAAATATATATGTAATTTTTGTTTTAATAGAGAACACAAAATTCATTATTTAAAGAAAGAATATGACATTGTTTATTTTAGAAAGAAAAAAAAAAAAAAAAAAAAAAAAAAAAAAAACATTGCCCTTTGTCGGTTTGGTAAACGGTGTTTTATATATATATATATATATATATATATATATATATATATATAAAAGAACATTTCTTAATTAATAGTTTAATACATCTAAAATTAAATTCTCTTATGAGAAAAATGCTTTATTACAGATTAGTAATCCTAATATATGATTTTATTAATATTTTAGAAAATAAATTATATTTTATATTTTATTACAAAATAATTAGATATTTCCACGCATCGCGCAGAGTTGCAACTAGTTCTATAGAATAACCCATGATTTGATTTTTCTTTTCTTTTTTTTCCTTATTTTTTCCTCCCACTTTACCAGGGGATCAATCAATCCATGTATATGAGCTTATTAGAAAATTGGGACATGCTCTTCCAAAGGTATTTGCACAATGTTGTGAACTTGTGATGGTCAACACTTAACTTCTTTCATTGTTAAATCATTGAAACTAGTGTTGTTACGCATTTCACGATCATAAATGGTGTTCCTTGTGCTTACAAAATTGTCAGACATAAAGCTTGTAGTTGAATTATTAAATAGCAACCTGGCTTACTTTTCCTTTTATTCATTGTGTGATACACTCATGTAAAAAGATTACAGTTTGTGTAATTTTTGCTCTTCCTTACATGAATCTGAATATATACGTGCATTTTTACAATGATGATATTGCGCACATTAGCATTAGTCTTGAAAGGTTCTTATTCTGATTTTGGGATATGCTCCATTCAATGATTAAATAAAACAGAGAACCTTAGTAGCATACAAAGGCATTTATGCTTGTATGCATGTGTTGTGTCTATGTAACTTTCAGTGGACTCATTTGGATATGTATTTGCTTCCATCTCCAGAATTTTCAGGGCATCCTTGCTTTTCAAATTCTCATGTGACTCATCCATCAAGCATATTCAACTAAAATTGTTTCATATGATAAAATTGTGGAATATTCACTGAAAATTAATGCTGGTTATTCACAATGCTTCTGATAATATTATAAATGCAACAAACATTTTTATTAGTTTTTCTATACTTGATGCTGCATGTCTTTACTTATGTAGGGACTTTTTAATTAATCATTCTAATTTGGTTTTATGTTATTAATCGTTGCATAATCTCTTTTGGTTCTTTCTTCTTTGAACAGTGTGAAGGAAAATGTTGGGAGTAAAGTGTAGTTCAATTAAACATATTATGCAATAAATAATACTAAAGTATTTGGTTTTACTTTTGGGCAAAGAAGTGGTTCTTGTTTGCATTGCAATTTTGCCATAGATCACAATCATCATAATTAAATCCACCGATGGAACTCAGGAATTTTTCCAAAGGAGACCAAAACATGAATTTTTTTTTTTTTTTTTTTTTTGATACAAAACATGAAATTTTCTTAACCATTCAAGATAAGAAATGTACTAAACTTCCAAGCTAAATTAATATATGGAAATAAACATACCCGTTAAAATATCAATTAAATATTTAAATGATTAAATTTAACATTTTTAAATAATTTAAACTTTTGAAACAATTGATAATTTATCAAGATATCATAGCACGCGGTATTGAGTTTGAATCTTGTCTCCACTCATGTTTTCATTTACAAAAGTTAAAAGTTTCATGTGTTTGACCTTTTAAATGATTATTATATGTCTGATGGCTAATAGGCAAATACCATGAGTTTTATGAATGCCAATTACTAGAAAAATTTTGCGCATAATTTTCATTTCACTTGGCTCGGCATCTGATGATTCAATTTCCTTTCTTGTAATCACTGTATAGTGAAACACATACATACTATTTCAAAGCTTGGAACCGAGCGCACATTGGAGCTAGGGGCAGCATGAAGCAGAGAATTGAGAGAGAAAGGAAGGCAGAAAGGAGAGAGAGGCAAAAAAAAAAAATGAGAGTAGTGAAAAGGAGAGAGGCAGACAAATGTTAAAGCAAGGTCTCTAACATGCCTTTGCATAGTAATTCAATGACCAAATCAAAATGCCTAAAACTTAGACAATGTGAGAGCAATAAGGAGAGGGATACAGACAAATGTAAATATAGTAAATAATATCCAATTGATATAAAATTTTCCGTGTATTAAAAGTATAAAGAACATGTAATTCAACAGTTAGACTTTCAAAATATATAATAATGTTTATTTTATTGAGAAAAGTTACAGTGTTAGACTACAACTAATTTTGTAACTAAACTTTGTTCATTTAAATATTCAGTTATGAGCTGGTTGAAACCCATTAATCATATTTATTAGGACAAAGTTTAGTTACAAAATTTGTTGTAGCCTTAGGTTACAACCTTACTCAATATTTTTTTGTTGAAGGTAAATTTTGACAAATCCACCATTGGATTACATCTTCTTCTTATATCTTTCATATTTACAAAATTTTGAAAAAATTAAAGATCAGTAGTTATACCACCAATAAATTATTTAAATTGTAAATTTTTGTAGTTTAAAATTATGCATAAAATATAAGCTTATAGATTATATAGTAAATAATATCTGATTAATACAAATTTTGACATGTGTATTAAAAGCATAAAAAACATACAATTCAACAGTTAGACTTTCAAAATATGTAGTAATATTTATTTTATTAAATAAAGTTGTATTATTAGATTACAACCAATTTTATAAATAAACTTTGTTCATTTAAATATTCAATTATGAGCTGGTTGAAACTCATTAATCATATTTATAATCAGTCTATTACATCAATCTAAATATTCAAGTGTTTTAGCATTTTCCATCTATAAATATTCTTGAAAAAGTTTTTGGCATAGTTTAACTATTCATCAAAAAGTCCACATGGCAAGAGCTAACCGAGTTAATGGTCCAAAAAAGCATTAAAAAAAATAGTAAGTGAGAGACAATAAACTGCTTTTATTTGTCTCCCACTTTAGCTTTGTCCCATATAAAGTATTGTACGCAGATCAGTATCCTGTCCAGTCCAACACTGCTTGCTGTTCTGTTCTTCACAACCTACGACAAAAACAAAAGCCAATATTCCTTCAATTTATCGGCCATTCCAATGCTAAATCTCTTGGCACAAACCCTTTATCCGAATCTTCCTTCCTAACCCATCAATTTCATCGCCTTGTCTATACTAAAAACTCAATATTATCATATAGTCAAACACTGATCCCACTTAAGTGCTTGTTAAATTTTTGTTTGCTTGTTTGTTTGTTTGTTTTTTTTTTTTTTTTCCCTTCTTCAACCAATAATTCTCATACCCAGAAGTGCTTTTGAGAAATCAAGATTATTCTGACGAAACTTTTGCTTGTTTGATGGCTCTTCATTTAAGTGTTTTCTGCTTTAGCAGTACTGTGGCCTCTGGCCCCCATAATGGAGTCAGAATTTTCAGTCAACGGACTGTCAAAGCTTCTCGCTATTCATGTCAACCGTTAGCTCCAATTTCTCGGGTGAATTTGAAAGGTACCCTTTTTTTTTCTTTTTTGGGTAGAACTTTCTTTTTTCTCTTTATAGTAACAAAAGACTAGAGGGTTGTTTTAGTTTGCTCGGTTTTGTGTGTGTGTGTTTTGGTCTGTGTATTTGGATTGGGAATCATGGCGGATCTTAATGTTCACATATTGCTTATGAACAATAAGTCTAAATGGGGATTTTTTTTTTATTAAAAAAAAAAAAAAAGAAGAAATTATACACATGTTCTTTAGTCCAGCAGCACATGAGGGAAATAGATTAGAGGTTCCTAGTTGGTTTGGAATCTCACATTGGCTAGAAGAATAATATGGAGGTGAATAATTAAGAAGTATAGAGGTGTTCTAGTTCCTGTAAATAGAGTGGTGGTGTAGCTTTGTTGTGTGTGAGAGAGGTAGAAGACAAAACTTTGTGTAGTTAGAGAGTTACCTAATTTTTGTTTAGTGTGTGAGTATGAGAGTTAGTGTGGGTATATTGGGGATTTGGGTTATTTTATGTTTATGAGGTTTGTGTGTAGTTAAAGTTCCCATTATTGATAATGGATTTTTGTTTGCATTGTTCATTGATGTAGGCATAGAGTTTGTCAAACCACGTTGAACTTTGTGTTGCCTTTATTGTTTTGTATGTTTTTCACAACTAATTAGTATCGGAATTTTCACTATCACAACACATGTTTTGCTTTTATAAATGTAAATGAAATGTAATAACTGCATTGAATAACTAAAGGACAATCTTTAAGATGGGAGAAGATAAAGAGGCTGAATATGAAGAAACGGTGATATGTTTATTGCAACTGCCCCTTGTTTAATGGATATTTAATCAGAACTTCTTGTGCAATTCTAGGACTGTGATATTTTTTTATTTTGAATGAACCAAGCTGGGTGAAAGCATATGGAGATGTGGCTGGGGGAGCATCTAATACACCTATTTATGGGGAAAGGAATAGAGAAACGTAGACTCCACCTATTTATGAATTTTAGATGAAAAAGGGGAGAAAACTTGAGAACATTAACATTTTATGAGGATTTCTAGTTAGCATATAATTATTGTCATCCGGTCCTCTTTCTAAACAAAAGAGAAGCTGCATTAGAAGATTTTGAAGTAGAAAATTAATGACAACAAAATGCATGGTTATCAATGTCTAACAGTTGAGAACTTAATTCGGAATGTGTGGACTGACTGACCAACTCTGTATAGGGGATAAAAGTTGATGGTTCACTGTTGAATGTTAAAGAAATGTGGTCTGATTAGTTTATGTCTGAAAATAACTTGGACTTAATAGGTTTGAGAATTCAGCATTGGGTTTATTTTTTGAAACTGAAGTCTCATTATTCCAAAATCGATCATCCTTCTTCTTATTTTATATTGTTTTCCCTGAATATGAGCATGTGCAATTGCTATTATGTCAAAAAATAGATTAAAATTTTTAGGAGGTTCATCTAAGTTGATCTGTTCTCGCTTATTCTGTTTATGTTGCTCATTTAGATGAACTTCAATGCCAAGTTTCTAAGAAGTTCTTGGTGGAGGAACATAGATTTCCTTTGTCCTGCATATCCTGGATCCTAGTAATTCTATAAGATTAGTTATATTCTGTAACTTAAAAGTTCAAACAACATGACTTGTAAAAAAAATTATTAAAAAAAAAAAAAAACCAATGGGCAATTGCCATTCACATAAATCCTTCCCCCTCTTTGGCCTTCAAAGTTCTCACTTGTATATTTGCTACTGAACCATGATCCATACTGATGGCAAGTAGAGAAAAGGAGGGCATACGCTTTTATCTCACAGCATCTATTTAGTCCTTAGCTATTTTATATAACTGATATAATATTTCAAGCATGCCCATACATATTAATATAATCAATAGTTATATGAGGTTTTTGGGTTATATTTTGATATATTAAAGTCACTGTGCCCATGGTAAACAAATTAATTCATAAGGAGTTAGTTGTATGTGTCGCCCATTTCAATCTTTTTTCCTTCTTTTTGATAAGTCACCCATTTCAATCTCTTAATTTAAATCTTTTATGTAGCCAATAAGGCATTCGGCCATGCCTTATTGGCTACATAAAAGGGGTAGGCCAGATAGAATCAAAACTGTTATAAACTGACTGTTTTAATCATCTAGTTCTCTGTGCACTCCTTTTTTTCCCCATGCAAACTGAGCTTCTCTGTTGTCAACTTTTATGTGTTTTAGGAAAAGCATTTCCAGGTGATGGGGTACCTGAAACCAAGGAATCCTCCCTAGTGGTTTGTTTTGGGGAATTGCTGATTGATTTTGTCCCAACTATTAGTGGGCTTTCATTGGCTGAAGCACCTGCATTTAAAAAGGCTGCCGGAGGTGCACCTGCTAATGTTGCTGTTGGAATAGCTCGTCTTGGTGGCTCATCAGCTTTTATAGGGAAGGTATATTTTTTTATATTGTGTCTAGATGTTTTTGGTTTTCATGGTTTGTAAGGTATAAACAGAAATAATCAAATGCTCGAGTGATTATGTAGCCTTTTTACTTTAAATCAGCTTCCCCATATTCTCTTCCCTTTTCTCGGTCTCCACTGTATATGTCTGAATGTGGTAGTTTGAAGAAAATCCTAACTAACACTGGAGTTTTTATGCCTAAAGTGGTAACTTTATCATTAATGTCCAGCCCATGACCATTTCTGAAATTTTCGGTCTGCCTTCTTTAATAAATTTTTTCTACCAACTAAACATAAGGTCTCCATTTCCAATGATTTTGTTGTATTGTACTCGTGGGTGGATCATGAGATCATATTTCAAGCGCACGGGTTTTCTTTTTTTCTTTTTCTTTTTGGGAGAGGGGGGTTTTGGTTATGATTTGGTGTACAGAAAAAAAAAATATATATATATATTTTCTCGCCAACCACAGTAATGTAGTCCCTGAATGTCTTGCTCATCCATAGAGCAGGATTTTAGGAAACTGGCCATGGGATTGATCGGTTAAATCAGAAATTAAAATATTAGGGAACTGTCCAAGTTGATGATTGGGAAATTTCTTGTTCCTCAATAGAGTGAAATTAGAAAACTGGACCATCAAATGCTCATGTACTTTGCACTTGTTGAAATTGATGCATCCAAACCTGTTTCTTATATACTTTTGGAAAAGTTATTTGAAAAACAAATCAATTTATCATCAATATTATCTTGTAACCTTAATATTTTATGCAATGTGAACAGGTTGGTGAAGATGAATTTGGGTACATGCTTGCAGATATATTAAAGCAGAATAATGTGAATAATGAAGGGATGCGTTTTGATCCTGGTGCACGAACTGCTTTAGCATTTGTTACACTTAGGAGCGATGGGGAACGTGAGTTCATGTTTTTTCGTAACCCTAGTGCTGATATGTTGCTACGAGAGGCTGAACTTGATTTTGATTTAATTAGGAAGGTAAGTTAGATTTTCTATTGTAAAACAAAACATTATAAATATATGAGAGTTGGTAGAAAGAAAGTTTGCAACATATACTTTTAAGCAAAAGGTTATAGATTATATCTCATATGATAAGTTGTTAGATTCAAGAATGCTATTGGTTACACTTAAACTAACTTATTTCACTTACAAGCAATCCACATAATGTAATGAGGACCCTCTAATTTTAAAATTCTTATTATGTCATTTCTGGAAACATGTATATATAGACATCCTCTTGATAATAAAAATTATAAATAAATAAATATATAAGAAAGGGGTTTGTTTCCATATGGGGCCACCATGTCATGCCACTTTTCTGTGCTCAACATTGACACCCGGGTCTATATTTTTGTCCTTATTACATGAATCTAAAATTGTTTCCAAAGTGTTTGCCATTTTGTTTTATTTGACTCATTGGGTTTTCCTACTTACTGACCCCCTATCCTGTGGCAGGCAAAAATTTTCCATTATGGTTCTATTAGTCTTATAACTGAACCATGCAAGTCAGCCCACATTGCTGCAGCAAAAGCTGCAAAGGATTCTGGTGCAGTTCTGTCATATGATCCAAACCTGAGGCTTCCATTATGGCCTTCCGCAGAAAGTGCCAGGGAAGGGATTTTGAGTATATGGAAGATGGCTGATATTATCAAGGTATCCATCCTTTTAGAAATGCAAATTATGTGTTTTGGGATTCACAATTGATTTTTCTTGCCCCTTTTCTGGAAGGCTGAGTTACAAGGCAATGCCAAGATTGACATCTCTGATTATTTCAATGACTTCAGGTAAGTGAGGAAGAAATTTCTTTTCTGACGCAAGGGGAAGATCCATATGATGATGCTGTTGTTCTTAAATTGTTCCATCCAAATCTTAAATTACTCCTTGTCACAGAGGGCCCAGATGGTTGCAGGTACTACACCAAGGTAAGCTTTGCCAAAATATTTGTTTTGCTACAAGAGAGGATATTTTCTTTTTGTCAATGCATGGATCTCTCTCTCTCTCTCTCTCCAAATGTGTGTGTATGTAATAAGTAATGTGGTTTTACTTGTTACTGCTTTAACTCTAGCTCCTTTGAAAGTGAAGCTGCATTGAAGCGCAATAGAGGAAAGTTAATCAAAAATCTTCATAAAAAATAGCTCACTAGATCAACAATTTGGAGGATAGACAGTGCTTTATTATCCTAGATCGAATTTGCATGAATCTTGGAGGAAAATGGGAAGACAGTATCATGTCATGTGTGTGTGTGTGTGTGTGTGTTCTTCTCTGAATAATGAAACCTGGGACTTGCTGGACTATGGATTAAAGAGATGTATTAGTTTTCATTGGCAGAGATGATTTGAATATTACCTTGGTAATGATCAGTGTGCAGCAATTGTTGTCATCTGCCAACTATTATCCATATTCTAATCTCAAGTAGTTGTCAAATCATTAAAAATGTGAAGATTTACCCTATATTTAATTTGCAAAAGTCTTATATGATGGGTAAAAGACAAAGGATCAACTTCCATGAGTTTGAGTTTGTAGTTGAGTTTGTTCATATGGCATTCATGCATTTTCCCATACTCCATAGGGTCTTCTCCAGCAAGAAACGTATGGTACCTTACAAAACCCTGGAGAAGTTATATATTGATGAAGTGCTGCCATAAATGAATATATAAGTGGTTTTATTATATGCAAATCTAATTTTTTCAATTCTTTGTATTATTATTTTTTTACAATAATCATGATAGTAGTTATTAAGTTTTCTAATAATTGTGAATTTGAAATTGCATGATGTATATTTCTCTTCAGAACTTCAGCGGGAGAGTTAAGGGTTTGAAGGTAGATGCAGTGGACACCACTGGTGCTGGGGATGCCTTTGTTGCTGGAGTGCTATCCCAATTATCTCTTGATCTCTCTTTGCTTCAGGTACTGCTTTTCAGATACAGATGCCTAATATGCTTCCTTCAAGTCAGTACTTCATTATCTTTATGTATATCTGGAATAACTATTTTGGTTTTGAAATGATTTGTATATTTCTGTCAAATAATCCTTTCCATTGCCTTTGTCATCATTTAAAGCTGTTCCCCCAACCATTTGGTTATGCTTTTGACCTTTCAACATTTTTCAAATCCGATCTGTCATCATCTGATATATATATATATAGATATAGATATATGAGAGAGAGAGAGAGAGAGAGAGAGAAAGTTCGGACCTTGTTGCAATGGCAAGTGCCATCCGTCCAAGTAATGAGTTGTGGGTTCGAATCCAGAAACAACCTCTCCAATTTTTTTTTTTTTTTTGGGGGTGGGGGAAGAGGGGGAGGGGGGTGGGGTTAAGGTTACTTACTAATAACCTCTTGCAGACCTTGTAGAAATGGAAGCCATATGCACTGAGTACTTAAAAACTTTTTATTGGATTAATATTTTTAAAATTCCACTATTAGATTCACTCTCATTGTTCTAAACACAAACAGCAAATTTCATATCAATAGGATATTATTTTGTGTATAATTTAAAATACAAAAAAGGTTAAATTACATTTGAGTATTCCAACTATTGGAAAAGGTACAATATAGTCTATCAACTATTAATTGTGTCAATTTAGTCCCTCAACTTGATTTTAAAAATTGAGGGACTAAATTAATAAAATTAATAATTGAGAGATCAAATTGACATAATTATAGTTGAGGGACGAAATTAGTAATTTAACTTATGAAAAACTTGAAAATCAAATATTTTATAAATGAGATAGCTGTTGATCTTCTAATAATCTAGATATTTTGCAAGCATGGAGTCGTAAGGAGACAAAGGCAATATAATGGTGGATTTATCAAAAAATTCATGCAATAATAATTTATAATTTATTAAATGGTGTAATATTAACAAAAGTTATACCAGGTGTAAACTTTAATCAGAATTTATACTTAGTAATAATTTACTTTGGAAAGGTTATATAAATCAGTTATAGCAGTGGAGGGCTATAAACTAATAATATTTTTATGATAATATAGTACTGTGTGGTGTAAATATTATTGTAATCAGATTTATGTTACCATAGAGATTACAACCTCCACGTAGTTGTTAAGTACAGTACCCTCGCTCATAGCTGAGGTCTTGGATCAACAAACCCTGATTAATGGCCTTTGCAACACTGTCTTCCCCCCCTCCTCCCAAAACGTAAATAAAGAGACTTGCACTTGCAAACATGTGCAAAAGCAAAAACCCTACCAACTAAATGCTGCTCCTGATATATGTAATGTATAAGATGGCAGATATATTTAACATATATTTCATGTAGATTGACATGATGAAGGTTTCAAATAATCCAGTTTCTGGAATAATTAAGCATGCTCTAAATAGTACTACTGCTCAGTACCTTATTTTAGGGGAAAGTTTCTCTGGGGATCTTGTGTCTTTACTAAACAGAGAAACATATACCCCTGCAATCCTGACATCAGAATTGATTGCTAATGATGCCTAAAAAAATCCAAATTTTCAAGTCCAGCTGTACATGAAAAAATTCACATCAGCCACCAAGCATATATAAGAACGAAAAGTCTGTCCATGTAAGAATTTCTAATTTTTTTTAATCTCCTTAAAAGCTCTAAATCTTCAGTTTTAACTCTACATGAAAAAAATTTACATCAGCCACTAAGTATATATCAGAACAAGAAGTCTGTCCTTGTAAGATTTCCTATTTCTTTTTATTTCTTTCCTGCCAAATATGGTGCTCAGCAGCAGCCAAAGCAACCACTTAAATTATAAGCCACTCTAGACTAGCAGTTCAACTGATGGACTTTTCAGTTTCAGACTGCGGCTGCTTATTGATACCACTGCTATTCGTTAACCTCTTCCAATTGCACTGGTGAAATTGCTGGAGAACACAAATAGTATATGCTTTCTACACAGTCACCTAAGAAACAAATGGTAGCTTTTGCAAGAACCGGTTAGTTTTTTTATTAGCAAATTTTAAGTTGGAGGTTCATAGATATCTAGTTTCTAAACAAAAATCATACCTGAGTATGGAGCTGCGGACAATGAGTTTATGCCAATTTACCTCAGGCAAATGATCTCTCTTAACTGCACTCTCTGATTTTACAGAAATTGAACCTTAGACTCTGATACACATTCTATAAAAGCAGCATTAGGCTCAAAGTTGTGTCACACTGCAGTGATCAGTTGTAAAAACTTGAGTAAATTTCAATCTGCAGTTCTGCACACACTCATTTCCATTTCCATTACTAACAATGCTGACTTTATCTGTACTGACCAACTTCTCAATGGTAACTTTGAAATGCATGCAAAGATTTCATTTTTGGTACACTAGTACAACATCTTTATGATTTTGTTACTCTTTAGAAGGCATCTTTTAACCCACGTGCATCACTCACTAGCCCATGGGTGTTCATCATTCACCAGATACCTTATATCATAAGTAACTCTTGCATTATGGTGAAATTGGCATGAATACAGCATCAATAGAATAGGATAAATTCCATATTGAGAGTTAATTGGTGTTTTTGTTGAAATATTTGAATAATCTTCAGATACCAATGATGATGTCTTTTTTCCAATTTTAATTATTTATTGTAAAAAATTAGTGTGCTTTGCTTGCTTCTTAACCTACAAGTTCTTTCTTTAACATTGTTTGCAATATTATCCTACTCGATTCTCATATTCTAATTCTTACAATGAACAAGTTTGAGTCCCTAATTTGTCACATTGGCTAATAGTCTTGGTAAATTTGCATAACTAGGATCTCCTTTAACAATGATGCATTTTTATATGCCACCTTAATAAATTGATGTATGTGGTTTTGAATTGTAGAAAGAGGACTTACTGAGAGATGCTCTCAAGTTTGCCAATGTTTGTGGTGCATTGACTGTGACGGAGAGAGGTGCAATACCAGCTTTGCCAACTAGAGAAGCTGTGCTGGATGCTATGCTTCAGTCTGTAACATAGATTTACATTCCAACATCTGTTAAGTAAGTACCTTCTTGGGTCCTGGCTATTTGTTGGAAGATGATGATGATCGTACAGAATAAAGCAAAATTTCAGAAGAGATATGTTAAATGTAACATCTGAAATTATTTTTATTGAGCAGATTCATAGATCTTGTATAAGAGACTTCAAAATACAAATAATACGGTTGATGTGTTTGTGATTTCTGGTAAAACACACATCCATGCTGCCCGTTCATCTTCTTTATTTTCACTGAATTGAACTTGATGAACATTTTCACAAGTTGTTGAATGACTTGCATTATATGTTTGACCAGGTTTATTACACGGTTAGGTACGCGTACGTCCAAAGTGACCTCCGGGGCGGGGGGATCCAGTAGGCTATGTTCAACACATTAACAAAATAGTCTAGTATAAATGTTTAGTGGTGTCATTTTCACTTAAGTAGGTAATTTCCTTCACAAGGACAGTCATGATTCCTGGGAAGAATGGTGGCACTGGTCTGTACATGCATTATAAATATCGACACGGCATGTGTGATGTAACTCTTTCCAACCAAAGTGTCATATGCAGTGCAGCAACTACCTTCCCTATCATCAGATATTTGGGGCACTTGGCTCTTTTTAATCCTTATCTAAAAATGCTCATGAACATTGACAATGTTTTACATGGGAAAGTATCACCTCCAATTCGCTATCATTTTTAGTGCGACATGAGCTAATTATTTCATTTTTGAACGCCACATGTCTTACAACTACTCAAAAATTAGAGGATTCAGTAAGAGGGGATCTTATCCTGTTTTACACTAGTAGATTATCTCTTGAACGAAACAGTAGAATTAGAGGTATACAACAGTGAATCTTGTCGTGTCATGGTGGTAAAAATTACTATGACAAATACAATGAGTGGACTTCTTTTACAAAGCCCTTTACAGCAGACCAAACTATGATAGTCTACACATCAATTAATTCAGGCCTTCCCATTAACTCAGAAGAGGACAAAACCAATTTTTGGGCCTTGGAACTAAAAAAGTGTTAGGCCGGTATGTTACCCGTCTCAAACTCACATTTTTACATTTTAAACAATATTACACACTTTTTCACACACTTTTTTATCCACACGTATTTCAAAAAATTACAAACAACTTTTCTCAAACTATTCTACCAAACACTCCCTTAGATAACCAGTAATTTTCTATCAAACCCAAACTTCTCACCCTCTTGGCGGAAGCAGACTCAAACCTGAAAACAGCACCAACTCTTTTCTTTCCTACCGATATCTAACATTTTATAATGAAAATCAGATTGAGCTTGCCCATGTACACATTGTATTTCAACAAGTACAACCCAGATGGGGTTGGCCTCTCCTCTTAAATAAAACAATAAATTTAGTGAAATTTTTTTAAATTTCTGAAATGATATGTGATTGGTGTCTATAAGTTAATAATAAAAGAGATATCAATAATGACTACACATAAAAATAATGTTCCTATCTTAACAAATTGTAAAAAGCGTAAAGTGTCTTCCTGTTTAAAACTCTCCAAAATTGATGTAAAGTGGAGCCAATTTATAGAAATTAATATATGGTCCTACGCTCGTACCACGTGTAATGAATATAATGGAAAATTATGTAAGACAACCCAAAGTTTAAATCATGTTTCCTTCTTCTTTTTTCTTTTTTTCAATTAAAAGTCCCAATCTTAGCAAAAATTGGGTCATTAAACAAAGAAAATGAAAATTTTGTTAGTAAAACTTGTATTTCACCTACGCAACCAATTTCAATTTTTTGTCAATCACTTTCTTATTTTAAACTTTAAGTGAAGCATTCTCTCTCTACCATTTCTGTTCAATAGCTGTCAAAGTAAAACGGATAATTTAATCAATTATGTCCCAATTTTCTCTATTTTGTTACTATCCATAGTAATGGAAATGAATAACAGCGATAAATAAAATTCATAAATTTGAGACTTTAATTTGTCAATTAAAAGCTTAAAATATAATATGAAATATGATATAAATTATTAGTGACTTTATGTATTTCACTCTATAATAATAAATTAACAATGGATGATTTTGTTTCTGCATCCTAATCTGACAAGAACATAATCCAAGCCATTCCTTCCATTCCATCTCTCCCCCCATTCATCGTATAACTGATATAATCTCATTGTTTCTTTTTACCTTAATTTGGCAACCGTTGGAACTGAGGAAGTTACATTCCTTAGGTGATCCAATCCTTACGCTAAATCCCCTAGCTTCATGGACTACCTTACCCTTTGGAAAACTAATCTCTTTAAAATCCAAAGTCTTAATGCTCCAAACTCTACCCTCACACATTCAATTGTAAACCAACCCCCCCAAGCAAATTTAGAAAACTATCACAACCACAATACACAATGGCTGATAATGCACAGGTCAAGGCTGAACATGAACGCATTTTCAAGAGCTTTGACGCCAATGGCGATGGCAAAATCTCTTCAGCAGAGCTCGGGGATGCCCTCAAAACACTTGGCTCAGTCACATCCGAGGAGGTGAAACGTATGATGGCCGAGATTGATACCGATGGTGATGGGTTCATTTCATTCCAAGAGTTCACTGAATTTGCATCTGCCAATAGTGGCTTAATGAAGGATGTTGCTAAGATATTTTAATGTGTCTCTTTTCATATATATTTTTTCTCCCATATATTTTATATGTGATTCATTTGCATGACACTACGAGAGCCATAAGGAGGCTATTTGGATGTTTATCAAGATAGAATTGTTTTTATAGTTGAACTGTTTGAACCTACTTATTCAAATATAAATACAGTATTTTTTTCTTAAACAAGTGGTTCCTTGGCCAAAGTAGACTTTTTCTTTCCTTGGTAAGCTACACTATATGCAAATATTTTATAAATTGTGTGCATGTACGTCAAACAAAAAGACATAATAGAAAACTACCTTTGGACTCATTTGCTAGACTGGTCTTCCTCTTAAGTTGACATCTCTTCTAGTTCATCAGTATATCCTCATTTTATCTTTGTTTTTATTCTTCAACTTAGTCATGTATGATCTAATGCATTTGCCTTCCATGCGTAAGACGTAATTGTTTTATTTTTTGTTTTGTTTATTTACAGTTGACCTGATGTTAGCCATTGTTTGCGAAAATGACAGCATATTGTGCTTCTGAATGATTCCTCTCTGTTACCAAATAATGAATATTAACATATCTCCATTATCTACAAAGTACAAAACCCTTTTCATGTTCCATTGTCTAATGCCTTTGCAAGTTTCAGGCTTCCAGATTAAGTCTTGAATCTTACATAATTTCTTTTCTTAGTTGAAACAAGTTTCTGAATAATTATCTACCCATGCAAGACCATCTAAAACATGTCACAAATATATCAATCATAGACAAAACATTCCAAGTACCAATTATGCAACCACGTTTCAAAATTTTTGTGAATTGAGGTTCGTGGGAACTCTGGACTTGAAAATCTATTACACTTTTCCCTCTGAGAATAGGGGCAGGTAAAATGGAAGATATGTACACACCAACCGTTCGTTAGAGTCCTATACCTATACACAAATTCAACAATTTTCCAGTTCTAATTTCTAGCACTCTCATCAAGCAAAGCAACATAAAAATTAATGGGAAATTTCCAGAATGTGCAATTAATAATGCTTCAACGACAGAAAAAGTTATCGTCATCCTCAAACTCAGAAACTCCTAGCATTGCCAAAGCAAAGTGACTCCTCATCTCACTATTTGTTTGTTGTAAGTGAGAGTAACAATCAATAACGCATCCATTTCCCAGAAAACCAGACTTCTTTCTTTTAGAGACAACGGGTGATTCTTCACCTTTTAATATTGCAACAACCTCACCAATGCCTGGCCTCCGAGATTCTTCGTTAGTTATGCAGGAAGCTGCAGCTTCAATCATCTGTGCTATTTTATCTGAATTTTTCAAAGTACATTTGAGCCGTGGATCAAGCAACTCTTCAATGGCTCCTTTCCCTTTCTGCAAAAGGGGTTTTGCCTGCAAAAACAGTACCAAGTTTATCATTTCCAATCTTCACTTTTCACAAGTGTATCAAGCAGAGACATAACAATAAGCACTTAAATGCCCCACCCCACAAAAATTAAACACCCCCAAAGATGTGGCAAACCCTTTTGCAAGGGAATAATACCTTAAACAGAGATATACTGCCTACAGTTGTTTAAATTTATATCTTCGTGTTTAAACACAGAGTTAAATTTCATAGAAATTATGCTCATGCACTATATTCATCGAAAAAGATCTATTAAAGTAGAGTTCTTTTTTTTTTTTTTTTGGCTACAGTAAGTTTTTAAGGGGTACTAGCCCCCAGAATCGAACACCTTGAGCCAAGGAGCTTGTGGTTACTGAAGTAGAGCTTCATAGCAATTGAGAAACAACCATTCAGTCAGTCAATCTAGATAAAGTCATAAGTTTTTAAGTGAAGAAAGCTCTGTAATCACATTGGTTCGTGCTCGCCACATCATTTTATTCTCAGATTTATCCCAGTCGACTTTCAAAAGTAATATGTTTATATATTCTGACCCCCACAGCATAAATGCCATGGAACTCAGAAGGAAACATACAAAAGCGATACTCCTAGATTGGATGCTTTATAAAGTTTTTGGAGACATTGTTCTCATACATGGTTTCTAGATGCAAACACTAGTCAGTGGCTTAACTGTTAAGAGACGCACAATTTATACTTCACACTCCTTTTTTAACTCCAATCAATTGGATTTGAACCCATAACATCCAACCTATAATGCCACAAGGCCAAGATACCCATAGATTTTTACTTCATCAAATTCCATAACCTCAAGACAAAGGCTTCATTTGTTCCAAGAGAATAAAAATAAAGTATAAAGAATGCTTCAGAGTTGTCTGATGGAATATTGATCATTATATGTTTTGTACATCAAATCATTTAAGTACATTACCCATGCAAATATAGCCAGTCTATAAATCTCATAAATAAATAAAGGAAGATGCAAATACTAATAAATTTGACAACTTTATAAGTTTATGATATCTAGTCCAGTAAAAAATTTAGAACGATACAAATTTCTAAATCTAAAATTCAAGATCTCGTTAATTCTAATGTGAAAACTACATTGTGTTAGTCTTATGTCATAATTTGTTTGAAGCATGAAAGCTGTGTAGTTTAAATGTTAAAAACACTTCCTAGTCTTTCAGGAATCTATAAGGCACTATTCATGAAGAAGCTAAATAGTTTTGAGCTATACAAGTTAAAATAACATAATTTTAGGTTACACCAATTACAAACATTCAAGTGCAGTTAGAACAAACTTTAGGTTACCGAAATAAAAGAACAGCTTGTTTTAAAGAAAGCCTTATATTCTGTATAAATGGTGCCATCACTAAAACTAAAACTGTACAATGTGGGTATCTCTGGGATTCTACAATACAGAACAGATGGAATCTTTGCGTCTGTGTGGACTTTAAAGGAACACCAAAACTTTTTTGCTTTAATATACAAAATTCAAGGTGCAGCACCAACTAATTTTGCAGCGCACAAATAATCCCATACTCTTAGTCATGAAAATATTTTTTATGAAATTTAGGGGCTGTTTGGATTTCAAAAATGCTCACTTATCACTCATCACTCATCACTCAAATATCATCACTCATCACTCATCACTCTATATAACTCATCACTTATCATTGAAAATACCACAACTTCCTAAGGTGGCATGTTTGGCACTTGTTTCCAACTTTGATAACTCACAAAATTTTACTTTTTGTGGGACCCACGGATTGACTTGGTGCAGCTTTTATTTCTTATTTCTCTATACATGTAGGTCATATGTGCTGTGCAACATTTATATTGGTCACATATGCGTGCAACCTTAAAACAAAGAAAAAAATGTCCAACCTATCACAATAACAAAACACTACTCAAAATCGACCAATGAATAAGATTATCTAATACATCAGAAACCAATGCAGTGTTTTGACACCATTGCTAGAAAAAAAAAAAACCTTTATCAATTAAATGGCCCACATGATTAAATCAATATATCTATTGGTCATTTGGGCTATTGTCACAATTAGCTATTAGGAAAACTTCCTTTTCGCCACATCAGAAGCAAATAGGGGACACTCACTGTAACCATCACAAAGTCAAAGGCAACTATAAAAGAAATTGAACCTTAACCTACCCATAGGACCAAATTCTCCTCCCCCGGAGGCCTTCTCGCTTCAATTGGCTTCCGGCCAGTTATGAGTTCCAGTAGAACCACTCCAAAAGCATATACATCGGTTTTATCAGATACTTTCCCGTGCTGGAAGTACTCAGGAGCCAAATAACTGTGCATATGGTATCAATTCAGTTAATGGAGAGAAAACAAGACTTCATGTAATAATCAACCAAAAAGATTTCCTTTATTTATGCTTTTAGAACATTATAATAAGTTCCCTAGATAGCATACCCAAATGTTCCTTTGACAGTTTTGCAAAGGAAAGGAACTGAAGGTGCAGAAGTCCATGTAGCTAATCCAAAATCACATAACTGTAAATACCATTAACACATATAACAATCCATCAGAATGAATTGTATTTACCATAGAACAAATTGAGTGTGAAACCAACATGAAATTTAAAAGAAAATAGCCCTTTTACCTTGGGTATCTTCTTTGAAGAAAGGAGAATATTAGAGGGCTTAATGTCTCTATGAACAACACATCTCTCAGTTCCATTATGTAGATATGCTATTGCCTCTGCAATCCCTATGGCAACCTTATACCTCACAGACCATGGAAGTGAAGAACCACCTTTCACACCCTTCTTCTTCTTCCCTGCCAACGTGTATGTCACATAATCAATTCAAGCTCATCAAATCCAAATCAAATTCCCAATAAAAATACAAATATAAGAACATACCTTGCAAATGGCGCTCTAAGCTTCCACCAGAGACAAACTTATAGACTAAGAAAAGACCCTCTTCTGGATCAATACAAAAACCCACAAGAGGAACAACATTTGGGTTGTGAAGAGAGCTAGCAATCATCAATTCTCTACAGAATGCCTTTGCAGCCTCCTTATCTTCCTTGTCCAATTTCTTTATTGCCACAGCTGTCCTCAAAACCCCAACTTTCCCCCTAAAAACACAGCTCAAAGCCCCTCTTCCCAAAACTCTGCCTACCCATTACAACAAAATCAATCAGAAATCTCATACAATACAACATAAACCAAATTTGATTCAAACAAAAGAAACCCATTGAAGTACCTTTAGAGAAATTGCGAGTAGCCGAAATAATTTCACCATAGCTGAATCTGATAAGAGTATTAGCCACAGGTGATATGCTTCTCTCCAATGACTCAATTCTTCTCCACTTAAGCTCTTTAGCTCGAGACTCAGTCATTCCATTATCCAAATTCACCATTAAAACAGTAGCAGCAGTTGAAGAATTCATGTTCAATGACTCAAGCTCAACCTGAGAGCAAAAACTGAACCTGAAAGATGAGTGCACAGATTGTGGGTCAGCATTTGTCAACTCTGCACCACACCCACCAGACTCTGCTAGCAACCATGCCTTGTTGTGTTCCAAATTCTTGTTCCCACCATTGTTGTTGAGAATGTCAGCTTGGCTCTGGTTCTTGCTAGAGATTCTCCTCAGGCGAGCTGGGAACACACAAGATAACCCAAGTTGCCAAAACATCTTTCTCAGTATGGACTTGACTTTGGACTCATTATAGTCAGAGTAGTCCTCACTAGAGCTAGTGCTAGTGCCTTGATAAAAACCCATTTTTTTGATATTTGAAGCAGATCTCAAATCTCAATGAGAGGAGCACAGAAACCCAGAAACCAATTGGGAAAAGAAAGATTAAAGAAAGAAAAAAAAAAAAAAAGGTGAAAGCTGACTGCTTTGCTTGCAGGGTGGGAGAGAATAATAAGAGAGATGTGTATTTGGTATAGGCTATATGTATGTATATAAAAATAGAATTTTGGTTAAAGAAATGTTACATGGTAGTGGGAGAACAATAAAATGTAGGGTGGAGGGGTGTATAGACTATGGTCCCCAAAGAAGATTTCATACGAAAGACAAGGAATGGTTTATTACTTCTTTTTTTTTGGTTAACAATGGTTTATTATTACTTTATACATATATTATATGGGTTTGGTTTGTGGGTGGTGCAATTATTCTTAAGGTAAGTTGATTCTTAGAGAGAGAGGGAGAGAGGGAGAGAGAGAGTGAGATTCTTAAATCTTAATGTTAATGGTAAAGTGGACAGAGTAACCCACAAAATGGTACGATTTGTGCATAAATTGGATGGTGACAGAGGAAGGAGAGAGAGTTGTGGGGACAACCCAAGTTTAGGGAAAAGGAGAAGCTTGTAGCTTTTTTGGGATTTTCTTGCAAGATTGAATTATGAGACTGATATTAGTATTACTCAATAATCACCAATGAGGAGAGAGATGAGTAAGGATTTTCATTTTTTATGGTACATAAAGGAGGTGGTGGCCTATGTTTATGATGATGGGAGGAGGAAAAGGTGAAGGTTGTGCCTTTGGGAGACTTTTTTAGAGAATAAGTAGATAACTAGTACAAAAATTATACTAAGATGACTATGTAGTTTGGTGACTAGCCACCGCCATCCAACCCCCCCAACAACACCCCCCCCCCCCCCCCCTCTTGAGTCTTAACAGCTTAGCTTAGCCTTTATAAGCTTGGAAAATGAGCCCTTTTGATAATTGACCTTCTTCACAAACCCATAGTTCTTGATTTCCTAGAGCTTTAAATTTTAACAGCAATCAAAATTCGATTTGTTGTGCCCAAATATGTGTATCAAATTTGTTAATTCAACTACAAAGTTATGTTCCAAGGACATGTTTGGTATAATAGGTCTGGTAATAGAATGATTATTGATGATTAATAACTATTCAGCTATTTACCTTCTTAAAAAAAATATAAAATATAAAATATTTAAAAATATTTAAAAAAAAACTATTATTTAAATTGAGGAATAACTATTCCTTTTCCAAAATGACTGTAATAGACCTTCCTTTATATGTGTAACAAATTGTAAAATTTTCAACAAAAAAAAATCCCTAAAAAAAACAAATTGTAAAATTAATACATTTCCAAAATTCTAAAAATTATATGCATCACCTTTTACAAACTTTCCATATTTAAAGATTACTATCGCTATCAAAACTTTCATTCCGTGTATGAGACGTGTTCCAATTAATATTGTATTCAATCTTTCATATTTATTCTGATTATTACACAATTTAATTAATATTCCGATTTTAATTTGATCATATCTCACCTCTAGTTATATTTGAATACATCTAATCCTGATTGTATCTAACAATTACAATATGCAGATAGAAGGGTGATGTTAAGAATACTAAAAATTTTACCACCCAAATCTTACAAATTGATGTGTACACCAATCACGAAAAATAATTTAGACATTTATATATTATATTATTGAAATAGCATAAATTACATTCATTATCACATCAATTTAAAATCAATTATAGCAAAATTTATAATAGTTTAGCATTTTTTGTGGAGTAAAAACAAGCACACATTACATTCTTGCTATTAATCACTAACTGATGTTCTTTGGGCGTGTAAAAATACAAGCTCTTGAGGGATGGGGGGCCAAAAGACATGATTCAAATCTCTAGAAAAAAACTTCACATACATATACTTAGAATCTTAAATTAAGTAAGAGTATAATTTTTTATCTCATATAAATAAATAAATAATTGGCAGTATCATATTCACATCAATCATTTCCTTTTTACTTCCTTATTGTACTTATTTGATAATTTGTAACATATTTAGAAAATTTAAATTAGTATGTTTCTCTAAACTTTCTATCAAAAAAAATATTATTTTTGCAATATGAAACTAGAGGAAATTTAAAATTAAAAAAAAAAAAAAAAAAAAACTTTATTGCCATTTTGAGCTTCAATTGATCTAATTGTCTTCATTTTTCTTTGATTTCGTCCTTTTCACTAGATCTAACTATCTTACGGTTTTCATATCACCCCCCCCCAACACACACGCTGCACTCATAATACAGATCTTAATTTTTTTTAATACCAGAGTTCATAATTCATAAATAATGGTGCATACAACATTATCAACTTTGCCTTTTAAACCCCCTCAAAAAAAAAAAAAAAAAAAAAAAACTCTTCCTTTTAAATATTTATTAATTTTTTAATAAATATTTTCATCTTTTAAACTCTAATTAATGTACAAGAATTGTCTAGTTTGATATTAAACATGTATGGGCAAGATTTAGGTACAGTACTTAAGTGTTGTTTCTTAAATTCCACTTTTAAGATTCTGCCATGTAGATTTTTTCTCATGAGATGGAAGTATATTTTTTAGTTAAATAGCCACAGAGTAGAATCTTAAGAAGAAAACCTAAGGAACAGTAACTAAGGTATTGTACCTAAGTTTTATCCAACATGTATATACATATCATTTCAATATTAGACATGAGCCTAGAAATATACCACTAAAGGTTATGTTAGAAAAGGAGTAGAATTTTAAACGAATTGACCCAAGCCGAGCCGATTATTAAAAATTCATTGTTGTTCATTTAATTTTATTTCAAATACTAGTTGAGTTCGAGCGTATCATCAAACTAGATTACATGTTTAATCTTAGTTCATTTTCTTATTGAACAAGCTCAATCTTATTCACAAGATACTTAATCAAGTTTTTCTTTCCTA
Source organism: Notholithocarpus densiflorus (assembly GCA_030021035.2). Classification (NCBI taxonomy): domain Eukaryota; kingdom Viridiplantae; phylum Streptophyta; class Magnoliopsida; order Fagales; family Fagaceae; genus Notholithocarpus; species Notholithocarpus densiflorus. Next base: position 312,227 of record JARYZH020000113.1, on the reverse strand, counting down.
TATATAACAAACACTACAAATAAAATGTTTTACACAGTCACAAATTAAAACTTTTCTATTACTTATTAATGCCTAAATTATAGCTGAAATTATATTATTTGAGTTAATTTACGTTTATGAAATGGTAAAAATTAGATTCATCAACCTTATATTATAAAAAATTAATATACTAAAATATTGTTTTTGTCCCTAAATTTTTTTTTTTTAAATCATCTTTAAATTATTGAAAATATTATACTTTCTAACCACTTGGGTCAAAGTTCACTAATTTTTATTTTAATAATTTAACAATTAAGGGAGAAGTGAGTTAATCCCACGTCGGAAAATAAATGTGAATTAAGATTTAAAATATGTGCTGTGTATCCAAGTGTTAGGTCCTTGGATACACAGTTTCTTTAAGACCTTCTTCTATCTCCCTATATGTGTGTGTTAAAATACTTTAATATTCTTAAAATATATATATATATATATAAAATAAAATAAAAAAAGGTGGAGAAGTGATTTCAACTCTAAACATCTACACAAAAACACAAGAAAGAATCACTTTACTGATGTTACCTAAGCCGTATTCAAGTAAGGATCTTCCTAAGTTGATTCCTAGAGTAGACATACAAACATAACGAGTGGCGAACGTATTAAAGTAAAAGATATAGAATTCAAATTGAGACAAACAAGAAAGTTGATTAGTTGGAGAATATTTCATCAAGTCACTACTTAAGTACTTATTAAAGTGCCTTATTAATGAAAGACTAAGTTTGATCCAGATTAGATTATCAAAAAAAAAAGTTTGATCCAGATTATGCTAAGGGGCCAATTCCATTTAAAGGAAAAAAAGGAATTCATATGAAATGATCATATCTCCAAAAAAGAAAGAGTCATATCAAATTCAAATCTAAAAAAGAAAAGAGAATATATTGGTAATTCTAATAGCAATCATAGGACTGGAGTGCAAGTGTTGAATTAAAATCAATCATGTGACTGATCACCGATTAGACATTCAAAAAAAAAAAAAAAAAAAAATTGGATAAGATTAGACATTCAATTAATTGGGCAACAATAGAAGTTGGGCAGATTCAGTGGGGAAGCCACATTATGAGTTGGGGCCTCATCACCCCCCTTAAAATTTTGATGATTTTTTTTTTTTTTTGGGTATATATAAAACATTTATTTTAAAAAGATTTTAAAAATTGAGCCTCCAAAATCTGAGCACCCCCCCCCCCCCTTCCCCTCATCCCAAAAAAAAAAACCTCTAGAAAAACTCTCTCTCTCTCATCTAAATTGAATTTCAATTGGAGTTTAATTGTGCTCCATGTGTCACGTTTAATTTTTAATTTTTGTGCTAAGTGAATTATTGAGTGTAAAAGTCAAAAAATCCAAATGCAATTAAATTCTAAATTGGATTTCAATTGTAATTCAATTTTGCGCCACGTGTCCATCTAATTTTTAATTTTTGTGGCAAGTGAATTATTGGATGCAAAAATATGAGAGTTTATATGGGAGTCTAAGCCTTTCTCTTTTATGGCCCCCAGCCCCCTACCCAAATTTAAAAAAAAAAAAATTGGGCCCCCCTAGCTGGCTAGCCCAAAGAAAAAAAAAGAAATTTTTTTTAATCATAATATTTTTTTTTTCTAGAGTTGTACCTCACTCTTCCAAAGACTTTAGACTCCCTCTCTTTTAGTTAGTCTATCCCAACTAGCAACTATCCAACTCAAAAACTTAACAAAAACAAAATTGAAAAAAAAAAAAAAAAATCTTAGTCAGCCCAGTATTATAGTACTAGTATTAAATGATAAATATTTAGTATTTAGAATACTAAATACCAAAAACACTACTGTACAAGACATTTCAAATGTTATATTAAAGTAGCAAAAGTAAGTTTTGGTTTGTTAATATATATATATATATATTGCAACAATTGATGCTTTTAAGAAACAATATTATTTTGCATTTTTTTCTTTGTTGGTAAATGATTGCATCTTAATGTATTAAAAAACAATGATTTTGTGTATTGATCTTGGTTGATAGTTTGTTAGTACTATATGGATACCTATTTGGATTTTTTTTTCTTCTTGTACTTTGGCCCCCTTAGCTTGAAATCCTTAGGTCCACCCTTGGGTGTATATCATATAATTGGGTATATACATATGAGTGAAGGTTCCACATTGAATAATGACAACAAATGTGAGTGGTTAATATAACATAGTTAAGCTCAAATTCATAGGTTTAAGTTTGTGGGTAAACTGATGGCCATATATGTTATATTATTAACTATTTAATTAAAGTCTTCTCAAGGTGTTATCTTCTCAATAAGTAGAATTAGAGCATGTAGTTTTGTAGATTTTTTTTCTTCTTCTTTGATTTGTGGAATTTGAACTTGGGTATAATTCTCATCATATTTCAAATTTTAATTAAAAATAAAAATAAAAACAAAACGAGAGAGGATTCATGATCCATGCTTCAAAATTGTGAGTGTAATTTAAAATTTTATTTTTAAGACTGTAGGGTTAAGTAATAATAGGGAATATGCAACATATATTAATGCCCAACATTATTAATGTATGACATATTTCATGAGCTAACGCTCAAGCCAAGCTCAGCTAGCTGTAGGTTAGACTATTTATTGGCAACCATTAATAATCACAAAAAGGACCCAGTTTGGTACCCTTAAGCAATTAATTAGTGATGTAGATGGTGACCAAAATATTGGGTGACAATGAGGGTTCTGGTATGGTTGGTCACTTCTAACTTCTAATAATAAGTTGTCAAAACACAAGAGAATTAATTGGATAATCATGCATGAATGCTCTTGCACGTGTAGTAGAATTAGGTGCTCAAAACGGACCTACCAAGAGTAATGATCATCTTTAAAACTATAAAACTGTGTCTATAATAATACTCCTCTTTCAAGGTACAAAATCAAGAATAGATACATGGCACATATTCAGTGGTTGTGTTGCTTAATTCCAATTAGGTGAGAGAGAAAGAGAGTGCAAGTTTTTTTTTTTTCTTTTTTTTTTTTTCAGAGAATGCTATATTAAAGAATTTTCTGTTTTTGTTTTAAGTAAACGTTAATTGTGGAATAAAAAAAAAACATTAATTGTTCATCTACCTAGCAAAAAAAAAAATCAACAATAATTCTAACTTTATTTTAAAAATCTTTTCCTTTTATTGCAATTGGTTTGGATTTTTCTATTAACTCTTTGGGACATTTTTAATACAAATTCAATACCAGCAGCTAGTTAAGGTGTGCGGCCAAAATCATGGCTCTTTTTTTTTTTTTCTTTTCTTTTCTTTAATTTATTTTTTTTGGGTTTAACAGTATAAGGATTTTTTTTTTAGTTGAATAGTTGGTCGGGTGGGAAGGTTTTGAATTTTAAATGTTTTCGTTAAAAAAATTAAAAGGTATTAGTTGAGCTACATGAATTTTGCAGTGTTCTGACTATTTAGTTGGCGGTAAAAAGTACTCAAATCACGTGATTGTGCCATGAATCCAACCCTTATATAGTAAAGTTAAAAGAAAAAAAATTAAAAGAAATTTTATTTAAAAAAGCAAAACTATAAACAACATTGTTTTTGTGGCCTTGATGGAAAATTCTTTAAAGGCAATGAATGTAAAGATCATATTTATAACAAATGTGAACTTTAATGACAAAATCGATAAAAAATAATAATTTTAAAAACAAAAACGTCAATTTATCTAAACTTTTACCATTTTAGTCTAAAAATTAAAAAAAAGAAAGAAAGAAACTACCTTGGGCTTCTTGGTGGTGTTTAGAATTACAATTAGGATTCTGATTTAATGAATAGCTAAACAGAAAATATAAAAATAAAAAAAAATAAAAAAAATAGAATAGCATAATAGGTCAAAACTGTGTATATATTAATGGTTAAGGCCGAGGGTAAATCGACCAGAAAGAATGGAAGGAAATGTCGTTTTGGGACAAAGTATCAGATACAGTATCAACGTTGGTTGGGTGCTTCCTTGCCCGCTGACATAACAGTTTCCAAATCTTGTAAATGTTAAACCAGTCTGCTAGCTTCCAAGCTCTTAGTAATGAATCTGTGTTGAAAATAAAAAATGTAAATAATTTCTTTCATAACAAATTAGCCATTAAATTATGGGTTTGATTTAGCTCTTTCAAGTCGTCAAATAAAATATTTGAGATTTAATTTCTGTCTATAAAAAACCAATTAATATTTTGATCTGATGATAAAGAACAATTATTACAAAGAGAGCGTCATAAAATTATATATATATATATTTTTTTTAGATTTCCCAAATAAGTATTCATTTTTCTGAAAGAAAAACATTAATCTCTTTATTTTTTTATTTTAAAAAATTCATAAAGATCGTGCCCATCTCTATAATACCAAGTAAGCATTATTTTAGTAAGCAAGGTTCCATTTTGAACCCAAGACTTATTTTGAGATGCACAAAGCATTCTTTTTTATTTATTTATTTATCCTCCTCTACATGTCTAATAATACTTGTGTCGTTTAGCAAAATTGGATTAATAGTACGGTTATGCTTAATGCTTGAGCAACCTCCTACACTAGCCTATGCAATTCCAGTGCATAGAACTATTTGATTGTACATATTTTAAAAAATAAATTTAAAATGTTATCCTATTCTTTTTTTTTATAAAGTTTCAACCTATGACGTCTGCTTCTGATGATAGTTATTTATCATCAGATCAAAACACAATCGATTTTTGGTGTAGGCAGAGAATGAACATCAAATCTCTTATTCAACCATCAGAAATTTACCAGTTGAACTAACTATAACCCATCCTATGCCTATTTTTTTGTTGGTGAATAAATACTTTATTGATTGTGCAAAGAGAACAGAACAAAAGGATATGGACCTGGGGCCATCTCCTTCCTATTCCTATATATGCCGGTTGAGATGTAGCAACTTTGTGTAAAATATGCTAGTCCAGGAATGGAGCAAGTATATTATTAGTGATAGTTTTAATTCCCTTTTAACAATTGCCCATATTCCTTCTGCCCCTTTAGAGCAACACCACTGAATGTGGACCATGTACTATAGGGAGTTTGAGTTTCTATGATTCCTCTTCTATTATCAGGAGAAAAAAAGGCCTATGATTCTCCAACGCTAGCTGATGCATTTGACCTCAAAGCACAATTATGGAGATGCTTTAATCCAATTGAATATTTACTGTTTAAAGTTCCTAGATTAATAAAAAAAAAATTTATTAAAATTGTCTGCTTTGACTCAAGAACATGATGTGCTTATGGTTCAATAATTGTTTTGCAACTGACTTAATGATTTTTATGTTCCCTATACAGTGGATCACACCCATGTTAGAACAATAGAACCACCTCTTTTTTTTTTTCTTTTCTTTTTTTTTGGCTCCGATTTTGATTAAGTTCATTTTTTATTATAATTATTATAAAGCATAATATCATTAAAACACTTACAGAGTGAGGGAGAACATATTATAACGAAAAAACCACCTATTTACAAAAGCATACTTAACGAGCTTGCGCAACACAATTTGCATCCCTTCTATCCCAACTAAAATCACAAGAAATAAATATACTACTAAGCTCTAAAACATTGCTCAATAGTGTAGATATAGACCACTCTACATTAGACAACCTAAACTTCAAAGCATCAAAACAAGTTTTAGCATCTCCTTCCACGATGATTTTGTGAAAGTACTCAATATAACTCTAATACCCAGAGTAACTGTAAGGCCCAGAGTATGGCTGAGCTTCTGACTGCACTGGGTCACAAAGCACATGTTGCCTAGCCCAAGTAGATGTTTCATGTTTCCTTACCTTTTTTTGTGAATTTATTTGTGATATTCGCGTCAACATTTAGCTTCACTATTTTTGTTGGGGGAGGTTTCCATTGGATTTTTTGTCTAGGAACTTAAACTTGAGATTGTGCTGGATCTATAGTTGCTATATATATTCTCTTGCCTTGTTGTTGATGTTGTTGATGATGACTGAAATATTCACCTTTTCCTTCTGATGAGCAACAAAGTTCTTGAGGTTCCAAATAACCTCAAGAATTAAAACCATAAACAAGGTATATTGTTGAGAATCTTCCTTTGACCACTGAGAATGTCCCATTAACTGCATTGGAGGATCTAAGACAAATCTTACTATGTCTTGATGGTTGGATATTGTCAAACTATCAGTCTTGATTAATTAGAGTGGTAATAATTTGACACTGCCATAATTAAGAATAGTCAAATGATCACTAAGTATTGCTACATATTTTTTTATCTTTTAACTTAAAAAAATTTACTACATATTGATATTATTCAAATCCCCACTCCTCCAACTATCAAATTACAAAAAAAAAAAGTCACAACAAAGTAATGTTGCAAATAGGGCTTTTCAAATTCCTTCCATTTCCCTCAATTGAACTCACTAAAATCTTTTTTTATTATTTATAATTTGATAATTACAATAGGAAATAGATTATTTAAATCCTGGATGTCTTAAAAATATTAGAAGGCACCAACTAATTGAGTTACAAGGCCCGGGATGAATTCACTAAAATTCTAAAATACTAATAGTATGCTAGTTTGATCCATGGGTAAATCAAAAATCATATATTTAAAGGCAAAACGTTGGTTCTAAACCTAGTCTATGAGTTATTTTAGTCGTTCAAGTTAAAAACAACCAATTTTAGTCTTATAGATAACGAGTTCAACTAAAGATTGATATGTCATCACTTCATATTAGACACATTAAGGACTAAAAGTGATTATTATAAGTTTGTTAGGAATAGAACAATCAAGTTGTTAGAGATTAAATGCCACTAATTTAAATTTCAGAGAGTGAAATTGATTATGGACTAAAGTTTAGGAACCAACAATTTATTCTTTTTCCTAAAATAAATTACTTCAATTTACATAGTGAAGCAAATTGCGTAAAACCAAACTTTTATGAAAACTAAAAACTATAAATAGTAAATTACAATAAATAATGGAAGTCGTTCAAATTTCTTAAAATTTTCGTATTTAGTTTTATTAGTGTGGTATTCTAAACTTCTTAAAATTTTAGTATTATAGTTTTATTTAGAGCAAAGTACGCTAATAATTTCATAAGCATCAGGAGGTGAGAATTGATTTTTTAAGCACGGGTAGGAGTAGAAGTCAAAGTCTCTTCATTTGAGGCCTGTTGATAAATTCCCAAGAGAAAATGTGAGAAGTGTAGGCTTTGTTCATATCTGGGGATATAACCACAACACATCACAGTACATTATTGTTTGCAAAAAGGAGGTCTGAGACTTGTTCTCACTTAATATTGAGTTGTCTTTTTGCATTGATTAGAATTTTTACCCAATCATCCATCATTGAGAATTTGCCACTCATTATCGAGCAATTGATGAAAACAAATTTAAAGTTACATGGCAACTGGTTGTGTTCATTCTATAGATACCTTTAAACCCATTACATAGATACAACCCTTATTAGATGGTAAAAATACACCCCTTCCTTCCTATCATCTTAAATGTAAATATCCTAAGATTAAAAAAACAAATTTAAAGATAGTTTCCATAGAAACCTGTAAGCCCATTACATAGATATAACCGTTATCTAGTTCATTCACTGTAAAGAAGAAATTTAACACACTAAGATGGAAGAAATTTGACATGCGAATACATGTGCACAAACACACACAATGCAAGCATGGCAGACAGTTTAGCGCTTAATCATTTTTATAAACACACTGAAACCAAACTACATATCATCCGGAATTACAAACATAAGAGTGGTGTAGCCCAAATGAGTTTTAACAAAGTAAATTCACATAATAACTACTACAATCCATTTTGACTGTGCAATAATAATTAACCTACGAAAAAAGTAAAAATAGGTTTAAGTTCCATGATTGTTTTGAAACCTACCATTGATTAGTATGTCTTGAAGGAAAAGAAAAATATAAAACCCACATCATCAAAGTAGCGTTCACATCAGAACCTGTCCAACCACTTTCTTCTTGTTTTATTCTAATATTTTCCATGACCTTAACACAGTTATAACTCTCTCCCTATTGGAAATCCAAAATCCAAAAACAAAAACACATGGACATGGTGCACCAAAGTAAACAAAAAATAATAAATAAAAACCCTTTACTTCAAAATTCATAGTCACCGACAAAAAACACAACCCGAAACACAAGCATCCTTTGATGACCAGATCCTAAGTTGGATCATGTGAAAATTTTGCAGAAACCGTTTGATCAACGGTTTTTCTTTCCACTGGTTTCCTTTTATATATATATTTTTACTTAATATTACTACTTGTACCGACATCTTTCTCTTACTTTTTTTTTCTTTTTAGTAACTTGTAACAAGGAACTACATCAACTTGATTTGCTTTAGAACAAAATTTTTTGTTAATATCTACCTATTATTTTGTTCAAGCTAATTATTGTTGATAATATGATGATTTTTTCTTCTAATCTAATCATAAAGTACCCATCATTTAATAATTGTGGCTATGGTGCAATTTTATAATTTGGAAAACGTTAACAAAAACGTCACCAACATGGTATTGATGTTGAAGTAGAATAAATGATACCAAAATTAATTGATCTAACTAGCTTTTATATATGTATATATAGTAAGGACTCCATCCCCAAAGTTGGCAAAACAGGTAGTACTAGAAAAACAAAAAAATGCAAACCCATTAAAGTTGGCAATTGACTTGTTGTGCAAAATAGAGATAAAGGGGCCAAAAGACTAGTTGGGAAAAAATAATAATCCTGTACCTTTATTTATTTTTTTTGCAATTAAAAACAATCTATATCTCCTTGCTTTCTTCAATTTTTTGCAAGTGGGTTGTTCAATTTTGACACCCCAATACCAAATTAGGAGGAAACAAACTAGAGCTATAGGAGCTAGTCAAAGAACCAGTGGTCAAATCAGCACACGGGGAAAAGAGAAGCTAAAAAAAAAAAAACCATTTCCCAAAGCATTGTTTTTTAAAGTTTGGTTTACTTTGTTTTCAGTTCCCACCACCATGTATGGCATAGTTTCTACCTAGAAAGATTAAACAATAGCAAATAAAATATACATTTATAGCATTATTATGGGTGTGTCTTGCAAAGGAGTACTTACTTTTCTAATAAGGGTTTAACTTTTGGCTTGAGAAAAACGTAAAGCAAGAAAAAAAAAAAGTGAGTTATGAAACACAGAGATAAAATGGAGTGAAGGAGTTGTTGTTTGTGAGATCCAAGTCACGTAAAAAAGGGCGGGGTACATGGAACAGCACAGCAGGTACGTCATCCACAATGAATGAGTATGGTTAATTTGTCTGCTCCATTATTATCAAACCATTGTTCTTAGCACCCTCACTATTTGATTCGTGCACCACTCTCTACCACATTTTCTCTTTCTTTTTCTCCATACTGTGTGGAATCATTTGAAACCACACAATTACGAAGCATCCTTTGCTTTTTCTAGGTCAAAATTACACTTTCCCCTTATATATATATATATATATGTGAGAGAGAGAGAGAGATGTAATCATAATTTGTAATGTTTCTTAAAAGGTTGGATTTTGTTAACATTCTCTTAAAAACATTTGTTTAGAAAATTTTTATAAAAAAATAAAAAATAATTGAGTTTTTGACAATTTTTTATATATTTTTTGCAAAAGTGATATTAAATTTTTTTAAAAATAGTATATTAACAAATGATTGAGGGCACTCATTAACAGGATATTCTTAAGTTAGGTAATATATTTTTTTTCTATAAAAATGAAAGTTAGGCAATATTTCTTCAAATTTATTGGAAATAAATATTGTGGGAGGAACGAACATTACCACCTTGTGGACCATGGGCCGAAGAAAGAATGCCACAAACATTTCCAAAATGTGAAGACGGTCCAAGATCCCAACATCGAGAGCCCAAGCTTGTGGAGTAGTAGGACGGCCCAAACAGCCCACCGTGGGAATTAGAGGAGTACCTAACCAAGGAGAGAATCCAACTGGATTGACGAGGACATTATCTTGGTCCTCTTTTCTCAAGGAACATGAAGTGGATGACGCAGAACCCAAAGTAACAGCCACCTTCACATTAATTAGGTGTTTCTACCTAATATCAGTTACATTAAATGATGCATGATTGGCCTGAACAATAGAGACACCCTAAAAGTCTTTCATTATAATCAAGAAATGGTAGGAGGAGTGGATGATGGGACAAGTATCTTCTGTCATCCAACTAGAAACTGCACAGGAAAGGAGGAATGAGGAAAGAAAGAATAGAGGAAAGAGTTAGCCCACAGAGTTGAGGATCCAAAATAATTGAGGAGAATGAGAGAAATAACAAGAGTTTGTAATCCTTTTTGATTTATACTTTGTATATCGGGAGAAAGGTTTTCTTAATCTAATTTGTTTTGTACTTCAATTCTTGTCCAATCTTTCTATTGTGGATTTTTTAAAATCCATTCTTAGAAATTAGTTGTGTTGATCAAGAATTTTTGGTCTATTCATCATAACCCGTTTTTTTGACCCCCCACAATAATCAACTTTAGTGTGTATTTTTCTAATTTCAACTTAACAAAACTTGAAATTATTCATTGCACATATGATTTATTACATCTTCTCATATAAAGATAAGTTTTACATGTGGATCTAAAAGTCACATTTATGTGAGACTTGGTGCATCTGATGCCATTTTGTTTTTGACAATATTTCATAAATGAATATCACGTTTCTTTTATGTGAAGGAAAAGTTAGTCAGTGACTCAATGTTAATTAGAAGCTTCTATGAAGTTTTCTTCAATACACCAGATTAGGTGCATTAAATGGTCTGACTCATTGTTTTGCTTATTTTCCTCTGGGATATTTTCCCATTCTTTCTAATTAAGCTAGCGAAAATAAATCCTCGATTATCCAAAAAATATAGATTATTAAAAAATGATGAATTTAATCATTTTACTATCATTTTAACACACTCATTTAAGTGTAGATTTATATTCTTTCTTAATAAGTAGGTAGTCTAATATATGAGACTTTTAAATTTTAAAATATGAGATAAAGTTAAAGCTCTCATTCATTTACTATTAAATAGAAGATAAAGTAAAAATTTATTTCGAATTTAAGACCATGATAAATTATCTATTGTTCTAGAAGTTTAAGTTATTAAAAAAAAATTAATTATTTAAAATTTTCTAACAAGCACCAATACTTGCTCAGCATCAAATACCGAGCATAAGTGCATAACTCAGAAAATGGTTGGCTTGCCTGGGTCTTTTGATCCTCATCCAATTATCAAATCCATGGATCTCAAAAGGAATTTTAAAATTGAATTGCACGTATCTTAAATTTGGTTTGTCATTGACCATAATAATGTAATAGTAATTGTTCCCGATATTTAAGGTGAAGTTTTAAGATTCCATTAGAACATTTAGCAAGAAGTTATGGGTTAGGTTTTGCGATAGATCTCACTTAAAGCATAATTGACCAAGTTTTGGTTAAGTAGGTAGATGAAGTCCATCCGAGGACTAATAAGATAAGTTAAACAGTTTTAAGGGTATAACTTAAACACTTAATAAAGCTAATAATAAACTAGCTCTTAGATGAACAAATTATTTCTCTGCATATGATCATCGGTATCTCTATCCAATCAGACTTAATTTATATTTTTCACAAAAAACAAAGACTTAATTTAATTGTACTATGATAAAGAGCGTAGAATTCAACAAATTTTTTTTTCTCTTAATAAAAGTATGTGATCATGGTTGTCAAGAAAGTCATTGTTAAAATTTGCAGTTCAAGAAAATCCTTAAATTTAGAAGAAAAGAAGAAGAGACAAATATGAGTGATAGAGAGGTGGCAGTCTCTTGAAATAAATTAATTTTATAATTGTAGTAATAACACAAAAATAAACTTTTTCTTATCAGAAAAGATTGTGCAAAAAATACACACACAAAAAAATTGTGCAAAAAATAAAAACTATTAAAAAATTAGTGTCACCAACTGGGTATAAACTACAAACCAATTGATGATTAGCAGAAATATAAACAAAAAGAAGTCTGATTTTGTGTGCGTTTGGCTCCAAATTAAAAAGCAAGCTTATTTTATTATTCAGCTTATTTTTACTGTTATTTATAGGTCCCACTGCATTTTTTGGTACTATTTATGAGTTACACTGTACTATTTTAGCTAATTTTTATATTTATTTATAATATTTTTAGCAAAAAAATTTCAATAAAATAAAATAAGTGAATTTCAAACAAACTTTTATTTAAAATACAATCAAGAAGTTGAAATTGCTGTTGAAATAGTGACATTAGAATTGAGTAATGTTGGACAAACAAAGAGGACCCATCAATATGACACAATCGGCTCATATAGTCATATACATTTATCATCTTTATTGTCTGTTTTGGGGGAGTTTGATTTTTTTTGTTAGTTTAAATATTTTTTTCTCTTCGATGATGCCAAATTATCAAAGAAAAAATTGCGGTGGCTCTTTTAAAATCTTCAATACGTCAAAATAGCCACTTTCCCCAAGGGTGAGAAAAGTCAGAAGTGATGAGATGAGATGATAGAAGTGAAAAAAAGGCAAAGCAAAAGTGGGCAGTGGGTACAGCCCAAACCCAACAACACCCGTGTGTGTATGTAAATTTCTCTTTCTTTCAGTCTCTGTCAAAAAGTCAGTGTTTTTTTAACCAAAACAAACAAAAAAATAAGAGAAAGAGAGAGACAGACAGAGATTCTAATGAGGTGGCAGTTGTGTGGGCCACCACACAAGGCCCACTAAAACCATGATCATCACGACCGACATTCAATTGTACGACTGCTAAACGTCACTCACTGACTGTGACTTGACATTGACACCTCACTGTTTTTTTTCAAACGTACCCGCTACAGTTTCGTATTCCCCAATTTCTCTTCTATCCTATTTTTTGTTCGGAAGTTAAGGGTGAACGGGAGAAAATTCTTCAAACTTCTCTTTTATATATAAATATATATATATTTAATGGTCTTATTAATTATTTATTTTAGAAATTTATTTAGAATTTTAAAAAAAAAATTAGTTACTTTTCTCATTTCTCAATAAAAAATTTCCTAAATTTTTTTTTTAATTAATATCTAAGAGCATATATATATAAAAGAGATGTTACATCTACAACATTTTTACAACAAATCATAGGTGGTTAGTTATTATTGGTTCAAATTTGAACCTAACACTAAGATTACACTTTTGCCTCAACAATAACAACTAGTAACAACCTGCCACTTAGGATTTGTTGTAAAAATGTTGTAGACATAACATTTCTCTATATATAATGTTGGTCCCTCAAGTTTAGGAATGGCAATAGGTCGGGTTCGGAGTGAATTTTTTAATGCCTAAACTTGCTCTGCGGGCCTATTCCCATTACTCGAACCCGGCCCATTAACAAACAGGTCTTTTTTCTAAAACCCCAAACTTGCCCCGTCGGGCCCTACCCTAAACCGTTTTGCCAAATTAAAAAAAAAAAAAAAAATCAATTTTATGTTTTCAGCTTTTAGCCCTAACTCGTAGCCCAATTCTAAAATCCAAAATAAATCAAATATAAACTAAGCAAAAATCAAACATATACAAGAATCAAGTATTGCCTAATGAACCCAGATCCAATGAAATTCACATCCAATGCACATAGAATTCAAGCATTAGTCCATTACCCAGTGAAACTTCACATCCATAAACAACCATTCGGAGCAAACTAATTTACAAAAACAAAATTTTTTGGCTCTTCTTCCCTTCACCAACTTGTTCAAAAAACTTGACTATGCCATAACCACTTGTGAGAAGAAGGCCCCAAATTGGCAGTAAATAACTATGAATTAGTACTGAGGGGGGGACTGAGAGAGTGAGAGTGACTTGAGGTGTGAGCTAATGAGAGGTGTGAGGGACTGAGAGATTTGAGGGTGGGTCGGTGAGAGCTTGAGGGCCGAACCTGTGATGAACTGGTGAGGCGATGAGTCAGTGATACACTTGAAGGCTGGCGGTAAGAGTGAGTGAGGGTGAGACTTGAAAGTGAGTGCGAGTGGATGGGGGTGGGGTGGTTGCTGTTGCAAGTGGGTGGGGGTGGGGTGGGGTGGCTGCTGAGTGCGAAATGGGATGGGGTGTGGGGCGGGGTGGCTGCTAAGTGAGTTTGAGAGTTAGGGTTAGAATAGCTGATAGGTTTATATATATATATATAGGTTTTTTTTGGTAATTTTAGGTTAAACGGGTCTAGTCGAGTCCAAGTTCGGGGCGAGTATTATGCAAAACCCGCACCCAACCTGAACCCGCTTCTGGGTTTTATTTTAAAAACCCAAACCCAAACCCGACCCTACTATACCCGCAGGTCAGGTAAAATTTGCCATTCCTAAAGTTTACCCTCGGAACATAATTGGTCTTTCAAGTTTCAACTGAGCACAGTCAGTCTTTCAAGTTTAAAAAATGAGTTGTATTAGTCATTTTACTAATTGCCATTAGTGATGTTATTTACGTGGCTAATAAAAAAATAACTTAGCATTTTTTTAATGACATAACATTTTTTTAATTAAAAAAAATTACAATAACTAGTTTCCACTTTAAATCAAATCTAAATTAAGTTGACTCGGTTGAAATCAAATCTGAAATCACAACCTGATTACAAATTAAATCCCATTCATTATTTGATTTTTGTTTCACAAACGCACGACGGAGAGAGAGAGAGAGAGAGATTTACGGGCTATGAGGACGACGATTAGTGATACATTCTTTATTCCCAAAAATTTCATCACAAGCATAGAGACTGCCCTCGAACCACTCATTTGTAAATAGATTGTAAGCGCGTATAATCAATCATCCCTCTCAAAATTATTGAATGAAAACTAATAGAGAGTATCACCATCATCATCAATTGCAACACTATTACCACCACCAATCAACTTGCACACGGAGGTAGGAGTGTCGAGTTGTTCCCAAGACTGATCATTGATGTTGTATGTGAGAAAATGGCATTTAGGAGGAAAATTGTCAAGAGTAGGCTGAGTAAGGAATGAACTGACAAGAATTTGTGACTGGGTTGTGATTTTAGATTTGATTTCAACCGGGTCAGTTTGCTTTAGATTTGATCTAAAGTGGAAACTAGTTATTGTAATTTTTTTTTTAATTAAAAAAATGCTAAGTCATTTTTCCGTTAGTCACGTAAGTAACACCACTAATAGCAGTTAGTAAAATGATTAATACAACTTATTTTTTAAACTTGAAGGACAAACTATGCTCAGTTGAAACTTGAGGGACCAATTGTGCTACGAGGGTAAAATTGAGGAACTAACATTGTAGTTTTGCCTAAAATCTATCTTTTTATTGGATGTAAATTTTGAAAATATAATTGTTAAATTACATATTTTTATTATATCCTCAATTCTCGCAAAATTAAAAAAAAAAAATCAAAGATTAATAAACAATAACTATGTTATCAATCACATGTTTAAATTTCATGTTTTTGTAGTATAATATTATGCATAAAAATAACATTTCGATTTGAATAAAATTTGACATCTTTATTAAAAACATAAAGAATATGCAATTCGATAGATAGATTTTCAAAATTTACACATAATAAAAAAAATGTAGTATGGGTTTGAAGGATTTATTTACAAACAACTTTCGTTCTTGTTGGAAGGTAAAGCTGAAGGTGAAGGGGCTTTTACTTGATAATTTGATAGCTTTTTATATTGTTTTTATTTAAATAATAATTATATACTTTGTCGGGGACGTTTTTGCAACAAGGGTAAAAAATGCGAGAACGGCCCAAATCTCCCCTTGAGTTATTTAAAAGTGTTTATTGTGGAGAATTAAGCCCAAAATTCCAAATGTATAATGAACAAAATGCTAATGGTGCTTTGACAAGAGAGAATCAAAATGATAATAATAAAAGTACAGAAAAAGCATAAAAATATAACAGGTCTGAAACTTCGACCCACAGTCAGTGAGAAGAGAAAATTGAGAGAGGCTGTGAGAAAGAGAGGGAATGTTCCCTTGTACCCATATTTCCACCCCTAAGCTTTGGAATTATGAGAATGTTATTTGGCTGAATAAGCTTTTACTCTAAAGTTTCAGCTTTGAGGGTAGAACATAGTTGGTTATTTTTGAGCTGAAGAGAGAGTTTTATATAGAGTTTGGGGTGTTGTTAATGACTGATTTTTGAGTAGTGGAAGAGGTTTTTATCCCCCATGATACTAATTTGGTGTTTTGGCTTGGGTTGCTTTTGTTTAGGGAAGAGTTTGGCATGCTTTTAGCATGATTTTGGAAATAAAGTGGTTGGCTCCATTAATTGTTTCCTTGTCACTGTAGGCTTTTGACAGCTTGGCTACAATAGGCTAGCTAATTAGTTTAGGGTTAGCTATGTTTTTTGGGTGGAAAAGAAAATATGGTAGCAAAATTAGGTTAGGGCAGAAACTTTAGGTCATAGTTAGCTAGAGCATAAAAGCTCTTTTGTGGTGGAAATTTCGGGTACAAGATCTTCTCCATGAGCCTGAGGTGCTACCAATGTCCCTTGCCCACTTGGTAGCACGCATGGGTTGGACTCATGCAAAAGGTCCGAAAGAAACCGACCTATACCCTCCAAATCACACTTCCTCAATTTTCCCCATAAATCGCATGGGCTTGGGCCATGTTTAAAAAAATAAAATATAATACATGAATTGAGTCCACAAGGAAGTCAAGCTTGGTTGAATCGGACTTGTACAAAATGTGTCGTGAAAATGGGTACCAACATACTTTAATACAATTTATTTTTTAAATTAAATGAAACCATAAAAATAAGGTCATCCTAACACAAATTTTCATCAATTGAGCTACCTTTATCTCTTGAAATAGACCCCCCCAAAAAAAAAAAAAAAATCCTTATACTTTAACATTTAACTAACTTATAATCCATTTGAGACATTTAGAGTTTTTTCCAATATAATAGGATTTAAAATATACAGTGTCTTTTGACATGGTTATTATTCTTTATTATGGATTTCTTTTGGATTAGACAGGATTGAAACTTGGAAGATTAGATCATTTATTTAACAAAAAAAAAGACTATCAATTCAGCTTATTGAAACGTACGTTGATACATCTAAAGTTTTGGTGGGGGAAACATAGCTAAAAAGGAAATGGGCCTTCAAGCTCAGATAGCAATTTTGTTGGGTTTGAAGGAAATGGACACGTTTGAAAATCCAGAAACCATTGGGCTTTGGGTTGGGCTTTGGGTTGGGCTCCCCACTTCATCCAATCGCTTTAACACGGGCCAGAGGCATCTGTATCATTGTTATCTATTTCTTTTGGAGGTATCTGTATTTTGTTAAAATAAAAATAAAAATAAAAATAAAAATAATAAAAATAAAAATGACAAACATATAGGGTTTGTGATTTTATTTAGTAATATATCAAATTACATAACCTTTTTTTTTAGAAATAAAAAAGGGGCTTGTGTGTGTAATTATTTTTCCACAACTTATATGGTACATTACCACTTAGGCTTTCTGATAAGCTCATGAGTATCACTAGTGCACAACATAGTATGCTAAAACTACTCGAACCCACGACTTCTTGGCATTTTGTTCTTTTTGAGGACTTTCTACCGCTACACCACACTTGCCAGTGGTTGCATAACCAAATGATGATAACGCTAAACTTAAAATTAAATTGGTGAGCTCACATTAATTAGTAACATGGCGTTTCTCTTATATATTTGACTTGGTAACCAATTTACACGTAATCTATGCTTCAAATTCCAATGAAGTCATATTCATATCATAGTCGAGATAGTTGAAAATACTGGGTTTAATGTCTAGTTAATTAGGATCTTGAATATTACAACACAACTTGTCTCCCATCATGAAAGCTTTTCAGGACAATTGAAACCACGGAATTGAATTCTCACATTTTTGCCACAATTACCGGTACCATATATGCACACCAGTGTCCAATTAAGATGATGATGGCTTTTAAGAGATTGTCAAAGCATACATCTCTTCTCCTTCTAGGAAAAAGTCGTCATATGTTATCACATTTCAATTTCTTTATTGGAATTCCATTATGTTTTACTTGACCAGTGCTCTTTGATCAATTGCTCTAACCACAACAATGGGTGAGCTTGGGAACTGTGTAATCCAAAACTACAAGGCTCATTCTAGTATTCAATAAAAAGCCAAAGGAGAAAAGGAAACTTTAACTAGTGGATAATCATTTTGAGAAGCTAAATCATGACAATAAGAATAGGGACACTAATATTTTTCATAATTACTGACTTGATCTGATATGATTAGTGTATAATAAAGGTGGTTGTAGTGGTTTACTCAAGTAACTCAATCATAACAAAGCCATAATAAGAATCACTATAAACAACTGCATCTCAGCACGCGCTTTTAGAGCTCCAGATCATTCCAACAGGAACATAATTTCTTGGCATCAGCATAATCTTGCCACATTAATGGTGGCAGGACAGTTCTCATCTTCAAGAATCAACTCCACCTTCCCCCCGACACCCAAATGTAAACTTCACTTTTTTAATAAGTAGTTATTTTCTCAAAATAGTAGTTGCTTATACACAAATGATTGTACTGATATCATCATGCTTAAGCATCCCAAGTCCCAAGAGTAGTATGCCATCATTGCCATCATAATCATTCACTTTGAGAATTTATTAATGACATAGGTGTGAAGATACAAGCAAAGAAACAAGCTGCTCTATCCCAAGTGATGATTTGGCTCCAGCTTAAATTTTTTTTTTATTCAATAAGGTAGCAGTAAGTATATATAAATGGCATGAGGTCAATGAATACACATTGGAGACTTTTTTTTTTATTTTTTTTATTTTTTTTATTTTTATATTTATTTAGAAAAAAAGAAAAGAAAAGAAAAAAAAAAGGTAACTAGTATACATATCCCACACCTTCTCCAGGTCAAAGTGAATAGCTAGTTTAGACATACATGATACATGCCACACCATTATTGGTCCAGGTGAAAAGCGAATCACATAGAATGTCTCTTCTGAATATTAAAACACTTGACACCCTTAGATAGAACACCTGAAAAACAAATTTATCAGTAAGCTAGAGTGAGAATCCAAAAGAGCAAACAATGAAACTTCCGTAAACCAGGTATATAGATAGTACTAGTATTTAGGCTAAGTCACAAATTATGGGGAGAACAGATTGCCAAGTCTTATTAATAATGTTGAAGTTTCCAAGGCTTTTATGGTCTTTTCATTGGAGTACTATTATTGTTGTGAAAAATGCAGCCTGAACGATAAAATGGCAAGCACCACAAGATAACATGGTTAGGCTAACTCACAAATTTTGGAGAGAATGGATTGCCGAGTCTTATTAATAAATTTGAAGTTTCCAGGGTCTTTACAGTCTTTTCATTTGAGTACTATTATTGGTGTGAAAGAAAAAAAAAAAAAAAAACACCCAAAACAATAAAATAGCAAGCACTACAAGATAATGTGGTTGGGCTAACTAAACTCACAATTTTGGGGAGAACAAATTGTTGAGTCTTATTAATAATGTTGAAATTTCCAGGGCTTTTATAGTCTTTTCATTGGAGTACTATTATTGTTGT
Source organism: Notholithocarpus densiflorus (assembly GCA_030021035.2). Classification (NCBI taxonomy): domain Eukaryota; kingdom Viridiplantae; phylum Streptophyta; class Magnoliopsida; order Fagales; family Fagaceae; genus Notholithocarpus; species Notholithocarpus densiflorus. The sequence continues at coordinate 292,657 of JARYZH020000113.1, read as the reverse complement.
GAAAAATATACTCCGAACAATAAAATAGCAAGCACCACAAGATAACATGGTTAGATAATGGGAACTAACTCACAAATTTTTGGGAGAATTTGGATTGCCGAGTCTTATTAATAATGTCAAAGTTTCCAAGGCCTTTATAATCTTTTCATTGGAGAAAAAAATGGCTTGCACCAAAAGATAACGTGATTAGGCAACATTATTAGGCTAACCTACAAATTTTGGGGAGAACAGATTGTTGAGTCTTATTAATAATGTCAAAGTTGCCGGGCCTTTAAAGTCTTTTCATTGGAATACTATTATTGTTGTGGAAAATACACCCCAAACAATAAAATAGAAAGCATGATAAGACTAAATAATACGTGCAAATTTATCTTTTTTTAAGTCCTTGTATCATGTGAAGCAATACAATGGCTCCTCTCTCTAGACCAAATTATACTTTCCCTTTAGATATGATACAATTCTAATAATTTGCAATGTCTTCCTGCTTTTTAAAAGTAAGGCAATATTTGTCTCTATTAAAATAAAAAAGAAAGTTGGGCAAAATTTCTTCTAATTTACTGTTAGAATTTTTGTCAAATTTCACGGAAAATTCAAATTCCTATTTAGATAGTGCTTCAAATTTTTTGTTTTTTGGAGTTAAAATTGACAGAAAACTAAAATAGCAAGGAACATTCTCAATTTTAAAGTTTACGAAAAGTTGAAAACATAACCAAGAAAAAAGGGTAAGTACAATTAACTCCTTTTCTAATGATAATCAACTTTAATGTGTATTTTTCTAGTTCTAAGTTCTAACTCAACAAAAAGTGAAATTATTCATTGCATCAGATGTAATCTATTACACCGTCTTCCCACATAAAAATAGGTTTTATATATGGATCTCGCACATAAAATGCACATTTATGTGAGACGTGTAGTGCATCGGATGCCATTTTGTTTTTGACCACATCTCATAAAAGAATATTGGGATTCTTTTATATGAAGGAAAAGTTGGTCAATGTTAATTATAAACTTCCAGGAAGATTTCTTCAGTTCACCAAATTAGGTGCATTAAATTGTTAAACTCATTGTTTTGCTACTAAAAATTACATAGTCATAATTCAATAGTCTTTCCCTACTGGTTTTTTTCCCCTTCTTTCTAATTTTTAGTAGCACAAATAAATCATCAATTATTCTAAAAGTTTAAATTGAAAATTATGAATTTTATGAATTTAATCATTTTACTATTATTCTAATACTCCCATTTAAGTATAGATCCATACTCTCCCTTAATAAGTGGATAGTCCAACAAGTCAAAACTTTTAAATTTTTAAATAGGACATAAAGTTAACACTCTCATTCATGTATTAAATGGAAGGTAAAGTAGAAATTTATTTTGCATTCAAAACTATGGTGAATTATTTATTTTTCCAAAAGTTTAAACTATTAAAAAAAATAGAATATTTAATTATCTGATCATTACTATAACAAACACCAATATTGGCTCTAGTTGAGACTTGAGAGCATGAATTACCAAGCATAACTTTGAAAATGGTTGGCTTTCCATGGGTCTTTGACCCTCATCCAATTATCAAGTCTATGGATGTCAACTTTCTCAAAAAAAGAAAAAAAAGAAAAAGGAAAAAAAAAGGTCTATGGATTTCAAATAGGGATTAATTTGCATTTTGACAAGTTTTGTTAGCTATTCAGAAAAAGCAAAAGAAAATGTTTCTCTGTCGCTAGTGAAGGTTGGGACCCCTAACCTCTCCTAGGCTGTAGAACTGCTGTCCCTCTTAGAAGGTGTTGTTTGTCCCTTAGAGTAACAACGTTACACTAAGGTTTTTGTAGGGTTTTCTTCTTCGGGGTTTAGGGAAACACTCACTATCTCTTGCACCATGGAAGATCTCACTATACAGTGGAATGGGCTCTCTCTCTCTCTCTCTCACAGGGAAGGACCTAAGTTCCGGCTACATTCAGACTTGGCTTCTACCGAATATACCATTGCTGCAAAAATTTTGACGAAACGAGCTTTAAACACTGATGCAATCGCAACAACATTCAAGCAGCTATGGCAATCCAAAAACAGTTTTAGGGTGAAAAACCTTGGTAACCACGTTATTCTGTTCACCTTCAACAATGAGGCAAAGGTTGATACGATCATGGCCAATGAGCCGTGGAGTTTTGACAAACACCTTATGGTTCTACAACGGTATGGCAAGGACTCAATTGCGGAAGAACTATCATTTAATCTTACTCATTTTTGGGTGGAGGTGCATGGTATTCCACTACGATATATGAACCCGACGGTGGTGACAGGACTCTGAAATTGTTGGGAAGGTTATATGCCACCCAAAAATACCCATTGAAGTTGGTGGTGGGTTCATGAGAGTACGGGTTCTTATCGACATATCTCAACCCTTATGTCATGGTAGGGTAATTTGCCTCGAGGATGATAAAGAACAATGGGTTTCCTTCAAATATGAGCGACTTCCCAATCTTTGTTACTGGTGTGGGCGTCTAACGCACAATGACCACGACTGTGAGTTGTGGCTAGACAGTGAAGGTACTCTTGAGGAAATAGATAAGCGGTATGGTCCATGGATATGAGCCCCTCCTTTTACGGGCTCACGCAAGGCAGTGATTACAGTACCGGGTTTCGACGTGAAAAATAAGGGCATACCAAAAGAAGATAAATCCGCCGGCTTACCATGGAGGCCGCTGGTAACAGCCTCGCTGACACGTGAGCAAGGACCCTCTCATGCTAATCCGGAAAGTGCTGAAACAATGGAAGCCCCATTTTCAAATTCAAAATATTCTTTCCTTACACAGAATGGTTTGGCTGGCCATGCTCAATCAATTCCGGATTTAGTGCAGCCTCAGGTTAGCATGGAAACGTTGGAGAAACAAATTGAGGAAATATACTAGGAATTATGTAAGTTTGACTTACCTGTGAGCGAGGAGCACGATCAGAGTATGGAAATCGAAAATATTTCCCCACAAAACACCTCCCCTCAGCCCAAAAAATCCTCCCCAATCCCTACCTTTACTCCCCCTCCCTCCCAAAACTCTAATTACACAGCTGAACCCCACCAGAATCCAAACCCAACCCCACCACCTCCCAATAATCCCAAAAATGACTCTGCTTTTCCCATACTAGACAAAACTCCCAACAAAAACTCATCCCTTAGTCACACGTACCCCTTTTCCCTCCCAAACTCCTAACCAACTAGCAACACCTCAGCAAATTCCAAACCCAACTCCACCACCTCATCATACTCCCAAAAATACCTCTGTTTCTCCCTCGTTAAACAGAGTCCCCAACAACACACCTTCCTTGGCCACATGGAAACGTATCCCAAGACCTGTAACACAAGAGGCTCTGAATAAGGCTGAACCACTAAGGCAAAAACGAGTAGCATCTCATCATGCACATCAGTCTGAGTTACCAAATAAAAAATATATGGTTTCTCAAATTGATAATGAAAACATCTTAATATTGGCGGAGGCTGGTTCCCAGCCCTGCCAGGAGCAATAAGTCTACTAGTATGGAACTGTCGTGGGCTTGGGAACTTACGTACAAAAGACGAGCTCGCAAACATGGTGTGGGCAAAAGATCCCTTGGTTGTATTCATTGCTGAAACATGGATCGATAAAGCAAGGCTAGAGAGAGTACAGAGGAAAATTCAATTCAAACATATGTTCGAATCACCTAGGAGAGGCAAGGCGGGCGGACTGGCCTTATTTTGGAAGGAAGATTTTCCCTTAGACATTGAAACTTTTTCTCCAAACCACATTGAAACCACAATCAATAAAAATCAGACCAACAAATGGAGATTTACGGGCTTTTATGGAGAACCGGCTACACAAAAATGACATGAATCCTGGGCCAAACTACGACAACTGAAGAATAGGGGAGTTTCACCATGGTTGTGTGCCGGAGATTTCAATGAAATTACCTTGCAATTTGAAAAAAAATGGTGGAAGGCCAAGGCCACTCGATTAGATGCAACTTTTCAGAGATGTGGTCGACGAATGTGCCTTTATGGATCTCGGATTTGTGGGATTCACATTTACTTGGCATAAACACTTTGCTTACTTCACTACTTGGGAACAGTTAGACAGGGCAATGACTACTAATGAATGGTTCAATATGTTTCCAGGAACAAAGGTTCAGCACTTGGACACAACAACATCGAACTGTAAACCACTTTGGATCAATCTTGAAGGTATGGAATCAAATTTTCAGAAACATTTCCGCTTCAAACAGATGTGGATGATAGAAAAGGGTTGTGGGGAAACCATTAAAGCCGTTTGGATAGAAAATAACTTGGACCTGTGGGATACTAAGGACAAATGTGGCCATGAATTATCACGATGGAGTAAGAGGTGTTTCGGTAATGTACGACGGGATTTGGAGAAAAAAAGGAAAGAATTGCAGCAAGCAGAGAGACTTTCAATACGAACTGGGGATTCTAGAAGTCATACCTCATGTGGTCACCGATTCTATGAATGACACACTTATAAGGGATTTCACCATTGAAGAAGTTGAAGCGGCCATGAAAGAAATGGCACCCTTAAAAGCACCCGACCCCGACGGCATGCCCCCTTTGTTCTACCAAAGCTATTGGTCCCTAGTTGGTTCAGATGTATCTCAATCCATTTTACATTATCTGAACACAGGTACTTTGCCACATTCTCTTGGTCATTCCTTTATAACCTTAATCCCTAAAGTAAAAAATCTGGAACATATGTCCCAATTTAGGCCAATAAGCTTGAGTAATGTGCTATATCATATTTTTTCTAAAGTCTTGGAGAATAGACTTAAAAAGATAATGCCTCAGCTTATATCAGAAGATCAAAATGCTTTTTTGTTTGATCGCTTGATTTCTGACAATAGTTTAGTGGCTTTTGAAACCTTGCATCATATGAGGAACCACAATAAGGGAAAGACAGGTTTTATGGCCTTGAAACTCGATATGAGTAAGGCTTATGATAGGGTGGAATGGTCTTACATGGAACATGTATTGGTGAAGATGGGTTTCCATGAGAGATGGGTGCACCTTATGATGCTCTGTATTACCAATGCATCCTATTCTATTTTGATTAATGGAGAGGCCTATGGCAACCTTACTCCTACAAGAGGACTTAGGCAAGGGGACCCCCTATCCCCCTACCTTTTTCTCATGTGCATCGAGGGCCTTCATGGCCTAATCAAAAAGGCAGCCCATAGTGGCGACATAAGAGGAGTATCTATTTGTCAAAATGGACCTAAGCTAACCCACCTACTCTTTGCAGACGATAGTGTGATTTTTTGTAGGGCCAAGGAGAGTGAATGTCAAAGCCTACTTGATATTTTAGCTAAATATGAGAAAGCATCGGGGCAACAAATTAATCACACAAAAACTACTCTTTTCTTCAGCAAATTCACACTGGAAGAGGTACAAACCTCAATAAAAAAAATGCTTGGAGTTTCGGTCATAAAACAATATGAAAAATATTTAGGCCTTCCGTCACTTGTGGGTTGGAGAAAGAAGGAGAGTTTCACCCATATCAAGCAACAAGTATGGAAAAAATTAGCCGGTTGGGAATCAAAACTCTTATCTCAAACGGGAAGAGAGATCTTAATCAAATCCGTGGCCCAAGCTTTACCCACTTATACTATGACATGCTTCAAGCTGCCACTTTCTTTATGCCATGAGTTAGAATCAATGATTTGCAGATTTTTTTGGGGACAAAAAGGCGATAGCAGGAAAATCCATTGGATGAAATGGCAAGATTTGTGTAAACCCAAGAGCCAAAGGGGTATGGGTTTCAAAGACCTTGCGTTGTTTAATGATGCCCTCTTAGCCAAACAAACTTGGCGCCTCCTTCATGATACCAACTCTCTTTTCTACCGGGTGTTTAAGGCGAAATTTTTTCCAAACTCTACAATCATGGAAGCAAAAAATCCGGCAAATGCTTCATAAGCTTGGAAGAGTATATTGAAGGGGAGGGATGTTATTAAGAGAGGAGCAGCATGGAGAATAGGATTGGGTTTGTCTGTCCAAGTATGGGGGGAAAATTGGTTGCCTACAAAATATAACCCAAGAATTATTTCACCCGTGGTTGCTGGTGGAGAAGATGCTTAGGTTGGAGATTTTATTGATCAGGTGCAAAAAAATCAAACACTCAAATAACAAACATCTATCCAATCACAAACCAAAAATAAAGAGTGACTTCCTACAGCTAACATCCAATCCAATAAAGTTCTAAGGAAAAACAATTTCAGTTCCGCTAAAGTCTTTTCTAAATCCTTAAAGCTCCGGTAATTCCTCTCCCCCTAAATACACCACATCAAACAATGAGGTACAACCATAAACTAAAAATTCCCAAAAGCTACAATAAATGCAAGAATATTTTCTCGAGGTAACATAACCATCTTAAACTTTTCACAATTTGTGTCCTCAGCCCACCACCCATCGTGCAAACAAACTACTAAAAAGCCCAATGCACTCCAAACTAAAGACTATAGACCAAAAATTACAATAAAAGAATAGTAAATTCCGTGTGTGTGCATGCATTTTTGCAACTGTACAACCAAAGGTATTCTTTCTCTAGGGAACAAAATGACAAAGTCGTATACATGAAAAAGAGGATGCTAACGTACACAGATAAACACAATTCCATTTCTATAGAATGTCAGCAAAGAGACAGATAAAACACAATTTCTAGTAGAACCTACATTCTACTTCTAAATTTTCTACCTTCTCTAAGTTTTAGAGACCAGGTAACTAGAAGTGCTTATGCTGTGATGAGACACCTAAAGAATTAGCCATTCCAATGTAAAGGCTCCATTTGAGGCAATGGCATTATTTCCTTTAAAATCTAAACAATGCAATAGTTGCATCAATGATGCAAACAATATGTGTCTCTATATATGTGAGGAAAAGTTCTGAAACGCTAAACACCAAATTTTAACTTATAGGAAAGAATTGGATTAGTCCATTTTACAAGTTGCAGAAAGGAGTTGGCAAGCAAGGAAGGACGAGTAATGGAGTCCCTTTTCCCTCTCGATTTTTTTCACATGTGAGACTCGATTGATCTTGCGGCACGGCACCACCCTTACAATTGAAATCTCAATCATTGAGGGTAGATAGTCTTGCACGGCATGCTTCCGTTTCTTGGTCTTTGAGTTCCAGATAATAAACAGCTTTGACTTTTGATTGTATTATTGCTGACCTTGTGATAAAAAAAAATAAAAAAAAACTGATGCAAGCCAGCAAAAAGCTTTTGAAAAAAATAGCAAATAAGAAAATAATTCAAAAATATGGTCCACTTTTGATGTGGGATCTAATCAGCACCTTCAAAGACTATTTTAGTTGCTAATAAGTCTTAGTTTTATGTCCCTTTACAACAAAAAAAACTGCTGCTCGGATCAAATTAAATTTTCTTAAGCTTTTATTATTTCAGAGGGTAATCCGGTACTGGTAGTTTCCATACTTGCTTGAACAGACTATAACAGAGGCCCATGAGTCTAATTTTATATTTTGAGTGTTTGTTCTATTTTGTTCAGACAGTTTCTAAAATGGTTTAGAAGTTCTTTAATTACTTTTAATTGTGTTAGGAATCAGTCTTTCTAAGAAAACAATTGCCCATAGCCTATATAAAGACTTGTATGAATTCAATATAACTCAGAGAGAGATTGAATTTAATAAAATTCTAGCATATTCTTAAGCTTTAAGGATGCGATTGCCTAGAGTTTATCACCCTTTGCTTCTCATTCAATTCATGGTTACATCATGCAACCATCAAATTTCTCAAGAATCAGTTGATATCCAATCTTGAATCACCTAACCATTCCTAAACCCTTAAATATCCAACCTTATACAAGAATCCTTCAAGAACTTATCAAGAATCCTAACTTAGACCTAAATTTCTAAAGATCCTACATCAAATTGGTATCAGGGCCCACTAAAGCTGCTGTCCTACATCAAATACTCTCCTGCACGCAATAGCCATCAGACTGTCCCAGATAGCAACATTTTAAAGGTGACAGGAGTGTACAGATGAGAAGTCACTAGATAGGAACCAAAACCAGCAGCTGCTTTAATGACATAGTCAACTGAAACAAGACTTTTCCCCCTTCCAGAAAATGGTTGCAGTGCAACAGAGAGCCAAAGAAAAGGTCTTAAAAGTTAAAACTACTTCCAGTCTCAAAATTGTCAAGAACTAGGTGCCAAGAGCCTTGTAGCTAAATTGGCACTTCTTGGGTTTCCAATAGAGACGTCTAGGTTCCAATCCCTCTCCCCCAACTATGAAATCATCACAAAAAAAGGTCATAAACTAGGTAAATTATCTGGTTTCGACAATTATAGGCTTAGGCCTGATTTATGTTTGCAGAACCTTTATAGCAGTTCGGCTAGGCCTAGCATGCTGCAATCAACAATCAAAGGGGAGATTCAAACTAGAGATTGGATTGGATAAATTTAAAGCGAAAATAATGAACCTAGAAACTGGTTTTATAAAAGAAACGACCTTTAAAGGTAAAGAGCAAATCAGATGTTGCATTTTGAGCTTATAAAAGAAAGCAGCGAAACCTTTGTTTTGGAATTTCTAGGAACGGTAGTTTCACATTCCTAATGCCCTCAATGATAATTTCTAATAAACTACGAGGCACAAATCATATACATTTTTCTTGCTCCTCTTTCTCAAGAAATTGCCAAACAGATATCTAAGATCATCCACGTTTTAAAATAAATTATACAGTTGCTTAGTCTCAAAAAGTCACCATACTCTTTTTTAAATTACTGAAACCTATCATGCTGACTTCTTCAGTAGGTCTAAGCTCCTTTTGTAGTAATCTGTTTGAGGTACGGATTTGGGTCCTGCACAACCACTCCTTCACAAGCTCCATAACCAAAGCTACATTAACTAGAATTAGCTGACTAATTATCAATTTAAGAGTCTTGAAGATGTATTTTCTCTACCGTTATATATTCCAGGATGAAATTGGTGATATGAAGTAAATAACTAAAAAGGAAGCATTGTATATGGCAGAATTTATTAGCAAATGCACAAAGAGACCTTCCATGGTCCTCACAAATTTCTTCCTCTTAAGATTATTGATCTATCAAATGTTAAAGAAAGTGCTAATCTGTTAGATAACAAACTCATATGATTCAGTCCAATGCATTCTCAACTATCTGTTAGGCTTTTTGATAATTTAATTCTGGTTCTCCTTAATGAAGGAGACTAGCCATTGCCACTAAGCTACAAGGCTCTTGACCTCAAGTATTTATTAGCTTGTTTCCATTTTATTGATTTTTTTTTTTTAATTTCAAGCTACACAGTTCTAGTATAGTTTAAAACATGGGAAAAACCTATAGACATGCACAAGAATATACAATATGTACATCATGCACCCAATCTTTTTAAAGGAAAGAGCCATAATGTGAGATGATCCGACTAACTTCCATACATGTACACAACAAAGATAAATCCAGGCCCATGGAACTTGCATGTATCATTGAGCAAAAATATCAAATTCTATACTATTTGGAAACTGCCCGTAACTTACCTAATGATATTTCCACTTTCTGAAAAGTTCGTCATACACTAATGCCTTTCTGGCTTTGTTAAGGCCCTCTCTCAGCTTTGACAATGTGGAAGAGCTCACCTTGATTCTTCTAGCAATCATATCCTCAGCATACTTAACAGCTTCTGGGAGCCTATTCATATCACGAAGCTCCACAACCAAGCGATTCCCAGTCTCTTCCAAGTCAGAATCATAGTTCTCAATCATACATTTCCAAATTTTTATAGCCATAACATATTCCGTAGAATTCAAATAACTCCTAACAGCTAAAGCACAATTAGCACAGTCCGGAACAAACTCATTCTTAACCATCTCATTAAACACAACCGTTGCATCCCTCAACCGCTTGCTCTTCAACATGAATTGAAACAGCACATTATAAATCTTCGAATTCGGGAAAATCCCATTTAAAACCATCTCATCCAACAACTTCTTCGCAGTATCCGTATCGCCACAAGTACAAAACAAAGTAATAACGCAGGAATACATTTCCAAATCAGGGCTTACATGAAAAGCCACACCGCGATCACGATCACGCAGCATTGCATCCCAAAGCATAGCAGCGCCACGAGCATCGCGTTTCTTAGAACACGCTTCAAGTGCTACCTTAAAGAACTTCAATCCGGGATAACACCCTTTTTCCCGGAGAGTATGAAACAGCTCAAGCGCTTCATCAAACTCATCAGGCCCGGCCTTGATCAATGTAGTCAAGAACGAATCATAAGCCGGGACATTATTCGGGTCCCAACCAATATCAAACAACATATCACCAAACGTCTTCCTGGCACAAACCACATTGGACTCATTCTCCCACCCCTCCAACAAAATGGCATAAGTATCCATATCGGGTCTAATCCTTTCCTTCGCAGCGTGGAGGAACTCAACTGCATTGATGGTTTTACCATCTCTACATATAGCGCTGAGCAACGAGTTCAGCGCCACAACATCACGCGGAATGCCGTACTGTTCCATGACCTCGAAAGTCAGCACGGCATCCTGAACCCGCTCGGCAATCACGTAGCTACTGAAAATGGAAGCGAAGGTAGCAAGGGACAGCAACCTCTCTCGCTTCATCGACTTGACGGCGTCCCACATCGCGTCGAAAAGGGAATTCTTGCCCAGCAAGTCCACGACCAGATTCCAGGCGTAGGGGCTGTGATCGTCGTTGAGCTGGTGGCCGCACCAGCGGAAGAACTTGACGGAAGGGCCCGGGAAAGAGTAGGAGAGCTTGAGGACTTGCTCGACGTCGGCCTGGGTGACCCGGATGCCGGTGTCGGTGAGAGAAGCGTCGATGGAATTGGACTGCGTGGTGGCGATGATTTCGCAGAGGAGTTTGACTTTCGGAGGGAGGTTTGGGGTGTCGAGATAAGAGGAGAAAGTTGGGCGCTTTTTGGGTTGGAGTTGTTGTTGTTGTGATGATGGTGAGGAGTTTTTTGGGTTTGAGATGTTTGAAGAGGGATGGTGTTTTTTGGGTGACTTTGAAGGTCTGTTGTTATTGTTATTGTTGTTGTTGTTATAATAGGGTCTTTTGTTGTTCTTGTTCTTGCCCATGGTGTTTTTCTGGGTTGAAAATTTGGGTTTTTTTGGAGAGGGATTTGAGAAGAAGAGGAAGAAGAAACCTAGGTGTGTAGCAGTGGGGAGGAGACCGGAAGTTGAACTGGAAAATGCCAAAATGGAAAGTGAAACTTATTAAGGGTACGTTTGGATGGGAGGATATTAAAGTGTGTTTGGTTAGTGAGAAAAAAAATGGAGGGATAGAAATTTTTTTTATTGTTTGGTTAAGATGAAAAATGAGGGGATAGAAAATATAGCATATTGTCCCTATTAGATTAAACAAAAAAAAAAAGTAAAACCTTATATTTTTATTAAAAAAGTTTGTATGAATGGGCGCTTCATTTAAAAAATAAATTTCAAGAACCCAACAAATTTAGAAAATAAGAAAACGTAATAAATTTTTTTATAAAAAATGAACAAAATGACAACAACCAAATAATGGGGAAAGAAGCAAACTTGCTAGGGGCATGATAATTACCGTTTGGATACAATTTATTTTTTTTGAAACTGAAAACTGAAAACACTGTAGCAAAATATTTTTTAAATATGTGAATAGTATCGTGGGACCTATTTTTAATATTTTTAAATACATAAACAGTGCATGCACTGTTCATGAACAGTGAATTTTGTCTCTGAAAGTCAATAACAGCTGCTTAAAAAAAAAAAAAAAAAAGGAAAAACACGACACAGGAAACGCAGAAACGCGTTATCCAAATCGCACCATTGTTTGCCCTTGTGTCTTTTTCTCAATTTAAACTGTGTTTGGTAACATGTAAAATATTTTTCGAATGAAAAGGAAAATAGTTGAAAATATTTTTTGCAAAGGAAAATATTTTCAAATGTTTGTTTAGGTTCTAGTGAATACACCAGAAAAGTATTTTCAGTGTTTGGTCATGCATGAAAAAGCGTTTTTCCATAAAATATTTTCCTGCATTTGGCTCCCCAATGTAAAACATTTTACGGGAAATCAGTCAAAAAATATACCTATAATACAATTGAGCATCTCAACATACCTATACACATCATATATGCATATCCATTAATTATAATCACAAAAAATATTAATATATACACATCCAAGTTTTACATAACAATTACAGAGGTATCCACATACAAAAATCAGAAAATCAACGGTTCTTTCATGGTCATTCACACAAGTTTAGATGTGCCATATTATTGAGCTCATCATTGGGCAGGACTTGAGATGCCATTGCGTTTAGCATTCTTGCATTCAACTTTGCAATCTTCATTGCACGGTTTCGCTGCTTAATTACAATATCTAATTGATATTTCAATAAATTATATTTAACATCTCCTGTGCAGTAGGGGCTCTCTTCAATTTAAAGAGTTCTTGAACTTCATGAAAGCAACTTTTGCCTCCATTTTATGCTTAAACGCTTTGTGATCTGCTCCAGAATATTGATGAACTTGGGCACGAGCTTCTTCCCATGTGTCATACACACCAGGCACACGGCCAACAAAAACAACGTATGTCTTACCCTTTAGGTGGTCAATAGGATAAACAATTTAAAAACCAAAATTAGCCTTATGACATAAATAGTTAGCATAGGAAATTATTTGACATACCATTCAACCAATTGTGTAAGCAAGAAGATGATATTTTCCAAAAAAAAATCCTGCAATACAAAATAGTGTAGACCCATTCAACCATCATCTCAGCCTCCACAATAATTGTTGTTAAACCATCCAAATTCACATGGATATTGTAACAAGCCCAATTCAAGAACAATACTAAATTTAGTTTACCAAAGTATTCACAAGCTGCCATATACCTTCACAAACACTTATTGCAGGTAACATTATGCACATATATTTTATATACAAATAAATATTTAAATAACTATAAATATATTTATATATATATCAATATCTAAATAAATAAATAAATATATATAGCGGATCTGGTACAAGGATGGGTTTGAGGAGACAATGTCCGAAATGGGACATATCAGGTGTTGGGATGCTAAAATCGGTGTGGGTTTACCTGCAGTGGGTAGATTGGGTACATGCATTGCTCGATTTGGGCTTGCTTCGTCAGAGTTGGGTTTGAGCAAGATGGAGGGGATGAGTATGGACAGGGAGAGAAGAAAAGCCGAGGAAGAAGAGAGAAAAGAAAGGAAGAAAAGGAAAATAGTACTCATCGTCGCATGGAGGGGAAGAGGATGGTGCGATCTAACCGGAGAACCTTGCTTGGGTTGTCTTCTACTCGTGTCCCTTTGAGCTCTCTCTCACTCTCTCTCTTTAAGTGTGTGAGTTCGGAAATTGAACGAAGGTAAAATGGAAGTGTAAATCCATTTACAGGTCAGCTGGGGTTATTTTACGGTTAACTGAAAATGATTTTCTGTTTGACAGTATTTTTATGTGCACCCAAACACACGCCTTGGTGTAAGATATTTTCCAAATCTCCATTTCACCCAAAACAAACACAGCCTTAGAGAAATTGAATTTTGGTGGGCACGATAATAAAACAGTTCGATCTAACCAATTTTCTCTTCCCCTTCTCCTTCCAGCCAAATATCATTCCTATCAAATTTCTCTCATATTTTCCACTTCCTTTTTCCATCCTCCCCAAAATAACTCTAGCCAAACATAGCATAATAGTCGAACCAATTTTGAGTTTGCATTTGTAGGGTCTAACTCATTCTTGAGAATGTTTAATTTATTTTTTATAAGATAATACAAAAGCTAAAATGTATAAGATAATACAAAAACTAAAATGTAAAACTCGACACCTAAAGTTTCACTATAATTCATTTTAGTTTTCTAACTTGGTTTTTTTTATTTCAGTCTTCTAAGTTTCAAGTTTATTCAATTAAAGCCTCTTCGTCAACTTTCATTATAAATTTTAAAAAATAAAATTTGAGAAATATTTTTCAATAATTAATTGGATTTTTTTAATTTTAAAAATTTGAAGAAAAAAATTAAAATTTTGAACAATTAACCGCAACATTTAATAGAATTTGATGGAGAGGCACTAATCAAATAAACTTGAAACTTAGAGTATTGAAATAAGTGAAAGGAAAGTTAGAGGATTGAAATGAATTATAGCGTGAAACATAGATGGTGACCTTTACATTTTAGCCTAATACTAATATAGGATAAAACTTAGACTGCTATTATTTTACCTAAATATTTTCAAGTGTTTAGTTGCCCTTCCTGAAAATAAAATATTTTTAGATATTTGGTTGTGTTTATGAAAATACTTTGAAAAACACACACACACACACACACATATATATATATATATATATTGACGGTGAGCTGAAAATTGAGCCAACTCCAAACTCGTCCATAAGAGTCGTCCAGGTCAAGTAGATAAGAATGAACATCCTTTATAGGACGGTCATCTATGGGCATAAGGGTCGTCCATGAGGCAAGCGCTTGGACGACCTCCGACACTTGGAAAATTTCATAGAGATTTATCTTCAAAAGCCAGTAAATTGAACCACATGTTATTATTTCAAGGCATGAGTAAAATCCTAGTTTATCGCTATAACTTCTTACTTAATACTTAACTTCCAACGACAGTTATAGAAAAAGATAAAATATTCTAAGTTCTATAGCGGTTGTGGAAGTTAACCTTAAACCCTTTGACCTCCTCAAATATAGGGGAAGTTACGAGATAAGTAACCGTTTCAAGAGCACACTATATAAACACTCATTCACATTAAATGAATGTAAGTTTTAGACAACTCCCAAAAAGTTGGAACTCCAGAATTTAAGAGAGAAACTAACTTAAGTATCGGAGAGTTCTTGGCCGATTAGCCCCGGTCTCCTTTGATCGTTTGTTCATTTTTTCAGGTCTTTAAGCAATTATTAGATCATTGAAGTTCAGAGCATTCAGCCTACTGATTTTCTGTGCATTATCATATATATAAATATATATATTTTTTTTATCACTTCCTCACATTTTCTTAACTCCCAGACAAATATATAATAAACAAATTCCAATAAAAAAAAAAAAAAGGTTGAGAGAGAAAGAAAGAGAATGATGGCATAGGGTTTCCTTATCAACTGCACTCCATGGTTCGACGAATGTGAATGCGAATGGGGATTGTTTAGAGACATCGACAATAGCAAAGAATAAGATTGAGAACGTTTAATGGCCACTCGACTCGAGAACATGGTTTTAAAAACCGAATCGGTCAATGAACCGGTTTGGCACCCTATTCTCGATTTTTGACCGTTTTGGAGGTTGTTGACCGGTTCTGGTTGGTTTTACTAGACCGAATCAGTGGCCTGTTCCTAGTTGAACTGGTCGGACCAACTGGTCCGATTCGATTTTTAAAATGTAGCTCGAGAATGCTGGTGAGCCTCATCCACTTCATTTTGGAGGAGCAAGGGTGTTTGTTTGTTGGGACTTACAAGAGAAAGAAAGAGAACTAGGGTTTAATGGGACTGTTTGGTACATCATTTTAAACACATGTTTTCAGTTTTTAAATAACATTATACGCATTTTTACACATTTTTTCATCCACACATATTTTCAAAAAAATTAAAAATTATTATTTAAACATACGTTTCAAACGAGTCCAATAATTTCCAATGGACAGTGGTAGAGTAGGGCAAGGGTAGTGGTGGAGAATGGCAACATTGATGGCTGGCGTAGGACAACATCATTGATGGCTAAGTGGGATGATGACGTTGACTACTGGGTAGGAGAGCATGGGTAGCATGAAATATTAGGACAACAAATCAAGATGTTGAATATTTTTATGCTAAAATGCCTCCTATTTTACAATCAACTTTAAAATAATTTCGACTCTCAAAAAAAAAAAAAAAAACTTTAAAATAATTTCAAGTTGGCGATCATTTTTCAGTTGCACCAAAAACCTACAATTGGGGAAATATTTATAGATGAAACAAATGCAATCGCCGACTGTAGACTAAATTGTATTTTTAAAGCTTAAGTTTGGATTGAATTTATTTTTGTCTAAATTAAAAAAATAAAACTACTTTTTTTGTAAAGAAAAAAAAAACCAACAAACGGTTTTTCTTTATTGCATACATGAATTGTGTATGATGAAACTAGTATATTTTATTGTAATCAATTAGTTTTTTTTTTTTTTAAATTATATAACATTTGTTAGAGTGGCATTACTATTACCTGAAAAGTTGAATAGTTAATACTTCCTAATGTAATAGCCAATATGGTCCATTCGATTCCTCCTTAACAAGTGCAATTAAGCACCTGTTCACATTCCTAAATATTTATCATTATTTCTGCGAATTACAACCAAACAGCCAATTATGAATCCATTAATTGCCACTCTTGGAGAAAACAAAAAACGTTTGGTTTGTTTTAACCAAAAAAAAAAAAAAAGGTGTTTGTGAATTCCGAGTATAATTCTCTGACACGTGCACGTATATTCTCCATATTTCCTCCTTAGAACGCGTCAAACTATAGGAACAAAACAAAATGTTTCTATTCTATCAAAAAAAAAAACAAAAATGTTTCTAAAAAAATAAAAAAAAATAATTTTGTCTCTAATATTTAAAATCTTGGATTTAAATTCTTAACATTATATGAGTCTTCAAAAAGGATTTGGTGTACATATTTTGCTTACATCTACTAACATTTCACAAATTAATAGATAGAAATGACCTCACACTATCTTAAATTCTTAACATTATACCAATATTACTATTGTTTCTCAAAAAAAAAAAAAAACTTTTGTTACTATTGAGTGAATACCAAAAGTTAGTTACTAATGCCTCTACACAATCTCAAAAATTACCCCTACTAATATTAATATATATATATATTTCAAACTATTCTTAAAGAAAATTAAGGGCATGTAGGAAAATTCAAAAAAATCATTGTATTTGTAGTAGATATGTTACCCAAATTAATCTATTTTTTTTTTTTTTTCAAATTCCACTTCCAAATCTCAATTCATTTGAGATGGAGAAATATACATTTATGATACTAAAAAATTATTCAATTTAATTTAAGCTTATGTGTGTATTGATTGATATAACAAAAATAGTATTATTTTTACCACAAAAAAAAATTCAATCCAGTTTTAGGCTTGAATTTAAAAAAAATTCAATCCACTTTTAGTTTCTTAAAAAAAAAAAAAGATATGATTTTCAATTAGGAAATTAATCGTTTTCTGTTCTGTATAGGAAATTAATAGGTTCTTTCTCAAAAAAAAAAAGAAAAAAAAAAAAAAGAAGAAGAAATTTGGTCTTACTTTATAATGCATCTTTATAATAAAATTCACTTCTCCCGAAAATGGCGAAACAACAGACCTCTCAATTGCTTTAACACAAGCACACACAGACCTCTCTCTCTCTCTCTCTCATTTCTTTGAACACAAGCACACAGTCACAGATACAGTGAGCTCACTACTTTTTGGAGAGAGATGATGGGTTCTTCGTCCTCTCAACCCTTGAAAATTGAGACATTGAGCTCCAATGCCTTTCCTCAGCCTCAGCCTCAGTCTACCTCTTCTTCTTCGTCCTCTCAACCCTTGAAAATTGAGAAATTGAGCTCCAATGCCTTTCCTCAGCCTCAGCTTTCAACTCAGCCTCTGACGGTCAAACTAAAATACCTCAGTTGACAGTAAAATAGCCTGGTCTAGGGCAAAAACCACCACATAGCCATTTTACCTTCAACCCATTTCTAGCCTCTTTCACAACTCAGCAACCCAGAGAAAGAGAGAGCAATAAATCAACACATAATAAAAATATGTTAGTGATTAACCCTAATAAACGTGATGTTGCTCCATTCATAACAAGTCATGTTAATATCAATAATTGTGGAAATATATTGGCATCTAATATTACTCTATTTATTATCGCAAGGTTCCATTTTCTTTCTTTCTTTTTTTTACCTAATTATAATAGAGATCCTGAACATATACCATGCCTCATACAGCCATCGGCAACATATAAGCTAAAAAACAAGGCATGAAGCTAGTAAAATTGTGAGATGATTTGGTAATACATATACCAGTTTGAACAAAGGGCATCAACTTGAACAACTTCAAAACTACACAACATGCATCAAAGCTCCTAGAATATGTATGTAGCAATATTTCAAAGTTAAAATCATGATAATTTGTTTATAGTTGTATGGATATGACACAATAAAGCTCAAGTGTTGTTGGAGGAAGAGAAGGAGATGAGGAATTTGAAGATTCATTTACACCAATTGTTGTAAATATTGTGTGAGGGGCAAACAAGTTTGAAGAGGGAGAGAGAGAAAGAGGATCACAAGCTGACAACTAAAGAAAATACAATGGATCCACTTATTATAGTTATTTTGTAATTTTATTAGAGAAAAATGCGAAAACACTCTTTAATCAAATTAATCATTGTACTTCTAATTTGAAATTACACCCCTTATCAATAGTTTTGTAATTAAGTGGTATAGTCTACTCTTTTTTATTAGAAGAAGTTGGATTCAAATTCCCCTTCTTATTATTGTACTATTGAATTATAAATAACAATAATAACAAATTTTTGAACTTTATTAAATGCCCATCTCATACCTTGACACCTTGTGTTACCATTCCGTTAATGGACAAAAAATGCAAGCATTTAATAGAAAATTAATTAAATACATTTAAATAAATTTTAATTTAAAAATAATTTGTTGTTAATTAATTTCTTTCTTTTCTTTTTTCTCTCCTTTCATTCTCAAAAAATAAAAAATAAACTAGCGTTGCATCTAACCATTATCTTTATTGATAAATTACACACCTGATGAATCTTGAACATATAACCTCACATTCTGCATAACACTAATTATGAAGGGGCATCAATGTTAAAATGATTTGCTCAAACTTGAGCAAACCATTACCAAATTTAATCAACTCCATAGTTGTTGAAAGATTGAATTATTGCAATATGGAATCTATAAATGCAAATACTGCTCCATAATTGTAAACTATTGATTACAAGAATGAGAGAGTTATTCTCATCGTTATTCATCCCAACATTATTTTTTTTTAAGAAATAAAATAAATAGCGACTTTTCTCTTTATTAGGCTACTAATACTGGCGAATGGTCTAAAGATAACCAAATTTGTCTAGAAACTTCCAAATATGATAGCCTTTATAGCTCAAGATCTGCTATTGATGATAAATTGATGGACAATTTCTACACATGGATGGAAATATACCATCTACATTATTGAAGCCATGGAATATCTTTCATATGAGTTTTGTCTATTCTGCTTTTAAAATCCAATGACAACATACAATCATTACTAGATCAATCCTCACTTCTTTCGAATTTCCTAGGAAGAAAGGAACCCGTGAGATGACAAGTTTCCAATAAATTCAGATTGCCTCTACTAAAGCTCTCAACAAACAAATAAGAAAATTATGAAAATAAAGAGGAACAAAAATCACTCTAAAAAAGAGACTACCTAGAAGAGCAGCACATATAACTATAGGAAATGTTAATGATTGCCCTAAAAGCATTGGTTTATATATATATATATATATATGAATATATCTCGTGGTGATTGGAGCATATACACTTGAATCGGAAATTAACATAACGAGTATTAAATTGTCGAAAAAGCTAACAAATAAAACATTGCATGGAGTAAAAGGACTCATTTCATTAAAAGCATTAAACTCTCACATGATGTACAGCTTCTGCCGGGAAGTTCTAGATTCTCAAATATAACACAAAAACATTTTAAAATACTATATAAAAATTTGATAAGTAAAATACCAAATTAATATTCATCAATCACATTCTTTATATACTATTCATTATATAATGTTCGACCGATGCCTCAAATAGATAAGTTTCAAGCTTAATCAAGAATAAATCACCAAAGATGCATTATGCACAAAATCCAAAATGAATAAAAATTATTGGATTGGAAGCATGAAACTCCAAATGAAGTGCAAGAAAGACGAAAAGATCCTACTATATTTTCTTCTAATGTCCAAGCTAGATAATGAAGCACTTGTAGGAAAACAAATCGTATCCAAACAAGCACATTACAAGCAACAAGAACCACATGATATTAGAAAAAGCTATAACATGAAAAAAATTAAAAAAAAAATTAAAAAAAAATAAAAATAAAAAGAAGAGAAAAGGAAAAAGATGCAAACTAAAGGTAACCCAAATAAACCAGAAGATTATGATAAGGAGTTAATCAACCAACAAAAGAAAAGGACTAATCCACTACAAATAGTACATACATGAAGGAAGACAACTCACAATCCAATGTAAACGTAAGTCGAAAAGAATTTTTTATTTTTAAAAAGAAACCATTAGTCCCTTTATCTTTTATTTCTCTATGTTATATTTCATTTATTATTATGTATTTAGTATTTCAAAATGTCATGTCACTAGCAAGTGACTTTTAATGAAGTTAATTGGATGGTTAGAATCTAATTGTTATATGTAAGATAAAGGATTAGGATTCAATGGTTACTAAAGTCTATTATAAAAAAGCCTATGTTATCTTAATTAAGTATCTTTTTCTTTGATTTAATCTTTGATTATTAAAATTTCTTCTTAAACCCTTCTTTCTACATTAGACCGAAGTTCTCCTCACCAAATAAACAATCATGACTTAACAACCACGCCGGTAGTGCCACTAATTTGGAATCCAATTCACCGCTATAGGTTCATTAAAAGAACTTAGTATAAGAAAACTAATCTTTATATATATATATATATATATATATATATATTTATATAATGAAATTTATTGAACCAAAAATGATCACCCAAGTCTCCAAGGTGTATGTTAAACTGGGACCAAAACACCCAAACACTCAAATAACAAACATCTATCCAATCACAATCCAAAAATTTTTTATAAGTACATAAAAATATTATTAATAATAAAAAGTGCCAAGCCGTGAAAGTATTGGGGATGTAATCACAACCAAAATTAGCAGTGACTTCCTACGCGCCTAACATTCAACTCAATAAAGTTAAAGAAAATACTGCCTGCCACATTACCCTTTCTTAAATCCTTAAAGTTCGGTAAAGTCATTCCATAGATAAGATTAAACCATTACATAGATACAACTCCTTATTAGATGGTAAAAATACACCCCCTCCTTCCTATCATCTTAAATGTAAATATCCTAAGATTAAAAAGAAAAACAAATTTAAAGACAGTTTTCATAGAAACCTATAACCCCATTACATAGATATAACCGTTATCTAGTCTATTCGCTATAAAGAAGAATTTAACACACTAAGATAGAAGAAATTTGACACACAAATACATGTTCGCAAACACGCACAATGCAAGCATGGCAGACAGTTTAGTGCTTACTCATTTTTATAAACAAACTGAAACCAAACTACATATCATCCAGAATTACAAACATAAGAGTGGTGTAGCCCAAATGAGTTTAACAAGTAGTCTGCATAATAGCTACTACAATCCATTTTGACATAAAGTTCATCGCCAATACTAAGAAACAAAACACCATCAAAACGCTTTGTTGAATCTTTTTCTTTTCCCTGGAGTTAAAGTTTGTTACTTATGTACAACTCATCGCTATTTTATTTTCAAAAGGTCCTGCAAGAATTTAAAAACTGTAAGAGCATTCTTCTTCATGATTTAACATAAGAAGGTAAAATAATACTAATCAGTTTAGTAATCATATAGAAAAATAAACACTAAGATTTGTGGTTTCGAGATATACAAATTAAGAGATACTCCAAGCCTTTACCACATGAACATTAGCAAAAATGGGGATGGGGGACTAGGGCAAATGATCTATAAAGGTTCCCATGACAACAATTATATAATAAGATTTCTTGCTACTTAACTACAAACAATTGTAAAGAGAAGACTGTGTTCCAAAAGAAAATACAGGAGTAGATATATTGCAAAGTTCATAGTAATAGAAAGAACACAAATACGATATGAAATCAACTGTTAATTTCAACCAAAACAAATAATTTCATGGTAAAGCTAAAGCCAACTAGATAACCACAAATCACTATTATGACTATGAGACAAGGTTTGTATCATCCATCAACATCCTCTAAGACTTGGGCAATACATCTATGGATGCTAGTTAAGGGCTTTTTTTTCCCACCCCTTTTTAATAGTACATCCTTAAGTGTTCGATGTCTTATGTGGCAGGGTGTTGTCCCTTGCTCAACAATAATTGATCACTTGTGTTCTCTTCATTCATAACATCAATGTCCTCTTTCTCTAAGAGAAATATTTTAACCATTCTCTGAGGGATAACTTTGATCTAAAGAACCAAGTAAGAACATTATCACAGTATATGATGAAAAGATTTTCAGCTTATAAATCACATAAGAAAAGTTGCCAACTTAGCTTCTTGGTAGATTTTTTTTGGGAGTGGTGCAGATTTTGGATTGAGTTTCACCTTCACAAGGGATGAGAGGAATGTCTATAAGGAAAGGCTTCCACTGCCTACAGCCTCTTGCTGCCTCCAAATAAGGAAAAGTTACAAAGCAGAGAAACAACCACCCAAATGGGGGAAAAGTGAAAGAAACTAGCTGCAAAAGTTAGCAATCTTCATAAGAAAAATATAACCAAAAACCACGACTGAACCACCATCTCTCGCCAAGCAACACTATCAAATTATCATGGATATCATTGCCTTTTTCACTAAGCATCGCTATCGCAGATCTCATTGCAACAGTAAAAAATCACTCCTAGGAACCAAAGATTGATTTTTCCATCAACATGTTTTCATTTAAAGAAAAATGAGGCTAAAAAGATGCTAACTACCATGAACTTCCAGAATGATCTCTTCCAAGTAAGGGAATATATTCATCAGTGAGCACCAGTGGAGCAAAAACTCTTGTATGCTTGCATAGAAGAAGAATTATCACACAAATATAGTGCTTATACACATTTAAAGAAACATTAGTGACCAAATGGTGTAAGATTAAGACAATACAAATTATATAGCACTGGTAAGCATCTTCATCCAATGCAAGATGGCAAACATGTCTCAAAAAGAGTTATTATTATTATTTTCCAAAACACTGGAAATCCTATGTTTAAACTCACCAAGTTAGGCTACTCCATTTCTAAGGAAAAGTATGAATGCCGTCCCAGAGAAAGCCTTATGAATTCCTACCTCCAAGGTTGCTTCCTTTCCTGTACATAGAAAGAAGGCCTTCAATTTAATGTTTCAAGTGAGGCCATCTGATCAACAAGTCTCTTAAACTTGCTATCATTGCAGGATATTAACATAAAATTCAAATTTTATGTGCAATATAAATGAATAGAAAAATAAAATTAAACTTATGTTGCCATTTTTTTTTTTTTTGTTGACAGTTTGATAGTTTTAGACGGGAAGGGGGGAATTTAAACCCTGGTTCTTCTAGTAACGGTGATATATGTTGCGGTTTGAATGTATCCAGCAAAGCCCTTATTAGATGGTGAAATGTAATATGCAATCCCACCCTATCAATGTAAATATCCTAAGATTAAAGAACAGATTTATAGGTAGTTTCCATACATACCTTTACTTTTTTTTTTTTTTTGATAAGTAAGAAGAAAATATTATTAATAAAAGAAAAGCAAGAGAAACACAAAGAGTTCACGGTAGTGAACAATGGAAAAAGAAACAAGACAAAACAGCCCCTAATCTATTCTAATAGAAATGTTAAAACTGCATAAAGAACAATTCCAGAAACCCCAACATCGAGACCAATCAAAGAGGGTCCTTTAGCAAAACTCTAATAATCAACCTACGCTTTCCCTCATCCTCAAAAGCCCGCCGATCTCGCTCGCACCAAATAGTCCACATAAACAGCCCGGGACCAAATCCCAAATATCGTAATCCATAAGCTTCCCAAGCCAATGAAACCAATGGTAATAATAAGTCCTCAACTAGCTTCGGCATGACCCACCGATCCCAAACAACCCAAGAATATACATCCACAAAGAATGAGCTATCTGGACAAAAGTAACAAGTGATCCACATTCCGCATTGCCAACAAAGACAAATAACATCGATTCGCCAATGGGCGAATTAATAAGCATAAGATTATCCAAGGTTAGAATCACCATGAGTCATTCACATAAAAAAGCCACCCTCAGGAACCTTAACTTTCCAAATACCCTTCCAAGGAAGGTGGAGGGAGTTGCATTACTTAATCTTTTATGATAGACCAGCATCGTAAACTTCCTAATCGCCATTAAGATCCCAACAAACTGCCACACCCTCCACCCTAGGGATTCGGGTTTGATGAAATGAAGAAGGGAGTAGGAGGCCGCCAACTCCCACCATTGAATTCTCTCGAAATCTTAAACTCCACACTTTGTC
The DNA here is from genome assembly GCA_030021035.2 of Notholithocarpus densiflorus. Taxonomy (NCBI): domain Eukaryota; kingdom Viridiplantae; phylum Streptophyta; class Magnoliopsida; order Fagales; family Fagaceae; genus Notholithocarpus; species Notholithocarpus densiflorus. Next base: position 268,272 of record JARYZH020000113.1, on the reverse strand, counting down.
ATTAACTTCTGATCAAGGGCTTAACACATCGTAAATACAAGCCTCCTATTAGCCGAACACAAAAATAATCGAGGATAAAGACTTTTAAGATGGACATCCTCAAATTCAATTTATCATGCTAAAAAGAATACGAGATCCATCCCCCACCACAAACAGAAATGCTTAGTGAAAGTTTCCCACCCTTCACTAATACTCCGCCATAACCCACACCCATGGGCCCTACTACTACCTTTACACCCATTACATAGACATAACTGCTATCTTATTCACTAAGAAAGCATAAATTTAACACACACACACAATGCAAGCATGGCAGACACTGTTTTGCATCTACTTCATACAATTGTGTAATAGAAAATACTAACTCATTCACAAAAGATGAAGAGAGGGAAAAGAAAAACAAAGGAAGGAAATGGGGTCAACAAAGCACTACATCTAAGCATTACTATTTTATTGGGATAAAAATACTCAAATTAAGCCAAGGAACAAAAGATAAAAAATATTAGTTCAAGAAGAGGATTTTACCTGAGTTTGGAGTGTTTGGACCAAGAGCGATTCTGTGTTTTGCATCTTGAGAAGAACCTGTGGATCTTATATAACATTGGTCCACAAATCTGTTTTCTGCAATTACATTTTTATTTATAATTTATATTTACTTATCCGGGAGAAGGGAGGGAAAAAAAGAAGAAGAAGAGGAGGATTATAACAAATTCATTTTCAATTCTTAACCACCCAAAAGTTAGGAACCTGATGTGCAACTAAAAATTAAGAAGTTGATGCATTGGGGTGATTGTTCAGAGGTAACACTAAGCTGAAATTCAAAGTTTGTAGTATTATGATATGTACTTGCTGTGCTATGTTGGGATGCATGTCTTACAGGTTAGTATACGTGCAAATGTACAGGTGTTAAAGAAGTCAAGTGATAAGCTGTTACTTGTAGAAACAATGATGTCAGCTGGTTGTTGTTAGGGGTGTTTGAGGTAGTCAGTTAGTTGTTACAGCTGATTAAGTAGTTAACAATTGATCTGCTCAATTGTATTGCTGTATAATGATCAATTGATGAATAAACCAGTTTTACCTTTTAGTCTTTCATTCTCTTCATATCTTAGGAGGCAACACTACCCGCGAATCTAGCCAATGGCTTAATTTTCATACTCTGAACTACCCAATATCCAAGGATCCTAACACCAAAGCTAGCAATGACAACTGGTGAGCTGCCTTCTCAATGAACATGGCTCTATGGGAATGTTTGAGGTAAGAAGATAGGCATCTAAGGTAGTAGAAGATTTAAAATGTACAAGCATTATCTTTGGCATATATAGATCATAATTGATAAATTAAGAAATTTTTTAATAATCCCAGGAAAACACAAAGAACATTTAGTACGAGTGTGAAAACATGAAGTTAAAGAGGCCATCGTAACATTATCAAGAAAGAATAAGTTGAGTACATCTATCTATATAATGTAAATTATAAGTGGCAGGAAACATGATACTCACACAGTCCAATTATCTTCAACCAATTGATAAATAAGCATGCCAAAAGTTCATAACCAACACAAACCACTTTCTTTTCTCAGTATAACTGAAAACAACCACAACTTTGATCTGCTATCTATTCTAAATATAAAGCCACTCAATTAAGGTAATCAATCAACAATAAGAATTTATAGAATTTATATTCATATCAAACTCATAATCAAAGCCAGGTATATATGAAGAACAAAATGGAAAACCATCAAAATAAGCTTGACAATAAAATGTATCTTGCCTGTCGTTGTTCCTCTTTCTTTTCTCTCTTTTCCTTAGTTGGTTGGGTTTGTCAAGTAAAACTAGGCTCTCAACATAAGACTCAACCAAAGTACATCTATATCCACGAATCCTAAGATCTTTAATCTCTTGGGTCTCAAGGTCTCGTGAGACGAGGTATCCTCCATGCATATCCAGAATAACCTCACCACTCTTCCTAAAACCTATTGGCCTCGGTATACTTGGTATGCCCTCTATGAGACCTTCATCAGGCAAAGTTATAATTTTGGTCCATGATGATGCATCTGCATAGTCTTTCATCACCCATATACTGGGTCTGAGACAGTGAATAGAAAATTGCGACAGGGCAAGGGAATTCCCATACGCTGAAATAGATACGCTCATCCAAGGTTTCGGCAGCGCTATCTCACGGAAAACCTCTTCCCCCAAATCAAACACCATAACAAAAACAAGATGTTCGTTCCTAGTCTTCCTCAAAGCAACCCAATGCAGAGCTCCATTGACAAAAGCACTCGAATCATGATCACGTGCAACAGCTAGGAGGCAAAGCAGTAACCATTCTCCATTTTCCAGTGGAGAGTGAGTAAACCTCCACCGGAGACTACCCTTTTGGACTTTTGAAGTCACAAACCTCACCACCTTTAGTCATTGGTTTTGGAATCAAATCCAAACCCAGAGGCGTTGTAGCCATGTGAGGAGAAGTTGATATTGGGTTTAGGAAGCTTGACAAACTTTCTAACACAAGGGTTATAGATAATATAACAGTGCCCATATAAATCATCAGCAAGGAAGAGGAGGCCATTACAAGTACCACCACACGAAAAGGGTAGCAATGAAACCTGGTGTACTCATTGAAATCTTGGTTGTCGTCAAAATGCAAAACGTATTGTTCTTTTGCATTTTCTTCAATTAGTCCGAAGAGGAGTAGGGGGTGGTTGTTGTTGTTGGAGTGGTGGAGATGGTTGGAAATGAAGGTGGGGTTTTGGATGAGATATTTCCATGTTTTGGAGACGCACGTGCAAGTTATGATGGATTTTACAGGCAAGCGTAGGAAAACATCAGTCATGATTTCTGGTGGTAGAGAGTCCCACATCGATTTGGAGACTTCTTCAGAAGATAAGCTGTCTGACATTGCTTGAAGATACTGTAAAGTAAAAGACAGTAACACTGAGAAATAGGTACTGAATCGACAAAAACCTTAAACAACCCAGATTCTGGTTTTTCGTTTTTAGTAGGATAGTGCGAGAAAAATGTGTGTTTGTGTATGTGTGTGAGAGAGAGAGAAACTCAGTCAGCAGAGAATGGAGAGCGAGTCGACCCGGCGATTTGCAGAACCTCCTTCTTAATCTCTTTCAGTCTTTCCATTCTTTGATTCTCCTTTCATCTTCCATTTGTCTCTCTCCGTAACTTTAACACAGCTTCTCTTTGTATCTTAATTCTTTCGCCTCAAGTTGATCCGGCAACTCTCAAGCTCAATTAATTCCCGCTACAGTACCTATTTCCTTGGGCGTACCAACCCAGCTGTAAAGCAAAATTTACGAGCATCACTTCACTGTCAACTACAACTTCCAACTTTCAATAGATTCTCAAAAAAAAACTACAACTTCGAATGAGCTCTGTCAGAAGTAAAAAGCAACTTTATTAAAAAAAAAAAAAAAAGCGAAATGCTAATTAATAATTCATCTAAAAAAATATTATGAAAAAAAATAATAATAATATTTTGACAATTTTTTCATTTTTTTATAAAAGCATACAAAATTCTTTTTAAAATGAATTATTAACCAAAAATAATAATACATGAAGCTTCAATTAACTCGTAAATATCTCGACACTGGAATAAAGACATTCGTGCTCAATCTCGCCACATCAAAATCGACACGCCTTATCTAATAAAGAAAAGAAGTATTATCAGTTAAAACTCAAAATAATAATAATAATAATCATCTTCATCTATCAAATGTCTCATTTCTTCTATTTTAGATTGAATAATTAACATTGACAATCTCTCAGATAGAAATTATTAAGTAATTATAGACTTCAGAAGACTATAACGATACTACTCTCTCCTCTCACATAAATCTGGGCGGCTTCATTAATTAAATTCATGACAACCCACACCATGAGATTTAGAATACGCATTTACGATAATTCCGAAAGATTTAATAATTTTCTCCATAATAGATATCAATACTTTAAAGGAAGCTAATTTGATATAAACAAATTAAAAAAAAAAACTATTAATTAAAGTTAATAGTAAAATTAAAATATAATTTAAAAATAAGCTATGGCTATTGTATAGTTATCAACCAAGAGATGCATTTTTTTTTTTTTTTATTAAGACTGCACGATGGTTGTTTTGTTATTTATTTGAAAACAAAATAGAATTTTGATATGATATGAACAAATAAATTGTAGTAGAATTTGGATTGTAATCAAATTAAGATTTTTATCAACGTAGAAATTATAAAAATTATATATTTTTTAAAAAAAAATCTTCAATTTGGTGAAGTCACTTGGCGCAATCACAACTTCTAAGCTCAACTTTTATTATATAAAGACGCGACGTGATATGATATGATACGGGGTGGTCCTGAAAGGCTCATGATTTTAAAACACCACTTGGAGCGCCTCTAGCCCAAATTGGAGCGATACAGGCCTAAATTGTACTCTCATCTATCACTTATTTTGTTGCCGTGAATTTTTTTTTTTTTTTGAAGAAAAGCCGACGCCAACTCGCCCATAGCATGAAGTCATATTTAGCGGCTGATGGTGTTTATGGGGACACCTCTTCACTAGCCACAACTCGCCACATGAGTAGTTTGCAGGCACAAAGCCGCGCTTTCACTTGAACTACTCTTTTTTGAAAGCCAAAAAAAAATTATATATATATAATATAAAAATAATCACATAATAATCAGGATGTTAGTGATTAACCCTAATAAATGATGTCGCTCCATTTACAATAATTCATGTTAATATTAATAATTGTGTACCTAATATTACACTATTTATTATCGCAATGTTTCATTTGGTTTAGCTTTGACATGTAAACCTTTTGTAAGGTCACAATTTGGTCCCTAAGCCCAAAAGTAAAGGACGGTTCCCAAATAAATTTCAATAATACAATGAATTTAGTGTAGACCTAGCTCAAAAACTGCGCCTAAATGAATCATACAACAATTATAGTTGGGCTAGATGACAAGAAAGCAAAAATAAAATAGTTTAATTCAAAGAAAATCGTCATTGGTTCAATCTGAGAAGACCTATTCTTGTATATATCTCTTTTAGATTTGGCAAGTCTAATTCTTATTCTTACGTATTTTTCTCTCTTCTTCGATCCCTCTCCCTTAGGGTCTTCTTCCTCTTTTATACTATTCTCCTTCTTTCATCTCCACCCTCCACGTGTAGATCAAGTTGTTGGCTTTGATTCTTGTCCTATCAGCACCTTACTGAAGTCTCCGAGAGTAGTCATATAAAATTACTGCTCGCGATCACTTCCACATTAATGCCGCTAAAGTACTGGCAGAAAGATTCAACGTGAATTAAGAATGGGCTTCTTAGATATTTAATAGCTTCCCTTTGCCCTGTTTCTTCCTGATACTTATCCTTAACAGTGGAGTTGCATGAAACGTTGTTTTGATGGCGGTCAAGACATTTTGACCTCTGCTTGCTCACTAAGGAAGCATTCATCCGAACCACCTTCTTGGACCATCATGACCATACCCATTTCTTTATTTACTATCGCCGACTTCATAACAAATAAGCACTGTCATCTGACTATTAGGCGTTCCTCCGGGCCCCGGCCCAATATACTAGGCCTATCATCCCTACACCTTTCTTCTTCTTTTTTTACCTAATTATAATAGAGATCTTGAGCATATACTCTGCCTCATATAGCCATTGGCAACATATAAGCTAAAAATCAAGGCATTAAGCTAGTAAAATTGTGTGATGATTTGGTAATACATATACCAATTTGAACAAAGGGTGCATCAACTTGAACAACTTCAAAACTATACAAACATGCATCAAGCCCTAGAATATGTATAGCAATATTTCAAACTTAAAATCATAACAATTTGTTTATAGTTGTATAGATATGACAATAAAGTTTGTTGTTGGAGGAAGAGAAGGATAGAGGAATTTGAAGATTGACTCACACCAATTGTTGTAAATATTGTGCGAGGAGCAAACAAGTGTGAAGAGGAGAGAGAGAAAGAGGGTCACAAGCCTGATAAACTAGGAGAAAATATGATGGATCCACATTTTATAGTTGTTTGTACTCTTATTAGGAGAAAAATGCTAAAACACTCGCAATCATATTGATCATTGTACTTAATTTGAAATCATACTTTTATCAAGAGTTTTGTAATTACTGATATAAATACTTTTTAATTAGAAGAACCGAGATTCAAATTCTCCTTATTATTGTACTATTGAGATAATAATAATAATAATAATAATAAATCTTGAACTTTGATAAATGCCCATCTCATACCTTGACACCTTGTGTTACTCATTCCGTTAATGGACAAGAAAAGCATACATTTAATTGAAATATTAATTAAAAGCATTTAAATAAATTTACTTAAAAATAGTTTTATTGCTAATTAATTTCTTTCTTTCTTTTTTTTTTCTTCTCCATTCATGGTGGCACCATAGCCCAACCACCAAGACCGAAACCACACCCAACTAGCATTGACTAACCATTATATTTATTGGATAAATTAAACACCCTATGAATCTTGAACATATAACCTCACATTCTCGTTAACCACACCACTATAAAGAGGTATCAATTATTAAAATGAGATTTGCTCAAATCCTGAGCAAACCATTACCAAATTTAATTGACTCCATAGCTGTTGAAAGATTGAATTATTGCAATATGGAATCTATAATGCAAATATCGCTCATAATTGTAAACTATTGATTACAAGAATATATAGGCTATTCTCATCGCCATTCATCCCAACATTAATTTTTTTCCAAACAAAATAAATAAGACTTTTCTTTATTAGGCTACGAATACTATGAATGGTTTAGCATAACCAAATGGCCTTAGAAACTTCACATATATATTAGCCTTTATACTGTTATTATTGTCGATAAATTGATGGACAATTTCTACAAGACATGGATGGAAGTATGGAACATCTACACATTACGCCATGGAATATCTTTTCATATAGAGTTTTGTTCATTCTTGCTTTAAAAATCCAATGACAACATTACAATCATTACTAGATCAATCCTCACTTCTTCCAATTTCCGCCAGGAAGAAAGGAACCCGTGAGATGACAAGTTTCCAATAAATTCAGATTGCCTACGAAGCTCTCAACAAACAAATAAGAAAGTAAGGATATCAACCCCACCTAACAAAAATTTAAGGAAAATAAAGAGGAACAAAATCACGAAAAGCACTACCTAGAAGAGCAACACATATAACTATAGGAATTTAACGAATCGCCCTAAGAAAGATTGGGGTTTTTATATTTATCTACGATAACAAAATGTCTAGGATCTCGATCGAACACAAAAACACTAAGTTAATTTTTTCTTTTCTTTTTTTTTTTTTTTTTTTTTTTTTTTGATAAGCTACTATTAAGTGGAAAGCTGAAACAATCGATTAGCCCTCCTCTGACTTTCAGAGAAAAGGATACCATTTTCCTTCAACTAGAAATTTGATAATGTTTGCTCTGGGAGATAGGATAAATGAAAAACTTTTTCGAGACTCCATGTTCCTAGCAAGTTATGCACTTCATAAACCATTAAGCTACCTTTGAACCCAGGATCTTCATCTATGCCAAAGGCATGACAATATATAGGTCATGCCCGCTGGGCACATTTAAAAAAAAAAAAATTCATTTCATTTTGGATACATACAGTTTAATAATTTAACTACCCTCACACAATCACCAAGAGGTTTTCATGAATCATGACAAGATTCATATACTACTCCCATCAATTTAAGCATAAACCACCACTCATTTCGCCTCAATATCTTGACTCCGATGACACTTGAAGAAACTTAAGACATAACTCCGTGAGGACTTGTATATTACAATTAATAAGAGATTTAGGTACCTTTAACCAAATCACATTGGATGGTAACATGCTCATCCAGGATTCTATCCTAGCAAACTAAGCCAAAACTTTTTGATTAGCGACAGTCTGAAAGTCTATGACACAAGACTTTGAAACTCCAATATCTCCAGGGTGACTATGGAGACTAATGAGCATTTTCCCCGAGAGAATAGCTTTCTTAATCCTGGAATTCCAATAAACCTGTGTTCTCAAGCCAGCCTGGACAAGCATGATTTATTAGGTGTTCCAAATAAACAAAGAGATTGTTTCTTTTTCTGGGATACTAACAAGATTTTAGGTACCACTCTCACATTGCTGCTTGATAAAAATTGAAGATTTACCTACGAATGGGGATTTTTTTCATCAACCCAATTACAGGGAAGCACTATAACCTAAAGGAATGTAACCCGGACTTTGCTAGGGGTTCCTGAAGTCATAATTCATGTAAGCCTAGTACATTCTCCTATTGTGCTTAAGTTTATAAGGTAGGCAAGTTTTGATCTCAACCATTACCTAAATGGGGTAAAAAACAGTAGTAGCAACAACAAAAACGATAACAACAAACAAAAAGGAAAGAAAAGAAGCCAATTCGTGAACCTAAAAGAATATATATCTGTAGATTGGAGCATACACTTGAATCGAAATTAACAAAATGAGTATTAAATTGTCGAAAAGCTAACAAATAAAACATTGTGCTGGAGTAAAAGACTCATTTCATTAAAAGCATTAAACTCTCACATGACAAAGAGCTTCAAAGCTGAAGCCCTAGATTCTCAAATATAACACAAGAAACATTTTAAAATACTATATAAAATTTTGATAAGTAAAATACCATACAAAATATTCACCAATCACATTCGTTATATAATTATCTATTATGCTAATGTTCTGAATTCTCGATGCCTCAAATAGATAAGTTTCAAGTTAATCGAGAATAAATCACCAAAAGATGCATTGGTGCCAGAAATCTGAAAATGAATAAAAAATTATTGGCTTGGAAGCATGAAACTCCAAATGAAGTGCAATAATGAAACACTTGGTAGGAAAAACAAATAAGATATCCAAACAAGCGCATTACAAGCAACAAGAACCACATGATATTGGAAACAAGCTATAACATGAGAAAAAAAGGAAAGATGTAACCAAAGGTAACCCAAAATAAACCAGGAAGATTATGAGATAAGGAGTTAATCAACCAACGTAAAAAGGACTAACCACTACAAATAGTACATACGCAGGGGAGACAACTCACAACCGATGTAGAAACGTAGTTTCAAAAGAATTTTTTTGATTTATAAAACCATTAGTCCCTTATCTTTTTTGTCCCTTATCTTTATTTCTCTATGTTATTTATTTATTATTATGTATTTAGTATTTCAAAATGTCATGTCACTAGCAAGTATCTTTAATGAAGTTAGATGGTTAGAATCTAATTGTTATAGTGTAAGATAAAGGATTAGATTCTATGGTTACTAAAGTCTATTATAAAAGCCTATGTTACCTTTTAATTTCGTTATCTTTTCTTGCTTAAACCTTGATTGTTACTAAAATTTCTTTAACCCTTCTTCACATTAGACCTAAGTTCTCTCACCAAATAAACAATCACGAGACTTAATAAATTCACACCCTGCAGTGCCACTAATTTGGAAACTAATTCACCGGCTTATAGGTTCATTAAAAGAATCTATATAAGAAAACTAATCTTATATATATATATATATATATATATATATATATAATGAAATTTATTGAACCAAAAAAAATCACCCAAGTCTACGGTGTATACAACTGGGACCAAAACAATCAAACACTCAAATAACAAACATCTATCCAATCACAAACCAAAAATAAAGAGTGACTTCCTACAACCTAACATCCAATCCAATAAAGTTCTAAGGAAAACAATTTCAGTTCCGCTAAAGTCTTTTCTAAATCCTTAAAGCCCGGTAATTCCTTCCCTAAATACACCACATCAAACAATGAGGTACAACCATAAACTAAAAATTCCCAAAAGCTACAATAAATGCAAGAATATTTTCGAGGTAACATAACCATCTTAAACTTTTCCACAATTTGTGTCCTCAGCCCACCACCCATCATGCAACAAACTACTAAAAAGCCCAATGCACTCCAAACTAAAGACTATAGACCAAAAATTACAATAAAGAATAGTAAATTCCGTGTGTGCATGCATTTTTGCAACTGTACAACCAAAGGTATTCTTTCTCTAGGGGAACAAATGACAAAGTCGTATACATGAAAAAGAGGATGCTAACGCACACAGATAAACACACCCATTTCTATAGAATGTCAGCAAAGAGACAGATAAAACACAATTTCTAGTAGAACCTACATTCTACTTAAATTTTCTACCTTCTCTAAGTTTTAGAGACCAGTAACTAGAAGTGCTTATGCTGTGATGAGACACTCTAAAGAATTAGCCATTCCAATGTAAAAGGCTCCATTTGAGGCAATGGCATTATCCCTTTAAAAATCTAAACAATGCAATAGTTGCATCAATGATGCAAACAATATGTCTCTATATATGAGGAAAGTTCTGAAACACTAAACACCAAATTTTAACTTATAGAAAGAATTGGATTAGTCCATTTTTACAAGTTGCAGAAAGGAGTTGGCAAAGGAAGGACGAGGTCGGAGTCCTCTTCCTCTCGATTTTTCACATGTAGACCGATTGATCTTGCGGCACGGCAATCACCCTTGCAATTGAAATCTCAATCATTGAGGGTAGATAGTCTTGCACGGCATGCTTCCGTTTCTGGTCTTTGAGTTCCAGATAATAAACAGCTTTGACTTTTGATTGTATTATTGCTGACCTTGTGATAATAAAAAAAAAAAAACTGATGCAAGCCACAAAAGCTTTTGAAAAAAAATAGCAAATAAGAAATAATTCAAAATATGGTCCACTCTTGATGGGATCAATCAGCACCTTCAAAGACTATTTTAGTTGCTAATAGTCTTAGTTTTATGTCCCTTTTACAACAAAAAAACTGCTGCTCGGATCAAATTAAATTTTCTTAAGCTTAGTTATTTCAGAGGGTAATCCGGTACTGGTAGTTTTTACTTGCTTGAACAGACTATAACAGAGGCCCATGAGTCTAATTTTATATTTTGAGTGTTTGTTCTATTTTGTTCAGACAGTTTCTAAAATGGTTTGTGGAAGTTCTTTAATTACTTTTTATTGTGTTAGGAATCAGTCTTTCTAAGAAAACAATTGCCCATAGCCTATATAAAGACTTGTGTGAATTCAATATAACTCAGAGAGAGATTGAATTTAATAAAATTCTAGCATATTCTTAAGCTTTATGATGCGATTGCCTAGAGTTTATCACCCTTGCTTCATCCAATTCATGGTTACATCATGCAACCATCAAATTTCAAGAATCAGTTGATATCCAATCTTGAATCACCTAACTATTCCTAAACCCTTAAATATCCAACCTTATACAAGAATCCTTCAAGAACTTATCAAGAATCCCTAACTTAGACCTAAATTTCTAAAGACTTACATCACAATTGGTATCAGGGCCAACCAAAGCTGCTGTCCTATTATCAAATACTCTCTCCTGCACGCAATAGCCATCAGACTGTCCCAGATAGCAACATTTTAAAGGTGACAGGGAGTGTACAGATGAGAAGTCACTAGATAGGACCAAAACCAGCAGCTGCTTTAATGACATAGTCAACTGAAACAAGACTTTTCCCCTTCCAGAAATGGTTGCAGTGCAACAGAGAGCCAAAGAAAAGGTCTTAAAGTTAAAACTACTTCAGTCCCAAAATTGTCAAGAACTAGGTGCCAAGAGCCTTGTATTAAATTTATACTCTTGGGTTTCCAATAGAGACGTCTAGGTTCCAATCCCTCTTCCCCAACCATGAAATCATCACAAAAAAGGTCATAAACTAGGTAAATTATCTGGTTTCGAATTATAGGTTTAGGCCTGATTTATGTTTGCAGAACCTTTTATAGTGGTTCTGCTAGGCCTAGCATGCTGCAATCAATAATCAAAGGGGAGATTCAAAACTAGAGATTGGATTGGATAAATTTAAAGCAAAAATAATGAACCTAGGAAACTGGTTTTATAAAAGAAACGACCTTTAAAGGTAAGAGCAAATCAGATGTTGCATTTTGAGCTTATAAAAGAAAGCAGCGAAACCTTTGTTTTGGAATTTCTAGGAACGGTAGTTTCACATTCCTAATGCCCCTCAATGATAATTTCTAATAAACTATGAGGCACAAATCATACATTTTCTTGCTCCTCTTTCTCAAGAAATTGCCAAACAGATATCTAAGATCATCCACGTTTTAAAATAAACATACAGTTGCTTAGTCTCTCAAAAGTCACCATACTCTTTAAATTACTGAAACCTATCATGCTGACTTCTTCAGTAGGTCTAAGCCCTTTTCAGTAATCTGTTTGAGGTACTGGATTTGGGTCCTGCACAACCACTCCTTCACAAGCTCCATAACCAAAGCTACATTAACTAGGAATTAGCTGACTAATTATCAATTTAAGAGTCTTGAAGATGTATTTTCTACCGTTATATATTCCAGGGATGAAATTGGTGATATGAAGTAAATAACTAAAAGGAAGCATTGTATATGGCAGAATTTATTAGCAAATGCACAAAGAGACCTTCCATGGTCCTCACAAATTTCTTTTCCTCTTAAGATTATTGATCTATCAAATGTTAAAGAAAAGCTAATCTGTTAGATAACAAACTCATATGATTCAGTCCAATGCATTCTCAACTATTTGTTAGGCTTTTTGATAATTTAATTTCTGGGTTCTCCTAATGAAGGAGACTGTAGCCATTGCCACTAAGCTACAAGGCTCTTGACCTCAAGTATTTATTAGTTTAGTTTCATTTTATTGGTTTTTTTTTTTTTTTTAATTTCAAGCTTCATGTCTCTAGTATAGTTTAAAACATGGGAAAACCTATAGACATGCACAAGAATACAATATGTACATCATGCACCCACCTTTTAAAGGAAAGAGCCATAATGTGAGATGATCCGACTAACTTCCATACATGTACACAAATAAAGATAAATCAGGTCATGGAATCTTGCATGTATCATTGAGCAAAAATATCAAATTCTATACTATTTGGAAACTGCCCGTAACTTACCTACGATATTTCCACTTTCTGAAAAGTTCGTCATACACTAATGCCTTCTGGCTTTTGTTAAGGCTCCTCTCTCAGCTTTGACAATGTGGAAGAGGCTCACCCATTCTTCTAGCAATCATATCCTCATACTAACAGCTTCTTGGGAGCCTATTCATATCACGAAGCTCCACAACCAAGCGATTCCCAGTCTCTTCCAAGTCAGAATCATAGTTCTCAATCATACATTTCAAATTTTTATAGCCATAACATATTCGTAGAATTCAAATAATCTCTAACAGCTAAAGCACAATTAGCACAGTCCGGAACAAACTCATTCTTAACCATCTCATTAAACACAAATCAAGTTGATCCTCAACTGCTTGCTCTTCAACATGAATTGAAACAGCACATTATAAATTCGAATTCGGGAAAATCCCATTTAAAACCATCTCTCATCCAACAACTTCTTCGCAGTATCCGCATCACCACAAGTACAAAACAAAGTAATAACGCAGGAATACATTTCCAAATCAGGCTTACATGAAAGGCCACACCGCGATCACGATCACGCAGCATTGCATCCCAAAAGCATAGCAGCGCCACGCACATCGCTTCTAGAACACGTCAAGTGCTACCCAAAGAACTTCTCAATCCGATAACACTTTTCCCGGAGAGTATGAAACAGCTCAAGCGCTTCATCAAACTCATCAGGCCCGCCTTGATCAATGTAGTCAAGAACGAGAATCATAAGCCGCACATTATTTCGTCCCCAACCAATATCAAAACAACATGTCACCAAATGTCTTTCTGGCACAAAACCATTGGACTCCCATTCTCCCACCCCTCCAACAAAATGGCATAAGTATCCATATCGGGTCTGATCCTTTCCTTCACAAAGGAGGAACTCAACTGCATTGATGGTTTTACCATCTCACATATAGCGCTGAGCAAGGAATTCAACGCCACAACATCACGCGGAATGCCGTAATTAGCCCCATGACCTGAAAGTCAGCATGGCATCCTGAACCCGCTCAGCAATCACATAGCCAGCTGAAAATGGAAGCGAAGGTGGTAAGGACAGCAACCTTTCGCTTCATCGACTGACGGCGTCCCACATCGCGTCGAAAGGGAGTTCTTGCTCACAGCAAGTCCACGACCGGCGTAGGGCCAGATCGTCGTTGAGCTGGTGGCGCACCAGCGGGAAGAACTTGACGGAAGGGCCCGGGAAAGAGAAAGGAGAGCGAGGACTTGCTCGACGTCGGCTCCAGACCCGGATGCCGGTGTCGGTGAGAGAAGCGTCGATGAATCAACGCGGGTGGCGATGATTTCGCAGAGAGTTTGACTTTCGGAGGAGGTTTGGTGTCGAGATAAGAGGAGAAAGTTGGGCGCTTTTAGGCTGGAGTTGTTGTTGTTGTGATGATACAGGAGTTTTTTGGGTTTGAGATGTTTGAAGAGTGGATGGTGTTTTTTGGGTGACTTTGAAGGTCTGTTGTTATTGTTATTGTTGTTGTTGTTATAATAGGGTCTTTTGTTGTTCTTGTTCTTGCCCATGGTGTTTTTCTGGGTTGAAAATTTAAGTTTTTTTGGAGAGGGATTTGAGAAGAAGAGGAAGAAGAAACCTAGGTGTGTAGCAGTGGGGAGGAGACCGGAAGTTGAACTGAAATGCCAAATGGAAAGTGAAACTTATTAAGGGTACGTTTGGATGGGAGGATATTAAAGTGTGTTTATTAGTGAGAAAAAATGGAGGGATAGAAATTTTTTATTGTTTGGTTAAGATGAAAAATGAGGGGATAGAAAATATAGCATATTGTCCCTATTAGATTAAACAAAAAAAAGTAAACCTTATATTTTTATTAAAAGTTTGTATGAATGGGCGCTTTCATTTAAAAAAAAAAAAATAAATTTCAAGAACCCAACAAATTTAGAAAATAAGAAAACGTAATAAATTTTTTATAAAAATGAACAAAATGACAACAACCAAATAATGGGGGAAAGAAGCAAACTTGCTAGGGGCATGATAATTACCGCCGACACAATTTATTTTTTTGAACCGAAAAACCGAAACACTGCAAAGAAAATATTTTTTAAATATGCGAATAAAGACGCGATCCATTTTTAATATTTTTAAATACATAACAGACGACCGTCACGAACAGCAATTTTGTCTACAAAGCCAATACGCTAAAAAAAAAAAAAGGAAAACACGACATGAAACGCAGAAACGCGTTATCCAAATCGCGCACCATTGTCATCTCTTGTGTCTTTTTCTCAATTTAAACTGTGTTTGGTAACATAAAATATTTTTTGAAATGAAAAGGAAATAGTTGAAAATATTTTTTGCAAAGGAAAATATTTTTCAAATGTTTGTTTAGGTTCTAGTGAATACACCGTAAAAAGATTTTCTTGTTTCCATTACGACGAAAAGCTGCTTTTCCATAAAATATTTTCCTGTATTTGGCCTCAATGTAAAAACATTTTACTGAAATCAGTCAAAATATACCTATAATACAATTGAGCATCTCAACATACCTATACATATCATATATGCATATCCATTAATTATAATCACAAAAATATTAATATATACATTATCCAAGTTTTACATAAATACCACAGGTAATATCCACATACAAAAATCGAAAATCAATATTTCTTTCACATTATTCACACAAGTTTAGATGTGCCATATTATTGAGCTATCATTAAGCAGGACTTGAGATGCCATTGCTATGAAGCATTCTTGCATTCAACTTGCAATCTTCATTGCACGGTTTCGCGCTTAATTACAATATCTAATTGATATTTCAATAAATTATATTTAACATCTCCTCTGTGGTAAAAGAGGGGGTTTCTTCAATTTAAAGAGTTCTTTGAACTTCATGGAAAGCAACTTTTGCCTCCATTTTATGCTTAAACGCCGGTGATCTCGCCTCCGTATCATTGATGAACCGGGCACGAGCTTCTTCCCATGTGTCATACACACTGCACACCCGCCAACAAACAACGTATGTCTTACCCTTTAGGTGGTCAATAGGATAAACAATTTAAACCAAAATTAGCCTTATGACATAAATAGTTAGCATAGGAAATTATTTGACATACCATCTAACCACTGTGGTACCTAGTTAGTTTTACTACATGATGCGAAACATTCGCGAGCTGCACGTGATAAACAAAATGACTCCGCTTCACGCCATTCCAAAGTTACTGCAAATAACGCGTTTTATTGAAATGAGAAGTTTAGCTGTCGTGAAATACCTGACCACGTAAGAAACGTAGCCCAAACACCGACATAAAAGCCTATAATTACAAACCTAAAGTAAAGGATAAAAGTCAGAAAGTTAGTGATAAAGTGATAATTATTTCCTCGACTCATGTCAATCCATTAAATGATTGGTCTAGAGTAATATATGAACATATCAGATAAACCGATAAGTGATAACACCGGGACTGATAACAATAAAGCCGCCAAAACCTAAGGTTTACTAGAGTGATAGGCTATAGCCTATTATACTCACTGTGAAGGTTATACACAAAAAGCTATCTCCATTCTACTATACTAGAGAATTTCAATTGAGCTCTCTAGGCTTTGTCTGTGCATCCACTCATCCAACGCCACCGTTACTGTAAGTGCACCTATATTTTATGCTTAATTATTATTATTTTTAAATCTCTTTCATCCATTATACCATTGTATTTGAATCTTCCTTATTATAATATAGTTACGATGATCTTACATTCTATCAATCAATTATACATATATATATTTATTTATTTATTATACAATATAAATATTTGTAATCCGTTACAACTAGTAAGTTGTCAATGTCTCAAGAAAAGTAAGTAAGCTATCAAATGATTGAATAGTATGTCTCAAAAAAAAATGATTGAATAAGAAGTCTAAAAGACATCAAATTTGATATATTTAATTCTAATCATATTATATTCATTATGTATTTATTATAGGAAAGAAATATGGTTAGAAAGAAATATCACTGGGAGTATGTCGAGAGTTAGATGGTCATGCTTCAAGTGTAATTTCGTGAACGAGATTTTACCGGGAGGTGCTCCAAGAATTAAATCACACTTAGCGAGTTAAAGGTCGGATATTGATATTTGCAATAAAAGTTCCTCGATGATGTGCAAGCCGGCTTATTTAGCAATTGGAGGGCATAGTAAAAGCTTAAGATTACATCAAATTCAAGCAATGTGGAATGTGTGAGCAAAAATGTCAACTTCAATGTGTCCAATGATTTTGAGATCAAACCACCATTTTAGAGATGTGCAAAAAGAAAGATAAGAGTTGTAAAGGGATACATCTAACATATTATATTGAATAACATATCATTTAATGTTGTTCAAACACCACTCTTCATTCGCCAGAGTAGCAAGGTGTTGTCGAATATGGTCATGGATACAAAGCAATTCTTATTCAACTCTTCGAACGGTTAATTCCAAATTCAAGGATAGAAGTTGAAGAATATATATCAATGTTAAAAGTCTTGGGTTACAACCGGGTCAGGATTTTATGTCGCATATATGAGGATATGAAACAAAGAGCTTTTATTAACATTATTGCATATTTCCGGGGGAGCAAGATTATGCTCAATCGATGTTACCAAGAGAGAAAAACCGATTTTTTTTCTCAAACAAATTATTTCGCAGTACTGAAGAAATTGGGCCTAATCATACGTTTCACTTTATCAATGATAACGCCACAAATTTTGAGTCACCGAGACATGCTGATACAGGCATCCTCATTTGTACAAAAACACGATGTGTCAGCTTCATGGGATTCAATTGCTTTTGAAGGATATATGAGGAAGTTAATTGGGTGCAAAAGGTAATTTCGATGATGCAAAATCAATTGTTGCATATATGTATAAGCACACTATCGTCCTCACTCATGAGCACACAAACAATAAGTGAGTTAAAACATCCTCAGACAACTAGGTTTAGCTTCTAATTTCTTGATGCTCCAATCTATTTTGAATGTTGAAAGCGACGGCGACATTTGTTGCATCTTCCGATTGGAGAGGATTAGATTATAGCAAAAGGATATTGCCAAAGAAGTTACTAATATAATTCAAAGTACACTTTGAGTCAAGGACATGAGGTGCTACTAGTTTTGGAGCCATTGGTTCGAGTTCTTCACATTAGCTGATGGTGATGGGTCAACTGGGTACTTATATGAAGCAAATGGAAAGGGCAAAGAAGTACTCCAAAGAACGCTAGGCAACAATCAAGAAAAACATATACTGATGTGGGAATTATTTTGAGGAAGGCGTACTAAAATATAATTCATCCACCATTCTCCCGGCCGGGCAGCCTTTTAAACTCGCCATGTATAGTGGGACATTTATCGAGAATCGTGGAGATGAAAGAGGAATAAGTTTTATACTAGAGAATTTGGTGGCTCTTGAAGAAAAGATAGAATTTATGGGACAAGTGCAACTTTATCGCATGAAATTATCAAGCTTGTTTACTCGAAACCGCAATGACAATGTTGAAAACATCTCATCCTAGTAGCTCAACAACTTTACTATAGTTTTGATATTTAAATAAATTATTTCTTTATTAATTTATGGGTACATATTAATTGTTACTTGTAGGAATATGGTGGGATTATTGTGGAGATAGTCTTCCCGTTTTAAAAAAGTATGCCATTCGAATTTTGAGTCAACCTTGTAGTTCTTCCTCATGTGAATCGAATTGGAGTGCATTTGAAGCAAAGACAAGGCAAAGAAGAGAAATAGGCCGACACCTAAGATGCTGGATGACGGTGCATGTAAGAATGAACACAATGATGATGGAGAAATTCAATACCTTAGAAGCTTCCGAGATGTAGAGCCGATTGAACTTGACAAGCTTAATGAGCTCGAACATGAATATGTTTCTCAAGAACAAGATACTGAGAATGACACTAAGTAAGAGGTTGAAAATATTAATGATGATGTTATGATGAGACGCATCTTTCATGGTTAAATTGATAGGATTTTTTTTTTCCCTTCCTATTTGTTGATTTAGTTGTGATGGCTAATAAGTTAAGATCATTTATATTAGATCTTTGATTGTGTAGAACGTTATTTATATATAATTAAATTATTAGTTTTGGATGAATATTAGTGTTATTATTGAATTGTTAATGACTATTGAAATCATTTCTTTATTAAGTACTTAGTATAATGAACATCACTTTCTACCATGCGAAACGAACTCACACGTTAGCAAGCCATAGGAATTTCAGATCGCACCCATCTTGTTCAACCAAAATCTATTTTAGATAAATTTGTTCACCCAATCCTTTAGAGTTTTTCATTGTATCTTTATATAAGATTAATTAGATCATAATGAGAAACACATATCCATGGATTGAAATTGTTAGTCGGGAGTTCTTTCTGCTAATTGGAGAGGGTGACTTTTGCTACTACCAATATCTTTTTTTTTTTTTTTCTTTTTCTTTGATTAATAGTAAAATTTTTATTGAAAAGACAACAAACAAAAAGCTAAGTCACTTAGTACTTACAAGTAGACATTTCCATATTAAATCCTTTATAATCTTCTACAAACATAATAGAACAACTATTGTATTCATCTATAAAATAAAAATACTTGACAACATTTCCGTATTTTTGTAGCGTTTTTTTTTAAAAATATAAACGTATTATACACGTACTATACATGTAAATCTATTTATCCGTCTCGATTTTTCCTCGCGAATTTTTTGAAACGCATTTTCTTAAAATGACCGACTATACACGTCCCGTATATTTCTGTATCATACACGCACTGCATTTTACTAACTATGATTGTGGTAAGCAAGAAGATGATATTTTCCAAAAAAATCCTCACACAAAAAATAGTGTAGACCCATTCAACCATCATCATCTCAACCCTCCACACAATTGTTGTTAAACCATCCAAATTCATGGATATTGTAACAAGCCCAATTCAAGAACAATACTAAATTTAGTTTACCAAAGTATTCACAAGCTGCCATATACCTTCACAAACACTTACAGGTGTAACATTATGCACATATATTTTATATACAAATAAATATTTAAATAACTATAAATATATTTATATATATATCAATATCTAAATAAATAAATAAATATATATAGCTGGACTGGTACAAGGATGGGCTTGAGGAGACAATGTCCGAAATGGGACATATCGTGTCAGATGCTAAAATCGGTGCGGGTTTACCTCGAAGTGGGCAGATTTGGGTACATGCATCGCTTCGATTTGGGCTTGCTTCGCCGAGTTTGGGTTTCGAGCAAGACGGAGGGGATGAAAGTATGGACAGGAGAGAAGAAAAGCCGAGGAAGAAGAGAGAAAAGAAAGGAAGAAAAGGAAATAGTACTCATCGCCGCACGGGAGGGAAGCAGTGATGGTGCGATCTAACCGGAGAACCTCCTGCTTGCTGTCTTCACTTCCGTGTCCCTCGAGCTCTCTCACTCTCTCTTAAGGTGTGACTGAAATTGAACGAAGGTAAATGGAAGTGTAACCATTTACGTGTCAGCCGGGTTATTTTACTTGCTAACTAAAATGATTCTTCTCGTTTGACAAGATTTTTATGCACCCAAACACACGCCTGGTGTAAGATATTTTCCAAATCTCCCATTTCACCCAAAACAAACACTGTGAAATTGAATTTTGTGGGCACGATATCAAAACGCCCGATCTAACCAATTTTCTCTTCCTTCTCCTTCCACCTAAATATCATTCCTTATCAAATTTCTCTCATATTTTCCATTCTTTTTCCATCCTCCTTAAAAATAACTCTAGCCAAACATAGCATAATAGCTTCAACCAATTTCGAGTTTGCATTTGTAGGGTCTAACTCATTCTCGAATGTTTAATTTATTTTTTATAAGATAATACAAAGCTAAAATGTATAAGATAATACAAAAACTAAAATAAACTCGACACCTAAAGTTTCACTATAATTCATTTTAGTTTTCTAACTCAAGGTTTTTTTTTATTTCTCATTTTCTAAGTTTCAAGTTTATTCACTAAAGCCTCTTCGTCAATCCTCTTTCATTATAAATTTTAAAAATAAAATTTGAGAAATATTTTTCATCAATTACTGGATTTTTTAATTTTAAAATTTGAAGAAAAATTAAAATTTTGAACAATTAACCGCAACATTTAATAGAATTTGATGGAGAGGCACTAATCAAATAAACTTGAAAACTTAGAGTATTGAAATAAGTGAAAGTGAAAGCAGAGTGATCGAAATCGAATTATAGCGTGAAACCATAGATGGTGACCTTTACATTTAGCCTAATACTAATATAGATAAAACTTAGACTATTATTTTACCTAAATATTTTCAAGTGTTTAGTTGCCCTTCCCCGAAAATAAAATATTTTAGATATTTGGTTGTGTTTATGAAAATACTTGAAAACACACACACACACACACACATATATATATATATATATATATTGACTAAGTGAGTCGAAAATTGAGCCACCCAAACTCGCCCATAAGCAGTCAGTCTGTGTCAAGTAGATAAGAATGAACATCCTTATAGGGGATCTGGGCCATCTATAGTGATAAGGGTCGTCCATGAGGCAAGCGCTGGACGACCTCCGATTACTTGGAAAATTTATAGAGATTTATCTTCAAAAGCCGCAAATTGAACCACATGTTAGTTATTTTCAAGGCATGAGTAAAATCCTAGCTTATCGCTATAACTTCTATTTTCTAATACTTAACTTCCAACGATGCTTAGAGAAAAAGATAAAATATTCTAAGTTCTATAGCGGTTGTGAAGTTAACCTTTAAACCCTTTGACCTCCTCAAATATAGGGAAGTTACGAGATAAGTAACCGTTTCAAGAGCACACTATATAAACACTCATTCACATTAAATGAATGTAAGCTTTAGACAACTCCCAAAAGTTGAACTCCGTAATTTAAGAGAGAAACTAACTTAAGCATCTGAGAGTTCTTAAATGATTAGCCCTGCCTCCTTTGATCGCTTGTTCATTTTTTCGGTGTCTTAAGCAATTATTGGGATCATTGAAGTTCGTGAAAGCATTCAACACTTACTGATTTTCTCACAGGCATTATCATATATATAACATATATTTTTTTTATCACTTCCTCACATTTTCTTAACTCCTGCATTAAATATATAATAAACAAATTCCAATAAAAAAAAAAAAAAAGGTCAGAGAGAGAAAGAAAGAGAATGATGGCATAGGGTTTTTATCAACTGTGATCTATGGTTCGGGATTTAATGTGAATGGGGATTGTTTAGAGACATCGACAATAGCAAAAGAATAAGATCGAGAACGTTAATGGCCACTGGACTCGAGAACATGGTTTTAAAACCGAATCGGTCAATGAACCCGCTTTGGCACCCTATTCGATTTTGACCGCTGGGAGGTCGTTGGACCTGCTCGTCAGGGTTTTACTAGACCACCGCTGGCCCGTTCCTGGAACTGCCCACCAACTCGGGTCCGATTCGATTTTTAAAATGTAGCTCAGAATGCCGGTGAGCCTCATCCACTTCCATTGGAGCAGAGCAGCATGCTGTTTGTTTTACTTACAAGAGAAAGCAAAGAGAACTAGGGTTTACTTGGGATCAAGCTGCAGACATCATTTAAACACATGTTTTCGCTTTTAAATAACATTATACTCATTTTACACATTTTTTCATCCACACATATTTTAAAAATTAAAAATTATTATTTAAACATACGTTTCTAAACGAGTCCAATAATTTCCAATGGACAGTGGTAGAGTAGGGCAAGGGTAGTGGTGGAGAATGGCAACATTGATGGCTGGCGTAGGGACAACATTGATGGCTAAGTGATGATGATGTTGACTACAGAGAGCATGGGTAGTATGAAATATTAGGACAACAAATCAAGATGCTGAATATTTTTATTAAAATGCTTCCTATTTTACAATCAACTTTAAAAATAATTTCGACTCTCAAAAAAAAAAAAACTTTAAAATAATTTCAAGTCAAGCGATCATTTTTCAGTTACACCAAACCTACAATTTGGGAAATATTTATGAGAAACAAATGCAATCGCCGACTGTAGACTAAATTGTATTTTTAAAGCTTAAGTTTGGATTGAATTTATTTTTTGTCTAAATTAAAAATAAAAACTACTTTTTTAGAAGAAAACCAACAAACGGTTTTTCTTTATTGCATACATGAATTGTGTATGATGAAACTAGTATATATTTTTATTGTAATCAATTAGTTTTTTTTATTTTAAATTATATAACATTTGTTAGAGTGGCATTACTATTACCTGAAAAGTTGAATAGTTAATACTTCCTAATGTAATAGCCAATATGGTCCATTCGATTCTCCCTTAACAAGTGCAATTAAGCACCTGTTCACATTCCTAAATATTTATCATTATTTCTATGAATTACAACCAAACAGCCACTATGAATCCATTAATTGCCACTCTTGGAGAAACAAAAACGTTTGGTTTGTTTTAACCAAAAAAAAAAAAAGTGTTTGTAAATTCCGAGTATACTTTCGACACGTACGTATATTCCATATTTCCTCCTTAGAACGCGTCAAACCATAGAACAAAAACAAAATGTTTTCTATTCTATCAAAAACAAAAATGTTTCTAAAAAAATAAAAAAATAATTTTGTCTCTAATATTTAAAATCTTGGATTTAAATTTAACATTATATGAGTCTTCAAAAGGATTTGGTGTACATATTTTGCTTACATCTACTAACATTTCACAAATTAATAGATAGAAATGACTCTACACTATCTTAAATTCTCTAACATTATACCAATATTACTATTGTTTCAAAAAAAAACTTTTGTTACTATTGAGTGAATACCAAAAGTTAGCACTAATGCCTCTACAATCTCAATTACCCCCTTACTAATATTAATATATATATATATTTCAAACCATTCTTAAAGAAAATTAAGGGCATGTAGGAAAATTCAAAAATCATTGTATTTTGTAGTAGATATGTTACCCAAATTAATCTATTTTTTTTTTTCAAATCTCCACTTCAAATCTCAATTCATTTGAGATGGAGAACATACATTTACATACTAAAAATTATTCAATTCTAATTTAAGCTTATGTGTGTATTGGATTGATATAACAAAAATAGTATTATTTTTACCACAAAAAATTCAATCCAGTTTTAGGCTTGAATTTAAAAATTCAATCCACTTTAGTTTCAAAAAAAAAAAAGATATGATTTTCAATTAGGAAATTAATGTTTTCTGTTCTGTATAGAAATTAATAGGTTCTTTTCTCAAAAAAAAAGAAAAAAAAAAAAAGAAGAAGAAATTTGGTCTTACTTTATAATGCATCTTTATAATAAAATTCACTTTTCCCGAAAATGGCGAAACACAGACCTCTCAATTGCTTTAACACAAGCAACACACAAGATCTCTCTCTCTCTATATTTTTGAACACAAGCACACAGTCACAGATACAGTGAGTCTACTACTTTTTGAGAGATGAGGGTTCTTCGTCCTCTTCAACCTCTGAAAATTGGAGACATTGAGCTCCACGCCTTCCTCAGCCTCAGCCTCAGTCTACCTCTTCTTCTTTCTTCGTCCTCTCAACCTTTCTTGAAAATTGAGAAATTGAGCTCCAATGCCTTTCCTCAGCCTCAGCTTTCAACTCAGCCTCTGCTTCAGCCTCAGCCTCAGCCTCAGTCTACCTCTTCTTCGTCCTCTCAACCCTTGAAAATTGAGAAACTGAGCTCCAATGCCTTTCCTCAGCCTCAGCTTTCAACTCAGCCTCTGCTTCAGCTCAGCCCCAGCCTCAGCCCACTCCTTCTTCGTCCTCTCAACCCTTGAAAATTGAGAAACTGAGCTCCAATGCCTTTCCTCAGCCTCAGCTTTCAACTCAGCCTCTGCTTCAGCCTCAGCCTCAGCCTCAGCCTCAGCCTCTGCTTCAGCCTCAGCCTCAGTCTGCCTCTACCTCTGCAGCACAGTCCTCTTCACGTTAGTCTATACTTTTTTGGGTTTTATTTGTTTCTGTTTTTTCATACATTTTCCTCTTTGGGTTTTGATAATTTAGTCCTTAATACTTAAAGATACGAGCTTTTGAAAAATTCTTGCTTCTTCTCTGTCCAATTTTTGTTGTTGAATATTTTAGAAATTTTTTTTTAATACATTTTCTGAGCAACCAAAGGGTGTCTCATTTTCTCTGTCAAAATAATAAATAAGGGAATTTTCCTGTTTTCTGAGTGGAAATGGGGCTTGTTTATGCTATACAATTTGTTGGACTCTGTGGATGAATAAGGGGAAAAGAAAAATCAGAACTTGGGATTTGATCTTTATGTAAAATAGCTGTGTAAACTCAAATTTTACATTTTGTTAGAAAAATCAAAACTTGGGATGTGATTCTTATGTAAAATGGCTGTGCAGATTCATATTTTAATTTTTATTTGCTTTGGGGTAGGTGTTTTAGCAAATAAGTGTCATCAAACAAACAAAACCCATCATGTGCTAGATCAACTTATTTAATGTGTTTTTTAGGACCCAATCTGTCTTTGGTAGTGTACTTGTTCAAATAGGGGTCTAAATTCTTGATGCTTTTATTTCCCATGTACAAGATGATGTGTTTGCTTAAAGGGTAGACTAGTTCACTTCTATTGTTATTGTAATTAAGCAATTTGTGTTCCTTTAGAATTTTCCTTTAAGGCTTATTATAATATTGCACAGTGCTTTCTCATTGTTGATTTGTGTTTAACCCATTTGTGTTTCCCTTCAAGGCTTCTAATAATATAAGCAATATTTTGCTTGAATTTGTTTTGCTAGCTGTTGTAGAGAAGTATTCTCTAAAAGTTGTGTGGATGGAATTTGTTTAGGCCTTTCAGAACCGGTGATGCACAAGAACCGCCTGCAGGAATACACACAAAGGTCTGGCATTCAGATGCCAATGTATCAAACTAGAAATGAGGGAATGCAACATGCACCTAAGTTTAGGTCAACGGTGGAAGTGGATGGATGCATCTATACCTCTCCAAACACTTTTTCGCTTAGAAAAACAGCCGAACAAGACGTTGCCAAACTTGCATTGGAACACATATTAAAGAAGATAAAGGATGAAGGATGTCCTCATATTCATGAGGTTTGTTACATCATGCTGTAAATTTAGACTTTGTTTGGTGAAACTTGAAATTTATTCTTTTTTTTTTTTTTTTGGCAAAAGACGGGAGATTAACCTTTTTGAGGTTGAAAGAAGCCTAGATTGTGAGCCTGAAAGATGCTTCTATGTGTGAAAGAATGTCTTCATGTCTGTGAAGATGATCTTTTCATTTCTATTACAATAAAGTTTTAGTGAACTTTTAGAACATTAATATGTAGGTTGCATCTTTTTCTAGGTGGATTAATTTTGAATATTAGTAATTTAATCTGGATAATAAGTATTCAAGCTAGATCCTAAGGCAAAAACAATGCTTATATAAAAAAAGTTACCTGTTTTGGTTGCATTGTTATATTAAAGGTACAACCTTGAGCATGTTATTTAGCTTTGACATCTAAGATAATTATTTTGTTACTATATATTAACTTTGGTATGGCTATTGATAAGCTAACACATGTGTTAATTATGGAGAAAAGGAGCGTTTTTCAGTTTACACTTTATTTATCAAGGGTTTTTTTTGGCCTATTATGCTAACATTGCAAACATACTAGTTATGTGACCAAAATTGAAACCTATTAGTTGTGTGACCACTTTTGGAACTTGAGTACTGAGGCTTGAGTTCCAATGTGAAGAACTCGAGTTCCACTAGAAACTTAAAAAAATATATTATCTCATGATTTCTCCGTGGAACTTGAGTCCCTGAGTTCTAAAAGTGGCCATATAACTAATATGTTTCAAATTTGGTCACATAACTGATATGTTTGCAAAATTAGCTAAACGGGCAATAAAACCCACTTATCAAGCAATGTTAATATGTTCTCCTAAATCTCACTATGCTGTTTCCCAAGACATTGGGATTTATGTGTTTCTTTGTAAGAATGGCAAGGGTTGAAATAATATCATTACATCACTTTATATTTGTAACTCATCTAATTATGAAACTTGCACTTTACTCTTTAGGTATGTGAATCTAAGGAATTATGAATTATGAACACATATATGAAGTGTAATGTTAATGTGCTTATAAATGTCATGTAGGATCAGTTTGCTGAGAGTTAGGGTTGTTTATTTATGTATATCTGACATATTTATGTTAGATCTAATATTGATTCAACGATTGACCAAGGTCTTTTTCCTTTTTTTTTTTCTTTAAAAAAAATTATAAAATAACCTTTTTGTAGTTATTTTTCAGGATAAGATATTTTGCAAGTCTATCCTCAATGAGTTTGCTGTCAAGATGAACCTGGAGAAGCCTACTTACAATACTGTTAAGCTAGAACGAGAAGGGTTCCTTCCAGTTTTCATGTCTACTTTGGTTTTCAACGGTTTATATCATACTGGTGAAATTGGTAGAAACAAGAAAGAAGCTGAACAATTGGCAGCACGCGCTGTTATTATCTCTCTTTTGGGTATCTTTTTTCTCTATGATTATTATGAAGTTGTCTTTAAACTATTTACGCCTTTTGTGTTTTAAACTTTGTGTGGCTACTAATTGAGGATATAATGCAGGTAATTCTGGGTCGGGAACGGTTCTTTCTGAGATAATCAAGTCTAAAGACAAACTCTATGCTGCATTGCATAAACTGAAGGATACAAGCCATGCGAATATCAATGCTGTACCCCAGGCTGTTGGAGTTAGTATAGGACAATGTTCTGGGCAAGTTAGCCATGAACTCATTGTATCAAAACCTGAACCATCTCAAGCAGTGAATTTGCCAATTGAATTTGTGCCTGCTGTGTTACCAGAGACTTCAGATGTAGGTCCAAGTTCCTTGAAGAAGCGCCGCAAGAATAAGAAGAAACCTAACAAGAAATTGCGGTCTGACACTCAGTATGTTTTAATCTTCTCTCTCTTTTCATGTTTGGCATGATTCTTGTCTTATTTGCTGTAGGTTTCATTCGCTTGGAAATATTACTATTTTGGCTACTTCTATCTAGTGGAATACTTCATCATGAATTTCTCTTGAATCACCTCTGTCTCTTTAACCCATTTATTGGCCTGAATGTCCTTCATTGATGGTAGAGTTGATAACTGGATGTAAGCCTTCAATTTTAGCCCTTTTCCTATGGAAATAAAATTTCAGAAATAATTCTCTTCTTTAAATTTAATTCATATTTTTGAACTAACGCTGCATTTATATACCTGATTTGCTTACCTCTGATCCTGTATGCTGACAATAATTTCCTGGGAGCTATCATTGGAGCTACTGATTTCAAAATATCTTGTCATCTAATCCTGCAATGTATTTTAAAAAAAAAATGGTAGACGCAAACTATAATAATCATATCAACAAACTTGTTAGCAGGATGCAATGGCAGCTCTTAGAACCTTGGTAAAAAGTTTGGGATAAATGTTATGAAATCTGAAACAGGGGCATCATTTTCATATTTAATTGTAAAAAATATTAATAATATTAAATCTGTATTGTTTCCAGTGTTATTAAAAGTGTGCTTGGGCATGCTTAAATCTCAAAGCTCAAAGGTCTAAGTGCTTTGCTTCGGAGAAGCAAAGCTCTTCCAATGAGGCATGCCTCAAGCACTCTTTTTTGGTGCTTTTTGAAGAAGATGAAAGCATGCCTAGGCACAATTTTTTTTATTAAAAAAATTAATGAATCACTAAAAATAACCACTCATTTTTGAAGGAAATGACACCAACCATTGATTGATCATAGAATCACTATTCTTAAGATTCTATACTAACAATTTTTTGTTTACATATCAAAAGATTTACCATTCTTTTACCTTTTGCTTTTATACTTTTTGATATTTTGATTGAACCATATACTTCATTTTGATTATAGCTATTACCATTATGTATTTTTATAAAGCAGAAGAGAATGATAGAAAATGTTATGTGCATATAAAGCAGAAGAGAATGATAGAAAATGTTATGTATAACTATATACGTGACAGATGCGTGGGTATTGATATGGGTATGGGTACTATACTGGTACGGAGATACAACATTTGTTGAAAAACTTAGGGTACGATACATCAGGGATATGTGTATTAATTACTTATTAAATATATTTTATTTATATATCTTTATACATTATTAAGCATTTATTTATATATATTTTTAACATATACCAGTTTAAAAGCAATAATGGATTGTAAAGTGAATCCATGACCATCAAATAATGTTTAGAATACAAACCAAGATCCAAATAGTAAATAAAAGATAACTAGATAAGTGTTCAGCATTGAAACCAATATATAAAACACATAAATAAAAATTCTTACAAGTTTGGGTTATCTCTTACTATCGGGGGTTGGTTTACAACGATATTCAAGTCATATCACGGGTGTATCCTATATGTATTGGCACTGAAAAAAATGTTTGGGTATGTATTTAGATGTATCTGTTATGATACTGTGACTATACGTATCAGATACGGGTACGTGTGCAAAAATGGAGTATCCGTGCATCCTAATATGTCTGTATTATTATTATGTTGTCAATTTATAGTTATTTTCAAATTTACCATATAAAATTTTTAAGAAACTGAAATAATATATGTAAAATTTTAAGTTACAACATTTGTGCAGTGGCACTATCCTTTGAACTAATAGACAATATATTACTAAATTTTAATTTATTAACCCTTTTTATTATATGTTAGGTATCTTTCTATTAAAGGTTATCATTGATTATTTTTTATTTTATAACTTACCAATCGCACGAACACACACACACACTCATGCACACTATGACATAGCTATGTATTTATGTATATAAATAATTTTGATCTAGTAAATCAAGCAAAAATTGGAAGATGTCCATCTTCAGTTAATAGATTTCTTTGTTAGGTTTAAAAATATTTGTGATCTCACCAATATAGGTGAAATCAGTGAGGCCCTATCAGTGCTGATGGGGCTGCACACAATCACTTCTCTCTCTCTCTCTCTCTATATATATATATATATAAATATATATATATAGCATAGGGCATTAGGTAAATTTTGTTATTGTTTCTGCACTATGAACCAGATTCTGAGGTTGAAGTTGCTTTATGGTTTGATACTTTGATTGGATCTATGTAACTTTATTGTTGCCAGTTAGGATCTATGTAAGTTTCTTATTGCTAGTTACTCCTTTTATTAAAAATTTCCACATCATGCTATTGTTGATTAGTCATAAAGCTGATTTAAGCTCTTTGTAACTTAGTGAGGAAAAAAAAGATATTTTCATGTTCTATGGTTATATTAGACTAACACGTAAATTAGATATTTGGATGTTCTTTGGATGATCATTGAGAAGGCCATAAATTAGATATTTACATAAGAAAGAGCTCTATCTTACATTTCTCTCAAATTACTTACAGGTTTTGTTCTGCAAAAGTTCGCAAATTCCTCACTAATTTTAAAAGCTTTCTTCACTATTTCTTTCTCAATTTTTCTAGGCATGTGTTGAATATCATTGAAGCTGGCAGTGGCATGCATCTTTCTTTATCTCTCCGCATTGCATGCCCTCATGCATCATAAATCTATATGTGCATATTTCCATATATATTGCTGTTCTTGTATAGGTGTTTATGTTGCTTAATTGGAAGTAAATTTGTTGTTACAGGTTGTCAATTGCCATCTTTCCTATTACTCAAGCCCCAATAACTCAAGCTCCACCCTGTTCGGTAGCCCAATAAAGAAATTTGCTCTTATGTGTATGAATTGTGTATATATTTAGTTTAGGTTGGCTTAAAGCTCTCATATTGGGTTTAGTAAGAAATTAATCTCTCCCCATTTTATGCTTTGGAAACTTGCTCTGTAGTGTAAGTGTATATATTTTGTTTAGGTGGAATCAAAGCTCTCATTTTGAGTTTTGTTAGGCATTAGTCCCTCTCTGTTTTATGCTTTGTAATTAAAATACTTTATATGGATCTGTGTACCTGTTACTATTATGGAAAAACCTGCCACATCATGTGGTTGCATCTTGCTAATTTTGTTGTTTGTTTCTTGTTTAATGTCCTAGTGGTCATTTAGAAGGTATTACAATTTGGGTACTGATCATACGGATTGCTTCTGATGTTACTTCCATATTACGATGCTTTATTATGTGTGCAACATTTGAACATTAACATGATTCAGATAAACATGACCAATGTTTATAATGCTATTGTTTGGAGTATTTGTTTTCAGTTGGAAATCAGTTCCACATTATGTTGCAATTTTTTTGTCTGCGTTGTGTTTGAAAATGGAAAATGCATTTATGGTGGTAAGCGTTAGCGCTATTCATGATATACAGTATACACAAGTCTTGGTCGCTTATGCAGGCATTGGTAAAGACTGTCAAGGACAAATGTAAAGGGTGAGAAAATGGTGAGGGGGTTTAAGTAATTTTTTAATATATATTGTCATTAGTGAATTAAATTTGGTGATGGCTTGCATAATGAGCAAAGAAATGCTCTTTTAGAGTCTTTGAGAAAATTAATTGGACTTTTTGCAATATGAGAAATTGATTAAGCTGTTCTCATAAGTTTACTCTCTCAAGGATATTCTTGTTTCCTATAACTAAGGCCACCATCTTAGTCCTAGCTTTTGCTGGTACACCATGTTCTCCTTCCCATAACCAATAGATAACAAAGTATGTATACTCTCTGTATCTTCACACTTATTTGGACAAAATTTTGTAATTGTTGTTCGCTGATATGATAGATTGTTAATAGTAAATAAGAAAGTGATAGTGGTGGGTTTAAATGCAAACTATAAAAAGCTTGCCAATTTAATTGTTGCGTAAAATGTGAAATTTTTTTGAGAATATAACATGAAACCTTTACTTGTACAAGTTTTGCTATGTGACAAGTGACAACTCTCCAATTACTTGTATATAACATGAATGATGAAACCTTTATATAACCAAGTCAATTATACTATGATTTTTCATTAAAAAAATATACACTATGATCTACACACTTTGGCAGATTTGACCCAATGCAGCAGAGAAAACTAACTATCATGGCGTGTCACTGTCCAACGTATAAGCTTTATGTCAAGTGTTTAATTGCTAAGATTGAAAGTTAAAAGTTTATTTTTAATTTCAGCCCTTGGATAATTTTTTATTTTTATAACTTTCCTCACACTAAGGGGTAATTGCACTACATCCTTATCCAATCCAACGCAAAGCCTTTTGAGACACATGAAAGGACAAATGCACGAGGAAAGATTCTTATGCAATAAGTTAAAAGGATCCATGTGTTCATAAAAAAAAAAAAAGAAAAAAAAAGAAAAGAGGTTAAAAGGATCCATGTAGACCCTTGGAGCATCTCTAGTAGAATTTTCATTTTCTCACGTAGAAAGAAAAGCTATTTTTTTATTAAAAAAAATATTTCATCTATTTACTTTTTCAAATATATTTTTCAACAAAATTTATATTATGTCTCTCTATTTTATTTAAATATTTTTCTTTACTTTATTATTTCATAACAGCTATATTTTTCAAATTTCTCAACCAGTTATATTTTTCAATTTTATTGTAATTCAAAATTTATCAAATTTGTGTTAGTCTCATGAAACTACTTTAAAATTCTGTGTAATTTGAAATTTATCAAATGCATCTTATAGTTTTGAAGTTTATCAAATCTATGTAATTTGGAATTAATTTATTATAACTAAATTGAAATTCATTAATTTTTTTCCAAAAAGAAATTTATTAAACTTTTGCAAGGTTTTTATTTTTCAAAATCATTAAATCCATCAATTTATAATTTCTATGTTTTAATAATAAAAAAAGGTCCACTCTTTCTAATCTTAATGTTTGGGATTATTATTATTCATTAAAAAAAATATTTTAGATCAACCCCACCCTCTTCGTCCACCACTCATTTCATTTCAGTTTTACTCTCATTATAGAGAAATTGCCATTCCTTTGCAAATTCCTTCCGCTGCACTTGTCCCCTTCATCTGTCAGATTGGTCCTTTGTCGCCTTGTCCAAACAAGTTCACCTCTGAGTCATCTCTTGATTATCGTGCTCAAACTTGAAAGTGAAACATGGATCTAGTTTCACCACATTTTAGTATTTTTGAGTATTTGTTTAAAAATAAGTAAAGTAAAAATATAATTGTACATAAACCATACACAAGTTGGTTTAAAAAATAAGCCAATTTATTAAACCCAACCACAATCTAAATTCAAAATGGAAAAAAGTTAATGAATATCTTAAGGGCATTGGTTTAGAATTTTTATTTATTTTTTTATTTTTTGACAATTTTTTATATTTTCATAAAAATGGTATCAAAAAACTTTTTTAAAATAGTTCATTAATAAATGCCTAAAGGATATCCATTAACAAGACTCATTCAAAATTTTCATTACTTCTCCTTAGGATCATTTACTCACTTATCCAAGGAGGAAAAATAAAGACTTTTGGCTTTCGATAAATTGTTGTTGATCATGTTCTTTAAACTCTCATTCCCACGTTAGGCAGCAAAGACTATATACAGTGTGTATTATTTCAAATCCCCATATAAAAAAAAAATACCAGATGAATATGAATATTGAGATCCTATATACAAAATATACACGAATTTCAATATAAAGATACTTACAATGGAGAGTAAGGCCCCGTTTAGTAACGGTGTTTTAAACAACGAAAACTGTTGTTTTAACACCACAACACGTATTTTCATGCATTCTTTCATCCACATGTATAGACTTCTAGTTTGTTTAAATTTTGTGAAAATACATGTGGATGAAAGAATGTGTAGAAATACGTGTTGTGGTGTTAAAACAACAGTTTTCGTTGTTTAAAACACCGTTACTAAACGGGGCCTTACTCTCCATTGTAAGTATCTTTATATTGAAATTCGTGTATATTTTGTATATAGGATCTCAATATTCATATTCATCTGGTATTTTTTTTTTTATATGGGGATTTGAAATAATACACACTGTATATAGTCTTTGCTGCCTAATGTGGGAATGAGAGTTTAAAGAACATGATCAACAACAATTTATCGAAAGCCAAAAGTCTTTATTTTTCCTCCTTGGATAAGTGAGTAAATGATCCTAAGGAGAAGTAATGAAAATTTTGAATGAGTCTTGTTAATGGATGTCCTTTGGGCATTTGTTAATGAACTATTTTAAAAAAGTTTTTTGATACCATTTTTATGACCCCGTTTAGTAACGGTATTTTAAACAACGAAAACTGTTGTTTTAACACCACAACACGTATTTCTACGCATTCTTTCATCCACATGTATTTTCACAAAATTTAAACAAACTAGAAGTCTTTTATCAGACGGGCCCTAAATGTGTGTGCACAAGTGTATGTGTGCGTGAGTGAGTTATAGAGAAACCCAAAAGGTTCAATAAGCATCTTATCGGGACAACCAAGAACTATAGTTTTCATCAACTTCTTTAATTAAGAGCTGTGACATTAACAAACAATAGTGTTCAATAAATAATTAAGAATCATTAGGAACTTAAACTCGCCAGTTGGATTCATAAACCCGTATAAAGAGAGTGAGAGAGAGCACATTAGGATATCAAATTTTCAGGTTGTCATTAATGGCTAAATCTTTGAGATAAGGAATCCCGGCAATAATAAACATGAACTGTACATTGTGGTAAGGGTTGCCAAGTTCATCATTAGAGGAATAACTCAAAACTCCTTAAAACAAGGGATAGAGTTCCTCTGTCAATGCCAGCTTGCTGCTTCATCACCCTATTCAATTCTTGTTGTCTGGACAACAAAACATGTGGATGATAATCTTCATTGGGGCAGTAAATGACAAATATATATATTTTTGTCTAAATAGTAAATGATATAGGAGTATTTTTTTATTTGATGGATATCTGGGGTTGGAATTCCAGATTTATTATTCGAGAATAAGAGATTTTAGAGCAATATTCGTATTTTTTGTGCAAAAATTCTTATCTATTTTAGTCTAAGAACTTACTTTTTCTATTTTGTATATTCACTTTTCAAAACACTTCACATTAGATTATGTATTTTACACTAGATTTCATTAAATATTAATTTTTATTGATTTTTTTTTTTTTTCACACACAACAATCATCATCTACTCTCTTTCTTCATCATCGAAATATGTAAAGAAAGAATAAAATAAAACTAAAGGAAAATTATTAGTGTCAGTGTAGCAATCATGTATTCTTACACAATTTTGCATAGACTAATGTTGGTATTCTTATCAGCCGAGCTAACATTAACATACTAATAAATGATATACTATTGTATTTAACTGTTCTTTATATGCCACCAAAAGTTTGAATATGCAGCCAAAAAGTTTAAATATAGTAATTATTAATTTATTACTACAAGTTATTGACTATAAGCAATGTTTAATTTGATTCGGTTTGTGTCTAAGTAGGGTGAAGCAAGTTTTGGCTCTATACGGCTATAGGGGTATTTTAAAAAGGGTTTGCTTGCATCATATTAATAGTTTGCTAACGTTCGGTAGTGCATGCCTATTTACTATTTAGTATTTATATCGTTTAATAAAGATACTAATATTGATATAAAGTCAAAGTGGTGGTTGGACTGGAAGCTGTGGAAGGAAGGAATTTATAGTCGGCGTCGGTAACTGATAACGACAGTTAATTTGCTCACTCATTCAGAACTAACAAAAAAAATATCATCTCAGAAATATCATAGCACACATCATACTCACCTTTTGATCCTCTTCGAAACCACTGAACTATATATATGTTTTATTTAGTATTTATTTTAATTTTTTTTGGTATAAATTAGATTGATGTTACTTGAAGTTTCACGAAATAATGCGGCAGACACAACTTTTCTCACAGTAAATTTTATAATTATTGAAATGATTGATTGTGAGTGGTGGATAAAATGTGATGGATCCATCACATTTCATGAGTGTTCATTAATTGTTTTCATTGCTCATAGTTAACATTACTGTTCATGAATTGACGCTTTCCAAATGCTATCTTTAGGCAATAACACTCCTACCCTTGAGGTTTTATGGAGGAAATTGCTTATGTAAAGTATCTAAGGTTCCCAAATCAAATTCAAACACATGGCTACATTAACTAATGCAATGCATATAATAATTATCTTTCCTAATGAGAATTAAATTCAATATAATTATGTGTTTGAATTTAATAAAAAAACCTAATTAAAGTACTGCATTTGTGAAACTGTATCTAAGTTTTATACTTTTTCAAATGCAACATATAAGCCCATATCGTTGGACCATTACTTCCTAGTGGAATATTTATTTATTTATCTTAAAAATATTCTTATACATTTATACAAACTTTAAGGTGTCATTTGTCCACAAAACTAAGTGAGTGTTCTTTTGTTGCATTTATACAAACCTCAATGCACATGTGTCATTTCTTAAAGCCTTGCACCTACAAAGTAACAATAAAGCTGTCCCGATCGACTTCCATATTTTGATTTCAAGAAGTGAAACTGGTTGATCATATATAGTTTTTAAGTTTTTATGGTCTGTATATGGACATTTTGCACCATGCAACATAAGGTTTCATCTTGTTAAGTTGTTTATCACGTTCCAAGTGCTTTTTCACTGATAGTGACTCTCTTCCACGATACCATGCATCGCACGTAGATCCTAGCAAACAACCTTCAATAAACCAGTACTAGGTTTAAGAAATAACAATGCCCGATTTTGATTGTCAACACTACTTCACATCAATGGAGTTTATACAATCCAATTATTTCTTTAAAAATATGGACCAAATTCCTATCATGATGATCGATACATATCTTTGTTTAGTGGCTCCTTATTTTGGTTTATGTATTTATATATGAATACATATTTTGGTGATAATCTTTATCTTTGAGTTATAACTCATGAGGGATTGAAGGTGCTTGATTTGGTGAGATCAAATAGTTTGGAACACGAACTAAATATTATTAGTGATGTTATGTATTAGTTAAATGGAGACTTATTACAGTACTTCTACCCTTTGCTTTCTTGTCAGGTGGCATTTTTTTTTAGGAGAGAATTAGGCTGGGTTTTGCTCAACTCACGACCCATGGAGCATTCACATTTGTTATTGTTGGGAATACTCTACAACATTAATTGAACAAAATGACAAAAGTGGGTGATTAATATAACATAATTTGGAGTCCCCTCAAGTGTTCTCTTTTCAATTGCAACAATTATGGATTTGAATTTCAATAAAACATTATGTTATAATAGACTTATTAAATAAGTTCGAGTGTGATGATATCCTACTATTTGAAAAAAGGGTTAATACTTGTACATCGTTTGTGTGCAATAACAAGTGTGAGTGTATGTACATTTGTGTGCAATAACAAGTGTGAAATAAACACCACTCATTTAAAAATGGCTAAAGTTAAGTTACCTCCACATTTTTAACATTTCTTTCCTTCAAAATTTAACATGATAAAACATCAATTTACAGTTTTTCCTTCATTATAAAAAAAGAAGAAATATATAAACTTGGTAATAATCCTATTGTAAAATTGTCCCAGGAAGGATATGATATATAACTGCAAACCATATAGTTGACTTAGTGATTTTAGTTTCCTATTCTTTCTATTCCGAAAAAAAAAAAAATCAGGCAAACATGTGAGAGTTCTGTAGGCAAAAGCATCTTCTGCAGAAGATGCGCTTAAACTTGGATACAATTAACTCCTTCTGAATGCAGTAACCATAACAATGAATCCATTAAAAACAATTCATAACCATGAAAAATATCCATGACCAGCTACACTCCTACACACAGAATGTAACATATAGTATTAAAAAGAGTAGGTGTCCACGTGCCCAAGCAAGAAGGAAACAATGGAGGAAGTATCCTGCAAATTGGTCCAGGTTCCCGAAAGTGAGACTAATTTACAAGATGGGAATCTCAGTGAAGACGTGGGATACCAAAAGATCCGCCGAGCTTTTTGCTAGTTTACTCTCAGATTTTTTTTTAATCTCCAATCTATTTTCTTCTGCCAGCTAACAACCACAATGCAAAAACTAATTGTATATTGGTTAGCAATTTCATAACATCTATAATTTTACACACTTTCCATGACCATTAAGACTTTCTAACTACTATCAGTCATGATTTTTATAATTGATCTTTGTTACTTTAAAATACAACACAATAAATTCCATCACCATTAATATAATACAGTGTAAAACACCTATTTTATTTAGTTTATAAGTCTCTACAAATAGGCCCTCCCACAGTTGTAGTCATTCTAAATCTTGCCTGTCTGCTTGAACTGGCCTTAGTAGCTCCAATTCTAGCTAGTTCATTCATATATACTGTCTTTCTCAATGGCTCTTACCAAGGACCGAATGCTACATGATTTATGCATGGGCTCGGTTCATCAATTAGTCCCAGACCTTTCCTCACCGCCAGGACCTAATTATGCAGTTGATGATGATGAATGTAACAAGGTGGCGCTTCAAGAAGTAGCCGGGTTGGAGAGTACTGGGTTTGTCAAGAATGTTGGCATGAATTCTAATGCGTTTGTGTTTAGGCCAACAAATTATCAACCAGCTCATGAAGAAGCTCACTCCTTGATAAACTTCAAAAACGGGTATGGTAATGGTAATTTTATGCATAGTACTTGTGAATCTTTGCTTAGCTTCGAGCAAACTGAACGTTCTTCTCAGAACAGTTTCTTGAAAACTAATAATCACAAAGAAGAGTACTCAATGTGGGAGGGTAATTTTAGTGATCAGAGTTACCAACGGAATGAAATTAGCTCGAAATGCAGCAGTGAGCCTCGCCTATTGGCGGAGTTCAATTGTTTTCAGACAGCTAGCAATTACAGCTCCATCACTAGTACCACTACAAAAGAAAACCAGCATGAGGATGGTGCATATGGATGGTTATACTCAGAAGAACCTGTGGACACTGATAGCATCCAAGAGTCTGGAACACATGAAACAAGCTTCCACAAGCGGCCCCATATGGTAATTTTTCTTCAATTTCACCTTGCAATACACATATAATTAGCACTAATATTCAGTATTTTGGGAGTTCAATTTGGTCCCACTAATAATTTCATAATGGAACCATAATTCATGTAAAATGAGAGAGTACCACGTTTAGTTACTCTATGAATACCTTAATAATTTCTGTCAGTCTTTGCCTTTGGTATAGGGTTGTAGACATAAACGGTCTAACTTAGTGAAATTTTTATTTTTATTATTTTTGAAGGCAGAGAGCACACAAGCTTCAAAGAAGCAAATCACCAATGCAAATAAGAAGCCAAAGCCAAAGTCAAGTTCGTCAAAAGACCCGCAAAGTATTGCTGCCAAGGTTTGCCTCAATCCTAAGTTAACCTGATATCCATACACAGTTTGAGTGCAAATTAAGCAAAATCAATAAGTGGTATACTGAAAGAATGTTTGTCTTTCAGAATCGAAGAGAGAGGATTAGCGAGCGGCTTAAAGTACTACAGGAACTTGTACCTAATGGTTCCAAGGTGATGAGCATTTTCATTACTACTTCCCATTTTCTGTATTTTTGCTTCTTTACTTAAGACCTCATAACAGAAACTTTTCACTATCTTGGAATGTTGGGTTTCTATTAAATTCTTCTATCTAATTTTTATTTTTGCCTTATACAGGTTGATCTTGTTACCATGTTAGAAAAAGCCATTAGTTATGTCAAGTTTCTTCAACTTCAAGTAAAGGTGTGTGACTTAAAAGCCATTTTTACTCTCAAATCCAAGGCCTCAAATCATTGAAAACGTATATATGACTTTTCTTTTTCTTTTGGTTTCAGGTGTTGGCAACGGATGAATTTTGGCCGGTTCAAGGTGGGAAAGCTCCTGATATTTCTCAAGTAAAGGAAGCAATTGATGCTATTCTCTGCTCTCAGAGAGACACAGACTCAAGCTCAAAGTAATGGAGTTAAAACTGAAGAAGAAGAAGAAGAATACAATAATATAATCAAAGGGCAACTTGAGAGGCAAAGGAAAAGCTTTGTTTTGACATTTAGCACGCTCCAGTACAAAAAAAAGAAAAAAAAAAAAAAAAGATTAACTAATAGATTACATTTCCTTTTCTTTTATATCTGAAGCTCTTGTAATCTAATTATGCATTTCTATATGCAATGAGAACCGAGACTGCAACCTAGCCCAATTCACAGAGAATCTATGTATTTTGTTTTTACTCTATAATTTAGAGTATGCATGATGGTCCTGTTATTAGCTTTATATTTACATTTTGAATTTCTGTTACATTTGGTTTTAATCAATATTAACCTAGTCTCTGACATATGGCTGCAAATCTTAAGGATAATTATCTCCTGAACAACATTACAAGAAATGTAACAAACGGCCGATAATTTAAAATTTTAACCATGCATGGGATCATACTTTTGAACACTGCTGTTGAGGTTAAGCTTATAATATGTAAGAATGCATGACAATTTGGTCCGTCCAAAGTTGAACATAATTTTAAGTTCTGATACATATAGGTATGGTTGTTCACCCACTGAACACCACCAATCATAGCTGACTGGCAGTGGTGGCCTCTGACAAGGTCATTAGCGGTTGTTGGTAGTAAATATTTGACTAAATTTCACTTTTGGAATGTTTGAGGTTGTTTCAATTTTAGCTTTTACGTTTCAAAATTTTTGTACCATTTATATTTGATTTATTTTTATATTGGCCATTTACATTTGAAAATGAAAAATTTAAAACATAAAGGGCTAAACAAAAAATTGAATCAAACATGACGGGCTAAAATAAATTTTGAAACTTAAATAGCCAAAATGAAAAAAACCTTAAACTTTAAGAGTCAAAAGTGTACTTTAGTCTAAATATTTCAAGATCGATGAGTTCAAAGTGCTTGGGCACCTCCCCATACACAAAGTACTTGAAGGTCTAGGGGGGAAATGGTTCAAGCTGCGGGGTTAGCAGCCTGTTTTAATAATCTCTATAAAAAAAAAAAAAAAAAAAGCTTGAAAACTGACAACATAATCCCCCAACAAAATCATATCTTTTGTTCTCCCTAACAAAAATAGGATCCCTCCACACAAAAAATCAAATCTTTCATCACCCCCTCGATCCCATAAAACCACCACACCTTTGTCGCATTCTCTCCACAAAACATTAGATCGATCACTCCACATCTAATCGTTTGTCAACGAGATATATTGGGGATTATAAGAAAAACCAACGGAAAAACAAAAAATGAACTAGGTTGAGAGGCATGAATACACTTGCTATCTTTAAGATGATATTTATCCCCACTCAAATTAGTTTGCTAGAAGTTTCTAGAAAAATCACCTCTAGGATACGAGGATTCTATAAGTAGCAAGCTTAAAGAATCCTGTGAATTTCTCTCCAATGGTGAGTCACACTCACATAATTTGTATATGCTTTTGAAAATTGAAAGAATAAAAACTATTATATTGCTCTAATTTTGTGAATATGGTACACTATTTATACACAATTAAGAGTTTCCCTTGAAAAGTCACATTTAAAATGCCACTTTTGGTGAAACAAGCCTTCTAATGCCCTCTAAAATGTTGCATTGGTTGTTACAAGCCATTTGAAACTCAAAAAACTCATTTCCCATATTTTCTCCAAAATTTTGTAGAAAATAGTTTCTACAATGGTCTTGCTCGAGCATGCCTTATTAGTACATTACTTGTGCAGCCATTGAGCAAGCTCATGCTCTAAACCACCTATACTTGCTTGTGCCTGCTTGTCAACCGCTTGAATCTTGCTATACACTCGATCAAGCCGGCTCACTAAGTGTTGATTTGCACCCTTGGTTTCCCTATTGGCAATCTCAATGTACTATAGCTTCGGTTGAGCGACCCTTAGGCTAGCTTAAGCGAGACATAAAGCATGATCTTCTTATTTTTATTCTTTTTTTTTTTTCGTTGTTTTACTTCCAAAGTAAGATTACTAGGCCAAAATGGACATTTGCTCTTTTCGCCCAAAACAAGTAGCAAAATGTCATTATTCTAAAACTATTTAGCCATATGCCCATGTTTTAAACTCGAGTTATAGGCAAAAACTTAAAAAAAAAAAAATTTACATGGAACTCAAGTTCCATGTAACATTTTGCAAGTACCTCGATTTTCATTAAATCGAGTTCTTCATTGAAACTCGATTTTTTAAAAATCGAGTTTCAAAACAGGGGCATTTTGCTACTTGTTTTGGGCGAAAGGGATAAATGCCCATTTTAGCCATGATTACTAACATATTACAAGCTACATGTATAATAAAAAATATACAATAGGATCGACATCGTCATGAGGCTCATAAAGAATGTCACAATCGCTAATGGCTCAAATTCTTGCCATCTCTCTCTATCTCTCTCATAAAAATAGTTTTTCTCTTCTTTTTCTTACCCCACGTCAGCAACTGATCATCGCATTGACAAAAACTACCACTCGATGCTTTTTTTTGGGCTCTTTTCCTTTTTTCTTTGATTATGAATTATTATGAAATTACTAGAGCTGATTTGTGTTTGTTATCATTTGTTATTGTTGAGTGTCA
The DNA here is from genome assembly GCA_030021035.2 of Notholithocarpus densiflorus. Lineage (NCBI taxonomy): Eukaryota > Viridiplantae > Streptophyta > Magnoliopsida > Fagales > Fagaceae > Notholithocarpus > Notholithocarpus densiflorus. The sequence continues at coordinate 225,724 of JARYZH020000113.1, read as the reverse complement.
ATGGTTGATGTGATATTGTCAAACGGATATTTTTTGTGTTTCGTATGAGTCCCAACGTCGCCATATGTAATCTTATGCCATAAAATTACTACCACTTCCATAAATTTTTGAACACAACAAGGTTCAGAAAACTATAATCAACTACCCTCATAATTTAGTAACAAAATTTTCGCTATCTCAAGTCTCAACCATATGAACGTTTGTATAGAAGCCAATTAATTTACAATAATATTTACCGGAAAAAAACCACAACAATTAAAATAAACCCGAGGTAATTAGGTGCCAATTTACGATAAAAAGTGACGAAAACAAAGTTTTAGGGGTCAACAATTCCGTTCAACTTGTACCATTTGCCAGTACAACAATATATTAAATTCTTGAAAAGAAGTCACCATGTCCTTCAATTGTTTTGATTAAACAACTCAATCTCTCTTAACTTATTCATTCGATCTCCACCAGTATTAATTATCAAAACAATGAATGTTGAGAGATAGAGGATTAAAATAGTTATTACAAGTCCCTAAGGCCGTTTGGTAACGTTGTTCTAGTAACGTTGTTTGTATTTTTTGAAAATACGTGTGGGTGAAAAGGTGTGTGAAAATGCATGTAATGTTGTTTAAAAACTGAAAACATGTGTTTAAATTCCTATACCAAACGACCCCTTAATCTCTCTTAACTTATTCATTCTCCACCAGTATTACTCAGTATTTTCTTTTTGGTGTTTCTATAATTTCCTCCTTTTTGTTCAAAATACAAAGTACACACACATTGTAAAGCGATTTCAGCACAAAATCCACAAAATTAATACTTGGTGAAATTGGCACGTAAAATGCATCCAAGAAAGAAGTCTAGTGGTGGTGGTCTACTAGGATTAAGACTAAAGAAACATGCATGAACACGATCCATTTATAATAGCACTTCAGATCCAAAATTTGAAGAGGGTCATGGTTTTTTGTCCCCTCATCGATACCGAAAGTAATTAAGCGATAGTTCTCTATCAATAAAAAGTAAAAACCAAAAAAAGTAAGCAATAATTCTTCACTTTTGTGCCTGTACGTGTTTCATTTCAGTCATTATCGTGCTTTCATAATGTACTGCCACTTTACTAAGCTTATATTTTAGTTCAATAGGTAACTCTCATGATATTTTTAACAGATATGTTCGTAGTTTAAATCATTCATCTTTATAATTGCTACTTGGTCTTCGCCTTGCTGTTATGATTTCTGGCCATGATTAATATGGTTGATCTCTCCGTCTATTTTATTATGGAAAAAAATATACCTCCAAAGTAATTTGAAATTATTTTCTTCCAATTCACTACATGACGATTAAAGAGGTCATCTATACGTATACGTTATCATGATATTTTTAACGGATACTGTGGGGGCAGAGGCCCAAAATAATATATTGGGCCATGGGCTTATTTGAGGAAACTAACTATCCAAGGAGAGACCAATGATTATTAAGGCCTAGCGTAGGATCTCATGTATAAGAGACACCTGGAGGAATGTTCGAGGAGGAAACCCCTCTCGGATATGGCTACATCTTGATTTGTATCCCCGTAGCTGGAGGAACCTTCCAAGGAGCTCGAGAGATGAGGACGTGTCTTATGGACATGAAAGAAAGATGGGGAAGCACAAAAATATCTAAGGAAAGACTGCTACTATCGCATTAAATTCACTGTAACCATTTTCCTGGCCGTATTTATGTAGAGAAAACATCTGAACAGTGAAGCTTTGGCTACTACAACTCACAGAAAACCAGGAGAGGTGTCTGAGGGGATAGGTACTCAAGTGATATCTCAAACAATCGACAAGTGTAGGGTTAAGATGATTCAGAGGGAACTATATAATGTAAAAAATCCTCTATGAAAAGGGGACCGGAAGAAAAGAGAAAGAAAAGGAGAGAGGGTTTTACTAGAGAAAACACTGTAGCAATTTGAGCTAACTTTGAAACAATTTTCATTGTCACTCAGGAAATAACAAGTTGAAGCTCCTCGAACTGGTGTCGAGGATTGAATTATTTGCACAAGTCCATATTGGTTTTGCTTAGTCATTTTTTAAATCATCTCCGACTGTTGTTACACTCATTAAAGCCCAATTTTTCTACTCACTATCTATAAATTTATTGCATTGGGCTCGTTGGGCTTGAATTCACTTATCCCCTAAGGAATAGTGCTTGAACCCAATCCTCATAGATACGTTCATAGTTTAAATCATTCCTCTCTATAATTGCTGCTTGGTCTTCGCCTTGCTGTTATAATTTCTAGCCATGATTAATATGGTTGATCTTTCCGCCTATTTTATTATGGAAAAAACATGCCTCTAAAGCAGTTTAAAATTATTTTCTTCCAATTCATTATATGTCGATTAAAGAGGTCATTTATACGTAGTTTTAGTCATATGATTTTTTTAATGAGTCATATGATTTATTTAAATAATATACATAAAGTCATATAAATTGCGACCAGTTGAAAAAGAAGGTAATTTAAAACTGTTTACAAAGACTGTCCTTTTATTTAAACTGAATAGGATGGATGCATGTACTGTCCTTTGCTTTGCATGCAAATGTAAAGCACCCGTACAGATTCTTGGTTGCACTGTCGATGGTGAGAAAGAAAAGTATTAATTTCAATCAAGGATAAAGATTTTTGAGATCTATATATCATGTGCTGTTTATCTTCCACTTTTTTTTAGGGTGCCCCTCAAAGAAAAGGGGACCATATTTGTCACGCGTGACTTTCAATAGGGATCACATGGATTATCACATGCCAAAATCCCATAAAATGTGGTTTTTAATTTTTTTTTGGTTGGGAACCATAATATATGTTTCTATACAGTATTTAAATTCTCAAAGAAACTCAAATTAAATGTACTAACCGAATGTTATCAACGAAATCCAATATTCTATTCATCTCTCTCCATATACGATTCGATCATCACCACTTAATTCTATGATGGACATGTTAATTAATAATCTCCAATTGAATTTAGAATTCTGTAATTTTTGGAGTTAAATAAATTATTACTTATTCTTTTGGATTAAACAAGAAAAAATTAGATGTTAAAAATGTTCCAATTACCATTGGTGATGAAAACTAAATATAGCTTTCCAATGAAGATTCACTACTCGTAAGTCGTAACCTCCCTTAAAATATAGGACTTATTAAGAGGGTAAAAATTAAAAACAATATTATCTTGTGTAGCAGATGAAAGTCATTACCTAAGGCTTATATATAATTATATTTGTGGACTTCGTGCGTATTTCACATGAAAAGTCCATTAGGTTTAATTATAGGCTGTATCTCATTACTTCAATTTTTCTTATTTTTATTTATTTATTATTATTTGTTTTCATCTTATTTTATTATCATAAACAACAATCTATCTTTAATCTATTTTATTCAAATGTAAAGAGCCTATAATTTAACGATATTACTTGTTCTCCTTTATAAGAAGAATCATGATTCAAATATCCTTTTTTTTTAATTGTTGTAATAATCAATAAAGACGGCAAATAAAATAAGTATGTTACAAAAACAATAATTTTCTGAATTTGGGTTGATAATTTGCTTATATAACATAGTAGGTTGCCCAATTATTATTGTTATTATTATTATTTTGGTTTTTGTAAGTGATTTTTTTACCCAAATTAGTTGAAGGGGAGAATTTTGATTAAGTTTATGCAAGCCTCTTGATATGGATAAATACCTAAAAAAGTTTTTAAGCATAATTACAAGGACTGATGAAAATATGAAATTATTCAACTAAGGCTATTGGATATTATTTTTGCATGAAAAAGTTCCAGCTCTACCGTAATTGAGATTATTGCCCCGTACTTGATGATTTTTCATTCTAAGAAAATAAAATTTCTCTAATCGATTTGCATTATTTAGAATCATAAGATTGACCCTTGATTTCTGTTATCTTTCTCACCTCTTCCGTGGATCTGTCTGGAATTCCATGCAGGCATTAATTTACTATTAGGAGAGATTGTGATGTGTCTCCTTATCAGCCAGAATTTCAAATTCTCCTGTTTCCCCTTGTTTGGTAATCTATATTATTTTATTGCCAAATGATTGAATTGTGTTTCTGGACAATACTATTACAAGATAAGAGTCATACATATGACCAAGGACCACTTTCATTGAAAGTTTTCACATACAAAAATCAACTAAATTTGTCAGATGCATCGATCCCTTTATTTTAGACTACTAGCTACGTATATATATATTTTATATAATTATTCATCTTGATCTAACCGTGTTTGAGTTCGATTCTATAGTCTATACTACGTGGTCTCCATTTTCCATTTATGGTGTTAAATTTGTAGTAATTGTTTATCTTAAATTTGTCATTTTCGAAACAAAAATTTGTCAAAAATAAAGCAAAAGCATGGAAAACATACCAATCATACGTGGTCCAAGCGCCTGGCATTTTCTGAGAATTGAATTAAAACAGAAGAAATTAAATCCCATTATTATTTTAATTAGGTTATTAATTGTATTATGCTCTCTCACATTGGTGTAGCTAGCTGTACCTCCATTTGAAATCTGGATTAAGTAGAAGCTTCCCATGTGACCTTATGTTAAAACTAGAGGAATGATGTAGATTAAAAAGTTTTTCCAGGAAAAAAAAACTTTGTTCTTGATTGTTTGAGTATGTGCATATGTATTTGCCTCCGAAAACCATGGAGCTTAAACAGAAGCCTAATCTGTAATCCCAAAAAGGAATGGGGGTAGGGTTTAGAACCCATTATTAGAAGAAATTAAAGATAATATTTTCTAGAAAATGATTCATTTTCCAAAAATTATTTTCTATAAAATTATTTCATTTTTCTATATTTGGTAGCAATTTTAAATGAGTTGAAAAACAATCTTTTAATTAACTTCCTTTATTTAGCATGCTATGAAATAGAGTTGTTTTCCAAAAAGAATTTAATGGAAAACAATTTCTAAAAATAAGACATACTTTTTCTATTAACCAAAGATTGTTTTCCTTTAACTCATTTTTTTTTTTTATAATACTACCAAATACTGGAAAACACGAAAAACTATTTTTATACAAAGTTTTCTATTGAAATAAACGAAGCGAAACTATCTTACACAAATTTTTCCATTGAAACAAACTGAGCGTTAAGAAATAAGACAAGCTAGCTGTTAAGCATGTAATTGCACATGAGTGAGATAAAGAACAAATATATATATATATATATATATTACTAATATTAAGAAAATTGAGAAATGCAGGTTGGATTTTTCATATTTGTACAAATTAAAAAAAGCTAGTTGGCCGGCAACTTGAAGTATATGGACCCGTATCATCATGGTCATCACATGCACGTGTGGTGAGAAGTGAGATACTGCACTAATTGCAAACTTACAACATGTAGACAACAAATAACAATTGAGTGGTTGAGTTTGAGGGCCAGCTTATATATTATGAGTTATGACTTCAAAGTATGAACTCAAAAATGTATATTTTCTTTTGTCCAAACTTTGGAACATGGGAAACAGACTGGTATGGGCAAGTATATATAGTATTATAACTCAGTGGGGTTGGCCGAGTGGTTGGGCACTCGGTCTCAAAGTGGCTGTCTTGGATTTGACTAGGAGCTCCCTAGTTCAAATCCGGACACCAGCGCTTTGAAAAAACTCCCTGAGCTAGTGATTTACCTCGTAATGGGTCTACTCATTGCGAACAATGATTAGTCTCTGGTTGAAAGATTTGAGAAAATACTGTGGGAAAAAAAAAAAAAGTATATATAGTATTACTATTAGCATAGATTTTGAATTGGTCCTGTGGGTTGGGTTTTATTACTTGAGTAGGAGTTATGAAAATTAAAGTCTTAATCAATTAAAGAACTTAGTGCACGGTTTTTGTGTATGCTCATTCAAATGCTCAACCACCCGAAGATGCTTATGTAATATCATTGCAAATATAGACAAAAAAATCTACTGTGGTGAATCATAAAGATTTGAATTTTATGGTCCATATGACTGATTTCTTAATGACTTTGTTTTATTAGTGGAAAATTAGGACTTCTTGTAGCTAATTAATTATCCACAAAAAACCATGGTCTTGTTTTTTTTTTTTTTAAAGGAACTTTTGACTTTTATATTGTACACTTTGTTTTTTAACAATTCATCTCTTTCTTTAAATTTATACTGAATTAGAAAAAAAAAAATAGCACACTTTGTAATATCTAATTTTTGAAAGGAAAAAAAAAAAAAAACGACAAGAAGAGGTATTTCATTTTCAGACCCTTCATAGGTTTAAAAAATAGGGAAATAAAATAGTTTGATAGGATAAAGATTAGGTAAATTTGAGGAATTGGGATGATGGCTTTTGTTTTGTAAATGTTAAATGATGGTTACTAGCAAACTAGGAAACTTCCATTTCTATTAAGGATATAATTTTCGTTCCAACTTCCTCTAACCTACAATAATTATATGTGGCAACTAAAATGAGAATCTACATGTACTTTTAATCATACAATTTCTGCCAAAAAAAAAAAAAAAAAATCATACAACATATTTAATGGCCATATATACAACTTGTTTATACAACTTTACAAAAAATTATCAAATATGAATAAAAGAAAAAGATAACAAATTTACTCCTATCATTTCTTTTTATTAGTAGTAACACATCCTCACAAAAAAGTTTAAAATCATAAGGTACATAGAATAAAAAACTAAAACTAAAAGTGAAAAAGTACATTAAAAGCAATATAAAATTAAACACATTTTGTGTCTCTCTCAAATAAACATCAACACCATTTTTATGATTTATCCTCTCAACTGGAACTTAATTTCTTTAACATGAAAAATTGTTTTTATTCTTCTTAAACCAAACACCAGCTTTTTAAGTTGTGAAAACATTTCCTACGTTGCACCCTACTTAATCCTACACAACTCTAATAACTTGCCCCAATAAAATCTTCAGAGAGAATTAGCTTAGTATTATACTGATTCTCCTAAAAACTTAAACTATTAGGAGATAGTAAATTTAATAATTTAACCATATAATTCTAAAATGCACCATCTCCTAATAATATAATGCTATGGCATTAGTTAAGTGACTCAACTTTTCTATTTGACAATATAATTCGGTTAGTAAGAATAATTTTCATAGAATATTATGAAGCTATAGTTTTACAGACAAATCTATTGTACAATTGACTTCTTGACTCCAAGTGTCAATCATGCATTGAACTCATTTTGGAAGCTGAAGATGGGGATAGTTTAAGTGCATGAGCTGTTTATAATTCCACACGTAATTAAGTTGCATGAAATCATTACCAATCCCGCAAGCCATGGGATGTCATGTATATATTCAAAAAAAATTATATGACAAGTCATTTTTTATATATTTGAACCAGTCGTCACTGTCTCCATCTATGTAAAAAATTCTAGCTGAAAGTCCTCAGGGGAATAATGTCATGTGCAGGATTGGATCATTTCCCAAGTCAAATTTTCATGTGCAGAAAATATATGCCTTTCTATTCTGTGTATATGGTTCAGGAACCAGGATAACCATTTCAGAGACCTCGATCCTAATTCCTAGCCAAGGAAGTGTATGCCTTAGATTTCCTAGATGTATTTTGTTTGAGTTTGAAGCTGTTGCTTGAGGAACTTAATTGATTTGTATCCCAGACTATGATCTATTTGGTAATCGTGTTGTTTAGTTAAATTTGAGGTTTAAAATTTTAAATTCATGACATCTTATACCTCGAAAGAATAAGGGTATGCGAGCCCAAAAACCAAAGTCCTTTGGCAGTGTTTCTTTGCTTCCAGCATTAAGTGCAAATCCATTTTTTGTCTCATATTTTACCAAATAAACTAAATTAAAAAAAAAAAACCAATTTACCAAATAAATTAGCTTTTTTAAATTAAAAAAACTAACTTATTTATTATCTTACTTTTCCAAAAATATACTACCAGAAATTACGTGAATGCCATTTGTAGCAATTTTTTTGCTTCCACCTTTTTACTTAAATCCACATTTTGTTCAAACTTTTTACAAGGTAAATTAAATTTTTTTAAAAGAGTACAATTAACAAATGTCGAAATGCATTAATTAAGGTTGAATTCTCTAGTACAATTGATCAAAATTTTTTTTAAGGAGTAGTAAAATATTATGTTAAAGGAATATTTATTTATTTGCTTTTGATACTTCTCATGAATGCAATTGGACTTATTTGTTATTTTCCTTCTTAACAATCGCAACCAAACACCCGTTAAATACTCTATAGGGTGGGAAAGCTAGACATCTATTACTGTAGCGAGTGTGTGGATATCCAGATATTGTGAAAGAAATGTACTCGTTGGGCTAGCTCCCAATAATGTTTTGAATGTATTTAGGGCCGAGATACGGGTTTAGGGTCGATATACTTTGATGATGTACACGGCCTACTCAAAAGTCAAAATTCTGAATGCTGTCAGGTCCAACTGTCCAAGTTCATCCAATGAGAAAATACCATATGAATTTCAATCTCAAAACTAGACAGATTATTAGATTGACATATAAAAAATAATCAAATAATTTTGGGGTACTCTTCATTTTTACTTTCAATATAATTAATTCACAATGAGGGCGCTGAAGGTCCTCTATAATTAGTTGTCTCATATATAGCTAGATACTAAAATCTTAGTATAACACAAGTAATAACTAAAAGTTTCTTCTTCTTTTTTGGTCCCTCTTCCATTTTTGTTGTAACTATCATATATGACGTAGCCATCACATGATGACATTTAGAAAAAAAAGAAAAAAGAAAAAAAAAAGCTCACTAATTAGTTTGCTTTACTTATCATGCGGTGATCGCATGATTTTTTTTTCATTCATAAGAACTAATAAAAGTTAGTCCCAGAGTCAGGGGTCAATTTAACAGATATAGAAACCTCATAGAATTATAAGAAAGAATTGAAACCCCATATGGTGTTTTTGCATCTAACCTGTAAGTTTATGAACACAATTTTTCTCATAGCTTGCTAAAAAGTGGTAGATAATTACTTTTACAATGGTCTACTATTTTTTTTTTCTACCACTCACACAGTCAAACTATTTCAACAAATTGTAAAAACAGTTGTATCCAAAGTTGTCAAAATCGGGATTTTACGTAAAATCGTGGGAGGTAGGTAAGATCGTGGATCGTAGGATTAAATCATGGATCGTAAGATCCTACATTATTTGAGAAAAAAAAACAAAAAACACAAATTGGTAATTTAAATAATCACATAAATTATACATTCATTGATATAATTACCATACATCACTACATCTATTTGTAAGCATCATTTAAAGATGCCAAAAATCTCAAAACATGACACTCTATTGTGATATTTTTTATTTGGGTCCAACTGACACTCTCTCTACATTAAAGTGAAAAAACTTGATTTATTAAGATTTTATTTTTCGTTTAGGTCCAACTGAACCTTTTGTCAAGTTAAAGAAGATTACAAGAAACTAAGGTCGTTTAGGATCGTCGGAATCGTATGATCCTACCGATCCTAAACGATCGCAAAGATCTTTTAAAGATCCGGATCGTTTTGGGTAAGTGGAATCGTAAAATCGTAAGATCGTAGGATTTAGATCGAAATTTTAACAACTATGGTTGTATCCTGAACTTATTGACAAGAAAATATTCCAATCATTTTTTATATAGTGAATAAAATCACTGGCTAAAAGCACGGATCCGTAGTTTTTTATATTTAAAAAAATTATATTTTAATACTTCAACAAATTCATTTTCCACATTGTTATCATTGTACTTTTCAAAAGTATCTGGTTTCTTTTCTTTATGCGGTATGGATACATCATACATATAGTTTCTTCTAGTACTCTCTCAAATTCAATATTAACCCTTCAATTTTAGCGGCAAACATTAACATCTATACCGACAACTAATTGCTAATTAATTCAATGAAATTGTCGGCCAGAGAAACTTTCTCCTAATAACTCAAAGGCATAGATGGGTTGGTCCCTTAATATCTACCAACACATTTTCTTCTAGTACCTCTTCTTAATAAACTTTATTAGCTCATTCTCAAAAAAAAAAAAAAAAAAAAAAAACTTTATTAGCTATGCAACAATTAATAATAACAACAAATCAATATCATCATTCTCATGCACACTGCTCACATTCTACATATGGTTGCATTAATCTTGTTACTAATTAAATTAATTAACCATCAAAAAAAAAAAATTTGATCACACCATAGATGTGACGTGATAGCTATTTTAACCACATATATTGAGCATTTTGTTGTTGTCGTATTGAATATTACTGGACCTAGTTAGCAAACAAAAGCTTGTAAAAACAAATAAACAATAAAGGAAGCTTTCATATTTTAATTAAGGAACAAAATAACACGAGGGAGAGAACATTTACATGATCCTATTCCAAAAGATAAGCCTTGTTGGAAAATCACTTGAAGGCCAAGAAAGGAACCCAATAAGCATTTTTTTTTTTTTAATCTTTTACTTTTCCCTTTATGCAATATTGGCTTTATGCATGCAAAACTTAAACTCTCTTCTTCTTCTTCTTCTTCTTTTTTTTTTTTTTTTTTTTTTTTTTTTGAGAAACACAACTTTTTTTGAGAGAGTTTTAACTTATGGCGTCCGCTCTTAATGATAACATTTTATCATCAGACTAAGACACCAATTGATTTTCGGTGTAGGCGGAGATTGAATTCAAAATTTCTTATTCAACCATAAAAAACTTTACTAATTGAATTAACTGGAACCCATAAAAACACAAAACTTAATATCTAAGAACTCACATGTGGCCAAAAGTTGAGGAGGACCCACGAATTTGATAATTTTCCTCCAATGGGGGTGGCTTTCTATCCATTTATTTAAGCACATTGTCCAGGTGATGATCATGATCTATCCACTACAATATAACCGAGAGCGACATTGGTGATCATCATTATAATAAATTTTTATCTTTTGGCTTCTTCTACATTGGTCTCCTAAAATTCAAAAGTTGGGATTCATAATGAGTTATTCAAATTGGACAATATTTTGTCAACATATAAGGGGATGGGTCAGGACTTAGGAGCCAATGCAGTTATATATGAATAATGACAGAAATTACCATAATGATTAATTACTTACTTTACGACTCTCAAGACGAGGAGGATGCTCATTTTGCAATCTATGTAAAGTTCTACACTCACTTTATTCCAAATAAGAAAACGATTGTTTCAAATTACATCTTTCCAATGAACAAGAGCCGTGCGAGTTTCTAGGTAAGGTGCTATATGCTTTGAAAATCAGTTAAGGTAGAAACTCTTGCCCCAAAATGGCTTGAGCAAATTGGCACCTATAAGAGAAAATTTTTATAAAAAAATGTTATGTTGTTCGGTTGTCCTATATCCAATCAAGACTCTTTTATGACACATATAAATGAAATTAACCCTAAAAACTTTGAGAGAAGGTTGAGACTACCAAATTCTTTAATGGTCCGTTTGGATTGAGGGGGAGTAGAGTAGAGTAGAGTTGATTTAGCACAAAATTAGCTTGTTTTTAGCCAACATTACTTTACTCCCCTCCACTCCCCCTCCTTTCCCCCTCCATCCAAACATGCCATAAGAGAGAGAATCCCTTGTAGTCTTCATACCTTCACCGTCTTCCAGTTGTCTTACTCATTGAGAGGAGATCCAAACCAAACACTTACAATTCCTTTGTGATGATGGATTGGTGCTGGAAGTCATAAAAGCTATCCCAAACCATTAAGTGGTCTTGAAGTATCCAAGAGATCGGTTGCTAGCAAGACTTATATACTTGTACATCTACATAGAACTAGATGTTTTATAAGCATATTGTATCGCAACTATCTTCATTAGTGGATTCATTTTCTTGGCTAGTGACTCAGATAGTTTTTGTTTGTTGCCAATTTTTCTCTTCATAACTACATCTTGTGTTTGGGTGTGTGAGTTGGGATTTGTAATGATTTTGTGTTATCCATGCAATTTTGTAATTGGCTAATCAATTGATTTAAACCTAATTTGCTAAATGTGTTAAAAAATTAATAGATAGCTGATTCTACGGTTCTAAACCAGTAAAATTTGATTGTGAAATTTTCAAGTCATAAAACATTTAGTTCTAAAAAAATGGACGAAAACATGTTTGTAAAAACTTCAATTGATAAATTTTAGCTAATGTTCTAGTGAGCAATGAAGGGATACATGAGACAAGGCAGTGCCGCTAATGTTGATAGAGGAGGAAGCCCCTCTGAAATCATGTTGTGCCTTTTCTTTCATGAGACTCGTGTGATCTCCGTTTAACCTTTTTTTTTAATACTTTGTTTATAAAAAACCAAAAAAAACAAAAAACAAAAACAAAAGGGTAGAGCTAGAAGTTTTGAAATGATTTTTTTTTTTTTTTTTTTGAAAAACAAGTCTTAATATGATTGAATGGGGTACCCCATGATCTGGGTCTAAGTCTAAGGACAAAAATCGAAGGCACTAAAGTATAATAATGATTTATTTTAAATCTTCTTTTTTGGGGTTGTTTGGTTTTTGTCTTTTTCTTTTTCTTTTTTGTTTTTCGGTTAAAAGGGAATTCTTTTTTATACATTAATAATTCGATAATTCAACTATTGAAAAATAAATATAGTTTATTGTAGCGATATCCTGCAAATTCCAAACAAAACAAAACAAAACACATTAAAAAAAAAAAAAAAATTGCAGACAGTAATAGTATTCGGTGAGTTGCGGTTCATGCCGCAGTCTTGCTTTATTGGCCAAAAAAGGTTTGCGCACGTGTTTGGTTCACGGTAAGTCCACCCACTGCCGACTCAAAGAATTTGCTGCAATCCTCCAGAGTACAGTTGTGGTTAGATATTAGAATTAAAATCATATAAAGTGGAATCCGACTCTTTGCCACGCCATGTCACTCAAGACCACATCAAATTGCCCACAATTCAACTTACTTACTTCTTTATCCAAATATATATATATATCAATTTTTTATTTTTATTTTTAGAGTTCCAACCTATTGTTTCTTCTCGTAATGATAACTTTTTATCATTAGACCAAGACATCAATCAATTTTTAATGTAGATATAGATTGAACTCCAGATCTTTTATTCAACTATAAAAAACTTTACCAATTGAAGTAATTAGAACCCACAAAAAAAATTAACTAAGTTACTTGAGTTACTTTTAATTTCAGTTATTTAAAAGTGTGTATAAAATTGTGTAAAATAGTACGTGTGCTATAAAATATAAATAGTTAAATACAACTAAAAAAACTTAAATTTTTTTTTTTCATCTACCCTTCATTTCCCGAAGGAAGTCCTCTGCCCCCCAGAAAGGTAGGTTTCCCTTAAAACACTTTCATCTAATGTAGATCTCGAAGAGGAGAGTATGATGTGAAGAACCAGGGAAAGCAAGAAAGAAATTAATATTCATTGGCAAGATTTTTATTTATTAGTTGATATTTTTCTATTCTTTCTTGAAGATGAGATGAGAGCATTACGAGCTAGCTAGTTTGTCCATATAGCAAAGACAAAGACCAATTTTTAGGTCCGGGTAGGTTCCTGTGATGTCAATTTCTGGTGAAGTCATCTAAGGACTGGTTCTTTGGAAAATATTTGGTTGCAAAGGGACATTTAACTCGCTAATTATTTTAGGATCACAATTAATTTTACATTTAATTTCACAATTATCTTATATCTGTGACTGATTGTGACTGACTTTTTATCACTTTCACATAAATTTTTTTTTTTTTTTTATCACTTACAGTCAGTCACATCTAATACTTATGAAAATGAATATAAAATTAGTTGCTCGAATTTTTCTTAATTTAATCCAAACATGTAGGGCCCAAAAACAGTCTCTTCAAGACATGTATTGGTGTTTCAGATCTCCACATCTAAGGCATGATTGTAGTTTGGATGAGGAGTAATAAAAAATGAGATTAAAAATTGAATGGAAACGAATTTTCTCCCATTTTATACACGTGGTTGGTTTCCATAGGTTTCTTATCACGATCTTTAGTGCCTCGGAGTTAAAATGGTTTTAAAATTATTACTTCACCATTAAACAAATGTTTCCCTTTCTTTCTCACGTCTTCTACCAACTCTTCTTCTATCACAATTCCATGCTTTTCCTCCACCAAATAAAATATTTTCCACGTCAATTCCAAGTCCTCATCCATTCTTTCCCTCAAGACCAGCTAGGCCTAAAAAAATCCCACCCTTACGTGGGATCACAATTTATACAATGACATTACGTAACTTTTACAGAACTAAATACCTGCAAGAAACCTGAGGTTTGAAGAAAGACCAACAGTGTGTTTTGGAAGTTTGGAGATAAAAATGATTATGCCTTCCCTTTGTTTAAATGTTTTAAAATTTAAGTAGGAGGAAGCGAAATATATTACCCACTTATGTTTGAATGCTTTAAATATTAAATCGGGAAAAAGAGGGGAGGGAAATGATCATATTAAAGAAATAGATATAAATTGACATAATAATAAAAAATTGATAGTATTTTTTTTAAAATATAAGTGGAACCCGTCCTCTCCTCCCACCAAATCTCTTACCCGTCCAAATCCCTTCAAACCCTTCCCTTTCCCCTTTAAAAAACATCTAAGCTAGGGAACAATCAATTTTCATCCTTAAGAAAGATTAACTTCATTCAATTATAGGGAACAAAAATAGGTTAAATAAAACCTAAAATAATATTAGTAGAAGTAAGAAAAAATGACGTTAGTTAAAGAGGTGATAAAGAGTATATTTTAGGATAGCATAAAATGACGAATAAGAACATATGTGACAAATCTTGATTAATATATTAATGATCTATGGATAATCTCGAAGTTTTGGGAGGCAGTGTTGTTATATATATTTATTTGGCCACCACATGTGTCTAATTCGCAACAACCTATTTTATCTATAGATTACAATAATAATCTATTTCATCAGAAAAAAGTTCCTAACATAAACATAATTAGGGTTTGTTGTAGTATAGTCCATTATAACCAACAAAAATATAAAACAAAATATTCTTCACTCTCTTAACTTGAATTGTATGGACACTGCTATTGGACTTTGGCTTATATTAAAAGAGTAGGGTTAGATAGGATTTAAGTGCATCTTAAATTTATATTAGCAAGCCTAGAATAAAATAAAAAATAATAATATGAGCAACTTTAATCACAGAAAGGGGGTATTATCATGCACCTTTTTGCTCTTACTTTGCCTATTCATCTATTTATTTGTTCCGGCCATGGATATATCTTTTGTAAGTTTCTATTCACAACTGCACAAATTGATGTCTCAAATTCTTCCTCAATGGCTCAATGTCAACTCTCATGCAGTTGCCATGGATATATTTGATGCATTAAAATCATGATCAACTACCATGCTTTTATATATATATATATATATATATATATATATATATATATATATATCTCTCTCTCTCTCTCTCTCTCTCTCACGTTGTCATGGGATTTTTTTTAAAATATATATATATATATATTTATGCCATGCCTCGTCTCACGCTTAAAATGCGTATGTGATATATAACATAACTTAAAATGATAAACTACAAAAGTGATGATTTATCCAACAAATTAATTGAAAGAAAAATACACACATTTATTTTTATTAAAAAAACACAACATTTATTGAACAAAGTAAGAAATAGTCTAATCAAATATATATTGCATTTAGTAGTAGAGAGCTTTTCACCCCTTAAAACAAGTTGCAGTAAGAGAATTCAAACCTAAGTTTTTCGTATAGGAATTGAGTTCCATATAGTTCAATTAGCAAATCTTTTTGTCATCAAATAATAAATGTGTGCTTAAATCTCGCCTGCACCAAAACTAATTGGTGTTTCGACTTGATAATGGTACATTCACCAAGTATAAGACCAAGGGTACATGGGTCTTTCAACAAGTCAAACATTTATAACACATCTCAACCTTACACGTACACATGCAGGGATTAGAGGAATGTCACGGCTAAGTGAGAAGACCTGGATTCCAGGGCACACAAATAGTATGTACTAGAGGCACATTAGGTACAGTTGCACATTCATTAGGAAAAGGGAGACTCCCTATGACGTACTGTGCCACACCCCAAGCACTACCCTAGAGTGGTACCAGTCCATTATTAAAATGGTGCTACACTGGGTACCTCATTAGTCGTTAGTCAGTAGTTTGCTTGAGTAGCATAGTATACACATGTTTCACCTAATCACCTTTAATGGCTCATGGGAAGGACAGCCCACGATCATGTCTCCCCATGACTGTGGCTAGCACTGTCCTCCCTCTTTTATTCCTCTCCTTCAGCTCTCTTTCTCTTTCTTCCTGCCAGCAACAAATATTGTATGATTGCAAGCTGTTCTTTAATTTGGACTATGCAAGCGGTTAGAGCATTAGCATCAGGAAATGCTACTCTATTTTATTTTACCATCTCAAAAAACTATTTTATTAATTATATCATCTCATTTTACAATACTTCCAGCATCCAAAATTTTTATTTTCCTATTCTACTCATTAAAATAATATATCTACACAATAAAATAATATTTCCTCCAATCACCATCATTTATTCTTTTTTTCTTCCAATCACTATTACAATAAAATATTAGTTTTTTTTTTAGAATTGTGCTACAGTGCAATTCTAAAGATAGTCTTTAGAATTGCACTGTAGCACTATTGCAAAAAAATTTACAATACCTAGCAATAGCATTTCCTGATGCAATACATTTTGGGGCAATTGAAATGCCAAATATCCCTTACATTTGGCATTAGCATTCCCCAATGCTAATGCTATAATAGAGTGCTGCCATTTTGTCCTTGTACACCAGGTGCTTTCTTGTATTATAAAAGAAATGACGTTGGTCATATACTAGGTAAGAAGGAATGTGAGGAAAAAGATAGAAAGATATATGGCGCAAGAGAAACAAAAAGCTCTATTCCATTGCAAACATTTCTAAGAAATATGAATCTGACAGTTGTAAGGGTATTTAGTCCATATATATTCCATGCCGTGGTTTTCACGTACTCTCTCAGTCTATTTTCCTTAAGTAATTTGCATCCATTCTCCTTTTTTTTTTTTTTTTCTTTGCAGTAGAAAAATATCATTTTTAGCTTTAACAAATGTTATTTCAAATGTACTAAGGTTTGGATTTAGAGATATACACTTTTATAACCTTTAAAAATCTAATTTGCAAGTACAGTAATAAAGAGTAATCAACATGGAGGAGAAGTTATATATTAATCCTATAATATATCTATCAAAAAAATTTGTATAGGAAGACCAGAAAAATAGCCATATGAGTCTTGGCCATTATTAATCCATATTTGTTAAAACTACACCAACCATAATTGGGATATAATAAAAAAAATTTCCTAAAATCTGGGAGGAAAAAGAAATGGAAGAAAAAAGTTTTCATTTACTTTATTATCAAAAAATGTTCCTAATAGCAGTTCCTAAAGAAAAATAAAAGGAATTATCTAATCATGACATTTCAGTTTTTAATTGTTTGGTTTCCCATGAACCAAAAATAGAAAATAGCGGCAAAAAATATTATTGTTATCTTCTTAATGAATAGATTGATTTCAAGATAAATGTTTTAAAGTGAATTACAAAATTCTGTTGGTGCTCCTCTGCTTTGCGACCTCATGTTAACTGAGCAGTCCTCTAAAAATCAGTTAGTACAACCAATCGATTTAAAGGGAAAAATTTATATGTATCATAAAGATTTGAAATTCATAGATAGACCCACTCCAAGATAATTGTTATGTACCTTTGAGTCAAGACATTAATGATTTTCGTTTTAGTATAGGTATGATTCAAAACTCGAGCCTCTTGTATGATGATAAGAGAATTGAACTAATTGCAAACCCAAAAACATGGCCTCCACACCAATCAATACAAGTTCTCTAAAAGATAAAATCAATATAAAAATAGTTCAAGCTCATAATTAATATGAAAAAGTTAAATCCAAGTTATTTGCTTGAGAGTTGGGTTTAGTTTTAGCTGTTCTTGAAGGTGATCTGGAGTTGGTGATCAATTCTCTTAAGAATGAATCTTTCTCTTTAGCTTCTTTTGGTCATTTGATACAAGATGCAAATTTTTTATGGAGTTTTTATATAGTATTTGATTTTCTCATGTTCATCGTGAGGGAAACTCTGTAGCTCACAACCTTGTTAGAAATGTCATGTCACAAAGTTTTCTAGTGTGAATAGAAGATGTCACACCACACAACGTTGTTGTAATTTAAGCTGATTTGGCTATTATTACTTAATAAAATTTACAGCTTCTTGTGGGTTTCAGTTAGCTTAACTGGTAAAATCTCTTATTGTTGAATAAGAGATCTAAGATTTAATCCTCGCTTATACCAAAAACCGATGGATTTAAATTCTAGATGTTTCTATTAAAAACACTAAAAAATATAATTGAGCTACAAAACATATAGAAAATAAGAACTAAAACTAGTTCAATAGTTCTAGAGTAAAGAATCAGAAAGCATGAGAGTCGCTACCATCAGACTTTAATCTATGTTTTCATGAGCATTCCTCCTTTTTCACGCTCCTATATTTCTATCACATGTTCCATCATTGTGTTTTCCCTTCCCATAAATCTCATTCAAATTATATCACATCACATGCACCCGTCATTTTACAATTATAAAGGAAGCGTTTGAGTCAAGCATGTTATTTTTTATAAAAAAAATAAAAAAAATTAAAGTTAAGGTAAAATCATGTATTTTGAGTGCATGTTTATTTTCAAATTAACATTTATTAAAATTCACGCTATTTTATTTTTAATTTTTTATAATTCGATAATTGAGGAAAGGGATTTAAACCTTAGATATTTCCCTTGAAAATACCATAAGATAGAAACCAATTGAGTTACAAGATTCTTAGAAAAATTCAACTCTACTTAATTGCAATTTATTGCATGGATCTTTTTTGGTAAGAATTGGAGTATTGTTTTTTATGAGGTAATACATATTATTTGTCATTTATTGTTTACCATATTTGTCTTCACTACATCTATTTTAGTGCTATTTTGGATCTCTTTATGTGGCTTTATAATAAGTCATTTAAATATAACTGAATCTCTGTTTTCATTTGGCACATTCATCTCTCATTCTTTCTCATTCATAGCAAATAAATAAATAATTTTTTTTTTAAGAATCAAATAAATAAATATTTTAAAAAATTATTCTTTCATAAAAGTGATAAAATACACATGACCAATGATGTAAAAGGATTCTTATGTTTTTTTATTAATAAGAATTTTTTTAATTGTTCGATTGTTAGGGAAGGGAGATTTGAATTTTGAATGTCTTCATTGAAAACACTAAGAAGGATTAGTAGGAAAAAGTATTTTGTATCAAATGATATCACATCATCTGTATCAAAACTCAACAAATGAGAGATATGTGTGTAAAAATAACTACTCACTAACATATGTCTTTTCATTTGTTAGTGGGTATGTTAGTGGGTAAGTTATTTTTTACTAAAGTCTCACATTTATTAGATTTTGATACCGTTGACATGGTATCATTTAATACCAAATACCTTCTCGGATTAGTAGTTGAGCACTGAGTTACAAAACTCTTAGCTTATCAATAAAAAATATCTCCATCATTAAACAGATAAATTCGCTTCCATTATATCATTTAATCAGATAATTACACAACAGTTATATTAATTTAGAAGCTATTGGAGACTGGGATAACAATTAATTGAGTTGTGAAGCCGTGAGTGGTGTTAGATTTAGAAGCTATTGGACTAAAAATTTATTGAGTATTCAAAGTAGTTAACTTAAAGTCAAATTACATATTTAATGATTCATGTGACTTTTTATTTGTTTTGGGCAATATGAATTACATAATATTAAACACAAGCAGTTATAACTACTTCAGCATTTAATGAGTTATGTAACTTGTTTAGGTAATATAAGCTGAGCTGATGTTTTTATCCATCGTCACATAACTGTTGGAGGAAAACTTTGTCCAAAAAAAATTTGTTGATTAGAATTATTCCATTTGTTAATAATTCCTCGAGTAATTCTAGAATTACACCCTTTATCACACCATTTTTCACGACTATTTTATGCAGCAGACTGTGATTAATTATGTGTCACTTTTACTTGGACCTACAACTTTTCTCTACCATTTACAGTCTATGACATTAAAGTTGTGAACCTATCATTATCATTACTTTTTTATTTACCAATAACCACTTATTAAGTTAGCAATTTATATATTAAAAAATTCATAAAATAGTTTTTAGATTTAGCATTTTTCTTTTCTACTTTCCCCTGACTAGTTTGAAAGAAAATTGTCAATTGGAGTTATCGTATTTGTTTATAGAGCTGCTTAGAATATCCAAAGTTAAAGGTGGAGATAGATGCCATACCAAGGCGGGCATTGATCATGGCCAAAAGAGAAGGAGGTTTCCCCTCAATCACAAGCTCTATGATAGATATAAGATAGGATTAAGTTTAGTGTCACAAACTTTTCCATAACTTTACCACAATTTTGCTACGTATCAGACTCGTAAATGGTGAAAATAAAATAGTGGATCCATATGGGTTCATGATTTCACCATTCGCGAATTGTCACGTAATAAAGTTGTGGAAAAATTTATGGTACTAAACTTACTCATAAGATATGTATGAATTTTATTATTTAAATAATAAATAATAATATATAATTCATCAACCTTGCTTTTTACCGAACGACCCAAACCAACAACTGCCAAACAAGAAAGAAAAGCCGTTGAAAGTTGAAAAAAATAAAAAAAGCAAATGAATAATAAAAAGCAAACCAACAAACAACAACAAAAATAAATAAAAAAACAAAAATAAAAAGAGACCACACTTCCTTTCTTCCCCTACCGCTACCGTCCTACTCCTACTCCTATTCCTACCCCCCAATCCCACACCTCTCCTTTCTCTCTCTCTCTCTCTCTTTATATCTCTTCTCTCTCTCTCTTTCTTCTTTCAATTCTGCATAATACATACAGAGTAGTATATAGTCTCTCTCTCTTTCTTTCTTTCTTTCAATTCTGCATAATACATACAGAGTTAGTATATAGTGATGGAGTCCGCTGCAGACAATCATAGCACCGACTCCAATTCCGAGGCCGACAACAACATGACCCGACCCATATCCTCCTCCTCCTCCGCCGTCCAGCGAGCCCTTCTCCTGATCCAATCGGACGACTCCGATTCCAAGCTCCAAGCAGCCCGAGAGATCCGACGGCTCACCAAAACCTCCCAGCGCTGTCGCCGCCAGCTTTCCGAAGCCGTGAAGCCACTCGTCTCCATGCTCCGAGTCCGTGTCGACTCGCCCGAGTCACAGCCCCAGCACGAAGCTGCCCTCCTCGCCCTCCTTAACCTCGCCGTCAAAGACGAAAAGTAAGTTGAAATTATTGTTCTTTGCTTCAGATTTCATTCTAGGATATTGCGTAAAACTTTGTTATACCTTTTTGTGTTTTTTACTTTTTTATTAATATTTAGTTATTTATTTGGAGAAATATAATAATAAGAAGAAATAAAAATAAAAATATCCAACCATAGCCATATATACTTTTTCCTCGGATTCATCAATTTGGTTGAAAAAGTTGTTGTAGTGGTTTGGTACGGTGTTCCAAGATTCTGTTGTTTATTCTTTCTCTCTCTTAAAGTTTTATATTTTTCTCTTTAATCTTATTGGTCGGTGAGAATATGGGCACGAAAAGATATACCAACAATGAAGGAAAAACAAATATGCTACATATTTTTATTTTTTTTCCTTTATTCTTCAATATTTTAAAAAAAAAAAACTTCAATATTAAATATTTGAATGTGAAATAAAAATAAATAATGATTGACCTTTTTTTCCTTATAAATATGTTATTAGACACGTGATTTTTATTTTTATTTTTTAAAGTTGTTATATTTATTGTAGCATAAAATGATTCTATCTATGTTAATTTCAATCTACTTTTTTTTTTTTTTTTGGGTTTGGAAGGAATTGGATGCTTAATAATATAATTAAATAAAAAATTTTATGTGGTTGAAACTGGAAAGCGTGATCGGATTCCATGGTGGGTGGTAGTTCTTTGGTTCACATGTTACTCTTCCTTTTGCTTTCTTTTTATATCTTGTCTTTCAAGTTATTGTTGTTGTATTATCATGTGTTGTGGGTTCGCTTCTGTTTGCTGATGTAGAAAGTAGAAACAAATCATATACCTTATGTGAATTTGAAGGGTTCTACCCTTCTTTCCTTTTTTTTCACTTTTAATTTTACCCTTTTGCGTGTTTGTGCGTTTTACCTTTTTTATTTTTTTCAAAGTTGTAGTATTTACTTTTTTTTTTTCTATCTTTCTTTCTTTTTCTTTTTCTTTTTTGTCTTTTTTTGGTTTATCCTTCCTCCCTAATTATCATTTCCGGGATAACTTTTTCGATTGATTTAAATAAAAGTAATGTTAGTCCAATTACAACCGATCATGTTAACAATTATGAAAAATATTGTGTTCTTAATATGATTTTATACCAACAAAAAAAAGTGTGTAATACATACTAAGTAATTAAGGAGAACTATTATGCAGTTCATATGAGATAAGATGATAGAATCAAAGCATCCTAATATTTGAAATTATAAAGTATGCATTTTCTTTATAGTTAGTTGACAATTTTAAGTTATGTTCAAGTATTTGTTATGTCGTCAGGCTTGTGCATACTTATCCGAGGAAGTATATTTAAGAATGAAAATCCTCTATCCCACTCTGAGTATTCTACTTTATGCCCCATCAACTACAGAATGTCATTGGATTTTTTTCCATCTTAAATTTCGGTTACTTTATAAGGAAACATGCGATTGTTGTCCATTTGTATAGATTCTAGTTGAATTCCAGTTTTTGCATTAATTGTTTCCTTTTTAGTTTCGATCTGCTCTCTCTTGCTTTTAAGGTGGATTGCATTCAATCTCATATTGGACATCAAGAATTGCATAATGGACAACAATCACATGTTTCCTTGTTAACTTGACTGTTTGGATGATATAAATGATATAATACCTTTCACTCTTCTAGCAATTTTGTAGACAAAATTAATTTAGACAGTGTTCAAAGGAAGTTTAATACTTGTTTTTTACATTGCAGGAATAAGATCAGCATTGTGGAAGCTGGTGCCTTAGAACCCATAATTAGTTTCCTCAAGTCACAAGATTTAAACCTACAGGAGTATGCCACTGCTTCTCTGCTTACTCTATCTGCTTCAACCGTCAACAAGCCAATTATAACTGCTTCTGGTGCCATTCCTCTCCTTGTGCAAGTCCTTAAACATGGAAGCCCACAAGCCAGGGCTGATGCAGTAATGGCCCTTTCCAATCTCTCAACACATCCAAATAATCTTCATATCATTCTTGAAACCATACCAATCCCATCAATAGTTAATTTGCTTAAAAACTGTAAAAAATCTTCAAAAACTGCTGAAAAATGCAGTGCTCTCATAGAGTCTTTAGTGGGTTTCGATGAAGGCAGAATTGCTTTGACATCAGAAGAAGGTGGAGTGCTTGCAGTGGTTGAGGTGCTTGAAAATGGCTCTCTCCAAAGTCGAGAGCATGCAGTGGGAGCATTGCTGACAATGTGTCAGAGTGATCGATGTAAATATAGGGAACCAATTCTTAGAGAAGGGGTAATTCCTGGACTTCTTGAGCTCACTGTTCAAGGAACACCCAAGTCTCAATCTAAAGCACAAATGCTCTTGCAGCTGCTGAGAGAGTCTCCATATCCAAGATCCGAGCTTCAACCTGACACACTGGAGAACATAGTGTGTAACATTATATCTCAAATTGATGGAGAGGATCAATCCGGAAAAGCAAAGAAGATGCTAGCAGAGATGGTGCAAGTTAGCATGGAACAGAGCTTGAGACATTTACAACAAAGGGCTTTGGTATGCACACCAACTGAGAAGCTGCCTATTGCTAGTTGTACTTCTGAAGTTTCTTCAAAATGATCGATTTGGTTTACACCTTTGTCTTTTCCACATGGGGTTTGTAAAATGTAATTTTCCATAGCATTAAAAAAGAAAAAAAAAAGAGTATAGTAAGGAATGCCAGTCCAGGCCGTCTATGGTGGTATCGGGTGACTGGTAAATGTCAATAAACTTAAAAGGTTGTTTGAAGTTAAAAGCATAATTTTGTAGTTGGTTTGTAAAGGAACTTGCTGTATTAATAGTGTTATGCAAATAGTACAGTTCTTATTTCTCCATTTGTTTATGTACCATAATTTTTCCTTGTATGATAAGGGTGACCTATGCAGAGTTGCAGAAATCATAGCTGAAGTTTCTAAAATCCATTGATATTTTTGAATTGAAACGCCATTCAAAGAAGGGTTTTATTAACGTATGCTCTTAGGGTATATTTTGAAAAAAAATTTATGGAAAATTGAAAAGACCGTTAAAAAAGTTAGTAACTTTTTCAATTTTTCATGAAAAGTTTCTTAAAATGGTTGATTAATGTATGTCATTAACTGGACCCAAGAAGAAAGCCCATATGAAATTATACAGATTGTAAATCACCAGAAGAAATCAGTTTTTTAAGTCTTTGGAAATTAATATTCAGCTATGACACCATCTGATAGTTGTTTGTAAATCATTTGATCACTCTCATGTGATAAATGACACAGATACAGTAATTCCTGAGGCTGCTTCTGGTTCAAGATTGATGGGCCTCGGGTCAGCATCTGTTTGTTGTTTGTTGAATTGATCTTTGCTTTGATCAGTGTCAAAATTTCAGTCATCGTTGGCTTGAATCCTCAATTTTTGTTTTCACTGTAATTGAAGTTTGTGGAATCTTTGAAGTAAGATTGATTCCTGAACTGATAAAAATAAAAGTTAGGTAGCCTGACCAAACTAGACTTGTCAGAGGTAGGAAATTCAGTTCTTAAAGGCTGCATTCACTTGTCATAGCAGTTTAACGGTTTGTTACTTTTCTTGTTTACAAAACCTAAGGTAGGACTTGACCCACGTCACTCATCTACTTTGCTGTTTCACAGATTTTTATTTATTAGACTAGACTTTTTGTGGTTCCAGCTTTCACTTTTATTGATTGACACTGTTTCGTTTTAATTGCATTCCATGTTGATTTTGTACCTTATGTTAATTGCATATATAAGTTTAATTACGATTTTGGTCCCTAATTTTGCCTCATGTTTTAAAATGGTTTATAATGTTTTAAAAGTGTCTGACATTTTGATAATACGTTAAAATAGTCCATGTCATTAAATAGTGGATGAAAAAAAATCTATTCTAAATTACAAATTCTATCTTTTAACTTTGACCAAAATTCAATTTAGTCCTATAACTTTAAATTCGTTTAATTGATTATTTGAGCTTCAAGTTTATTCAATTAAAACATTTTTGTTAAATTTTGTTAGATGTTGCTGTTTTAAAAAATGCAGGAAAAACATTTTAAAAAAACATAGATTTTTTTTAAGCTCTTCTTTTTGAATTTTCTTCACCTTTTCCAAACTACTACTATCCTATACAGAAAGTGCTTCATCACAAATTGCTTATTATGGGTATGTTTGGATATCGTTTATTGCTGAAAACTGAAAACTTATTGTTGAAAACACTGTAGTAAAATAATTTTTAAATGTGTGAATAGTGCCATGGGACCTAGTTTTAAAGCAAAATTTGCTGAATTTCGTACTTGCGGGTCCCGTGAACAGTGCACGGGACCCAGCCAAAAAAATGCAGACGCGCAAAATGCCACTCCTGAAGCTATCCAAACTCACACTATATAAGTTGAATTATTTGCTTATTTTGTGTATTGCTTTTGTAAATGGGTCCAAACACTTATAACATGTTTTTTAAAGTACTATCTAATTTTAATAACTTGACTTATATAAAACCATTTCATTTTTCCTGTCAAAATAACTCAGCTTATTAGTATGAATAATTTATTCTTTGTTTCCTTTTCAGCCTCATTTTGTACTTGGATTGATTTCTCGGATTAGTAAGGTAAAAATTATCCACTTAATTTAATTTTCTAAATGATGAATTCTAAATTTGTAATGTTATATGGACATAAAAGTGAACTATGGTTATCTAGTGAAAGCCTTTAAGGCAATGGATCGATTTGGTTGGTATTATTAAATTTTTAACTAGATAATGAACCCTGCAATTCTGCTGAAACCTATTATCTAACTGAGATCTTTAGTTTCATTCACTGCTCTATCCACAGGAACAGAGTTGGAGTCTATTTGTTTCATTGTCCATATATGATATGACAAACCGTAGCTCATCAAATATGTTGTTCACTAGCATGTTTGTCTGCAATATTCATATGACTTGAAGTTTAGGGGAAGCACCAACATCTTTGGGTTCCAACATTAAAGTTAAGAGTTGTCAAAATATGACTTGATTATTGATATTCAATTACACCACTGCCTGAGGACAATAGCAAAAAACACTTTTGGGGGTAGTATCATATAATGCCTACATTTTGGAGATACTGATGCTATGTTTGTTGGGATTATGGCCTCATTTGATTCTCTGGTCTGACAGATTTTGATTATGTTTTTATTTTATAGATTTGACTGTTTTTTACTTGTTTCTTCCCCCTCCCCCCTACACCAGGGACATGCAGATAGTGCACTGGAGCAGAAGTACGACAACAATAGATCAGAGGGAGAGATAATCAAGTTATCTTTGTATTTATAAAATTCTATTAAAAGAAAAGACAATGTAGTCCAAGGATGTTAAATACTTTTAATCAGTTATTCAAAATATTGCTAGCTTTAGCTCTTTCATATCTTGTTATTTAATTGAGGTTGTTCAACAATTAAAACATTGAACAACATTTTAAAGTCTCATGTGTTCAGTTTCGATTTTAGCTTTGATTGTATCATATTTAAAGACATGGCCTGTGTGATCTCTTTGGAAAATTTGCAACTTTATGCAATTTAACATTGAAATAATGGGATTCAAATAATCACTCATAGATCAAGTCTTCCATATAAAAATAGTATAAAAAAAATGTTCCATATTACCACACATCGCATTACGTTTTCTAGGTTCCATATCACCACACACCCAACTTATTGATATTGCCTAATGTGACGATGGAGCCATCAAATGTAAGAAAAAAATAAATAAATAAACCACTGAATGTGACAAAAATACAATTATATTTGATGCTGGTACTGCTTAATGTGATGATCAAACCATCAAATGTGAGAGAAAAATAAGGAAACCACTGAATGTGACAAATGTACAGTCACGTATGATATTTGTACTAATATGAAGATAGAACCGTCAAATGTGAGTAAAAAAATTAGGGAAACCACCAAATGTGACAAAAATACAGTCATATGTGATGTTGGTATTACTTAATATAACGTTTGAATCGTCAAATATGAATAAAAAATAAGGGAACTGCTAAATGTGCTAATGCAACGATAGAACCATCAAATGTGAGAAAAAATAAGGGAACCACCAAATGTGACAAAGTATAGTCACATGTGATATTGGTACTATCTAATGCAACGATGAAACCGTCAAATGTGATATTTTGGTAACTTGGTATAGCAAGTAGAATTACCCCCCCCCCCCCCCCCCAAATGAAAACAACCTGGTCTTATCTTCAAAACCCCATTAAACCACTTTAGTCTTCAACCTAAGTAGGAAAAACTTTCACTGCTCTAAGGGTCCGCTTAGCTGGGAGGATGAAAAGGTGGGATGATAGAAAATAGGGAGGGGATGGAAAAGTGGAGAGATAGAAGAGATTTTAGTTTTACCATATGGTGTTTGGTTAGGAGAGTGGAAAAGTGGAGGGGTGAAAAACTTTTGTTGAGGTACAATTTTTTACCCATGCCACATCCCCTAATCCTATTTGATCTTATTTATCTAGTCACCAAAAATACCTAAATGTCATTCACAAAATATTTTAGATCTCTATAATTATTTCCCATCTTATTACCTAAATTGGGTCACAATATAAACCATCACAAAAAAATGCCCAAAATCTCATATCTTATCCAATTTTATATTACTATTTGACAAAGTCCAAAACCGGCCCTATGAGCCTAATAAATACATTCTATTTTATTCAAACCCATTCTCAAAGAACCATGACAATATCTATCCATTGATGACTATTTTTTCACCCTACATGGAACTATTTTATTAGTGTGAACACAAGGGGGGGTCGAAATGGAGTCGCCATCTAGTTTTTACAATGGTCTAGGAACCATACATATAGTGTCCTTTCAAGGAATGACATTTTGATCTTACTACCAGAGATATGGGTTCGGAGTTAAGGTACGGTCTTGGGAAGATGTTAGGCACCCAAAACTATCCAACCCTAAGGTTGGTTTCCTATCATTGTGTCTTATGTCTTAACCCTATTAAAGGCATACTCAACATTGTTATCTAACGCGCACGCGTGCGCACACACACACACTAATCATGCATCTATCAATCAACATGGCATCAAACATCCATAACCATACATCTATCATGCTCACAAACAAAGCCCACCACACATCTAATCATGCATATCACTTCATCAAAGACCCTAACATTCATCTAGCATACATCTCAACCAACCTAGCATTCATCTAATCAAGGCATCAAAGCATATCAAGCTAGGCAGCAACAAAACAAGGCAGTAATATGTATAATTGAACCAAGGCAGGAACATGTGAGCATTAAAGATCAAAAGGAGAAACAAAGCAAAACAAAGCATGTCATCATCCAAGGCATCAAGATCACCAACATAAACATG
Source organism: Notholithocarpus densiflorus (assembly GCA_030021035.2). Classification (NCBI taxonomy): domain Eukaryota; kingdom Viridiplantae; phylum Streptophyta; class Magnoliopsida; order Fagales; family Fagaceae; genus Notholithocarpus; species Notholithocarpus densiflorus. The sequence continues at coordinate 196,965 of JARYZH020000113.1, read as the reverse complement.
AAACCTAAGTAAGATCATATCACAATGCGTGAGCATTCCCAATGCATGACTTACCTTTACTTACATTGCAGTAATTCAGCACCTATGGCATTATGCATGAGCATGTGAATGCATGATCATGGCATTGAAACAAAGAAAACACTAAATAAACCCTAATTCTAACATATGGGAGTGAACAAGCAATTAAACATGTGAAACATAGGCATTAAGAGCATAAAAACATGAAAAAGGAAGTTAAAAAAACAAACATGTGAAAGCAAAAAAAAAACAAAACAAAACAAAAATTAGGGTTTCTGGGCAGTGGCTTGTGCACACAAGAACAAGCCTGCGTAGGCAGGCAAGATTATGTGTACGCAGGTTCTTGCCAAGAAACCCTAAAAACACGAAAACAGGGAGAACCTTAAAACGGAAATTCTAGCAACCTAACATGCATTTTAAACATACAAAAACGTAAACCTAGACTAGAAAAGCATATCAAAACATGTTATAACAAAAAAACAAGACAAACAGAAGAATTAAAAGCAGAAAATAAAAGAAAAGAAAAAGAAAGGTTTAAAACTAATACCTCAAAAAAAAGCTCTTCAAGCTTGATTTTTGACCGTTCCCCTCAGTTAAATCTATTCACAATTCAATAAAAAAAGTGATTAGTAAAGATTAAACTCAAAGACCAAGGCCAGAAAATGCCCTAATCAAAAGAAAACTGACTTGGGGGTGTTTTATAAAAAACTCCATTTTGATTCACTATTTCTAGTGAATCTTAGTGTTTTCCCGTGGGATTTCTGTATGTAAGGCCTTTTATAGTGTGAAAAAATGGGTTTGGAACAATCCCCAGACGATGTGGGATTCGTTCCAAACCTCAACATAAATGCAGAAAACTTGCATTGTTTAGATTTCTGGAAATCGCTATGCGTGCACAAGATCAAGCCTACGTACACATGCAGAAAGCCTCATACGCATGCAAAAAGCCTCGTACGCAAGCTAATTCATGCGTACGCATAGCGAGAGTTTCCTTTGGTCTTTTTTTTCAAAAATTGATTTATTTACTCATTAAAAGTTATATTTTTCATTTGAACACTTCTCAAGTCAATTTAACTTCTAATTGGGCCCTAAACCAACATTGGGTCTTAAAATTCAGCATCATTGGAGAACGGGGGCCCAAGTCGTAAGGGGTACAAAATACGGTATCTACAATTAGCAACCCATGTCACGTCAACATTATCATAGATTTTGAGTAAATCTCCTTTAAAGCCTAAAAGAGCTCATATTATATTCAACTACATGGATCTTCTACTTCATCAATATGTACCACGACATCATCAACATCAATATATGGGTTGGACTCGAGCAATGATTCAAGCCATGTCGGCCATACTATCTCCCTAATACTCATGGAAAATGGCTTCTCCAATGAAAGCCCATATTACACAAAATGACACAAAGCTCATGGTTCAAGCCCATGACAAATCATCTTATTTTGAACTCATGATCCAAGTGCATGAGTCTCATTGGGGAAACATTGGGAGTCGTGATTTGGAGGGCCAAGAAATATATTTAGTAAAGCTCCACAATTTAAAGTCGATAAAAGAAATATGTTGCTTGGCGTGTCTTCTCCAATTCCCTGAACTTTGGTGAGTTAGTGTGTAACATGTGACATGTAGCAAACATCTCATATCATATAGCACTTAAAATGATAAAACTCCTCATTATTCTTTATCTAAAACTTAATGTTCATTATATAATAAAAATTTGAAGATCTAAATTTATTATTCCATATAAAATATATTACTATTTTCAACTAAATTCAGCCCTAAAACATGCCTAAATTTGATTGACTATCTCTATTTTCCAAAATATAAGAAATACATTTAAAATCCTAGCCAGCTGTTATATCTGCCCAAATATTCCCTTCTAGCTGCTTAATTTCAATATTAAATGCTCTCTTTGCTCCCTAAGATTTGTTCATAATATAAAAGACCGTAATTATGTCTCTAAACCTCATTAAATATCAACCAATTAGTTCATTACTTACTGAAATTATGTTGTAATAGAATCATCAACTAAAAAAATAAATTTCCAAAAGTAGAAACTTAGCCAACAAAACACTAGTAGCAGGTTCAGCACTTGACACATGTCCTAAGGTGACATCACCAGCCTTTCTATGCTAAATCCCAGTAGCAAGCTGCCATACCCAAAGAAGCAAAAAATCCCATAAAGAAATCTTACCATTTTAAGCCAAAACTTAAGCCTTCAACTGCCATACATGAAATAGAAAAATCCCATAAAATATATCTTACCATTCTCATCCATAATCCATGAAAGATATGCTAAATATTCTCTCTAGCAACCTGACATCAGCCAACTAACCTTATCTACTTTAGCCCCAAGTAACAGCTTTCTTAAGAAATAGTTGTGTCATGACAACTATGGGCGCAAGCACCCGTGAAGAGTGGTTTCCTCGTGGGAAGTATGCCTCGGCTTAGGGTGGACCGGGCGAGGGTATAAATGGAGTCATCACCTAGATTAGATCTAGGAAGCATATATATAGCGCTCTTGTGAAATAACTGATCTTTACCAGAGCACGTGTCTGGAGTTTAGGTATGGGGATGGGAAGATGTTGCGTACCCAACCTGTAGGTCGGCCTCCACTCATTGTGTTCTAAATCATAGTCCCATCAAAGGGTCTTCTAACATGTTATTCTAAACTCACACACACTCTAATTATGCATCTAAAGCAAACAACATGGCATATCATCCCCAAATCCTGGCATTCATCTATTATGACATTCACTCATATTATCCAAAGGAAGCAAGCAATACATATAACAATCTTCACAAAGTAATACCATCAAGCATCATCATACGCATGTCCAAACAAATAAGACATTATGGCATTCAACTAGCAAACCCATCATAATGAAACGACTTGTATGCATGTTTATGTGATTATGTATGTCTTACCTTACTTACCTCACTACATCACAGCATTTACACATCAATGCATGTTCATGTTGTTTATCCAAGATACAAACCCTAATCATTCATCTATTTAAACAAGGCTAAGCATGTTGTCCTACTAACCTGACCTAAACATGTGAAACTAAACCAATCATAAACAAAACATGTGGAAGAAAACTTGACAAAACAAATAGAACTCAAAAAAACCTGAATCTGGGCTTGTGAGCACAAGCATGTGTTCGCATACACGGGGTATGCATGCGCATCCCATGTGCATGTGTACGCATGCTACAAGTATGCGTATGCATGCATGAAGCATGTGCACACATACACTCCCAGAAATACAAACCCAAAAATTGCAAGCAAACAACAAGTAAAACACACTTCTAACAACTTATCATACTTCTTATATGAACACGAATTAAACCTAAACTAACAACATGTATATCAAAGTATCAAAACATAAGAACAAACAAACAAATAAAATGAAAGAGACAAAGTTTGACCTTTACCTCAAACACTAGAACTCTTTAGAGCTTTGATTTGACCGTTCCCCTTAGTCATTCTAATCAAGGACAAAACCAAGAAGGTTAGTAAGCTTAAAACTCGAATGTCAAGACCAAAATAGGTCCCAACCAAGTAAAATTTAACTTGAGGATGTTTTAGTGTAAAAACTCTCTCTTTGATTCATTATTATCTAGTAAATTCATCCTATATTGGTAAAAGAGTCTTTGAGGCCTTTTATAGTGATCATAGTGGGGTGTAGGGTGGCTCCCAAACGATGTGAGATTTACTCTACACAAATTTATGTCAAAAAAAATTTCCTTACTGGTATTCTGAAACCTTACATGCGCACGCTTCGTGTATGCGTACGAATACTTAAAAGCGTGCGTGCGCGCGCATACGCGTGTATGCATACGCATGCTTAGGGTTTCCCTGCACATTTTTTTTACCAAATCATCCTTCAAGTCAAAGTTTTACAAGATTGGACCCTAAATCAAACTTGGGCTTCCGAGTGACGTTGTCATTAGGGAATGGGGGCTCAGGTAGAAGGGGTACAAAATGAGATGTCTACAACAGCTATGACCAAAAAGCTGTTCTAGCAACCTTAATATTTCAAAATTTCCCTTTTTAGCTAAAAACCAAAACCCACTAAAGAAACTATTATAGTTTCACTAGCCTCTTCGCACACGCATTGCATGTGCTCAAAAACTCTTCTATTTTTTTTTTTTTAAAGGACAAAACTTTCCATTCATCATAAGGTGTTTCTAAATGAAACATCTAGCATTCAAAAGAAGAAGAAGAAGAAGAAGAAAGTTGGTCTATTTATTTTTTTGTGCTAGGTTGCATCACAAATCCATGAGTAACAAAGCATGAATGTCATCAGATAAATATATAAATATCAAATTGGGGTGAAAGAAGAAGAAGAAGAAGAAGAAGAAGAAGAAGAAGAAACTTAGTCTATTTATTTTGTTGTGCTAGGTTGCATCACAAATCCATGAGTAACAAAGCCTGAATGTCATTAGATAAATACATAAATATCACATTGGGGTGAATGAAAATTTTGACATTAAAAAAAAGGCCTATGAAGAAGAAGAAAAAAAAGAAGTTGGTCTATTTATTTTTTTGTGCTAGGTTGCATCACAAATCCATTAGTAACAAAGCATGAATGTCATCAGATAAATACATAAATATCAAATTGGGGTGAATGAAAATTTTGACATTAAAAAAAAGGCCTATAGGCACATGCTACATGTGTGCGATAAGGTTAATCATACATAGTTATAGCTTGGATCACAACAATTTACATCTATTATAACTGAAACTTGACCTATTAAAATACACATTAATACATGAGTTCATACAACACTCTTTTCTCCTCTTGATATTTTTAGTACTCTAAAGACCTTGCTGGCTTCTTCTAAAAATCAAAGTTTACAACCGCTACCGATCTTCTTAATCAATCATTTCAACTTGTAAAGAAATCAAAAAGTAGGTCACTTAGCACTGATCGGTTATAATTTAAAATAATAATTATTCCCGAAACTATTTCAAATTTTCCATATATTTTTCCTGATTCTCAAGAACCAGGAATAGCATAAAATCTGAAAATAAAAAATAAAAAGTGAATATGAAATTATGAGGAAAAAAAATACGGTAAAGCAATGAGGTGAGCAATTGAACAAAAGTGAAATGATAGGATAAAAAATGAAATGTAAAAAGTGGGGGGAAAATGACCATACCTTTATCTTGAATCAAATTTTGCTTGGGATTTTTTTCCTACTTCAAATGAAAGATCCAATATGAAATAAAATTTTATTCTAGAACCCGAAACTATGAAAAAATGGTAAAGGAAGGAGACGAATAATATTCAAAATTGAATGATAGAATGACCAAAAAAATAACCATACCTTAATCCAATGAAAGTGAAGGTATAACTAATTCCATCGTATACGATTCCAAAATTAGAAAAGCTAAGCACATAACCCAAAAAAAAGGTAAAATGTGCTCATTATTTTTTTAAAATAAAAAGTCAAATACTTAAGCACTTTCAAAAAGTAAATATGAAAGAAAATTTGGACTGATAGGAGACATCTAATCAAGTAAGAAACCATTATCAATCAAAATGAAAAATATAGAAAAACCCACCTAGCTTCAAGATCATAGGCACAAAATGAAGGAATTGGATATATAGTGCAATGAAGAGGGAAAAAAATGTGTGCTGGGTTTGGTAGTTTTCTTATTTTAAAAATGATCATATCTTATCAAATTGTGATGATTATAGTTTTAAATATGAAGGCATTTTTTTTAGAGGTGTTACATCTACAACATTTTTACAATATTTTAACAACAAATCATAGGTGGTTAGTTGTTATTGGTTCAAATTTGAACCTAACACTAAGATTACATTTTTGCCCCAACAGTAACAACCGGCCACTTAAAATTTGTTGTAAAAATGTTGTAGACATATCATTTCTCTTTTTTTCTATGGAAAAAAAGTGAAGGTTTTTGAAAGAATGTGTTTTTTTTAAGTAATGTTTTAAACGTGATTTTAACATTTGAATTTGGCAAGAGAAAAAAAAGGGTGGAGGGATGGAGATTAGTTACAATTGTTAAATAGATGAGAAATTGAATTAAAACTTAAATAGATGAGAAGTTCCAAACGGTTTTAATTTTTGAAGTAGATATACCCAAAATTTTAGTTGTGATAAACTTAATGACATTTGAATTTGTGTAGTGGGAGAGTTAAAAGTTTATCTAAACTCAAGGATTTTGAAAATTGGTAATATGACTTATTTGCTCCCTAATAATTACAATTAGTTAACCTTTTACCTCTTACATGTGTAAGGGTAATTTGAGATGGTAAAAAGTCCAGATAAGTAGTAACTGGAAATTATTTTTTGAACATGTATTTTTTTTTTTTAGAGAGTTTCAACCTATAACGTTCGCTCCTAATATTAGTTTTTTATCATCGGACCAAGACACCAATCAGTTTTTGGTGTAGACGGGGATTAAACCTCAGATCTCTAATTCAACCATCAGAGACTTTACCAGTTGAATTAACTAGAACCTACTTGAACGTGTATTTGAAAGTGGCATAGTGGGCCTTAGCAATAATAATAAAAGTGATATAGAGAAAAGATTAGGATAATGATAAGTATTTATTTTTTTAAAAGTATCAGTAATTTGAATTCAAATAGAATATGTTTTTTCTCAAAAATAAAAAATAGAACATGTTTATTCCCCTAAAAATATAGAAAATGTTTGTTTTAATATAAAAAATAAAAAATAAAACATATAAAAAAGGAAAGTAAGAGGTGTTTTTTTTTTTTTTTTTTTTTACAAGATAGAATTTCTACTCTAGCCTAATCTAAGTGTATATGTGTGTGAAGCTCTCTCCTGGAGACTTAAATCTCGGCCCTTGCCCCCCACACCCCACAAGCATTTAACTGGGAGTGTTTTGTTTGGATGAAAAAAAGCTAAATAATAGGGAAAAAAAAAGGTCAACGTAAAGGGGAAAATGAATATATAAAAAATGGCTGAAATTCAGGGGAAAAAATGAATGTAAAAGAAATTTTAGGAATAAAAAAAATTGATTGTGAACGGAAAAAAAGTACTAAATTTTAATACTTCTTTTTTTGAACGTGTATTTTAAATTTGGTGTTTGACATTGTTATCCTTATTTCTAAATGAAGTCATTGTTTATTGATGAGGATATTTTTTTAATCACACAAAAGTCCAGTTCAAGAAAATGAATTGGTGTGACGTTATTGACCCTATTCCTAAAACATTTGTAAGAGAAATTATTGGTTACTAGATAAAGGTATTTTTTTACTTTAAAAAAGTCTAGATTGATTTGGGGAATCCTCTTATTGATAGTATAGATACTTAACTCTATAGAAAGATGACCAAGCCACAGCTCTTCCAACACACACTACACCATTAGAGCATTCACAGCAGTGAAGGCAAAATTTTAGCTATTTAGCTACACAAAAGGTCACTTTATCTATTTTACCTACACACATGCTGCAGCAGTGGATCTATTTTAGCTTTCAATACAATAAAATAATATACACATCACAATAAAATAATATACCCACTACAATAAAATAATATATCCCACTACCAAAAAAACATCCACAGCACCATCCACAACCACCTCTACCATCAGCCACACCCACAACCACCACCACCACCACCACCACCACCGGCCACCAGTCCAAAAAAAAAAAAAAAAAACCCAACCCAAACACAGCCAACAACCACCAACACAGCCACAACCACCAACACAGCCCACGACCAACCATAACCCACGGCAAGAAAAAAATAAATCAAACCACCACTAACACAGCCCACAACACAGCTACCAAACCACCACTAACCCAGCCAACAAACCGTCATTTCAACCACAATCCACGGTCACAACCAAACCCACAAAAAAAAAATCAAACACCAAAAAACCCACCACGTCGGTACGCCGAACCAAAAAACCCACCACGCCGGTACGCCAAAACCCACCATGCCGATATGCCGAAACCCACCACGCCGATACGCCGAAACCCACTCCTATCCACGAGGCCGGAGCACAACCACGAGCCCGAAACACAAAGCCGAAACGCCGAAAATAGAGAAGAGAGGCTGAAATGGGTCAGGTCGGCGGCCGAGTGTGGGTCGGCGGTCGAGTGTGGGTCAGCGGCGATGGGTCGTGGAGGCTGGGCTTGTGCAGATCGGCGATGGATCTGTGAGGAAGAAAGAAGCCTGTGGGTCTGGAGGAAGAAAGAAGAGATGGAGAGGCAGAGGACTGAGGAGAGAGACGCGGAGAGAGGAGAATAAACCAAGAAAGAATAAAAAATAAAAAAAGTAGTGTGAAAGGAAAATAAAAAATTATTATTATTTTTAGATGTTTGCTACAGTGCACATCTATCTATAGATGTGCACTGTAGCAAATCAGCTAAAAATTTTAAGAATACCTCCACTGCTGCAAGGCTGATTTTGGTATTTTAGTGGAGCTAAAATAGCATTATAGCTATTTAGCTCCACTGCTGCAAATGCTCTTACAAGTTTACAACTCTTCTAAACATCACTCTATCATCTTCAAAAAATGGATGAAAAAAAAAGAAGACGAATGGTGAAAGAAGAATAGATTAGGATAATGATAAGTATTTCTTTTTTAAAGTATCAGTAATTTGAATTCAAATAGAATTTTTTTTTCTCAAAAATAACAAATAGAACATGTTTATTCCCCTAAAAATATAGAAATTGTTTGTTTTAATATTAAAAAAAAAAAAAAACATATAAAAAAGGTCAGTAAGAGGTGATTTTTTTTATTTAACCGGGGGTGTTTTGTTTGGATGAAAAAAAAGATAAATATTAGGGAAAATAAAAAGGTCAACGTAAAGGGGAAAATGAATATATAAAAAAAATGGCTGAAATTTAGGGGAAAAAATGAATGTAAAAGAAATTTTAGGAAAAAAAAAATGATTGTGAACGGAAAAAAAGTACTAAATTTTAATACTTCTTTTTTTGAACGTGTATTTTAAATTTGGTGTTGGACATTGTTATCCTTTTTTCTAAATGAAGTCATTGTTTATTGATGCGGATATTTTTTGAATCACACAAAAGTCCAGATTAAGAAAAGGAATTGGTGTGACGTTATTGACCCTATTCCTAAAACATTTGTAAGATAAATTATTGGATACTGGATAAATGTATTTTTGACTTTAAAAAAGTCTAGATTGAGGAGGGGAATCCTCTTATTGATAGTATAGATACTTAGCTCTATAGAAAGAGGACCAAGCCACAACTCTTCCAACACACACTACACCATTACAACTCTTCTAAACATCACTCTGTCATCTTCAAAAAATTGATGAAAAAAAGAAGAAGATGAATGGTGAAAGAAGAAAAAAGAACTGTTTGCATAGGGATAGTTTTGTCCAAAAGCCTAGTCACTTTTGTGTTTTCATTTTCTCTTTCTCATTTCTCTCCAATTTGGGGAGATTGTATTTTTGGTGGGCGGGGAAAATACTTGAGCCCCACCAGTTTTCCCTCCCCTTTTCTCTCCCAACCAAACAACCAAAAAAATGATTTTCTCTCCTATTATTTCTCCCATGTTTTCTATTTTCCCCCAAATCTCCTTAACCAAATAGAGTATAAGATCTTCAAAAGTTTCTTTCTCAGAAGGTCATAAATTTTTGTTCACAACAATGGCCAGCATATCTGTTGATCACATAGAGGAGGAATGTCCAAGGACCACAGGCAAAACCAATTATGTCTTTGGTCTTTTCTCATCCCCTTCAACAGTAACTACCGCGCAAAAGGTTAGTCAATAAAAAATTAGTGTTCCTCTTCCTCTATCTCTCTTTTTCTCGAATGTAAAGATGTCTTTTAAAGGTGCGTTTGTAAAAATTGCTGCAAAACAAAATTTTGGGTTTAAAATGAACCTTTGTAAAAAAGCTAAGAAAGCTATGAGGAGTTGTTGTTGTTGTTGTTGCAAAACAGCATTTTGGGTTTTAAAAACGCCTTTTAGGCTTTCAAATTGCCTAACTAAACGGATACTAAGTGTTATACCTAGAAGAAATGATCCTCATTTTTACATAAACATTATAGGGTATGATTTCCAAGAAGAGTTCAAATTTAGTAAGAATGGAATGTAAAACCCATATTTTACAACATCCATTAAGAGATTTTCACATTAGCTTTTTACTTAAAGTTCAATACATCATATCACACCTAATAACATCTCAATAAATTCTCAATTTGGTTGAATTTTCAAATGAAAATTAGAATTGATTGTATATGGTTGTACTTATTCTTTAATATTTATTTGCAGTTCATTGCAGAAGTCATTGGTACGTTTTTTGTGATATTTGCTGGCTGTGGATCAGTTGTTGTGAACAAGATTTATGGGTTGGTCACATTTCCAGGCATATGTGTGACATGGGGTTTGATTGTCATGGTCATGATTTATACTGTTGGTCATATCTCTGGAGCTCACTTTAATCCGGCAGTCACTATTACTTTCGCCATCTTTCGCCGATTCCCTTATAAACAGGTAGTTTTCTTCTTAAGGGCTCACCCTAATATTATGTTGAAATTTGCTGTCTCACCCTAATTTTTTTGGATTATACTTCATCAATTACAATTTATACTCTATCAATCACATACATTCTAAATAAAAACAAGGTTTTTAAAAATAGATATATACATATAATGCATTTTTCAATTAGGGAGAGCTAATTGAGTTACAAGGCCATTGACTATGACATTTTGCAATTGGTGAAACATAAATCCACACGCAGAGAACTTTTATTCCTTTAAAAGTGTATTCTCTCGTCTATATCTATATATAATATAAAAACGAAAAGTTTGACTTTTTGTTGACCGCTCTTTATTTTGCCATGTGGTTATATAAATTTATACCACATATACATTTAAAAAAAAATGAACAGTTGTGCCTTTTCATTTTTTTCAATAGGCACATTTTTGGTCGATAGACACTTTTTCATTCAATAGGCACCTTTTTGGTCAATAGGCACATTTTCATTCATGAATATGCATCTTTTAGTATTTCTAATTTGAAGGGTTATGACATTTCAATTGTCACCTTTAGGTACATATATTACAACCTATCTTATATATACCTATATGTGCAACACAAATTAAACTAGAGACGCAATATTTTGTCTCTTATTCCTTCCCACAAAAAACTAATAAATAAAATAGCATTGCTTTCTTCTGCATAACTAAATAAAATTTTGTGCTACACCTACTATTCAATATAATTGATTTTTAAAATTTCATGCATTTTTGCTTACTACTCCAACTCAAAATAGTGGTTTTTTTTTCTTGAAACTCATCCAATAGTTATTCTCATGCATTGCACAAGTTAGACTGGTTAGTGACTAGTATATCTAAAAGCTAAAGCGGAGCATTTATTGTTACTACGCTTCTGTTGAGCCACATCAACGGCCACATCATCCACTTATTTTCTTTCTTTTTTTCTTTTTTTCTTTTTTTTTATTAAAATTTTCTTCTCCCTATTCTTAAATAAAAAAAATAAAAAATAAAAACACTCTTAGAGTCCGTTTGGATACAACTTATTTTTGCTGAAAACTAAAAATACTGTAGCAAAATAATTTTTAAATGTGTGAATAGCGTCGTAAGACCCATTTTTAATGTAAAAGTTACTGAAAAGTGAAGTTTGTGGGTCCCGTGCACTGTTCACAAGAGAAAAGTCAACAACTGCAGCTAAAAAAAAAAAAAAGGAAACGTGAATTGTGAAACGCAGACGCGTAATAACGTGGATCCAAATAGGCACTTAGTCTCCCTATTAGTCCACACCTACTATTACAACTTACACTTCCTCCAACCTTTCCCCTCTTTTTTTGCCTCTTTATCTCCCTACTACTCTTTACTTTACCGTTATACTTTCCTCATAAATTTATCTTTCTTATATTTTGACTTTTCTTCTCTTCATTTTATTTTGTATAAATTTGATATCATTTCTCCCATTCAATCCATAATTTTCCCACATAAAAATTGTGAGTACTCTCTCTCTTTCTTTACTTTCTTTTGGTATATTTTTGTTTTTTCTTATAACTCTAATTAAGGTTGATGTTTTTTTTTTTTTTAATAAATATGTGTTTTGGTATTGTGTTTTTTAATTTCTCATCACAAAGTCTTCTCTCTTCCTTTATAGCTTTGGTTGAATTTTGGTTTGGGTTAATACTTAGTTTTTTTTTTTGGAAATAGGAATTTGGTTTTATATTAAAACACAATCTACATGACTATATCTTATTTTTTCGGTTTCATTTTAATTTTGGTTAAAATAACATTGTAATTTTGTGATGTCATTCCTCAAGTGAATAGAAATTTGAATAATAAATTTGAAACTTATAAAGTTTAGTTGTATATTAGACAAATATAACACACTACAACATAAGTTAGAAGAATATGATTCACCTTAAAAAAAATAGTAATCAAACACACAAAAATAATAGAATAATATATTTGTAAAAATGAAAAAAAAAATACTTGTAGAAATCTTTAAAAAATGAAATATTTGAAGTAATTGTCACTTTTTATATATTACACCTCATTACATAATATTTATAGAGAGGTGCCACGTCCACAAAATTTTTACAACATTTTCACAACAAATCATAGGCGGTTAGTTGTTATTGGTTCAAATTTGAACCTAACAGTAAGATTACTTTTTTGCCCCAACAATAACAACCAGTAACAACCTGCCACTTTGGATTTGTTGTAAAAATGTCGTGAAAATGTTGTGCACATATCATTTCTCATATTTATATATTCTCGCGCATTGCATAGGTCTTCGGCTAGTTATTATAAAAAGGAAAGTATTAAATATTTTTCATGCAAATTAAAATTGCTTCCTATATAAATCAAACATATAGTCCACAAGAATTCACCCACATTCTCTAGAGTTATAGTATATAGACCATGCATATACTTTCTCATCCCCAATTTAGATCCTAATATCTATAAATACATAATATATGATTTGCCAATGTATACTTCAGGTTCCTCTATACATAGTAGCTCAACTAATGGGATCAATTCTTGCTAGTGCCGCTTTGACTATAGCGTTTCATGTAACCCCTAAAAGTTACTTTGGAACTGTACCAGTTGGATCGAACGGCCAATCCTTATTTCTGGAAATTGTGATATCCTTCCTCTTGATGTTTGTCGTCTCTGGTGTCGGCACAGACGACAGAGCAGTATGTACTCCAAATACACCTTAATATTTTTGTTACTTTACACTGTAATTTCATTTTTCATACATAACATACTAAACTTTCTCCTTTTTCAAAACACATAAAATACTAACTTATTAAGTTTGTTGATTGTTATCACGATAACGTGTCAATTTAGCGGTTGTGAAAAATATTTTATTCATAATATTACTCATTTTTATATGCTCATTTTCTAAGCCTCGAAACAGAGGATGAGAAAATGTTTCAAGTTGACGACAACTACTTTTACAATTTCCCCCATATTTTTTATTATTTAAGGGCACATTTGGTAGACTGTAACGGTAATTCATATTGTTAGGAATAGGTATTATAAGAAATACAAAATGTTGTAATGTAATACTTATTTCTATTCATTTGTTTGATGACAACACAATAATAGAACTCTAAAGATAATGGAATGAAAGCATTTTAAATCAAACTTAAGATATATTTTAGGAATTATCTTACTCACATAATTATATTTCCTAAAAAAATAAGATTTTTTAAATTTAAAAGAGAGATTAGTTATTTTTTATGATTTTTTATTTTCATAATTGTTATATATGTACGTATAGAAAGTTTGTTTATTTTTAATTTTAGAAATTAATACACATACTAGGGAATAGCTATTATAACCCTTTTAGAGATGAATAGTTATTCCTTATTTTTTGAAGAATAACTATTCATAAGGAATGACTATTCCATGTAATAAAAACATAACCAAACTACTGAATAGTTAAACCATAGAAATAACTTTTACATTACAGTAGTTATTACAGTCTACCAAATGTACCCTAAAAGTTGTGTTTGGTAAAGGCTCTTTTGTTTAGCCTTTTAACTTATTTGCTTATAAACAGTTTTTAAAATTTTATTTTTTCTCCATAAAACTATATTTTAATCAAAACTACAATTAAACACATTTGTAAGTCTATAAATTCCATTTATTTCATGTCTTTTGTTTTTGTTTTGCTCGACAGACACCTGGAGTAGGAGGGCTTGCCATTGGAATGACCATAGTATTGAATGTCTTCGTTGCAGGGTAATTCTCTATTTTGTGATAATTAATAAGTAGTGATGTACTATTAAATGTCTTTGTTAATGGGTAATTCATTATGGACAAAATTTAGTTACAAAATTGGTTGTAACCTAAGGTTACAACCTTACTCAATAAAATAAACATTACTATATATTTTGAAAATCTAATCGTTGAATTGCATGTTTTTTACGCTCTACAAAATTGGTTGTAGCCTAAGGTTATAACCTTACTCAATAAAATAAATATTATTATATATTTTGAAAATCTAACCGTTGAATTGCATGTTCTTTACGTTCTTAATACACATGTCAAATTTTGTATCAATAAGATATTGTTTACTATATTATCTCTAAACTTATATTTTATGCATAATTTTAAATTACAAAAACTTGCAATTTAAACAATTTATTGATGATATAACTATTAATCTTTAATTTTCTAGAAATTTTGTAAGCATGAAGAATATAAGAAGAAGATGTAATTCAATGGTGAATTTTATTTGTTAAAATTCACCTCCAATAAAAAGATATTAAATAAGGTTGTAGCCTTAATTTTGTACTTAAACTTTGTTCATTCATTATTATGATAATGAACAATAATTATACTAATACTATTAAATGTCTTTGTTGCTTTCAATAACTTTCAGAGATTTAGTTAAAGAGACACTTAATATAACAAAACGTAAAAAAAAAATTACATATCAAAATGTAACGAAAAGTTTTCAGTTGAAAATGATTGTTCTTTAAGTAAACTAAGGTCCTTATTGTGGTGGGTTCCAGTTAGCTCAACTGGTAAAGTTTTTTATGGTTGAATAAGAGGTCTGTGATTTAATCCCCGCCTACACCAAAAACCGATTGGTGCCTTGGTCTGATGATAAAGAGCTATTATTAGAAGCGGACGCCATATGTTGAAACTCTCTAAAAAAAAAGTCCTTATTGTGGGTTCCAGTTAACAAAGTCTCTAATGGTTGAATAAGAAATCTGGGGTTCAATCTTCACTTACACTAAAAATCGATTGGTGTCTTGGTCTAATAATAAAGAACTATCATCAGGAGCGGATGCCATAGATTGAAACTCTCTCAAAAAAAAAAAAACTAAGGTCCTTATTATTATTATTATTTTGATTTTAAGGTCCTTATTTCTAATTGAAAAAGTAAAGTCCCATATTTTTAATTGGAAAGGACCTCACACTCAAAATTTGATTTTCTTCATTTTTTTTTCCTGGTTAATCAATTTTTTTTTTTTTTTTATATGTTGTGTAACTAAAAGAAAACGCACACAAAAGAAAACTTCAAGTCTTGAACCAAAAACCACACGAAAACACTATTCTTAATTATTATTATTTTTCGAATTTTGTTAACACCATGACATAGTTGTTAAATGTCATGTCAACGTGGATATATCAAAAAATTACTACATATTTCCCTCTCCCTTATGTGGGTGTGTTTGTTTCTCAAAAAAAAAAAAAAATACTAGATTATATATATCATATTACTTACTCTAATGTGTGTCCTAAATTTACGGATTTTGATTTTGATTTTTAATTTATTATTGCATTTTTAGTTTAATTTATAATATAGGAATATATAAAACTAAATATGTTTAACTTTTGGTTAACATTATAATATTGTGCCACATAAACTTTTGAAACATAAAAAATTTACAAAAATTTCTTTTTATAACATTTCTTTTAATAAAAGAAACAACGATTTCGGAAATTTTGCATTTAACTATTTTCAACAATAAATGTAAGAAACTAAGCTGATTTGACAATTAACATTCATAGTTGGTTTGTCTCAACTCACAAGTCTTTTCTTTTTAGCTTTTTAACTTGTTTGTTTATATCAAAATTTTAAAACTTTGGTAAACTTTTAACTAATGTTCCAAAATTAAGTAATCAATAAAAAGTTGCTTCTAAACAGTAAACACAATTTAAATTTACAATTTCCAAAAGCAAATATATATGGACAAAGTTTAACTACAAAATTAGTTATAGCCTAAAGCAACAACTTTACTCAATAAATTAAATATTATTACATATTTTGAAAATCTAACCGTTAAATTATATGTTCTTTACGCTCTTAATACACATGTCAAATTTTGTGTCAATCGAATATTATTTACTATATGATCTGCAAGTTTATATTTTATGCATAATTTTAAACTATAAAAACTTACAATTTAAATAATTTATTGATAACATAGCTATTAATATTTTATTTTCTAGAAATTTTGCAAGTATGAAAGATATAAGAAGAAGATATAATCTAATAGTGAATTTGTTAAAATTCATCTCCAATAAAAAGATATTAAGTAAGATTGTAACTAAGACTACAACCAATTTTGTAAGTAAATTTTGTCCGATATATATTTCTTTACACATGCTGCTAACACAATTTAGAACAAAATGATTGCAGGCCAATTTCAGGAGCTTCAATGAATCCAGCAAGGAGCATTGGGCCTGCTGTTGTAAGGCGTACCTATAGAGGATTATGGGTGTACATAGTTGGGCCAATTATTGGAACAATTACTGGAGCACTTGCTTATAATCTAATCAGATTCACAGACAAGCCTCTTAAGGAGTTAGCTCGGAATGGGTCATCATTCTTCAGAGGTACTGCAGGCTGCAGCATAGCTAAAAGCTAAAAACCCGCAGAGACAATTCTTGTGCCACAGTTTTTTTCACAACCCTTATGTCAATGATTGTGAATGATGAATAAAAGACAATATATTTATGTCAAAGTGATTAGCAATCACTTACAATTTTTCATGCATGTCTGAACTATGACAAAATTTATAGTCCAAGAAGAAAGTAAAATTATTATATTATATTTCAGTATTAAAAAATTTAAGGGTAAATTGCAAATTACACTCCTAAAATTTGAGGGCGTTTAGATTTTACACCCTGAAATATCAGAATTTGAAATTTACTTCTTGAAGTTTTGGGGTGTTTGGATTTTACACCATTACGTTTCAGAATTTGGATTTTAACCCTTAAAGTTTGGGGTGTTTGGATTTTACACCGTCAAATTCTAAAACTTTAGGGTGTAAAATCCAAACACCCCTAAAATTTATGTAATGGTTTTTCATTATATATATATATATATAATTTAGAATTTAATTAGTTTTAGACTCTTTCGATTTTCGCATCTAATATATCACTTGACACAAAAATTAAAAACGTAGATGGACACATGGCGGAAAATTAGACTTTAATTGAAATCCAAGTTAGAATCTAATTGGATTTGGACTTTTCGATTTTTGCACTCAATAATTCACTTGATACAAAATTAAAAATTAAATAAGACACATGACGCAAAATTGAGAATCTAATTAAATTTTAATTGGATTTTATTTGAGTTTTGGCTATATATATATATATTAGCCAAGCATCATTTAATAACTATTTATGTAGTGATTTTCTAGTATATACCCAAACATATCTCATATTTTTTTTTTTAGAGAATAACATACTTATCTTATTTTCAAATTAAGAAACTAGAAACATATCACCACGCACCCTTGGCGCGATGGTCATTTCACAAGTATAAGTGCTTATGAGGTGTGGGTGGCAAGAGTCAGGGTTCAAGTTTCAAGTTTCCAAAAGTGAGATTCACACATATACATTTAGATTAAGTTATAGTAGAATTTCTATATTGTAAATAAATAAATAAAAATAAATAAATAAAAACTTGAAACATGAAAAGTTCTCCCTACTTTCATAAAGAGTGTACTTGTAGTCATTAATTCGTCAAAGATTTGGCTCGAACGTGGCACCATAATCTTTTAAAAAAAAATAGAAATCAATATATAATAATTTAATTTTTTTAAAAGAGGCAACATACTAGTAAGTTGTGAATGAAAATAAGAATTGAAAAAATGATGAGAATTGCCTAGTGCATTTAAAATTTTGATGTCTGATTAAGTGATTCTTATAATGCCATATTAGTCAAAGCAAGGGGTGGAAATAAATGGTTTCCTTTGCTGTCAGAAAAAAAAAATTACTTATTATATTCTCTTTTGGGAAATGCTATATCCACAATATTTTCACAACAAATCTTAGGTGAAGTTGTGACAGGTTGTTGCTTGCTATTATTAGTAGGAAAGAAAGTAATTTAAATTAAAGCACTTCTCTTCTCTTTTTTATGTATCAAGAGAGAATGCTAGCTTCTGAGCACGTGCTAGTATTGAGTCCTCTAAGTTTTAGGTTTATTCAATTATGGCCTACCTATCAATTTCTATTAAATGTTGTCATTAAGTGTCCCAATTTTGTTATTTTTTTATTAAAATAATTCAACTAAAAAATTAAATTCATTATTTTAAAAATCCAGAAAAAAATTTAATTTATTTTAAGTTCTTTCCGAATTTTCTTCAACTGCTGCTATCCTATACAGAAAGTATAGTGACTGTTAACTGCTTCATCACAATTCGCTTGACATTGGTAGAAATAGAGAAAGGTCTGCATGTGAGGGAGAGAGATAAGTATTATGGGTTTGTTCAAGGTTAGTATTCATGAGCTTCTACCTATGCTTTGTTCAAGGTTGTTATCAATTGGAGATCTACCTATGGTTTGATGATGTAGCCAGGAATGTTCGCTTGGGGGGTGAGTCATAGTGTTGATACAATAATTATAATTCATAAATCTATTGAAAATTCCACTATTATTTTAAGCATTATCAACCCATCATTATTCATATTATTAAAATTCTCTTATATTTTAATTTTTTTTAATGAATTATTTGGCACCTAATTTCAAATCCCAAAAAATAAACTTAAAAAAAAATTGATGATATACTAACCGGAAGAGAAATGTAATATAGTAATATACCATCATTTAACTCCACGGCTCATTGGCCATGATCGTATCAACCTTTGCCTCATTGTTGAAGGTGAACAGAATAACGTGGTTACCAAGGTTTTTCACCCTAAAACTGTTTTTGGATTGCCATAGCTGCTTGAATGTTGTTGCGATTGCATCAGTGTTTAAAGCTCGTTTCGTCAAAATTTTTGCAGCAATGGTATATTCGGTAGAAGCCAAGTCTGAATGTAGCCGGAACTTAGGTCCTTCCCTGTGAGAGAGAGAGAGAGAGAGCCCATTCCACTGTATAGTGAGATCTTCCATGGTGCAAGAGATAGTGAGTGTTTCCCTAAACCCCGAAGAAGAAAACCCTACAAAAACCTTAGTGTAACGTTGTTACTCTAAGGGACAAACAACACCTTCTAAGAGGGACAGCAGTTCTACAGCCTAGGAGAGGTTAGGGGTCCCAACCTTCACTAGCGACAGAGAAACATTTTCTTTTGCTTTTTCTGAATAGCTAACAAAACTTGTCAAAATGCAAATTAATCCCTATTTGAAATCCATAGACCTTTTTTTTTCCTTTTTCTTTTTTTTCTTTTTTTGAGAAAGTTGACATCCATAGACTTGATAATTGGATGAGGGTCAAAGACCCATGGAAAGCCAACCATTTTCAAAGTTATGCTTGGTAATTCATGCTCTCAAGTCTCAACTAGAGCCAATATTGGTGTTTGTTATAGTAATGATCAGATAATTAAATATTCTATTTTTTTTAATAGTTTAAACTTTTGGAAAAATAAATAATTCACCATAGTTTTGAATGCAAAATAAATTTCTACTTTACCTTCCATTTAATACATGAATGAGAGTGTTAACTTTATGTCCTATTTAAAAATTTAAAAGTTTTGACTTGTTGGACTATCCACTTATTAAGGGAGAGTATGGATCTATACTTAAATGGGAGTATTAGAATAATAGTAAAATGATTAAATTCATAAAATTCATAATTTTCAATTTAAACTTTTAGAATAATTGATGATTTATTTGTGCTACTAAAAATTAGAAAGAAGGGGAAAAAAACCAGTAGGGAAAGACTATTGAATTATGACTATGTAATTTTTAGTAGCAAAACAATGAGTTTAACAATTTAATGCACCTAATTTGGTGAACTGAAGAAATCTTCCTGGAAGTTTATAATTAACATTGACCAACTTTTCCTTCATATAAAAGAATCCCAATATTCTTTTATGAGATGTGGTCAAAAACAAAATGGCATCCGATGCACTACACGTCTCACATAAATGTGCATTTTATGTGCGAGATCCATATATAAAACCTATTTTTATGTGGGAAGACGGTGTAATAGATTACATCTGATGCAATGAATAATTTCACTTTTTGTTGAGTTAGAACTTAGAACTAGAAAAATACACATTAAAGTTGATTATCATTAGAAAAGGAGTTAATTGTACTTACCCTTTTTTCTTGGTTATGTTTTCAACTTTTCGTAAACTTTAAAATTGAGAATGTTCCTTGCTATTTTAGTTTTCTGTCAATTTTAACTCCAAAAAACAAAAAATTTGAAGCACTATCTAAATAGGAATTTGAATTTTCCGTGAAATTTGACAAAAATTCTAACAGTAAATTAGAAGAAATTTTGCCCAACTTTCTTTTTTATTTTAATAGAGACAAATATTGCCTTACTTTTAAAAAGCAGGAAGACATTGCAAATTATTAGAATTGTATCATATCTAAAGGGAAAGTATAATTTGGTCTAGAGAGAGGAGCCATTGTATTGCTTCACATGATACAAGGACTTAAAAAAAGATAAATTTGCACGTATTATTTAGTCTTATCATGCTTTCTATTTTATTGTTTGGGGTGTATTTTCCACAACAATAATAGTATTCCAATGAAAAGACTTTAAAGGCCCGGCAACTTTGACATTATTAATAAGACTCAACAATCTGTTCTCCCCAAAATTTGTAGGTTAGCCTAATAATGTTGCCTAATCACGTTATCTTTTGGTGCAAGCCATTTTTTTCTCCAATGAAAAGATTATAAAGGCCTTGGAAACTTTGACATTATTAATAAGACTCGGCAATCCAAATTCTCCCAAAAATTTGTGAGTTAGTTCCCATTATCTAACCATGTTATCTTGTGGTGCTTGCTATTTTATTGTTCGGAGTATATTTTTCACAACAATAATAGTACTCCAATGAAAAGACTATAAAAGCCCTGGAAATTTCAACATTATTAATAAGACTCAACAATTTGTTCTCCCCAAAATTGTGAGTTTAGTTAGCCCAACCACATTATCTTGTAGTGCTTGCTATTTTATTGTTTTGGGTGTTTTTTTTTTTTTTTTTCTTTCACACCAATAATAGTACTCAAATGAAAAGACTGTAAAGACCCTGGAAACTTCAAATTTATTAATAAGACTCGGCAATCCATTCTCTCCAAAATTTGTGAGTTAGCCTAACCATGTTATCTTGTGGTGCTTGCCATTTTATCGTTCAGGCTGCATTTTTCACAACAATAATAGTACTCCAATGAAAAGACCATAAAAGCCTTGGAAACTTCAACATTATTAATAAGACTTGGCAATCTGTTCTCCCCATAATTTGTGACTTAGCCTAAATACTAGTACTATCTATATACCTGGTTTACGGAAGTTTCATTGTTTGCTCTTTTGGATTCTCACTCTAGCTTACTGATAAATTTGTTTTTCAGGTGTTCTATCTAAGGGTGTCAAGTGTTTTAATATTCAGAAGAGACATTCTATGTGATTCGCTTTTCACCTGGACCAATAATGGTGTGGCATGTATCATGTATGTCTAAACTAGCTATTCACTTTGACCTGGAGAAGGTGTGGGATATGTATACTAGTTACCTTTTTTTTTTCTTTTCTTTTCTTTTTTTCTAAATAAATATAAAAATAAAAAAAATAAAAAAAATAAAAAAAAAAGTCTCCAATGTGTATTCATTGACCTCATGCCATTTATATATACTTACTGCTACCTTATTGAATAAAAAAAAAATTTAAGCTGGAGCCAAATCATCACTTGGGATAGAGCAGCTTGTTTCTTTGCTTGTATCTTCACACCTATGTCATTAATAAATTCTCAAAGTGAATGATTATGATGGCAATGATGGCATACTACTCTTGGGACTTGGGATGCTTAAGCATGATGATATCAGTACAATCATTTGTGTATAAGCAACTACTATTTTGAGAAAATAACTACTTATTAAAAAAGTGAAGTTTACATTTGGGTGTCGGGGGGAAGGTGGAGTTGATTCTTGAAGATGAGAACTGTCCTGCCACCATTAATGTGGCAAGATTATGCTGATGCCAAGAAATTATGTTCCTGTTGGAATGATCTGGAGCTCTAAAAGCGCGTGCTGAGATGCAGTTGTTTATAGTGATTCTTATTATGGCTTTGTTATGATTGAGTTACTTGAGTAAACCACTACAACCACCTTTATTATACACTAATCATATCAGATCAAGTCAGTAATTATGAAAAATATTAGTGTCCCTATTCTTATTGTCATGATTTAGCTTCTCAAAATGATTATCCACTAGTTAAAGTTTCCTTTTCTCCTTTGGCTTTTTATTGAATACTAGAATGAGCCTTGTAGTTTTGGATTACACAGTTCCCAAGCTCACCCATTGTTGTGGTTAGAGCAATTGATCAAAGAGCACTGGTCAAGTAAAACATAATGGAATTCCAATAAAGAAATTGAAATGTGATAACATATGACGACTTTTTCCTAGAAGGAGAAGAGATGTATGCTTTGACAATCTCTTAAAAGCCATCATCATCTTAATTGGACACTGGTGTGCATATATGGTACCGGTAATTGTGGCAAAAATGTGAGAATTCAATTCCGTGGTTTCAATTGTCCTGAAAAGCTTTCATGATGGGAGACAAGTTGTGTTGTAATATTCAAGATCCTAATTAACTAGACATTAAACCCAGTATTTTCAACTATCTCGACTATGATATGAATATGACTTCATTGGAATTTGAAGCATAGATTACGTGTAAATTGGTTACCAAGTCAAATATATAAGAGAAACGCCATGTTACTAATTAATGTGAGCTCACCAATTTAATTTTAAGTTTAGCGTTATCATCATTTGGTTATGCAACCACTGGCAAGTGTGGTGTAGCGGTAGAAAGTCCTCAAAAAGAACAAAATGCCAAGAAGTCGTGGGTTCGAGTAGTTTTAGCATACTATGTTGTGCACTAGTGATACTCATGAGCTTATCAGAAAGCCTAAGTGGTAATGTACCATATAAGTTGTGGAAAAATAATTACACACACAAGCCCCTTTTTTATTTCTAAAAAAAAAGGTTATGTAATTTGATATATTACTAAATAAAATCACAAACCCTATATGTTTGTCATTTTTATTTTTATTATTTTTATTTTTATTTTTATTTTTATTTTAACAAAATACAGATACCTCCAAAAGAAATAGATAACAATGATACAGATGCCTCTGGCCCGTGTTAAAGCGATTGGATGAAGTGGGGAGCCCAACCCAAAGCCCAACCCAAAGCCCAATGGTTTCTGGATTTTCAAACGTGTCCATTTCCTTCAAACCCAACAAAATTGCTATCTGAGCTTGAAGGCCCATTTCCTTTTTAGCTATGTTTCCCCCACCAAAACTTTAGATGTATCAACGTACGTTTCAATAAGCTGAATTGATAGTCTTTTTTTTTGTTAAATAAATGATCTAATCTTCCAAGTTTCAATCCTGTCTAATCCAAAAGAAATCCATAATAAAGAATAATAACCATGTCAAAAGACACTGTATATTTTAAATCCTATTATATTGGAAAAAACTCTAAATGTCTCAAATGGATTATAAGTTAGTTAAATGTTAAAGTATAAGGATTTTTTTTTTTTTTTTGGGGGGGTCTATTTCAAGAGATAAAGGTAGCTCAATTGATGAAAATTTGTGTTAGGATGACCTTATTTTTATGGTTTCATTTAATTTAAAAAATAAATTGTATTAAAGTATGTTGGTACCCATTTTCACGACACATTTTGTACAAGTCCGATTCAACCAAGCTTGACTTCCTTGTGGACTCAATTCATGTATTATATTTTATTTTTTTAAACATGGCCCAAGCCCATGCGATTTATGGGGAAAATTGAGGAAGTGTGATTTGGAGGGTATAGGTCGGTTTCTT
This sequence comes from Notholithocarpus densiflorus, assembly GCA_030021035.2. Classification (NCBI taxonomy): domain Eukaryota; kingdom Viridiplantae; phylum Streptophyta; class Magnoliopsida; order Fagales; family Fagaceae; genus Notholithocarpus; species Notholithocarpus densiflorus. The sequence continues at coordinate 172,710 of JARYZH020000113.1, read as the reverse complement.
TCGGACCTTTTGCATGAGTCCAACCCATGCGTGCTACCAAGTGGGCAAGGGACATTGGTAGCACCTCAGGCTCATGGAGAAGATCTTGTACCCGAAATTTCCACCACAAAAGAGCTTTTATGCTCTAGCTAACTATGACCTAAAGTTTCTGCCCTAACCTAATTTTGCTACCATATTTTCTTTTCCACCCAAAAAACATAGCTAACCCTAAACTAATTAGCTAGCCTATTGTAGCCAAGCTGTCAAAAGCCTACAGTGACAAGGAAACAATTAATGGAGCCAACCACTTTATTTCCAAAATCATGCTAAAAGCATGCCAAACTCTTCCCTAAACAAAAGCAACCCAAGCCAAAACACCAAATTAGTATCATGGGGGATAAAAACCTCTTCCACTACTCAAAAATCAGTCATTAACAACACCCCAAACTCTATATAAAACTCTCTCTTCAGCTCAAAAATAACCAACTATGTTCTACCCTCAAAGCTGAAACTTTAGAGTAAAAGCTTATTCAGCCAAATAACATTCTCATAATTCCAAAGCTTAGGGGTGGAAATATGGGTACAAGGGAACATTCCCTCTCTTTCTCACAGCCTCTCTCAATTTTCTCTTCTCACTGACTGTGGGTCGAAGTTTCAGACCTGTTATATTTTTATGCTTTTTCTGTACTTTTATTATTATCATTTTGATTCTCTCTTGTCAAAGCACCATTAGCATTTTGTTCATTATACATTTGGAATTTTGGGCTTAATTCTCCACAATAAACACTTTTAAATAACTCAAGGGGAGATTTGGGCCGTTCTCGCATTTTTTACCCTTGTTGCAAAAACGTCCCCGACAAAGTATATAATTATTATTTAAATAAAAACAATATAAAAAGCTATCAAATTATCAAGTAAAAGCCCCTTCACCTTCAGCTTTACCTTCCAACAAGAACGAAAGTTGTTTGTAAATAAATCCTTCAAACCCATACTACATTTTTTTTATTATGTGTAAATTTTGAAAATCTATCTATCGAATTGCATATTCTTTATGTTTTTAATAAAGATGTCAAATTTTATTCAAATCGAAATGTTATTTTTATGCATAATATTATACTACAAAAACATGAAATTTAAACATGTGATTGATAACATAGTTATTGTTTATTAATCTTTGATTTTTTTTTTTTAATTTTGCGAGAATTGAGGATATAATAAAAATATGTAATTTAACAATTATATTTTCAAAATTTACATCCAATAAAAAGATAGATTTTAGGCAAAACTACAATGTTAGTTCCTCAATTTTACCCTCGTAGCACAATTGGTCCCTCAAGTTTCAACTGAGCATAGTTTGTCCTTCAAGTTTAAAAAATAAGTTGTATTAATCATTTTACTAACTGCTATTAGTGGTGTTACTTACGTGACTAACGGAAAAATGACTTAGCATTTTTTTAATTAAAAAAAAAATTACAATAACTAGTTTCCACTTTAGATCAAATCTAAAGCAAACTGACCCGGTTGAAATCAAATCTAAAATCACAACCCAGTCACAAATTCTTGTCAGTTCATTCCTTACTCAGCCTACTCTTGACAATTTTCCTCCTAAATGCCATTTTCTCACATACAACATCAATGATCAGTCTTGGGAACAACTCGACACTCCTACCTCCGTGTGCAAGTTGATTGGTGGTGGTAATAGTGTTGCAATTGATGATGATGGTGATACTCTCTATTAGTTTTCATTCAATAATTTTGAGAGGGATGATTGATTATACGCGCTTACAATCTATTTACAAATGAGTGGTTCGAGGGCAGTCTCTATGCTTGTGATGAAATTTTTGGGAATAAAGAATGTATCACTAATCGTCGTCCTCATAGCCCGTAAATCTCTCTCTCTCTCTCTCTCCGTCGTGCGTTTGTGAAACAAAAATCAAATAATGAATGGGATTTAATTTGTAATCAGGTTGTGATTTCAGATTTGATTTCAACCGAGTCAACTTAATTTAGATTTGATTTAAAGTGGAAACTAGTTATTGTAATTTTTTTTAATTAAAAAAATGTTATGTCATTAAAAAAATGCTAAGTTATTTTTTTATTAGCCACGTAAATAACATCACTAATGGCAATTAGTAAAATGACTAATACAACTCATTTTTTAAACTTGAAAGACTGACTGTGCTCAGTTGAAACTTGAAAGACCAATTATGTTCCGAGGGTAAACTTTAGGAATGGCAAATTTTACCTGACCTGCGGGTATAGTAGGGTCGGGTTTGGGTTTGGGTTTTTAAAATAAAACCCAGAAGCGGGTTCAGGTTGGGTGCGGGTTTTGCATAATACTCGCCCCGAACTTGGACTCGACTAGACCCGTTTAACCTAAAATTACCAAAAAAAACCTATATATATATATATAAACCTATCAGCTATTCTAACCCTAACTCTCAAACTCACTTAGCAGCCACCCCGCCCCACACCCCATCCCATTTCGCACTCAGCAGCCACCCCACCCCACCCCCACCCACTTGCAACAGCAACCACCCCACCCCCATCCACTCGCACTCACTTTCAAGTCTCACCCTCACTCACTCTTACCGCCAGCCTTCAAGTGTATCACTGACTCATCGCCTCACCAGTTCATCACAGGTTCGGCCCTCAAGCTCTCACCGACCCACCCTCAAATCTCTCAGTCCCTCACACCTCTCATTAGCTCACACCTCAAGTCACTCTCACTCTCTCAGTCCCCCCCTCAGTACTAATTCATAGTTATTTACTGCCAATTTGGGGCCTTCTTCTCACAAGTGGTTATGGCATAGTCAAGTTTTTTGAACAAGTTGGTGAAGGGAAGAAGAGCCAAAAAATTTTGTTTTTGTAAATTAGTTTGCTCCGAATGGTTGTTTATGGATGTGAAGTTTCACTGGGTAATGGACTAATGCTTGAATTCTATGTGCATTGGATGTGAATTTCATTGGATCTGGGTTCATTAGGCAATACTTGATTCTTGTATATGTTTGATTTTTGCTTAGTTTATATTTGATTTATTTTGGATTTTAGAATTGGGCTACGAGTTAGGGCTAAAAGCTGAAAACATAAAATTGATTTTTTTTTTTTTTTTTAATTTGGCAAAACGGTTTAGGGTAGGGCCCGACGGGGCAAGTTTGGGGTTTTAGAAAAAAGACCTGTTTGTTAATGGGCCGGGTTCGAGTAATGGGAATAGGCCCGCAGAGCAAGTTTAGGCATTAAAAAATTCACTCCGAACCCGACCTATTGCCATTCCTAAACTTGAGGGACCAACATTATATATAGAGAAATGTTATGTCTACAACATTTTTACAACAAATCCTAAGTGGCAGGTTGTTACTAGTTGTTATTGTTGAGGCAAAAGTGTAATCTTAGTGTTACGCTATGTGGCACCGCCCCTAGATGAGATATACACTCACACATATATCTCAACAAGCCTCTCACTCTCTCAACAAAAGAAAACCTCTCACTCAGTAATCATGGGGTAAAATTTTCTTTACGATTCTCACAATCCTTTTAAAAATAAATAAATAAATTTTTTTGAGATATGAGTGTTTACTCATAGTTTTCTAAACCACCAAACATTGCAACTCATCTGTCTGGAAGACTTTGGATTTGTATTAATTCTCTTTATTTATCTCTCCTATTAGTTATCCCTTCATTTTCTTCTCCAAAAAAATATAATAATAATAATAATTATCCCTTCAGTTTATCTATATGTTAGTTGAAGTATTTTGAACTAATTTGGATTGGATTGTAACCTACTTTTGTATCCGTAAGACTTCTATTTGCTTCAGGAAAGAATTCATTAGATTTGTGTAATAAGAAGTCTAGCTTTAGTCCTTTAACTGATGTATATATGATCATTAATGAGATATTTTCTAAAACCTTAGCAAGAAATTGCTACAAGATGTTTGGTCTTCCTAATTTAAGATATGTAAAGAAAAAATGTATGAGTTTAGCACAATTAGATCATGTGAAACTCGTGAGTTCCAGTTAGCTTAACTGGTAAAGTCTCTGATGGTTGTATAAGAGATTTGAAGTTCAATCCCTGCCTATACCAAAAACTGATTGGTGTCTTGGTCTGATGATAAAAAGCTATCATCAAGAGCGAACGCCATAAGTTGAAGCTCTCTCTCAAAAAAATAAAAAAAAAAATCATGTGAAACTCTTTTTCTTCTCATTAGAGATATTATGAAAATGAACCTACTACTGAATCTAATGAGGTCTAATCAAATTAAAGTAAAAAAATAATAATAATAAAAAAAAAAAGGAAAGGAAAGTAAGAAAGTAAAGCTAAAGTAAAACAAATGGAGATTCTAGTATAATATAACGTCACTCTTTGTTTGAAAATACACAATATATTCGATACAATAATAATAAAAAAATAAATGAAAATAGAAATGATTTCCCAATTTTAAAGCGATTCAATTCAACTGCAGAATCTATAGATTGTCCATTCATGTAGGCAGAACATAAAAATTGGAACTATCGGTAGTTCACAAAAGCCATTCATGGACCAAATATCCAGCTTAAGATTTTCAATAGGTAATTCCTTCAATCTTGTACACATAAATAACTTTATTTTAACTATAATTTTAATATTCTTAATAGGTTGTTGTTCATCTTTCTCATCCCTCTTACTAATTATAATTGAATCTAATTTCTCAAACAAAGATATATAAGGCATGAATGGGTTATGACATTAGCTTTAGAAAATACAATGACATGATAAATACCACCAATATATTCCAATTTGTAAATGTTGGACAGCTAAACTTAGAAATCCCTCAACTTTTTCATAATTTCCTCCAATATTTCACATGAAAATTTATATAGAAAATATATTGGTATTTTGAAAAAAAAAAAAAAAAAAACTTCAATAATTAAATGTGGAGTTATTTGAACCCGGATTTGGTTGAGCTACAATGCAGTATTTTATAAGCTTTGTTCACAAAAAAGGTATCCAAAGTAGTTTGTGTTTTTATGAGTGATGGGATTCATAATTAATGTATGTGTGCATGCAACATGAAACTATATTTTTATGTGTGAGTTATTAGAAAAGTAATAATAGTTGTGTGTGAAAAGGAACTTTTTTTTTCCTATTTTGGATTTTTAAAAAGCAAATAGTGGTAAAATATACTTCACTTTCTCTCTCTATATGTGTGTGTCAATGTGTGTATAAGTATGTGGTTAAATGGTTAAATTTATTATTTCCCAATAGTGTAAACTTTTGGAAGAATCAATAATTTAACATAGTGTCAGAGCATGAGATCCTGAATTCAATCATTGTCTAACTATCTCCTCTACTCTACTTCCTATTTAAAATCCCACGTGTTGGGAGTACCCTCAAATCGAAAATGACATCCTTAGCATAAATGGAGCCGCTTATTCCCTTACTCCATGAAATCTATGTTGTCAAATTTAGCAACTTCAAGCTCAAATTCGAATCACTTCCCCAATTTACATCAACCTTTGTCTCATTGTTTCATTCCCCTCTCTCCTCACCCAAATCTCCCAAACCCTAATCTACTCCCTCCCTTCAACCACCCTACGACGTCATTTGTGGCATCCCTGTACACTACCCCCCCTCCACCCAATCCAACCTACATTTTGATCTCCAGCCAAATCCCAATGCTTATGCTCTGCAAAGAAATCAAGACTACGACACTTCCAAATCCATCGAAACATTTTCTTCAAAGAACAAACCTGCATAATCATCAAGGATCTCATTACCAATGGTTCTGTTGGATTGGAAAAGAAAAGCTTAAAAAATATTTTATCGAAAAACCTATCTCAAATGGTACTCTCTCTCTTTGTAATTGTTTTTCCTTTACAAAGCAAACACCTAGCATTCAGATCTTTGGTTTTTGAGGTTTTTATGATCTATCTCAAATTTTGCCTCTAGCTTGTTGTGGGTCAGATTATGGGTTATCTATTTATTTGCACACCAATTTGACGAAATTTGAGTTAAGTTTTGTAATTTTTATTGGGTTTCTATGTTTGTGATTTCTAGGTTTTTGGTGAGGTTCATTACTTCAATATTGCAATCAATTGTTTATTTTTCTTCGATTTGATAATATCTTTTGTGTATATGATAGTAGAGCTTCAAGGTATTGGTTGTAAGATTCAAAGTTGTTTGAATCTGTGAAGAAATTTTATGTTCAAATCTATATGTAATGGGTTTGTGTTCTTCCCATTTGAAAATAAAATTAATTTTATATATTTTTAGTTTTTATCTTTTTAAAAAATATTTTTATTAGTTTTATGGATTTTTATTATTTAAAAATTAAAAAAAAAAAACATTTACTTAACAACAACATCTAACGAAAATTGCTGAAGATACCTTAATTGAATAAATATGAATTTTAGAAAAAATAATTCAACGATTGTGTGGTCAAAATTAGAGGACTAATTTGTAATTTTAGCCAAAAATCTAATATGGCAAAATGGTGATATTAAAATAATAATTTTGAAGACACGTGATATGCCACACAGCATTTATTACTAGTAAAAAAAAAAAAAAAAAAAACTTGTGTAAAACAATTCACATGCATTTACTGAACTCCTTGGCAAGAACAAAGCCCAACTTGATCGTCTCCCTTGGCGAGCCACAATTCGAGGAGAAGAGAAAGAATAGTGAGAAACATCCAGAAGAGTGAGATATATTAAAATAAAATTGGGTACTTTTTTAATATTAAAAAAATTAGATAGTATCAAAACAATAAAGCTTGCGTAGAAGCAATATTTATGTCATTTTGTAAGAGGTTAAAAGCAATTTTACAAAGGACAATGAAAAGAATGACCAACTTGATAACAAAAATAAATTTTAAAATATGGACTTGACAAAAAAATTAGAGACATAAATAAAATTCATTGAAATTAATGGGTGTAATTTATATTTTATCAAGAAAAGAAGTCATGATTACATGAAATAAACATATGGAGACATAGAAGTAAAGACAAAATCGATAAATTAGCTTAGAATACATTGCAAAAACTAAAAGTTAAACACCATTAGTATATTATTAATGTCATCTCTTGTTTCTAAGAATATTATGCATTTATGCAAAGTTTTCTTGCAAAACTAAAATCATATGATGATTAAAACATTCTCTAACCTACAACATCTCAGTCTATCAAAAAAATAAAACTTACAACATCTCAAACTTCCAAAAAGAAAAGGTTTATATATTCAACTAAATAAGAAAATTAAACCAAAATATCTTTACTAGATCTCATTTCCAATAACATTTTTGTACATTACACGGGTTTGTAACCAATTTATCTATATATATTCGAATAGTGACATGTAAAACTATGAGATTTCACAAGCATGTACAGAAAAAAAAAAATTTATAAAGTCAACAAAAATTCAAATATCTTCGGTTTTCCACGTAAAAATAAATATATATCACTTAAGTTCTATTTTATGTTTAAAATTTTTCTAGAGTATTGACAAATCATATTTTCTTTAATGGTAGAATAGAAAATAAACATCATCATAATAAATACATATTAATAATTACCTCAACTGTCAAAATTCATATTAGAAAGAAAATCATATTTTGTTAAATTTTTTTGTTCATTATATGGATTACTAACTAGTTTATATATTTTTTGCTAAATTACTAACTAGGCTATATCTATGATCTATAATCTATATAATATGAATAAAATTGAAGACATTTGGCTTTTAGTTGACCATATAATATTTTGCTACATAAACTTGGAAATTCTCATAATTTTATACGTGTGTGTGGAAACTGGAAACTATCTATTTTAATGAAAGGTGTAAATATAGGGAATTTGAATTCAATTAAATATATATATATATATATATATTACAATACTCACATGGAAAAAAAGTGAACTTTTAAACGTGTAAGCAGCAACATTTAAGAAGTCAACTAAATATAAATACAAATAAAGTTTCAAACACACAATAGTAACAATCAAATTTCATGTTTAGTAGGTTCTAGTTAGCTCGACTAGTAAAGTCTATGATGGTTGAATAAGAGATTTGGGCCATTAGTTGAAACTCTCTTAAAAAAAAAAAAAAAAAAAAATTCATGTTTGGATTGAAATTCTTCAGAAACTTTTCATCAAAAAAAAGTTCCATATTTAGATGATTCTCAAAAACAAAAATTCCATGTTTAGAAAAAAAAAAATCATATTTAATGTTGATCTTCCTCGTGAATACATGAGCTACTTACTTGATCTATTACAGCATCATGCTAGGTCTGATCAAGCAAAAAATGATGTGTTTATCCTTTTAGTACTAAAAGTAAAAGATAAATGTCTTGTAAGTTGTAACTCAATTGGTACTTTTTGATATTTTCAGTAGAAATATTTATTGTTCAAATTTCCTCACCCTCAAATATCAATGTATCCCAATAAAAAAAAAAAAAAATTAAAGCCAATTCCAATTATAGGGTAAATTGACTAAATTCCACTTTTAACACGTTTTTTGATATACAAAAAAAAAATAAAAAATGAAATTCTATTAATTAATTATTAATTACCATTTAAAATCAAGGGTGTATTAATTAATTAATCCACAGACCTGGCTGCTTTGCCACAACTAAATTTACGATTTTTTCTCCGAAGTATATCCAAATGAAAACATCCTTATCTTATCTTCAGTCTACCTAAGTAGGGCAAACGACTTTCACTACTCTATGCTCTTCAAAACTTTCTTTCTCAGAAGATCGTAACTTTCTTTTCATAACAATGGCCAGAATAACTGTTGATCACGTAGAAGAGGAATTTACAAAGACCACAGACAAAACCAATTGTGTCTTTGGTCTTTGCTCATCACCTTCAACAGTAACCATCGCACAAAAGGTATAGTCAATAAAAAATAAGTGTTCCTCTTCCTCTCTTTGTATCTCTCTTTTAATTTCTCAAATATAAAGATGTCTTTTAAAGATGTGTTTGTATAAACTGTTGCAAAAAAATATTTCTACTTTAAAATAAACTTTTGTAAAAAAGGTATAAGGAGTTGTTGTTACGGTTGTGAAACAGTGGTTTGAGTTTTAAAAAACATACTTTTAGCTAGGCTCTCTAATTGTCTAACCAAACTGAGTGTCTCTATATTGCTGGATTATTTGTAGTTGATTGCAGAAGTCATTGGTACGTATTTTGTGATATTTGCTGGTTGTGGATCAGTTGTTGTGAACAAGATCTATGGGTCGGTCACATTTCCAGGCATATGTGTAACGTGGGGTTTGATTGTCATGGTCATGATTTATTCTGTTGGTCATATTTCTGGGGCTCACTTTAATCCGGCAGTCACTATCACTTTCGCCATCTTTCGCCGATTCCCTTACAAGCAGGTCAGTCTTCTTCTCAAGGGCCCACCCTAATATGATAGAGGAATAAAAATTCTATGTTCTAGATTGTACTCCAAATAGAATTTATGCTCTATTAATCACAGTCCATACATTATAAAGTAAACAAAGTTAAAAAAAAAAATTTTAAAAATAAATATAGACATATAATGTTTTTTTTTTTTCAATTAGGAATAGCTAATTGAGTTACAAGACTCTTGACTATGACATACTACAATTGGTGGAATATAAAAAATTTTGTAATGAGTTCACACACTAGAGGACTTTTATTCCTTTAAAACTGTATTCACTCATTATTATAAAAAATGAATGTATTAACTATTTTTCTTGCAAATTAAAATTGCTTCCTATATAAATCAAACATTTAGGCCACAAGAATTCACCCACATTTCCTAGTTATAGTATATTGACCATGCCATTTTTTTCTCATCCCCAATCCAAATTCTAATATAGTGTAGATGCTTAGAAGTAATTGACAGTAATAGTATTTTTCCTCTAAATGTGATAGGGAACACATGTCACAATATTTGCTGCATAATATTTATAAATACATAGTACATGATTTGCCATTGTATACTGCAGGTTCCTCTATACATTGTAGCTCAACTAATGGGATCAATTCTTGCTAGTGGCACTTTGGCTCTAGTGTTTGATGTAACCCCTAATGCTTACTTTGGAACTGTACCAGTTGGATCGAACTGTCAATCCTTAGTTCTGGAAATTGTGATATCCTTCCTGTTGTTGTTTGTCATCTCTGGTGTTGGCACAGACGACAGAGCAGTATGTACTCCAAATACACCTTAATATTTGTTACTTTACACACTGTAATTTCATTTTTCATACATAAATTAAATACTAAACTTTTTTTTTCTCAAATACATAAAATACTAATTAACTTATTAAGAGTGTTGAGTGTTACAGTGACAACATGTCAACTCAGCAGTTATGAAGAATATTGTATTTGTGATATTACTCATTTTCTAAGCCTCAAAATAGAGGATGAGAAAAAACTTCAAGTTGACGAAAACTACTTTTATTGACTATTCCCCCCCCCCCCCCCCCCCCCCCTTTTTTATTATCTAAGTGTCGCATTTGGTAAATGCTTTTTTGTTTAGCGTTTTAACTTATTTGCTTATAAACGGTTTTTAAAATTTTTTTTTTCTCCCTACAACTATATGTTAATCAACTTTCGAGTTTCAAAAAAAAAAAAAAAAAAAAATCAAACACGTTTGTAAGTCAATAAATTCCATTTATTTATTTTTTTGTTTTTTGTTCGACAGACAGGTGAACTAGGAGGGATTGTCACCGGAATGACTATACTATTGAATGTTTTAGTTGCGGGGTAATTCTCTATTCTTTGATAATGAGTAATTATATACTATTAAATGTCTTCGTTGATGGGTAATTCTTTATTATGTGATAATTAACGAAAGGTCCTTATTTCTAATTTGAACGTAAAGTCCCATATTTTTAATTGGAAAGGACCTCACACTCAAAATTTGATTTTCTTCATTTTTTTCCTGGTTTATAAATTTTGCTTATGTTGTGTAACAAAAGAAAACGTACACAAAAGAAAAACTTCAAGTCTTCGACCAAAAACCACACAAAAACAGTAGAACACTATTCTTAACGTTTTTTTATTTATTTTTTTGAATTTTTTTTACTCCATGACTTGGTTGTTAAATGTTATGTCAACGTGGATATATCATAAAATTACTAGATTACATATATCATATTACTTACTTTGATGTGTGTCTTAATTTTACAGGTTTTGAATTTATTTTTGCATCCTTAACCTATTTTATAATATAGGATTACTATATAAAACCAAATACTTTAATTTTTTATTGACTTTATAATATTGTGTCATATAAACTTTTGAAACCTCAAAATTTAACCAAGTTTTAATTTTTATAACATACCAACAATTTCAGAATTTTTTTCATTTAACTATTTTCAATAATAAAAGTAAGAAAGTAACCAAGCTGATTTGATACCATTCATAGTTGGTTTGTCACAACTCAAGTTTTTTTCTTTTAAATTTTAAATTTGTTCGTTTATATCAAAATTTTGAAACCTTGGTAGACTATAACTAACATTCAAAAAAAAAAATCGTGTGTGTGTTTGTTTCTTAAAAAAAAAAAAACATTAAAAAAAAAAAGTAATCAGCAAAAAGCTGCTTCTAGTTCTAAACAGTAAACACACAATGATTGCTCTATGCTAACACAATTTAGAACAAAATGTTTGCAGGCCAATTTCAGGAGCTTCAATGAATCCAGCAAGGAGCATTGGGCCTGCTGTTGTAAAACATGTCTATAAAGGATTATGGGTCTATGTAGTTGGGCCAATTATTGGAGCAATTGCTGGAGCATTTGCTTATAACCTAATAAGATCCACAGACATGCCTCTTAAGGACTTAGTTCGGAGTGGGTCATTCCTCAGAGGTACTTCAGCTAATTAAGTGCAGAGAAAATCAACCGAGACAATTTTGATGTGAGTGACTATGAATGGTGAAGAAAAAAACGATGAATTCATGTCAATGTGATAGATAGTTACTCACAATTTGCCTCGTCCGAGTTATGACAAAATTGTGGTCCGAGCTAAAATAACTTAGAATTACATTGCTACTTTTAATAACTCAGAATTACATTGCTACTCACGGTTTTGTTAGATGTAAATTAAAGGGCTGATTATTAAAATAGATTTTGGATTTGTGAATTAAACCAAGGCCCGGCCGTTCGGTTTGAGTTCAGCCATAGTAATTTCCTTCCACTTCGTTTTCTCAAGGATTTTGATTTTTTGTGTTTTTAATGTTGATAGACTTATTTTTCTTTATATGAATGACCTTCTGCTCATGGTCTTTTTTTTTTTAAATAAGAGTGTTCAACTTACCTCTAGTGCTCTCGTGCAATAGAGACGACATGGACACGACACATATTCTAAAACAGCCATGTGTTGGCTTGATGTCTCATACAATGCATTGGAGTACTAGACGAAAGCCACACCCAAAATGAGAAAAAAAATTATATGTCAAAATTGTTTTATTATATTTCAGTATTCAACTAATCAATGAGATGGAGAACACATATAGAAGAGTAACACTCCAATCACAACAATTTTCATAATATTTTTCACAACAACTGAGTTGACAAATTGGTTTTCATTTGAGCCAACCATTGACATCAATTCATCATTTGATATTAACAACTTACCACCTCGATAATTATTTATTATGAAATATTTTGTGAAATTGTAATAATTCAAAAGATATTGTGTGTGTATATATATATATTATTTATTTTTGAGGATCAAGAGATATTGTATATAGAACTAAATAAATGAATATGTGTAAGTGATAATTCATATGTAAATCCCTTTGATCCTGTATTAATTGGGATTGGACGGCCACGAACAAATTTTATTTGTAAAAATCTTTCTAAAAGGAAATATTCATTTGAGATTTGCACTAAAGAATTTTCTATCATTGACTTATTTTCTTGAAAATAATTTTCTAAATGCTATTTAGTTATGTTATTTGCCATACATTGAATTATCTTATTACAAGAGTGATTCTAATTGCAAAGTGCACAAAACATGAAACTGTAATCTGTAAAGGCCACAGTTTCCATATGCATTGGCCAATCACCATTTTATAGTGAGATCGAATTTGATAAGGATGTGGTGTAAAAACCTATGAATTACACCAAACAATAAGAACGGAAGACATCAACGTTGGCTTTGTTGGTAGATGACTTTGGAGATCTGCAGAATTTGGGGTGGGTAAAACTTTATCTAGTGAATTGCTAGTATATACCCAAACACATCTCATCTTATCTTCAAATTAAGAAACTAGAAACATGAAAAGTTCTCCCTAGATTCTTGCATTTTGTCTTTAACTTTCATAAAGAATGTACTTATAGCCATTAATTCATCCAAGATTTGGCATGCACGTGGCATCATAATCTAACAAAATTAGAAATCAATATAATCATTTATTAAAAAAAAAAAAAAAGCAACATACTCGTAAGTTGTGAATGAAGATGAGGATTAAAAATTATGAGACTTGCCTTACTGCTTAGTGCATTTAAAATTTTGATGTCTGATCAGTGATTCTTGTAATGCCATATTAGTCAAAGCAAGGGGTGGAATTAAATTGTTTCTTTTATTGTCATAAATAAATTACTTATTATCATATTTTTTTATTTAAATTGGAAAAAAATTTGTGGAATGAGAGTGCGGCAAGTTGGAGGTATTTTGCTATGGACTTGGTTTGGATCCAATTATTTTATGCACTAGAAGTCTAGACCCAAATTTTGCCATTTTGCTATCCCTAATGACGTGGTTTTGATAGTAATGAAGTTTTAAGGATAAAAAAAAAATGGAGAGAGAGAGAGAGCAAGTAATTGGGAGAGAGTAATAAAATATATTCAAAAAATATATAAAAAATTAACATATATAATTTAAATATACTAAATACAAATATGCATATACACATTAGGAGATGGGGCAAAAGAAGTTAAGGCAGGTTGAGCAAAACCTGTCCTCGCATAGTCTTGTCTTCAAGAAAAAGAAAATCCACTTGAGGCAATGTAGGGCAGGAGATTTTTGCCATCCTTAGTTTGTGCTTTTCTAAAAACACACATTTTTTCACTTATGTTCACTTCAATAGATTACACCATTTACTTAACTATAAATGGACTTTAAAATTTCCACTTATTCATAGCATTACAATTATTGTTGGAAGTTGATAGTTACAAAGAGATGAGAGAGAAAAAAGCGAAATTAAGAACTAACATGATTTGGGTTGATGGCTTACATTCATACATTAATGTCCCTGAGCTACTACATCTTTAATATATGAATTATTCCAATCACAGATATATTCATACATAAACGTCCCTGAGCTTATTAGCTTATTTGTTAAAGGAAAATGTTAACCAATGCCCTAACTATTTTTAGAAACATTTGTAATAAGATAATGATAAAATAATAAATGTTGTTGACAGCTTTTTATATCTTCCATAAAAGTGGTGTCGAAACTTTCTTGCTTTGTCGTAGGTTCTAGTTAGCTCAATTGGTAAAGTCTTTTATGGTTGAATAATATATTTGGAGTTCAATCCTCGCCTACATAAAAACCGAACGGTATTTTAATCTAATGATAAAGAGCTATCATCAGGAGCGAACGCAATAAGTTGAAACTCTCTTAAAAAAAAAAAAATGAGACAAAAGTCTTAGTTTTTTTTTTTATTCAATTTATTCAAAAGGTGATTAAAAAGTAAACCGAAAAAAATAATATTAAAAAAGAAAAAGAAAAAATCAAGCTAAAAGCATGCTGTGAAAGGTCATTGTTTAATGTAATTGAAAATTGAAAATTGAAAAAAAAGAATTAAAAGATTACCTATTTAATTGAAGGAAAGCAAAGGTGATTGGCCCTCCATGTCTGAGCGCATGGGTGAACGCATCCCCAACCTCGGAGTCAGGTGGCCCTTACTTTTAAGTCATCACAAATCTAACACGGCAAGATATTAGTGGTGGGTGTAAATATATAGTTTTACACCAAATTCTTATTAAATTTAAACTCTTTTATAATTATTTATACAGTGAATTTTTAGTATGAGATTAAATTCTATAAATACGCGGTGTAAAATTTATGTTTTACTCTTCTAATTCCAACATGCCACATCATCTTATCACATATTTAAGAATAAACACAATTATACTAAATTAATTTTAATACCCATATATAAATCCAACCAAATTGAGAATTTATTGAGATGTTATTAGGTGTGGTAAAATGTATTAAATTTTAAGTAAAATGCTGACGTGGCAATCACTTATTGGATGGTGTAAAACATAAATTTTACATCCCATCCTTATAAAATTTAATCTCTTTTAGTATATACCCAAACATATCTCATCTTATCTTCAAATTAAGAAACTAGAAGCATAAAAAGTTCTCCCTAGATTCTTGCATTTTGTCTTTAACTTTCATTAAGGAGTGTACTTATAGTCATTGATTCATCCAAGATTTGGCATGCACGTGGCATCATAATCTAACAAAATTAGAAATCAATGATTCAATGTAATCATTTATTAAAAAAAAGCAACATAATGGTAAGTTGTGAATGAAGATGAGGATTAAAAATTATGAGACTTGCCTTACAGCTTAGTGCATTTAAAATTTTGATGTCTGATCAGTGATTCTTATAATGCCATATTAGTCAAAGCAAGGGGTGGAATTAAATTGTTTCTTTTATTGTCAGAAAAGAAATTACTCCATTATGATTCTCCTTTTTATTATGTACCATGAGAGAATATAATCAGCCAGGAGTTGAATGCAAAATTAAGGTACTATGCTAAAAATAGAAAATGGGACAGTGTGCTCAAATTCAGGAGAAGTTCATCAAATTTAGAAATTAGAACCAGTTAAATGATACAACTCATTCAATGCATTGTAGACAGTGCACAACCGTCATAATGCTAGAAAAAGTAATATATATATATTTATATATATTGGGTCTAGTTAATAAGGACACACATTAAGCTATTCATTTTTAGAAACATTTTCTCAGAAATTGAAAAATCTGTCAATATTTTTCAATTTCCAATAAAATATTTCTAAAAATGATTAATTATTGTGTGCCCTTAAGACACACATTAATAAAATCCATATATATTTATATAAGACAAACGTCAACAAGCATGTGCCATGCTTGTTAAAGTTGTATTAAAGTGAGTCTCATTTAATAAAAAAAATTAGATAAATAAAAGAAAAGGACATAAAATAAATCCTACAAATTATTTTAATATTTTTTTTTCTCTCTATAAAATTGGCCCACACTAAAAAAATTACATAAAACTATAAAAAAGACAAAAAACTGTACAAAAAAGTCAAAAAGTTGTTGTTAACGGGCACAATTATTAACGGGCATCTTACTGTATCTGCTAACACAACCCTATATATAAAATTAGTAAATAGTGACTAAAGCACTAGTATAGGTGTGCTAAATGCTAAAAGTTTAGCATTTAGTATACCAAACTGTACCCATTAACACAACCCTATATATAAAACTAGTAAATAATGACTAAAGCACTAGTATAGGTGTGCTAAATGCTAAAAGTTTAACATTTAGCATACCAAACGCAAATAAATCACCTTCAAGAAATGTGTCAATTGCTAAATAAATTTGGCATTTGTTATAGCGATGTTTTGGCACTAAATGTACTTTTTTTTTTTAATTCAAACTTTCTCTCCATACAAAATATCTTTCTTAATTAAAAAGAGTAAATAAATTATATTTAAATAAAATGGTAAAAGAATAGAAGATGTGATTTAAAGTGTGTTATAAAATAATGTATTAAAATAAATAAAGTAACTTTTTTATATATCAAAATAATATATATATATTTTAAAAAAATGCTAGTATTGACAAGTCAATCATTTTGTTGAAAGCAATGGCTCAATGGGAAAGAGATTTTGATCATTAACTCATGTTTATATCTTTTGGATTTGATGTAAAATGCAAACACTGCATTCCTTTTTGTTTAAAAAAAAAAAATGGTCATGTCTGATTGGACTGGATCTTGAATCTTGTAAAAGTGTACATGAGTTCCTTAGAAAATTGATTATTTTATAGGATGGATGGTACTGCTGGGATGACAACAGTATAAGACGGGATTAAATTAAGAGTGTCCTGTTTTTACCATATTCATTTTAAAAAAAAAATTGGAAAAAATTTGTTGGACGTGAGTGTGGCAAGTTGGATGTATTTTGCTATGGACTAGATTTGGATCCAATTCTTTTATGCACTGGATCCAATTTTTGCCATTTTGCTATCCTTAAAAGAAAAATGGAAAGAGAAATCGTTAGAGAGAGAGAGAGAGTAAATAGGAGATAGTAATAAAATATATGCAAAAAATGTATAAAAAATTAATATATATAATTTAAATATACTAAATACAAATATGTATATACACATTAGAGATGGGGCAAAAAAAGATAAGGCAGGGTGAGTAAAACCTATCCTCGCATAGCCCTATCTTCAAGAAAAGGAAATTCCACTTGAGGCAATGTAGTGCAAGAGATTTCTACCATCCTTAGTTTGTGCTTTTCTAAAAAAACACATTTTTTCACTTAAGTTCGCTTCAATAGATTACACCATTTACTTAACTGTAAATAGACTTTAAAATTTCCGCTTATTCATAGCATTACAATTATTGTTGGAAGTTGAGAGTGACAAAGAGATGAGAGAGAAAAAAGCGGAATTAAGAACTAACATGATTTGGCTTGATGACTTACATTTATACATAAATGTCCTTGAGCTACTACATCTTTAATATATGAATTATTCCAATCACAAATATATTCATACATAAACGTCCATGAGCTTAATATGTTATTTGTTAAAGGGAAATGTCAACTAATGCTCTAGCTATTTAAAAAAAACATTTTTATTGAGAGAATGATAAAATAATAAACGTTATTAACAACCTTTTATATATCCCATAAAAATAATGTAAAATTTTTTATATTATAGTTTATTAACAATTGCTTTAAAGACATCTGTTAACATGATTCTTTATTAAAATTTAAAAAATGAGACAAAAATCTTAGCATATTCTTTTTTATTTTTTAAATCAATTTATTCAAAAGGTGATTACAAAGTAAACTGAAAAAAAAAATATTAAGAAAAAAGAAAAAAAAAAATCAAGCTAAAAGCTTACTTGTGAAAGGTCATTGTTTAGTGAAAATGAAAAAAAAAAAAAGAATTAAAAGAAAGCAAAGGTGATTGGCCCTCCTCCATGTCTGTGAGCATGACGCATCACCTACCTCGGAGTCAGGCGGCTCTCACTTTTTAAGTCATCACCACCAAACCAAAAAAGCTAACAAACAAACAAAACGATAAATAATAATAGAAGAAGAAGAAGAAGAAGAAGAAGAAAGACTAAAACTCTCTCAAAGTCTCTAACTAAAATAATACGAACTCCTCTTTTGGACTCATCACTCTCATTCATTGAACCCTAATAAATCTCAACTCACACACACTCACATCTCTCTCTCTCTCTCATTTTCGTTTTCAATGGGGGATCCAATGGAGAGGTTGGGATCGGAGTCGGACTCGTCGATCAAGGTCGACAGCGACCTGAGCATGGAAATCGACCCGCCGCCGCCGCTCCGCGAGAACGTCGCCACGGCCGAGGACTGGAGGAGGGCGCTCGGCAGGGTCGTCCCCGCCGTCGTCGTCCTCCGCACCAACGCCTGTCGAGCTTTCGACACCGAGTCCGCCGGCGCCAGCTACGCCACCGGCTTCGTCGTCGACAAACGCCGCGGCATCGTTCTCACTAACCGACATGTCGTCAAGCCCGGTACCGCGGTGTCGAACTCTCTCTCTCTCTCTCTCTCTCTTTTGATTCTTGTGAGGAAATTGAATTTCCTTTATGTTGTATTCATTTTCTTTGTATTCGGTTTTGTAGGACCTGTGGTTGCAGAGGCTATGTTTGTTAACCGTGAAGAAGTTCCGGTGCATCCTATATATAGAGATCCTGTGAGTCCCCACTCTTTCTTTTTCTGCTTCTTCAATGCTTGTTCTTTATCAACAATCTTGCAAAATTACAAGCATTTCTTGATGAAGATTTAATTTTCATTTCTGGGTGTGTGTGAAATTGGGTTTGGGTTCTTGAGGAACATGGTGTTTGTGCTCAAGAAGCATATCTCGTTGGAGATTTAATTTTGATTTCTGGGTGTGAAATTGGGTTTTGGTGTTTGTGCTTAAAGAAGCTCCATAGTGCCTTTTTTTTTAACTAATGAGTTCAAATTTCAGAGTTGGGGGGGAGTTGGGAGCGTGTAAGTTGTGCGCTTTCAATCAAGCTTTGTTGGGCAAATGGCTATGGAGATATGGAGAAGAAACTACTCATTTGTGAAAATGGGTTTTAGCTTTCAAATATGGTGAGGAATAGGGAGGAGGTAAGGTGTATTCATGGTTGTCGCATATGGAGAAGCATTAGGATGGGTTGGGATAGATTTGCAGGGTATGTTCAGTATGTGGTAGGGGATGGTAATAGGGGTGAGGTTTTGGCATGATGCATGGTGTAAAAATCGACCTCTAATAGAAATGCATCTTGAATTGTATGTCATTACAATTAATAAGGATGATTTAGTTTAGTTAGATTTCACTTGGTGATTTTTGATTGACGAAACGACATGCTCATGAAATATTAAGTGTTTGTTCACTATGTTAATGATTGATTGGAAATTGGTGTCGGTTGACTCTTTGTTTGATATCTTTTACTCTAATATTCCAAGCAGTGAGGGTCCTGATTAAATGTTCTATGTGCACAAGGAGTGGTAAGACCATGGATCTTTTGTTGTTGCATTGTGACATTGCCCATGAATTGTTGACTTATACCTGGTTATGCATTTGGGTGTCCCTGCCAGCTGTCAACATCGTAATATTCCTTATCCTATTGTAACCATCTCTCCCATATAAGTGTAATGAATAGTCTAAGTGCTGAGATTCTTGATTTTCCATCTCCTCCTTTTCCGTAAAATATCTCTCTTTTTCTTTTTCTTCTTCAACATGGTTTGATGAGTAATGTTGAAATCTCCAAAATTGTTTTTGAATTACATTCTGGATGTAGGAATTGTTTTGGTAAACATTCTTCATATGTTTGGAACTTAGCGCTGTTATGCCTATTATGGACTTTGTACAGGGAGAGAAACCAATGCATTCTTGAGGGCATGCCTTGGTTTTTTAGCTGAAATCATATTTCCTAATAATATTGTTTTAGTGGTCTCGTTTTTTTGGGCCATAGTAAGATACATTCGGTTGTGGATTTAATTGATTCTCTTTTTTAAAGTGTAACTTTAATTGATTATGTCTCTTTAGGACTATTGTTTGTGTATATAGGGTAGTTCCTTTTCTTTAATAATATTTAATTACTTTTTTCTTGTTTGATAAGTAACAATTTTTTTTTATTAAAAATAAACAAACCAAGTACATCGGGGGTGTACCCAGAGAGAAGGAAAAAAAATCAATCTCTCAAATTACTATTCTCAATCATATCTAAAAGAGAAAAACAAAGAGGAAAGTGATAATCAGCACTCCAATCTAACAAGGTACGAAAGAAAAAGGATTTGATTTCAAGGATAGATAGTTCACTTCCCTCAAAAATTCTAGCATTCCTTTCTTGTTAAATACACCCATGATGCAATGTGGCACAGCCTTCCAAAAAGAAATATTTCTATGCTTGCTGAAAGTACCTTGCCGAGCTGCAAATATATCAATAGCCCTCTTTGGCATAAGCCATTGGAGTCCAAATAGACAACACCATTGTCCACAACTCGTAAGCTATAGGACAATAAAGAAGAAGATGATCCACTGACTTCCCACACCTTTTACACATGTGGCACCAATCCAATACAATAATACCTCTCTTCCGAAGATTGTCAGTAGATAATATCTTCCCTAATGCAGGAGTCCAAGAAAAGAAGGCAACCCTATAGGGACCTTAGATTGCCACACCACTTTCCAAGGAAACAACATGCCATTAGATGAAGATAAAGAGTGATATTAACCTCACACCTCAAAAATCTGACTCTTGGTAGGTCTCCTACAAAGCCTATGCATCCCCTCACCCCTACCAACCTTGGAATAGATTAGATCAATAAATGTAAGCAGTGACTCCAACTCCCAATCTTGGACCGGTCTAGATAATCGAACATCCCAATGGGGCACCCCATTAGAGAGATGTAAAACCTTAGCTATTGAGAAATCTTTAACACAACTGATACTAAATAGCTCTGGGAAAACCACCTTAAGTGGGCAATCACCACACCAAATGTCATGCCAAAATTTCACTCTAGTACCACTACCATCACCCACATCAAACTGAAGAAATCGGGAAAAGGTCAACCATTCCCGTCTTATAGATTTCCAAAGATTCACACCATTGGGACCTGTAACACTTTTAGTGCACCATCCCCCCATTCATTCCCATACTTTGCCTCTTATCACCCTCCTCCAAAAAGCTCCCTCATGTTCCCATATCTCCACAACCACTTCCCTAGCAAAGTTTGATTAAATCTTCTCAGGTTCCTTATCCATATCTTACTAGTTAACAAATTTGATCCCAATTAACTAGATGAAATTTATGATCCTCACCAATGCCACTCCATAGGAAATTTCTCTGTAGCTTTTCAATACGATTATTCACCTCCACCAAAATGGGGAAGAGAAAAAGAAAGTAAGTAGGCAAACTTGAGAGCGTGCTTTTAATCAAAGTGACCTTACCCACCTTAGATAGATAGAGCTGCTTCCAACCTGCTAACCTCCGTTCCCACTTCTCAAGAATAGGATTCCAAAATGTCCTCTCCTTGAATTTATCACCTAAGGGAAGACCCAAATATTTCATAGGAAGCGATGATTGTCTACATCCCAACAAAGTCACTAATTCTCCCAAATTGGTCACTTCCCCCACCAGTGCCAACTTAAAATTTTCCAAATTAATCTTCAAACCTGATTCATTTCCAAATAACGAAGAATATCCCTCAATTTTGCTATCTGACTCAAGTCAGCATCTTATAAAAAAGAAAAGTTAGTTAAAAATGCTACCACAAAGGGGAGCTGGCCACTTTTTTTGGTCCATATATTTCTGTTTCTTTCCACATTTATTTACTTTGAATATAACTTTCAGAATGTTGCAAGAGTTTAAGAGCTATTCACTGAAAGAGTTAAGTTTGTTTCCTCTCAACATGATAAACACTGTAGCTAGCTTCTACAGTGTTTCCATTAATGTGTATATATTATCTTCCTCATGCTGACATATTTATAAATAAATAAAAAATCCTCATGCTGACATGAATAATAGACAAATCATTCAAGTTTCAGCATTATCTTTCTTTTGGCTTCTTTCATTGTGTATGTCAATGGTGATATAACTTTATGTGAACATTTTTCTAGGTCCATGATTTTGGCTTCTTTCGTTATGATCCTGGTGCAATCCAGTTTCTGAATTACGAGGAGATTCCTCTTGCCCCTGAGGCTGCTTGTGTTGGACTGGAAATCAGGGTTGTTGGTAATGATAGCGGTGAAAAGGTATTCATTTGGACTGGAAATCACTTGTAATACATACTATCTTTTGGGAGATACCTGAAAATGCTGAAATTAGGCAAATAGTAATTACTGATTAACCCCCCCTCCCTCTTTATATAGTTTTAATTAAATGATAACACAAAATTGTGGCTTAAATTAAAATTTTTGGTGTACCAAAAGGCCAGTCTGAAGTATTGTTATATTTGTCCTTATATGCATGAAAACATTGTTCAAATATGTATACTAATTGTTTGATATCATTGGAGGTGAGAAACTCATGAAAGTTTAGCAGATGCATGTGTGTCTTTGCTTTGTTCTAGTTAAAGCAAACCTAAGGTTTGATGTTCTCTTTTAATGAAGACATGTATTATGTATAATCATATCTGCATACAAGGTTCTGTTGTAGATGTCAGAAAATGTATTAAATCCTCCCCAAAAGGGGATATTTTGTTGGATAGGTTACAGTCCTTGCTGTAGTTATCTCTTTTTATTATCAAAAAAAAGAAAAGGCTACTTCATGAGCACATGAAGAAGCCTAAAGAATTATTAAAAATAAGAATTATGTAAAAAAATACAATGATTTAAAAAAAATTGCAATAGAATCACAATGTGTAAAATCCTATGCATGAGACCAATCAAATAAAGAGATAGAGAAAGTTGCTAGCAACAGACTCTCTGTATGCTCCACACCTTCAAATGTACACTGGTTACTTTCCTTTCAAATAGTCCACATCAACCACAAGGAACCATATTCCAAATAGCTGATGAATGCTTACCCGCCCAATTCCTCCAACCAAATATGGCTTCCATCACCTTCCCTGGTAGGACTCAATGTATCTCAAAGCACCTAAAAACAAAACTCCACAGATTAAGGGCCATTGTATTTGTACATTAAATTAAAAATTGGTCCTCTGTCTCCCCACTACACCGGCACATGCAACACCATCCTAATAAAGTATAACCTCTCTTAATGAGGTTCTCACATGTAGTTATCTCTTGTAGATGAGAGCAGAGCTTTAGTTTTCTTTAAGATGCATACTTACTTAAAAACACCAAGTTATGTTGATCTCTTAGAAAGGAAAACAATTAATGAAAGGCAAGAAGATAAAATATCTAAATGACACACAGCAAAAGAAGAGAAATTGTAAGGGATGTTTAAGTATCAGCTGTTTTTGATTAGTGTATTTATTGTGCCAAGGATATTAAAACAGAGAAGTCCTTACTTTCTTTGGTTAAACTGAGTAAATAGGCAGATCTTCACAAACCTTTTTGATCTAATCGGTTGTTTTCATTGATTTAAGAATTTTGGAGTCGTTCTTTAGTTTGTTGTATACCAGAAACAATCACCATTGCTCTATTAGCAAGACCAAATCTGAAAGGAATTTTAAAGAAAATGAAGATAGTCCAATGTTAGCAGGGTTTAAGGACCTTGGCAGTCTTCCTCTAATGTCTCCTAACCAATGGAAGAGGTCGCATTGAAGGAAGATGTCTCTAGAAGGGACCCTACTGATACAACCATTTGAGGAGCTAAAACCATCTTTGATGTTGACCATTTTGGTGATTAGTGCAGTTGCTAATGATTTAGCATTATAAATCTTCTGGTAAAACTATTGCTTGAACATGATTGTGGTGGCCTACATGTAGTTTGTATTTATGGTGGATGTTTGCTGCTTACAAAGCCAAGAAATAAAAATGGAATATTGTGGTAGCTTCCTTCTTTCTTAATGTTACATATATTTTGCCTCTGGTACTTCCTATGATTTTATTATAGGACTTTAATTTATTATATTATTATTATTATTTTTTCCCATGAATGTTCCTTCATTGATTTAACTCTGAATTTACAGGTTTCCATTTTGGCCGGTACTCTTGCTCGATTAGATAGAGATGCTCCTCATTATAAAAAGTATGTGGTAGCTTTACTTTATTTCATTTTGATTCCTTTAATCTATAAAGAAACACATTTGGAAAAAAATTCAATTAATTGACACCAAATGGTCAAAATAGAGGTTCTTGTCTTTAAGGGATTTTTGTTTTGTTTTTTTCCCCCTCTAATAATGTTTGTAAATCTTTTGACGGTGGGATTCGTTCATTAAAACTGAGGTATGGCATTTAATTTTCCATCTTTTATCATAATATTCTTAAGGATGTGGATGCAATTTGCTAGGTTTAGGTCATGGCTTCTTGTCAGCCATTTTTATTATATGCGGGAGCTATAATAGAAACCAGTGCTGCAATTCACATGAACATGTTATCCCTATTGATCTTTGGTTTTGCAGACACCTGTATTTGTTTTCTTGTTCAAAGTGTTCACCATCGTGAACATGATGTTCAATTTTTTCTCAATAAGTCTTATTACCTATCAGAAAAGGTATATGTGCCTTCTATTTGCCAGAAATGAAAAAAAAAAAAAGGTTGTTTCACTACCGATTGATAGTAGTTGATAATGAGTGTTATTTGGTGCAGGGATGGTTACAATGACTTCAATACATTCTACATGCAAGTAAGTGTCTTAATCTTTTAGTCTTGGTTTCTTATATGTTTATGTTGTGTCTTGGTTTCTTATATGCTTATGTTGTCAATGGAAACTAAATTATCAAGTAATATTTTTTATGGGGGTTATGATTTGGTACTACATCTGCATTTTTTCCAACTAAATTTTGTGTAGTGTAATTTCTTATGTAGGTTAGTTTTGAATTTGTAGTGTAAAATATATGTACTACTCCCATCCCATTTTGTTCATTTTTTAGGTAAAAAATAATCTATTTTAAATTAAGCACAATTGGCACCTCCTTCCCTTATAAGTTCTTGGTGGAGGGTGAGCTCGTGGCTTCAAGACCCATTGGGACCCCATTGGGTGCATGTGTAACTTACTAATCAAAAAAAGAAAAAAAAAAGAAACGAAAAAAAAGAAGGAAAAAGTACATTGATTATAAATCTCCAAAATGGCATTCATAAATTATACGTATTTCTATTTTCTTTTCAAATTTATCCATGATTATTTAATTTGTTGAGAAAATATATGTAATTCAACCAACAGTACAGCTGTTGGTCCAATGGTTGAGACAATGACACATTGACCCAACAATTTTCTAGGTTAGCACATGGTATGGTTCTGATGACTATGGTTGTCACTAAGGACAATCAATGTTCCTTTTACCCTAACTGTAATTGACTGTCAACAATAGATCAACTTTTTGAAAATCGTATTGATGCTACTTGCAGCATATGTGAATCCTTTGTTAGTTTTGCAGTTGTAGAACTTATGAGGCTTCTCATGCAATGTACTTCATTCCATAGTGTAGTACCAGAGAGGAGGTTCATTGTTAATGTTGACTAGCATATGTGTTCGTAAATATGTGTATTCATACATACATTAAGACATGCTGTTAATAATATTAGTAAAGTTAGTGTTTAGAAATGCTTGATCTCTGTAATTTTTGTGTTTGATGTACTGTTTTCCACGTACACCCCCGGTGTACCTGGACTTTTGATTAATACAATTCCGTTATTTATCAAAAAAAAAAAAATATTAGTAAAGTTAGTGTTGAGACACAGTAGACCATCTTCAACATTGTTTTATCAATTGGGAACTTAGATCACTTGTTTTCTTGTTATTGGGATTTATGGGTAATGCCTAGGACAGTTGCAGAGAAACTGCTATATCGGAAAAGGCACATTGCTAGGCACCTGTGATATGGGATGTTGATCCTCTACGTCTCATGTAGTGCATTTGGCTAGAAAGAATTGCTTGGACCTTTGAAAGGTTTAAGCTTCCTGGTTCTAAGTTGATGCTCTGATGCTTTCATTTATTTGGTCACTCTCTGTTTAAATGGTGGAGTCAAGCTGTTTTTCTTCTTTATATGATTTTAAGGATTTGTGAAATATAATTACTTGGGTTATAATATTTGTATTCTTCTCTTCTCTATAGGGGTTTCTTTTGTGTACTCCTTTTGGGGGCTCTATTTTTGTTTGCATTTTGTGTAGTGGGGTGAGCCTTATTGATGAAAAGATGAGGAAGAGTTGCTTATGATGGTTTGGTCATATTTAGAGTGATTAATGAACTAATGAGAAAGAGTGTGGGAACTAAAAAAAGGTAGAGGAAGACTGAAAATTACATTAATTGAAGTAGTAAAAAAGTAATGACAATTAGAAAGGAACAATGTGTATGACTTGGAATAGTATAGAATGGTGGAAAAGATTATATGTGGTCGACCTTGATTAGTCTGTTGGGATCCATAGCTGACCCCAAAATTTTTGGAAATAAGGCTTTGATTGTTGTTGTAGTATTCTATGTAGTGGGGTCCTTGTGTTCACTTGATTTGAGCAATTGAGCCTTGAAATTGAAACCTGAGCTTGGCTTGAACCGGCTCAGCCAGGCTCACATTTAGGTCGAGTTTGCCAACCTCACTCAAGCCCTCCCAATGGTTTTTTATGACCAGTTAAACATAAAGTCAGACCCAGGCATGTCCACATTGCGCCATGCACATTTGAATTCAAACTGATGGCATCAGTGTCCACTTTCATCTGCAGCCCTACTTGCTTCTTGGGTTACCTTTTGTTCTCTTGTTTCAAATGGTTAAATTGGATGGCAAGTAATATCTTGTCTTTTTCCCTCTTAGTTCCAGTCTCTCTCTCTCCTTTAAAGATATCTAAAGTTGAGGGCCTTTGTTTGTTTCTGTTGAATGGAACTTTGTGGGGGTTTGGCCTCCTATATTTTGATTATAATTTTATATTTGATTTTTTTACTTATGTTATATTGTTTTTAGAGTAGTGCTAGTTACACTGTGTATGGAATGCAGAGGTGAAATCGTGTTTTGAAAACATGATTTCAGTTTTAATTGTGGGCTAAGATATTAACTTGTCTTTTGTTTAAAGTTAAGCAAGCCATTTTGAGCTAATATCAATTTGAAGAATTTTTTATCAAAAAAAAAAAGTTTAAATGAATTTGGCGCCTATTTATGAATTAATTTGTTTGCTAAGAATGCTGCTATATTATAATATTGAACTTCTCATTTGTGCTTGGCATATGCGCCTAAAGTACCATCCTTATTATTTTTTATTTTTTTAAGACTGGTCTTTTGGTGTGTCTGTAGAAGGTCATGACATCTTATGATGCTCAATGGTGTATCAAAATTGGTGCTAAATTGTAGAACATTGTTTTCATGGAGTCCGTTTCTTGATTCTTTTGTTATTTGATATTGACATAACATTCCTTATTGGTTGTTTGTTGTCAAATTGTTAATCTGCTATGTTGCAGCTTGAGCCAAAATGTTATTGTTTCTTAATTCATGATTGGTTTGCTTACAGGCTGCATCTGGGACTAAAGGTGGTTCTAGCGGTTCCCCAGTTATTGATTGGCAAGGAAGAGCAGTGGCCTTGAATGCTGGGAGCAAGTCATCAAGTGCATCAGCATTTTTTTTGCCTTTAGAACGAGTGAGCACTTTTTGTATATTTGCTGAGCCTTTATGCCATCCTTCCGGTATAAACTGGGATTGAGCACAATTCTTCTCGTGGGGAGTGTGTAATTCAACTTAGGCAACTAAACAGAGCAGAACTTAATTGGCAGGTTGTGAGGGCATTGAAGTTTCTCCAGAAGGGCTGTGATTCTTATGTGAATAAATGGGGGCCAGTTTCCATACCCCGGGGTACGCTTCAGGTTTGTTGTTGATGTTATCCTTGCATAGCTTTCCTACCATTAATTTGATTTTCTTAGTTGTTTAGTCTTAACAGCAAAAATGCATTAGACAGAAGATAGAATGTGTTTTGTTGAGTAGGCCAGAATACATTTTTCTCATGACTGTCATTATAAATCAGGGCGTTATTGCTTAAATTCTTAATTTTTAAGGTTGCGGAAGCTATGGTACAGCAGGTAAAATTTGAGGACATTTGTTGTGGTTGGTCTGGAATATATAGAAAATAAAAATACCCTGATCCTAGAATCTTGAGAAGCACATATGGTACATTTCCAAATATACACTAACTGAAACTACACTAACTGAAACATGACATTGTCAGGTGCGTGCATTATTTCAATGTTGAAATGTTTTTTCCCCTTAACGTTGTTCTATTTCTTGACCCCCCCTCCCCCCCACCCCTAAAGATTCTTAATTACTTTTCATCTATATTTATTATATTTGGGAGGTTTTGTGGTGTTTTTTTTTTTTGGGGGGGGTGGGGGGGGGGAGTTGGGCAGAGTGGATTTTCTGTACATTCTCTTGATTTGATCACTGACCTAATTTACTTATTTGGGAAATACGTAAATGGACCAGATGCATGTACTAGTTCTTTTGTTTTTTTTTTTTTTTCTTGTGGTGAAAACTGAGTCATAAGGAGATGAAAACTTCAACCTAGAATCTAGAAAATGGTTATGAAAAAGTTTTCATCTGTGTAGCCTTCGAAGTAGAGTTTTCCTCCTAATCTCTAAAGTGGTTGTTAGTGAGGGTTTTCAATTCAAAAATCCTTATATGCCAGTGGCATCACACGGAGTTGTGTTAAAAAATGCTCAATTAGTTATGCCAATTTTTATTTTATATATAAATATTTGATTAATGTGTATATATGTAAGTGCTTTTATTCATAAACAATAAATCTTTGTATAAAATATCTGAGGGTTTATTACATGATTTGGCTTCTTTAATCCATGGTATAGGTAACATTTGTTCATAAAGGATTTGATGAGATACGTCGGCTTGGTCTACAAAGTGAAACAGAGCAGGTCTTTAGTTCTCTGATTTTACATTGTTTCCAGTGATGATTTATATATTTTTTTGGATAAAATTGGGTTTCCTCAATGTGTAATTATGCTTGTGCTTTTGACTTGTTTAGATGGTGCGGAATGCATCTCCACAAGGGGAAACTGGCATGCTCATCGTTGACTCTGTGGTAGGTACATTTGTTTCATATTTTACCTCTAAAGGATAAAGTATGTTTTGTGTTTCTAATGCTTAATTGCGTGCTAATTTTCATATTATTTTAAAGGTAATATTATGTCATTTTTTTTATTTAAAAAAAATTTGGGATTAAGGTTCAAATCCCAGCAACGGAAATGTTTCTGCCGATCTCGAGTTTATTGAGGATCCATAGCAAATCCCAAAATTTGGAACTAAGGCTTTGTTGTTGCTGTTATGTAATATTTTTCTGACTAATGGGTGTGGACTTGTTTCAGGTGCCAGGTGGCCCGGCTCATAAGCATTTGGAGCCAGGAGATGTGCTTGTTCGTGTGAATGGGGAAGTAAGTAATGTCTTGAATTATTCTTGATTACATTGATTTATTCTATGAGCTATTCCTGTATGACTTTAATTGTGTTTTGTAATTGCTGGACAGTTTTGGTAGCTGTATTGTTATTTTCAAACTGAAACTCTTTTACTAAAATGTACCACCAGTTTTGTTTTCATAGAAAAGCTTCCAGGATTAGCCCTTAGAGCAGGCTACTCAAAACTGTTTCCAGGGAGCAGATTCTAACAAGACCCGATGTTCTCCTTTTTCTGTTTTGTTCCCATACCTTTGTTGGACATTAGTTTCATTCTTAATATCCTGTGACTGTTTTGTTTGCATATGTGGAATTAGACCATATGCCATTTGGCAACAATTTATGTGAGGAGTAGTGCAATATCATTTGAACTAGATTCTTTTGGATGTCGTTAGATGGACATAGATCTTTGAATATATTAGGAGTTTTTGGACTTGCGTGTAAGTAATTATTATTTTGGAGAGATACTATGCTACTGTATTCTTAAGTTACTCCCTCCAAGTTCTTGTATACTGTCTATGTTTCTATTTAATAAATTTATCTTGACTCATAAAAAAAAATTATATTTACATCACAGAGTGAAATAATCTTGAATAATCATGTCTTAGTTCGTATACAGGAAATGTTTTCTACTACTGTGGAGTTATTACTTGTATTAGTTGCTTTAACGTGTGGAACTCCTAATGCAGGTAATTACCCAATTCCTGAAGTTGGAGACTTTAATTGATGACAGTGTCAACCAGAACCTTGAATTACAAATAGAAAGGGGTGGCATACCATTGACTGTCAGCTTGATGGTAAGGGTTGTGCTAATGTTCAAGTATTGGTTACTGCTTTCAATTTATCTAGAAAAGAAGTTTACACAGGTCCTTGGTAGATAGCTTGCTGTGAGAAATAATGAACTTGATCCTGGAGTGACTCACATGGAAGCCTATATCTGTATTATGGGATTGATTTCACAAACTCTGCCAGAACCATTCTATGCATGGTCTAGGATGGTGGCTCTTACAGTGAACACCTAGCAGTAGCTTTACCAAGTGAAAAATGATGCTTGTTTATAATATAATGGCCAGAGTGGCATGAAGAAGTGATGTAATCCAAATGGAGGTTGACAGCTAAAAACTATGGACCCAAGATTGTTAGACTGTGGGCCAATTTAGTAAAGGTCCTTTGCGATGTTCAGAAGTGGGCTTGGATCCCTGAGAAATGAAATGAAGCTCAGTAGATTCAGATAATCAAGAAAGAGAGCAAAACTAAAAGCCGAAAAGAGAAGATAACTAATTTATTCTTTCAAAACTCTAATCTGAATACTCTATCACATCAATATGAATATGTACTATGTGACTAGATTTAATATCAACCCTACACCTCAGACATAAATTTCTGGGTTGGTTTCGGCTGGCCCAATCAATCATGTAGTCCATGGATTTACCTAAATCCTCAGTATGTGCTAGCTCTCACCTTCAATGGCATGTTAGGTTTCGTTGATACAATGTGTTTTAAATGTACTAGCTACTTGGTGATATTTGTATATTAGTTTCCATTTTGCTTCATCTTATTAATGTAAAAATTTAATCTCTTATTTATATATTTTAGGTCCAGGATTTACATTCAATAACTCCCGATTACTTCCTAGAAGTAAGTGGTGTGGTGATACACCCTCTTTCATATCAACAGGTAGGTTGGGATTAGCAGTTCTTGCTTAATTCGTTAGAGTGGCAACTTTTACTGTCCATCTATTTTTGCTGATATTTTCCTCTCAATTGATGCATCGGTTTGTCTGTGATTGGATGTGCATGTGCATTTCATATTGGCAAGTCCTGTACATTTTCTTTTTCAATGATGGTGTTGGCGAATTAATAGAATAAACTTTGAGCCCAACACATCCATACCATGAAAGTCGAGCTCAAGACACACTCCTTAAAAATCGGGAGAGGTACTGTGTGGCTACAAAGCCAGAAAAGAATATTGCATGTTTGCCTTAATTTTTCATCTTAAATAAGATGATGTAAAGACTAGGTAGCAAAGCCTTATTTCAACCATAGAGAGCCCACATATATAATAATAAGATGATGTAAAGACTATTAGCTAAGCCTTATTTCAACTATAGAGAGCCCACATAAATAATCCTGTTTTGTTTCTGTGCTTTTTTGAAAGTCATTTCTGCTTATGCTATTGTGCCTTGGCTTTCATCCCAATTGACATTTTTTTTAGTTATCTGGTGCCTTAATCATAGCACTTTATATGGAAGAATAGTTGGTATTTGTTGCATGTGACAAGCTTGGTTGGGGGTTTTTATAACTTTTTGGAATACTTTTAGTTCAAACTTTCCATTAATCAAGAAATGAAACTTCACAGGTTAAATCAGTTTCTTCTTTTTCATGAGACTTTTTATTTTATTTTTTTGATTTATTTTTTTACCTTCTATTATTGTGAAATCAAACTTGTTGACCTAGCTTTGTTGACTTGTAGTTTAGTCAATGTTGCTTTCTGCTAACTACTTTTCATATACAACCCTTAATTATTATAGCAGACATGTAACTCATTTAATTTATTCAATGCAGGCTAGAAATTTCCGTTTCAATTGTGGTCTTGTATATGTTGCAGAACCAGGGTAAGTTTAATCAGATCTAGTACTAAGATATACATTACTAATTAGTTTGACTTATTCATCAATTGTCATGTACAGTATGCAAACAAATGTTGATCTTTTCTAGTTTGTATTCTATATATATTGATAATAAAATTTAAGACTTGACACTAACTAATATCTAGAGAAGATTGATTACCTGATATAATTTTCAGTGGTTCCCTAGAGTGGTTCACTGCAGAAAACAAGCTTATTTTGGGCTTTTAATATGTGAGCAGCCTATCTTTTTAGTAGCTGCCAAAGAGGATTTCTCAGTGACATTTTAGAAGCTCCACCCAGTGCTTTATGACTGTTCTGCAAGCACTGCTACACTTCCTTTGATGTTGATAGAAAAACACTGTTCTTCTGTTTCTTTACGTTTGATGTTGATGTTTTTATACTATTTAATCTTTTTTTGTAAAACCCTTCAATTCATTTGTTTATAAGTTTTGATAGCATGAGGTTCAAGAATTTTTTAATTTTATTTTGATAAGTGATAGCTTGAGGTTCAAGATTATAACTATCCAGAGTCCCCAGATACAAATCTATACACTAACATAAATTTAAATATTGAAAGGCAGAATCTAGTGATGTCGTAATGCTTCCTGTCCTTGAAGGGAACACCAGCTGTTAACTGAACTCTCCCTGCCATGGTTCCCATGGCAAAAACAGGCAGTCTGTGAGGTTAAAGGCAGTAGTTGTTTATTACTTCTTTTTGTTAGGGTTTACTGGAAGTCCAGAACTATAGAAACGAGGGATGGGAAGGAAGGCGTGTTTTCTGTGTAGAATCAAAATTGTTTGAATTCATATTGGAAGAGAGTGGGCGAACGTATGGGCTGTGCATCATTGAAAGGTGACAGAATAGAGAGTGGGGCAACGTATCCACTGTTTTGATGATCTTCATTGTAAAATTTTTCCATCCATTCACATACTAGTGTGGAATGAGTTGAAAAGTGACCATCAAAATTATGCCTGAGTTGTTGAGAATCTCAATAGGGCATTTTGAATTTGTAGCTTGGCTTGATGTTCCTGTATTGAACTTTTTTGCTGCACTATATTTTCATGTCATGACTCATGAGTTTATGTTACAATATGGGCATGCAATTTAATTATTTGGAAAATTGAACCAATTTGTGTTTGCTTTCTTTCCACTCTATGACTTTTTAATGTAATGGGCCAATTGTTTTACCTATTGCAGATATATGCTCTTTAGGGCAGGAGTTCCTCGCCATGCCATCATTAAGAAATTTGCGGGTGAAGAAATATCATGTCTTGAGGAACTAATTTCAATTTTGTCCAAGCTGTCTAGGGGTGTTCGAGTACCATTGGAGTATATAAGCTACACGGATCGTCATCGGAGGAAGGTATATGATGATTAGTTATTACACTTCTATTGATCAAATTGATAATTTATCAGCACAGTGAACTGGTACTTATTATTATTTATTAATGATTTCTTTTTTTTTGTTTAATTCAATAATTAATTGATTTAATAAATAGATAACACTATTTAATAGTGTTTATGGGAAGCAGTCATATTATTTGATTTATTGTGGCTTTCTTTATTTCCAAATTGATTTCAACTGGAATATCTCTATAATTGTATTTGTGAGAAGGCCCAATCAGTTGTATTTGTTTAAATCAGTCAAGGCTTTCTTTTAGGTTTATGGACCTACTAAGGTCTATTGGTTCTTTCAGCTTGTGTGAGCCTGATGTTGCTTTGGTCGTTTACTTGTATAAAAATGAGCCTCTAGTTAATGGACCTTCAGAGTCCCAGTGGTATTTATTATCCTCATATCATTATAGTTAATATCTGAAAAGATTCATTTCCATTTTTTTGGATGAGGAAAAAAAAAGATTCATTTCCACTGAATTTTAATCCATAGATGTGCTATTTTTAGACCCATAGAAACCTTGGTATACATGATAGCATTTACAAGCATGAGAGACACTAAATGTCCTTCCGTGGTCTTCTGTTGTATGCTTTATGCTATGTACTTATTGTTGCATTGACATTTACTCTTAGATTCCCCCCTTCCCCATGCATCTTTTGGGTTCTAACTTGATTATGAGCATTTTTGTTTCACCACCCTCTTCTTTGTCTTACCATTCTGACTCTTCTGGTGGGTTCAGTCTGTACTTGTCACAGTTGATCGGCATGAATGGTATGCCCCTCCACAGATATACACTCGTGATGATAGTACTGGTCTATGGACTGCAAAGCCAGCTTTTCAAACTGACTCCCTTCTACCATCCTCTGGTATCAATGATGTTGGGGGTCTGGCAAGCCAGACAATTTCAATGGGTGGTGAGGGTAATTTTATGGAACATATACATCAAAGTAACAGCCAGGAGTTGACTGATGGTGTTACTAGTATGGAAACGAATTGTGAAGATGCTTCTGATGAAGCACGTCCTGGGAATGACCCTGTTGGATTAAAGAAACGACGAGTGGAAGAGGATTTGTCTGCTGAAGGCAATGTTGTTGCTGATTGTTCCTTGCCTGAAACCAGAGAAGCGAAGTTGGAGGATCCTAATACTATGCAAAATGATATCTTAAGAGAGTTTCAAGGTGCAACGGTGACAGCAGCAAATGCTTCATTTCCTGAACGTGTGATAGAGCCCACTCTTGTAATGTTTGAGGTAATTATCTTAGAAATATTAAATCATATTTTCTTCAATTGCCTGCCTAATTCAATTGACCAGGCTAGTTGATTTTCACCCAACTAGTTTGTGATGCCTTTTGCTTTATTCATATTAAGTTAAACTTAAATAGTAAGGGGCTTTACACTTTAGCTTTCTGAATCTTGCTCGCAAGTTGAGTCAAGTACCCCTTTAATTGTTTCCCTTTAAAGAATAGCTTGTCAATTTAGCCCTTCTATGATTAATTATCTGGAATTGTCTTGGAAGATGACCTTGCCTACAAATACAATTGAGAACCCATGTTAATTTGAATGTTATTATCACGTGGTTTCAATCAAGATGATAATAAATTCATTCATGAAAAGTGACTAAATCTTACACTTGCTATCAATGCACTGCAACCCTCCTTTTTCCGGGTTTGGGACTGGTTTTGAACAAAATATACGACACTAGGCACTGACAGTCGATCCATCCATATGATTTTTTATTGTGCCGTTTGTTTATTAGGTTATAACAGAAAATTTAGGGTGTCCTTATTTGGAACTATCTGATGAAAATGTATAGGGACATGAGGCTTGTATTTCATTAGATTTTGGGTTTAAAGGCCCCTTTTCCCTCTTTTGTATTTGTTACTTATATTTTGCTCACAGAGTCATTCTTCTATATATATATATATATATATATTTTTTTTTTTTTACTTATAAAAAAAAAAAAAAATTACTGATTTTACCTTAGTGTCTTGTTCAAAATTGTAATAACCTACTTTTATTCAATTGTTGAGGTGAAACTTTGTGTATGTGTGAATATATATGCATGGATGGTTGGAAGTGTTTCTTTCCAGGGCTTACATTTTATTAGTAAGTTGGTCTTTATACCTGCAGGTCCATGTGCCACCATCGTGTATGCTTGATGGTGTGCACTCACAACATTTTTTTGGGACGGGTGTCATTATACATCATTCTCAAAGCATGGGACTTGTCGTGGTTGACAAGAACACAGTTGCAATATCTGCATCTGATGTGATGCTGTCCTTTGCTGCTTTTCCAATTGAAATACCTGGGGAGGTAAATCTTTTAGTGTCAGTAAAAGTTAAAAATATAAAATAAAATAAAAATCTGCTACTTGCTTAAGTTGTTTACATTCTATATAGGTGGTTTTTCTCCATCCTGTTCATAATTATGCTCTCATTGCATATGATCCCTCTGCTCTGGGAGCTGTTGGCGCCTCAGTTGTCCATGCTGCTGAACTACATCCAGGTAATTTTGACTACATTAATTTTAATTTCTCTTTGTTCAATTTTATTTGGAGTTTGTCAGATTCCCTATTCTGATACAATTCTATGTTTATGGCGTGTCACATGTTTGAATCATTCATACAGCTGGTCTTCTTCCATGTGTGCATATATTATTATATTTGTATTAATTTCCAAGTACGTTGACAGTTATTTTCCCTAAAATATGCATATTGAAGAAGAATTTTCATACTTTCTGAGACAGAGCCTACATTACGTCGTGGTGACTCTGTTTATCTTGTGGGGTTGAGTAGAAGCCTCCAAGCAACATCCAGAAAATCCATTGTGACCAATCCATGTGCTGCATTGAATATTGGCTCAGCTGATTGTCCACGGTACAGAGCAACCAATATGGAAGTCATCGAGCTTGATACTGGTAACTGTACTTTCATTACCAAAGTAGATCTTATTCATCCAGATTTTGACATTATGCATGTATGATATCAGATTTTGGTAGTACTTTTTCGGGGGTGTTAACTGATGAACAAGGAAGGGTCCAAGCTATCTGGGGAAGCTTTTCAACTCAGGTTTCCACTCGGACCAAAAAAAAGAAAATGAAAAAGAAAAAAACTAAGGTTCATTGTTAAATTGATTTTTCTGATGTGCTCCATCGGAGCATGAATCTGACATATAAATTCCTGATTGCAGTTGAAATTTGGTTGCAATTCGTCTGAGGATCATCAATTTGTCAGAGGAATCCCAATATATACAATCAGCCAAGTCCTTGACAAAATCTTATCTGGTGCACATGGGCCACCTCTTCTCATAAATGGTGTCAAAAAGCCAATGCCACTTGTTAGAATTTTAGAGGTTGAACTTTATCCTACATTGCTATCAAAGGCCCGGAGTTTTGGACTGAGCGATGATTGGGTGCAAGTACATATTCTTCCTTAGAAAATATTTTATCCTTCTTTCCCTTTCATTTAGTGTGCAATACGAATGCATTTGTTTCCTGCGTTCGACTTTGTAAATGCTGTTAATTTTTTTTTATAAAGAAAATGGTTTGTTTCTTTGTTTCTCTTTTCATTGTGAATCCATTCAACAACAACAACAAAGCTTTAATCCCACATAT
The DNA here is from genome assembly GCA_030021035.2 of Notholithocarpus densiflorus. Taxonomy (NCBI): domain Eukaryota; kingdom Viridiplantae; phylum Streptophyta; class Magnoliopsida; order Fagales; family Fagaceae; genus Notholithocarpus; species Notholithocarpus densiflorus. Next base: position 135,381 of record JARYZH020000113.1, on the reverse strand, counting down.
TTTGGAGTCAGCTATGGATTCTCAATAGATTAGTTGTGGCCGGCCACATGTGAATCCATACTGGCTTACTATTTCAGTGGGAAAAAAAATTCACATTGCTCATAATATTTTGGTTCCTGAAAACATGTAGATATAGATGAAACAGCCTTAATGGCTAACGGATGTTTCACCTGATGTATTGCTATGGCTAAACATCATCAAAATTTACTAGGGTTAGATATTGGAATGGTGCACCATTAGATGTGATAAGTTAATTTTATCATCATGTTTTGGTCTCTTTACATCATTTCCTTCTTGAATGAATCTTTTTGGTTACCAAATTCATTATTTTTGTAATTAATCATTGGTGAATGTTCCTTGAAGGCACTTGTCAAGAAAGATCCAATTAGACGACAGGTTTTACGTGTGAAAGGTTGTTTGGCTGGATCAAAAGCTGAAAATTTATTAGAACAAGGAGACATGGTCTTGGCAATCAACAAAGAGCCAGTTACATCCTTCCTTGACATAGAAAATGCTTGTCAAGCATTAGACAAATGTGACAACAATGATGGGAAGCTTAACATGACCATTTTTCGGCAGGTAAGCAAATAATATGTCCCATGTGGGTTTTGTTTTTTATTTTTACATTCTTTTAGAAGCAGGGGTTCAAGAAAGTATTGCCTAGGTATATTTGCATCTTTCACATTGTTGTGCATTAAATCCTTTTTGATATAAGAAATAGCTATTGAATAAATCATCATTCATACATTAATCAAAGCAGCTATTGAATGAATCATCATTCATACATTGATCTGTATGATTCCAGGGACATGAAATCGATGTTCTTGTGGGGACAGATGTTAGGGATGGCAATGGCACAACACGTGTGATAAATTGGTGTGGGTGTATTGTTCACGATCCTCATCCAGCAGTTCGTGCTCTTGGATTTCTTCCTGAAGAAGGTCATGGTGTGTATGTGGCAAGGTATGAAATTTGTTTGAATTTACAAGTATTCCATGCTTTTCCTGACGTGAAGGGGTATATAATTTTAAGGAATTGCATAATTGATGTTCTGTTAGCATTCCCATTGACTAGCTCAACCTAAGTCTTTGCTAAATGCTCATCTCAGGGTGTTACACAGAAATGTTTTGCACCCACAAAAGTTGTTGATTAGGCCAATTTGGGTAGCAAGTGTTCAGCCTGATGCGCATCAACCAACACAAAACATTGACTGTTATTGTTTTTCTACCCACTGTTTACCTTGAGTGCAGGCCAACTTGCTAATTCCTCCCATACTCTTTGAAGATCGAAATAGTCACTTACTGAATATTAATATCACCCTGCACCACTCTTTTACATTTTTTATAAAATTTCATTACTTACCGTTAAAGCTTCAACTACTTGAGTATGCTTGACAATTTCTAAAATTTATCAGGTGGTGCCATGGCAGTCCAGTGCATAGGTATGGTCTGTATGCACTTCAGTGGATCGTTGAAGTTAATGGGAAACTGACTCCTGATTTAGATGCTTTTGTTAATGTGACAAAGGTATATCCGCAACCTTCCCTTCCTCTTCTCTCTCTCTCTCTCTACTTATATGTTGTCTATGTGTGGGTGCGCGCATGTGCCTGTGGTTGTGATGCTTGAAAATTTGACAATGCCCCCTTAATCCACTAACTTTTCCCCCCTTCTCCTTTCTCTCCCTTTGATTTAAATATTTGATGTTAATAGCTACTTTGAAAAATTACAATGATGCTTTGAAAGTGAATACATTGTGATGTTGGATGCATGGTTATCCAATTTCAAGGGAAGTGACGTGAGCATTTAATGCCAATATGAAGAATAAAAATGATTTAAAAAAATTCTCTGTTTCATTTTTTTTCATAGATCACTAATTTAGGCCAAAGTATAGGCATTCAATGTTAGCAAAGTCATGGTGCATGGGTCTTGTTTGTATTTATATTGGGATTTGGGTAAAACTGCATTTGAATCACTTTCATAAGGCTCACTTTGACATAAGGGCTGCGAGGACCTTTGACATCTTGTGGCTATATGTGCTATAAGCTAATTGTATGTTTGACTAACAAGATACTAAGCATTATCAGAGCTAGTCAACTTTTACTGACATAAGCTTGCACCTTGTTAACCCTGGTAATATTAGTGGGAGATATCATGGTTATTATTCAAGTAATTTTATAAAAATCTTTATGATTTTTGCATATCACTTCATTGTTACTTGCATATTTCCATATGGATTATGTTTGTTATATGCACAGAGGTTATTTACAGTGCATATGAAATGTCAATGATGATTTTCTGAGTTGTGCTTCCAAATTATGCATGAGTCAGACATACTGTATATACATAGTCAAGCAAGGGCAGAATATATATTCACAATTGACTATTGGTCAGACAATTAGTATTTTGGTAATTCTACATCAGATATTCTTTGTTGCTATCTTATTAGAACCAATAGCAGAAATGTTATAGCATAACAGTGTGTTTGTATTTTAATTCTTCTGTCATCAGATTGGTAGGTATGTTATACCAAGTCATAAGCTTATTTATGAAGATTCTCTTTACATAAATTCAGGAATTAGAACATGGGGAGTTTGTCCGTGTACGAACAATTCACCTGAATGGGAAGCCTCGAGTACTAACGTTGAAGCAGGACTTGCACTACTGGCCTACATGGGAGTTGAGATTTAATCCTGACACTGCAATGTGGCGGCGTAAGGTAATCAAGTCATTAGGAAGCAGTAATGCCTGAAATAAGCATTATCATCTGGCTGGACAGATTTCCTTGGGGGAGGAAGGAAGCACTACGAGCATAAAGTGTGTAAAGACTGAACTGTACCGACCTATCCATGGTTAAAGGAGTGACAAACAGGTGCTGCAGCCTTCTGGTTGGACATGGTTATTTTGGAATGGAGCTGGGCTAACTTAGTTTTTCAACAAACAGAGGACCGTAAAAGGCACATTTTATTTAGGCGGGCACAGCTATATTCATAAGGTGTCCAGTCATTTTATGTTTAAAGATGATATATACTGAATAGTTATACAAGTGAATTGTTACTGAAATACAAGTGAATTATCGAATGAATTCATCTGAGAAAAAAATGTTGGATGAAAGAAAGTAAAAATCATTATTATTATCTACTTTCTCCTTTTAATAGATCTAACACCAAAAAAAGGAAGAAAAACAAAAAACAAGAATACAAAGCAAGATTAACAACTAGCAAGACAAAGTTTGTACTGCGAGGAATGAGAATATATTATGCTGATGAACCACAATATTGTGGTTCTACCTGATTTGTTGACTAATCTCAAAAAAAAGAAAAAGAAAAAGAAGAAAGAAGTCAGTTCTTGTCCACCGCTAAAGTGGAATGCATTGCCGTTGGCAGCTGTTGCACCCAACTCTTGTGGATGAAACAATTGCTAAATGATTGTGGCATTGATGGAGGCACTAATATATTGTACTAACAATGCCATCATCATCATCTCCAAGAAGTACGTTGTTCAACTCTCTCAGACAAAGCATAGTGACATGCACATTGATACCATTTCAATTATGAACTCGTGGAAACACAAGTTGTCTCTCTAGAATTTGTTGACACCGAAAACCAATTAGTCGGCCTTTTTTGTCTTCACTTTGAGTATCTTAGGAAGGCTATTGGTATTTATGTTGTCTCTTCAGTACTTTGTTTTTGCTCCTAGGGTGCATCTTTAGATCCATCATACACGCTAGGAGTGTGTGTACAACTTTACATTAGTGTTTGCATTCATGCGTTGTTTTTCATGTTTTGATTTGCGTTGCATTTTGTTTCTTGAATTTTAAAATTATATATAAAATAATTAATAAATAAATAAAAATAAGAAGAAGGAAACCTTGTTTGGCCATACTACATTAGATCATTATTAGAGCATGCGTTTTTTTTTTTTTTTAGATCATTATTAGAGCATAAGTTGTAGTTTAAACTTGCACTTTTTATGCACGCATAAATTACATAAGCTTAAGTTTAGCTGCATGTCTGAGTTTCGGTAAGTAATTTAGTCGTGTGATTACATGTCCGTGATCCAATAGACAAAGACAGACTAGACATTCTTGAGTGTAACTCCTCACACATCATCTTTGCTATGGCATTGTCTCTAATCCTCTCATTTTAGATCAAATTTCATGAAGTTTTGCATTGAACCTTGGGTTTCAAAATTTGGGATTTTCTACATTCTCTCATGTTCTTGTTACATCTTTTATTTTGGATGTTATGAGTTTTTGTTCTGCATGGATTTAGATTGAATTCAAGTGACATTTCCTTCCCTATCATTTAGATGGTGATTTTGTTTGCCAATTTTTGTGAGATGTTTTTCATGTTTGTAATTTTTCACAATCTTGTAATGATGGGCTTCTTGTTTCAAAGATCAACTGTATTGCGTCACTTTGGAATTGGGTGTAAAGTTTTGGGTTGTTTCATATTGCAACAAACCTTTTTCATGTCCAATTTGCATCTAGCTCACCAAATGTCCAACAAAATGCCTCACTCAAGTTTGATTCAATTTCATGGTATGTGCTTTATGGTGCTAATTGTCCTTAGTCATTAAATTCATTTCATGTTCAGTTAGAAATCCTAGGGTATCATCATACTTGAAAATTTCCAATGTTGGTTTTAGGAAGTGGTTGTCACAAGTTGCATTTTGGGATGAAATTGTCAAAAGCATGTCATACATACTTGAAGGGTGCATCATTGAGGCATTCACATTTAGACATCATAGGTCTACATTCTCTTGCTTAGTTCTTTGTATATAATATTTAGGATATGTGTCAACTGTTCATGTCATACACATTTAAGAGTACTTAGTGTCTGTTTGGTATGATTAATTTTGCTAACTTATTTTACTATTCAGTTTATTTTTGCTACTATTCATGGATCTAACAGCACTTTTTGGTACTATTCATAGGTCCCACTATCCTATTTCAGCTAATTTTTACATTTATCTATAATACTTTTAGTAAAAAGTTTTTAGTTTCAGCAAAATAAGCGGATCCCAAACAGACTCTTAATTGAATTGTATCATTAATCTCGGGTCTATTACATGGCTCCTAAACACCCACACGCATTCACCTCTTCACCTTCATTTGATACTCAATGTTTTCATGACCTAGATGTCTGTTTGTTATTTTATTCCATTTATCAAAATAGTTCTTTCGACTTGGAAAATCAAATGCTTCTATTTGACCTTCAACACATTTAAATTCCACACTTTTTTTTAGTCACAAGAGTGGTTGTCTTTTATCATGAGCGAGATTTTCCTCTTATAGATAGGAATACAGGATAGAACACAGAACAGACATATATCCTTCTTAATACTTAAAATCACCGGAGGAAAGCCAAATCCATTTTATAGTTAAATTTCTTTACAGCCAACATCCGAATTTTTTTCTCTCTTTTTTTAATCACACGTGCTATTTAGTATGCTCACCTAATTGTGGATAAGGCCAACTAGCTGCCCCTAGTATTCAGAAAACTGTGAAACCATGGTCCCCTAATTTAGTGAGTAGATTCTAGAAGGTTGATTGTCATTTCTTTCCTATCGAACACGTAATTAAGCACAAACATTTACCTGTATTCTTTTACTAAAATTACTTTACTTTTTATCTTCTCGTTGCTGAAATGTTTGACTCAAATATAGAGGACTTGCTCTGAGCTGCAGTATGTTGGGACAGAGCTTCATTTAAAGCTCTTCTTGTGGTTGTAATCACTGAGAGTCAGTGACATCTAGAAAGTGCAACAATGTTGTTGAAGTTATAAATGCCCATTTTTAGAATGGGGTTGTTTGGAAGAGCAGTATAAGTAATGTTGTTTGAGTGTTTTTATATATATGTGGGTAAAAAAGTGTGTAGAAAAGTGTGTAATGTTGTTTAAAATGCTCAAAAGTGTGTTCAAACTAAGCTACCAAACAGACCTTAATTATGCAGTGTTTCAAACATATACTACAGTGTAAGTGACAACTGATCAAACTGTGTACCCCACTAGGGATGGACTCAAAAGTTAAAACTCATAAAAGCTACCAAGCGTTATAAGGATAATCATTCAAGTCTTACTGTGAAACAAAATAGCTGCCACTCCAACAGGCGGGTTGGTTTATCATCACTGAAACATTTATATTCGATTTATGATAAATAAACTTGGGCAGAATATTGTGAGATCATAACAACACATTGTTGTTGACTTGTTGTAGCATATAATTTCATGATTATCAGAATGTTTGATCCAACTTGATCAATTAGAAGAGGCAAGCATTAAACAAAATCTACTATCCAATTTTCGTGTCATAATTTTTACTACAATTTTAATATGGTCGATTTTGAGTAATGAAGAAAAAAATGGTAGATATGTATAAGTAATTGCCGGCCGCTTTAACAAATTATGACAAATGGTGTGTGTGATCGAAGAACAGGATAAACTTTATTTCCTCCTACCGAAAAACCTAAGATCTGAGAGTACATTAAGAAAGAGTAAAAGCTGAGGTAGCAATGAGGGTGGTTCAAAACTTTAAATTGATTGTGTACGTCATATATACCTATCTCGTATAGTGACACATATTACATACATATAGATGGATTAGTGTCTGTGTGGCCGGTGGCTAGCTAAAACCGAATAAAGAGCAACTCTGACGCCAGGGAGTGTTGGCCCAATTGACAAATAGTGAAGTTGAAGCTTTTTTTGAAAGGTAAATTTGTTGGGTTTATTTATTCTTCCCTGCAACCAGAACCTCTTTAAGTTTTCTGGGGTTTTTTTGGTCGAATTTAGCTCTCATTTTTTTTCAAGCTTCATAATTAAGTTGTCAAAATCTGAATATATTTGATCAAATTTGTGACACGATCCAAACCCATGGCACAAGTTAAGAAATTTGATTTGGGCACTGGATTGAATGAAAACACAGATATAGAAAATTAAAAAAATAGTAATTTATTGAAGATTAAATTTTATTTCTTGAATATAAATAAATATTTTCACGCTTTAAATAGCGTAGCATTGTGAACACTTTTAAATTTATAATATATATTTTGAACATGAAATATATCCTTTAAAAATGGATAGGATCATTTTCCTCCTTGAAGAAATTAACAAGCACAATAATAATCAACACTTAATTATCTAGATTATAAAAAAAAAAAAAAAAAAACACTTACATTATCTAAACCTCCTATTAATTTGTATTTTCTTTTGCAATCATTCTTCATCAACGCATAATTCTAAATTCCTTCATCTAATTAGCAATTATCCAAGTTCAAGTAGCAACACATAATTATTTTAGTGTTCCCCACTTACATGAAAGATATACACAAGACAACCATATGAATTCTATTAATTTATTTTGGTAAATTGAAAGTTCAATTATTTCTGCATGAAAAAAATAAGAGATTAAACATATTTTGATCTCCACAATGGACCATCTATGTTAGAGAGGACAAAAGTATAATAACATAGTAAAAAAAACCAATATTCATGTTAAAACATTTAGACAAGAACTATAAGAACAGACCTAATATATATGTATCCATTTCCAAGACCTTCAATCTTGACCAAGTTCTCTGGTCTATATCAGAGTCTCCCAAATCACTATAAGTTCCAACACTCCATAACCAAGCAAAAGCATCAACCCCACAATCATATTCCGATCGGCACTTGAGTAATACACCCAAGTATTAAATGGATCAGTGTTGTACAAATTTCCACCAGGCACACTTGTGACGTAAGTGAATCTTGGTGGTGGTGGTGCCAAAGGAGGGCAATACGGTGTGGATGGATTCTTTGGAGTTGGAGTTGGTGGTGGCGGTGGCGGAGATGGTGGCGGTGGTGGAGGCTGCTGGACACATGGGTTGGAACAAGGGCATGAACCGCACTTTACTTCTGTATCTGCTTCTTGAGGCAGCGGAGTTTGGTCTAGCTTCTGAGAAACTGTGGCACATGTTGGAAATGAAAATGATATTACGAGAAAAAGAAGCATCAGAAGAAGTTTTTGAGGGCTCCAACAATGTGTTGAAGAAATCATTTTCCGATGAGAGAGGCTGATTCTTTGTTAATGTGTTTAAGAGAGAGAGAGAGAGAGAGAGAGAGAGAGAGAGAGAGAGATTGATTACATGAAAGAGAATAGGAAAGGTGGATGTGAGGAATGAGGAGTCTTTGGGTGTAAATGGCTTACGTTGGGTGCATGGGGAATGTTGGATGCTAAAGGACATGCTCTATATACTATTAGTATTAGGTAATTCAATACTAAGTTATTTGAAGTTATTTGTGTTTCTATTCACCCCTTTTGTCCAAATATATATGTCAATCTTATTGTAAGAAAATAAAAAATGAAGTAGGTTGAGAAATGGTCATTTTCTCAAATTTTTCTTCTGATTTTTTTTAATCAAAATTAAGTCATGTTCGACTCACATGCATGTTATGACATTTGATGCAAGAAATTTTAATAAATTTGGTCAGAAATTTACATCAACAAATTTAAACTTTTGGGTGGACGAAAATTTATTTTACTATATAAGTAAATTTTTGGGAAAATATGGAGTTGTTTGTTGAGAGGGACTTGTTATAATGATGATCCTCGTTTGAATGGGTTTGCAATGGTTTTGAAAGCGAATTGCATGTGGCTGTTGTAAATGTAGGGGACCTTATGTCGACCTTTTAATTAATTGGGGCTTTAGGGTAGGCGAGCTATATTTTTAATTTGAGCTTTACTACTTACTATTAGTAGGCTTAGAAATTAAGGTAATTCCAAACTTAATTTGTTTCTGTTTTTGTTATATATGAAATGACAGATTTTTATCGCTTAATTGAAGTGAGTTTTTTACATCATCTAGACATGCTTTTAATAACAATCTTCCAACCATACAAGTGGTAATTCAATTCCATAATTGTAAACAGTATAAAAGTAGTGCATAGGAATATTATCAACGTACAATAGCCCCTACCAGAAAATTAGCTAGAATCTTTTCCCGCAGATTTCTAGCGTTGGTTTAAGAGATTTACCTTTAATGAGCATAATTAGCTACAGACAATAGGTGTTTCTCAACCAAAAAAAAAAAAGCTACAGACAATAGGTATAAGATACCTTTGTCATACATCTGGTGGCAATATTTTCCTGTTTATATATTGTCCGGGACTACTTTTTACTAAGAAGAATATTTTAGGATTATTGCATCAACTAAGATGGTGAATGCTATATAAAACAAAATGAAAATAGCTAGCTACAATTACTCTATATTTTATTACATAGGTTTTACCAGTGTGAACTTATAAACAAAATAAAAAATAATCATGAAATTTATTTATTATTTTATTAATATGATACCAATTATATATATTATCACGCCAGTTTATAATTTTTTAAATAATATTAATAGTAGTTTTAGTATTTTTCCAATTGAAATTTAACCTCAATGTTATAGACAAAGAAAACTGCCAATAATCACGTCATTTGGGTTATTAGAAATCTAACCTATGTTATATATAGACAAAGAAAAACTGCCAATAATCATGTCATTTGGGCTATGGATATCGTGAATTGTTGCCAATGATTAGCTCCCATCCTTTGTTACAAGAGTGGGACACAGAAAGATCAACCATTAGCTCATTAAATTCTTTAATGAATAAAAATATAAAAAACAAACAACTTTATGCCCTATAAAACTGTAAAGAGGCCATAAGAATTGTAATCAAATTTGTAGGATCTCTAAAGTTGTTTTTAATTGCTTGATTCAAAGATTTAAGAGACTTGGGCGTACTTCTTAAGATTGCTTTATGTCTCTCCAACTAGAGAATGCATCCTACACTTTATATAAAGTGTACGTAAGGTTGGCATTATTCTTCCACTTCGGCTTTTATAATACCCATATTATTATAATCTTTTGAATTAATTTATAAGGGCTTGAACCTTTTACTATAATCATTTAATTGTTCATATAATATAAGGGCTCCATTTGCATCTTATAATTTCATGATCAAGTAAAGTAGTAGAGGGAGTTGAAAGCTTTTTGATTGTGGTCCTTATGTGATCTCTTCCTCTCTTATCTGTCTCTCCCAACACTTTTTTTTCCCTCTAATTAATGTGTTTTTCAAGTAATCATGTAATTTTCAATCATAGGAATTGACTGCTAACTTGTTAATTAAGAGCATTACGACAAACTACTAATGTGTTTTAGACCAATTTGTGATGAAAAAGAGTGGTTCTAGATCAAGTTATTGAGTTTTAATTTTGATGTGTATACTTTTGAAATAGAGTTAAGTTGCTAAAGAAACAGGTTTCCTTGCTATCACTTTCTTATTGAAAAGACAACAATGCACCATCAATAGTGTAGGGGCATTCTTCTTTAATATTCCATTATTTATGTCCCAAGTTTGTGGTGATTGGTAAGTGAAATTTGGTGATCTAGGGACCTAAAGTTAATGGCAACATTTCAATGGTGAAAAGTAAATATAATAAGGCATAGAGGGAAATCTGTTGTTGCAAAGTTTGTTCAGGCTACTTTTTAGTAGCGTAGAGGAATCATATACTCTGGCAAATGATCAAAAAGGCATTAGCTTTCATCTTTTCATCGAAGCAGCCACCATTCTTTCCCTGGAAGGAATTCTCAGCACAACCAATAATAAGTGTCATGACATTATCACTATGCAATCAACCCTAGCTTAAGGGGCAAATTTTTTTTTTTTTTTTTTTAAGTCTTAAATATATATATTTATTTATTTATAAATGATTAAATGCATCATGTTATCAAATTATTATCGTTGTTTACGTATGGGATGTGTACGTCTGATCTATTATGTTAATTATATCAAGGGCCCCCAAAATTGGGGTAAGTATAATTATTGGGGAGTATTTTTGGAATTTGAGAATACATGAGGATGACATGTAGTTCAAGTAATAGAATAGTACATCTATGTTGATGATCCATGTAACTTTTAATGTAACGGTTGCAATAAAACTACATTAATTTTGTGTACCTAACCCTAGTTCTGGGGGAGCCACTTAAATTTAAGCATTTGCTTTTATCTTTTCTATATTTTATTTTCTGCTGTATACATCTCTTAGATCGAGTGGGTTATTAGGTTTCTTAATTATGGGTCTTATTGAAAGAGCATATATGCATGTGGGCAAGTTATGTTCCAAAAGGAAGTGTCAGAATCTCTTTGCTGTGATCTTTCAATTAATTAACAAAAGAAAAAACTGAAACAAGTTTGTGAAAGATGCATAAACACCACAAAAATGTGTTACGAGGAAAAAGAAGGGATAATGGGGTCTTGAAAGAATTATATAAAGAAGACAAAAAGTTAGGAATAACTAGTCCATGCTTATTGATGGGTGATTGAGAAGCTTCACAATCCACAAGCACACGGTACTGTCCCTACCATGCACATCTTAAATTAGCATCTGCTTCGTTTTTTATAACCCACCGCCTCCTCTAGCTTTCTTCCCCCTTCCCTTTTCGCCTCCCCCACCGCTACGATTTATTATTTTGTGTAACCATTGCATCTAACATCTCTTTAACCCCATGTGAGAGGAATGTATGCAAAGGTTACATATAATCCTTTGTTATTAATAATAATTTTATGTTTTAATTTGCAACATGCCAAATATATATCCATTTTATAATACAAATTTATTTTCTCATAAATCTCTAGTACACGATAAAATCTACACTATATCCACTTTTGACTATATTCACTTTTGGATTTATAAAACACTAAAATTTTATCATGACATAGGTTTTCCATATTTTGAAACAAATGGAGAAGATCTTGATCCATTTCACATGTGTAACCTATTTTGAGGCTACAAAAATGTACCTTAATTGGTTTAAACATTTAAGAGTGCTTACATTAGGCTCTCCATTTTTTTTTTTTAATATAACAAAACTGGCTAGAATTGAAACTCTATATATATAAAGCTCCCACATCCGGTTTTGTATCACCATTTAAAAATTTGCTAAAAGATGTATTGCTCTATTACAATACCAAGCATCATAGCTTTTGTATACTCTCTGTAATACCCGGAAAAAAAAAGATTTAAACAAAGGGGTATTTAAGTAAATTTGTTTATGGGGGTCAATTTTATAATTAATATTACTAAGGGGTTTTTAGAAAATAAGGTTGAAACCCTAGCTATATATAATTTAATTTAAGTCAGCTTATAATGACAGATATTTTGAGAGAGGAGACTACTTAAAATATTCAAATAGAGAAGGTTTGACTGCATAATTGAGGTAAGAGCATAAGAATCTCTTTCTTGTCAAATCTAAGCTTTATTTGGAATTAGAGTATTTTTTTTATGTAAGTATTTTGGCCAGCAGTGAAACTATTTAATTATTCAAGAGTTATAATGATGCAAACGAAGAAAAGTTTGGATTAATTATTCAAGTGTTTTAACGATGCAAACGGAGAAAAGTTTGGATTTATTTTCGTCAAACTGGACACTGTTACTATAGATTTTTCTATGTTCAATAACTTCATCTTTTTCTATACCTTTGTGCGTTAAGCGTGGATAGAAGCTGCAAAATTTTCAACTAAAAAAAAAAAATTTCGCTCCGTAACTCTAATTGCCGCTAGCAGTTTTGGAGTTAGTATGTTGTTGTATATTTGTGTGTTCTAAAAAAAAAAAAAAACTGCAAAATTTTCTTTTAAGGGGTTAGGTGTTTTGCACAGATTTTCTTTAAGTAACAGTGCCGAAGCACACTTGATGAAAAAAAAAAAAACCTATTGCGCCTAGGCTTTGAGTTCTGACATGTCATCACGTGAAAAAAAAGAAAAAGAAAAAGAAAATAATGGTTGTTTTTCCGTAAGGCCATGTGCCTAACTTGTACTTGGAGTTATCATCATCTCTTTTTTTCGGTAAACAGGAAATGTCATTAACAAGAACTAAGAAGAACTGGGAGTAGCAGCAATAGTCCTGCTATAGTACAAACCATTTTTGTCCGAGCTTAAAAGCTCCAAAAGATCCACAGCGGATATTCAGCAAAAAAAAAAAAAAAAGATCCACAGGCGGATCATGATACAAAATAAATAAGTTTTCTTGACCAGTCCCTATCCTAGCCAGAGTTATCATCATCTCAAAAGATGATAATGGTGGCAGATGGCATGAGATTTTGAGATGATAATGGTGGCAGGTGGCAGAGAAAAAAATAATAATAAATAAAAGGAAGGAAAGGTGTTAGCGTAATAGTGTTTAGGAGTCTTTTGTTTTTCTTCTAGTATGATATAGTACTAAGAGTTTTAGCCTTACCTCTAGAGCATTAATGGTGGCAGAAAACAAAGAAGATAAATTAAGAATATATGAGGATTTTTGGGTATGAGATATTAGTGGAAGATATTTTTAGTAATTTTTCTTTTGACCGGAGTCTTTGTTTTTCTTCTAGTATGATTTTTTTTTTTTTTTGAGAAGTTCTCTAGTATGATATAGTACTCAGAGTTTTAGTCTTATCTCTAGGGCATTAATGGTGGTAGAAAATAAAGAAGATATATTAAGAATATGAGGATTTTTGGGTATGAGATATTAGTGGAAGATATTTTTTTGTAGTTTTTCTTTTGATCGGGTATTGTTATAAGTTTTTCTTGAATTATTTGATTATTAAGTAAATGGTGCTTGAATTTTTTTTAGGTGATATCTAAGGATTTTAGAGGATGTGTTAGGGAGAAGTTCTTTTGTGGTGAGCTAACTGAGGTAAATAACCTTATCTTAATTGGTTTTATCTTGCTTATACTACTGTATTTTAATTACTGAAAATTATTTATAATTATTACAATTTTATTTAATTGTTTTAGCTACATTAATTTAAAGTAAATAATAAAGAATTATCACGAATATATTGAGTACTAAATATATAATTTTATATATATATATGTATTTGAATGAGATATATTTTTGTTGAAACTATGATTTGATATATATGATTTTAGACAATTTGACTATATTTTAACTCTGATATCTAGCCAATGGGGGTTATTCATTGGTACTCTGATACCTAACTAATGAGAGTTATTCATTGGTACTGAAACTAGTTCTATCTAGTTTAGGTGATATATTTGATATACCTAGCCAATGAGATATATTTTCTTGAATTATTTGATTATTGAGTAAATGGTGCTTGAATTTTTTTTAGGTGATATCTAAGGATTTTAGAGGATGTGTTAGGGAGAAGTTCTTTTGTGGTGGGCTAACTGAGGTAAATAACCTTCTCTTAATTGGTTTTATCTTGCTTATACTACTGTATTTTAACTACTGAAAATTATTTATAATTGTTACAATTTTATTTAATTGTTTTAGCTACATTAATTTAAAGTAAAGAATAAAGAATTATCACGAATATATTGAGTATTGAATATATAATTATATATATATATGTATTTGAATGAGATATATTTTTGTTGAAACTATGATTTGATATATATGATTTTAGACAATCTAACTATATTTTAACTCTGATATCTAGCCAATGGGGGTTATTCATTGGTACTCTGATACCTAGCCAATGAGAGTTATTCATTGGTACTGAAACTAGTTCTATCTAGGAAATCACGAGCTTATCATATTTTTGGACCCAACTAATGGGAAATATACATTAGCACGGAACTAGTTTCATCTGAATCTGATGCCCAGTCACAGGGATATAGTGTGACCATAGTCGTAAAGATTGTTAAGAATGTGAATTATGTTGGATATTTGAATTTGTTTAAAGTCCTTAAAACTGTTTATGTGTTTTTGGAACCTATTGTAAATTATAGCTTTGATATATATGGAAAACCGATTTATTTCTAATTCATCTATGATATATTTGTAAGATTTAAAATATTTGATCTATGTACAAATTATTATTTTAAAGATCTATTTGCTTAATAGAACTTATTAGGACTTTGGTTATTTATTGAGTTGTCAGGAAGAGTAGCATGTTTTTAGGCTTTCGCTGGGATGTGCGTATGAGTGAAGTTTAAGAATCATTGGAATAAGATTTGGACTTTTAGGTTTAATATTGTCTTTTGTTCAAACTTTAGTCTCAAAGATTTAGTTTATTTTCTTTATGATGTTTGAAGATTATTATTTTGGAGATCCTTTGAGAATTGCACTATTGAAGATACTCAAAGAGAGCACCCTTAATTTTGGAAAAAAATTAAAAGGAACATTACTTGTCAAGTAACAGTGCCCTGGATTTGGCAACATAAGAGGTAGGAAGGTACGTATACATGTGACTTCAGAAAAAGCCTCAAACCTTTTAGTGCCATCATATCGGCCACCAAGGTAAGATAAATGCCGGACCTGTTTAGAAAATTTCCCTATGTTACTAACCTCCAATTTATCTCCCATTCTAAAGCATATGTCTCCTGCAACCCATTGAGCCAAATCATTGATGAGATCATGCATTAGAAACCATGATTTATCCTTGCTTGATTGTTGAAAAAATGACCTTGACAAGAGATTGCGAAAATACTCACTACCCAAATCTTCTGGTGATTTTCTCCCATCTTTTAGTTGTATTAAACCTTCTGCTATCCATAATAGTACCAATTGCTGTTCCTCAAATTCGTAGTCCTTGGGGAGTATTGAGCAATATGCAAAGCACCTCTTTAAATGTGAAGGGAGATGGTAGTAACTCAACATAAGAGCTGGAACAATTCCACTTCTCTCTTCTGGTATTTCCCATATCTTGCTATTTAGCACATCTTCCCACTCAGAACGGTCTAGTTTAGTGCGTAAGAGGCCTCCAAGGGTCTTTGCTGCCAAAGGCAAGCCTTTACACTTTTTAACAATTTCCTCACCAATATCTTTAAGGTCTGGATGTGCATTGAAGTCTTTGGTCCCCAATGCATTTCGGGTAAATATAGACAGACAAGCATCATCTGACAACTCTTTCAAAGCATAAGTTGGAATGGTGCCCATCATTGATGAAACACCTTCATTGCGAGTTGTGATTACAATCCTACTTCCTGGAGCCCCTACTTCAAAAGGAGCACGGAGAATGGTCCAATCGTTGTAGTTTTCATTCCAAACATCATCCAAAATGACTAGAAACTTCTTTGCATACAGTTTTTCCTTTAGTTTCACTTGCAACAAATTTAAATCATTGTCATCACAGTTATCAGAGGAGAAAGATTTTAGAATTGTTTTTGTAACCTTAACACCATCAAACTCTTCAGAAACACAAGCCCATGCTTTCATATCAAAATAGCTATTCACTTTAGCATCATTGTATACAAGCTGGGCAAGAGTTGTCTTTCCAATACCTCCCATACCAACAATGGGAATCACAGACACTTCATCAGCACTATAATTTTCACTAAACAAAAATTGAAGTACACCCTCTTTATCATCTTCCCTACCATAAACAAGAGCTTCATTCACTAAGGAAGTTGGGGGCAATCTCCCTCTTGTTCCATACGACTTCCTATCAACATTTTCTCTCAAATCCAGCTTACTTTTTTTTGTCATTATATCTTCAAATCTAGCACTGATTTCATTTATCTTTGACCCCATCCTACTATTGCTCATAAGAGCACTTGGACTCAAAGAAGTAATATAAGTAGAGATGAGCTTCTGTACCTTACTTGTGCTGGCCTTAGCTTTACCCTTCAACTTGTGTAGCTTTCCTTCTGTGGCAAACTCATCCAGCATGTCTTCCAAATCGTAAGCGAAGTCTCTGAGATCATCCAGCCACCTTTTCACCGCCCTCTCAGTTCGCTGCTTCTCCTCTGCATCTTCTAGTGCTGCCTTAATTTCTGGCAATGTATTTTTCCACTTCTCCAGCTCCTTTTTAACTTCCTTTGGATGTGCATAGTTCAACAGCTCTGTAGACAATTTCTCAAGCACTGCTTGAATGAAGGCAGAAAGAATGGCCTCTGCCATATAGCCAATGTTTTCTTTGATAGAAAGGGAATGAAAGAATGAGGGAATTATGCAAAGATAACCAAGCAGTCAAAGCAGAAGTTGTTGGTTTCTTCTGTGAAACCTTGCTCGGTTTCAAAAGTTTTTATTGCAACAATTCAAATTGGTTTTTGAGGAGCATAGGCTATTTGTGGAGTAAATGGATTATTGCATAAATGTTTCTGCTTTGTATTGTGCATGCTCTTTGTTTGTCACCATTATCCACCCACCAATAAATATTAAATAATAATTAGAAGAAAAACAAGAAGCTTGTTTCTTGCAAAACACGGTTTAGAATTCTTTATCACTAATTATTCTATGCTCATTAATTCGTGATAATTTCTCAGTTATCATTATCATTATCATTATTATTATTATTATTATTATTATTATTACTTTGGCAAGAAGAAAAGTCTAAGAGAAAACTTCTATCTATTTGAGAAAAACAAAAATACCAATTAAATTCTCAAACACAATTAAATGTCTTGTCCCTCTAAGATATGGGGGTGGTGTTAGCTTTGGTTTAGGATTTAAATGAAACCCTGAGCTAGTAATTAATATATATATATATATATATGTTTGTTTTAACCCTTTAAAATAAAAATTTGAACATCTTGAGTCCCTAAATCTAAATCTTAAGTCCAAGTCGAATTAAAATAAACTTGAATACGATCCCCTTAACAATATATTCTTGCAAATAAAGTTACAATTAATTAAATTTTTTGATCAAATCTACAAGTGGAGTGGCTGAATTTGAATGTGTTTTTAATTTGTTATTTGTTAATTAAGTGGGGATTAAGGCATGTGCCACTCAGTCAATTAATAGTTAGTAAATGTTAATAGTAAAAGACAATTAAACAATTAGAGAAGGGATGATTCTAAAAAAAATTAAAAATTAAACAAAGGACGTGGTACCGGGAAATGATTGAGTGAAAACAAAAACAAATGTTAACTCAACAAAATTTTTCTTAAAAGAATTACAAAGATCAATAGTTGTCAAAGTTGATTTGAATGGTTAAATAAAGTTTCAATTCATTTATATTTTTGATCAAATCCATGAGTGGAGTGGCTGAATTTGAATGTGTTTTCTAATTTGTTATATGTTAAGTGAGGATTAAGGCATGGGCCAGTTAGTTAATCAGTAATTGATAAAAATATTTTAAGCAATAATAATTAAAGTTCACTTAATAGCAATAATTAATATGTTTATTGTATTTTTTTTTTTTAATATGAGATAGAAATCTGATTCTAACTTAATTTAAGTATATATGTGTATGAAACTCTCTTCTAAAGACTTGAAGCCCGGCTTTTGCCCTCCACAAGAACTTGTATTTATGAAGTGACTATTATGTTAAGGGTGTGCAGTGATATTGTATTTAGAGCAATAGATTATTTCTAGTATTTAATCTTAGCAATCATAATTAGTATGTTAATTATATGAAGAAACAATATACCAAAAGAACTTATAGTTTATCTTTTATTATCTTTTTAGTACTATGGACAAGTTTGTAATAAAATCACGTAGACCACAAAATTCATCTCTTACTCAAGGTTCATCTTCTTATTAACCCCATAGAAAAAAAAAATCCTAGAGCTGGGTGTAGATGCATTATTGCATAAATATTTCTGCTTTCGATTGTGCATGCTCTTTGTTTGCCACCATTATCCGTCCTCCAAAAAATCATAATTAGAAGAAAAATAAGAAGCCTGCAGTGTCTTTCTTATTCATAACACGTTTTTAGAATTAATTCTTAATTCATAAAAAAAAAAACACGTTTTTAGAATTCTTTGTCACTAATCCTTCCATTCTTGTACGTCATTATTTTTTGGCAAGAAGATAAGTCAAAGAGGAAACTTGTACCTTTATCTATCTGTAGAAAAGTAAATGCAAATCTTATGGGAAAAAGAAGGACCAATCAAATTTTCAAATGCTAATGTCTTGTCCTTTGAAAGTTCTAAGATATTAAAAGAAAAAGAAAAAAATGATCCGTGCAAATCTAGATAATGGAAAATGTCAATATTTTGTTGCCAGACAAAATGATGGTGGAGTATGGGCCAATCAGTTAATCGGTAGTTAGTAAATGTTAATACTAAAAGAGAGTTAAACAATTAGACAAAATCCCATTCTGGGGGGTTCTTCTTCAAGAGTTGAGCTAGGTAGTTTTTGTACTTGGAAATCTTTGGTATGAAATTAGACATATAATTAACAATTCCAAGAAACTGTTGTATCTGTTTGGCAGTAGAAAGCTTGTTTGGAAACTCTTTAAGAGATGTAGCAATATGTGGCTGTAGAGTATACTTTCCATCTGAAATAGTCATCCCCAAAAACTCTATTGATGTTTGCCCAATGACCATTTTTTTTCTCTGAAAGCATAATTCCTTGAGATTTCACTAAATTATAAAATTCAGCGAGCAATTTTTCATGAGATTCTGCATCTTTGGAGAAGAGAAGAATATCATCTACATAGATCAATGCATTTGCCAAGAGAGGTTGAAACAAGGTCACCATTGCTTTTTGGAACTGAGATGGAGCATTTTTTAGTCCAAAGGGCATAACTGTCCACTAGTAATGATGATCTGGGATACAAAATGCTGTTTTGTATCTGTCTTCCGGATGAATTCCTAACTGTCAAAATCCTGCTTTAAGATCAAACTTCGAGAACACTTTTGCATTTGAAAGATGCTGGAAAAGAGCACTTTTGTTTGGCAAAGGAAACTTATCATCTGCTAGAAAATGATTGAGATCTTGGTAGTTGATTACCAATCTGAGTTTTCCTCGGATTTACTCAGCATGCTTGTTAACATAAAAGGCTTCACAAGCCCACGGGGAAGAAGTGGGTTCAATGAGTCCTTTAGTGAGGAGTGTGGAGATCTCTATTTTGGCTAGAGCCAAATGTTCTGGATTCATTCCTCTGTGGCTAGCTTTTATAGGATTGACATCTTCATTCTTTTTAAAGAGAAGGTGCATGAAAAAGTCTGGATTCATCCACAAGGGATTTGGATTTTTTTGTAAGAACTCAGAATGGCTATTTGCACAACAATCATTAATGATCTGGAATCTTAGGGAATCATAAGGATCAACAACGAACAAGTGAGGAACTTGGGTCCAAGTAAGGAGACGTTGTTTATGTGAAAGTCCTTTTGATGACCATCTAAAGCTAGGTATTTGGTGAAGGATATCAAAGCCTATAAGAAGGTCTCTGCCAGTGAGAGGTGATCCAAGGACTTTTTGTTTTATGGTAAGGGTTGGGAAAATTCTAATGAGTATGGGTTTGCATTTTTTTTATTTTTTTTTATTTTGTGGTAATTGGGAAATTTTGTCCATTTGTTGCACGAAACATCTGGTAATGAGGTAACTAGAATTCTTCAGGTAAAATTTTGGTATGAATGATTGTTGCTGTTGTTCCGATATCAAAAAGGGCAATGACAGAGGTAGGTCTGGAATATGTGTCAAGGAGAATGTGGACTTGGGCAATAGGAATGGGGCTTGCCAAAGAGACTAAAGCAAGCTGAGATGTATAGATGGCTTGAATTTCTGGGTCTGAGGTTGCTGATTCAGAATCTGAGTCTTCTTCTGTTGTAGAGTATCCCATGACTACTAGTGCTTGAGGAAAATATTCGTCATCTAATGAATAGAGTGATTCTACATCAGAAAAGGGAGTGTCTTCTGCATGAATCCAGGCTTGCTCAAGAAGCTTTGTTGCCTTTTCTCTCTTCGGGCAATTTTTTGCAAAATGTCCTGGTTTTCTACCTCTCTCTCTCTCTCTCTCTCTCTCTCTCTCTGTTGGATGTGTGCTACAATGGTTGTTGTTCATGCGATGTGGTGGTCATTGGGCGAGGCACATGGGGGGCTATGGATCGCTAGTACGAGTCATCGTTTGTGGTGGTCATCGTTTGGGTTGTTTCTATTGGTCAATTGATGTTGTCGAGTCATTGATTTGCTTGGTCTACTTGCTACAGTGGGCCAAGGAATTGATGATTTGATCATGGGTGGGGGGATTGCTGCGGTGGGATTAGGCTTGGGTTGATCTAGCCAAATCATTACTATTGTGGGATGGAGCTTTGATGATTGGGAAAAATTAACGGATGCCTTATGGGCATTAGTTTAAGAAATATTTTTAGAATTTTCTTAAGGGAAAAGAAAAAAAAAATTGACAGTTTTTTAACAAATACCCTAAGGGCACCCATTAACCAAACCCTTAATGGTTTGGACATGGGAGGTGGATCCCTCTGGTGGAGTTAGACGTCAGTTTATCTAGCCCAAATCTAGCATTGCTTGAGTTGGTGCGAGAGTGTTGTGGGAAAAAAAGAAAAAAAAGAAAAAGAAAATCATTTTAGATTATTTAATATGACATATTATAAAATAAAAGGTGGAATATGTATTGTAAGAGTGGATGGCTAAAATAGAAAAAAAGTGACTGTTAATTACAAAAATTTGCCAAATTATACAAAACCAGATGTGACTCCTTTAAGATATTTGTGGGGTTAAGGGCCCAAATCACATATTGGGCCTTGGGTCCCGTCCGAGGAGGTAAGCAATCCAAAGACAAGCAAGCTGTACAAAATGGTCTAAGTTAAAGACTTTATGAGCAAAGCATGGAGAGGAAAGGTATTCCGAGGAGGAGGATCTCCTCGGACCGGCTAAGAACGAATCAAACACAGATCTTGATGACCAAAGCAACCTTCTAGTAAGGTTCAATGGCAAGAACGTACCTCACAAGCATATGAGAAGGAAGGAGACCTAAAAACGTCTAAGGGAAAGCTGCCACCACCGCATTAAATATACTGCAGCTACTTTTCTAGCCGCATTTATGTAGAGAAGACCTCTGAACAGTGCTACCTTGGCTACCACAACTCACAGAGAAATAGAGAGGATGTCTAATGTGATAGGTACTTAAGTAGGAGCTTAGATGATCAACAAATGTAGGGTCAAGATGACCCAAAGGGAGCTATATAATTGGAGAGACCCCCCATGAAAAAGGGGGGAGGAAAAGAGAGAGGGAACACGGTAGCACTCAAAAACCAGACTTGCATCCAATTGTTATTGATTTATATGATAGAACACCTCCTCGGACGGTGGATTCATTTTGTCAAAAATTCTTTACTCTTGCTTGATCAACTCCTAGATCCATATTAGCCGTTGTCCAACTCATTAAGACCTAGTTCTTTGACACACTCTCTACAAATTTTATTGTATTGAGCTTATTGGGCCAAGAATCCATACGCTTTGGGCTTGGGCCGCAAATTGTGACCCTACAATATTAATTTGAGATCATGATCATATCATCCTCTAGATGATTTTTAAGCAATGATAGAAAATTGTGCCAATGTGCAGTAGCATCAATAAACTATAAGTAATGTTATTTATACAATAAAAAAAACCACAATAATTTTAGAGTATTCCTAAATTAGCATGTCATATGATTAAAAAAAATTAATTAAAAATTGCGATGGGTCCATGTGTGAGTTGGTATGCCAATTTAAGAATATATATATATATATATATATGAAATTGTTGTGGTTTTTTTTGTTGTATCCCTAGCAATAGCATCACTCATAAACTATGTCAACAATTTGTTTTTATTAAATTATTTTCTTACCAATAATTTTTTTTTTCTTTGGTGATGAAATACCAATAACTACTTAATTGTGTAAAAACTGTATAAGGGGGACATTTCATAAACTATGTCAGCAATTTGTTTCTATTAAATTATTTTCTTACCAGTAACTTTTTTTTTTTGATGAAATACCAATAACTATTTAATTGTGTAAAAACTGTATAAGGGGGACATTTATGTAGGCGTACTCTATGAGTGCATGTAATATGCTGGTTGTACAACTAAACGATAATTGGCCTGGGCCTAGGCCTATATGACCCTTTGGAATAATTTTATCTTGCGGTAACCACTTATTTGCATTAAATACGACTTTTAGTACGAATTTTCAAGTCGGTCAAAAATTAATAACTTTGTAAATGTTCAATTTTCAATTTTTTTTTTGGTGTACATTCTCAAAAAAAAAATTGGTATAAATTTGTGCATAAAAAATAATTTAATTAATCAAATAGTAAATAATATATGATTTTAATGAAATTTGATATTCATGCTAATGCTAAGAACATAAAGAACATAAAATTTAATAATTGTATTTTAAGAATTCACATTTAATAGGATAGAGGAATAGTTTGAAAGATTTTTCTCAAAAGAAAAACTAGTATGAGTTGAAACTTTTTCCGTGATAAGAGGGGTGGGATTGGGAAGTCCTAGGTATCGCTCCGTTGTCATATTCTTATTGGTGCAAGTTAGATAAGTGCACCCATTAAAGTCTCCTGGTTGCATCCATTTCTTGGCTTTTTTTTTTTTTTTTTTTTTTTTGGTAAAAAAAAAAAGAGCCTTTATGGCTATATTATACCCGGGCGCCGATCTGATATAAGCTCCGGCCGTTCTAGCTAAATCGTGCAGGAATTTAACCCCACCAAGAATGCCCACCAACAATTGGCTGTGGAAGTGACTCGAACCCAAACCTGACAAGCAGGGCCACAAGCTACTTATCACTGAACTAACCAACGTGTTGGCATTTCTTGGCATTGGATACTAAAAAGCTGTTGCAATTTGCAATAACAAAGTTCCTCCAAGTAGCTAGTAATGTAGCATCCCAAAAAAAATATGTTAAAGCAGGACATCTGTCCAAACCTCATAGTCTACCGACACGCCTAAAACTTAAGCTTCCAAAGGCCGACATGTAACACTCAATCCAATAAAATTTTCCAAATCCATCAATCTCTTATTCTATATATAAAACTCAAAGGTCCTATCACAACCCCAAATCGTTCTACACTCTTCTAAACTTTGATCAAACAAATCTGTTTCTTCTTCATCGATCTTCTTAATTTTCTGTTCCTCATTTTTTGACACTTTTGCTTATTGCTTTTATTTGCTGCAACCAATATGACTGGTGGTATTGGAATTCCAGCTTGTGTTCAATGTGGCACTCATAGCAACCCATGCAGGTGCAAGTTTGTTGGCCCAACACTTGGGTTCTTGGCTTTTGTTGTTACTGCTATTGTGGAATGGCCTGTGGGGGCTTTGGTGTATTGCTTTCGCCACACGAAGGGTCGACGTATTATGGCTCATCCTGCTGCAGTGGTTTACCCTTGTGTCTCTAATAAAATTCCCATATGATTGGTGAAAGCTAGCTTCTTTTTGGTTTTTTGTAATGTGTAACTATGTGTGCCTATGTTTTCTGTTTTAATCTGCTTGTAATAATATATATCTCTTTTTTTTGATGAATAATATATATCTCAGTTTGTGTGTATGTGCCCTTCTTTTATATGATAAAGGTCACTTCTTGTCAATGTGATTTAAAATTTTTTTTTTGTTTTTGTTTTTGTGTGAGAGAGAGAAATGAATTACTCATTACTCAATCACAAGTGGCACAAGTTAAGCATAATAAAACTCGACTACTTAATCCAATTTAAACTTGCAACAATAATATTTGTTAAGGATACTCCAATTGACACAAAAAGCCTATGATTGACACAAAGACTTTTAAATTTTTCCCCATTTTGACTATTTTGGTTCTAGTTTTGGCATCTGTATAACTTGAAAGACTACCCATCTTCTCTATTATATTATAACTAGTTTTGAACCCGCACCTTGCACGGGAGACATTTTGATAACAAAGAAAAGTCAAGAGTTATTTAAACTCTCCTATCAAAAAAAAAAAAAAAAAAAAAGGAGAGAAAGCCTTGTAGTTCAATACAATTGATCGGTTCTCTTCACGTCCAAAACTTGGATTCGAACCCCTTTTCACTTGTTTTAAGTGAAAATAAATGAATAAAGAGATAGAAAGTCTAAAAAATCGAAGAGACTTACATAAGTAACATTACGATTCTTTTCTATCATGATTAGCTTTAATATTAGGCATTATTATTTAGGGATATAAAAAAATGAAAATGAATATTAGACATTGTTTCAACAAAACTATTTTATTAATTACTAAATGTTATTTTTGTATAAGTAATAAACTCCAAAAAGTTTCCTTCAGAGTAAAAAAGGCTATAAAATTCCACCAAGAAAAAATAACAAAAACAAACATAATAGATATATTAATTTTGATGGAACTGAAGTAAACATTTTCAAGTCCTAACTCATATTTTCTGCTCCCATATCCATCCCTTCTCTACTTTAATTAGTGACAAGAGAGCACGTGAAAGTATTCCCCAAATTTCTGCTAGATGCCAAAACCTGCTAGGGTGCTCATTGGAGTAGTTAACTAATATACTTTGAGAAGCAAAAGACTATAAGATCCTTACAAATTTTTAGCCCATCCATATCTCTAGGGGTAATACCGTAATAGAGTAATTTCAAAGGAAGTACCAAAAATAAAAAGACAAAAAAACCCATAACTTTCTTTAACTTATAAATGCTTTTAGGGGTAAAAAAGTGACTTCATAGCCTATTGCACCACACACTTTTGTTAGTGGTATTGACCAAGCAACAAAACTAGAAGACTATATAAAAACCACCATCTTTATGCAAAACAAACCACCGAAACTCTCCTTTTTTATATAGATATATAGATGTTCATATCCTCAATTAGTTTATTGTTTTACAAAATGGATAAGAACCATATTTGGAATTTACTTCTATTGATTCGTGTGCTTTCTTTTAGGATACACGTGTAATTACGTGGATAATGAAATCAGCAGAGAGAGAGAGAGAGATTCATATCAATATTCAATTTTAGAATGACAATACCCTCACCACTCTTATAACAAAAAAAATGTCACTTGGATTGTCAATGACCATCTTGTCTAATGGCATTCCGTTCCCCTATATGAGATTTCAAATTTTAGATTAGAGGGTTGAATCTTGTTTCCCTTGACTTTAAAAGTAAATATTGAAAAAAAAAATCTATAAAAAGAAAGAGAAAGAAATGGTTCAATTTGGATTTTTATTTCAAGATACAAAGTACTGTTTATTGGTAGTGAAATTATTCAAGCTGTCGAAATTGCTCCACCACCTCTTCCTCATTTTCCTTTCAATGGCCATTACCGTTAATTTGCATACGAGGGAGTGCTTGTTCACTCCCAAGTGCAAGAAATTGTAGTAATATAATTCTTAGAGTATTGAGATTAAACCACAAAGAGCAAAGTAAATTAAAAAACAATGTAATCAAACAACAATTTGGATGAAGAATAAAAGTAATTTTTTTGCTTCATGATTGTTAACAATTAAAAATTCTTTGTAATCTAAGAAAATATATATTTCATATTTGATTGTTCTTACATAATTAAAAACCTATGATTTGGTTGAACTAAGGCAATTCAAGAATACATGATAACCTAGATTAATAATATGGTTATAATAGTTTTCAGAAAAATCCATTCACTTAATTTTTACTTGAAACTATTAGAAATTAATCTAAAAAATAAGAAAAACATTATTGAACTTATTGAAAGCATGAAAGAACTAATACATCAAAAGAAATCTAATTGAACAATCAAATATGTTGTTGTCTAAAATCTTAGAAAGAATCTCATTGATATTCATACCATATAGAAGAAACATAGCCCCTAACCCTAGTAAAGAGTTTAGGCTGCCATTAGAGAAAGGAAAATAAAAGTTTTTTTTCTCTGGAAAATTTGTTCTCCACCACCCCTCTTCAAAACCCTAACGTAAAAAGCGTACCAAGAATATAAAACTTTTGACTATTTAATTTTCGTCCAGATTTTCAGCAGCAACTTGTGAGTTAATTTCGGCTTTCAAAAAGTGTGAATTTTGAAAAACTCAAAACTGGAAAGTTGTAGATATTTAAATCACGGTTCTAGCCCATTGAGTCAATTGAATTTTTGAGGAGAGAGATACATTCAAAATACTGATTAATAGTTAAATTTAATTTTTCCTTTTCAGATTATGCCTCTTTGATTATCTGAAGCTTCCAAACATGATAAAAAACCCAACCACTCCAGTTGCACCTCGTTAAACATTTAAGCATGGTCATTTAGCTCATCTTTAATTCTAGTTTCACCTCTTTAGGTATTTCTCATGATTTCTTGAAAATATAAAATTACACAATAAATGACATTGTATTCAAAAAATTATGTAAAGATAAATAATAGGAACAAATAAAAATCAAAGCTTTATTATACAAATGATAATTAAGAAGAAAATGCCCAAATAAATATATAATAAATATACGTTTTAAGGTGTTATGAAAGAGGAATAATACCAAAAAGGTCAAGCGTTATGAAAGAGGAATAATGCCAAAAAAGTCAAACTTGGCGGTAGAGCTTAATATCTATGTTTGAGGATCACAATCTGGCAATTGTGACCTCTTCCTTGCCTTTCAATGCCTTGCCATCAACATCTCTCTTGTCTATCGTCGTTGTCACCCTTGCTAGTGGAGAATCCAACAAATCGATTATGAAACCCATGATATGCCTTCTAGCTTGATAACTCAATGATAGTTGATCGGCATCGACTTGTGTTCTAACTAACCTGGCATGATTTGTCTCGCCTGACCCATAACTAATATGTTGAACTTTTTTTTTTTTTTTTTTTTTTTGAGAAAGCTAATATGTTGAACTTATATGATAATTTCTCCTATTTGTGAGGCTTTTTAGATATGTGGAGCATAATCAATATGGCGGAAACTACAATAATAAAATCCAAAAGTTTTATTGCCCCTCTAATAAAAGAGAGAGAGAGAGAGAGAGAGAGAGAGAGAAGTTTAATTCACACCACAGGAATTGTACTAGCATATAGTCCACTACAACCAAAATCCGTACCATACCTAACTTCAAACAGTGGCCTACAATACATTGAGCCTTGGCCTTAATGAAGTTTGGTTGGTCCCTGGCTCTATAAAAAAAAAAATAATAATTAGGGGCATTTGGTTCATTGTGATGTGTTTTTAATGAGATGCACATTACGATGATGTGAGATTAAAATTTTTTGTTTATTTTATTTTTTCTAATATTACCATAATTTAAAATTACAAAATATATCATATCATCTTAATCTCATCACCTTCCTAAATAATGTAATGTTGTATTCTTATATGTGAGCGCGTGTTCAGAGGCTAGTATTACATTAATGTAATTTCAATACAAACGCGCGTGCTCAGAGACTTTTCTATTTTTTAGGTAAAAGTTAATAATTTGCATAAATTATAATTTGGGATTAATATATTTTCTAATCACAAAAAAAAAAAAAAAAAAAATCTAAGGATGTGATGAGTGTTAAGCATTTGTGGTGAAATAATTTTATGTGATATGAGTAGTTGCTCAGAGGCTAGTGTTTTTTTAATTTTATGTGATGTGAGTATTTTTTTTTAATTTTTTATGGAATTTTTTTTTATTGGACCGTTGGTAGTTTTTTATTTATTTTTTAATTTTATAGGAGCCGTGGGTGAGTAGCCTTTCTTTCTTATTTTTTATTAGAAATGTGGGGTAGTGGGGTTGGGAAGTGGGAACTGTGAGGCTAGTAGGAAAATTTTAGTTGATTAAGCATTTTAATCTTATTTCTCTTTTTAAGGAATAAGAATAGATTAATTAAATTAGAGGTATTTTTTACAGTAAAAAAAAGTAACAATTAACTTTTCGAATCCTCTTAATATATACAAATTACAATAATATAATATTACAGTATAATGTAACATCACGGTGAACCAAACGCCTCCTTAGCGAAGTAGATCTCCGTTAATGAATTTGTATTTAATTTATACATAGTTTATTTTGTAATGAAATTTGATAGGACTTTGCTTAGAAGCCTCTCCAGTTTCTTTACTTAAATTCAAAGCAAGCCTAGAAAAAAAAAAAAAAATTCAAAGCAAGAAAAGGTAAAAGCCTAGAATAAACCATAAGGAATCACCAAAAATACCAGCGAATAAAAGCAGCTAACAGTATATGACTACATGAATGACTTTAAAAGCTCACAGACGACTTAAGTCAACTAGTCAAGTCTGTGTTAACTGGTAAAACACGGAGCAGTCTCTTGCCCAATTATAGAATGCCATGTCAGCATATCACGCGGTTAGATGACACAATCACTGCACTAAGGTCCACAGTAGAAACTTGAATGAGTCTTACACCCATATCCCCATGTCCTATTATAATGCAAGAACTAAGTTATTTCTATGCAACAAACATAGCTAGCTAGGCTCCATTATTACACTCTTAGTGGAGTTCATACATTTCTTAGTTCAATCCTCTTATTGTTCATGGCAAGGCCTCTAATTCCTAGCCTTCCCATTCATAATCTTTGGTTTACTTCAATACCCGTCAATTTTTTCTTTGTCATAATTGCAGTTGCATCCATATTTTCCATCATGGCATTTCTATGTACTTCTAGCAAAACCAAGAAATCGTTGACACTAAAAACAAGCTTTCTGTCGAAGGAGAAGAAGGTTTTCTCAAAGTTGAATAGCAATATTAGCAGCAAAGCTCTTTCAATGGTGAAGATGGTGTCTTGGAGGAAGGTGGCGGGGTCAGAAGGAGAAGAAGAAGAATTGGTAGAAGATGATGATAGTGATGAAGCAGTGTGGAGGAAGACGATCATTAAGGGAGAACGTTGTCGTCCCTTGGATTTTTCAGGTAAAATTGTATATGATTCTCAAGGAAATCTTCTACCTGATTTGCCTCAACCAAGTTCAGAGTAACAAGCGTGTTCCCTTGGAAACAATATTGAGTTTTTTCTGTGTTGAATGGGTGATTCCACAAGAGGATGAAACAATGGCTGCTCTTTTTTCTTTTTTCTTTTTTTTTTCTTTTTTGGGTTCTTATTACGGTCAATTACTAGGAAGCCAGTATGTTTTGTTGTGAAAATGTCGTGTACATATATATATATATATATATAAATAAAGTTGTTTAAAAAAAAGAGGAGAAAAATAAAGGCAAAGAAATGGCGCAGGGAAAGTTCTTGAACAAATTGAAGTTTCGAAATGGATTTTTTTTTTTGCATTGAGTGTGAAATTTTATTCAAAAAACTAAAAGGTACAAGAAATTTGTTTCAGCAGTCAACAATAAGGGTAAATACTAGTTTTGGAGCTGAAATCATCACTTCAAGTCGCAAGTTTAGTATAAAAACTGTGCACACATTTTTGTGCAACTAGTGTGAAATAAACATTACTGAACAAAACTTTAAAGCTGCAAACCAGCCAGTGGCACTACAACTAACAAAAATAAAGACCTATTTAAGAACCATTAAATTTAAAAATATGAAAAAAAAAAAAAAAGAAAGAAAAGAGGACGAAATAAAATCCTTTAAATACAACATAAGGGCAAACCAGTAATGAAAATGGAAATTTGGGAATAAGAGTATATCTGAATTATTTCTTTTTCTAGTAGTAATCCACCACATCATATTATTTCTATTAATGAATACATATATCTCTCTTTTGTTCGTCTCTAAGAACTTCTCAGTTTCTATCTATTTGCATTACAATAAGAGCTTATGCTATATATAGAGGAAGAGGGAATATTTAATAGGGGATAAAGCCATAAATGAAATGGCTGAATGTCTATACCCCTAATGTGTAGGGTAGGTGGCTTGTCAAGCCGCACATGTGTCCATGTGTACAAGCAGCCCATGTGCATATATATATAAATATATATATATATATATATATATATATTTAACATAACCATGTTTGGTTGTAGCTAAGGAAAGGGAAGAGAATGATAAAATGCTTGTTTTTACTAGGGTTGTACAAGCAACCCAATCACTCAATCCAATCAACTGGAATTGACTCGTCCATGGCCTAATTCGACAACTCTGGCAGTCAGCAACGGGTATTAGTCTTTAGAAACCAACTCCGATGGGTCGAGTGATGGGTTTTCTCCTCTAAAGCCCAAGCCACCCGAGACGACCAACAAGCACTTCAAACAAGGTCGACTCTACCTTGATTCAGCGATGATCAAGCTCTTCTCCCTCAAATTTGGTATCGTTTGGCCATTCTCCATTCGGATTTGGTGATATTTTGCTTAAATCCATTTAGATCCTGCGACATTTGGCTCTCCTCTACTCATATTAGGCAACGTTTGGGTCTGCTATTCAAATTCTTCCATGTTCCCATGTTTACCGAACACAATTAGGCAATTAGACACTTCCACAATTAAATTAGGCATTTCTATTCTTTGTTTTTTAATAGAAATTAAAAAAAAAAAAAATCAAAAATCAAAAATCAAACACCCTTATCCACATATTAGCCACAAACGTACCCATTAAATCATCGTGGCACATTGACATGTTCAAAATGATGTAATTCACAATGAAATACTACTTTCTTCTTTAAAGAAATTACACATGAAAATCGGGACAAATATTTCTAAGCAAACGTACCTCATACTTTGTTCTTCTCCCCAGTGTTACCAAGAGCTGGTTTCCATGGCATTTCCCGGTGCCCCAACACGCCCTCTTCTGTCTTCGATGAACGATTTCAGACCTTTTGATTATTAGACTATTCGACTATCAACGAGTCTTGTATCTTCTCAGCCACATCTACCTCATCTCTGCTTTCAGCCACCAATTTAGCCGCTTGAGCGCTTAACAACCTCATTTTCATCCTCAAAGGCCTCGTACCCGTCACTGGCTAGTCGGATGCAAGACTCCAAGGTGGTATACTAATCGAAAGGTTCGAAAACGTTCTTCAAGATAGCATCAAACACTCTAGCCTATCCTTGGCACTCAGGTTTATAACACCATTGTGAGCTTTTAGGCAATTTGTTTGCTCAGGATACTTAGTGAGTTCTATCAAGAAGTAAATTCTCTTGGACTTAAGCTCTTGTTGTTGTTGCAATGGCTAGCTTGGCTAAGATGCCATAATGCGTAGTACAGCTTCAGATTCCAATAATACGTGACCAGGGTAGTCCTTGACTACGTCAAAACTCCCACAGGAGTCTGAGGCAGTTTAGCATTATGGCATCCCGGCCAAGCCATTGGAGCCACACCAAGAGCTTAAACCCAAGAAAATCAACTTCTTAATAGAACTGTCTAAGTTTACTGAGGAAAAAAGAGGTTCCTAAATGGTCACAATCTAGTGTTATACACAATGAGTGCCAAGGATAGGCTAGAGTGCTTGAGCTATCTCATCGAGTCTTATCTCCGTTGAGCAAGAAATAGGGAAGTAGGCTTAGAGATGTAGCAAATATATCTTATGAAATCGACTGCAAGTACTGTTACAGTGTTTAGAGCATAAAGATTTGGGTCTGTCAAGCAAGTCTCTTTGCTGTCTTTTTTTTCTGTACTAGTTAAATGTGCGGTATTTATTTCACACTTGTTACTTGTTGCACACAAACGTATACACATTTTTTGCACAAATCGTGAGTTGAAATTAGTTTGTGTAATAATAGTGCGTACTAGTATTTAGCATTGTAAGCCTTGTAATACACCATTTGTGGGGGGAAAATTGTTGACATTTTTTCCATCTGTATTCCCACCTCGTTCTATGTCTTCAAATACATGTTAAATCAAAATTTCTACCGATTACATTCTTTCACTGAAATTTATAGTGACAACATAACTAGTGGTAAAGGAGTATTGAACATTTTAGGCATGATGATTGATGACAAGACACTCTTCGGTGGAAAAAGAATATTGAACATTTTTTGGCATGCCATGCCTACTCTCTTTACGGCACCTTTTATATAAAAGCCCACTGGCCATTAATAAAAGTGGTGGTCTATCTGCAAAAATCTTTCAATGAAAAAGAATCTTTTTTTTTTTTTTTTGGGTAAATGAAAGTTTAGGTAAGGAGATTTTTTCTTTTGATTTTTTACTCCCTTTTGGCCTTACCTTTAAATAAGGGGTTTCTCTCTTTCTCCATGAGGAAAGCCATTTCCAAATGGAGTAGTGCATCTCTATCTTGAAAGCCCACCTTACAAATAGGAGTTCCCCATACTAGGGTCAGGGTAAGCCAAGCCTCAAGAGGATTTACATTGGACTTATAAATCACCCACTAAGGAGGACTGCTTCTAGTGGGACTCGAATTTAGGCTTTTTGGGTGAAGTGTTCGAGCCTTACCAACTAAACCAACCCCATTGACCAATGAAAAAGATTATTTTCGTACCTTGTGGTGCTGTGCATTGTAGACAACTTTTGGAATGTACAAGGGATGTTTTGACTTTTGATTAGGCCCGTTCAGCCACTACCCGATACCAACAGAACCGCCCTTCACCGCACCGATTTGCCCGCCTCATGGCTCCACCGCAGGTTTCAGGCATAGTGGTCGCCAAAGTTTTTCGAGTATCGAAGCCGGCTGGTGTAGCTAGCGGTGGTGGGTTTTGCATACCGACGAGAATCGTACTACATCGATATATCATATATGTATATATAAATATATATATATATATGTCAATGTGTGTGTTTTAGTATAAAAAATACTAAGAGAGAGAGGCAATTTACTATGAGAGAGAGAGAGAGAGAGATATTAGCGTACCAAACTTCCAGTATGAGATAGAGGCAAAGTGAAGCTTGAAGGAGAAGAAGCTAGGTTAAGTTTATAATATAATATGTGTTGAAATGATATCGTTTAGCTTCTCTATAAGTTAAAAAAAATAGTTATTAAATGATGTCGTTTTGAATCCAATATTAAAATAAAAATTAGGTCCAAAACTACGTCGTTTTTAGCATCAATTTTTTTTAAAAAAAAAAAAAATTGAAATGAAGTCGTTTTAACTCGTTTAAGTTTAGGTTAAAATTTTCAAATCTCAAATAGATCAGACTCTCTTTTTCTCTCTCACACCGCTTCTCCCCCTTTCATCTCTCAAGTCTTGCGTGAGAACCTCCCTCTCCTCCTTCACCTCCGCCTTTGCCTCCTCCTCCACCGCCATCATTCTCCAAGGCCACCATGTAGCTCTCTCAAAGTTTTTAGAGAAGGTTTTGATGCTCAATTCCTACTATGCGCTCTGCCAAATTTGTATGTGCATTCTATTCTTTTGTTTTTTTTAATCTATTATTGGTTGTGTTTTGTTTTTTTGTTTTTATGAGTTTTTGTGACTTGAAATGGGATAGTTAACAAATAGATAGTGAAATTTTTTGTTTTGTTTTGTTTTTCTTATTTATAATTTTGGGAATCTTTGGGGTATTTTAATGATTTAGATGTGGTTTGTGTGTTAAATTTATTGTGTTTGGTTCCTAAGAAAATTGAGATATAACAAAACTAACCACACTGAACTGGCATGGTGCACTGCACCTTGTGTAGGTCGATTTCCACCCCTCCACAGTTGAGATACGATTAGACATACAAGGAAACCACACCTGCAGGTACAGTGCAAAATAGCCCCCCAAAACCGACCGCATCGCACCATGTACAACCCTACTTTTGATGGTGAAGAAGAGGGGTGATGAGCTTGCAACAAATTACTGTATGCAACTTTTGTTGTCGGCCTTTTTTTTAAAAACCAGTATGTTGAACCCAAATTTGTGACCCAGACATTTGGGGGCTGTCTTTAAAGCCCAACTATGTGTCAAAAAGAGACAATTGATGAGTGTTACACGAGGGCCCATTGATAGGCCCAGGGTCGTGCCACACTAGGCGTGTGCTCAAAAGGGAATAAGAGTTCTCTTTTGGGCTTATCCAAAAGAATCAAGGCTGCCCATTGCTATTCCTAACTCGCTTCAAAAGCCCACGGTAATTACACTTCATTCTTAGAGAAACGAGACTCCACTCTAAAAAAATAAAATAAAATAAATTTTTTTTTCTATTAGCATCCGTTTGACCAATCTCTGTTAAATTGATGTTAAAAATATTGTGTACTAACTTGCTCTTTTCTTAAGGCCCCATTTCCAAAATTATCGTCTCTTTCAGAATTAAATCCATTGATTTAAATTTTTAATTAATGAGTATTTCAAGGGAAGACCGAATCCAAACTTTTATTTATTACCACATTGTGCTTTGCTTGGTATATTTAGTATGACTTTTCCTTTTCTTTTTTCTTCTTTTTCAACAGATTGTGGAAAGATTTATATATCGTTGCAATTCTTTTAATGCTTGATAAACTTTGCATTATTATTCTAAATTTATCAGTTATGTTTTTACTAATCATGATTAAACTTTGATAAAGAAAATCTTATAGAAATTTAGAATATTTCGTTACTAATATAAACAGGAGGTATTATTTTTTTCAAATCTTAACCAATGAGACTCTTTTTTCCTTTCAGGTTTTGGGTGACATGTCATTCTCCTAAATTTTAAGAAGAGAAAATAGTGTAATTACCTGTATTATTATAATTTTTTTAATAAAAAAATGGGAAGGGTAAGTGTATTTACACAAACTAACGTTCACCCTTCTCTTTGTAGACTAGTGTCATCTTGTGCAAAGCCGGTGAGAAGAGAGTGATCTCTAGTGGTGCCAAAAAGCATTTGTCCCTCTCCATCAGAGCCTCAGCATCATGACCCATGATCCAGGCTATGGGTTGGCAACACAAAGAAGTAGAGAGAAGACGTGTACGGTTTGGAAGTTTGGGGAGTACAGCCATGGAGAGAACATGTGGCCTTTACTCATTGAAGCGGAGCCATGGAGAGAACATGTGGCCTTTACTCATTGAAGCCTTGGAAGCTTGGATAAACCTCGGGATTGAAAGCTTGAAGCCTAGAGTGTAGGTGTGTGTGGCCAATTATCAATGATCTGCACATAGCCACTAGATTTAGCGAGGAAGGTCGAACCTCTAACCCCTAGCACCATGATGGGGAAAGGAGATTCAACCCGTTGGACCCATAAGCTAATCAAAAGAAACAATTTCAAATAGCAAAGTCTGTTTAGTTTGTGTTTCACAACCGACTAAAAGTTAATTTTTTTTGTTTAAATTATTTACTTTTTATGAGTCTCTTACTAATTTTTGTCTAACTTTTATTTTAAATAATCTAACTTTAAGCTTAAAAAAAAAAATTTAACTTTTAGCTTTTTGTCTCATATTATGCAAATAAGTTATCAAAAATAAGTAACCGGCAATAAGTAATTTTCAAATAAAGAAATGGGAGGTCACAACCAACCTAACCACTAGGTGAGTTTGGAAATTGCCTAAAGCCAGACGGTCCCAAATTTTAATCAATAGATGAAAAATAAATTTTTAGAGTTACCTCCTAATGTTCAAAATTTAGATCGGCGTTCCTAATGTTAGGCAGGCTGTCCAATTTGTTCAGAGACTGTCATTAATGCACTTCGGCACGGAGACATGATTCACTCTTTCCTTCAATCATTTAATCAAAGAAAAACCCAAGAGCACTACTATATGAAAGGGGGAATCAATTGATCTGAGAACTCACTCCATACTTCTATATAAGGAGGGGCATGGTTGAGGAACATAAAGAGACATAGAAAAAGTAATAGAGAGTCAAAATTGCTAAGTGTCCATTTGGCTTCAAATTAAAAAGTCAGCTTATTTTACTATTTAACTTATTTTTGCTACTATTCATGGGTCTCACTGCACTTTTTGGTACTATTTATGGGTTCCACTGTACTATTTCAGTTAACTTTTACATTTATCTACAGTACTTTCCTAGCTGAAATAATTAAAACAAGTGAAATGTTTCCTAGCTGCTAGAAGTCATTTCTCAATCTCTAGAAGCATTTTCACATCTTTGGCTGCCTCATTGGCAATCAAGGGGAACCTTGATTAGAGTGGAGGGTCGAACTCCCCATAATGAATCTGGGTCTAGTTAAGGTCCACCTCCCTGCTACACCAACCCAACACCCCCCCCCCCCCACCCCAACCATTTTTTTTTTTTTTTGATACTTCTTCAATATCTATTAACTTAAAATTCTAAAAAAAAAATCCTTCTATGTGAAATTATAAGGCCTTTGATACATTATATGAGAATTATGAAATTATATAATATTCAGTTATTTAGTTATTGCCATTAAAACTTTCGCAATAAATTGCAGATTATATAAGTTCACATTAAAATTATATAATATATAAATAAAGTTGTGTCCCTACCTACTAGGGATGGCAATTTTGCCCCGCTCCGTTTAACCCGCCCCTCTTTGCTTCGCCCCATGCGAATTTTCCCCGCCCTGCAAAGGTGGTGGGACGGGGATGGGGCGAGATTTAGCCCCGCATCACGGGGCAGGGCGGGGATGGGTTTAGACTTTTTAGACCCAACCCGCCCCACCCCGCGCCCAATCCCATCCCCACCCCGCCCCTCATTGATAAGGGTTAAATTATAAATTTTTCATACCCTAAAATCCTACTATTTAAACAAACATATCATTAGCTTATTTTATTCTACCCAACATGGCTTTCTACCTTCTTTTTTTTTTTTTTTTTTTTTTTTTTTTTCTCTAGCAAAGTTGGAAATAAGGTACCAATTTTAACATTTCCTTTTGTCTTTATTATAAACAAATTTACATACTATTAAATTATTGATTTTGGATTATGATATTTTTGTTTTTTTTTTTGTTTTTTTTTTTTTGTTTGTGATATTGTCTTGTTAAACACTTCAATAATATTATTCAATTTTTGCTAAAAATTAGTTTGATTTGATGGGATAAATTTATTTGTAATTTCAAGTATATTTTTATTAACAAAACAAATTTTATTAAAAACAATTATAATAGTTGTGGGCAAATTAACAAGAATTAGAGTTTTACGAGGTGGGGCGGGGCTTTGCGGGACACCAAGGGACGGGGATAGGGCAAGAAAATTTTCTTCGTCATGCGGGAAGGGGCATGGATGGGGTAAGACAAAACCATGCGGGGCGGGGGCGAAGACCACTGGCGGCTCTACATGCAAACCAGGGTAGTCTTGTGACTACCCTGACTTGTAAAAAATGGCATATATACACTTGCCAAAAAAATTTATATGTTAAACTAATCTATTGTGACCACCCGAATAAAAATGTTGTATACCCTGACTTGAGAATTACAAAAAGTTGGGTTTAACAAAAATAAGAATAAGGCTACATTCATACATTTTCACAATAATTTTACAACAAATCCAATGTGGTAAGCTGTTATTGATTTTAATTTGGGCTTAATACAGATATTATTTTTCTACCCACCAATAACAATTTTTTGCATAAGATTTATTGTAAAAAAAATTGTGGACGTAGCAATACTCCACAATTATTTCTACCCCAAACATAATCCTTAATCCCTTTTATAAAATTAAGAAATAAAAAATTTAAATAACAGCAATAAATATTAGCCCAAATAACAACAAACATAAACCAAACAAATACAAGATAAAACCAAACAACAACAAGTGATCTAGTTATTCAACAAAAAGCCTACTAGAAAACAAAAATATAAAAATCACTAAATATTCAAATTTGTAGTTCGTTCAACCTATTCAATAAAAATAATCTCTAACTCTATTTTTCCCTAAAAAATGGTACCAAGAAAAATATTGTGGTTGTCAATTCTCCTTGATGGTGATGACAGTAATATTCTTTTTAGCTTTGAAGTCACAACAATTTTACTCTCCTTAGTGACTCGACTCACAACTGTAGCAAATATTCAAATTATCGTTTTATTAAATTTTGTATAATTTAAATTTCTTAGTGACCACCCTAAAAAAAATTTCTAGAGCCGCCACTGGCAAAAACCCCAATCCTTCGAACCCACCCTGGCCCATTGCCATCCCTACTACCTATGTAAACATGTTAGCTACACAAGTGAATGCCTTCATCCTTTTTTTAAAAAAAATTTCTATTTTTCCTACATATATCATGTGATGTACTATAAGAACATTACAATAATTAACATTTTTGCTCTATATGAAACTCTATTTCTATAGTTTCAATCAATTTAAAAAATATTACTCAACGATTAAAATTCTACTAAAAATAGTTTTTGGTATTTTTTTTTAAATTGTTATTTATTTATATTAGTATAAAATTCTACTACAATTTTTCGTTTTAATAGTTTTAATAATAAAAGTTGGGTTTTACATATCGTGCTTGCACTATACAATTCATTGCAAATAATCATCAACATGATATAAAGAATTTTTTACTCTGTGGCTCTGTTCCTAAAAGACTCACAGCCAGATTGGCTTCTTTACGACTTTGCTCCTTATTGGTTACCAAGAATAGCTCGTGAACTAGGAGAAAGTATATGATGTTTCAGGAACTCCACATCAGCACATAGTTGGTGTTTCTAAGCCCAATAAGAAGTTGACACCTGTTTAAATATAACATGTCGGCACACCTTACCTTATACACCTGAAAAGACAAATATGCCCCTGAAAAATTTCAAACCCCCGCCTAAACACCATTTTTCCCTAGCAAAATCAAAACTCTCTTTCTCCTTCTCTGCTCTCTCTCACCGAAACACCATCTGCTCTCTTTCTTTCTCTCAAGTCCAAAGCTCCACAGCCACTGCTTAGCATCACCGCCGGAAAAATTTTCAAACACTCGCCCTCTCTTGCTTTTCCCCTTTTTGCAAAATCAAAATTTTCATCTCTCTCCCTCCGTTTCTCTCTACACCACCACAGCACACCAGCACCTCCATGGCTCCATCTTTTCTCTCTCAACTCCAAACCTTGACAGCTGCTGCCTAGCATCGCCGTCGGAGATAGAGATACACTACCGATCATCACCAATTTCGACGAGACCGAC
Source organism: Notholithocarpus densiflorus (assembly GCA_030021035.2). Lineage (NCBI taxonomy): Eukaryota > Viridiplantae > Streptophyta > Magnoliopsida > Fagales > Fagaceae > Notholithocarpus > Notholithocarpus densiflorus. The sequence continues at coordinate 95,929 of JARYZH020000113.1, read as the reverse complement.
CTTTGTCTCGTCGGAAAATGCCTAAAACTGTCTCTTTCTCGGTGTTTCCAACCACCAACACCGGAAGTTTTCTCACCACTTCTAACACCAGACGTTGTAGGAAGGTTTTATTCTCTCTCTTTTTGAATTTATTTTCTGAAATTTTATGTTTACATGTGTCTTGTTTTGTTTTGTTTTTTATTTATGTTTTATAAATTGACATATACATTCATATCTAGAAAGGAAACTTCTACTGTTTGATAAAATGCTTCAGTGAGAATATTGATTAGATAATGCATTTATATATTATAGCGCAATTACTAGTAGTATTTGGAGTTGAAGCACTTACGAAAAAAAAAAAAAAAAACCCAAAGAATGGTGATTAGATGATGCATAGGAATCGAAATAGCCAAAGTCTGGGAGACTAGCAATTTCGGATTAGCTAAGTTTAAGTTGTTTCTGGATTATTAAAAACCATTTGTGATCAGTGTCTATCCATACCAATTTTATATGTACATTTCACAATCTATCTATCCACACATACACTCACATTTCACTAACAATACAAATATGTCCTACAAGAATTCATAATTCTTATATTAGAAATTGTTATCAACAAGATTTTGGTGTGCATCCTGCATGCATACTGTTAGACCAATTAATTCAGTCACTACTTTCCAGGAAAGATACCTAATCTGACTTGAGTAATAAGCTCACCCAACTGGTGCAGTGACTTGCATTATTTGCTTTTTCATATTTGGAATTTTCACAATTTGTTTCATTCTTTGTAATAATATTTTTTCATGGTGTATGGATGGATGTGATGCTTTTGTTCCATTGTTTTTCTGAAGGAATTGATTTTGATAAATAGCTTCTTCCTAAGAGTGTATTCAATCTATCTTTTTGTCCCTTTCTTAGTTTAAGTCTTTGGTTGAGTTATTATGAAAAATTATGATGTTTTGATAATTGGTGTAAAGCTCACTTGAGTGTGTGTTTGTTTATGGCTGAAAAACAGCGGGTGGCTGGTAGCAATTTTTTTTTTTATGACTTTATGGTGGTTAATGTAATGTTGTTCATTCAATATTTTTTTTTCATAATTAGGTTCGACTAGTCATGGACTTTTCAAAAAATGTTTTTGTTGCAATTGGGGACAATGATAAAAGGGAAAATTTTGAAAATGTAACTTTGGGTGAATGTGATGAATTTAAAATTGGAATGCAAGTGAGGTCTGAAGAAGAAGCATATAACCCTTTTAAATTGTATGCTTTAAAAAGGGGATTTAGCATTCGAAAAGTGGTTAAACGAGAGTATAATGGTGTTATTAGGCAACGAGAATTTGTGTGTTCAAACAAGGTTATAAAGTATCATAATTTAGATGTAAGAATGGGTTGTTGTGCTAGGATTCGGTTTGATATAAAAAAATGATATTTGGAGTGTTTCACACTTTAATGACACACAATCATGAATTTGCAACTCCGGAAGAAAGATGTGACTTGAGATCGGGAAGGAAGGTGCTACCTGCTCATGGGAATATAATTAGCATAGTGGTTAGCTCAAGTATAAAAGCAACAAAGTCTTACTTTTTATCAAAAGAACTTGGTGGTGCAAATAATGTTGGGTTCTCATTTTTCCCACCCTAATATTGCATGTTCTCTCTTTTTTGTAGGGCCCTGCAAAAAATTCTGGACAGAAAGCTCTTTTGGATAGTATTTTGGACATTATACTGCACAGCTAATGGACAACATTTTTGGACAGCATTTTCAACATTATTGCACAGTGCAGGAACATCTTAGATAGTATTTTTGACTTGCCAATTTTTTAGATAGTGTAGCTGAAAATTTGGACAAGTGATTGCATAGCCAAACACTAATTATTGTTGTCATTTTGGAAAACTTTTGTAACTAATGAAGTTACTCAAACATGATAGATTTTGTGTATGTTTGAGTAGACTAATTATATGCAAATGCTGAAAGTTTTTAATGCAAAAGTACATTTTATTCTTTTATATTAGTTTCAAATTGGTGGTGGAATTGCAATACTAGATTGTTGCAGGTGCTATATTGGGATGAATGATAGCACTCATGAAGAGTTCCAGTTAAGGGGATGATATAGTACTGAATGACAATATTTTCATGCTAGAATATTTCTTTTTTGTTATTTTGATGATATAGTGAATGGTAGGTGCTAGACCTTTTTTTTTTTTTTTGGTTTTCTTACAAGTGGTGAAGGGGATTTGTTTTTTTTTTCAAGGGAGAATTGTACAATGCTACAAGCTGCTCATTTTTTACTCAAGTCTTACAATAGTTGAGTTCACAAGTGAGAATGATTGCCCCATTATCATCAAGCCAAGGAAAAAATGAATTACAACTATTCATTTCTACTTTTTTTTTTTAATCAATGTCTGTGTGTTCTCTTTTTTCTTTCTTAAAGTTGCAGAAAGATATCTTGGGCATGTGACCAAATCACCCATCATATATATAATTTTTTTTTTACAATAAACCAATCTTTATTAAAAATAACAAAATTGAAATTGTACAACCTAGAGCATCCTTCATGATCACATATATCATACGATCAAGTAAGGCCACAATTTACAAAACCATTCCAATTGTTAACAAAGCCCCACTTAGCAAGCTCATGAGCTACTTGATTTACATCTCTCCTAACCCAAATGAAACTTGGTCAATCTCATTTAATAAGTCCAGCACGTCTTCAAGTATAGTCCTTAGGCTATTGCTTATGTGTGGTTGCTCCAGTACTGCTATATGCTACTGAAATTTATTTTCTATGACAGCCATTATAAACAAGCAATCTTAGACGATCTGCAAAAACAATTCAAGGTTGGTTAGTTGGTCGCTTTACTCTAATACTAAAGCAAATTAAAGTAAAATTTAATGGAAAAGAACACCCACAAACAATAGACAATATTGAATCTAGTTACTAGTTGACAGATTTTTGCTTTGAAAATTTCAGATTTTGATTTCAAACAAAGTAACCAAATTAAAGTAAGCTAGTCTTCATTTGTTAATGCATTCCAATGCTGCTCACAAGCAACTAGAGACCACCCCTTAAAAAGAGGACATAGCATATACAAAAAGGATCCTATCAAAATGCATAATTAGCAAGAGCACATCTAATTTGATTATTTCCCAACATTCAATAAATCCATTCTAATGATTGTGGTACAAAGTTACACGAAAACATAAAAATTATTGACAGACTATTGCTTCAATTGTATCATCACCAAGGCATGTGCACAAAGTAAGAATCAAAATGCTAAATCAAGTAATTATGCATGAGTTCCTGTGAATTGATAAAAGCAATAAAGTGCAGCAGCTGGACAAAAACAAGAAATCAAGCTGTTCAAAATAGTTCAAAACATACCTAGCAGCAGTAAAACATCAATACAACTATAGCATCTATAAAACTTACAACACCAAAACAATTACAAGGGTCTACAACTTACCCACAAAAAAAAAAAAAAAACTAGGGTCTATACAAAAGGAGCTCAGGTCTGATAGATAACCACAAAGAGTACAATAGACCAACACCTTTCTTTGTTAGTATACAAAGTGTAATGAGTCTTACCATTTGGACCAACAAAGGCGGACTTCCCTCTTTAAGAATAATCATGCCAAAGGCACACAGTCATGGTAGCAAATAAAAAAATTTCAAACCTTTTTCCTGTCCCTTCTTGTGTTCATTATATAAATTTCAATTCATACACTGATCAACAGAAACTATGTATTTGACATGAGGACAACAGATACAATTATATACGTTTAAATGTAAACCAAAGAAGTGCAACAGACCTGAAGAGAAGACTGAGTGAATCTCGTAGAGGTCTAACGTTAGAGACAGAGTGTTCGAGAGGCAGCTCACACAATATGATTTAGTTACTAAAATAAGCAACATACTAAATAAAATCAGCAAGGTTCCATAGCAGAAACTAGTGTCATAATGCAAACTAAAAGAAACAGGGTATATAAAGCCAATGATAAACATGCCTGACATGTCCTTGTTACTACTCTTGCTCGGACTTAAAGAGCATGCATTGAGACTGGTTCTTGGTCCGACTAAATACAAGTATTTGTCTTACTACACCTACCTATAACAACTATAATTTAGTAGACATTATAGATTGAAATTCTCTCTCGAAAAAGAAAAAAAAAAAAACTATAATTGAAGTCTTCTACGATATAATTAAGAACAAAATCTATACAAGCATACTAATCATGGGTGCTTCCATATGCTTCACCAATATTTTGACTAAGTCTCTTGCTATTTAGAAGCAATATCTAGACAAATTTCATCTTCTTCCACTGGGATGAAGCTCACCTTCTTCTGCAAATTTAGATTTTATCCAAGAAAATAATGTTAGCATAGTTGAAATTAATGTCCAAATTTTCATGTTATTGAAGGAAATTGAAGAATCATAATCTTGAAATTTAAGCTTGCTTCAATAATTAGAAAACATAGAATTCAAAGCAATTAATTAATGTTTCTTCATGTTGAAAAACTTTAATTCTTCCGTGTCACGGGCTTGACCCACGTCTCCCTCCTCTCCCCTCCCCAATAAATTCTAATTTAATTGAAAAAGTCTTTGAGTTTTAGAACACTAATAACTTGTGTAGGTTATATACAAGTACAAATCATTATTTAATAAATATAGTATCAATAATAATTAACTCCTACAGCTAGCTAAGATTTCAATGCTTTCACAATATTATTGCAGAGAATTGAACATAGGAACTTCAATTTGGATCACTTCTTCTTTTGACTAGTTCCAATTTCTTTTAGTCACAATTATCTGGATATTTAAAAAATAAAAAATAAAAATTAATGCTTGTCTACAATCTCGAATAATACTGCCAAATGCAAATCTGCTTTCGTGGGCCACATAGATTTACTTTTTTTTTCTTTTTTTTGGGAGAAACGGACCACATAGATTTACAACTTAATATAGAAAATAGTACAAAATGAGATCCTTTTTTTAATTATTTTTCTTTTTATTTTATGATTTGATAGGTGAGGAAAAATGGATTTAAACTCTCAGTCGGTAACACCTAAAAAGCCAATTGAACTATAAAACTCTTGATTGAGGCCATTTTCAAAGTAAATCTTCTAAGATGATGATGTAATTCCAAGATTTATCTCCAAAAGAAAAACTATATTTTTAATAAAATTGTTTAGCCTATGGTGTTTTTAGTAATATTTCGTGTGCGTTTGACATTAACTTATTTAGCTTTTTGCTAAAAATATGTTAAAATATACTTGTACTTCAAAAATTTGAAGGGTAAAAAAAGTTTTAAAAAATTATACACAAAAGCTAAAAACTAAAAGTTTGTCGAATAAATTGTAGGCAAACAGATACTTCAAGTTACAAAATTTGAAACTATCAAGGTAACTATAGTAGTAGGGCATAGATAAACATCAAGCATAGAGGGTTTTCCTAGAAGAATTAACTGACCTAAGCATGGTCAAACAAACTCATCAATATTACTTTAATGTAAGAAATAGTAACTTGTATCATATATTTTTTTATTGTCAAACATATTTGTCTACTAGTAAGAGTAATTCAAACCCAAATTCTCTTAATTTGGCAGAAGAATTAGACAACACTACTAAGCTACAAAACTCTTTCTAGAATAGGATTAAAGCAGTTTGATTGAGTAAAGAATTTATTTATTTTGGTAACCAAAGCAGACCTTTGTAATTTCATGCCTAAAAAGTCAAATATGGTCGACTGGGTTCACTTCTTCGAATTCGAGGAAAATGAGGAAGTATGTCGTGTTCTTATTGTACATCGTTGTCTTCTTGTTTAAGGGGGGGTTTTGGCTGAGCATGTTCAATTCTTTGTCATTTGTTACGTAATGCTTATCATTCTAGCGAACTCTAGAACTCACAAAGCTTTCACACCAAAGTTATAAAGAATCTATGCTAATATATCACTGTTTGTAATCAAGATGGACAACCTCAGGGTTTGTCTTAATCCTCAATTACGTGTCTGGTAAGGTTTGGATCTTGTTTCACGCAAGAACAGAACAAGTATTTTCCACCACAACTTTCCTTTCTCATTTATTTTTTATAATTACTGTTTGACATTGAAATTTCAACGGTTTTCTTTAATACTTTGCTTCTCTTCCTTTTCGCTATAATGGCGGAATTACTAATTCTTAATTCATGATACATGTTTTTGGAAGAATTGGTCGCATCCCACGTTCAAATTGTTGCCCAACACATTAGGCAATTAGCCACTTCCACAATTAAATTATGCATTTCTATAACTTTTTTTCATCGAATTAATCCAATTATCCAACTGCCTTATTATCCACATATTAGCCTACCCACATTAAATTATCAAAAAAAAAAAAAACAAAAGTGCTAGTCAATCAACATCTTTAAGCAAATGGGTGTATGGGTCCCTAAAAGGCCGACAACATCTCATAAATTAAGGGCCCTTAGATCTATTTTTTTTCGCCTTAGTACTACTTGTTCAATTGATTAAAGAGGGCGCAATGAATGTGGAATTCCTAGAAAGAAATGTTCAAAGAATCAAGATTATGTAATTCACAACATTGATTATTGAATGATATACTACTTTGTTCTAAAAAAGAAAAAAAAAATGAGTGACATATAACAAGTTGTGATTGATAAAATATAGAGTGAAATACAAAAAATACAACATAGAAGTTGTATTTGTAAGGAAGCGTACCTTATGTGCTTTGTTCTTCTCCCCAATGCTACCAAGAGCTGGTTTCCATGGTAGTTCCTGGTGCACCAACGCGCCCTCTCTTGCCTCCAGTGAGTCCTTGTTAACCTCTATAGGTTCAGCATGGTTCATATAAAGACCTACAATCTTCTCAGCCACCTCTACCTTATCTCTGCTTTCAGCCACCAATTTAGCCACTTGAGAACTTGGCAACCTCATTTTCACCCTCAAAGGGCTTGTACCAGGCCCTGGCTCATCGGATACAAGACTCGACGATGGTCTACTAAGCGAAAGGTCAGAAACCGTTCTTCGAGATAGCATCAAGCACTCTAGCCTATCCTTGGCACTCAGGTGTATGCCAGTGGATTGTGAGCGTTTAGACAACTTCTTCTCCTCAGGAAACTTGGGCAGTTCTATTAAGAAGTAAACTCTCTTGGGCTTAAGCTCTTGTTGTGGTTCCAATGGCTTGGCTCGGATGCCATAATGCTTAACAGCCTCAGATTCCAACAGAACATGACCAGGGTAGTCCTTGACAACATCCCAAACTTGTATGGGAGTCTTTATCTTCATGGTTTCGCCATTGATCTTCATCACTTTTGCTTTTTTTCTCCCTCCTCCTATAGTGTTACCCATCTTCCTCTCTCACAGGGTTTTGTATTTGCTAATAAACTCTCACAAGTTGCTGATTAAGCCTCTTGTATAATCTCTCTTCTACTAATTACCTCTTAAATATATCACCACTCTTGCACAAGTTATATATACTCGGTCTCTTAAGTAGGTTTGAGGTTGTCTAAGTAGTTGAAAAGGTTGAAAAAATCAGCTGTGCACCGAATGGTGTGAATTCTAGAAATTCTCTTCACTGAAAATTCCTAATAAGAACATAAATAGTAGTGGGAAAACACAAGCATTTGGCATCATGATAAGACTATCTTTTCTGGTAAAAGATTGTACATTTTTGGCATGCCTCTTGTCACTTTGTTTTTTAAGCCCACCACTAAGAAAAGTGGTGGCCTATGTTTAAAATCATATCAATAAAAAAGATTCTTTTCATACCTTTCTATTAGTAAAAGTAAAGTTTCTTTTGGAGATTTGAGAGTTTGGTGGGGTATATTACTATTAGTTGTAGACAACTTTTGAAATGGATAAGCGGTATTGAAGAGCAGAAGATCAGGGGGCTCAGCTTTCATCACATTATTGTCGTACGCAACCTTGCTTTCACATACATGCGATTGCATCAATGTTACATCACTTTTTAATTGAATGTAAATTTTAACTTTGAATTATATTATCTTTGTGTATTCTTCATGCTTGTAAAATTTTAAAATAATTAAATATCAATAGTCATATTATCAATCAATTCTTAAATGGAATTCTCTAATTATATCTAATTAGAGAATTCCATTAACCATACGCCAAGATGTATATTCATAAATCAAGACAAATAATCACTCAGCAAAATATAAAAAATAAATAAATAAAACCAGACAATTATCCCAATCTCCAACTTGCTTAGGAGATAATGATTGGATACAATGATATTTAAACAATCCAACCCCCTCGTACTATCAGTGGCGGCTCTACATGCAAACTAGGGTTGTCACAGGACCACCATGACTTGCAAAAAAATGTATATATATACTTGCTAAAAAAATATTATGTGCTAAACTAACCTATTGTGACTTCTCTAATAAAAATTATTGAACACCTTGACTTGAGAATTACAAAAATTTAGGTTCAACAAAAATAAGAGTAATGCTATTACATTCACAACATTTTCACAATAATTTTACAATAAATCTAATGTAGTAAGTTGTTACTGAATCTAATTTGAGCCAAATACTAATATTATTTTTTTACCCATCAATAACAGCTTTTTGCATAAGATTTATTATAAAAATGTTGTGGACGTAGCATTACTCCAAAATTAATTCTGTATCCAAACATAATTCTTAATCCCTGTTTTTTTTAAAGCTTAAATAACAACAATAAATATTAGCTCAAACAACAACAAACATAAACCAAACAAAAACAAGACAAGACCAAACAACAACAAGGGAAAAAATTATTCAACAAAAAGCCTATTTTAAAACAAAAAGATAAAATTTGTAACTCGTTCAACCTATTCAATAAAATGACTTCTAATTTTATTTTTCTTTAAAAAATGGTACCAATAAAAATATTGTGGTAATTTAAAGTTTTTAGTGACCATCCTAAAAAAAAATTCCTAGAGTCACCACCACTGCATACTATAATATATGTTCAATTTTCATCAAGGGAGTCAAGAATTTTCTCTCCAAGTTTTCACCTCCTAACTTTTGTGGCTTTTCGCTTTATTGAAGGCCTTCGCAAGATATATCCTGGGCGATTTTTGTGTTATTGGAGAACTTGTAAAGTCGACTTTTCAATATACACCAATTCTATGCAATTTATATACGATTGAATAAGTTCTCTAACTTCATCATTTTCATCAACCTGGAGTTACATGAGGAGTATTTTATGTAACTTAAAATAAACTGTCTTTTTGCTTTTACTAACAATTTTATTATTATTCAATTTTAGTTATATTATTGAATTATTTTCTTTATTTATATATGATTATTTATTAAGCTGTGCAACCCATGATTATATTACTAATATATATATAGAAGTTAGAAATGTCAACCCTAATAGTAGTATAAAATTCATGAAACTTAAAAATAAAGGAAAATTATTTAGGCGATGTCAACCTCCGATTAATATTTGATATTAAAGCATTATTATTGATAATAAAAAAAAAAAACCATAAACTTTAAACAAATTATATTCAAAACAAAGACTTCAATTTAGTATTAGTTGCTTAACGAGTCATAATGATATCTAAACCTTCAAAAATCCTTTTTGATTGTACTTAAAATATAAATTTCTCAAGGATTAATCCTAATAATATATTTCGCAAGGATTCGTCCTAATATTAACAAATAACCATATCTACTATTAATAAAGATTAAAGAGAACCCTTCAAAATTTTCCAATCTGCATTTTTCATACAAAACTACCAAGAAAGGTACTTCTTTTACTATTTTCCCCAAAAAAAAAAAAATTTCTAGAAAATATTATATATTTTAATTGAATCGTAAAATGGCATCATATGACATCAACATAACCTTTGGTTTTTCATTATCCTACATCCTTCCCCCCCCCCCCCCCCCCCAAAAAAAAAGAGTCTAGAAATACATTCAATTTCACATCCAACTAATGTGTTAAGTTATTATTGGTGCATAATAAACTAAGTCTTAATTATTGGAGCATAATAAACTGAGTCTTAATAGTGGATCCAAGTGAAATTGAGTGTGTCTGCAAGATTTCCCAACCCCCCCAACACCCCCTCTGTATCTTTTTTTTCTTTATGTATGCGCAAATCTACATTTTACCTCAATACACCCTATACTAGTTATGCATTCATGAAAAGAAAGACCATATACTCACTCTTCAACTCTATTCTAAAAATTAAAAATTAAAAAACAAAAGCTCTATTGTATATTGTTTCCTAATAATGTCCAATCCATAAAAAATACGAACATAAATTTTATATGTATATATTCCTTATCAAGGAAGTAAGTATGGTTTTTTTGGATATAAATTGTTCACAGTTAAGGTAGGTATACATGATGTGTGCACCAAGCCCTATTGGCTAAATATCATAATATTATACTGTATATACTATATATATTATACCATATTGTACTTAGCTAAGTGTCTTCTTTATGAAGTGAACCAAACTTTTAATCCCTCAATATGGATTAGATCCAAGTTATACATGGTGTTCTTTCTCAAAAAAGTTATACATGGTATAAGTTTTAGTAATGTTACATAAATATATTTTTTCATTAGATGCGAATTTTGGCAAATTCACCATTAAATTACATTTTCTTCTAATATCCTCTATATGTGCAAAATTTCCAAATGAAAAAAAAAAAAAAAATCAATAACTATGTTATCAATCAAATATTAATTTCAAACTTTTGTAGTTTAAAATTATACATAAAAGATAAGTTAATAGATCAAATAGTAAATAACATCCAATTAACACGAAATTCGATACACAAGTTAAAAACATATATAACATGTAATCTAACATTGAGATTTTCAAAATATGAATATAGTAAAATGTTATTAGGTGGTATAATATTGCTTAAAGTTATACCAAATGTAACTTGAAACATCCCCACCTAAGTATTTGGCAATGTTCCCCATTTAGTTTAAAACATAGCATTGTCCCCCCTTGTCTTTTGGTAATGAGCATTTTACCTCATCCGATAGTATTTTTTGTCAATTTAATGGGAAATTCAAATTTTTTTTTTTAAATGTGTTTGGATCGATAGGTTAATGGTCCTAATACCCTTCAATAACAAACATATTATCAATGCAATTTTTTGTCTATCATCGTTTTGATGTGCTAAAATCCTATTTTGAGCGGAAAAAAAATACCATTTTTGAATGACTTTTTCATGTAAGTTTAGCTCACATTACCTATTTTGAAAGGACCCCAAGTCCATTTGAAGGCCTCCCATGAAGCCCAAAATAGGGGAGGAAAAATCCTTTTTTTTTTTTTTTTTATGCCCTCCAAGCCACAACTCCACACTTTTTCCTTTAGGTTTTCATGTAGGCTTGAACCACATGATAGACATTTTTAAAAAAAGGTATTGAGCCCAAGCAAAAGCTTTGTGAAGAAAAATGCTGATCCCAAGACTCATATTCATCTTGCTCATTTTTCATCTGGCGATGGCCTTGACTTGTGTTTAGCATTCGTGGTCTTTCAGGCTTTTACTTCTTGTGACTTGTGACTGACTAAACCCGGATCTTTGGTAGTTTTTTGGGTCCAAATACGTGAAGTTTATTTTGCTGGGCTTGTCACATTGGACGGAACTTCATCAGCTTGTGGGGTTGGTGGGCTCAATTAAGGCCATAACATTGGGCCAAATAATATAATTTTTTTTTTTGAGTAAATAAGGTAATATAATTTTGTGTATAAAAAGTATTTCTAAGTGTACATTTGCCAAAAATTATTTTTGTCAATTTATTTTATTATTCAGTTTATTTTTGCTATTATTCATGGGTTCCACTGCACTTTTTGGTATTATTCATGGGTCTCACTGTACTATTTTAATTAACTCTTACCTTTATTTACAGTATTTTTAGCAAAAAAAATTTAGTTTCAGCAAAATAAGTGGATCCCAAACAGACCTTAAACTCTTAACAATAATAAAAACAACTTAACTACGGTTCCAAGTTCACAACAGTCAACCCAACTTGGAAGGAAAACTTTGCCATATACTATACTAGTACTAGTACTAGTATTTTTTTGCTGAATTACTAGTACTAGATAATGTATTATTGATATTGTGTGTGTGTTTTTTTTTTCATTGGAGGTCATCTGAACTTAGGCGAAGGTGGTGATAAAGTCCTAAACATTTGGCTCAACAATAAAAAAAACTTTGGAGTGTTCCAGAAGATGAACATAATCAGAGAGCAATAATTTCATTTGCGGTATATATATATTCACTATCCTAATTAGAGTCCAAATTAGTGGCGCACATTACAATTTAATATCTTATGAAATCATTTTTAAATTAAAATTTAATGAAATTTTTTTCTTAATATTGAATTAAAAAAATAAACATATTTGGTTAATAAGAAAACGAAGGAAAATGGAAGATGGAAAAAGAAAGAAGACTATATTTTGTGACACTCAAAATCAAACAAAAGACCAATAAAATGGGAGTAGCTGCTTTTTCTTTAAATGACTACATTCATATTTATTTTGTTCTACATTTTTCTAGAACCCCATTTGTCCAAAGTCCACGTGAATTAAGCTTGCAAATTTGAATGAAGTCCAGTACCGAAACTTCTATAAAACACAGAAGTTTTAATTGACTTTTTTTTTTTTAATGGGAAGTTTTAAAAGTTAACTTGATAAATAACATTTCCTTGACTTTGCTTTGCACACCAAATGCATCACGATTTTTTTTTTTTTTTTTTTTTTTTTGTCGGTTGAATGAAACTTAATGTGTAAATGCAATAAAATTTGTGTCCTATTTCCAAACTGGAATTGAACAATCAATGCAAAACGTCCCAATCTAGTACCATTTATTATAATTGAATACCTATGAATTAGTTTAAAGTTGGTGTACGTTTTTTACAACCTTTAGGGACTGTTTTCGTGATTTTCAGTGAATGATTTGCAGTGAGATTTTTGGGTTGTTTTTCTGGGTTTTTTGGGCCTGTTTCTGGTGGTGTTCACAGTGGGTTTGCCGAGCCTTTGATGGCTGTTTTGGGTATTTTTTTCTGTAGTTTTGGGGTGGCTTTGCTTCAGTGTTCGGCTTTGTTTCGACACAGTTTCTTGTGGGCTTCAGTGGTATTTTTAGGGACTGTTTTCTGGGTATTTTGGGTTTGCGGGGATTTGAGTGAAGATGATGGAGTTGTAGGGAAATGAGGAACATGTGAGGGAAAGTTTTGAGGGGCTGAAGCTTCTTTGTCATGGGAGGAGTGTGTCCTATTTTATAGGAAATGATGGTGAGGTTACCATGCGGTGCGGAAGTAAGTCTTAGATATTTCTGAAGTACGGAGAATGGTATATTTTCTTCGCACATTCATTGTGGAGTCCACTCATTAAATTCATGGTAGGGTTCACTATGAACGTGAGAGGAGGGAGCACAATTTCTCCGTACTCCGAAAGTGCCTAAGAATTTTCCAGAGTACAGTAGCTTTTTCTTTGCATCATTCTAGCTTGCAATTTGTTGGAGGCAAAGAATTCAGTTATATGCCTTATGGGAAGAGAGAATTAATTTGTTGCATGATTTGCATCCCCTCTAGGCATAGGATTTGGATAAGTGTCCTCATCCTAGGCCACTGTGAGGTAAAAATATTCATAATTTAATGTATGAAAATATCTCTTGAACGTTTTAGAACTTTAAATACTTGGCCTCATCATAAGCTGCCACATGGTATGTTCTTGGCAAATTGCATGAAAATATTTCTTGAGCATTTTAGAACCTTGAATACTTGGCCTTATCATAGGCTGCCATATGGCATTATCTTAGCCCTCCACATGGCAAATACCACAAATTTAAATGTGTATTCATATAACAATTAATTGAAAGGAGGTTTTACTTTCATCACCAAACTAAGCATTCTACTATCCGTGGGCTTTACTTGACAAAACTCACTGTTTAGTTTCAAGTGATTTTTTTTTTTTTTGGCTGCATAGTTTCAAGTGATTGGATCTTTGCTAGTTTTTTGGGTCCAAATACATTAAGTTTTATTTTGCTGGGCTTGTCACATTATTGGACGGAACTTCACCAGCTTGTATCAAAATATATTGCGTTTGAGGAGGTACTAATATTGTAGTAATTTATAATTATTTGTGGGCTTGGTGGGCTCAATTAAGGCCATAACATTGGGCCAGGTTATATAATTTTGTGTAAAGGATTTCGAACTCCAACAATTAAAAAAAAAAAAAAAAAATCCAATAGGCAATAGATGCTGTAAATGAGATACTATTCCATCCATTTCAAACATCTTAACACCTCGAGTAAACCCAAGTTTGGGCTGAGATATACCAATGGCTCGGTTGGGTTGGGCTATAAGCAACCTAATTCTTATGAGTTGGTGGGCTTGTTCTATTTTTCCTTGTTTTCACTTTTCACTATATCTTTCTTTCTTTCTTTCTTCCTTTTTTTTAGTGGTTTTTCTATTTTTGGGTAACTGCAGTTATCCACCCTAAATTATAAATGTATCCGAAATTTACGCCCTAAACTTTTAGATTTTATAATTTACACCTTGATCCGAAAATTTGCTATATATATTCACTAATTAGTAATTACTATCCAAATTACAGTCCAAATTAGTGGTGCCCATTACAAATTTAAATTTTATGAAATCATTTTTAATAAAACTTAATGATTTTTTTTCTTAATATTGAATTATAAAAATGAAAACGTGTTTGGTTAAGGATAAAACGAAGGAAAATGAGCTTGAGAGGATGGAGAAACTTGATTAATGTTTGTACAAATCTATTGCCAATGACCGAAACCCAAATAAATCACGATCAAAAGAAAAGGAATATTGACTTTTTTTTCTTTTGTCAGAATTGTACTGACATTTACTTTATGAGAATTGTACTGACATTTTCTTGACATTTACTTTATGAGAATCGACATTTACTTTAATGACACGTTAATTGATTTTTTTTTTTTAAAAATACTAATTTTTATTGGGACTAAATTTGACTATAAACTTAATTGTAGCATAAGGGTACAACTCTTATTAAACAGATTAATATGAATACATATTTAAAAATATAACCGTTAAATTAAATATTCTTTATATACTCAAAACACGTGTTAAATTCCATGTCAATTTGGATGTTATTTACTATTTAATCTATAAATTTGTTTTTTATATAATTTTAAACTACAAAAACTAGAAATTTAAACATTTGATTGATGACATACCTATTGATCTTAGATTTTTTTTTTTTTTGAAATTTTGCAAGCATAGAGGATATAAGAAACAAATGTAATTCAATTGTGAATTTGTCAAAATTTATATCTAATAAAAAAATATTAAGTAGATTTGTAACCTTAGATTACAACCAAGTTTATTGACAAACTTTGTTATTTTTATAATCAATTGTTATATCAAGTAGGAGGGGGTGGAATTTAAGTTTAAACCCTGGTTTTTTTTTTTTTTTTTTTACTAATGAGAATTAACTATGACATTGAGTTTCAAAACTCTCGGTAATGAAGACTATATTTTGTGACACTCAAAATCAAAATCAAACAAAAGTCCATTAAATGGGAGTAGCTGCTTTTTTCTTTAAATGACTACATTCATATCTTGCTTTACATTTTTTATTTTTCTAGAACCCCATTTGTCCAAAGTTCACGTGAAGCTTGCAAATTTGAATGAAGTCCAGCACCGAAACTTCTATACAAAAAAAAACACAAGTTTTAGTTGACTTGATAAATAACATTTCCTTGGCTGTGATTTGTTCACCAAATTCATCTAAAAGCCCCAATTCTTTTTTTCTTTTTCTTTTCCTTTTTTTGTCGGTTGAATGAAAATTGTGTCCTTAGTATCACGTGCTAGATCTTCATTGTGTTAGATATTCATGTTTCCAAACTGGCCTTGAACAAACAATGCAGAAAAGTCCCAATCTAGTACGATTTATTAATTGTATGTACCTATAAATTAGGTCAAGGTTGTTGTACCTTAGTTAGTTCATAGTGGGTGTACACGGTTTTGACAAACTCAAATTAAAAGGATTGAAGACCTTCTGAACTCAGTAACATGTTTACGTAGAATATATATATAAATATATATATATATATATAAATATATATATATTTATATATATATTTATATATATGAGAGATGTTACGTTTACAACATTTTTACAACAAATCACAGGTAGTTAGTTGTTATTAGTTCAAATTTGAAACTAACACTAAGATTATTTTTTTGCCCCAACAATAACAACCTGCCATTTAGGATTTGTTGTAAAAATGTTGTAAGAATGTTGTAGACATATCATTTCTCTTTTCGATAACCTGCAAACCTTACATATGAATGAGATTAGAATCTTAAGCTAAAGTCAACACAAAAGCTTATGCTTTCTTGGGTCCAAAATTGTTTAGAAAAATCCATAGCTATAAATATAAATAAATAAAAACCAATGTCTCGATAATTAGTAAACATCTACCAAATCAAAATTTACCAATATGAAAATATAAATACTTCACAAACAAAAGACAAATTTATATAAGCAATTGTTGCTCAACATTAATGCTTATAATGTGGACCAATTACGAAAACAACTTTAGCACAATTTACTTACTCATCCCGCCATTATATTTATATTTATATTTATAGCTTATTTTGGTCCATATGTCAGTTTGAGTGAAAAGAGGCATTTCTTTTGGTAAGTTTTATTAAGAGGTAATCTTATAATGGTTTTGTTCTGCGTTAATATAGTTGTTTTTCTCTTAAATATTTAGTTTTGATAATTGGGTGTAGTTTTAACTTTTGTTTCAATCACTGCTTCACATTCTTCCTTCTTCTTTAGTTGACTTTTGGGTTCCTTTTTTACTTTTCATTTTCTTCTGCTCTTCTTTCTTTTGGTGTTGAATCCTGTTTATATCATTTGAACAGAGATTTTTTTTTTGAAAAAAAAATTCTTAGGTCTAGTGCTCTGTTTGGAAACTGAAAAAATGAGCAAGAATAAAGGTGAATTGCAAATCTGATTGATATTGAAAAACACAATTTTGGACCCAAGAAAGCATAAGCTTTTGTGTTGACTTTAGCGTGAAATTCTAATCTCATTCAAGCATATGTAAGGTTGTAGGTTATTGGAAATGGTAGTGCCCTTTAATCAAGTGGAAGGCAATAAATAAGGAGAGAAAAAAAAAATGCTAGTATTAATTAGGTAGTAAGATGGAAAGAATTAACATTTAATAATGTTTTTTCAACCATTAGATTTCTTAAAAATTTATGGCTTATAAAATGTGTAATTTTTATAGAGTTACACCAGGTGTAACTTGAACTCATCTCATATATATATATATTTATATATATATATATAGTCGCTAACCCGTGCTATGCACGGGAACCTACCTATTTGTGAGGTAGACTAAAATAATTTTATAAAATCTTAAATTGATTAAGAAACTACATCATTGCATAATTTGCTCTTGCAAATTTGGACTTGAGTTTGAGTTTAAGTTAGATTAGTAGAGAGATAGAGTTTCACCCCTTATTAAGTTTGGACTAAACAAAAATAATTTTATTTAAATAAAATGATAATTTTATTTAAATATTATGCTGATGTGGAAAATTATGAGAGTTTCAAAAGTTTCGGTTTAATATATATATAAAAGTGATGGAATCTTGAGTTTGGGAGAACATGTTTAATTATTTTTCATTTTTGGAGGTTGATCAAGTAGATGAGTTTGAAGACTTTGAAGTTTTGAACACATCATTTGTGATAAGAATGAGGATAAAAATCATAAAATACAATGAACAGAGATAGAATAGATTGCACAATTATTGAAGTACAGTGGACCAAAGCGAGTTGGGATTTATCATATATGAAAATAAAAGCAGATAATGACCGTTTCTTTGTGCTATTTTTCTTAGAGAAATGATATGTTCACAACATTTTCACAACATTTTTACAACAAATCTTAAGTGACAGGTTATTACTGATTGTTATTGTTGGGATCAAAAAGTAATCTTAGTGTTAGATTCAAATTTGAACCAATAACAACTAATCACCTGTGATTTGTTGTGAAAATGTTGTGGACGTAGCATCTCTCTTTTTCTTATTATTATTGTTTTTTTTTTTTTAATTATTGGGGCCGGGGCTGGTGTTGTTGAGAATGTGTAAAAAAAAATTCTTAGTTAATAGATGTTGGTGCTTACCAGTTTGCCTAGGTGTTATTTTATTTTTGGCTAAATGAAGTTGCTTCACTTTTGTGACACTTTCGGGGAGCATTTTTAACATTATTGCAAGGTGTGTTATGGACAATAATTTCAATACTCTTGAGCAACATTTTCTTTCATTTCAAAGTGAATTTAATTAATGAAACCAAATATTATTTGAGAGGGGAGAGCATAAATTAGTCATTAACACATGCAATGCAATGCATATTAAAAAACAAAATAGAGGATAAAAAACATGCAATGCAATATTGCATCGCATTGCATTAATGCATCCCATCATAAAAAAAAAAAAAAAAATTGCAATGTGTAAGCATTTTTAACAAAAAATAGTTATTTATGATGCATGAATTGCATGTTTAAATAAGAATTAATAAATAAAACTTAATTTATTCCTAAAATTTGCTTCACTTTTTTTTTGATCCCTAAACTTTAGAAAGTTCTTCTTTGTTCTTAAACTATTGATAACATTGTTTTTTTTTTTTTTTATCTTTCCATTCACTCTTAACTTTTATCCTGGCTATCCAAATAATTGAAACTATTTTTAGCAATAGTAAAATGGGCTTGTTCAACCTATACCATTATGTTTAAAAAAATAAAAACACAGCAGCAAAAAATATACACTCATGAATGAACAAGTAGCACAAAACTATAGGTCACACGCACTCTACATATGAAAGATCTATTTAGCAATGAAAAATTAGGGACAAAAAGAAAAAAAAAATCCTTAAAAAGTTTAAGGATAGAAATTTTGGATATGTTTCAATAGTATGTGGATAAGAAAAGAAATTTTAAAAATTTAAGAACGAAAAATAAATTCATGTAAAATTTTTGGGACGAAACAATATTTTGGTCAAAAATATTTTTATATATAATAAAATTTTAAAAAAAAATTATTAAAAAAAATTAAATTATAGAAATTTAGAAAATAATTTGACTAATTTAATTAGAATTTATTTCAAAAAAATCAAAACTAATAAATTTCCTATTAGTGAATGACTTGTCGCTAGCACATTGTCTAATTTTCATATTATTGTTGGTTTTGCTTTATCCAAATGATAATTAAGTTCTAATTAGTTAAAAGTTAAAATTAATTTAGTTTAGCACTATTAATTTGTAACTCTGAAATCAAATTTTATTTATATATATATATATATATATATATAAAATGACATGAGAAAATATAAACGTTCAAAAACTTATGTGACAATATAGAATAATTTTTTTTTCTTTTTGAGAGGAATATATAGAATAAGTTATAAAAAGTTATTTAAAGAAATCTTTCATTTTCCATTAAAAAAATCATTTTATATATACAATAGATTACTCAGTATTTAGGATTTTTTTTTTTTTTTTGGGGGTTAATTTTATAGAAAACAGCTTTTAAAATCTGCTCTCAAAACTCACGAATAAAATATTTTTTCAATAGTTTCGTTTTTGTTGAAAACAAATCCTTTTCAAGAAATACTATTTGGTGTTCTAAAAAAGTAATTTTCAACAATGGTTTCAAATAATTGAAATCAGCAGAAGAAATTGTTTTCAAGAGAGCTAATAAATGAATTTTTTGTCCACGTCTCTCTTTTTGTTTGTATTTTTATTTTTATTTTTTACTAGAAAAAGAAATGGTTTTCAAAGAACAATTCCAAAGTCAAAATAGTTTTTAGGTTCTGTTTTTAGTATTGAATCTATTTGTATTATTATATATGTATTTATTGTTCTTGTTTGTAAAAAACTAATCTACTTTTGTGAATATATAAACAAGAATAATGTGATTAGAAAGGTTAAAAACAAATTTAGTTTTGTGAATATATTAGGGCCTGTTTGGTAGGAAGAATTTTTTTTTTATTTTCAAAACATTATAAAAATAATTTTCAAAAAATTGAAATTAGTTTTCAGATAATAATTTTTAGGACAAAACTTAGATACAATACCTTAAGTTCTTCTCTTAAAATTCAGTCATGTGACTACTTAATTAAAACATACACTTCTAACCCATGAGAAAAAATTCATATGGCGAAATCTTAAAAAATGGAACTTAAAGAACAACACATAAGTATTGTACTTAAGTCTTGCCTTAATTTTTATATTATATGTGTTTAACTCCCACTTTTATGAACAATTTCAAAATACTGAAAACAAAAACAAAAAACCAAAAAAAAAATGTTTGGAAGACCATTTCTATTTTTGAGATTTTTTTTTTTAATTTACAAAAAGTAACTTGTAGAATCTGTAGATTACTTTTTTTTTGGATAATGATAAAGAAATAGAACTCATGTACCTTTTTTATTTATTTATATTGATAAGTTTCAAATTTAAAGTGTGAGAATTCTTTTATGATAAAAATAAGCTCCTTAATTTAAGATATAGAAGACTTTGGACAAATATTTGTAGTCCACTATTTTTAATTTATTTACAACTATGCAATTAAAAAAAAAATTTGTATCTTGAAAATGAGTAATTCTTAGAGACTCCCGGAGTACGGAGAATGATACTTTTTCTTCTTACATTTATGGTAGGGTCCACTTATTAAATTCATGGTAGGATCTATTATGAACGTGAGAGGAGAGAATACCATTTCTTCGTATTCCAGGAGTACCTAAGAATTTTTCATTGAAGACATCTATTTAGTGGTTTTCAAAAAAATATCGTTTTGAATAAGGAAAATATGATACAATTTTCTAAAAAATTGTATATAAAGAATATCAACCAAACAATAGATGAGACCCACCATTTTATAGATTGCAAAATAAAAAACTATATTTAAATACTCATACCAAATAATAAACACAAATCTAATCACAAATAATAATAATAATAGAAATAAATTCAACATTCACTACTGCCAAACTCTATGCCCTTCTCTCCACCTTGTAGGAAAAAAAAATTTTAAGTTTGTTGACACAGACCTGACTCAGCATAAGAACCACAATTGATTCGTCCATTTCGGTTCGTGTATCTAATTATTACTGTTAGTCTATTTGTTCTTTGTTTTATAACACATTTCTAAGAACCCAAAGAATCTCAACGCCTACTCCCCCATAATATTGCGAGCAAAGTCAAAAAAATATTTTTCTATAGAAAGACTAAAGGCGTTGCATAATGGCTTTTTAGCTTTCTGTGTTTTGTTTTTTCCTTTGGTCAAATGCATGCTGAGTAGAATGAAGAATATCTCCAACATTGATCTTGTCGGCCTTCAATTTCCAACCCTGTTACATTTTGTAATCTGGCCGAAACATCCACCTTTTAAGGCTTAGGTTACACTAGCTGTTCCTATCAAAAAAAAAGAAAAAAAGGTTACACTACCTGCTAAATTAACGATTATCTTATAACTATTTAGAAAATAATAAATTTATTTACTTAATTATAATTCTAACTTTAGTCATTACAGTAGTTATTAATCGAAAATTATTATGCATAATTCAACTATTTAAAGAAAATATAATGAAACAATTCTAATAAATAATGTAAATATATCATGTTATATATATAAATATATATATATATATATATATAAGAATAACGACGTTGAAAAATGTGAGTCTTCTAAAAGCTTATACAGTAATATGGGCCAACAAAAGCCAACAAAAGGTGTAAGGATCCTCCCTAATCAGGAGAAACTTTGAATTAATTTGAGAAAGTTATAATGAAATTTTGTTATTTATGTGCTCTTTAACTTTGTAAACACTTTATAATCTTTCTTTGATACAGTGATTTCATTATCAACTACACGTGGACATAGGCCTAAGGCTGAATCACATAAATTCTTAGTGTTCTTTTCTTGTGTGTAGTTGTGTCTAATTTTAGTTTTTTTGTTCTTATTATTTGTTTGTGAAATCTTTCTCAAAATCATAATAATTTTCATAATCAATTTTGTGTGGGAGTACTATTCAAAAGGTCTTTAGTGCAACAAATTGATATCAAAAGCAAGGTTCACTATCTACATGTTTGAATTTGTTTTTAGAGCCAAGGTTCACTATTTAGGCTTTTAGGTATTTGTTCTTAAAAGCAAAGGTTCACTATCTAGGCATTTGAATTTTATCTCTTTGGATATTTTGTTGATTAATTATGTGGATCTGTAATCAAAGTATCTATTTACGTACACTTGAGTAGAATGTATATAACCTAAGTTCCCTAACCCTATTGTAATTTGTCTCCATATGGTATGAAGTACATATAATAATAGATTTGACTTAAAATATAAGGGATAAAAATGTCAAGTGAGTCATCTACAAAACAGTTAGTAGTAAGGACTACGGTCTCTACTACCAGATTTAAGATAAATAACTTTAATAGAATTAATAACTTTAGTAACTGTAACACAAAGCTATAGATATCTTGATCCAACAAGAATTGGATATTGCTTTAGAAAACACACTTGCATAAATGTCAAAGAATATCTTAGAAAAGATCAATTGACAAACTTGTGGCATTGCATGTGTGTTTGGGCAAGGAATAGAAGTACTTTATTAATGTGACAATTTGACTCAAAATATAAGGAATAAAAATGTCAAGTGAGTCATCTACAAAGCAGTTAGTAGTAAGGACTACGGTCTCTACTACCAGATTTAAGATAAAGAACTTTAATGGAATGAATAACTTCAGTAACTGTAATGCAAAGATATAGATATCTTGATCCAACAAGAATATTACTTTAGAAAACAAACTTGCATAAATGTCAAAGAAAATCTTAGAAAATATCAATTGAAAAGCTTGTGGCATTGCATGTGTGTTTGGGCAAGGATTAGAATTACTTCAATAATGTGAGGATTTGATGAACTTTGTTGATTTGCAAAATTTGGCAATGTGGAGAATTGTTGTAGAGTTTGCTTAATTTGCTATTCTTGCATTTGGATCAAGGTGGAACTTGTACCCAAAAGGGGAGGGGGTGAGGGGGACACTTATTGGTGAAATTTGAGTCAGTGTGACAATTTGTTAGAAATATTTCCTCAAAGTTCTAGTCTCACTTGGTTTAGATTTTTCTTGAAAGTGAAGGAAAGACTATTCAATAATTTCTAGTCTCACTTGGTTTAGATTTTTCTTGAAAATGAAAGAAAGATTATTCAATAATTAAAGAAGTAATAAATTGATATTTATTTTCGGAAATGTATTGAAGTCCTATAAATAGACAATACATGGAATTTAGTAGCTTTGGCCCAATGTCCTCCCTCATGGTGAGAAATTTTGAATTAGTTTGGGCAGGGGCAGCGCCACCTTAAGGCCAGGGTGGTCCTAGGACCACCCTGACTTGAAATTTTTATTTTTTTTTATATATAATAATTTAAAATTTTTTATTTGTTTACTCTTTAAAAAAAAATTTGAAAACACCCTCAGTTTTTTTTTATGCCAATAAAATTAAATTTTGCTTCATAATTTGTTTTATATTCAGTGAATGTATGATTATTTGGTTGTGTACATTGAAAGAGATGTAGTTTGTAACATTGATAATGAGACTATCATGCACCGATTTCAAAATATGAAAACTCGTAGAAGGCAATTGTAAACTCTATGTAGTTGCGTGTTTTTTTTATTGTTGTTGTTGTCAATATATGAATTTCTCTTTTCATTAGATTGTATAATTTATGCTTCTTAATGAACATCTTGAGAAAAATTCATAGAGCCACCACTGAATTTGAGAGACTTATAAAATAAAAAAATAAAAAATTGTGGTTTGTGAGTATTCATTAAGTGCATAAATACTTTGTAATATCTCTTTGATATTGTGATTGAATTCATCATGTGGTACTTATAAACATAGGCTTACGGGACCGAACAATGTAAATTTTTTGTGTTCTTTAATTTTCTTATGTGTATTTGTGTCTAATTCTAGTTTCTTCATTCCTATCATTTTTTTGTTAGATTATTCTCAAACTCATAAAATT
Source organism: Notholithocarpus densiflorus (assembly GCA_030021035.2). Classification (NCBI taxonomy): domain Eukaryota; kingdom Viridiplantae; phylum Streptophyta; class Magnoliopsida; order Fagales; family Fagaceae; genus Notholithocarpus; species Notholithocarpus densiflorus. The sequence continues at coordinate 71,881 of JARYZH020000113.1, read as the reverse complement.
TTGCACAATCAATCTTATTGTGTAAGAATACTATCATGTTGAAGCACTTGAACAAGCTAAATCTTTTCATTTTATGTTTTATGTTTTAAATCTTCGTTTCTACGTGAAAACTGAAAATCTTTTCCATAAGTGGTGGTCCTGGTGGATTGAGACTATATAGTCTATAAATTAGATAACATGTCCTTAATTGTTCCGAACAAGAAGTAGCAGATGGGTCGGTCTAACATTTTACTAGAATTTTTGTGTCTTCCAAATGCGTGAAGTTGACTGCCTGTTGGACCAGAAAATGAACTGAGATTTAACCTTGGTCTTGGCCATAAATTCTTCACATATTTCAATGAAATCTATTGTTTAAGAACGATGGCCCGTATTACAACGAAGGGAAATTGAAATTCGTTTCACGAGTCATACCACCATGAACACATTCCAAATAAATGAAACAACAACAAAAAAAATCACCAAATTTCTTACAATAGCTACTAGCATTAATATTGAATGGTAGTTAGTACTTAGTACAAGTGTGCAACATCCGTGCTTTCGGTAATGTGTAGGTTCTGAAATATTTATACCTGTTCTCCAAAGCTAGCTCTTATATGACACATGGTAGCTCTTACATGACACACATGTTGTAGGTGTAATTCAAGAGCATTGGCATGCTGAAAGATTAGGTCACACTCTCCTCACATGGGCATCAGAAGACTTTTCTTTTTCTTTTTTTTAAGATGATTAAAAATATTTATATATGTTGACTTTGCAACTCAAACCTCTTTTTTTTTTTTTTAAACTCTTTATGCACTCAGTGCGTGGAAAGGTACCATTCCACTTATAAGCGGTAGTTATAACAAACTTCTTTCTCTTAAACTCCTAATGCACTTAGTGCGTGGAGAGGTATCATTCCACTTATAAGCGGTAGTTATAATTTGTTAGTTAGAACAATAGAGGAAGGGATTTGAACTTTGATTCTCTTAATAATGGAAAGTTGACATTGAACACATATTAAGATTTGGTTTATGTTGAACATTATGTAGTAACCTCCTTTGTTTAATTTATTTGATCAATAATTGCTATTGATTTCATCATTTTATGCATCATAACTATATAAGAGATGTTTTACAAGACCACTCATTGTACTGCACTCAACATTCGAAACTTTACTCTGACTAGGTAATGTGACAATGCACTTTTTCTTCCAGAAGAAAAGGCTCAGTAAAGTCTACAGTCTTAACTCTTGAACCATTTTCAATAAAAAAGCTGCAGCATCACTCAGAAAAGGCAGCTGGCCTGAAGTGCCTAAATGTGCATCACTTTCCATTCAACGATCACTATATGACAACATATATATTATGTTTGGTAATAATTAATGCTCTCTGAATTCATGCAACCAATGTTTTAATAGCAAAATTATTATTTCTTTCATCAAATATCATGTGTATGGGGAAATGGACTTCATATTATTGTCTTTTTCTGGTTTTTAGTTCAATAGTAGGATATCTGAAAGTTTTGTTGCCTCGTTAGAGTATAATAATTGTAAGGGTCCGGTTAATGTGTGCCCTTAGGGCACACATTAAAAGTATCTTCAGCAGATTAGGTAAATTTTTATACTGTTTGAAAAATGAATAATGAATTTTACATTTTAGCTACCCACTTTTTCAAATACACTTTCCAACAGATTCTCTATCTCATTTAAATATTATTTCTTCATTTATTATTGTTTTTTTTTTTAACAACTACACATCTTCCAACATTTTTTTATTCAATACCTTATTATTATAATAGAAAAAAAAAATATTTGAAGAATGAACAGTAGCCCATCAGACTTGATGAGCTACTATTCATGAGCCAAAAAAAATTTCAGGTATAGAGAGTCTGTTGGAGAGTCATTTTGTGGGTTTACTCTCTATAATAGAGAGCATTTTGTGTTTAGAGAGTCTATTGGAGATGCTCAACCATCCATTTTTGGAAAAAAAATTTTGAAAATTGAAAAAGCTATCAATATTTTTTCAATTCTTGAGAAATTTTTTTCCAAAAATGATTAACTATTGTGTGCCCTTAGGGCACACATTAGCAAAATCCTAATTGTAATTAATGCTATAGGAAACACATTCTTTAGCTTCCTGTAAATTTTTCTTTACATATTTACCTAGCTAGAAACAATGATTAGAAACAATGATTGAGTAAAAGGTTCATTAATTATTCATCCTCATAAACAAAATCTTTACCTTGCCCAGTTACTGCCTAGCTAACTGGTCTCTTTAATTGGATACGATGCATGGTTTGAGACTCCATTTTGGCTTATGAGGTTGAATGATGTTTTTATTTTCTCGCTTAACAGAAAATTATATTGCAGAAAAAAAAATGATAGTACAAAAGGATGAATGATCTAACTACATATATACAGGCTTGGATATTTGGATATTTAGCTAAAATTTAAAAATACATATGGATATTTGCTCTTCATTCGTATATGACCTTAAACTGGTAAGATTTTTTTTTTTTTTTATATTACTTTGACCCCCTAATTCTTAAACTTCTAGCTTTATTCCTGATTGTTAGAATTTTAAGAACTCTACTATTATTAAGTTACTCTATAATTAGAGGATCTTGATCCGCATTTTATAACTAAGAAGATAAATTATTCTCTTGCCGAAAATATATCTTTCAATTTATTCTGTGAAATTTTTTTATGATATGTACTAACACCCTTATAAATTTAATGGAAAGATTTCCTAAAAAAAATAAATAAATAAAAAAACACACACATACACAAAAGAAAGTTGTTCCAAGAGTTTTTCAGCGTTATATAGGATCCATCAATATTGCTTGGAAAATTCACTCTCGAAGTACTGTTATTACTCATGAATCGGATATAAAATCATTTTCAACATTTTCATCCAACATGGAATGAAACCTAGGGGCCACCACTAGAAGCTAGTTTTTTTGTTGCAACCAATTGTGTTAGGGTCACCATGCCATACTCTCTCTCTCTCTCTCTCTCTCTCTCTCCTAATCCTTGAATCCCACCTGTGCTTCTCTCGTACACAAAAACCAGCAAGCATGCACATGGGTTATCTGTAACATGCTATCCTAAATCCCTAGAAAGTATACTGAAGCTTATGATTTACGTAAAGGGAAATATGTTACCAAAATATTCAGCAACAATGATTTAATTTCTCTTTCCAATTACATAATTTAAACGTCTTGGTCAATTCATAATTAAGCTATTTCAATCTATATGTTAATTTTTGAGTATATCATACTAAACATAAATAAATAAAAGAGGAACAAGTAGCCACAAAATTCAAAGTCTGAAAACGATCCTTTAAATAACTATATAATTGATCAGTAGTACTAGAGAATAACATATATGCCATAACCCCAAGATCATTGTAAGTACATTCACTAGTTTTGGGCTCTGGGATACAAATAAAAAGACCTGCCCCATCAAATAATTTTTAATGATGAGTCTAGCTGCATTCCAAATATATCCATCTTTCAACTATAAGCTATTGCTATCCTTCTGAGCTGTACAGTCTGAAAGATTACACAAGTATTCAAATATAGAGACTTGACCCCATAAACTCGATATGAATGGTTAAATTGGTCTAGTCTACTTTATGTAAATACATATCCAAGCATTGTTATATATAATGCACTGCTGTTTGCCTAGTGCCAAAATAAAAAAGATCTCCAGCCAAACAGTTTCCCCCTTGTGAATCTTTCTTTCTTTCTCCGATTCCCAGGACAGGCATTGAGTAATTAATATAATTAATTAATTTCTCAATCTACTAACACCAAGCAATAGCTATAGAATTATCAACTTAATTATCTAAAAAGAGCAAGGGTAGGAACTTGTTCACTTATTGTCACTTCTTTTGTGACAGTGGACTTGGAATTAATTTGTAGCTTCTCTTGTACAAGTGTAAGCGAAGAAGCTGAAGGAACAGCAATTGTGAGATCAAGATTCAAGTCCAAAGAACCAGAAATTTCATCTTCAAAACCACTTGTTGTGTCAGATACCCTATCAGCTGTAGTAGTATTGGCAAAGGGTTTGATGAGAGGCTTAGAAGACTCGTTATTATTCATAGACTCATGAGAAGATGTTGCAGCTGGAGAAACACACTTGGGTTGAGAAAAAGGAATAGATGGAATCTGGTTTAGCCTATGGTTATTTGGATCAATTCCCATACTTATTAGCTTTCTCCGGATGTGTGAATTCCAATAGTTCTTTACTTCATTGTCTGTCCGCCCTGGTAACCTTCCGGCTATGAGTGACCACCTAACAGTCCCATGAAAACATTAGGTTAGGAAATGACTTATAAGTCTAATACACGCGTTCACACATGCATACAAACACTTAGGTAAGTACGTTCTTGCATGTCAAACATTTAATAGAAAAAGTAGGAAAAAAAAGAGGGTTAGGCTTCTTTCACAAGACCACAAGACGGGACACGAGACTAACATGTTACCATTGTAAAATACGTGTTGTGCCAGCCCGCCCGCCTCCCTCCAGTGCACAACAATGGAAAAAAGCGAAATCCAAAGAAAGAGGCTATTAGTTAATGGTTATTACCGATTGCCGAGTAGGGCATGGAGCTTGATGATGAGGTCCTCTTCATCTTGACCAAAGTTCCCACGTTTGATGTCTGGCCTGAGATAGTTTATCCATCTGAGCCTACAACTTTTGCCACAACGGTCCAATCCTAATCATCAAAAATAAAACAAATCAATTAGGTGATGAATTTACAAAATAAAAAGAAAAAATAAGAAAAGGGTTGGTAAACATGGGTGCAAACATGTTCTAATTGTTATGAATACAAATTCTCGGTATAAAGTAGAACCAAAAAAAAAATGGAAACAGAAGATTAATTTGTATTATTCTAATTGTTATCCATAAGGCAACAATGACAGACCTGCAGCCTTAGGAAGGGAACGCCAACAGCCTTCACCATGGATTCGGATGTAATCAATGAGCTTTTGGTCTTCTTGTTTAGACCATGCACCCTTGTTCGTGCCTTCCTTATCACAGCAAGGTTTTCTCATTGCTGTATCTTCCTTATCCAATCTCTCTACCTCTAGCTCTTTTGAGAAGCGCCAAGAAAATGCAGAAAGAGAGAGAGCGAGCCTAGCCAAATCCCAAATGCACAGGATATAGGTGAAGATATACTAGTAAGGAAGTTGGGGTAGGTTGTTGACTTGGACCGGTGGTTTTCGCAGTTTAGGTGGGTCACACAGTCCTACAGTTATAGAGGATAAGGCTTTTAAGCACCGTCTTTGAGACTCTCATCTCATGCTGCTTACCGTTTAGTATACGTCATTTTCCTTCTTACATTGCACATTTGACTCTTTCACCTTACCTATTCTGTCGGGGTAAAAATATTTTTTTAATAATTACATCAAAGATAATTTATTATTTATTTCTTAGAGAGACTGCCAAACATCAAGATTCTACTTGGACTTAATCATAATTACTCTTGATCATAACTAAAATGACCCTTCTCATTGATGCTAAGGACCAGGCAGAATCACCTTAGGACCAAAAAAAAAAGTATATATTGAAAAATCTGAGGTCCCAACAATCTAATAATAAATAGACTAAGTAGCATGCTTATACTCCAATCACCACTTGTTACGTTTTAATTTGACTTTTCTTATAAGATAATTAAATTTTAAAATAAAAAATTAAATATATGTCATACCGTAATTAGTGGAGCATAAAATAAAAAGCAAAAAATATAAAAATAATTTTTATTTCTCAAAATTACTAGTTTAACGTATAATGCAAACCAAAGTAACAATCACATAATACAATTAAAGTTTAAATATATATATATAAGAATTTTTGTGACAAAGTGAAAATCTTTTGAAAATCTCTTTAAAATAAATAAATAAATAACCACTTTAGGGATAATTATAACTTACCCTATGGAAAATTTCCACTATAAAAGAAATAGTTACTAATAATCTATACTCACAAAACCTATGGACTAGACTAGACATGTAAGTTGTAACCTCAACAGGAATCTGTTTGGTTTGTCTTTCACCACAGTGCCTTCAAATCTCTAAAATTCTTCTGTAACTTCTCCTCCATGAAAGAAATTGTCTTCTTTGATTTGAAACTCTATTACACTAGTGAACTCACTTGAATAAGGTTAATTAAGAGCTTTTGTACTTTGAATGTAAAACAATCACAGTATATATGAAAACTTACAAGATGAAACTCACAGAAGGATTTTAAGGCTCGAGGAATTAAAGCTCTATTTCAATGGTTTCAGCACAATAGTTGCTCCCTATGAAAAACTTTCCTAGTAGGTTTGAAAACAGATAATTATAAGCCAACTTTTTGTTTTTTTAACTTTTATGTACATTTTTTTAAAACTTCACTTTTTCTCACTTTTTCAAAATATAAGTATAATTTAATACACTTTCAGTAAAAAGTTAAATAAGTTATTCCAAAATGGACAATCTGTTTTCAATCTTTTAAAACTCAAAATGTTTGCATTTCAATGGAATAAGGTTCATCCAAAAATTTGTTGCAATTTTTTTGCATATCATAACCTTATTGTCTTTGAGTAGTTTCTAAACTAGACTAATCAACCCTAACATAATGTTATTGATATAACTCAAATTTGATATATTTTCGTGTGAATGATCCAAAAATTTTAAAAAATTTTAAAGTATATATATATATATATATATTTATACTTATGTGCTCCACAAATAAACTTTTATATTACTAAGAATTTTTTTTTTTTAAAATTGAGAAAGTATAAGGTTCCTTATATTAATTTAAATAGAGTTACAACCTTACTAGTGATATATACCAAGTTATCATGGATTTTGAGTAGAGTTTGTGGTGACCTTTATGTTGGAACATCATTCTTCCTCCTTTGTGTGTGTGTGTTTGTTTCTCAGTTAGAAGCCTTCTCTAGAGAGAGTTCCATATTCCTTGTTTCTACTACTATTTCCCTACAATCCTTGTAACTAGGACTAGTTCAAGCCTTGTAGCTATTAAGCTGTTGAACTGTTTCAATCTTGTAACCACTACTACTACTATAAGTGTTTTATTCTATTTTCAATAACAAGTATTTTCGGCTTTCTGTTTAACATACTACTTGTTGCTACCACCATCTTGGACAGTTCTAAATTGTTTTGATATATACTGCTTGGCTGGTTCTATCGCCTTACTATTGTTTTAAATTACTTTGATCATAACTGCAATACCGCCTTCTTGGCTGGTTCTACTTTGCTTTTATATTATTTTCAACATATATATATTGCTGTGCAACTATGCTTCCGCCTCCAGCACTGTGTCCCTTCCCCCTTTATGGTATCAGAGCCATTCTTTTCTGGCCGGTGATAGTGTTTTTGTGTTCTCTACTGTCCGTCTGTGTTGTCCGAACCTTTGATACTCTGTTGTTGTGTCCCCTTCTTACCGTCATTGGCGCCACCCTAGTCATAAAGTGAATTTCCAGAACCGAACTGTAAGGCCCGTTTGAGCCAGAGAGGGCGTGTAGGGCATGAGAGGTATAGGGTTGCTTAGGGTATGTGTTACGAAATGCAACGGTTGTGAGAAAAACATGATAATTGAGTGTTAAAACTAGGATAGTATGGATAGATTGTGAAGATCCAACTCCTCTATCAACTCTAGGACTGGTTGTCCTCCTGATATTGTAAATGAAAAAGATCACACTGTTGAAGATAATGAGTTGTTTCCTAATTTCCAGAAATGGAACATCCCCAAAGTTAATACTAAAATTGTTTATAAAACTAGTTTTGTTGAAAGTGTTTTTCATTCTGCTTACAAAGCTAGAACTATTGAACAAATATTCTCTATTTCAAAAACTCATGAAAAATGTTGCTTGTTTTCTAAAAGAAATATTAGTGAATTTATTGCTGTTAAAAAATTCAGTTATTTGCATATTGGAATGGTTCAAGTTGCTATTAAACCACTCACCCGAAAGGGTATTAATGCTTCTGTTCTCATGTGTTTACGAGATGCTAGATTTAAGAACTTTAAAGATAGCATTCTTGGTATGATTACTGCTTCTTTGTATGATGGTCCTGTATATTTTAACTGTTATCCTGATCTTACTCTTGCTTTGGATGATCCTAATATTGTTAAAGCTTTGAATTTGAATATTGCTTCATCTGGTTATCACATGGAAGAAGGTAGTAAAACCTTTTGCTTTGATTTATCGCATTTATTACAGACTTTTGGGTACTCAATTGAACCCTGGTGCTAAGATTAATAGAGAACCTTCTGGTAAAACCATATTAATTCAATGTTCAACCCCTGATGCTAGAGTTTAGGTTCCAAAAATGATTCAATGGCAAGATGTTAAGCTTCCCACTGAATGGTTGTTGGAACAAGAAACCCCTCTTGCTAAACCTGTTTTTGATGAGCTTGATCTGACACATATTCAACAATATCTTGATGGTACTGTTAAAATAAGTTTTCAAAACAATCAACCTTTGAGGATCAACGAAGGAAGACATTCCTTTGCTGGATCTGAAAGTATTTCAAAAAGAGATCAAGATCTCAATGATTTTTTACAAAAGAATTGTGAAAAACCCACTGATTTAAAGCTAAAAGGTGTTTCAAGTGATAAATCCCAAATCAGCTCTGTTTTCTATTCTGCTAAACCTAAATCCTCTTCTCCATATGACAGAACTGCTAATGAAGAAGAAGATGACACTAAATCTGTTTGTCCATCTGATTCTGATTTTCATCCTATTGAAAACTCTGTTTACCAAAATCAATTAAGAGTTTTGACTGTTTTAGATGAAAACTTTGAAATTGACATGATTTCCCTGTATAATGAATTTATGCTTGCTAAAAACAGAAATAAGAGAAAATATTTCCAAAGTACTTTTGCTCAGTCTGAAAAAGATCGTGTTAAAAGAAAATGGTTAGAAAAGATGAATCAATTGAAAAAACATATTTTGTTTTTTGATTTTCTTGAAAACCATTATGTTTCAAAAGATGAAGTTTCAAAACAGCATTTGAATGTGATAAAGAAATCAAATTTTGTTAAAGAAGATAAAATCATTGTTAGGTCTAGTCATCCGCCTCTTGAGACAGTTTTGATAACTCATCAAAAGATTGAAGTGAAGGCCTCCCCTTTCAAAATTGCTGATGATCAAACCCCTATTATTAGCATTATTGAACAAAACAATTTTACTAATGAATCATTGCATGTTATTGGTCAACAGCTTGACCGTATTGAAGAAAAAATTGCTGAAAAAATTGTTTCTGAAGAAAAATCTGTAACTATTGAAAAATCTGTTTCTGTCAAAACTGAAAAACCTTTTATTGATTTACCCAGTCAAAGAGAAAATTTGAAGTTCAAAACCTCCCAAGCTAAAACTCTTGACATTGTTGAAAAAATGCTTGCTGATTTAAAAAGTTAAAATTGAGGGTACTTCTACAAGTACTCCTGCTACTCGAACTATTTCAAAAAATGGAAAAGAAATTTTTTCTGAAGAATATACAAATTCTGATACTGTATCTTCTGTTTTTGTTAAAAAGATTTTTGATGATGATTTACCAGAAATTAAAAGATTTGTTGGAAATTCCAAACCCATGTCTTTTACAAAAAATTGGTATTCAAAACCTACTCCTCCTTATATGCAGTTTGAAGAAAGATTTTTTCAAACACAGTTTTCTGTTTCTGCTGATAAGCTTTATGAATTGAATATTGATGGTTTGTCTGAACAGGAAATCATTAATAAAATGGGTCATATGTCTATGGTTGGTATTGCTTACCAAAATAATCATGATCTTGACCAACCTGAAATTGTTAATTTACTTGTTACTGGTTTTTCTGGTACTCTTTGTGGATAGTGGAATTCATATCTCACAGAAGAATCCAAAGATTCTATTAAACATGTTGTTAAAAAGAATGATGAAGGTTTGCCTATTTTTTATGAACATATTGGTCGAGGTATTCTAGATGGTGTCAATACCTTGATTTATACTATTCTCAAACATTTTGTTGGTACTCCATCTAATATTTCGTCTCGAATTTCTGATTATCTGAACAATTTGAGATGTCCTAATATGTCTGATTACAGATGGTACCAAGATGTTTTCATTTCCAAAGTTATGCTTCGGAAAGATTGTTACAAGCCTTATTGGAAAGAAAAGTTTATTGACGGTCTGCCTCCTATCTTTTGCTCATAAGGTAAAACAAGAGTTAATGGGTAAAAATGATTCTATTGATTATGATAATTTAACTTATGGTGATATTTTAAGCACTATTAAAAAACTTGGTATTAATATGTGTAATGATGAAAAACTGTTAAAACACCAATTAAAGAATAAAAGAAAAGCTAAATATGAAATGGGTAATTTTTGTGAACAATATGGTTTGCCCCCTATTGCTCCCTCCAGGCAAAAGGGTAAAAAACATGATAAAGGTCACAAAAATTATAGCCATAAAAAATACCGAATCAACTTTGTTAAACCTAATGATTTCTATGCTAAAAAGAAAAATGTTTCTAAAAGATATGATAAACAAAGATCAGGTAAAGATAAATCTTTTAACTGTGGAAAACCTGGACATTACAGTAAAGACTGTAAACAAAAACCTGGCAAGTTAAAAAATAAGTTCAACATGTTAAACATTGATGATAAAGAGCAAGAAGAATTATTCAGAATCCTTGAATCAAACAATTCATTTGATTCTTTGGAAGATGATTTTTCTTCCTCATCTGATTCTTGCTATCAATCTGCTGATGATTCTTCTGATTCACCTAATGTTAAAATTGGTTGTAGAGATTCTTGTTGCAATGTTATTAAATCTGTTAATGTTTTCACTAAAAGTGAAGAAAATGAAAATTTGTTGATTAAATTGATAAGTCAAATTGAAAATCCTGAATTGCAAAAAGAATATTTGGATAAGCTTAAGAAAAATCTGATAAAAGATGAAACTAGTAAAAAACTAAAATCAACTATAAGTTTTGAAGAAACTTTGGAAAGATTTAATAAAAAGAAATCCAAAGAATTAACTGTTAATGATCTTCAACATGAAATCACTATTGTTAAACAAGAAATAATTGAATTAAAAAATGCCTTTAAAAACATTAAAAGTGATAACAATGATCTTAGACAAGAATTGTTACTATTAAAAATTGATAACAATCTTGATAAACAACAATCTGATAATGAACAAGATGGGCACAAGGTTGGAGATGAATCCAGTCAACAGGCTCTTCTTTCTAATAAAGGTATTGTTGATAATTCTCAACTTAATCTTGTTAACAAAGTGCTTCCTCCAAAATGGTTTACAAAAGTTAAAATTGTTGTTTCCCATGATTATCATTTCACTGTTATTGCTATGATTGATTCTGGTGCGGATATGAACTGTATCCAAGAAGGATTAATTCCTTCAAAGTATTTTGAAAAATCAACTGAAAGATTGGTTTCTGCTAATGGTACTCAAATGAAGATTAAATATGAATTGAATAATGCTCATGTTTGCCATGGTAATGTTTGTTTCAAGATTCCTTTTGTCTTTGTTAAAAACATGACTGATAAAGTGATTCTTGATTTGCCATTTATAAATGCTTTGTATCCCTTTCTTGTTGAACATGATGGAATTACTACTAACCCTTTTGGACAAAAAGTAAAATTCAAATTTGCTTCAAAGTTTGAAATTGATGCTGATGTTGCTTTGAATCTGATTCATGCTAAAACCAAACATCTTAACTTCCTTAAACAAGAAGTTAGATACAAGAAAATTGCTGAACAATTTTCTGATAAATTGCTACAATCAAAAATTGATAATTTTCAGAAAATGTTGATTGATAATGTTTGCTCTGATGTTCCTAATGCTTTTTGGCATAGGAAGAAACATATTGTTGACTTGCCATATGTTAAAGGTTTTGTTGAGAAAAACATTCCCACCAAAGCTCGTCCTATTCAAATGAATGCTGAAACTGTTGAATTTTGCAAAAAAGAAATCCATGATTTGTTGGAGAAAAAACTTATTAGGAATAGCAAGTCCCCTTGGTCTTGTTTTGCTTTTTATGTCCAGAAAAATGCTAAGATTGAAAGAGGAACCCCTCGATTGGTAATTAACTACAAACCCTTGAATAAGGTTTTGGAGTGGATTAGATATCCTATTCCCAATAAGAATGACCTGGTCCATAAGATGAGTGAAGCTGTGGTGTTTTCCAAGTTTGACATGAAATCTGGGTTCTGGCAAATCCAAATTAGTGAGAATGATAGGTACAAAAATGCTTTTACCACTCCTTTCGGACATTATGAGTGAAATGTTATGCCATTTGGTCTTAAGAATGCCCCCAGTGAGTTTCAAAACATCATGAATGATATTTTCAACTCCTTCAGTCATTTCACCATTGTTTATATTAATGATGTTCTGGTTTACTTCAGCTCTATTGATGAACACTGGAAACATTTGTATTCGTTTCTAGAAACCATCAAAAGAAATGGTCATGTTGTCTCTGCTAAAAAAATCAAATTGTTTCAAACAAAAGTCCACTTCCTTGGCTATGACATCTCTGAAGGACAGATTTGTCCTATAGATAGAGTCATTCAATTTGCTGATAAGTTTCTTGATGTCATCACTGATAAAACCCAACTTCAGAGATTTCTTGGGTCTCTGAATTATGTTGCTGATTTCTACAAGGATATGAGAAAATAGTGTAAACTCTTTTTGATCGGTTACAAAATAATCCTCCTCTTTGGTCTGATGTTCATACTTCCCTTATTAAACAAATCAAGTCTCATGTTAAGACATTGCCTTGTCTTGGTATTCCCCTCAAACTTGCTAAAAGCTATTTCCCTCCAAGATTTCACTGGATTCCTGAGCATAGAGAAAAGAATTTACAGTATTATTCTGATCTTTTGCGTCATGAAAAATCTATTGTTATCAACACCATATCTGACAAAGCTGATTCCTCCAAAATTATCTACCACAGTGTTTACCTGGTCAATGTTATTCCCGAAGAAAAATGGGGCCCTTCCCCTAATTCTACTAGAACAATGCCCACTTCCCCTTTGTGGTATCAGTTGCACAGCGCTAATATATATAAACACATAGTTATCCTAACAATTATTTCAAAAATTAAATGGAAAGCAAAAAAGTTTTTTTTTTCTCCCTAGTTAAAGGTATCATTTTTTTTGGGGGGGTCAATCTTTGCTTAAGTTGTTGAAGTGTAATATGTATTTTTTTTTTACAGTACACTAGGTTATATAGTACTTAATATGTATTTTGAGTTATGCTTATAATACTATATATATATATATATATATATATATATAAATATCCAATTATAAGACAAATTCTTGGTCCAACCGCTTACTAATTAAGGACCCAATATTAAAGGAACTTAGGATGATCCTAGCTATAGACACCTTCTTAAGTAGGTTTAGTCATAACTTTACCTTAATCTCATTGGATCCCAATATTATCAACAAGTGATTATCTTATGTAAACCAATACGATAATCCCAAGAACTGAATTCATGATATTCACCCTAACCAAATCACATGTAAACAAAGCTTCGCCACTTGACTAGTTGATTTTGACCCTAATCAAATCACATGAAAATAAATATTTATCAATAGACTAGTCACCTTTGGTGTGTAAATACTATCTTGAATATTTGAAAAAGAAATTAGTAATTTTGTTTTAATAAGAAAGGATGATAGATGTATATTACATCGTACGGTGGTTTTTTTTTTTTTTTTTTTTTTGGCATTTTAGGTGGCTTTGTTGGTTTGTTGTACTTTTTCTCCCCTCTTAATATATATCTTTAATTTCTATTAAGCAAAAAGATGAATTAGTAAGAGGATTGAATCAATGATTATAATATTCATTAAAGGCCCTAGCTTATCATCCATTTGATTGTAATAACAATGCCAGAGATACCTAACCTGCTTTTGGATCCTAATAATAATGCTCTTAAAATAAATAAATAAATAACCACTTTATGGACAATTATAACTTACCCTATGGAAAATTTCCACTATAAAAGAAATAGTTACAAATAATCTATACTCACAAAACCTATGGACTAGACTATAAACATGTAAGTTGTAACCTCAACAGGAAATCTGTTTGGTTTGTCTGTCACCACAGTGCCTTCAAATCTCTAAAATTCTTCTGTAACATCTCCTCCATGAAAGAAATTGTCTTCTTTGATTTGAAACTCTATTACACTAGTGAACTCGCTTGTATAAGGTTAATTAAGAGCTTTTGTACTTTGAATGTAAAATAATCACAGTATGTATGAAAACTTCCAAGATGAAACTCACAAAAGGATTTTAACGGTTTAGGCTCAAGGAATTCAAGCTCTATTTCAATGGTTTCAGCACGATAGTTGCTCCCTATGAAAAATATTCCTAGTATAGGTTTGGGAACAGGTAATTATAAGCTATTTTTCTAGTCAAAAAAAAAAAAATTATAAGCTTTTTTTTTTTTTTCTTTTTAACTTTGATGTATAGTATTTTAAAACCTCATTATTTCTCACTTTTTCAAAGTACAAGTATATTTTAACACACTTTCAATAAATAGCTAAATAAGCTGTTCTTAAATGGACAGTCTATTTTCAAACTCAAAATGTCTACATTTCAATGGAATAAGTTTCATCCAATTATTTGTTGCAATTTTTTTTTTGCATATCATAACCTCATTGTCTTTGAGTAGTTTCTGAACTAGACTAATTGACCCTAACATAATGTTATTGATATAACTCAAATTTGATATATTTTGGTGTGTGTGTGTATATATATATATTTGGAGAGAGTATAAGGTTCCTTATATTAATTTAAATAGAGTTACAACCTTACTAGTGATATATACCAAGTTATCATGAATTTTGAGTGGAGTTTGTAGGGTACCTTTATGTTAAAACATCATTCTTCCTCTTTTGTGTATGTGTGTTTGCTTCTCTAATAAAGAGAGAGAGAGAGAGAGAGAGAGATATATATATATATATATATTAATATAAATAAACACATAGTTATCCTAACAATTATTTCAAAAATTAAATGGAAAGCAAAAAAAAGGTTTTTTCTCCCTAGTTAAAGGTATCATTTTTTCTTGGGTTAATCTTGGCTTAAGTCGTTGAAGTGTAATATGTATTTTTTTTACAGTACACTAGGTTATAAAGTACTTAATTAATATGTATTTTGAGTTACGTTTATAATACTATCTATGTTATGTAGTATGTGTGTGTATATACGTGTGTGTATATATATATATATATATTCTATACTTGTAAAATTTTAAGGTAATTAAATATCAATAGTCATGTCATCAATAAATTGTTTAAATTTAAGTTTTTGTAATTTAAAATAATACATAAAAAAATAAGTCTATGAATGAAATGGTAAATATCATCCGATTAGCATGAAAATTGGCATGCATGTTAAGAACATATAAAACATGTAATCCAGCAGTAAGATTTTCAAAATATGAATTCAATAACAAGTTATTGGGTAGTGTAACATTGCTTAGAGTTACACTATGTGTAACTTGAACTCAACTCTCTCTCTCTCTCTCTCTCTCTCTATATATATATATATATAATTATAAGATAAATTCTTGGTTCTATACCACTAACTAAGGACCCAATATTAAAAGAACTTAGATGACATGGATGATCCTAGCTATAGACACCTTCTTAAGTAGGTTTAGTCATAACTTTACCTTAATCTCATTGGATTCCAATATTATCAACAAGTGATTATCCTATGTAAACCAATACGATAATCCCAAGAACTGAATTCATGATATTCACCCTAACCAAATCACATGAAAACAAAGCTTCCTCACTAGACTAGTTGATATTGACCCCAATAAAAAATCCATTACTGGATAGGATTTTTCAAAAACAAAAACACAAAAACCAACAAGAAGCAAAACCAAAAAAAAAGTTCATATTGACCCCAATCAAATCAATGAAAATAAAGGGAGGAGCTTGTGTCCAGTAGCCACTGGACACAAGCCAAACCCGAAAATAAATATCTATCAATAGACTAATCACCTTTGGTGTGTAAATACTATCTTGAATATTTGAAAAAGAAATTAGTAATTTTGTTTTAATAAGAAAGGATGATAGATGTATATTACATTGTATGGTGTTTTTTTTTTTTTTTTTTTTTTTTTTTTTGTCTTTCTACATTTTAGGTGGCTTTGTTGGTTTGTTGTACTTTTTCTCACCTCTTAATATATATCTTTGATTTCAATTAAACAAAAAGATGAATTAGTAAACCCAAGTGAGGATTGAATCAGTGATTATAATATTCATTAAAGGCCCTAGCTTATCATCCATTTGATTGTAATAACAATGTTGGAGATACCTAACCTGCTTTTGGATTCTAATAATAATGCTCTTAAAAGGTTGGTTGCAGTGATATAGACCTTTCTGAAATAATAATTGACCTTTTGCTAAAATGAAGTAACATAACTTTTTTGTGTATACAATTTTGGTCATTAATAAAGGGATTGTTCTTAGGTTAAGACTTAAGACTTGGTGCAGAGGTCTTAGCCTAGCTTGTCTTTATTGCTCCTTGTATTGTTGTTTTCATCAATAAGATTCACTGAATTACCAAAAAGAAAATGGGATGGTTTGATTTCATCAATTTATTTAATTGAGTCGATTTTAGTTTTTTTTTTATTGATTTGATTTTAGAAATTCAAAAATAAAATTGATTTAATTTTAACAGTGGAGGGAGAAATTTGACATATTTTATTTTTTGATAGTTTGATAGTTAAGGTTGGACAGATCTGAACTCTTAAAGTCTGTTTTAAAAGCACTAAAAACTATCAATTGAATTACTAAGTTCTTGGCAATTTAACACAATTGAGAGACTTTAATTTTAAAAGGTTTTCAGACCCGGACCGTTCACTGAACCGTAAAAGAAAGAAGTTCAAGGTTTTTGAAGTCGAACCGTGATGACGTCATAATTAATTTAATAATTAATTAAAGCCTAAATATATATATTAAATTTATAAAACTAACAAAATTGACAATATATCTATATATGTGAGGAAAATTTAATGATTTTCAAGCATATATTTAATAATTAAATAAGAAAGTTAATAAAATAAAATAATAACCATGAAAACATTAAAATTTATGATTAATTTTTGAAGTAAAGTTGAATATCTTTGAAATATTTTAATTATAATTTTTTTTTTTATTCCTTATAAGAGATGGATAATTTAATTAAGAAGAATAAAATTGTGTTAAGTTTTTTTTTTTTTTTAAATTGCTAAGGGGTTGGACCGCACGGTTCTCACCGGTTCGTGCGATCCAACCCTTGTTTTAGGGGTTCACGGAATTAACAAAAAATTCGATTCTTTAAGCTTAAAAAAAACCAGTTTTTATCCCGGTTCCCGATTTTCACGGTCCGATCTTTCGGTCCGGTCCAGTTCTGAAAACCTTGGTTAAAAGAGCAAAATGGACACAATCAAATGTATAGTGGTACTAACACAATGAAAAACCTTACGGCCTGTTTGGATTGAAGGGAAAAGAAGGAGAAGTAGAGGGAAGTAAAGTAGAATTGCCTGAAAATAAACTAATTTTTGTTTAAATCTACTCTACTTTACTCTACTCTACTGCTCCTCCCTTCCCTCAATCTAAACGGACCATGAGGCTTGGGTACTAGTAAAATAATTTTTAACTTAAAATTTTTTATTAAAAAAAAAAATTTGAATTATTCACATGAATTTTCTCCTGCTGCGCAATTGAACTATTCACAAATTTAAGTGCTATATCCACCATTTCCCACCATTAATTTTGGAGAAATTAACAAAAACAAATTGATGGGAAGTACAAAAACTTAGGCAATTCCTCATTGTTCTATGCTAAAAAAACAAGGGAAAGTATATTTGTATACCTGTGTTTATTTCTGAATTGGTGAGAACTAAGAAACCGCGCGTGGATCTCGTGTGATATATATATATAGAATGGTTAACACCAACATAAGAACAAAATAACTATATATGTAAGTTGCTTTAAACCACGTTTTTCATCACATATATATGAAACTTCTTTCTTTTTTTTTTTTTGAGAAGACATTACATATGAAACTGTATCTCTGAAAATGGATGCATGTGGAGGGACCAAGTATATATATCATTATATCCACCCATAACACCTGATATTTTTTTATTTTTTGAATAAATGGATGCATCTATGATCTAACTAACAAAACACTCATTATCTTTTCTTTTTCTTTTCTTTTCTTTTCTTCTGGCAGTCATATGAAACATCAAGTAATGCTAGACAGTAGAGACAAGAACGTTTCATTACTTTTTTTATATTATTATATAGTTTATTAAGATGAACACAAGGTTTATTTTTTGGATAAATACGATATAATTTTAACTTATGAACTTATAAGTTTATTTCTCTTTATTTTCTGGCCAAAAAATACCAATTCATTTTTCGTGTAAGTGGGATTTGAACTCCAAATCTCTTATTCTATAACAAGAGATTTTATCAGTTAAACTAAAAGATACTTAATAGTTAATACAACATTCACATAATTCCACTACTAAAATTACTTTTATTAAGATGAACAAAAAGTTTAATTTTTTAGATAAATACAATATAATTTTAACCTATCATGAGCTTCAAGTTTATTTCTCTTTATCTTTAGGCCTAGAAAGCAATTAATTTTTCATGTAGGCGGCAGAATTTGAACTCCAAATTTTTTATTCAACAAAAAGAAATTTTATTAATTAAACTAAAAAATACTTAATACAACATCAATTTCACATAAGTGTACATTTATTATAATATACCACCTCAAAAATTATGTTAAAAAGTTGTAAAAGTTCTTGCACTGACCCTACTCTTAGGATAAGAATAAGGTCTTGTTTCATTCTGAGTCCGTTTAATTTGGTAAGTCATTCTCAAAGACTCGAATAAAACCAATCATTGTACGACTCCATCCTTATCACCAACATTTTCTATGATATTTGCTTTATCGTCCAAGCTAAAATGTAATAAGTACTGCTAGCATCTACTTCTACGAATTGAATTGCTACATCACTGAACTTTTCAATGTGTGTGTGTCACAGTCAAACCCCTAAACTATTTGATTTCACCTTGGTAAAAAAAAAATAAAGAAAAAGAAATGCACACACCTTACGTACCGAGACTCCAAGAGAGACAAAGTTCTTAACAGAGTTTACTTGTGGAGTTTTTGTAAAGAGCAAGTACCATACGGAAATGCTGTTAGTGTTTAGTAAATTATAGTAAAATACTTTTGCAGATGTTATATCAGTTCAGTAACAACATTGATAAAAAGCTTTTGGAAATATAAAATCACAGGAAAAAGAAAATTATAAAACTATTACTAAGTATTGTTATTTTATGAGCAATTATCATGAAGTAGACACCATATGTTAAATTTTTATCCTATTAATCAAAAAACATATTGTTATTTTATTTTATAAATATTTATTTTCATGCTTGAATTTAATTAATTCGATTAATAGTCAAAATGTTTATACTATCATTATTAGACTATATGTAATAGTGTGTCCTTAAAAAGAAAATCAAATTTCGCATATTTCATAATTTTTGGGTGGGGGGGGGGGGGGGGAGGGAAAGAAGGTTAGCTATTATTTTAATAATTTGTCCCACTTTATACTTCACTAATCACAACTTAATATATATTCTTATAAAATATCCAAAGTTTAAAATAAAAAGAAAGAAAAAATCGAACATATAACATACCATAATTAGTAGAGTAAGTAAAAAATAGAACAAAAGATTTGTATTCTATCTTAAAAGAGCTTAATAACAAAACTTTCAAAACCAACCTACCACTACTAGTATTTTGATAAACATTTTTTTCTTTCTAAGAGCTCTTAGGGTCCATCTAGTTGTAGATTAGCACAACAATAAAAAAGCAATAAGAGCTCTAAAGCTCTTTTTTTTTTTTTATATATGGGAGGGGGGATAGGGTGTCTAGCAACCCACTAACTAAAAGTATTTTAAAGGAGCCAAAGCTGAAATTTGGAGTTAAAAACAAAAACAAACACAAAACAAGAAAAAAAGAAACTCTACAATTCACAGTTGATACTTTATATCCATAACTTGAAACACTATCCATTAATTTGTCACACACTCAAAATACTAAAAAGCTTTTTGGCTAAAGCTTTTATATTATAAAATCTGTACTAATAAAACTCTACTACAATAGCTCTTTCAATTAAAACTCTACTTCAGACAACAATGCCAAATGGGCAGACCTCTTGACTCAATGCAATATTCAACCTAATTGATTTCCCTCTCTCATTATGAGACATAAATGGAACAAGGAAATTCCAACAAAGCCTAAAAGGGTCTTGTCATGCCAAAGTCTAAGAAGTGCTCAAGAGTGATATACAAGTTCACAAGTCACAAGTGATATACCAATAATTATGTACCTCAATGAAAATTTGATATCATAGAAAGTTTGCCTAAAGACAGCTTAGTCAGTACAATTTCTAGCTGTTGTCTTCAAAAAGGGCATCTTTTAATTTATGAAAAGAAATTCTCAAATAAATCAAGACATATAGAAGACAATAAAGTAAAAAGTTAAAACATGAGACCTCACTGCCGGAGACACCAAAAATAAAATAAAATAAAATAAAAACTAGGGGCATGAAACAGGCTGCTAGTAAAATCCCAAAAAAAACAACCACCTAATTAACAGAAAGCCGTCAATAGTTGATCTATAAACCACATTCTAATCTTAGTCAAGTTATTGGTGGGTTTGGGGTCTACTTACCTAAAAATAGCACATGAATTAATAATAAACAAATAAATAACCCTCCCCACTATCAACCTATCAAAAATAAATAAACAATTAAACAAAACCTAGCTAATAAAGAAACTAAAAATACTAAACAGGAACAGAAAGAAATAACAAATGTCTCCATCCATGCTCTAAGCTTCATGTACTCTACATTATAACTAACATTAAACTTGTGAAACCATGTAGAGAGAAACCATAACAATAAGTCTAGGAACACAATATTTTGCACAACTACTGGCCCGTTTTGTGCATAATAAAAGTCGTTTTGTGTATAATAAAAGTAGTGTCGGAGGTGGATACAAGTGAAAGTAATGCTAAATAAATCTCAACAAACCATGTTAACAATTATGAAAAAAAAAATGTTGTATCACAAAGAGCAGTGGAGCATGAATAGCCTATTCATATATAAGACGAAAACCAAAAGTTCCCAGTGGCACAATAATTCAGTACCAAACAGAGGTGTCGTGCAGATGCTGAGTATTGTTGGGCCCCTAATTCACAAAACTGGATAGGAATCCAGATATGAATCAAAGGCTGGTGGATAAAAACCATGATGCCACGCTACAATTCTTGGAAATACAAGCGGATTGATACTTGATATGAAATTGAAAGCTCACCAACCAATTAAAATATTTAAAAAATGCAGAATCCGATGATTACTAACAGGTTCTGCTCTCTTGCTACTGACCATCCTATTTAAAAGAGGATAAAGAAAGATACATTTGAGGAATGTTTCAGAATTCTTTTTAGAAAAAATAGTTTTGACTGCAGAACCTGAAAATAAAAAAATTATAGTTCTGTAGCAGTAATCTAGTTACCAACAAAAGTGATTCCATGCTATCACAGACCAATCAAAACACATTGAAAATTACTCTTCTTCCAAAAAGACCAAATTTTTTAAATGACGCAATTATTAATGAAAATGCAAATATATAATTATGTACCTAAAATGTCATTTTTTTAATACTGAAGTAACATACTTTTGATAAGAATCTTGTTTTTTTTTTTTTTTACTAAAAAAAAAATTGAGACCAATGTAGAAAATTGAAATATGAACTCACTTTTGGAAAGTTTAACGTATTTTAGGACTATACAGAAATAAAAATTATTATTTATTTTGAGACAGAAGTGTGTAAATTCAGAACATATTAATCTGCTTTACAAAGTGCCAAGAAATTTGAACCTCAAGGGATTGGCTTAATGGTTCCTAATACCTCCTTATATCCATGAGATCTTGAGTTCAAAACGTCTACCTAGAATCTTGGGGCCACCCCAAAGGAATTCCTCTCTGTAATAATTTTGTGTGTATGGGACAGATCAGAGAAGGACTGCACACACACAAGAAATAGTTAGTACTCGAAGAGGTCTAAATAGACTCGTTTCTCAAATAAAGCCACGAATCTTGATGGAAGTCTAGGTCACCATAAATTATTTGTTACTGGTCACTTTTTGTTTCCACCCTGCAATAGCTGAGATGGTCTGACTTTCACACAGTATCTTCCCAAATATGTTTAAAAGTCACTGTTTTTAAATACATGGCTATTATAAGTCTATGAATCAGTTTCATTTGGACTGGTTGGTTATGAAACATCTTCCATCTAACAGTCATGCTTACACAGAGTTCTAAATATCTAGAATGGGTGATTTTCATTGCTTCTTGCTGATTATGCAGCAAACAGTCCTAGCTAGATTTAGAATTGACATTCATCAACTGGTATAAATCATCCACCTACGCATTTAAAAGAATACAATAAAATGAGGGTGCTTTAACAACAAAACAGGTAATAGATAGTCTGTTTAGCCCCTGAATTTCCCATTATTGATTAAACTACCCTCAAGTTGACCAACAGTTGGCTGCCAACCAGTCAAAATGTTTATCTTGCCCTTGGGAACTTCATTTTCTTTTTACCAGTCAAGGGATGTATTGGGAATAATTTGATGAAGAGTGTGTCATGACCTTGATTAACTATTGTAAATTCCTATGTTGTGCCAAATAATTTTAAGATTAGTGTTCTGGTTTAACAATCTGAAAGCAAATTGTTAAAAACAGAGTTTGAATGTGTTCAATTATAAGGCTAAACAGTTCATTTCTTTCCTATGACATTACAATCACATTCAGTTGTTTGAACTTCAACAACCTGTTTGGATTAATGGGATGTGTTAAAGGGTGATTTAGAGAATGCATCTGAAAGGAGCAAATAAAAACTGAGGCTTGAAGATATGTATAAATATTAAGAGTAGCTATAGCAACTGATAATCTCAATAGCATTGGCTTCTACTGCATTCACACACACAGACCAATAAATATGGAAGAGCACCTAGTAATAAAAGATAGAAGAAGAAGAAGAAGAAAGTATTTGTGTATCTCAATAGACATCCTTTTCAGGAAGAGCACACACACATCCATAGGACTTCTTTGTTCAAACAACTCATGAGATAACCCATCTATCTATTCAAGAACTTAAAATTAAAAAATATCCGAACAACCCAGAAAGGAGTCTAATGAACTGAGTCTAATGACAAATTGCAGTGTTCACAGAACCAATACATATACAATACATGTATCTTTTAAGAATATTCTTAGTTGTTTTTTCCTTTCATGGTCTGGGTGTTTGAGAAATTTGAACTGAGATTTTGAATCATAGAAAATTAGTTATGGCTTTAACAACATTAACAAGTTAATGATGTGAATAAGCTGGCTTGTATCAACTTCCTTCTCTTTTTTTCTTTTTTTCTTTTTCTTCTTTTTTTTTTTGGGGGGGGGGGGGCTACACTTACATGTAACAACCAATATGCACAGCAATGAATCCAGATGTGGTTCAGAGAAATTATCTCTTAAAGTACAAATTCCAGATGGTATAATTTGAACCTTGGGTTTTGCACAATCTGTGTAAAAAGTTTAGCCCATCCAAAATTCCCTCTTTTTAATTGCCTAAAGATTAACATAAACCTGAGTTGTACCTAGAACTTTGGATTGCTCCATGAATAGTTAATAACGATCTATAGGATAACTGGCTAAGCCCTTCATTTATTCTTTTTTCTTTTGCTGAATAAGTATAAAATCAAGAACATTAAGTCTATTAAGAAAGTTGCCTTCAAAAGACCTTGCCTGAAATATATTTCATGACTAAACTGGGATGACATGAATATCAAACAGGTTATGTAACCTCTGTTCAATAGACATCTCTAAGAGTACGAATTTGTTATGAAGCCACCACATCTCCAAAGAACCCAATAATCTACACAAGACACTAATCAAAAGTGAAGTTCTGCCATGTGAGTCTCTAATGTGGCATGAAGACATGTATATTATATCCAAACCAGAACGACCTGATTCAGTCTCAACACCAAGCCCGTGCTATCATAGTCAAATTCTATATGAATGTATGTTGCCATCTCCAATAGCAAACTAAGTCATGTTAAATTTTACAAAGTCTTATATGCTGTTCGTTATCACAATAGTGTTGAAGTGCAAGAAAAAAACAATTTTGGTTTGTGTACAACTTATTTAGCTTAAAGCTGAAGTGTGCTAAAGTATACTTGTATTTTGAAAAGTGAGAAAAAAGTAAGAAAAAGTGATGTTTTAAAAAACTGTACATAAAAGCTAACAAGCAAAAAACTAGCTTATAAGCTAGTCCCAAACACACTTAATGTAGTTCTATTTAATCTTAATAGTCAATTGTATCAAATCTGCCGATTCATTGGATTTTATTTTAGGTCTTATTAGCTAATTAAGTTATTGGTATTTAATTTTAGGTAAATTGTATCACATCTGTTGATTCATTGGATTAATAGTCAATTTCATCACATCTGTGATTCATTGGATCTAATTTTAGGTCTTATTAACTAAGTAAGTTATTAGTGTTTTATTTAATTTCATAGAATAAAAATTAAATTTGTCATCCAATAATTGAGCTTTGAAGTCAATTATGATTAGGGTTTGGTCTTAGTAGTCTATATAAATGCGCTTTTGTACCCCAATAAAAACAGTTTGTTTGAGTAATAAAATTTATTGTTTGGGTTTTTTACTTTTTTTTTTTTTCTTCAATAGTTTGGTGCTAACTCCAACCAACCTGAGGTGTTAGTTTCCAATTTTCCCATCGTGCTTGGTGTTGATTCCAAGTAACTAAGTGTTGATTCTTAGGTTTATTTTTATTTTTCTATTCTTGTGGATTCTCAAATCACCTTATAGAGAATTCATGCTGCACCAGTTTTGGTATCAGCGCATTCACTGTTCTACATCAATCCATGATATATTTCTTCTGATCTTCTCTTCAAGTTTTAAATTTAATAACTGCATCACAGTTATGTCCAACGTATCTGCTCTTCAAGGTTGCCTTCCTATACTGCATCTAACAATCATGTTAAATTCTTCAATTGTTGCACCCTTCTGACCAAAGTAACATGACTGCCAATTTATCCAACATAGTTACTATACATACATCCAAATATTAGTGAGACTCCAAATTTAACCTGCTCTTTTGATTGTTCAAGTTTTAATTTAAATAACAATTGCACCAAGAATATGAAGGGATTATGCCCCTGTTGTTAGAATATTGGTTAAGTGATTAAATTCTTTATTTCCTATCCATTTATGCTTTTGAGACAAGTGGTAGTTTATCACAGGATCGAAGAAGACAATCATGATTTCAAACCCTACCTCCACACTACCTTCCCTTTAAAAAAAATAAAATAAAAATTCCAAGTGTTGAGTACTTGAGTATCACTTATTGAGGGGAAGTCTATACCCACATATGAGGAGTATTAGAAAATTAGTTAAATAATTAAATCCATCATTTTCCCATCAACTTGATCTTTAGGTACAAGTGATAGTTTATCAATAGCATATCTTAATATTTTAAAACACCCTTGGTCCTCGAACAAATTTTTTTTTACAGTAGCATTTAAATGTGAAAATGCACTTGAAGGTGTATTGTGTGAATTCCAAGTACAATTTTTCCTATTTAGGTTTAAGAAGGTTTAGGGGTTCAACAATCAAAATTGTTCTCCAGACTTGAAAGGGTCGAAATCTCCAGTTTAATCCAAGGATGGACATGTCAATGCATAGATTTCACTTGAAAATGGTCAGTCACACCGTTCCCACCATTACCCCCCTCTTACCAAGCCACCACCCCAATGCTATCTCTGCCAGTGCCACCATTTTGATTATTACTTTTGCTAGGACACTACCCCATCATCTACTGCTGCCAGCTTTCTCTATCAGTGCCATTGCTTCAAGAATACTAACCACCACTAGGCCAAAAACATCACTACTTCACTCCCATCACCATTACTTGATCCATGTTATCAACCACTTACACCAACATTTGTCAACATTATCATTTTTATTACCATCATCATGCTGCTACTATCACTTCACCATGTGTTGACACTAGAACTACTGTGGTTAAGTTTCCAATATTACCACCACTATTATCATTGCACGGACAGCATTGCCAATACACAAAACGGTGGTGGAGGCGGTGGATAATACACTAAACCAAACACAATTATTTGCAAACAAACGGTTCTTAAGAAATTAACTTACATACTTCCACCCTTTCATAAATTTTAAGACAAATAATAAATTCTTTATCCAAATGCACATTAAAGCAACTTCTTTCAAAAGAAAAATGAAAATAGTAGTAAACAAGTTAATGTGCGAGTATTTGAGGCTTTGGAAAAGACATGCAGTTATGCATTAGTTATAAAAGTCGTTAAATCTATCCAAAAACATGTTTATATCAATCAGTGGCATTCTCCTGATCTCTAAAACACAGTATTTTTATGTGAAGTTTCTCTATTTTTCTTTTTCCCATTTTTAAATGCTAAGGTTTAAATGGGAAGACTTGTTCTTTTTTAATAAGTTACAACTCACACAACCATAAAAGATTGAAATTGTGACTTGACACCTCCCCCCACCCTATTTTGGGGTCGAGATGGCATTTGGTTCGAAGACCATTGGCAAACATTAAATCTAAGACTTATCCATCTTCATGCCATCCCTTTACAACCTAAACCAAGGTGTATTTTATTAAATTGAAAAATAAAGGAGGCATTGTAGGTTTGACCCGTATCTGAAGAATTTTTTTTTGATAGATAATAAGAGTTTTATTGATGAAAAAGAACAATGTGTTTACGATTGTAAACTCACTGCCCTTGAAACAAATACAATCAAATCATAAGGAAAGTCTAATAGAGATAAGGAAATCAGACAAGGAACTACAATGCGTAAGACCCCAAATACGAAACCACTCAAACAAAGTCCTAGCAAGCAAGTTCTTCAACATATCTATAGGTCTCTCAATGTCCTCAAAAGTTCGGGCATTGCGTTCCTTCCATACTAACCACATAAGGCATGCTAGTACCATATTCCAAACCTTTGAAGAGTAAGTTCCCAACTAATTCCTCCAAGCAAAAAGAAGAGAAACAATAGTCTCCGGCATCACCCACTGAACCCCAAACATAATAAGGACCTCACTCCACAAAGCAGATGCAAACTTACAATGAAGCAATAGGTAATCCATAGTTTCCTCATCACACCTACATAGACAACACCAATTAACAAGGGGCAAGTTCTTCTTAACAAGGTTATCTATTGTAAGAATCTCACCCCTAGCAGCAGTCCATAAAAAGAAAGATACCCTTTTAGGTACCTTTACACACCAAATGCTCTGCCAAGGGAAAGAAATAGAAGGGGCTTTCAATAAAGCAATATAAAAGGATCGCACATCTGAAGAATTTTATAATCTATATTACTTTCTTTTTGATAAGTTGTAATCTATATTACTTTCTTCACAATAGGAAGGAAGAAAATTTCCAAAGGGCAAACAGAATTACTCAACTGCAGTAAATTTGATTACAGACTATACATGATATATACTAGACGTTAACAATCAACCCTTAAACATGAAAGAGGAATGGAGATGGGATGGGTATCAGTGAAGACGAGTTTGTTCACGTAAAAAGCACACATACTACTTTCATAAAAGCAATAAAGCATCAGGTAAAAAAGTTCTCATGGCTAAGAGAGTTCTGAATTTCCATTCATCTTTTGAAATATTTTGCAATATAAGAACTAATTCAAAATTGAATGTATGCTTAGTAATTACAGTTTTGGATACAGGAATCCAGTCAACACAATAGATATGGGACAACCACATGCTTATTAGACCAATCAATTGAATATTTTCAATACTTAATTTAGTTAATTTGAATACCTGGAAGCTGTAATCTCAGTTGTGTCTATAAACCACCTGAAGCAACAAAATCAAAGATAAAAGTTAATACTGTTAGAGACCAAGATCATAAAAGATGAATGGCAAATTACTATGGAACCATGTGAAGACAAAAATCATACTTAAAATTTAAAAAAATAAAAAAAAAAACATTATTGCCCATATAAATATTCGTGTTACTCACTATTCGGACTCTGTGCTTTTTAAACGAGGAGCAAAGAGAAAATCTTGTTTCACTGATATTTCCAGAAACTAATTTCTAAAGGTGAAATCTGCAAGATTACAACCACAAACTTGCAAGGGTCAAGTTTCTGGGAGACTCAACCCAACAATTCCTTGTCCAAGCAATATGGGGCTAAGGCAATAATTCTGCATACAAACCAATCCTTTTTTAATTTGATATAATGCTGTAAATATCTTATATGCTTTTTACATTATTTATTTGTGAACCAGGACAATTCATTAAACTCTTCTGCGAAGAAAAATTGACTAAAGAGCTAAAACAGAAGAAAAAAAAACAAAAGCAAAGAACAAAAACAAAACAAAAACAAAGAACAAAACAAAACAAAAACAAAGAACAAAACAAAACAAAAAAAAAAAAAAAAACAAAACAAAAACAAAACAAAAACAAAAATAAAAACAAAAACAAAACAACACAAAAACAAAACAAAAATAAAAACAAAAATAAACAAAAACAAAAATAAAACAAAATCAAAATAAACAAAAAACAAAAACAAAAACAAAAACAAAACAAAATCCAGGTTGTTGCCCACATCTCTAAATGCTATACCTCACAACCTGGTCAAATCCAAGTACAAATAGGGAATTAGAGCAGGCCTCTAATTTGGGAGCTCCACGTGTTTCTGGTTGTGGCAGTTCAGGATATCGAGCAACTGGTAGTGTCCTCCAGGAACCTGCTTCAAGGGGATAAGTACCCCCTACCAAATTGCCTATTTGTAGAAGTAGCAGAAAATAAGATCTACATCATTAATTCAACAGCATTTATTAGCAAAGGCAGTGAGTTGAAGCCACACCACAAAGACAGTTCACGATTCATATCCTGCATTCCCCTTCAAAAGCCATGCTTAACCACCATACCAAAATGTGGGTAAACATCAATCTGACTAAACATTTGAAAGTTGCAGATCTTAAAGTCCATTGAAATTTAGAAGATTTTGACATGGATGTGGTATCCTTAAACATGCCCAAACCGTTTTTGTTTTCCTACTTAATCATAACCTCCATAAGCACCAATGAGCTCTATCTCAAATGGCATCTCTTCCCTTGTAAAAGCAAGGTGGAGTGTAAAGTCATGGGTTCAAAACCCACCAAGTGCATGTGTACCTTTCCAATTAAAAATGAATATATTTATATATAACCTCAATAGGCATTTCACCAAGATTATAATACCCATCTTAGAAATCAATCACATCCCCTAATATTCAACTTGCAGGTAGTAAAACTGATTTCAATGATAAAAAGTTGGTCAGGAAGAAGGGGAGGGGAGGAGGGGGAGAGCGGGGGTGGCAAACCAAGTGAGAGAGTTTTAAATTTTTTATTTTTTTAGGGTCAAAATATGATTTTGGTTCTTAATTAGTGACATTTTTAATTTCTCCCTATTGTATCAATCAAGCTTGATATTATAATTAAAGTTTACAATGCGAATGGCAATTACTAGTGCAACAAACCTTGTTTTACATGCATCTTTTTAATGTTGATGTAGCACATTAAGCCACATATGATCTCATAAAACCAAAACAAAAACATATGAATTTAATATTTAAAAATATTAAAATAAAAAGTAAACCTATTGTCCCTTATGTGTGTCACAAGATATTCAACAGATGAATTGATGCGAAATTTGTAAGATCAACATCTGGGTTTGAAGGTCTTATGTCAACATTATAAGAACACGTGTGTGTGTGTGTGTGTATATATATATATATATAAACGCTAGTAGCTACGTACACTTCATATAAAGTGGCATACTCATGTCATACCAAATACCGGTGATCAACCGTTTCATACGTTATTAATTTTCAAAAATTGCTCGTGTCACTATGCCATACCCGTACCCATGTCCGTATCCATGCTTCCTAGTAAAACAGCAACTATCATTGCATAGTAACAGAAGGATAAGGATAACATTAAGGCGTTTTTATAACTTCAAGTACTAAAGTGAAACAATTGATGGTTTAGGGACAAATCAAAATTTTTACACATAATTCAGGGTCCAAAATTTTATTTTGACCAATTTTTAATAGGAACGATGCATTATGCACCCAACAAATGTATAAGCAATTTCACAAGAATGAAGTCATAGAGGAAGCTATTGGTTCAGGAATCTATGATTTGTCCTAACTACATACAAAAGTGCCTAAGATGATTTTAAATAAGAGCTAGAAGCATTAGCCATATAATTCCAGATGCTGAATGTCAGAAAGAATCCACAAATCTTCAAGCAGCAACGTCAAATCAACAAGCAAGAAGAGAAATCCACCAAAGTTTGAACAACAGCTGACCATACCCTGGTTCATATAACCCAATTACCCAAGTGCTATTTAAAAGGAATTTGGATCTAGTGGAATATAGGCAATTGCACCGCATAATTGAACCTTAATGCGAGAGAGAAAAGTTAAAAAGGTAAAAGGTCAAAAATTTCTCG
This sequence comes from Notholithocarpus densiflorus, assembly GCA_030021035.2. Classification (NCBI taxonomy): domain Eukaryota; kingdom Viridiplantae; phylum Streptophyta; class Magnoliopsida; order Fagales; family Fagaceae; genus Notholithocarpus; species Notholithocarpus densiflorus. The sequence continues at coordinate 41,187 of JARYZH020000113.1, read as the reverse complement.
ATCCAACAGCTAAGATTAAAAGTGCACATTTTAAGTTTCAATCTCAGCCCTTGCAAGCCAATTGCACGGTGCAATTTCCCTAGCTAATGCATCAGATCTTAATCCACCCAAAAGACTTTCCCATGAGCAGTCAAATGTTAATGAGCATCTACAGCATTTCTACTTGCTTTTTTTTTTATAGGTAAAAATAATATTATTGAAAAGAGACTATGTCATGAAAATAAATATGAAATAGCCTAAAGAACCTAAAGCATTACAATGGAGTAATATCTACATATGAGTTGCCTCTGTGAAGGAGTGAATAGAAATACTATCAGTAAGACCTGCTACAAAAGACCACTCATAAAGAGAACTAATGAAGGATACAGCATTTCTACTTACACTTCCTGATAGCATGAACTTGCTTTTGCCAGCTTATGAACATCTACAGAATTTCTACTTACACCTCCATAATATCGTGATCAGAAAATTTCTCAAGGGGTTAATACTCTTATCAGAAACATTAATATCCTCACTTTCTCCCTCTAAATTTTCACAATAAGCATAAAGGGCAAAGGCCCAAACCAGAACAAGGAGACAAAAAAATAAAAATTGATTATAAGGGGTTTTTGCCTTATACCTTGTACTACAACCCCAAAAGTTTTGCCTTCACACTCATAATATCCATGAAACCTTCGTAACATGGCAAAATTTACCACTTTAATAACCCTAATTTACTATATGGAATTATGTCAGCTTCTACTGCATTCAACTGAAATCTTAGTTTGCCTCCCCCACCCCTCCTCTTTCCTTTTTATTTCTTTTGAAACTTCATATATTTCATTGTTTGAACAATATTCTGATCTTCTCAAAAATTAACAGAATGAAGAATTGCTCCATTTTGATGCCTTAACAATGTTCAAGGATATTATAGCACAAAAGAGTAACTCATACCACCTTTATTGATAACATAAATACAAAACAATGACTATATTAATTCACAATACAGCTTATTAAGTAGTTGAAACCATATGAAATTAATTTTTACTCCCAAGCATATGCACACTCATTACATATGTGAGCATCATCCAGGTTTTGAACTAACATAACAAATAATTCAGAGAGTCAAAATAAGAAACATAACAAAAGTCCAGAAGGTCCAGATGAAGTGCAGCTTGATAGTAGATAGAATTTGTAACTCCTAAACAGAACAAACAAGAATCACAATATTCCATTGCAAATAAAGATGCAAAAAGAATTATTCATTGATCATATTATAAAGATAACCAATATCATGAAAAACAACTGATGGACATGTCTCTAGTGCTACAACAACAATAATATGTATAAAAGGATTTGAATTACACAGTTTACATGAATTCAGAAGGCGAATTTGCATCCGGCTTCCCATTGTCGCCCAATCCCCCTGGATGCTGCAAATTATGCAAAACCTGAGGCGGCAAACCTCCCAATGCACCACCCAACCCATCACTCGCCGACCCAAAAAATTGACAAACAAGCCGAGCCATGACCCCAAGAACCTGCATTTGGTTCTGGCACGCCTCAGCTTGCATTTGCATCATTTGCTTCTCATGCTCAATCTGCAAACCCAACATCCTCTCCTTCCACTCCATCTCCTTCTCCTCCCTCTCCTCCTCCATCCTCATTCTCTCCCGCCTCTCTTCATCGAATTCCCTTTCCAATCTCAACCTTCTCTCAACTTCCCTCTTTGCCCACATCAACTCCCTCTCTTCCAACTCCAATTCCCTATTCTCCAACCCTTCTTCCCTATCATACCGCCGTTTCACCGCCCTCCAATGCGCCTCTCTCCTATTTTCCTCCCTCATTGCCTCCTCCTTCTCTCCCTGAAACTCCCTCTCTCTTTTCCTCTCCTCTTTCTTCACCATCACATCCCTCAAGTCCAAAACTTTAGAACCCATTAGCCTCAATCTTTCATTTCCTCCCAAACCCATCTTCAATTTCTTCACCCCAGCAAAACCCACTTCCCCATTTTGCCTCTCACCCTCAAATTCACCTTCACTCCTCAAATTTTCCTCATTTTCTTCTTCATCTTCCTCCTCCTCATCATCATCATCCACATCCTCATCCTCATCCTCATCCTCATCTTCTTCATCTTCATCTTCTTCTTCACCATCTTCTTCATCCCCACAATCAATCCCAAACCCCAAATCCCCACAATCCTCAAAAACATGAATATCATTATCATTGTTCTCACACAACCTCTTACTCTTAACATCAAGTTCCACATCCCCAAACACTTCCTTGTACTTAAAAAAATTGACCCAGTGATTCTCACCATCTTTCCAGTTGAACTCATCATTGGAGAGTCGGATCTTCTGCTTCACACCCAGGTACTGGTGGCGCATGTTTTGGACCTTGATGGACACGTCACGCCAGCTCCACTTGAAGGGGTAGGTGGTTGGGTCTTGAAGATGGTGTATTGTGTTAACATGGTCAGCCACAGGCTTGAATTTCTTCTCCCGGGTCTTGAGCTTGGCTAAGGCACCAGAGTTTCGGAGCTCTGAGTACTTTGTGAGCAGGGTATGCTCTTCCAGCTCCGACCATTTCTTGCGTTTCATTTTGGTCTCTTCAGAGTCTCTTTGAGGAGTGTGAGTTTAGAGAACTTGAGACTGAACAACAACAGGTTCAGTACTTCTTTTTGTGTGACTCTTATACCAGTTGAAAGTACACTTACTTTTTCCGCTGAACCAATAAACTAAAGAGAGTGCACATAATTACTATTTAGCGTGATCTCTTGTAAGAGTATTTCTATAACAGATGTTGGGTTGAATTTCCGTTTATAACAAAAATTAATTAACGTTTTGGTCTCGTGATAAAAAATTATTATCAAAAGTCGATATTATAAGTTGAAACTTTCTAAAAAAATAGATTCAGGGATAACTTCTTCTATATAAAAAATATATATATATTAACAAATGCTCTAGGGGTATTGGTTTAAGAACTATGTTTATAAATGTTTTTATGAAAAAATAATAAAACAATTAATTTTGTTAACAGTTTTTTATATTTCTCATAAAAGTGATGTCAAAATTTTTTTATATGGTTTATTAACAATTGTCCTAAGAGAACCCATTACAATAATCCTACCTTCCATCCAAATTTGGAGAAATAACACTCCACCCTAAATTTGAAGTAAAAATTTTATAATTTGAGCAAAAAAAGTAAAAATTTTATAATAAAAAAATGAAGTAAAAAAAAATCACTTGAGGTTTAAATAAATTGACACTCCCCTTCATTCCGTTAATTTCAAGTTACAAAATATTAAAACTTTTCCTTTTTCACAAAAAAGAAATTTTCAAAATATTCTAAATTGTAAAAAGATTCTCTTTACTAAATTTTAACTATGGTCTGTAAAACCAAATTAAAAAGAATTTAGGATAAAAAGATAAAGCTAATGCAACATCAAAAGATTTTAAACGTCAAATTTCTCCACAACCTGGAAAGCAAGCAAAAGAAACCAAAGGCAAATTTTCTGCACAAAATAGATAAAGGAGTTATGCTTCTTCCATATTTTGTTTTTTTTTGTTTTTTTTTTTTTTTTTTTTACATTTCTAATTTCATGATCCTTCTTCAATTTGCAATAATTGTGAATTTCAAATGTTGAGAAGACAAACAGTTATTGTTTTTCCAATCCACTTTTTGATTTACAATTTCATAGAGTTATTTAGAGAGTTGTAGTTAAATTGCCGAGGAAAAAAAAAAAAAAAAGGTTCTTGAAAGATGTGTTGGTAAAGGGGAAGAAGAAGATGCAGCCATTTCCTTAAAAACTAAAGTGGAAATGAATAATGAAATTTTTTTGAATTTTTTTTGGTAAAATACTATTTTGATTCCTAAACTTTACTAAAAATTTGTTTTTTATCCCTAAACTTTTAAAAGTTTTTTTTTCACTCATAAATTATTGAAAATTTTTTTTTTAGTCCCTAAACTATTGAAAATGTTTTACATTTTGTCCTTAAACGTTACCCAAAAAAAAAAAATTATCCTTAAACTATTGAAACTTTTTCTTTTTTCATCCTTTTTTTTTTCTCTAAACTAATAAAAAAAAAACTATTTACAAAGTTTAAGGATGAAAAAATAATTTTTTTAAGTTTAAGGATAAAAAACAAATTTTTAGTAAAGTTTAGAAACCAAAATAATATTTTACCCTTTGATTTTTATTTTAAGACGTAAAATTCTAACATGAATTACTAAACTATAAAGAAGAATTGAGTGTTTTGGAAACCTACACTTAACCAAATAGCAGGTTACTTACAAAAATTTTAGTTTCAAGTCAACATATTTGGTAAAACAAATGTTACTGAGATTGAGTGTGTTACTGTTTTCTCTTCAAGTTTTGGATATAGTGTTATTTCCCCAAATCTTTATGTTTTCTTTTCAAGTTTTGGATGTGTCATTTCCCCAAATCTCAATGGAGTACAGTCTAATTATCCTTATCTATTATTCATTCATTTTCAACAAGAGATGATTAAAATTTTATGATGTTATTAAAAATAAATAAATGTTACCTATGGAGGAAAACTTTATAATTTTAATCTAGATGTAAGACACAAATAAATCCAATGATCAATCCATGTAAACCATTCAACATAAAATAAATGACACATGACATCTTAATAAAATTTAGAAGGAAATTTGACAATTTAAATGGGAGGGGATCTTATCTTTGTAGAAATTTCCAATTCACACATTTTGAAATAAGTAAATAAAATAGTTTAAAAAAAATAAATAAAATTTTAAAAGCTCAATGGAAGACTTATCCTACAAATTCTAGAGAATCCTGATTCTCGTATTTGAGGAATTAATTAATTTTAAATTTTAAATATTGTCCATGTTACATTTCTAATCTTCTTCCCATGTACTTCAAAAGAATGTCATGGCTACTACTTATTAGATTTTTTTTCTTTACGGAGGGAATATCATTATATGCAACAATATCTTATATTAAGGAAAATGCTAATGAATGTCCTTAAGGTATTGGTTAACAATATATTTAAAGAAAGGTTTTATGGAAAAAAAAAACAATTAATATTTTGACAGTTTTTTTCATTTCCTATAAAAGTGGTGTCAAAACTTTTCTAAAATAAATTGTTAACGAATGCCCTAAATGCACGTGTTAGGCAATTATTATGGAATGAATGATATGACCTATGAGTTTCAAATATTATTTTAAAAATAATAATAAATAAGGATAATTGCATATAAATCTAATACCCAAATTGTTGTGAGCCACCAATTTCTACCCAAAGCATGCTTAAAAGCCACCACCAAAAAAAAAAAACTTGCCTCGTGGTGACCACCAACCACTCGAAAAATCACCTCATCACTCATGGTCGACTCCAATACTAACAGGGGCCCATAGACGGCCTTCTTGGGAACCCACTACAAGACCATTATTCTTCTTTATTGCCCTAAGTGTCCTTGTTTGCTTAGCATGATCGAATCGAGAACTGCTCATTAAGTGAAAAATGAAAGAGAAGGTGAGAAAGGAGAAGAAAAAGCAAAAAAATGAAAGAAAGAAATAATAAAGGGATAAATAAGTGCTTAGAGATTTTGTTTTGTCATATCTGAGAAATTAAAACAACAATTGTTTCTTTGAACAAGGAGAGAGAAGGTGGATTTTGATTCTCATATTGAATTTTTTTTTTTATGGTTTTTTTTACATTATAATACAAACGCAGGGTACAACAGCATAATAGAATTAATCTCATATGGGTAAAATGATATTTTTTACATCATAGGTGGCAAATTACAATTGACTAGAACTACATGTTGGAATTAATAAGTAAAAGTAACATAAAAACCGTAAGGGGTTGGCTTAATGGTTCATAAGGTCTCATGATATCTATGAGATCCGGAGTTCAAAACTTCTCGCAAACATGTTGGGGTCACCCCCATGAGATTCTTCCCTATAATTACATGGTGGGTGTGGAATAGGTGGACTACATATACCTGAGAGAATAGTCAGATACTCGAAGAGGTCTAGATACTCTCGTTTGTATAAAAAAAAAATTAACATAAATACTTATTAAGAAGCAATGTTTCTTTCTCTCATATAATAATAAGTATCACTAATTAAATTAATGACAAAATATACTATTAATTTGAGAGAAGTATGCATTGTTCCTAGAGTCTTAAATAATTAGGTAAACTACACCAACTACACTTAAGGTTCAATGACCCTCCACACACACGCACACAAACTATGAATGAAATGACACTACAAAATTATTGACACTGTTCAGGTGTCATTTCTTCATAAATGCGACCGGTTCATTTGGTGCAGTGCATTTAATGTGGTGGTGACAGTCTCATTCTCAGATATTTCTTCTTTCCGTTGTTGATACGGCTCTACACACTCTCCACTTGAAGTTTGTACAAATTAGTAGGAATATTAAAAATAAAAATAAATAAAAAAATCTACTAGAGTAGATTTATATGTTGTATGTCATATTATGTCATATCATCATATACTATACTTACTATACTATGTAATAAAATGTGAGCTTATAAAATGTGGTTGCACCAAATTACAATTTTTTAGATAAAAACAAACAGCTTATTTGTTCTTATCCGCTATTGATTATCACTTAAAAAAAAAAAAAAAAAAAACTATTGATTATCACTTTTTCATATTGATAAGTATCTATTTTTATTTACTATCATTTCTTCATTAGATTAAGTTAGAATAGAATTTATATCTCGTAAAAAAAAAATCCAATTTTTGTTAGAGGGACGCGGATTTTCTCATTTTTATTTATGTGGAATCTAAAAAAAATTAACATCTTTATTCACGTGAGTGTGATACCCATGTTATCTAGAACTTTTTTTTCTAATTGTTTTTAATACCAACGTAAGGAGAAGGTGTCGGCAAATAATAAAATAATTACATATCAAAATCTCTAGGGGATGCTTTCTTTGTTTTCAATAATTTGACCAAGAGATGTAACTGTTTGAATTTGATTGACCCACTGGCAATGAATGAAACTGTGCAAACACCAACAGATGTGGTGAAGGGAATGCTGATAAGGTAAAATAATCCTCAATGGTGGAAGAGTGGTAGTTATCAACTTTTCCACTGCTACCTTATCAATTTTTTGGATTGACATAATTATCATCTATTTATAATTTTTCTTATCTCCACTATGTACGTTCATGTTCTATTTAAAAAGTGGGTTCCAATTAGTTTTACTCGTAAAATTTCTGATAGTTGAATAAGTGATCTAAGGTTCAATCTACGCTTACACCAAAAACTAATTGATGTCTTAGTCTATAATTAAGACCTATCATTAAAAGCTGATGTCATAGGTTAAAAAACTCTTAAAAAAAAAAAAAAAAACTACTTTGTTCAAACTTGCCAGTGTTTATAAAAAATAATAATGATAACTCTTTGAGAGATGTCTGCCATGCTTGCATTGTGACGAAAATACTTGCCAATGATCTGTGTATTGTGTTCATCTTACAACATTTGGTTGCTGATGTTTCTATAAGCACTATATTTGTGTGATAATTCTTCCTCTATGCAAGCATACAAGAATTTTTTTTTTTTTTTTGATCATCAGCAAAGGAAGATCTATTAAAAAACTGCAAAGCGATTATAGCATATATTACTACCCAGAACCTGGGCTTGGTCTTGCCTGATTACATTAGCATTGCAAAGACTAAAGGAGCAGAGTACAATACAAAGCAACCACGATAGTTGTTAACTGAGGACCACAATGCTAAAAACGAGGGCTGCTTGGTTTGACTCTCTCAGATCCACAGAGCTCAGTCCGAGAGGGTTCAATACAGATTTTTGCATCACTCTCTATATTGCCCTTTGAATATAGAACAATGGTTTCCACTATTTTAGTCAGGGTAAAAACCAGTGACCCCATTCAATCTCTAGCCACAGTTGCAATCACTGATCTATTAGTACTAACTGCTGCATTACAGTTAATTTTAATCACTCCTTTCTCAGGCTTTGACCAGATTGCAAGTTTTGGAGAGGGGGATACTACTATTGTTGCTGTCCTGGGGGTCATGTTCTTCATTCAGCTTCATAAGTCCACTATATAGCCTATACTGATCCACCTTAGCTCCTTCATACATCACCAATTTTTGAAGCCTGCAGGAAATCAACCCTCTCATAGGGGCTTAGGAGCCAATTACTTGGGGGACAATATCACTATATCAGTAGTTCTATTAGTTGCAGAGGGAATTTAACTGAAAACCATCCTGCTTAAGACCCCAAGAGCTACCAAACCATAAAGCTCTCGAAACTATAGCAAATAGAACCCTTAACTAACAGCCAGAGATGCATTACTTAGGAAAAAAAAACGCAACCCTTAACTAACAACCAGGGGTGTATTACTTGGAGCATGTTGATGTATGATACAAACCTTGATTCATAATAGCGTTTTGTGGTCGTCTAGTTGGCTTTAGCTTTACTTTGAAATTATATGTTTTGGTTGTAATTAACAATTGAGTTCATACTGTATTTGTGTTGCTTCTTTTACTATGAATTCTGCAATATTTCTACTCAAGGATGGAGCCAGACTTTCAACCAAGGCATATTTAGTGTTAACAAACAATAAAGTAAAATATACAAAATAACCATTTTTTAAAAAACATTTCACTGTAATTATTTATCAAAAGGTCTCAATGTTATTTTAAATCTCAAAAATCTGTTATTATTTATTTCGTACAAAAATGTTAGAAGTTTTCCTTGCAATGTATAAAATTCAAACTAGCATCTCTTCCTATATATATATATATATATATATATATATATATATATATATATATATTTTTTTTTTTTAAATCAAATATTATAATTGATTAGACTAAGGTTTTGTTTGCCATTGTTGTTATTGTTATATGGGTCCGGTTAATGTATGCCCTTAGGGCATACATTAACAAATCCGTTTTTGGAAAAAAATTGATCAAAAATTAAAAAAGTTGTCAAAACTTTTTCAATTTCTGATAAAATTTTTTTCAAAAATAATATACTATTATGTGTCCTTAAATCACATGTCAGTAGAATCCCTCCTATATATGTGTTTTGCCTTTGTTTTTATCTTTCATAAGGCAAATGTTAACCAGCACCGGTGTGTTGCTGGTTAAGAATGTACTTTTCATTTAAAAAGCTGCAAAAAGTTGTAAAAATTAATAAAAAATAGTATAAAGTTGCAAAAAGTTACAAAAAATTATACAAAAAAAGTAAAGAAGTTGTTAACATCCCTTCGTATAAATCTCAACTAAAAAACAAAACCACTGGTCCACGCCACAGATCCATTATTGCCAATTTAGATAGTACACTACTGTACTGTATCATTAAAGTAACCAATCAAATGGCCACACTTTACTATTTCTACTGTTAAAACAAAAGGCACTAAATTTACTTGTTGTAAAGTCAAAACAGATGAAGATAGAGTCAGAGATGGGAGAGATATCAGATTTTGAGAATAGATAGGTTTGCTTGGGAGAGTGGAAAAGTGAGAGAATAGAAAATGGGGAGACGATAGAAAATTTTTTAGTTTTCTCTCATGGTGTTTGGTTTGAGAGTAGAAAAGTGGAGAAATAGAAAATATAATTTATATAAATTTACTTTCATGCTCTTATTAGATAAAAAAATAACAAATAAGAAAAAAAAATACAAATGAAAAAAATAAAAATAAAAGCACTAAAGTGTTCAGAAAAGGACAAAAAAAAGCTAAAGAAGGAAATTTATAAATTAAAAAAAAAAAAGGAAATCGAAAAAAAAAAAAAAAAAACTAAAGAAGATTAAAAAAAAAGGAAAAGGACAAAAAAAAAAACTAAAGAAGGAAATTTATAAAAAAGAAACAGCTGACACGTTAAAAAAAAAGACAAAATGAGTAAAAACAAATATGACAAAAAGGAAAAGAAAGCAGGAAAAAAGAAAAAAGAAAAAAAAAGAGACTGTGAACAGTACTTAGCACGTTAGCATATGGGAGTTTATTGTTCAAACATTTTCTCTTTTGTTTTCTCTCCATTTTAGAGTGAAAATTTTTTGGTGGGCTTGGAGATAAAACACTCGTGCCCCACCATTTCTTTTCCTTTCTCCCTACCTAACCAAACACACTCTAAAAAATTTTCCTTCCTATTTTATCTCTAAAGTTTACTATCCACCCTATTTTACCTCCAAACAAAGGAGAAAGGGTCAGAGATGGGAGAGATGAAATATCAAAGAAGGAAAACAAGTTGTGCGGCAACTGCGACATGTGATGCATATCTAATCAAATATCTTTGATCAGTTTTGGTGGCTAGGCATGGTGAGACGATGCCTGCTGTTGCTGGTGGTGGCAAGGCATCACTGTCCAGAGTAAAGGAGGCGTGACTCGTGAGACACGCTCTCTCACAGTCTCACTTGCTATTAGATTTTAATTTTATTTTAGGGTTTTTTGTGGTAAATTTGAAGAGATTTTACGGACAGGATTTTTTTATTATTTATTTTTGTTTTTATTTTTGTTTCTAAAAGGCTTAAACTATGAGTTTGTTGATAATTTTTTTGCTGTTGTTTGGGCTATTTAGATTAATTTTTGTGGTTGTTATTTGAGTTATTTTTTGGTTTTAGAAGGTCGAAGAAACTGTAGGGGGGGAAAGTTTTGTTTCAATGGGCTCAAATTCTAAATAAACCTTAATTATACCAACTATTTTGAAAAAAATAAAAAAAATTGAGGGGGGCTATGGTCCCCCAAAGCCAATGAATGGCTCTGTCCCTGTTTCTACTCTCACATTTTTCTTTTAACAATTGCCTTCTTCTTTTTTTGGAGAGTTTCAAAGCATTTTCTTTTTGAACACATTTTTCTCTTCACAATTGCCTTTTTTTTAGAGAGTTTTAATCTATGACGTTCATTCCTGATGATAGCTCTTTATCATCAGACCAAGACATCAATCAGTTTTTGGTGTAGATGGAGATTGAACCCCAAATCTCTTATTCAATCATCAGAGACTTTATCAGTTGAGCTAACTATTCTCTTTACAATTGCCTTTTGGTAAATAATGTAAGATATCTTCTCATTAAGTATGCTGATGATGCCGAAAAAACCACCAGTGAGCCACACAGTCCTTGCACGCTCGTAGTAACACCTACGCAACACGAAAAAGAGAAGACCTTGCAGAGAGCACCGGTGTGATGCCGGCCAAATACCCTTCAAAAGTCAATTTAGAACTTCTCACAACTCTAGAGTGCCAGAACGGGGTAAATTATGCGTACCTTAGTTAGTGAGGGTATTGAGGCTTTTATAGTAGTAGAGGGTTGACATCTTTCCCTCGGATTAGAAGTCTTTTCTTTATAGGAATCCTTATAAGCGTATTTTGCAGAATCCTTTCCTTGTAGGAGACTAACACTAGCCGTGGGACATAAGATATTTCCTTATACATTCATGCGTGGGGGCCAAGTTAAGTTTATGTCAGAACCGTCAGCCTCATGCATACCCTTCAACTTAGTGTCGTCAGCTTTGCATCTCCTCCCAAGTTGACCTCGTCAACATGGAGCCGTAGACTCCATATTATGTGTCAGTGAATACAAGGCCGATGGGTTTAACTGGAACATCGCTCTACACCTTATCAGTGAGTGTCCATATTTACAATTTTATCCTTATCAGTTGCCCCCTATTCCATAGCTTCGTCAGCTTAAGCTGATGGATTATGAAGTTTAACTTTCTTTTGCCCAAGAGAGAGGGAAAATCATTTATGGGCGATTCCTCGAGCAGCCATAATTTAATGCTTGGACACGTGGCGTAGCTCAATTGGCTCCGCTTATGGACGAGGGTGTCGCTTCATACTCCATGCATGTTCTCCCTTATAGATATCCTGCCCCCCCCTCATTTTCCTTTATTTTACTGCTGTCAATCATTAGAGCGAACCCGTCACTTCGTGAACTTTGCCCACGTCATCTTACTTTAGCTAAGACCATCATCCTCAAGAGTCCGTTAGTTTTACTTGGTAAGTCACCCCTCTCTTATTATCTCCTGTCTTTATTTTTATCCTTTTCTTTCGGTCCTGAAAACTTATATCTTTTAAAAAAAGCCGTCAACTTAGGTTTTTAGAATGCCTCCGTCGCTGGTAGGTAGTCAGATGTCTAAAGAGGCGACGAGTGAGCAGTCGTCAGTCCGCGATGGAGCGAGCTACGACGAGGTCTTCCCATCAGGTCATGAGCCCGATGAGGGCTTCTCCTGGTTATCAGAGAGGGAAACGTTAGCACAATCTTCTAACGAAGAAGTGGAGAGTTATAGAGGAGAAGATGAGGGAGTGTTAAGTGATGAGGAAGATGAAGGGGAAGGGAGAGAGAGTGACAGGGATAATAGTGGTGATGAGGAGGATGCAGGGGAAGAGAGAGAAAGTGACGGGGATAATAGTGGTGGTGATGAGGAGGCTTTAGATAGCACCTCGGGAGCCCACGGAGATGATCGTCCTTTCATCCTTCCCAAGATATGGACTGTTAATGACTTTCTGCCGACAATGTCGGACAAAGTCTTTAAAACCTTACGAGATCGTCACCAAATTCCAGAAGACATCCCAATCCGTCTCCCTGGAAAGTTCGAGAAATGCTACTCGGGGAAGACCACAGACGTGGGCAAGTATGATGCCATGTTTGCAGCAGGATTGAGGCTGCCGCTGACGGCGCTTCACCGTCAACTGGCCAACTTTTTGGGTTTGTCTGTTAGCCAAATCGCCCCCAACGCTTGGAGGATATTCATCGGGTTGAGATTTTGTGGGGTCGTCTAAGCGGCGAGAACCATCAGTTAACCATTGACAAGTTCTTTTGGTGCTATCGACCTCAACATATAGTCTCGTCTTAGGGGATATACCACTTTTTGGCGAGGAAAAAGGGGTTGAAACTCGTGTCTGATATGCCCGACTCCAATAGGAATTGGAAGGGCAGGTATTTCTTTGTAAAATGGACGAACTGGGTATGTCGTCAGGAGGAATGGGAGACGATGCCCCATGGTTTTTTTGACAACACTTAGGCTTTTGTCAAGGATTCAGGTTAATCCCGTCTGCTCTTTTTCCTTTGTTTGTTTGCTTCAAACTTCTAACACCGTCTACTTTCCTTATTTCCAGCTAGCATTCATCCTTGCATTACAGAGAAGCAAGAAGACTTCATCCGTTGGGTAACAAAGATCCCGTTGGAGGAGTGAAGGTGTCGAGATCTTATTACACTTGACACTTTGCACCTTTACTGCGGAGGCCCGGAGCCGACGCCGGTAGCTCATAATCGAAATGCCTATTCCCGTCAACGTAAGTATTCCTTAATTACTCCCGTCGTTTTATGAACGTTTTTCTTTTTTGATTCTCATTTGTGCGTATACTTGTCATTTATTTTTTGTAGAAATGGAGGCAGCCAGACAGAGGGTGAGGGCAGCTGCTGCTCGTAAAAAGGAGGAAGAGAAGAAAACTAAGGCGGGGGAGTCCTCGTCAGACCCTAAGGCTGTTGGCAAGGGGGCGGCTAAAAGGAAAAATGACGGGAAGGACGATCGTCCGTCGAAAAAGGCGTCCGTCACTACTGGAGAGAAGCTACCTAAGAAGTCGTCACCTAAAAAGCACGGGGTTGGCAAGGGGTTGATGACGTTGCTCGGCCCCGTTACTCAAGATTCTGAGTACCGTTTCCTTACACACCAGAGTTATGCTGTCCAGATGCTTGAGTCCATTATCAAAGACAAAGACGCAGACCCTTATGCTGGCCAAACGACGGAGGAGCTGGGGGATTCAGGTTTCTTTGACTTGGCTCAGGTAAGTACTTTTCATTCTTTTATTCATTCATTTTCATACTAATCAATTGACGACTACTCTGTCTTGTAGGCACTGGTTCATATGAAGGCTTTACAGGTTAAGGGTGCTGCCAACGAAGGGGTGATTGCCTGTCAGGAAAAGCGTATCAAGAACCTAACCGACGGGCAAGATCAGTATAAGGACGCCCTCCGTACTCTTAACAAGGAGGTGAAAGAGTTGAAAAAGAAATTGGAGGAGGAGGGTCGTCAGAGGAAAAAAGATCAGAAAGCCAAAGAGACGGCGGAGAAGGAGTTGACGGCTCTACTGGCCCAGGTGGAGACAGCCAAGGTTAACGCTGTAAAAGAGTTTAAGGAGTCGCAGACATTCATTGATTCCTAAGCCGAATATTATGGTGTGGGATTTGAGGATTGCCTCAAACAGGTTAAATCCAATTACCCTCACCTGGATTTGACGAAGGTCTCAATGGATGACCCTTTGCCAACAACTCCTGCAGGTGATGCCATTCCTGAAGGTGCTGACGGCGCCAATGAGTCAGAGCAGGATACTCAAGATAATGGCGTCATCCTTGCTCAGCCTACCATGAATCCTCCTGTCACTCCTCTGACTCCGTCAGCCAATCCTCCAGTTGCCGACGACCTTCCATCTCATGACGCCCCAGATCAGACCAAGGGCGACGGGACCTCACAAGACCTCCCGGCCTCATGAACTTTGGATCTTTCTTTTCCTTGTAAAGTTTATCTAATTTCTGGACAATGTTTTATGCCCTTTTGTTTTTTGGGCTTTGTTTGTAAAAACGTCGTCTTATTTACATATCCGTTGTTTTAAGCATTTATGCGTTGCTCTTTGTTTATATGCTCGTTCCTCGTGCTTGTATGATATGTTTTCATAGGTTAGAGACAAACCCGTCTGTCTTATATGATAGGCTCGTCCACATAAGGACGTCTACCTTATAACCTCGTCCACTTTTATGGACTCGTCTAATTTTTAGAATTGGCTAACAAACTTGTCTGCTTTTGTGGACTTTATTATTAAACTCGTCCACTTTGTTAAGTAATGGCAATTTTATGAAGTCGTCAGCCTTAAATGACCTTGTCCACTTTATTAAGTAATGGATTCGTTCACTGTGGACCAATGAACCCGTCCACTTTATGGACATAATAAACTTGTCTACTTGGTGGACTTTATAATATTTCATTTTTTTGGGATGAAGTTGTCCACTTTATGGACTTTAATAAATTCGTCCACTTTATGGACGATAATAATAAGTTCGTCCACTTTGTGAATTTGATAATATTTCATCCTTCTGGGATGAAGTCATCCACTTTATAGACTTTTAATCAATTCGTTCACTTTATGGGCTAATGAACTTGTCCTCTTTGATGATAATGACTTTACTTTAGTAGTAAACTCGTCCACTTTGTGGAGTCGTCCACTTTATTGACTTCGTTTACTTAGTAATAAACTCGTCCACTTTGTGGAGTCGTCTACTTTATGGACTGACTTCGTTTACTTAGTAGTAAACTCGTCCACTTTGTGGAGTCGTCAACTTTATGGACATTGACTTCGTTTACTTAGTAGTAAACTCGTCCACTTTGTGGAGTCATCCACTTTATATACTTAATAATATTTCATCCTTCTGGGATGAGGTCGTCCACTTTTTGGACTGCATTTTAAGGTCGTCAATTTTGTAGGTTTGTCCACTTCGGGGACTATTTTCCGTAGATAAACACTTAAGCCATATCTGAATGAACTTTTATTATAATAAATCATACATTCGTAGAAAAAGTAGTCCTTAAAAAAGAAGAAGACCTGCCCTTTGGGCTTTAAAAGAGTTATTGTAGTAAAATAGAAAAACTGAGGAGTGTAGCTAAAATTAACTAAGGCATACAAAAAATAAAAGGGGTGCTGCTTTTCACGCCATCATCTTTACTGGTAGTATTTCCATAGGTGCTCGGTGTTCCATGGGTGGTGTAGCTTCCGTCCGTCCATCGTCTCCAGGTGGTAAGTGCCCTTCCTCCGGCATGACGTAACTCGGTAAGGTCCTTCCCAATTGGGGCCTAGCTTTCCTTGGGTAGGGTCCCTAGCAACGCCCATGACTTTTCTCAAAACAAAATCTCCGACCTAAAAGTCTCTGTGTTGGACCCGAGAGTTGTAGTGCTTAGCCATGCGGTCCTGGTACCGTGCGAGCCTTTGTTCTGCTGTCGCCCTGACTTCGTCAACTAGATCAAGCTGTAGACGCATAGCCTCGTTGTTTTTTCTTTCATCATGATTGTCCACCCTGTAGCTTGTGAGTCCGACCTCGGCTGGAATGACTGCTTCGTTCCTATATGTTAGCCGAAATGGTGTTTCTCTTGTGGGCGTCCTCGCCGTTGTCCTATACGCCCATAGTATGCTTGGCAACTCTTTAGGCCATATACCCTTTGCCCCCTCGAGCCGAGTCTTGATAATTTTGAGCAAGGATCGGTTCGTAACTTCAGCCTGTCCATTAGCTTGAGGGTAAGCGGGGGAGGAGTAGTGATTTCTAATCCCCAATTGCGAGCAAAAATCCCGAAAGGAGTCGTTGTTGAATTGTTTCCCGTTGTCCGAAACTAAGACTCTAGGGATTCCAAACCTGCATATAATGGACCTCCAGACGAAGCTTATCACGTTCTTCTCTGTAATGGTGGCTAAGGCTTCAGCTTCCACCCATTTTGTGAAATAGTCTATACCCACTATCAGGAACTTCAGCTGTCGCACCGTTATTGGGAACGACCCTATGATGTCTAACCACTACTGAGCGAACAGCCATGGGGCTGTCATAGGGGTCAACTCTTTGGACGGCTGTCTGATGATATTGCTGAATCTTTGGCATTTGTCGCAGGCTTTGACATAAGTCTGAGCGTCTTTTTGCATGGTGGGCCAGTAATACCTCGCTCGAATCAGCTTGTGTGCCAATGATCGTGACCCTGAATAGTTTCCGCAGATCCCTTCGTGGACTTCTCTCATGACGTAGTCCGCTTCCTCAGGACCCAAACACCTTAGGTACGGGCGGGAGAAACCTCTCTTATATAAGACGTCCTTCATCAAGATGAATCGCACTGCTTGGATTTTCAGCTTTCTTGCGGCCTCCCTTCCGTCTGGTAAGACGCCATTTTTCAAGTAAGAGACTAACGGCGTGGTCCAATTGCTTTCGGGACCTATCTCCTGCACATCGACGGAATCTATTAGTGGAGAAAGCTAAACAAAAGAGAGTATGTTATCAAGGGTAGTCATATGTTCGGCTGAAGCGGCTTTGGCGAGGCGGTTGGCTTGCTCGTTCTCTCCTCTGGGGATCTGGATAATTTTGGCCTTCAGCTCGTCTACCCTTCCCCTTACTTGGTCCAGATATCTCTTCATTCTTTCGCCTCTGCACTCATAATCCCCGTTTACTTGGTTAGTGATGACCTGAGAGTCGCAGTAAAGAACCATGCTTGCAATTCCTGTTGCTTTGGCAAGATCAAGCCCTGCCACTAAAGCTTCGTACTCCACTTCATTGTTGGTGGTAGGGAAGTCGAGGCGGACCATACATTTGATCTGGTCTCTTTCAGGAGAGAAAAGCACACATCTACGCCCCCGGCCTGCCTGTTGGACGACCCGTCTGTATGTATACTCCACTGCGAACATTCATCTGCCCCTTGTTTTCCCCATTGGTGAACTCTGCTATGAAGTTAGCGACGACCTGCCCCTTGATGGCGGTGCGCGGGCGGTACTAAATGTCAAACTCACTCAACTTTATCGCCCATAGTGCCAACCGACCAACAACTTTGAGGTTGCTCATTGCCCGCTGTAAGGGCTTATCGGTTAGGACGATTACCGTGTGGGCTTGGAAGTACAGCTTGAGTTTGCGGGCTGTCATAACTAAAGCGAAGACGAGTTTTTCCATGGGTGGATACCTTTCCTCTGCACCACGAAATGCTCGGCTGGCATAGTATACGGGCTTTTGAACCTTGTCTTCTTCTCTGACCAAGGCCATGCTGACGGCTGCTGGGGAGACAGCCAAATACAGGAAGAGCTTTTCCCCCGGTTGTGAAGGACTTAGTAGCGATAGGGAAGAGAGGTAGGCCTTTAGCTCCTCGAATGCTTGCTGACACTCGGCAGTCCACTCGAAAGATTTCTTTAGCATGCGAAAGAAGGGTAAACATTTATCCGTCGCCCTTGATACGAACCTGTTCAAGGCGGCTACTTTACCGTTCAAACTCTGCACTTCTTTCACGTTCTTCGGGGGGGGGGGCATCTCTACTATGGCTCTGATCTTGTCTGGGTTGGCTTCGATACCTCTTTGAGACACCATAAAGCCTAGGAATTTTCCCGCTGTTACTCTGAATACACATTTACTCGGATTAAGCTTCATGTTGTAGGAGCGAAGGGTGCCGAATGTTTCCTCGAGATCCTTCAAATGGTCCTCTTCTCTTCGGCTTTTTACTAACATGTCGTCGACGTAGACCTGAACATTCCTTCCGATTTGATTCGCAAACATTTTGTTTATGAGCCTTTGATACGTTGCGCTCGCGTTCTTAAGGCCGAATGACATCACTTTGTAACAAAAAAGACCTTGGCTGGTAACAAATGAAGTCTTCTCCTGATCCGCTTCATCCATCCGGATCTGATTATACCCTGAAAAGGTGTCTATGAAGCTCAGTAGCTGGTGCTGAGCTGTAGAGTCTACCAGTACGTCGACTCGAGGGAGAGGGTAGCTATCCTTGGGGCATGCTTTGTTCAGATCCGTAAAGTCTACGCACATCCTCCATTTCCCGTTGGCTTTCTTAACCATCACCATGTTTGCTAGCCAATCGGGATAGTATACTTCCCTGATGAAGCCCGCCTCTTGTAACTTGCCGACTTCTTCTGCTATTGCTTAGTCTCGTTCTTGGGCGAACACTCGCTTCTTCTGTCTGATGAATGGAAAAGAAGGTGACACATTCAGCCTGTGTACCATGACTGACGGGTCGATTCCTGGCATGTCTTCATGACTCCAAGCGAACACATCTTGATTCTCCTTGGGGAAGGCTACGAGTGCTAGGTGAATCATTGGGCTGGCGAGAGTGCCGATCCTCGTGGTTCCGTCTAATCTGGAGCTATCGAGGGGTATCTCCTAGAGCCTCTCTACGGGTTTCGCTCCAGTCCACTGTTCCTCTATGCTCATGGTCTGCAGATGGTCGTACATTTCCAGCATCGCAATATAGCATTCGCGCGCAGCTACTTGATCTCCTCGCAATTCCCCTACTCCGTACTCAGTGGGGAATTTAATCATTAGGTAATAGGTTGAAGTTACGGCCTTCCATGAGTTAAGGGTTGGTCGTCCTATGATGGCATTATAGGCAGAGGAGCAATTGACAACAAGGAACATAACATCCCTAGTGATTTGCTGTGGGTAATCCCCAATTGTTACAGGCAATGTGACCACGCCAAGGGGGTATACTTTTGTTCCTCCAAACCTAACGAGTGGAGCGTTGGTTGGAACTAGGCGTTCTCTGTCGATCCGCACCTATTGGAATGCTGGGTAGTAGAGAACGTCCGTGGAACTTCCGTTGTCAACCAAGAACCAGTATGTGTTATAGTCTCCTACTCGGATGCTAACGACGAGCGCATCGTCATGCGGGTGGTAAAGACGTCGAGCATCTTTTTTCGAGAAACCAATAATGGGGTTATCGACCCATGGCATCTTCGGGACGACGCCTGTTAGCTGAACGTTCTGAACCGTTTTGAGGTAAGTCTTTCGGGCCTTTTTGGACGAGCTGGTGGTCGCCGTGCCTCCCACAATCATCCTTATGTCTCCTAGGGGTGGTTTGGGACGCTTGTAGTCCCGTTGGGGGGCTTGCCCCTAAGGAGGCGGATCTGTTTTCTCCCTGCTAACGAACTTCTATAACTTCCCTTGCCTGATAAGGGTTTCGATTTGCTGTTTTAAGTCGTAGCAGTCGGCCGTGTCATGACCGTAATCACGGTGGAAACGGCAGTATTCGTCTCTAGACCTTTTGTTGGGATCTTCTTTCAGCTTTCCGGGGAAGGTTAAGGCTCATTCGTCATTGATTTGCATTAGAACTTAGTCAATTGGGGCGGTCAGTGGGGTGAAGCTCGTAAATCTCCCCGCTGGGGGCTTAGAGTGCCTGTCATCCCTTTGTTCTCCAGTTCTTGCCATCTTCCGCCCTCTGTCCTATCGTGTATCTTCCTACCTCTCCCTCTTCTTAGGCTTTTCCTCGCGGGCCAGCAGCGTATCTTCGGCATTCATGTACTTGGTGGCCCTGTAAAGTACATTCGACATGGTTTTCGGGTCGTTCTTGTATAAAGAAAACAGAAACTTACCTTTCCGCAACCCGTTTGTGAAGGCTGCTACAAGTATTTTGTTGTCAGCTTCATTGATCGAGAGCGCTTCCTTGTTAAAGCGGGCTATGTAAGATCTCAGCGTCTCGTCCTCTCGCTTCCTGATACTCATCAAGCATGCAGTAGACTTCTTATACCTATGCCCCTCAATAAAGTGCGAAGTGAACTGGGCGCTTAGTTCCTTGAAAGTAGTGATGGAGTTAGGCGTCAGCCGGCTGAACCAAATTCTCGCAGGACCCTTCAGCGTTGTAGGGAAGGCCCTACACATGATCTCGTCTACTACTCCTTGAAGGTGCATTAAGGTCTTGAAAGTCTCTAGGTGATCAAGAAGGTCCTTGGCTCCGTCGTAGCTTTCTATCTACGGCATGTGAAACTTCTGCGGTAGGGGGAAGGAGTTGACGGATGTGGTGAAAGGCGAATTGGTTTGATGAACCAGATCATCGAGGTCCCTGGACACCCGTCCTTTGAGGGCGTTCATCATAAGGTCCATCCGTTCCTTTATCATTTGCATCTTCGCGACAATGTGGGGTGGAGCCGTATCAGTGGCGGATGGATGGCTCATGCCCTGACGTTCTGGTCTACTTGGGGCGTTGCTACCTTCCGGCCCTTCTTAGTTCCTTCTCTCGGCGCTGGTACCTTCTTGATCTTCCTCTTGGGTACCCATCGCTGCGTTTTTCTGTCGTAGCTGTTCTTCAAGGTCTTGATTCTGTTTAGTGAGACATTCCATTGCCGCTGTGAGGGTTTGGACCTGCCTCTCTAGTGTAGTGGGGCGCAGCTCGTCTCCCTGAACGTTATTGGTGGTCGCCATCGAGCGAGTGAGTACCATGCAACTCTTTGTCTGGGAAGCGATAGTATGGCTTATAAGTCGCTAAATTCCCACAGATGACGCCAACTAAGGATGCCGAAAAAACCACCAGTGAGCCACACAGTCCTTGCATGCTCGTAGTAACACCTGCGCAACACAAAAAAGAGAAGACCTTGCAGAGAGCACCAATGTGGTGCCAGCTAAATACCCTCTGAAGGTCAAGTTAGAACTTCTCACAACTCTAGAGTGCTAGAGCGGGGTAAATTATGCGTACCTTGGTTAGTGAGGGTATTGAGGCTTTTATAGCAGTAGAGGGTTGACATCTTTCCCTCAGATTAGAAGTCTTTTCCTTATAGGAATCCTTATAAGCGTATTTTGTGGAATCCTTTCCTTGTAGGAGACTAACACTAGCCATGGGACACAAGATATTTCCTTATACATTCATGCGTGGGGCCCAAGTTAAGTTTATGTCAACCGTCAACCTCATGCATACCCTTCAGCTTAGTGTCGTTAGCTTTGCATCTCCTCCCAAGTTGACCTCGTTAGCATGGAGCCGTAGACTCAATATTATGTGTCAGTGAATACAAGGCCGACGGGTTTAACTGGAACGTCGCTCTACACCTTATCAGTGAGTGTCCATATTTACAATTTTATCCTTATCATATGCAATTATCTTTTTATGGTATTAAATCACAAACAAGAATGCACTTACTATTTTTAAATTCTTGCAGGACCTTGTAAAATCATGGTTGCCGATGAGCTTTACATAAGTAACAAACTTTAACGGAGGGAAAGAAAAGATTTGACAAAGCTTTATTTTTATTTTAAAGGTGTTTAGTTTGTTAGTATTGGCATTAGTTTATTATGTCAAAATGGATTATAGTTGTAATTATGTTAAGAAATATATTTGGTTAAACTCATTTGGGCTACACCACTCTTATGTCGGTAATTATGAATTATTTGTATTTTGGTTTTAGGTGTTTACAGAAATAATTTAGCACTAAATTGTGTCTGCCATGCTTGCATTGTGTGTGTGTTCGCACACACTTGTTTGTGTAAAATTTCTTCTTTCTTAGTTAATTGAATATGCATCTCCTGTTATAGCTATTGAATTACAATTATAAAAAATTTTCAACAATGCTAAGAAGACAGAATAAAACTTAAGATCTCAACTAGATAGCGGTTTGTTTCTCAAAAAAAAAAAAAAAAACTTGATAGCGGATTGCAAGGGTCGTTACCCAATTACAACATAGGATTCTATTTAGCATTGAATTCCATAATTGATTCCCTAGTTATGGATGATTTATAAATACCAACCCAATGAATCCATAATGGTTTAATTTCATGTGCATTTAACATTACAAATTTAGACTTCTATCATTTGGAAAAATAATTAAAAGTGGATAATATTTTTACCTTAAAAAATCAATTGGAGCACTTCATGACACAAAAAATGAAACAAAGAGGAAACCACCTAAGGGGTGGTTTAGTGGTCTTGGGTGATGCACAAGATACGCTGAGTGTGTGGTGTTCAAGTCCGAATATAGACTTACTTAGGTTGCCTCCTTCAGCAGCTCAAGGTTCACTAGTATCCCTCGTGAGGTTGGGAAGTTATAACTCACTGTAGTCCCCTTACAACCTAATAGGGCCTCGAACCCAGCGGATATGATGCTATTATGGTCATGCCTATATAGAATTGCCACGTTGGTCGCCCCTTATCATTTTTTTTTTGTTATAAAAAAAAAAAAGAAAAAAAAGAGAGGAAATTATTCATACTCATAAGCTAAGTTATTAAAATTAGTATTTGTCACCACGAGGTGGTGTGGTCTAGTGGTGTTAGGTGATGCACAAAGAGCTGTGCCAAGGGTGAGGTCCCATATTCGAGTCCGAATATGGACTTGCGTGGAGTTGCCTTCCTTGGCAGCCTAGGATCGCTAGTGCCCCTTGTGGGGCTGGGGAAGATATGGCTCATTGGTCCCCCTGCACCCCAGTAGGGCTCGAAATCTGGCGGGTAGGGTGCTACTATGGTCATGCCCAAATAGAGTCACCACGTTAGTCGCCCCCCCCATTTTCATTTAGCAAAAAAAAAAAAAAAAGTATTTGTCTATGTTACACTCCTGCTGGTGTAGATTTTTATCAAGATCCTCAATCCCCAACGTCAAATCTAAAATGGAGACAAGTTTAGTTTAATCAATATTTTTATACCGTAATGTATCAATTCCAAATTCCAATTCCCGCAGCAACTAAAATAATTGGAATTCGGAATAGCATTTACAACTAGGATCTACCAGAAAAGGAAAAGAGAACTTTTCTGGTGTAGTTGCCCAAAAAAAGAGGCATCTACACGTTTTGCCTTTTGTTTTTTTTTTCTTCATTCTTTTTTATTACCATAAAGTGGCGTGTTCGATCCGCACTCTGAAAATGAAATTCAACGTGACTCTCCCAACTCAGATTCGATCCAAAGTACCGACACAACACACATGCACCCAGTTTACCAAAACACCCCTTCCACTAACTAAACACTAGAATATTTTTTTAATATAAAATAAAAATTCTACTATAACATAATTTAAGTGTATTTGTGTAAAACTCCTTTTTGGTGACTTGAATTATACTTGTGGAGTGACCACCGTACTAAAAATACGCGGTGATACCATTGAGATTTTCTAATTAGCTCAACATATACCGTCCCTTATCCTCTAATAACAAAAATTAATTAATGTTTTAGTATTATAATAATGATTATTCAATAAGAGCGGACGTTATAAGTTGACACTTTTATCATATTTATTAAAAAAATATAATTATAAAAAACCTTAACTCGATGCATAGTAAGTAGTGGCATTTTCATCTTCACCCACAAAATCCACATAATATATTTCTTTTGAGTATAAATAGTTAAATAATTTTACTAATGGATTCCCTTGTAGCATTCATTAATAAACTCTTTTAAGAAATTTTTTATGAAAAAAATAAAAAAAAAACTGATTTTTATTGGTAGTTCTTTAAATTTTCAATAAAAAGTTTCATAAAATAAATTAACCAGACCTATAGTTAAATACCACTTTACTCAATTTTTAACATTAATAACTTCAACCTATTTATAAATTCTAGTTAACTCAACGTATATAATCTTCCAGTCGGATAAAAGATTTGAGATTTGAATTCGGTTTAGAAAAGCAGGAGTAGATGCACGTATCTCCTAAAAAGCATGGTAGCCGCCGCCCAAGAGGCAGTGGCATTTTCGTAAATTTGCGGAAAAATCCACGTTATATTCTTCTTCTTAGTATAAATAGTTAAATACCAACCCCTCAATCTTCAGACCTTTTCCAAATTTCTCTCTCGCGCCGGGCTCCACACTTCTATATAATATTCAATATAATATATGTTGTTACGGTCTCTGAGACTCGGCACTTCTTCTCCCTTTGGAATTTCAATTTTCCGAGAAACTCACATTTTCCGGTAAATTCTTTTCCTTGAAAATCCTTATTTTTGATCATTTTTAGTTTGTTTTATCTTCTTCTTCTTCACTATGTTTTTTTGAATGGTATTGAAGGTCAAGAAGCTTGCGAAATTCAGAAATGGCACCTCCGTTACTTTCCTTGGCTCTACCTTCGGAGACCGGTCGAGTTCTCAGTATTCAATCTCACACAGTTCAGGTATTGCTGTTTATTTTATTTTATTTTATTTGTTAATTTTTGGATGTTTTAGTTGCTTATCCTCTGTTTGGCTGCCGAGAAACTTGAGAAAGTGAAAGGGGAATTTTTTTGGTCATTTTTATCTTGTCAAAATCGAAAATTTCGCCTGGACTAGATTTTAACATGACTTACTGTTCAATTGATTAATGGAGTTTGTTTGTATGTAATCTTTGCATTTAATGGTAGTTCGTTTATTTAATCTCAGTTAGTTTCGATGTTGGTGTTGGTGTTGATTTTCATATATATTTATTATAATGTGTGCCTGAGAATTTTGAATTATTAGAAATTATTAGCTTGTTTCATTGTGGTAATGTAAAGTACAGAACTCTGTGATTGGAGAATTCAATGGGAGGAGGAATTCTATTCCTTTCCCAACATGAACATGAAGCAAGCACATAAGTTAAAGACTTTCTAGGAATAGGAAAAAAAATTATACAAAGGAGGATGAGGGTTAGATTAGATTGAATGGGTGTTGTGTTATTATTGATACCCTTCTCCTCAATCAATAACTCTCCTCTGCCTCTGGCTTCCAACGACAAGGATTTGGAGGACCGGATAAGTCAGCTGCCAGATGAAATGCTAGTCTCTATTCTGCCTTTCTTGACTATGAAAGAAGCAGTTGGAACCAGTGTTCTTTCACACAGATGGAAACATCTGTGGCCATTCTTCACTGGTTGTTTGGACTTTGATGATCCAGATACTTTTTGGGATGTTGCCGACGAAAAGAAAAGAAAAGGAAAAATTGAAATTTGAAAGGAGAAAGTTTGTGAAAAGGGTGAACCATGTTGTAAAAGTACATGGCTCAAATATAGACTAGTTTAGAGTTTGTTTTGAGTTGATATACATCATAAACATCACATTGATGGATGGATTAACTTTGCAATCTCAAAGGGAGCTAAGAGGCTTGAATTGGACTTTTTACACCAACAGAGGCATGCCAAAAAACAAACGTGTTATACATTTCCACATGAACGTTTTACTAGCATCAAAAGTTCTGTGGTTGGAGTATCTTGCATCAAGTCCCTGACATCCCTCACTCTAATGTACATACATGTAACCTGCGAGCTTCTTGAGCACCTCCTTTCCAATTGTCCCTTGCTTGAAAGATTACATGTCACCTATTCTGAAGATCTAGTGACTCTGAAGATTTGCGGTTTATCACTGGGGTTGAAGTATTTAAACATAAGATGTTGTTTTGAATTTAAAAGTATTGAGATTTTTGCTCCAAATCTTGAGTCTTTTGGCCTTGCCCCGTCTTCTAGATGTAGAGGTTGGTGGATGTGATCCTCTGAATTATGCGCTTTGTCCTCTGTCAAGCTACCTTTTTTGATGCTTGAATTTTTAATCTCTTCTTATCAAAATATGGAATCCCCAAAATTTCAAACAATGGCTAGACTTAGATACCCTAAATGGAGAGTACGTGCAAGTGATGGAATGAGCCTCATGGCCCTCATTGGTTTTATATCAATAATAGAGGTGGCACCTTTTTTACAAAAAATTGCTTTAGAGCTGTTATGGGCCTGAGAGAAAAGGAGTTAAGGAAGGCTATTAAATATCCTAATGAGCACCTCAGGGAGGTGGAAATAGTGGGATTTGTGGGGTGTGCAATAGACATTGAGCTTACTGTTAATCTACTTGAAAGTGCCATCAAGCTTGAGAAGATTGTTATTAATCCTCGTTCTCCGATTCTTGTGGGAACCCCTTGGGAGTTTGTGAAAGTAGAGGGAGAATGAAGGCACTATGGAATGTGCCAAGCAGCTCAAGAAAAATATACCTGTAGGAGCTGAATTAATTATTCTGTAGTCATCATCAAATTGGTTTTATTTGAAGTATTCTATTCTAAAATTTAATGCACACTGGCTATTTGTTGAGGAAGGTATATTCAGACTTATGAGAATTTTCTTATGAATTGTGACTCCTGAAATCAGGCTATAGCCTCTAATTTGCTTGCCAAAAAAAAGAAGTATGGAACTGTGTGTTATGTGAAATGTGTTTTATTCAAAGAAGCACGAATGTGCCATGTGAAACAAGAAAGGAATGTTGAGATCTTCTCGTTGATTTTGGAACTGCATTCAAAAGCCAATATATTTTTTTTGATAAGTAATAAGTTTTATTGATATCAAAAAAGGGACACCCTAGTACACAGGGAGTGTACAAGGGGTCAACAATTCAAGTACAAAAATTACAAGAATCAAGGAAATCAATAAAAGAAGGGAATGATTGGTTTTGCAAAGCAACCAACTAATCCACTTTGGTTGTGCATTTGGTAATGCGTTATCAAATTACACTTCCAAATTATAGTTGTTTTTAACTTCACTTTTTTCTAGGTACAGCTTTTTTTCAAACAACCCAATTTTGAAAAACTCAAAAATAAACGAGTAGATATTTGGATTTATGCTATCATTAGTCTTGAAAATCTGATAATATGATTTGTGTCCCCATACATTCAATTAATTCTCATGCGAAGTGTTAATATATATCATAATCGTTCGTCTGTGAACCCTCTCTAGAATGATGGTGTCAGTGCATCTACAAATCGTTAGCTCTTTTGACATCAAAGGGAATGATCTTGTTCTTTTTTGTTTTAGAGAGCATTTGAAATGAGTTCTGTGTGTATCTTCCCCAAAGCAGCATTGTAACTGAAACAGTATGTTTCAAGCTTAAAATTTAAATTTTTGTTGTTGTATTGATGTAATTTATACTAATTTCCTTGTGTACAACAAGATATATATAAAATTTACTTTGAATCAAGTATTCCATTCCATATGGAGTCCCAAACATGTATTCAGCGCATACTTTGGGCACTATCTAGATTGAGGCTGTAACAGTATATATACCTAATGCCATTGGTGCTTCTATTCCTTAGGGATATGTTGGAAATAAATCAGCCGTCTTCCCTCTACAACTATTGGGCTATGATGTGGATCCAATTAATTCAGTGCAATTCTCAAATCACACAGGCAAGCTGCTACTATTACTTCACCCGAACAGACTCAGAAACTCTGAGGCCTGACTTATGGTGCGATGTCATCTATCGATCTGTATAGTCTGGGCATTGTCTAACAAAGGTGTAACCCTGGTTTAGCCTACTTGAAAAATGATGCAGGATACCCAAGTTTTAAGGGACAAGTTTTGAATGGACAGCAGCTATGGGAACTAATAGAAGGCCTTGAAGCAAATAATTTATTATACTACACTCATTTACTAACAGGTTTGTTAAAATTATTTTCTGTAATTGTCATTTGATTCTTGGATCTTTGGTCTTGTGTGCCATGGTAGCTGGATATTATCTTTGGAGAGGGATTTGTTTAACAAACCTTTCGGAGACAGGAGAGGAGAATTATTTTTTTTTGTCATCTACAAGTATTTATAAGAAAAAACAGGATCTGGTTCTAGTTGTTTATAGACGGGAACCATGCGTAGCAGAGGAACCATGTTTAACAGAACCTCCTGTAATTGTTATAACTTGTTTCTGTTTGATGCTTTAACAATCTCAAAATCATTTTTGATTAGTTATATTGAGATTTAGATAGCTACTCCTACAGATGGCTCCTCTTAAGAGGCATTGAAGAATTTGAGAGATGAATAAATGGTTTTGTATGGTTGAGCTCCATATTAAAATTTTTTCATATAAGTTAACTATAGTGATTGTTCAAATATCTTAGTCTGTTGTAGTAGATCACTACCTATTTCCTGTACGAGCTAAACACAATATAAATGTATTCCTGTGTACGAATTCCTAATCGAAACTACCTTGTACCATTCAAAATTCTGGTCTCTAGACCTAGACTTTGCCTAGCACTTTTTTTTGTGTGGATAATTAATAAAAAAGGTTTTAGTCAAATCTAGGAAAAGAGTACAATAGGTTGTGAATACAGTAAAGGATACTTGATATATACTCAACTATCCACTAAGAACAGCTCAAGCATACAAAGAATCTATAAAATCTATAAGATAATTCTCTCAATGTTGGTATACCTGTGTATACATCCTGTGTACATGGGTTGCGCCCCTTTTACGTTTCTTTAATAAAATTTTTACATATAAAAAAATTCTGCAAGATAATTCTATCTCAATTTTACCAGTACAGGGCATAAAAATCTAGAAAAAGATTACAATAGATCCTGAAAACAGTTAAAGTATACTGGATATATACTCACTTTTCCACTTATTCATTAAAAAAGGGAAAAAAAAAAAAAAAAAACAGTCCATGAAGAAAAGCTCAAGCTTACAACGAATCTATAAATCCTACAGGATAATTCTCCTAATGCTGGTGTACCTGTTTTATACATCCTGTGTACGTGGGTTGACTTGCGCCCCTTTTTCGTTTCATTAATGAAATATTTACTTAAATATAAACAAAAAAAAATCTACAAGATAATTCTATCTTAATTCTACCTGTACAAGACATAAAATTAACTCCTGTAGCTCTTTTAAGGTCTATCCATTCCACAAACCGACTGGCAGTCCGCTACCATGCTTCGCCATCTATCATCTGATTTTTTTCCCCTAAACTTGAGTCTTTTGAATTCTTCCCAAATTTCCCTAACAAGGGATCCACTTGGTGCCAGTTATATATAAACTATTACCAATTACATGCTGAATTTTACTTCTTGCATGGATCCACAGATTTAGAAGCTTTCCTCAATGTGGGGTCAGTTGCCCGTAGGAGTTTGATCAATAGTGAGGATTGTTGTACAATATGCTCTACGACGTGCAACTAATCTGAGTAAAGTTCTTCTACGTCATAAAAAAGAAAGATGCTTTCCTCAATGTACAACGTTTCAAATGCCAAAAGTTTTTTCCTTTGATTGTATCAACCCAAGCCCTAACAGTGTCTAGATAGAACTAAAGAATGATCTACTTGGAAGTAGGAAGGTGTCTATTTTGAGGCAGTCATTGAGATATTTTCTAATTCTAGTTTGACATAATTTATGCCCAATGGTAATATAGACTCTATGGTGCATGTTAGTGGACCATAGTGCAGTGCACTCTATTACTATATCCTCATGTTCCAACCCTTAGCTACCTAATCAGCTTTTGACATCTATAAGATCTTGTCCAATGAATTCCTTGTAAATTTTTGGGTCTTTTGCCTTTTAGATCTGATTTGGTTTTATTTTTCTTTTCCATTTTGTGGTCTATGGTATATGTCTAGTTGACGCAGGAAAGTGTACGAAAATAGGGATAAACGAGGAACAAAAGAGATAAACAGAACAAACCCTAGGCTTCACTACCTAGAATCAGCCTGCAAGCCCAAGGCATCACCACATCACCACCAAACAAAGATAAAAACATTCTTAAATAATAATTTTCATATTTAAATTACAATGCATTTCCCAATTACAAGAGCATTAGTTAAATAGGGTATCAAGAATTATGCTCAAATGGAAATATCCAATAAAATTCCATGAACCCTCAACATTAAAAATCCAAAATCCAAATTCAAATTCAAAGACAAAATTAATTTCAAGTTCAAAAATAAAATCTTAAATGATGTTGGTGCTCCTTGCATCACTAGTGTACTATGGATCTGGCCTATATTTTGCAATGAAAGTTTTATTTTTAACTCCTGCTTAGTAACTGAAGAAGGAGATGAGTGGATGAGATCTATTCCCTAAATCACCTCAAAAGGAATACACTAACCTCCTAGGTAGTTTAGGCACCTATCAACACTCAACCTCATCACTCCTTAGCAATGTGGAGCTAAGCCCACGAGGGCCGAAGGTTTTTTCTTTTGCTTATAATGAATTTTTTTACTAACCAGAAAGAAGGAAACCATTGTGCTAGATTTTTGTATGGAGGGTTGTTTTGCCCAAAAAAGAGCACCATGAACTGCTAATGACATGCTCACCTTTTTTGGTTAACTAAATCTGGGTCTTTGGAGTCTTGTGACATTAAACTTGATTTCACAATGATTGTATGATCAACTGACAGGGTTATCTACCCATTGGATGTTCATAATTAAATACCCATTTCTTTTAACGCAAATCTCCATGAGAGATAGTGAATACTGATTTATGTGCTCCCCAAAGTTATGTAAGCGAAGTCATTCCCGATCCTTGATAGAGAATATTGATTATAAATATTGTTAAAGGCATAACAAATGGTTTTTGCTTGAGATCTGATAGATTTGTATTTTATTTATGTTACCTAGTAAGGGAGTAGAAAATTTATTTTCTTCTTAAAGTGTCAATTTCCTATTCCAAAGTTATGTAAGCAAAGTCATTTCTGATCCTTGATAGAGAATATTGATTCTAAATATTTTTATAGGTATAACAAAGGGTTTAGCTTGAGATCTGATAGATATGATTTTATTTATGTTACCTAAGGGCGTGGAAAATAATTTTTCTAACTTAAGATGTCAATTTCCTCCTTGAAGTCCTAAGAGGGTGGTGTTCTTTATGTGGACAGCAGCTTCGGGTAGGATCCTTATGTTGGATAATCTTACAAGGAGGGGTTTGCCATTAGCGAATTGGTGTTGTATGTGTTGAAGGAATGGGGAAACAGTGGACCACCTCTTAATTCGCTGTGGTTTTGCTCATGCTCTCTCAGATGTGTTTCAGATGTTTGGGATTCACTGGGTCATGCTGGGGTCTGCTGCAAGTCTATTGTTTTGTTGGAGAAACTGGTTTGGGAAATATGGCTCAGATGTTTGGAATATGGTGCTGGGCTGTTTGATGTGGATTATAGTGGAATTGTTGTTCACAATGTTCATTCATTTTTTAGTTAGACCTTCCACTTGATATTTTTGTGATTTTTTGTATGCCTTTTGATCCTTAGTGTTTATCATTGTGAAAAATAAATCTTTATCTCTATCAATAATATTGCATTATTTACCCTTAAAAAATCTATTATTTTGAAAATTGAGTTTATTTCCGACTGTTTGAAAGAAATTATATGTGTATTTGGATCTTCCTCTGATTGTGTTTGCTTTTAACTCAGACACATTTTCCATAGTGCCCTTTTATTTCTTCCTTCTCTGAGAAACTATGATCAAAATTGCTTTCCTGTTATCTGGCTATTTTGTTCAATTTCTATGATTTGTTCTTTATTGGGACATGTTCTTTTTCATTTTACATGGTGTTAAGTGTTGATTAATTTATTTGCAGGTTATATTGGTTCAGTTTCTTTTTTGAACACTATATTGGAAGTTGTCAATAAGCTTCGTTCTATAAACCCGAAACTTATATATGGTGAGTACATTACAGTTCAGATAAAGATTGGACTACTAATTTTTTCAGTCATTGCCATAAAAGACAGTGACCTAGATACTAGTGACTAGAGAAAAGTAGTTTGTGAGGGCTTTGATCTGTTGAGTACATATATGGACATTTTGTACTTTTTACTTGAATATACTGTTCTCACTATGATGTAAAATTTCCAGCTGTATACTCATTTGTACAAAGAAGAGTACTTTGACAGATTATATTGATTTATGGTAATTTTAGATTATCTTTTGGTACATCTCATGTTGCGCTCTTTCTATACTGAAAAATATCGATTTATGTAAAGACTAAAATAAAACAATCTACGTAGTTAAAATATGGTGGAAAAATAAAACATGGTTTTTGATTTCTGGCACAAAGTAGTTTGGATGAGGCACTGCTGTTACCTATTGTAGTTGATGCAGCTGCGGCTGCTGCTGGTGACAATTATGGTTAGGTTAGAAATGGTTTTTTGTACAAGTAAATCTGTAGGTCATACTGGCTTTATAAGTTCAAGGACACTCAGTTTAAAGTGCCCCATAAGCCAAATATTAAAGAGATTATAGACTTAAATAGAAGATTTGAAGAGAATAAATTATTGGCTTGAGCTGATAAAATATCCATTATCTGTTTATTATATTTAGGCTTCAAGTGTCATAGATTTTTTTTGATAGATAAGAATAATTTTATTAAAGAAAGGCTACTTTATGTACAAAGATCACAAAGAAGCCTAAAGAACTACAACAAGAAAAGATCAAGTACATAAAGACAGCATATCCATAAAAGTAGGTATGGAATCACTGTTCATAAATCTCTGTGCATGGGACCACTCATATAATGAACTAGTAAAGGTTGCTAGCAGCTGAGACCCGTACTTTCCGCATCTTCAAAAATGCACTGATTACATTCCCTTCATATGGTCCACATCAAACATGATGGAACCATATTCCATATATCTGATGAATGCCTAATAACCCAGTTCCTCCATCTAAACAAAAGGTCAATAATTGTTTCCAGTAAAACCCAATGAATCCCAAAGGTTCTAAATACATGGCTCTACAAATCTGACACAACATTGCAATGAAGCAATAGATGGTTCTAAGTGTGATAAATATACAACAGTGTTTCTTTGTTGCCTTTTAGCTTAAGACTAATAGGTGAAGCATAATAATTGTGTCTTAGAGAATGGTAATGTCCCTTTATATATCTTTTTTTGCCCTCAAAATGGGGAAAAACATTTTCATATATATATAATTGATATTTGGATTTTCATGGCTAGTCTGTGATCCAGTGCTGGGTGATGAAGGAAAGCTCTATGTCCCT
This sequence comes from Notholithocarpus densiflorus, assembly GCA_030021035.2. Classification (NCBI taxonomy): domain Eukaryota; kingdom Viridiplantae; phylum Streptophyta; class Magnoliopsida; order Fagales; family Fagaceae; genus Notholithocarpus; species Notholithocarpus densiflorus. The sequence goes on along the minus strand of JARYZH020000113.1, from coordinate 8,062 downwards.
TCAGAGCTGGTATCAGTATATCGTGAAAAGGTGAGCAAACTGATATCCATTGATATGTTTTTTAATTTGCATACTTATCATATCTTATCCTTTTCATATATACAATTTGGATATGAATTTTGGAATATTTGGATGTTCTTGACTACTACTAAAGCTAAAAATTATGTAAGACCAATATCTTTAACTGTGTTTGGAATTTGTCAATGAGATTGTGAATATGGGACAGCTGGAGTAATCATTTAATCATGAATAATTACCAATTGATATTAATGTTCTTAATGCAAAGGTTATATAAAAATTGATGTGATGGTAACGTTTTGGTATTCCTTTATGACTAGGTTGTCCCAGTGGCTTCAATGTTGACTCCCAACCAGTTTGAAGCAGAACAGTTGACTGGATTCAGGTATCTACTAATACCTTGATAGGGTTGGTGTAGCTTATCTTTTTGAGTATGAGTCTTTTACATCTTGATATGTCTAGATATACCATATAGGTCATCAATATATGATTCTCATTTTTCCCTCTTCTCTACTTGTTTCGGATTATTGGAAATTTGCATGGAAATAAGTTTAGCAGATAAAAGTTAACTAAATGAATAGAAAATAAAGAGTAAAGTGTTCAAAAAATTGGAATATGAAATTTTAAAAGGGTCACTATCTTTGCTTTCCCCTAACTTGTGTGTTATTTGTTGGCTTCTAATCCAGTCCTTAACTACTTTTATGGAAAAGTATAATTAGTTGATATCATCTCATACAAAGTGAAATTAATGTTTTTTTTTTTTGATAAATGTGAAATTAATGTTTCAACCAATAATGGGACACATACATAGATGTCCTGTGTTATTATGCTGGAGTAGATTGCATTTTGCACCTGTTTTGCCATTCACTTACTCTTTCTATTAGGAGCCCTCGTCCTTCCTCCTCACCTGCATTTATGTCTTTCTTTAAATGTGTGTATTAATATATAAATACGTAAGAGTTGAGTTGAACTCATATAAACACATTAAATTTCATCTATAAGGTTTTTTATTTTTTGTTTTCATATCCCCATTTGAATCTACTACTACTTGAAGTTTTAGACTAATAAAATTTCAGAAGCGAATCTTAGTATATATTATAAAAGATAAGCCTGTATTCTTTTCTCTATCCTTTGCCTTTGCATTGCTGTAGCTCGTGCCTAAAGATGTGATATACTTGTCACAGGATTGGCTCTGAAAGAGATGGTCGGGAAGCTTGTAACATCCTTCATGCTGCAGGACCATCAAAGGTTTTGTTATATCATAATATATTGAACCCTCTAAGACCTATGATTCTTTCACTTCATTGAATATGGGAGTCTAATTTATGTACCATGGTAAATTATCATTTGTCTATTGCTATCCTGCAATGGTGAAGTTGGAGTACCTTTTGTACTAGGGTTGCAACTTTCTTAGTGCTTTGTAATTGAAGTTATTTACTAATAAAAAAAAGCTGTTGATATTTGATTACAAATGTGTCCCAAGTCAATGAGGCAACCATATTTGTATGGTATCAATATTTGGTAAAAATGATCACTCAAGCTTGTGATTTTAATGCTTATTTGTAATGAAAAGAAAATATTAGCAAATGCAGAAGAATATAAACTGCTAATGGTCTTGTCTTCTATGATCTGCTATTAAATATGGTTTCTATAAGCTCTGGTATTAAATAACGATTCCTAACCCCTTTAAACAAGCCTGCTCCATGATGCACATGGATCATTGCAAAGAACTGTAGATATAGTCTTGATGTCTGAAATCTACAGCATGCTGCAGTTAAGTGGACATTATTAATATGGGGCATCATTATAGGCGTGCTGTAGCACTCTGTCTTAGAAGTAATCACATGAACAAGTTACTGGGATGAAGTGAAATCCTTTTTGATGGGAAGATTCATAGCTAACTTTGGATGCACTAATTATATTATTTCTGCCAGTCTCCCCAATATGTGGGTATTTGCACTTGGTGGTCAGACTACATGATGAGGAAGCATTGTTTTTTTTTGGCATTATGATAATAAAAGCCTAAAGCCTCACCTAATGCCTGATAAGTAATCTGTCACCTCCATTAGCTTCTTAATAATTAGTCTATGCAATCATGAGAATCCATTATGCTTTCTCAGAAATGGTTAGCGTTTTCCTGGGTTATGAGATTTTCCATTAATTGAATCCATAAATCAACAAAATGTGATATGCTGAAGATTGCATGCTTATCATGGCTAATAGAGCATCAGATAGGTCCATTAAATAAGCACTATGGTTTGTCTTCTTTGAAGTCTGTGATGCATTTGATGAGTCTAGATTCTCCAATGTTTGTATTGGTAGCATTAAGAAATTTGCATGTTAGTTACACTTTGCAAATACAGCACTTCATTTTGTGTAACTTAAGCTTCCCTCCCTTAAAATACTATCTAAACATTTTATAAATGCCGAAAATTGGAGTGGCTGATATGTCAAATTAGATGCTAAGACATGATGGTCAATTCAATGTCTGTTCTTAGTAAGGCCCCTTGGAGTATTTGGGGTTGTAAAATTCATAGAAATGGTGCATTTTTTATTTCACGATGGCATTGGGAAAATTTTAAACTAATTAAACATAATATCATTCTGATGAATAGATGTTGTATGGTTGCTAATGACCATTGGTCTCTTTGTGACATACACGGTTAAATGGGTGATGTGTTGAATGGTGGCTGATCTGTTTTTTTGTTGGCAAGGAATGTTTGGAAGATATAAAAAATCTGCTTCTATTGCATCTTTAATGGCATTGAGAAACAATTGAACCTTTAATGGAATTGAGTTATCTACTCTTGACTTGACATTCTATTTGTACAATTGATTTGAGTTGTCTAATGCATTTGGCAATGTTTCTTATATTTCTTTTATAGATTCATTGATAATATTTGATTTTTTTTTTGATAAGTGATAATATTTGATTGTAATTCTTTGGGGGATTCCTTTTTACAACCTGTACACTTAGGTTTCTCTTCTTATTAATAAAATTTTCATATTATTAATTTTTTTTTTTACTTACCAAACATAAAAATTAATTTAAAAAAGAAAAGAAAAGAAAGGAAAATGTAAGGAACTTGTCCATGAACTTCAAGCATAATACACCTCCCTTTATCTCTGAATTTTAAAGTATAATGTATATATTCTGAATGTTTTCCAAAGTGTAATGTATATATTCTGGTTGATCGCAGGTAGTGATTACAAGCATAGTTATTGATGGCAGTCTTCATCTTATTGGCAGTCATCAGAAGGAGAAGGTAAACCTTTGTATTAGATGTAGTTGCGGTTTGAGATTTCAACTATGGCTTAAACTTGGTCATTCTGGAATCTTAAGTGTGAAACTGTGCTACTATTTCCTCATTGGACATCATCACATACTTTGAGATGCTTAATTATATTATTAGCTGAGTATTGATTCTTTGTTGGAATATATATATATCTCTACTGGCTTTACTTATATATATATATATATATATATATATATATATATAAAATTTGGAATATTGACTCTCTTGTCCATTGGTATGCATAATAGAATGTGTCTATGTTATTTTTTTCTACTTTCATTAGAAATGCCTGCTGGTCTTCTGGTGTGTGCCACTAAGAATATACCTGAAGGGGGGCTCCAGGGCATGAGCATAGATTTCTTAGCTCGTCAAGGGTGAATGCCCTTGGATTACCTTACACAGCATAGGGCTCTTCATTAGAAAGATTCCTTGTGTTATCTAAAAAACTAAGAAAAAAAATAAGAGAATACACATGTAGGGACTCATGTATTTGCAATCACATTCACTAATTCGTACACACCAAAAGTGATTTCAGTTCATGATTTTTGTTCATTTTTGGTGTGTGTAACAAACACTAAATATTTAAACACCTTTAGTTTGTGTAAACTGTAGGTTTTCTGTTACTATGGTATAATGTGACTCTTTTTTTTTTTTTTTGCCCCGCGGGGGGTGGGGTTTGGGGGGTTGGGAGAGGATAGGGGGAATGTGCATGTGGGAAATAACAGAGGAAGAAGTTCTTCAATATGAGGTTTAGGGTTATTTTGATTAATTTTTTGATATGGTGACAAGTCACTTTTTTCTTCAAATGTTGAACTAAAAAAGTAATCTACTGGTGTATGAAAATGTGAGAAGCAACTATAATTATATGAAATTAGAAACTTCCAAAATTTGAATTTCATTGTGGCTGTCTCTTCAAATCTTCTTCTATATTATTCTTGTTGAGAGTAGACTGGTGAATTATATGGCTTCCTATCAAACTACTTATTTAGGTGGAAATTTATAGTGCTCTCTCTCTCTCTCTTCCAAAACTTGTTTCTCATAAATGTGAATTCATGAAACCTTCTTATCTCTTCCTTGTTACTAAATTAAGATGCTTACCCCTTAATGAGATATTTGAAAATATATGATTTTGGCCAATCTACTCACTTATTCTTTTTCTATAACTTGCATGTGACAGGATCAATCTCCTGAGCAATTTAAAATTGTTATTCCGAAAATTCCAGCATATTTCACGGTAGGTGAATTGTTACTATACTTCCTTTCATATACAAATCTTTCATGCTTGTACTCGGGTGCTAAGACTGATTGGTAACTGGGAATTGCTTATTTTATGAAGCTTTTCACTAAATGGTGAGAATTTGACAAGTTACTTGATCTGGCCTGAGATATGAGACATATTTGTTGAAGTAGCATGTCTAGGGCACGTGAGACATAAATCTTAAAATGCAATGATATTTAGGAATGTCTTTTCAAGGTTAAATGCATATGACTCGAATAATTTTGTTTGTATCTGCATTAGATGGTCAAAAATGGAAATTGAGAAAGTGAAATATTGTATATAAATAAAGAAAAAAAATAAAATTACACGGCACTATGCGTGCTTTAAAAAAAAAAAAAAATTAATGAGCTTTCATGATAAAATATTTTTACTTATGAAAAAAGTAAAAATTGTGTATGTTAATGATATAACAGCTCATCGTTAGAAACTAGAAGAAAGTTCAGTTATAGCTGGTATAAAGCACAAGTCCATTTTATTAATCCCAGTTTGCTGCCTTAATCACGTTATCACAATTAATCTTCATTTTCTAAAAGATATTTTACTTCAATATTCAAATACATGTGAAGGGCTTCTTGGTGGTGCACATAATACTCGGAAAATGGATTACATCATTTACACATAAGAAGGGAGAACATACAATTCCTTTTTAGAAAAAAAAAAAAAAAAATCAGTTTATATATGGTTTATTGCATACACTGCATTATTCCATGGTTGGTGGGTGAGGTTTTAGGCTGACTTTCTTAATACTAGTTCTTAGATGCTCTCCCGGTGCTCCTGGTTGCAGTATGCAATTTTTTATTCTCGAGCTAGACAAATCATATTTATTGCAGCTTGCTCATTTTACCTTATAAATGTTCTTACTGAAGAGCATCTGCCATGGCTCACAAAATCTTTGATTGGTGAAGGGGGATGTGCTCAAAGTTTTCAATTTTTGTACTATGATAACCCTCAATCTTATCCCTGAACCTTTTGTACTTGATCTTTTATTGCAATACAGGTTCCTTATTAACTCCTCCCACCCAAAGAAAAAAAAAAGAGTGGCTGATGAGGAAGTCTCCTTTAAAGATAAAAATAAGAAAGTCAACCATTGCAAAATCATTCAAAGTTACTAAATGAAATAGATTGACATGAACAGTATAGCTTTTGAAGGCTTTGAGATTCCTCACCAGAAACTGAAGATGGCTTGTTATATCATTTTATACAGTTAGCAGTCCATCCAAGATTTGATTCTACTCTTGACTGCTTTGCTTTTTCTGTTTTTTTTTTGGAAGGGGTGGGGGTGGTGTTTATGATATAAATTTAATTGAGAAGTATCATCTTTTGAAAGTATACCACCCTATGAGCCTTCTAACATCATTTGGAAGTTCACTAGGCTCCAAATCTCATGCCCATCATCTCAGTGTACTATAACTAGAGAAAAACTCTGCAACAATGTAACAGTTCCTATATGCATCACTAGTTTTATAGTTTAAGTCTTTTATCTCTTTCACTATACACTTGGTGTTCCAGGAAGTCAAAAATCTGTTTCTTAATATTGCGTTCAGCATTTTGAGCATCATTTTCAATCCCTTAATTCTTTTTCCCTTTTTGCAAGATGTTCTCTTATTTAATCACTTCCTCTTCCTGCTTTATTCATTGAATCAGGTTCAAATGTATTTTTCTTCATTTACTTGTTTCCTTAGATTATTAATTTTGATGTAACTTTTTCCTTACATCCTTATTTGTGCTTTCAACCTTCCTTATATTGCAACAAATATGTCCTCATAAGAGGTTCTACATTGACAAGCATTATGTGCATTGCTTGCAGGGAACAGGAGATCTTATGACCTCTCTTCTACTAGGTTGGAGCAATGTAATGCCTCTAAATTTAATTCCACCTCAAACCAAATGCTAGAGTTTTTTTTGGCAATAACATTTTATTTTCTACTTATAATTATTTTCTGTGCCATTTAGAAATATCCTGACAACCTTGACAAGGCAGCAGAGCTTGCAGTATCAAGCTTGCAGGTACTCATTTATTCTGTTTTTGCAGTTCATTACTAAAGGTTGCCTTCATATTTAAGTGGAAGTATTTCTAGAATGATAAAATAAAGGAATCTTTTTAAATTTTTTTTTCCCCTAAGTGACATTAAGTTGGTCACTAACTTGTATATATAGGCATAAACTTGGATGACATGTTGTATCTGACAGTTTGAGCTTCTAGGTTAGATCTTACCAGTTATCTCATTCTCAATATGAGATATGGATTGAATTTTTTTTTTCAATAAGAAGGAAGAAGAAAGTGAGACTTGGATGAGGCTCATTAAGCGAAAAAAGAAGTTACCTTTTTTTTTTTGATAAATAAATATGCACAAAGCTACCTTATCATCCAGAAAAAGGGTCTAGAATTGATGTTAAAGAGATGAGTTTTTATTGGCTTGCTGTAAGAAGTTGCAACGGATTTGGTAACTTAGAGTCTTCTACTCGTGCTTATCCCCAAAAAGAAAAGTTTTCTGGTCATCCTTTTGGGTGAATTCAAGTCCAGATGCTTTCATGCACATGAACTTCTTTTTATGAGCCATGGAGAGATTGGAGATCTAGGGAAGTGAAAGAAATTTTCTCTTTGGTTTCTATTTTCACTTGGGTATATTGAATAATTCTATTTGTGAAAAGTGTGGCCATGTTTTCATATTATTATATCCTCTTGTTTCACTTAGAACTCTGACAATAGCTAATCCAATTAAGAAGTCGTTACTTTATATCTAACCAAATTGAGTTGACATCACTCAAGCATAATGTGTTTTGGTAGAGTTCAATGGACTAAATAACTCTCCTTTTTTAACAGAATTCGTATTACTTATCATTAAATAATATTGATTTAAGTAACTTCTTACTTATATTATATTGCTCTAAAAGGTGACTGCATCTAAATTCTTCATGTTTTGACTAGTTTGACCATCAAATTCAATCTTTAAAGTCATTCTCTGATGCATATATTTGGTCTGTTGGGGAACTTCAGATTTGGTATATGAAGTGAATCTTTTGCATGTGTGTGCCTACAAAGTAAAAGAAGAAAGGAAGACATTAATAGAGGAACCATTACTTTTGAGATTATTAAACTATGGCTTGCAGTTACCATCTGCGATTGGATTCTCATCGTTGCACAATTGTAAATTGATTGTTGGAGTGTTTCTCATCCTTGCAGGCACTTCTGCAGAGGACATTGAATGACTATAGAAGCGTGGGATACGATCCCCAATCAAGTAGTTTGGAGATTCGTTTGATTCAAAGCCAGGATGACATTCGCAATCCACAAGTTGCATTCAAAGCTGAAAAATTCAACTAAATGGGTGATATGCGGTGGGGCATATTTAATAATCATGCTTATCTGATACAATTTAGCATTATTTATAAAAAGAAAATGTGATTTCATCCTCTCTCTGTCTCTCTCTCCATCCCTCCATAAACAAAAAAGATTGCTGCTGATTAA